>OV815981.1:3563296-4813296 GCA_929112965.1 Mythimna albipuncta
TTACATGCCCTCGGTCGCCCGAACTTAAATCCATTAGATTTTTTTCTTTGGGGCTATTTTAAAGAAATAGTTTACCAAGGAGAGAACAATAGCGAACAAGAACTACGACAAAAGCTCGAATTTGCTAGGGTACAAGTTACTAACAACAGAGGTGCATTCCGTAGGTTACGTAGGAATTTTATTAGGCGGTGCAGATTGTGTATTATGGTCAGAGGCAGGAATTTTGAGCATTTATTGTAAAATGTTTTGCTTAATAAAACAATTATTTCACAATCGTTGTTTTGTTTTTTCGTCCTAGAAAGATATTAGAGCCACTAATGGCCATGTGTAATACCTTTTCAGAATCCCTATTAAATGCGCCAAAACTTGTAATACAGGGTCACTTTTCGGTAGAGTATTTTTTTTTCACAGTGGGGTCCGAGTAAATAAAAAGTTATGATTTGAGAAAAAAATAAATCGTAAAACTTAATATTATCTTCAACACACCCAATTAACAACCACAAATTGCATGTCTAACGCAAGGACTCATCAGTACCAATCTAGTAAAAATTATAAAAAAGATACAGGATGTAGATTTTTTCGAATTTTAATAACAATTAGTTAAAAAAAGTCATATTTCCCATAAAAACACAAAATAAATTATAACTCTGCAGGGGTTGACCTTAAGGACCTCCCGTAGAACAACTTTTTGCAGCTGATGACCCCATCTAACCCGTAGTTGCGTTTGATCCACGACTTTTGGGCCACCCTGTATATTATTATATTAATATCAATAATTTGAGTGGCTTTGGTGGTTTGGTGGTAGATATGGCAATAACCAGTACAACATAACTAAAGTAGAAACAAAACATAAACAGTTCATTTCATCAGTGTTGTCAGAAAGGAAAATGTTGTCTGACACTTGCAAAAAAAATAAGTAATTTTTTTAAGAAATTGATTCTTTAAACAGACTAATTAGTTCCAAAAATCAAAAATTTTTCTTTCCTCAATTCAAAACACGGCCTCGTAAATAAAATCAGGAAACAACTCATGTCCAATAAGAATCAAAGAAAAAATATAATTAAATTTTATTTTGAGATCAGTCTTGCGAATGGGGCGCAAATTGAAAACCCTTTTTGCATTTTAATTGAACTTTTCTTTGCAAGTAATTATTTCTGTACTTCCTTCATTCGTTACAATTTCTGAAAATCGTGAATGAATGGTTTAATTTATTTCAGGTCTTTTATAAAAATAAATTTGGGGTTTATGTGTTTTTAGGGTTCCGTAGCCAAATGGCAAAAAACGGAACCCTTATAGATTCGTCATGTCTGTCTGTCTGTCTGTCTGTCTGTCTGTCTGTCTGTCTGTCCGTCCGTATGTCACAGCCACTTTTTTCCGAAGCTATAAGAGCTATACAGTTGAAACTTTGTAAGTAGATGTATTCTGTGAACCGCATTAAGATTTTCACACAAGAATAGAAAAAAGCAATAAATTTTGGGGGTCCCCATACTTAGAACTGAAACTCAAATTTTTTTTTTTCATCGTACCCATGCGTGTGGGGTATCTATGAATAGGTCTTCAAAAATGATACAGAGGTTTCTAATATCATTTTTTTCTAAACTGAATAGTTTGCGCGAGAGACACTTCCAAAGTGGTAAAATGTTTGTCCCCCCCCTCTAACTTCTAAAATAAGAGAATGATAAAACTAAAAAAAATATATGATGTACATTACTATAAAAACTACCAACGAAAATTGGTTTCAACGAAATCTAGTAAGTAGTTTTTTTTTAATGCGTCATAAATCGAAAAAAATACACTATTATTAAAACATCGATCAAAGTTACAACACATTACAAGAACTTTTATATTATGTTACTTGCTGCTACGGAACCCTTCATGGGCGAGTCCGACTCGCACTTGGCCAGTTTTTTTAAGTGGGAAATCATTTAATGACATCCGCACGCCCTTGCACAAGGCGGGAGCAATGCAATGGTCGTAAATTTGAAGCCAAATAGTAGAACTGAAAGAAAAACTGACGAAGTGGAGTACTTGGTCGTAAATATAATATAATATAATATAATATAATATAATATAATATAATATAATATAATATAATATAATATAATATAATATAATATAATATAATATAATATAATATAATATAATATAATATAATATAATATAATATAATATAATATAATATAATATAATATAATATTCCACAACTATCACACAGCGCCGTCTAGTCCCAAGCTAAGCAGAGCTTGTGTTATGGGTACTAGACAACTGATAAACATACTTATATATTTCTAAATACATACATATTATAGATAAATTACACCCAGACACAGAACAAATGATCGTGCTCATCACACAAACATTTGTCCTGGGTGGGAATCGAACCCACGACCTCCGGCATAGCAGTCAGGGTCACTAACCACTAGACCAACAGGCCTGTCTAAATATACGACCCTGGCAACATAGAAAAGATAATATTTTTCGGATTAATCCAACAGCTAAAGAGATAAAAGATTTAAAAAAATATGAGATAAAAAAATGAACTCAAAATCTAAAAACTAAAATTTACTTTATAAAGTTCCTTCATATGTTAAAAAAAATCTACCTCAGGTTGTTGAAAATTTTAATCTCAAAACAGTGTATTCCTCCGAATCGTTAGCAGAGCCAAGATAATCTTGAGGTAGTCAATGTTCACATTACCCGCCAGCGCCTAGTCACATTAACCGGTTGATGTGGATAATGGCTCCTTGTAGAGGAAGATAGCGGTTAATTCGTTTGTAAATATAATTAAAGTAGATATTTATTTTCAAAGCCTGGAATTTGTATCTTGAAATTGTTTCAAAGGGCTCGAGGCTTAAAAATAACTGGGTAGAGTGTATTTATCTAAAATTTGTGGAAGTAAGAATGATAAATGATATTTATTTTGCGAATAGGTTTAAAAAAACACTTTTAGATGTTTTTTTTTTGTAAATTTAAACTAGAGTAGCTTCTTCGCCTGCGTACATAAAACATAGCCAGTGTCACTCAGGAGTAAAGCAGCTTTCTATTGGTGAAAATCTTTACTTCTTTATTATATTAGTATCTATAGATTAGTGTAGATGAGGCTGGTGTTTCCTTGAGAAGAAACACCGGAACAAACTCAGGGGTTAAAATTTCTTTTAAAGTCCATACAGTACTAGAGGTTGGCTTGTTGGTCTAGTGGTAAGTGGCCTTGACTACTATGCCGGAGGTCGTGGGTTCGATTCCCACCCAGGACAAATGTTTGTGTGTTGAGCACGATCATGTTCTATGTCTGGGTGTAATTTATCTATAATATGTATGAATTTAGAAATATATAAGTATGTTTCTCAGTTGTCTAGTACTCATAAGACAAGCTCTGCTTAGCTTGAGACTAGACGGCGTTGTGTAATAGTTGTCGAATATTATTATATTATTACATTCAGCGAATTTAAATAATCAATTAATCAAATTATGTATGTGTGTATGCACTCTTGCATACACAACTATAGGTACTTAATAGTTTTCTTTCATAATATTATTAGTATGTTAATTTACTTAAAAAATAAAGACGTGTGTCACTCGGGGACTGCCGCGGTAAAGCTATTGCATACCATTTTTTATCAACTTATGCAATTATAATTATTTATGCAGTTTTTTTTTTCTTTGATATTAATTGAAGTTACATTTTTTGAGCGTGGTGAGCGATAAGAAAACAAATGAGTGGGGGGGAGACGCTCAAGGCCCGCAATAGAAGCTATGCAATAGCTTAAAATCACAGACGTCCTACAAAAAAAAAATCTCGGATCAACACGAAATTCAAGCATGATTTATATTCTCCCGACCTTCGGTTGACATTGAGCATTATTATGACGACATTTTCACAAAAAAATGTTCCTCGTCTCCAACATAAACGCTCCTTTTTTCCTTTGTGCCATGATTTGCATGGAAATATGAGTACACGTACTTATCAAAAGGGATTGACCGATCATACATGAGATGTTTTATTTTTTTACTGTTGTCATTCAATGCTTGAGGGATAAGCGTTCGAGGTCGATGTATGAAGATAGACGTTTACTCAAAGCGTATAAATGGACATTGCGTAAAATACCTAAGTTGGAAATGCAATGAGAATGGTTTATGTAGATACAGGCGATCAAACAAAAAAAAAAAACTTTGGCTTTCTTATGTGACAATATATTTTTTGTAGTAAATCTCCATATAAAAACTGGGCAAATGCGATTTGGGCTCGCGCACTGAGGGTTCCATACAAAACCAATGAAAACAGTTCAATTTACGAACTGAGTTACGATGATTTTTCCGAAAAAAAAAAAACAAAAAAAATTGTGATGTAACCAATTTACAGTCTGACCTTGCTTCAGCCAAATTTCAGGATTCTAGGTCAACAGGAAGGGTCAACCTATGAATTTCGATTCCCTTGAGTTTCGAAATAAATGTTTTTTTGTGACATAAACGGCCGTATCTTCTTTTTCGTTAACTTACAAGTTTGATTTTTTCACAACTTCAGGGACCGCAGACCTAAGTATAGGGTTTCATTACAACCTCCATGTAAATGGTCTTGAGACAGACAGACCAGACAGATAGATGGACTGACAACAGAGTGATTCTGTAAGAGTTACGTTTTTTCCTTTTGAAGTACGAAACCCTAGTGCCTTAACCATTTATACCACATACTTCGAAGGACTGAAACAATTTGCGTGCTGCGGTCTTCCTGTCCCATTATAATTTAGATGTCTTCAAGACTAGACTAAATAGGCTCCTAATAAAAATCACTGCTTACCATCAAGTGGGATCGCAGTCAAGTACTAGTTTATAACAGATTTTTAAAAAAGGGGAAACTGACCCCTTATTATTGTAGCAAAAACATAAATAACCACAAATTCAACGTACAACAAATACCTCAATATCTGACAGTACTAAACCTTACCCTAAATTTCCCTAACAAGGTCGAAAGGATCACTAATCTATTTAACGTCAGGTGTATTGACATTTGACACCTCACGTTTATCATAAACCCTTTCGTTCATACAATATTCATGTTTCACGTCAAACATGCTGAGTATAGGGTATTTTCATAGACTACTACTAGTAGTGACGGTACGGTGCTGACAAACTCATCTCACGCTTGAAATCGTAGTTTTAAAGCCAGACAAAATCCCATCTGTAGTAGACGTACGAACACATTGCGAACAATGGTGACTGAGTAGTAATAGCCCTGACTTCGCGGGTTCAGTCAGATGCATTACTTTGTGTAATTTATTTCATCACTACTGATTTAAATCGGGCGACCCAGGGCATGTAAATAAGCCTAACCGAGTTTTATGGTTCCCACCCCGGTCGCCCAACTTAAATCCATTAGATTTTTTTCTTTGGGGCTATTTTAAAGAAATAGTTTACCAAGGAAAGAACAATAGCGAACAAGAACTACGACAAAAGCTCGAATTTGCTAGGGTACAAGTTACTAACAACAGAGGTGCATTCCGTAGGTTACGTAGGAATTTTATTAGGCGGTGCAGATTATGTATTATGGTCAGAGGCAGGAATTTTGAGCATTTATTGTAAAATGTTTTGCTTAATAAAACAATTATTTCACAATCGTTGTTTTGTTTTTTCGTCCTAGAAAGATATTAGAGCCACTAATGGCCATGTGTAATACCTTTTCAGAATCCCTATTAAATGCGCCAAAACTTGTAATACAGGGTCACTTTTCGGTAGAGTATTTTTTTTTCACAGTGGGGTCCGAAGTAAATAAAAAGTTATGATTTGAGAAAAAAATAAATCGTAAAACTTAATATTATCTTCAACACACCCAATAAACAACCATAAATTGCATGTCTAACGCAAGGAGTCATCAGTACCAATCTAGTAAAAATTATAAAAAAGATACAGGATGTAGATTTTTTCGAATTTTAATAACAATTAGTTTAAAAAAGTCATATTTCCCATAAAAACACAAAATAAATTATAACTCTGCAGGGGTTGACCTTAAGGACCTCCCGTAGAACAACTTTTTGCAGCTGATGACCCCATCTAACCCGTAGTTGCGTTTGATCCACGACTTTTGGGCCACCCTGTATTGTCATTGACTTATATTCGTAGTACATATATATCTATGTATATTGTATATTGTGGTCATATCTATTATTTATTGTAATATGAAAATATTGTAGAAAATCATCATTTTGTTTTTAAAGTAATCATGGAGAACAGTTTCTTGCTGGTTCTTTGTAGGTCTTTGTGAAATAACTAATTTGGAATTTGTATTTTTGTGTGAACATTTTCTTTAAATCGAACCCACGAACAGCATCAAAGTCGAGGCCACTAGGCCTGTCAATGAAAACATAAGTAATGCGTCTGGCTGGGTTTGAACTTTCGACCTGGGCCCCAAGCCTGCTATTACAATAGTGTCAGAATGGTCTATCATTGGTTTATAATTGTTGATTTTGAGTAACTTTGGTAATCTACTAATATAATGGCGTCATTATGACTTTCCAATGATCAACCACTGACACTCCGTTGAAAGAAGTGGGATAGAAAGGTCGTACATATACAAAAATGAATATCTTACGTGTGCCGTAATCTGCAAAAAATTTGTCAGTTCCTTTGCTCAGTGACCTACTATTAGAACGTCATTGTGCAGTCATTGCTTTTAATATTGTCATTTTACCGCAACTCTTACGAGACTATTGACCGATCAATGATCGATCATTATGAATTAGCTGATTAGTAACTTTTAGCAAAATGACAATGGGATCGTGTTGGAATGACGAATTTATAAAAATAGCAGACTTAGGCCCCTGGCCGTTACCACTAGGCCACATACTCACACACACACACATCAAGAAACACGTACCTCTAATGAATTTTCCGTACAATCCTAGACGCGTCTCGATTACCACGGAGATCGGTCGTACCGATAAGATATGAAATTGGATTCATTCTAATGGGATGGCTGTAGGCATACATCATGCTATCCCAACGTATTTTAGGAGTTAGGACTCGCTCCGGGCTATGCAGAGCCTGAAGATAATCGGAGGATTTTGCTTATCTTGTATTAGTACGAAGATTTATTTTTTGGACGAATTTTTCAAGAAAAATGGAACAGTCAAGCAAGTCCTTTGATTGTGTAACAATTGTAATAACTTCAGAATAAATAGATTTGATTATCGTACAATTTGTACATAATATGTACATAATTTATTATCTATATGTCGTATATAGGGAATAACGGAAAGGTTTGCTTAACTACACTAATATTATAAAGAGGTAGTGTTGTTGTTTGTTTGTAGAAAGCAATCTTTCAGAAAGTGCTGGTCCGATTGCTAAATATTTTTCACCGATAGAAAGCTGCTTTATTGCTGAGTGACATAGGTTATATTTTATGTACGCGGGCGAAGCCGAGGGCAAAATATAGTAATCTATAGAGGGCCTTTACCATAAGGTGTTAAAACATCAGTAGTGCGAGCGAGAAAGGGGGTGGAGCTCAACAATGACTGGCCTGTTCCGGAGGTCGTGGGTTCGATTCCCACCCAGGACAAATGTTTATGTGATGAGCATGATCATTTGTTCTGTGTCTGGGTGTAAATTTATCTATAATATGTATGTATTTAGAAATATATAACTATGTTTATCAGTTGTCTATTACCCATAACACAAGCTCTGCTTAGCCGAACTAGACGGCGTTGTGCGATAGTTGTGGAAAATATATTATATTATAACCTATATTATGTAAGTCAGTTCGGTTTAGGTTTTTTTTTTTTAATAATATAAACCAGTGCTTGACTGCGATCCCACATGTTGGTAAGCTGTGAAGCAAACATTGATGGTGAAGCGCACTAGTTTATTAAGAGCCTATTCACTCTAGCCTTGAAGACACCTAAATTACAGACGGACGCGAAGACCGCCGCAGTCAAATTGTTCCAGTCCTTCGATGTACGAGGTATAAGGGTAAAATGAATCGCGTTAAGAGCTCGTGGTAGAGCCTCAGGAACAACGACACAAACATGTTACACGAGTGTCACAATGTAGGTTAGGGTCGCCGCATACGGAACACCGCCTACAACCACAACACGCCGTCACCTATAGTGTTCATACATTTTATATGGATTTTTCTTTCTTTGGTCACATTGCCAGAAAGAGAGGTGATAAGAAAGAAAGTAAGAAAAAGTGTTTATTCACGTCAAACATGACGCATACCATAACAAAATAAATTAATAACAATATCGACTAAAAGTAGCACGTAAGATATGCGTCACATCCGCGCAAAATGGCCAGCGCTCAGCAAAATGCTGGGGCTCATGTAAAACAGAGCCACAGCGCTGATAAGAAATAAAATAAGCGATAAGAGCCATATTTCACCGGGACACCACTGGTAGCACAACTGGTTGCGCCACCAGTAAAATGTATAGAGCTATATAGAGCGTTACTCACCTGGTGTCTGTTCGGTAGTGCAACCAATTTGGTGGTGCAACCAGTGCGGACACCAGTCCGGCCGCCAGTCACGCCCCCCACCAAAGAGTATGTAATAAGATGGAAATCTAACCTTTGAAAACCATAATTGAAATAAACATAACCAACTGTCAAACGTCAGTGACAGTGAACCAAGAATCTTGTACAATACAATCTGGATTGATTACGACAACCTCAAAGATGTAATAAAGAAGTACCATACATCAGCCTACTGGCGCCATGCGTGATGCGAAAGAGATTCCCAGAGCTCTGGAACGATGGCAAAGAAGGAGCAATGGGTTTTAAGTCAGTAAAAGTCTGATACGGCTTTCCACTCCGCCCAAAATTCTTTTCTTTCTTTTCTTTCTTTTCTTTCTTTTCTTTCTTTTCTTTCTTTTCTTTCTTTTCTTTCTTTTCTTTCTTTTCTTTCTTTTCTTTCTTTTCTTTCTTTTCTTTCTTTTCTTTCTTTTCTTTCTTTTCTTTCTTTCCTTTTTTTTTTTTTTTTTTTCTTTCTTTTCTTTCTTTTCTTTCTTTTCTTTCTTTTCTTTCTTTTCTTTCTTTTCTTTCTTTTTCTTTCTTTTCCTTTCTTTCTTTCTTTTCTTCCTTTCTTTTCTTTTCTTCCTTTCTTTTCTTTTCTTCCCTTCTTTTCTTTCTTTCTTTTCTTTATTTTCTTTCTTTCTTTACTAAGTGGCTGTCGCCCGCTTCAGCTGTCAGACAAAGACAGCTGAAGCGCCAAAAGTGGCACCGCCAGTGGCCGTGGCCCGTATACGGCGACCCTAACGAATATTTCGTTCCCAGGCAGCGTGTCGAAACTGCTTGTTACAAATACTTGGCAGAATACCACATGTAATATTGTTATAAGAAAAACATTTTGTATTGAAACCGGGTTTTATTTTGCGGTAAACATTTATGGTTAGTTTTGTGTACGTAAATGGAGAATGGGCGGGAAGTTTTGTGTGATTTCTGGGTGTATTAAGTTTGCTGTCTGGTTTTTGGAGTTTCTGTCCAAAGAGAACGGAACCCTATTATAAGACTTCGCTGTCCTCTATCTGTCCGTTTGTCTGTCCCTAGGCTGTATCTCAAGAACCACGATAGCTAGACAGTTGAAATTTTCACAAATTATGTATTGCCTGTTGGTCTAGTGGTTAGTGACCCTGACTGCTATGCCGGAGGTCATGGGTTCGATTTCCACCTAGGACAAATGTTTGTGTGATGAGCACGATCATTTGTTCTGTGTCTGGGTGTAATTTATCTATAATATGTATGTATTTAGTAATATATAAGTATGTTTATCAGTTGTCTAGTACCCATAACACAAGCTCTGCTTAGCTTGGGACTAGACGGCGCTGTGTGATAGTTGTGGAATATTATTATAATTATTATTATCATTCATGCTACCGCTATAAAAACAAATACTAGAAAATAAATAAAATAAATATTAAAGGGGGCTTCCATACAACAAACGCGATTTTTTGCCGTATTTTCCTAAGGATGGCACGGAAGCCTACGTGCCCAAATCACTCACTTGAATAGTTTTTTTTTTTTTTTGTTAAATTACCGAAGCCGGTTTGATCACCGTGAGTGTTCGCTTGTGGAAGACAAACTATGGGTAGCTCGCCGACCCATAAGGAACCCAGTCGACTCTAAGAGCTGTCACTAAAATTGACGGAGCCTTCCACACACTGTATTTGCAAAGAATAGTAGTTGGCTTTAGTCAGTAAAAGTCTGGCATTCCCTCTCACTCCACCTAGAACATCATTTCAGCCGACAGAGGTCCACTGTTGAACACAGGCCTCCCCTAAGTGCCGCCGCAATGAACGATCCTGTGCGTCCCGTATCCATCGGATTCGCGCAACCTTCACCGTGTGATCAGTCCACCTTGTACGAAGCCTTCCAACGTTGCGTCTTCCAGTGCGGTCGCCACTCCAGAACCTTTCGGCCCCAACGGCAATCTGTTCTGCGAGCCACCCAGAACGGAGGAAGTTATTTGATTTCCCACCTCAATAAAAAATAAGCACTAAAATGTACTTCCACTTCACTAAGTAAGACTAAGTTTTTGAGTGGTAAGCTTTGGGGCTTACGAAAAATTTGAATTATTCATGCGAAAATGGTTTCTTTTTGACTTTTCTCGGTTTTAGGGTTCTTTAAACTCAGTTGAATTCCTTGCCGGGGTCTGTGTTTCCTGATAGCTCCAACCGGGGAATCTTTAAGTTGAGAGTGAATAGGTTTCTTCTAGGTAAGCGCGTTCCACCGTCGACCGCATCGCTTTCCATCAGGTGAGATAGCGGTCAAGCGCGAAACTAACAAAAATAAAAAAAAGGTGGAAAAATCCCTCGTAATATCACTTAATTGTCATCCATTCGTCGGTCAAGGGAGGTATCAAACTGATATTCATTTATTTAATTATTTAAACTTGATTTACATTACTGGTACATGGGCGGACTAAATGCAACAAGTCATTCTCTACCAGTCAACCTTTGGGTTAAAAAAAAACAACACTGTGGTAAGTTTGCACAATAAACAAATAACAGATAATTCAAACGGAAAATATAAAAAATAAGATATGCTAAAATAATAAACTAATAAATATGTACTATGAAAAATGTCAAATCATTAAGAGAACTTAATAACAATTCTGAACGAAAATCGAACTAAGGTTGAGAGGACTTAAAGTAGAAGTTCCGAATTTTACGTTTGATGGATAATTTACCTTCACCTTTTTTTTAATTTCAAGGGGAAGCACATTCCAGAGTTAATGTCTAATACATAAAATAACAGACCTGAAGTCTGCTTTAAAATTTATTAGAACTTCTAAGTCAACAAAATCTAAAGATAAGGCCATTTACCCCCTATTTTGGCGCATATATTGACACGCACATAAAACTCAAACCTATAGTGTACTTTTCGTTGACCTAGAAACCTAATGTAAAAAGCAAGGTCTCATAGAACATTTCAAGAAAAAAGTTTATTAACTGAAAACATATACATGCTTTCTGAGACAAAACGCGCTCGAGCGCCGGTATGAAGGCTAGAAGGAACGGGGTGGGTCTTTTAGTCATTAAGAGTCTGACACTATCTCCCGCCCCGCCTAACAGCGGAGGATGTCATTGGATGATTTTTTCCGACCACAAAAAAAAAGGTACAGTGTGTAAAAAATAACACCTCCATTTTAAATTTATTTGTCAGCTTCAAAGCTAAAAAACATCCGTGTACCTCCGTCATTACTCAGAAGTCACATTAGATCAGTATTGGCTACAAATGTTTGACAAGCTCCTTTGAGCCAATGACAAGGGTCCGACAATTCCCTTTCTGATCTCAAATCATTGGAGATTCGATTTCATGTCGTACACAATTTTGTTTGGCATGTAATCCTAGTATTATTTGTTTATTTTTTGTTTCTGAATTGTTTATCCAAGCGTGACATAAGAAATCTCTGATTGGACAGATTTTGTATATATTTTCTTTTTTATTGTCAGTTTTCTTCATCTACGCTTGACCAGTATCTCACCTGGGGCCCAAGTCTGCTATTTTTATAAACTTGATATTCCAACACGATCCCATTGTCATTTTGCTAAAAGTTCATAATCTGCTAATTCATAATTATCGATCATTGATTGGTCAATGATCTCGTAATAGAGTTGTGGTAGAATGACAATATCGAGCTTATTAAAAACAAAGACTGCACAATGACGTTCTAATGGTAGGTCACTGATTAAAGCAACTGTTACAATTTTAGTAGATTATCGCATGCGTCAGATATTCATTCATCATTATGTACGAGATTACCATTCTATGTCATTTCTATAAATAGAGTGTCAGTGGTTGACCATTGGAAAGTCATAATGACGCCATTATACTAGTAGATTACCAAAACTTGTCAAAATCAACAATTATGAAATCAGTGATAGACCATTCTGACACATTCATGACACTATTGTAATAGCAGACTTGAGGTCCTGATGGTAAGTGATGGTGTGGTTAACGATGGAGTACACTTACCCAAAAGTAACTTATTCAAGCTAGTACTACATTAGATCGATGCACACGTGTAACACGCCTGATTTGTACGTAGAACGATATCACTTGGCATGGATTAAGGGTAGCTCTAAAGTCTAGTTTAAATATAAAATGTATGGAAACCAACGCGCCCAAATCTGCTTGTGTGCACAGTGTAGTTCTAACTTAACTCTTGACTTTTAAACCCAAGGTTGTAGCTATCAGGAGACATAAACTCCAGCAGGGAATTCCACTCCGTAGCTGTACCTACGCACAATGAATGGGTGTCCAAAACGTTTTGTGCATATAGGTGGGATGTCCACCACGTACCAGTGGCATATTGTCGTGTGTCAACTAGTGCGATAGGACACCGTGATCGGTGAAATAAAACTATGCAATTTCAATGCACAGTTTCCGAAATGCAACGGTAAAAAACTGACAGGCTAGCAAACAAGCGTCGATGTTCAAGACGTTTCTAACTTTGTCTCGACGAATGTAAGTAATTTGTATAAAAACATACCTAGAAAAAAATCAATAAATTTTATCATCATCATCATCATCAGCCTTTTTAATGTTCCCGCTGCTGGGACTCCGGCCTCCTCTCTAGGAGAGGGAATGGGCCGTAATCCACCTTGCGGGCCCAGTGCGGGTTGGTGAATGTCACATGTCTTCGAATTTTTGGTTCTAGGACATGACGGTTTCCTCGCGATGTTGATTTTGATTTCACGATATTGATTTCACGTTGAATTACAAAATTTTCATTATAAACATTATCAATTTTACCTGGTAGAGAGAGGGAAAAAAATCTCCATTTAATTCTTTGACCGTACGTACGTACAGTTGCCATCACGGATCTTGAACGCTCGGCGTCAGAGTGGGGAACGCTTTACGCATTCTATACATTGGCAAACTATATAAATTAGCTGTCGTTAAAAATTGATTCATAAATCTAAGAAAACTAGAAGAAAAAATTACTTGAAGAGAAAAAAAAACCCGAAAATTTCTTCATAGCTTCTGAATCAAAACTTTTTCCATCCATATCGGAGGCCGCACGTTTCTCTTTTAACAAATACCAAATCAAACGCAAACTTTTCTTACTTTTTGATAATTTAAGTTTCCCAAAAGTCTAGCGCCTAAGATATCAAGGCCAATTTCCTTCCCAGTATATTTATTTGTCAAGAATCAGTTTGTGAAGTGAATCCAAATTGAAAAACTTTCATGAACTTATAGATAGGCTCTCTTTGGATGGCTGTGATGAAAAGGTCTTTAATCTTCCTGTTTACTTAATTTATATTTCGATAAGATCAATCTTGACCTCATTTATTTATTTATTTTTTGAAACTTCACGCAATACAAAAGTACAAAGACGCACTTAACACGGCCGTATCTTTTGTTTTCGTTAACTCAGAAGTTTGATTTTTTTACAGCTCCAAGATACTTCAGACTTGGGTATATGGTATTAACGCAAAATATTATAGGTACAGAAGTCAATCTACATAGAAAGCGCGCACGAGCAACGCACACAAAGACACCGCTCACAGACACGATGTCTCGGTCGCGTCTCGGATCATTCGTCAAACAATTCCGGCTCAATCGCTCATTAGTGTGCGTCCACCGAGCGTAGGTATAAAAAACCGGCCAAGTGCGAGTCGGACTCGCCCATGAAGGGTTCCGTAGCAGCAAGTAACATAGTATAAAAGTTCTTGTAATGTGTTGTAACTTTGATCGATGTTTTAATAATAGTGTATTTTTTTCGATTTATGACGCATTAAAAAAAAACTACTTACTAGATTTCGTTCAAACCAATTTTCGTTGGTAGTTTTTATAGTAATGTACATCATATATTTTTTTAGTTTTATCATTCTCTTATTTTAGAAGTTAGAGGGGGGGGGGGGCACATTTTACCACTTTGGCACTTCCAAACTTTTCCACTGTTCTCTCGCGCAAACTATTCAGTTTAGAAAAAAATGATATTAGAAATCTCAGTATCATTTTTGAAGACCTATCCATAGATACCCCACACGCATGGGTTTGATGAAAAAAAATTTTTTGAGTTTCAGTTCTAAGTATGGGGAAAAAAACAAAATTGATTGCTTTTTAGGGTTCCGTAGCCAAATGGCAAAAAACGGAACCCTTATAGATTCGTCATGTCTGTCTGTCTGTCTGTCTGTCTGTCTGTCTGTCTGTCTGTCTGTCTGTCTGTCTGTCTGTCTGTCTGTCTGTCTGTCTGTCTGTCTGTCTGTCTGTCTGTCTGTCTGTCTGTCTGTCTGTCTGTCTGTCTGTCTGTCTGTCCGTCCGTCCGTATGTCACAGCCACTTTTTTCCGAAACTATAAGAGCTATACTGTTGGAACTTTGTAAGTAGATGTATTCTGTGAACCGCATTAAGATTTTCACACAAAAATAGAAAAAAAGCAATAAATTTTGGGGGTCCCCATACATAGAACTGAAACTCAAAATTTTTTTTTTCATCAAACCCTTGCGTGTGTGGTATCTATGGATAGGTCTTCAAAAATGATACTGAGGTTTCTAATATCATTTTTTTCTAAACTGAATAGTTTGCGCGAGAGACACTTCCAAAGTGGTAAAATGTGTGTCCCCCCCCCCCCTCTAACTTCCAAGATAAGAGAATGATAAAACTAAAAAAAATATATGATGTACATTACTATAAAAACTACCAACGAAAATTGGTTTGAACGAAATCCAGTGAGTAGTTTTTTTTTAATGCGTCATAAACCGAAAAAAATACACTATTATTAAAACATCGATCAAAGTTACAACACATTACAAGAACTTTTATATTATGTTACTTGCTGCTACGGAACCCTTCATGGGCGAGTCCGACTCGCACTTGGCCGGTTTTTTTTTTTCTATTTTTGTGTGAAAATCTTAATGTGGTTCACAGAATACATCTACTTACAAAGTTTCAACTGTATAGCTCTTATAGTTTCGGAAAAAAGTGGCTGTGACACACGGACGGACAGACAGACAGACAGACAGACAGACATGACGAATCTATAAGGGTTCCGTTTTTTGCCATTTGGCTACGGAACCCTAAAAATGAAGTACATACATGAGATTGTCTTTTGTACCTATCTATTTTGTGGTATTATTTCCAAGTTTGTTACTTAATCACGCAAAATCGGCTGAACGGATTTGGACGAAATTTGGCATGCATATAGCCTTTGACATGGAAAAGAGCATAGGCTACTTTTAATCTCGGAAAAACATCTTATTCCTACGGGAAAACACGTTTAGAGTGCGATAACCGAAGTACACGCGGACGAAGTCGCGGGCGGAGATCTAGTATTATAAATGTGAAAATGTGGATGTTTGTTACTTAATCACGCAAAAACGGCTGAACGGATTTGGATGAAATTTGGCAAGCATATAGCCTTTGACATGGAAAAGAATATAGGCTACTTTTTATCCCGGAAAAAAATCATATTCCTACGGGAAAACACGTTTAGAGTGCGATAACCGAAGTACACGCGGACGAATTCGCGGGCGGACAGCTAGTATTATATAAATAGAAGTGGACATGCTATATAAACTGTCACAATCTTCTCCAAGACTCGATTAAAACTATCTCCATAATATTCTAAAAGCAGCTTCTTTAGCAGCTATAGTAATTGTCAATGACACGATTACGCGGCGCGGCCGGTGTTCCGCGTGCTACAAAAATACCTGACCTAGTTGCGGCCAGTATTCCAATACTTAGCGATACCCGCTTATAGGGCATAGCCGTTTATGTAACTGTATTTGAGTGCTATAATTAGTAATTGTATGAATTAATAGCTTTACTAGCTTCTGCCAGCAGCTTCGCCTGCTTACATAAAATATAGACTAACTCACTCAGGAATAAATCAGCTTTCTATCGGCGAAAAAATTTTAGCAGTCGGACCAGCCCCCCTAGCCATGTTACAAACGTTTCGCTTGCGTCGAACGCTTCGAGTTGACCTTGCCGCCAATTCTTTTGTTCTGACCACGTGACTGAGCGTCGAGGCGACGTCATTCCCGTACATTTGAAGCTTTCTACAAGCGTTAACTATTGCAGATTAGCAATTTGGCTAGGGGTACAGTACTTACAGAAATTACTTCCTACAAACAAAATAGCAACGAATAAACTTTGCCCCTTTAAATAATAGTAAAGATCAGATATAGATTTAAACGATCAACATAAAAATAAATGTAATGTATAAATAATTTAATAATATGGGAGAAATGTCTGCCAACAAACTGTAATGCAGTTTGGCAAAAGAAAAATCTTTTAGTTAACTTTTTATTATTATTAGGGTTCCATACCTCAAAAGGAAAAACGGAACCCTTATAGGATCATTTTGTCGTCCGTCTGTCTGTATGTCAGTCAAGACCCTTTATCTCAACAATACGTGGAAGTTATCATCATCATCATCATTTCAGCCGATACACGTCCACTGTTGGACATAGGCCTACCCCAAGCGTCGCCACATCGAACTTTCCTGTGCGTCCCGCATCCATCAGTTTCCCGATTTTCCCTTCCAACGCTGCGTCTTTCGGTACGCGTGGAGGTATCGAGTTGAAATTAAAACCATGTACCTACCTACTCAGATCTGCAGAATCTTGAAGCTGTAAAAAATCAAACTCGTAAGTTAACTAAAAAGATACTTCAGTTTATGTGGCAAAAAACTTACATTTCGACACTTGTGGAAATCAAAATTCATAGGGTACTTCCCGTTGACCCAGAATCCTGAAATTTGGCACAAAACAAGGTCTTATACCACAAGTATAGGAATAAATCTGAACTGTAAAGTTGTTACGTCACACATTTATTTTTTTAGCGATTCGGAAAATCTTCCAAGACTCCACTCCTGAATTGTACTATTTACATAGTTAAGTTTGTATGGAAACTTCAGGATGCGAGTCTAACTCGCACTTCCCCAATTTTTTTTAAATCTATCTCGTAGTTTCAGATATTAACTGTTTTAAACCAACTAAAACACTTTTCGCTCTATTTTATTTGCATTAGTAAACTTCTTCTTCCGGCCCTTGTCCCGTTTTATTTGGGGTCGGCGCAACACGTTTTTTTCTTCCATTCTGTCCTGTCACTCGTCACGCTATCACTAACTCCCTTTTCTTTCATATCACATATTAGCATTAGTAAACATTACAGATCAATGCGAACAATTCCAAGACATTTTTGTCCAAACACATTATCGGTTATATCACAGCAGAATCTTGCATATAATTTATAGCTGGATTTTGGCTGGCAGTCCATAATCTTGTTAGCACAGCCCCCAGCATGAAACGAGGACTTATTTTAAACGAGAATGGGGTCAAATTAGACGCTGAAGGCTACTCTGCGCAGACGGTTGAATGACCTCATTAAGATTATTATGCTGTCATCGATTCTTGTCATGTAATAACAAGATGAGATTTTTTAAAGAAAATTTATTGTGTCATTTTTATGATCCAGTGGTTAAAAGACCCTGGTCCAGGCTATGGTCCGGAGCGAGGAGGAAGGGCAGGCGGTCGCCTCCTTTTGCGAAGCAGTAATGCTAGCAAAGGAGGAGGCGGCACGGGTGAGGGAGCGAAGGTCCTCACGCCTCAGCCACCGAAATTCCGAGCCCGAGCACCAGCCACGGTAGACGCGGGCTTGCGGACGTCAAGCAATGGTTAGCCCGCCGTCCGGCCGGTAATCAAACAGACCGAGGACAGTCGTCAACAGCGCGTAGTGACCTACGCGCTCCTCAAAGATGTCAGCAAACCGTAGGGACCCAACAGGGCCGATGCCCGCTAGCAATGACCGCGAGGAATTTGTGAAAAGGAAACCTGTAGTACTAGTACGCAAAAGGCAACTGAAGGACACAAGTGTGGTTTTAATCAGTAAAAGGTTGACACGCCGTCTCACTCCACCCAACCGGGTATGAACCTATGTAAATTTTTCAATTCATTTGTACTATCAAACATACTTCCGCCTGACCACCACTAAGTTCATTTTTGCTTGCACTCGAAACGAAAATTTCAATGGGTTTGATTTGACGCCGCAAGATTCAAGCGAAATTTTTTTGAGTGATCAGGCAGAAAAGACCGCGATGATACTTGCTTTTATCTTGAACATTATTGACACTCTATACCTAGGAAAGATCGCTCGAATAGAGGTACAGTCAATCTACGTACACAGCGCGTTCGAGCAACGCACATATAGACACCGCTCACGGACACGATATCTCGGAGTGCCTCGGCCCGCTCGTCGAACAGTTCCGGCTCAAACGCTCATTAGTGTGCGTCCACCGAGCGTAGGTAAAAAAAGTGAAGTACATACATGAGATTGTCTTCTGTACTTATCTATTTCAAAAATGTTCGCAATTGGACCAGTACTTTCAGAGATTACTGAAGGTACTGGTTCGATTGCGAAATTTTTTTCACCGACAGAATGCTGCTTATTACTGAGTGACATAGGCTATATTTTTGGTACGCGGGCGAAGCTGCGGGCAAAAGCATTATAAAGTGCTTCTATGATTATAAGTAAACTCATGATATAATCGGATAAAGGATGCGTTCAATCAAAAGCCCTTTGAGTGAATGCATCTTTTCGCGTTCATATTTCTAACAAAAACCCACTCCTTAAAAGGGTAACGTAAATTAATTAAAATAATTTTAATTATGTCTTTAACCAGTGCGTGTTGCCAGTGATGACATATGGCTCCGAAACGTGGTCGCTCACAATGGGCCTCATCAGAAGCCTTAAAGTCACCCAAAGAGCGATGGAAAGGGCTATGCTCGGGGTTTCCTTGCGTGATCGAATAAAAAATGAAGATATCCGCAGGAGAACTAAGGTTGCCAACATAGCACAAACAATTACCAAACTTAAGTGGCAATGGGCAGGGCACATTGCTCACAGAACAGATGGCCATTGGGGCCTTAAGGTTTTAGAGTGGCGACCGCGTATCGGAAGACGCAGCGCTGGAAGGCCTCCTACAAGGTGGACCGATGACCTGGCGAAGGTAGTGGGAATCCGATGGATGCGGGACACACAAGAACGTTCGATACGGCGACGCTTGGGGGAGGCCTATGTCCAACAGTGGACGTGTATCGGCTGAAATGACGATGATGATGATTTGAATTATTAAGTTATTCATAAACCAATTCCACATTTCATTGATGAAATTCATAACTAATTGAGCTTATAAATTCCGTCGCAGCGATAAAATAGTTTGGTGCAAATGTTTAGCATTTTGTTCCGGTAATTAGTAATATTTGTGAACATTCCATCGACTGTAGAGTTATGTGCCAAATGTTTACTAAATTTAGCTAATGTAGTGTGCGTTGGATTTATGTATACAAGGTGTAAGGGACAGCTCTCCGCAATCTTTAAGGGCTTGCTCAGTAGACAAAACTAAACAACCTTCCACAACACTTTTTTTCAGAAAACGAAAAAAATAATCCGCCTCACTATACAAAATTATAAACTTGATTGGACAGTTTGTATGGAGAGGCTGATATTTTTTTTCGATTCCTGAAAAAAAAAATTGTGTAAGGTTGTTCAGTTTCATCTACTGAGCAAGCCCTTAAAGTTTGTGGAGGGCTGTCCCTTACACCCTTTAGACTAGCTGTTGCATAATACATTTACCAAAAACCAACCTTCAAGATTTCATTGTTCTATCTAACACATTTTAACTCTGTATTTTGCTGTACCTACCTACGCCTCCTGCACATTGTTCTCGTAGTAACAGTAAGCAGGCTTCCGAAACATTTTCATCACACCTACCTGGCAAGCATTCGCACCATTTTCGTGTACTCATAACACTAGAAAATTAATACGCCAGCATAGACTTCGTAACATTTAGAACGTTCAATTTAAATATTTTCATTTTTGAATGAAAATCAAACCTATGATTTTTTTTTTTTTAAGTCATAGAACAAAAGTTTTTGTTTATGATGTTATTACTGTAGTCCTGAGAGGTTGCATTTTTTTTTCAAATAACCCTGTGTACTGTGACACATTTCTAGGTATAAAAACTGCTATAAAACAAATTGAAAGTTTTAATAAGCGAGTTGAAAGTCATGAAAATATTAATTGGCTACAGATGCCACGCAGTTCAGAAACTAAGGCAGGCAAAATCGCTTTTTATTTTTATTAAAAGTGAATGTCATTTTATGAGTTTTACTTTAAAATTTTTGTTTAAAATTTTTGTAAAGAAAGAAAAAGAAAAGAAAAAAGAAAGAAAGTTTCTTTCGTTTTAAATTATTTTCGTAGAGTTTAATGGAACACACTGAATAGATTGCAAAAGACAAAAACTATCAATACATACACGTTGTTTTATTTTATTTAAAAAAAAATAATGTGTTTGAGCCGTTTGGGGTCGAAACACTACCATGGGGCATGGCCATGGGGTCCGAGCGCTCATCGAGTTGTCCGGGATATCAGTAAACAGTTGGTCGACTCTTTGCGTGACCAGAGGGCTGGACTCTTCTTCAGTCAGCGAATCAGCATTGCCATCCAGCGTGGCAATACTGCCAGCGTTCTGGGCCCTTTTCCTATTGACATCGATGTGGACGAATTTTTTGATACCCTCTCTTTCAATTTTAACCGTTTATCAGCCATTTTTACTCGTTTGTACATATTATTTTTTTAAGTTTGTATATATATACCTAGTGTAGTAATTAAACTTATAGATTCATGAACAATAAAAAAAAAGCACTTGATATACAATATTTAGGTTAGTAGGTAGGCAGGTTAGTAAAATAAAGATATTATAGATAATAATAGAATAGAATAGTAGTAATAAAACTAATAACAAAACAACAGTTAATAATAACAATTTTATTCCCGAAGTATAAATTACATTACACGAATTAGAGCAGTGGTGGCCTAGTAATAACGGCTCCGACTTACGAGTCAGCATTACTTTGTGTAATTTATTTCATCACCACTGCTCTCAAAACGATGAAGAAAAACATCGCGAGGAAACCGACACATGCTAGAACCAAAGGTTCTTAAGATTTACAGTGACCCTGAAACGTATAAAGCAACTGAAGGATCACACGTGAATTTTAGTCAGAAAAATCTGACACTTTCTATCGCTCTACCAGGAGCGAAAGGAGTTGTTTAATGAAACCCAAATACACTAGGTACATAGTAGTCCAAAACCGTGTAATGGATAATAGGGATCAAAGAAAGGTTTCGGAAATAAGCATATTGTTCAGGACTTTTGACATCAAGTCCCAGTAAACTTCATTTAACTTTCTCATAAGCCATAAGACTCAAAGTCTGGTTTTGTCGTTTTACGAAAACTAATTGGACAAACAATACAGAGTTATATGTGAAACACCAGCAACCTCTCAGATTATTACCATCATAAACAACAACTTTTGTCCGTTTTAAAAAATACCGGATGGTTACCGGACATTCGAACAGCGAGCTACCCGTTGCTTGCCGTCTACGCTGGATACCTGGTGAAAGTCGCGGGAATCCAATCAATCCGAGCCGGATAGGCCCGATCATTGTGGTTACACCTCGATCGTGTATGGAGTATTGCTCTCATCTTTGGGACGGATCTGCCCGATACCAGCTTGATGCACTTGAGGCAATTGAGAGGCGAGCCAGAAGGATAATTGGCGATGATACACTCGTCGAGTCGAGGATTCAAAGTCTTGAGCATCGACGCTGAGTCGCTAGCCTGTCGGTTTTCTACCGGTTGCATTTCGAGGAATGTGCGTCGGAATTGCATAATCTAGCCCGTTCCATCATCAGACTACCAGACGAACGGCTATGCGCAACCGGTACATGGTGGATATCCCACCTACACGCACAAAACGTTTTGGGAACACATTCATTGTGCGTGCAGCTAAGGAGTGGAATTCCTTACCGGAGTCTGTGTTCCCTGATAGCTATAACCCGGGAATTTTTAAGTCGAGAGTGAATAGGTTACTTCTAGGTAAGTGCGCTTCATCTTCGACCGCATCGTCGCTTTCCATCAGGCGAGATAGCGGTAAAGCGTGAAACTATCAACAATAAAAAAAAACACTTATGGGAGGTTTATATCCAGCAGTGAAGTCGAGACAAACGAAACGAAATGATTTGAATTGAAAATCAATTCAAATCAATTCAAATCGTTTCAGTTAGTTCATCAAAGAAAGCACTGTTATCTAACTGGCCTGTTCCAATTTCAACGTATGACGAGCACAATATAAGCTTCATAAGCACAAAGTAAGCCCGGTCTTATCAACAAACGAAAATGTAGCCATACTGCATGAATAATGTATGTACCTGCATGGCATAAATTGAAACTGGCTCTACCCCAATGTGCATGGTACAAACGTTGTATGAATTTATATAACGAACACTATGCGTGTCATAGCGAATACTATGTGTATCATCATAGGCTTTAGAAATCTATATATCTTATATATAAAATTCTCGTGTCACAATGTTCGTTTCCGTACTCCTCCGAAACGGCTCGACCGATTCTCATGAAATTTTGTGAGCATATTGAGTAGGTCTGAGAATCAGCCAACATCTATTTTTCATAACCCTTTGTGATAAGTGTTTTCCACTCTTAACATTTTTCTTTAATGGCAAAACAACGTTTGCCGGGTCAGCTAGTATATATATAAATGAATCCCTATTTCCTTGGTCACGCCATCACGCGTGAACGGCTGGACCGATTTCGCTAATTCTTTTTTTGTTGTATTCGTTATTGTGAGGAGAAGGTTAAAAAAAATTAGGGTAGTGTAGAGTGGAGTAGGGTAGTGTAGGGTAGAGTAGGGTAGTGTAGGGTAGAGTAAGGTAGAGAAGGGTAGAGTAGAGTAGTGTAGAGTAGGGAATAGTAGGATAGAGCAGGGAAGAGCGGGAGCGAAGCCGCGCAGGCTAGTGCGTTTATAAATATCGGTAATTGTGTATTTGGCTATGTATATTTTATACTCATATTCTTTATTGCATAACAATTATACAGTCAATGAAAAAATAAAACAGGAGATAACCCACCCGTTGTTACTTAGAAATTTAAACGCTAACATAATTATTTCTATAAAAGCAAGGCTGAGCGTCGAATTTCCATTTAAATATACGAAATGAAGACGGAAGAATGTTACCATGTGTAGTTCCTTCACAAACAAACGATACTTGTCGTATCGTTGGGAAAGTAGAATTGTATGTGTAATGTTTGCCCTATGGCCCTACAATTAAATAAATAAAAAATATTGGCTTAGTTTGAGGCAAAGATTGAGAATGACTGTACCAATTTTGATGATTGGATAATAGGATAAATTACAAATACCGGCACGAATCTTGAGCGCTCGTCCAAAGAGTCAGGATCAATTTGCGCATCGTACACATCGTCGAGCCAATCACTGTAACTACAAAGATGTACTCCCAGCTCCCGCGTCTCACTTTATACCACTAAAGAGACCCAATACTTCACTTAGAAATATATCGCTATCTCTTTTGTACACTGCACACGTAATTTAATGACAGTGAAATTATAATTCAGTTTGTGCATCCATAATCTACCTATCTTGCCTCCTTGACGGTTTCCCCTTCTAATTTACCTAATTTACCGTTTTGAGAACATTTCATGATGAAGTTAATTACATTAAGTACGCTTCTCTGAGCTTGAACCCACGACGCAAAATTCGCAAATCGGGGCCGGTACCACTGCGCCGCCTTTGGACCACTATTGGAACACCTTTTTTTTTGGGAAAAAATCATCCCATGACATCCCCCGCTCTTGGGCGGAGCAGGAGATAGTGTCAGACTTTTACTGACTAAAAGGCCCACCCCGTTCCTTCTAGCCTTCATACCGGGGCTCGAGCGCCCTTTCGAATAACCTTGGCTCCAGTAGGCTTCGACCCGGCTGTGTCCCTGCTGTTGCTGACAACTCCTTGAGGCGCACGGGAACAGTGCGCGCCGTCGACGACTTGGGCTTGGTCCGGACAGTTACCGGATCAGAATCCCGGCGGCGGCGGCGAGGACGCCGTTGCCTGATGCGTTCGGCCTCCTCCTTTGCGAGCATTATTGCTTCGCAGAAGTGCAACCAAGGCTCGGCGCGAGAGGTCTCCGCCACCGATCGCCCCCACGAGGGCACAGCGATGCTTTGCCCAAGCAGGGCACACCTCGACTGTGTGCTCCACCGTGTCCTCCGGGCATTCCGCACAGTGGCGACACCCGGGAGTCACTTCCGTACGAATCCGGTGCAGGTACCTCCCGAACGAACTATGTCCGGTGAGGACCTGCGTCATACGGAAGGTAAGAACGCCGTGAGGTCTTTCCAGCCACGCCTCAAAGAGGGGACTTACCGCCATGACACTATTGGAATACCTTTGAGCCACCACTGGGTCACCACTGGGCCACGACTAGGCCACTACTGAGCTACCACTAGGCCACCACTGGGCCATAACTGGGTCACGACTAGGTCACCGTTAAGGCACCATAACTCTCGTAACTCAGTTTTCTCACAACTACAATCCAGCATTAATACTTTAAAAGTTAATTAACACTTGTATTCGAGGAAGTCGCAAAACAAACTCGAGTTGAGTCCCAGATGCCATGTTTCCTTTTATTATGAGTTTAACTAAACAGAAATGGTTGAACGTTTCGTGGGATAATGCCTTTATTGTAAGCAACTAACGAAAGTTTCAGGGGCGTAATCAGAGTTGTAATTGCAGGGGTGTAAAATCATCCAAAGTTAGAAGTTTAAAATGTGACGAAGTTAATCAAAATCAACCATTTTATGAAATGTTAAATTTTAAGATTTCAACAGTGGAAAAATAAAATCACTAATTGCCACAAATTTAAGTGAAATGTATACTTATTATTATAATGAGGTAAAGATTTTTGTTTTTAGGAGGTAATCTCTGAAAATACTGGTCTGATTGCTAAAATTTTTTCACTTATAAAAAGCTGCTTTATCCCTAAGTGACATAATACTCGTAATATGTTATATTTTAAAGTGGGATATAGAATTTACGAGGCATGCACCGCGAACGGCACATAGCGAAAACCTCTGCTTGCAGTATAAGTTTTGAAAACAATATTTATTTACCAACATATACTCGGATCGAATCATGACGTGTGAAACATGAAGACAAACAAATGCTTCATTTGTCTGTCTATTATTAAAACATCGATCAAAGTTACAACGAACTACAAGAACTTTTATATTATGTTACTTGCTGCTACGGAACCCTTCATGGGCGAGTCCGACTCGCACTTGGCCGGTTTTTTTTTATCTCATGATTAGTTACACGCCAGACGCCGCTAGGCACTCTTCACTCTCATAAAAAGTACTAAAACAGATCGTCCAGTTAACGTTTAAAGTTAATTAAAACTACGGTTATGTCCCTTACGACGTGTCCACGTTTATTACAGAAACGGTCGGTAAAACAGTGCGTTAAAGGCTCTTCTAATTATTTTTAGTCGTGATGCGAAAGTACGCGTTAAACTCTAATGAGTGGAATTTATAATACCGGTAGAAACCTGTGTTTTTATGGTTTAAGTTTAGACAAAACAACGCGCTATCAGTACATGGCGTATATTTAACCTATACCTACGCAACCAATGGGCCAATGGTCTGTTTCCGGAAAGGAGGCTCGGACCCTGGATTTGGATTGGATCATATCCAATGAGAAAAAAAAACCTACGCACAAAATTTTTTGGGAACACTCATTATGCGTACAGCTAAGGAACCTACTACCTAGCGGAACCTGTGTTTTCTGTTGGCTACAACCTGGAGATCTTTAAGTAAAGAGTTAATAGGTTACGTCTAGGCAAGCGTGCTCTATCGTCAACCATATCGTTGCTTTCTATCAAGTGAATCAAGCGAATCTAACAATAATAAAAAAAAATAGGCTAACTAACATTCCTTTTCTGCACTGGCGACTCAGGAGTAATCCAATCACAAGCTAATATTGTTTCTAAAAGTGTACACAAACTGTAATGGGCGATTAAAATCAAATTCAACAACTTTGCCGCCGTTCTATCGGGACCGAACTTGGAAACAATCTAAATTGTGTAACTTGTATGTGTTTTAATCGGTACTAAGTTATCTGGAAGTTATTTATTGTTCCCATGAGGTGTGGAGAACTTTAAAGAATCGTAAACAGCAATTGGCAGGAAAAGATCATGGTATTTGGCAATCTAGCTTATTGTGTGGATGTCTGTGTTTCCTTATAGTTACTTTCTATAGGATCTTTAAGTCCTCCTAACTTTGGGAGTCACAGGACGACTACCGGCCTTGGTAGACACGGGTTTGTTGTTGCTGAAACATAGGTAGCTCGCTGTCTGGCCGTCTAAAAGCCCGGACTGGGCTTTGAAGGTCATTTTTGTAGTCAGGTATGAAGGCTAGAAGGAACGGGGTGGGTCTTTTAGTCAGTAAGAGTCTGACACTATCTCCCGCTCCGCCCAAGTGCGGGGGTTATCATTGGATGATTATAATCCACCATAGAAAAAGGCCTTTAAAGTTTTTGTTTCGAGTGCAAGCAAAAATGAACTTAGCGATGGTCAAGCGGAAGTTTCTTTGATGGTACATAGGTCCTTAGTTCAGAGAGAACACATAAAACTCATCTACACATTTAGCGAACTTATACGTCAATTAATACAACAAAGCAAGTACCTACGAAAGATTCTAAAGATACTCAATTTCATGGTACATGTTCCATTAAATTCCCAGTAAATGACAAGATACAAGATAAAACATATCAACCCTTTTTATCAGTAACACAGTAAACAACTCCTGAAAAGAAATAGGTATCGCTTTGTTCAGTTGACATCAGAACTTGACACTTTCGGGAATTCGTGGAAATTACGAAGTTCGTAAAATTGTTTGGTAGGTATGAAAAAAGCCCGGGCAAGTGCGAGTCGGACTCACGCACTGAGGTTTCCGTATAAACTTACCTATAATAATAATAATAATCTTTATTTCCGAGTAAACATAAGACTCATTTAGTGTTAGTAATAATAAAATAACCTTACAACTATGTTAGTGATACAAATACATTTAAAAAAACCTATGAAAACAGTTCAATTCCCGAATTGAGTTATGAAGATTTTTCAAAATCGCAAAAAAAAATTGTTACGTAACTACACAGTTTTCAATTTTTTTCCTACGAGTATATTTGTGCTATGAGACCTTGCATCATGTCTTTCAGAATTCTGTTTCATCGGGAAGTAACCTATGAATTTTTATTTGCTTGAGAATGTAGAAATATATATTTTTTTATAATAATAATAATAATCCATTTATTTCCTAGTATACGGTACATACAAGAACTTAATATTAAAAACGTCTCACGTACACTACCATTGCCGGTGTAGAAACATTGTTGAAATTAAATTTTTATTTAGCACAATTTTGTTACCTACATTAATTATATTATTACAATGAAATGGAATGTCAAAACTATCACACAAGTATATTTATGTCAAGTACTCAAAACCAAAAAAATTAAAAACAAAAATACAAGTCAATAGGTACACACACAAAACATAAACGTCCGTTTGTGACATAAACGTCCGTATCCTTCTTTTTGTTAACTCAGAAGTTTGATTTTTTCACAGTTTCAAGGAACCGCTCACTTAAGTCTTTCAATTCGATACCTCCAGGCGTTCTTGAGAACAGGGCCTAGACAGACAAACAGATAGACGGACAATAAAGTGGTCTTCTAATGGTGCCGATTTTTTCTTTTGAGTTGCGGAACCTTAAAAAAGTTTCTTGCAATATTTATTTGATCAATGGATGTTATACTCGTACATAAAAATATCGTGTTACAGTGTTTATTGTCGAACTTCTCCGAAACGTTATGACTGATTTTTAAGATTTTTTTCTATGTATATTTGGGTCTAAGAATAGGTCGTAGTTTTTTTTTACTTTCCTATTCGACCCTCCATTTTTTTCTTTAATAATAATTTATATGATAGAAAAAAGTTTGTTAAATCACGGTGGACGTAGTTGCCAACCAAATTAAAGAAATTTAACTCTTTGAATACCGTAATTAGAGACACAATAGAAAGACAATTGCTTATGTCGAACTGTGTAACATAAGACATTCAAAAGGTTAATAATATTTGATTCTCTTTTTCTCGAACAGTTAATTTAAAAAAAATGTATTCCTTTTCTGTTATGTTCTGCGGTCGACCTCGACGGCGGCGTCGACCTCTTTCAAATAAAGCATTATTTTTATTTTGAACCAACTATCACTATCATCATCATCAGCCTTTTTTTAATGTTCCCACCGCTGGGACTCAGGCCTTCTCTCTAAGCGAGGAAATGGGCCATAATCTACGTCCACCACGCGGGCTCAGTGCGTGTTGGTGAATGTCACATGTCTTCAAACTTTTGGTTTTAGGGAACGCCGGTTTTCTCACGTTTTCCTTCACCGTTTCGAGAGCATTAGCAATGAAATAAATTACACAAAGTAATGCGCCTGACAGGGTTTGAACCCGCGACCTACAACTCGTAATTCGGAGCCATTACCACTCGGCCACCACTGGTCTCAGCCACCAACCGTACACAAAATTGTTTAAATACCGCTTTAATTTTAATGGGCGAACAAATGAGCAGACAAAGAGCCATTGTGTTATTTAATGTACAAAGACTATTTTCAAAGTAGAATTTCACAGCAACCATTATTAAAATTGTAGGAAACTGAGTAAATTCCCTAGCACTAGCAAGTGTCTGATCTTCGTTTGCTTGTGACTAGTGTCTGACTACACTTTCGGTTTCGGCCTAGCTTCGGCCAAATAACGAGTTTCGGCTTAGTTTAAAAATAATCAACTTATTTCACTCTTCGCAAATGAATGTGTTTTTGAAGTTTTCACAAAAGGTACACTAATTTGTACTAACTATGCTTAATTAATACTAAAAAAAAAACTTTTTTCTTCGTATCTATTCTGCCATAGACATGATGGTCTACGCCATTTCTTTACATTGTTTTTTTTTTTTTTACTTTGGTATTCTATCGTGCTCTCATCTATACTAATATCTATACTTAATATTATAAAGCTGAAGAGTTTGTTTGTTTGTTTGTTTGTTTGTTTGTTTGAACGCGCTAATCTCTGGAACTACTGGTCCGATTTGAATGATTCTTTCAGTGTTGGGTAGTCCATTTATCGAGGAAGGCTATAGGCTATGTTTTATTTTTTTCAAAATTAGGGATCCGTAATAAAATTGCTATTTTGTAACACAAGGTGTAAAATCGAAAACCTATTTTTGCGTGCGCTGCAAAAACTATTGACAATAGAACAAAATGATGTAATACGGGTTTGTAGATCCCATTAAGACCTACAAAAAAGTCTGCGAGAACATATATCTAGCTATCATGGTTTAATCACAATAACCGATTTTGTGTTCAAAATAATTATTAAATCGTCTGAAGAAAAAAAAATACGTTAAATATGTATCGTAATATTAATCTTTATCGAAATTAAGCATTATGTTATCAAGAGTATTTATGTAGAAGTAAAATACTTTTTGTTTCATCTCAATCGGATATTTCGTTTAAAAGTTATCACGTGTGTAAGATGTTAAGAGTTGGTATCTATTAATGAGTTATGGGTCATGGAGTTTTTTATCAACATAAAATCCTGTAATAATCTTTTTCGAAATATATTTGTTGATGATTGTAAGTATAAGATCTTTGAAGAGTATAATAAATACATTTATGAACGCGGTAATCTTGGGAAATACTGATCTGATATGAAAACTGTTTAAATATTAAATAGTCCATTTATTGAGGGAGGCAATTATAGGCAATATTTTATCTCGGTATTTCCACGGAAACGAGAAAAACGCGGGTGAAACCGCGGGGCACAGCTAGTTTTAGATAATTTTAATGCACACATGCAAAACTTTGCGAGAAACTGAAGTCCATATTAGGATACCCTGTGTGACAGATCACCAGGCTCTTAACCCTTTGTGCCGATGCTTAGTTATTTATAACTCATTACGAACGACTTAAAAGAAAAATAGATATTGTGTAAAATTTTGCGAACATATTGACAAAAAAATTAACCATTACATAAAGAAGTATAAAGTAAAGTGCAGTTTAGGTCCAAGCTGGCGTTTCGTCAAAACTACGGCCGAAATCAAATCAAAATTTTAGAGGTTTCGGACTGCAATCGGATATGTTATGTTGTTTAATACGAGTATATACGAAACCCTGAACAATGTGTCTAGTTTCTAATTTGTGTCTAATTGTTAGGTAAAGAATCTATGTACAAAATTTCAAAACTGTATTATGTTAAATCAAAAACTTATAAGCTAATAGCGGGCTATGACCTGCCGTGACATATATTGCACTTAGTGTTGGTGGTGTCCAACTTGAGACTTTTTATATTTTTGGGAAAAAATATAACATGGTGTAAAAACTATTGGAATCCATTCAGTTACTGGTTCTGAACAAACTATATTCAGATTTCATATAAACTAAAAACTAATGTAGTGTTTAAGAGATTGAGACTGGAACAATTTGCCTGTTGTGGTCTTCTCGTCCAATTATAATTTAGCTGTATTCAAGTTTAGAATGAATAGGCTGTTAATAAACTAGTGCCCTTCGACACCATCGACGAATACAGTACTGCTTACCAAGAGGTGGGATTGTAGTCAAGCACTAGTTTATGCCATTTAAAAAAAATGTTTCATTAAGATTAGCTACTTTTCCCCCCAAAAAATATGATTTAGTATGGAAGTTTCGGTTTCAACCAAAATTGAGACCGAAGCCAAAATTTGGGTTCAGTTTCGGCCATGAAAACTAGTTTCGGCAGGACATTACTAGCAACACACAGAAAATAATATAAGTACAATGTTGCCATTATGAAAGACAGTCGTTTTTGTTTTCTGATGAAAATTGTTTTACATTTCTTGGTATGCAATTCTTTTTATGGACTTCGTGACTTTTACTGTTGTTATTTGTTTTTCTGTTCCTCCTAATTTTCGTCAGTAATGTTAAAAAAAGTAGACAGCAATGTAGTACCGATTAAGTCTCTTCAGATTAACCCGTTGTGTGTCCGGAACGTGGATCCACGCGAGATACAATAACTTTTTAATTGTGTCTCTAATTACGGCATACGAAAGGTTAAGTCTAAAGTAGGAATGTGCAATCACATATTTAAATCTATGCCGTTCTTAAAAAAAAAAAAAACTGAAGAGTTTGTTTGGTTGAACGCACTAATCTTAGGAACGACTAGTTCGAGGAGGTTCGAAGTGAAGAATAATTATAGTATTGGTTAGCACATTTATCGTAGCAAGAAGACTGTAAAAAATTACGCTACGGCCCACGCGAGTGAAGCAGTAACCAAAGACACCAAAGACGCAGATGAAACCGCGGGAGACGGCTAGTCTACACCAAAATAACAAAGAGGTAGGTAAAGTTTGTTTTTTTGTTTTTGTTTGTTAGAGGTAATCTCTGAAAGTACTGGTCCGATTGCTAAAATTCATTCACCGATAGAAAGCTGATTTATTCCTGAGTAACATAGGCTATATTTTATGTACGCGGGCGAAGCTGTGGGCAAAAGCTAGTTTAATAAATATCAAAGCTAGTATAGTCGTCTGTCTATGCGTATGCTTGTTACTCTTTGACGTCAAATGATTGAAATGGGGCAAACGGGTAGACCATATTCTAGAAAAGCACATTGAATACCTCGTGTCAAGGGAGTATGTTTCCAAATGTGATATCATCAAGCAACGGACCAGTCCAGTCCCACATAAGTTGGACAGCTTTATGGACCACATCACACGTTTTTGTACTACTACCCTACTACTCAGGAATTCTTATACAAACCCAGTAACTGTACCCCAACCGGGCATAAACCCTTGATCCCAAGCTGAGCAATTTAGACCAACGACACTGTTAATACGGAACCCTAAAAACGACACCTAATTCAGATAAACATCGAATTTTATTAGTCACAATACCCTCATACATTACCTTATCGTAGAGTGATCTTAGTCAGCGCCGAAAGAAAATTGCTTCCTAAACTGTAGCCTAAAAAACCCTTTCCCCGGAGACCTAGGCCGAATTTACGGTACCCGCAAGAAATATTCGATTTTGTCTTAATTTTTTACCAAAAAATATATATGTGGTACAAACTGGCAACATTCGCTTGGTAAAGTTAAATTGGCAAAGTTTTGTATTCGACTCAAAATGGCTAAATTCGTACTGGAAATTGGTTGTGGTTGTATCAAAATTCAGAAGTTGATTTTTATGTATAGGTACCACCAATACGTGTTTTTTTATGTAGCGTTTTTATGAAGGGTAAATAAGACGAATTTCATTTTAAAAGTTAGGGACTCTCCTACTCTCGAAGTTAGGTGGCGTAATTGTTTGAAAGACCAAACGTGTCGGTCCACGAATGGTCGGAAACTAATGGATGTTGTCTGATCTGTGGTCTAGTGGTTAGTGACCCTGACTGCTATGCTAAAGATCGTGGGTTCTATTCCCACCTAGGGCAAATGTCTGTGTGATGAGCACGATCATTTTGCTTGTTCTGTGTCTGGGTGTAATTTATCTATAATATGCATGTATTTAGAAATGTATAAGTATGTTTATCAGTTGTCTAAAGTAAGTGTCAGATGACCGTAGAATAAAGTACACTGACCTTTTCCTAATATCTCTGCGTAGGTACCAAAAAACAAACAATGGACTGCTTTTCATTATTAGATCATGTAAAGGATCACGATACATGTGGAGTTCAAGACAGCTTTATGACTTTATTTCCGTTTTTGAAATTAAGAATGTCAACAAATTTAGGAGGTTCAATGACCGTAATTCCATGGTCATCTGGCGCCTACTTTACACAATTTTCTCTGTAAGTTCACAAAAATATTCAATGTAAGAAAAAACAAAGGCTCAGTTTGAAAGAATTTTCACAAATACGTTGGTGCGGGTCAAAAATTACCCCTGCTTTAGGTCAGTGGTTAATTATTACCTCTCAGTGGACCTCATTCTGTTAAACAATGGGGAATTTGACCCAAAATAATGTCCACTCGGATGATGTAATACAAGTACGCGCATATACACACATGCCAAAAGGTTTTCGTTAATTTGTAAAGAAACTACAATACTAGCTGTGCCCGCGACTTCGTTCGCGTGAACTACAGGATTTTGAATTATTTTTTCAAAAATAAAAGTAGCCTATATTACTCCTTATTACATCAGCTACCTGCCAAAAAAGTCCCGTCAAATCAGTCCAGCCATTTCAGAGATTAGCCCGGACAAACAGACAGACAGACAAAAATTGTAAAAAATGTTATTTTGGCGTATTTACCGTAGGTATATATTATTCATATGCAGGTAGTAAAAAGCGGTTATTTCAATATTAACCTGTCAATCGTGATAATGACAGACACAATTGAAAGACAATAGGTGCGCGAACGCCGGCGTTCGCTTGGGGTTTAATGAATTAAAAACAGACACTCCAATTTTATTTATATGTGTAGATATATAGATAGATTAGTATTTTTAGTATATGCAAAACCTGAAACACTTTTCTAGTATTTTTATGTAAAGAATCTATGTATAAAATTTTATAACTGTATCATGAAAAATCATAAAGTAGAAACCTAAAGAGGTCAACCGTCGAATCCAACTCGGTTGGGCAGCGTTCAGGATGCTACGCGGTATCTTCTCGTCCAACATACCACAGTGTCTCAAAACGAAAGCCTTTAACCAGTGCGTGTTGCCAGTGATGACATATGGCTCCGAAACGTGGTCGCTCATAACTGGCTTCATCAGAAGGCTTAAAGTCACCCAAAGAGCAATGGAAAGGGGTTTTCCTTGGGGTTTCCTTGCGTGATCGAATAAAAAATGAAGACATCCGCAGGTTGCCGACATAGCACAAAGAATTGCCAAACTTAAGTAGCAATGGGCAGGGCACATTGCTCGCAGAACAGATGGCCGTTGGGGCCGAAAGGTTCTGGAGTGGCGACCGCGCACCGGAAGACGCGGCGTTGGAAAGCCTCCTGCAAGGTGGACCGATGACCTGGTGAAGGTAGCGGGAAACCGATGGATGCGGGACGCACAGGAACGTTCGATGTGGCGACGCTTGGGGGAGGCCTATGTCCAACAGTGGACGTGTATCGGCTGGAATGATGATGATGATGATGAGAAACCTGAAACCTGAATATGTAGTTTGTTCAGAATCAGTAACTGAAAGGATTCCAATAGTTTTTACACCATGTTATATTTTTTCCCAAAAGTATTTATAAGGGTCGCAAGTTGGACACCACCGACACTAGGTACAACTCAGGTCACGGCAGGGAATGAGGGGCTGGCAAACAGAAAGCTGGGTAAAAGTGCAAAACAACCCTCAGTCACCTGAATGGTCCGGTGACTACGTATTTTTGCTGACATAACAAGCTTATAACTTTGTGATTATTCATTTAGTTATGAAATTTTGTACATAGATTCTTTACATAAAAATACTAAACTGGTGTTTCAGGTTTTGCATATACTAAAAATAAGGTTGTATACACCACTAAATTTTAATCGTTTTAATCCCTTGGAGGGTCGATACGGTACATGAAACACTATCGATTTGTAAAGACAAAAATAAAGTACCCTTTTTTTCAAAACTCGTACTTACGCATGTACGAAATTAATTTCTTTAAGAAAACGTCAGCTGAGCAAGTTCAATGACCTGTAGGTAGTTTGTACGCAACGCTGGCATCTAATCGGATGCCGGCGTTTAACGAACGCCCTAGACGTCCGATTGGAAGGCTAATTTAACGAGATGGCTGCGAAATGTATATATAAAGGTCTTACAAGTTTGTATAGAATTTCGTGATGTATAAACTCTCTAAATAAAAGTAGCGTCGCAGATGTAGCCACGAACAAAACACAGTTTCTACCCAGTTTTTAAAATATTGTGTGCATATGTTTAGTTTAGAAATGAGAATAGTAATATCCGCCGCAGCTGTGCGAATCAATAAATATCCGCTTAAGAGGAATACAGCACTTAAATCGTGATCACTCTCGAACTGCATACAGAAGAAAAAGACGCGCAAAGACACTTGTTTGCAAATATGAAACATTTTACCGATTTACTAAAAGTCTACTGATTTGATTATGCAAATAATACAACGGAAAAACATCGATTGTAGAATAATTTGGCAAACAATCTGAATGATTACATGTATATTAGTCCGGTTTTTATTGGATAAAAGTAATTTTAGAGGCATCTTCGTGTTTTTTTTTATTATACTAAATTAGCTGTACTTTATTTTAAACTACGAAAATGCTGGATAATATCTAACATTTTCATTTTTGAGACTGTTCATACTACAGCACTTTAGGTTACCGCAAGGTGGCTTCTAAATCACCAATAAAAGCATTCACAAGGAGGGTTAGTGTCAGGTCGGTAGCCGACTGAAAAAAACCCTTTTTGTTTCGTTTTTAATAACATTTTTAAACGATCACGATCGTTTAAAAATGTGTTGCGCCGACCCCAAATATGAATCTCATAATGAAACTAGGGCCTCTATCTATCGAGCACTAGCTTTTGCCTGCGTGCATAAAATAAAGTCTATAGCACTCAGGAATAGCTTTCTATTGGCGAAAAAATAGCCGTACCAGCACATTCAGCGATTACCTCAAACCAAAAAAAAAACTATACCTCTTTGTAATATTAGTGTAGATTTATTCTGAAGAAGAAAAAATATTTTTCTCACTTTTTTTACTACAGTGGATCACTTACTAACTTGCAGTGGGCATTAAGTCCGCTTTAATACTTTTGTGTTGCATGAAGTTTTAATAAGTAAATTAATAATATTTTTGCATAGATATTATAAAACTCGCGGTTAACTCATACAGTCCTCTTAACATGAAGCACCCACCACACTGTGGCTTAGTATATTGCTAGGTATTCAGCTGCATATGTTTCGATTGGGATTCGAGCTACAAGATTGTTTGGAAGAATACTAGTGTGTTTTAGTCAGTAAAAGTCTGACTCTCGTTCCACCTAGAGCGCAAAGAAAGTATTTCCAACAACGCTAAAAAAAATAGCTGTCTTAGTAAAGAACACATAGATTCTAAGCATTAAACTTTTTTTATAATGGAAAATCATTACGTGTGAATCGCTCTGAGAGGAGCAAGAGAGCGTGTCGGATGTTTACTACTAAAACCACCTGTGTACCTTCAGATACCCTTTGTGTTCTAGGGCTACGATACCAAACTATATATTTCTTTAACTTTACAACAATCAGACTTACTGCCCCCCTAGCCAAGTTACAACCGTTTCGCTTGCGTCGAACGCTTCGAGTTGAGATGACGTCATTCCCGTACATTTGAAGATTTCTACTAACGTTAACGATTACAGATTTGCAACTTGGCTAGAGGTACTGGACCATTTACTTGAAGACAATAAAGCTAGAACTACACAGAAACGCGACGCCTCGAGACGTCGTTCCGCGTACAAATCAGGCGTGTTACACGTGTGCGTTGGTCTAATGTAATTCTAGGTGAAGAATTCTAACAGCAGCAGGAGATTTTACAGAAAAATAGAGGAGAGTGAGCATGGTTGAAACAGGGTACAGTTGCCATATCGCTTAATTTACTGATAATACACCGCTAAATTTTAATCGTTTTAATCCCGTGGAGGGTCGATCCGGTACATGAAACACAATCGATTTGTAAAGATAAAATCAAAAAATAAAGTACCTTTTTTCCAAAACTCGTATTAATTTACGCACGTACGAAAAACTTCAAGAAAACGTAGTTAGTAGTCGGCGTTGCGTACAAACTATCTACAGGTCATTGAACTCGCTCAGTTGATGTTTTCTTAAAGAAATTAATTTCGTACATGCGTAAATTAATACGAGTTTTGAAAAAAAGGTACTTTATTTTTTTAAATTTTATCTTTACAAATCGATAGTGTGTCATTACTGGATCGACCCTCCACGGGATTAAAACGATTAAAATTTAACGGTGTATAAAATGTTAGTAATTAACATTATCATCATCATTTCAGCCGATACACGTCCACTGTTGGACATAGGCCTCCTCCAGCGTCGCCACAACGAACGTTCCTGTGCGTCTCGCATCCAGCGGTTTCCCGCAACCTTCACCAGGTTATCGGTCCACCTTGTAGGAGGCCTTCCAACGCTGCGTCTTCCGGTACGCGATCGCCACTCTAGAACCTTTAAGCCCCAATGGCCATCTGTTCTGCGAGCAACGTGCCCTGCCCATTGCCACTTAAGTTTGGCAATTCTTCGTGCTATGTCTTCAACTTTAGTTCTCCGGCGGATATCTCCATTTTTTATTCGATCACGCAAAGAAACCCCGAGCATAGCCCTTTTCATTGCTATTGGGTGACTTTAAGCCTTTTGATGAGGCCCATTGTGTGCTACCACGTTTCGGAGCCATAATTATGTCATCACTGGTAACACGCACTGGTCATAGACTTTCGTCTTAAGATACTGTGGAATGTTGGACGAGAAGATACCGCGTACCTACACGAACGCTGCCCAGCCGAGTTGGATTTAACGATTGACCTCTTTCTCGAAGTTAGACCTACCCACCTGGACTGTCTGTCCGATGTAGACGTAATTAACATAATTACGAACAAAACATAATTGCAGTACAGTAGGTACGCTACTAGTAGATCAGCATTTATCTTGAAATTGTTTCAACTGTACCCACTCTCCCCTAAGCTAAGTGCTCCGCGTTTTATAATTATCAGTTAAAATTGAGTTACTGCTTCAGTTATCTAGAATCGAGCTTCATTTGGAATTAAAGGAAAGATGATTTAGTTAACGGTTAGATTGAACTTACTGCAGTAGAAATTTAAATTCTTCGTTCTTTATTGTAACACTAGTGGCCCGTCCTGGCTTTGGTCGGGCAATAAATATAGCCTATGTCACTTAGGGTGAATGTAGCTTTCCAATGGAGAAATAATTATTGACTGACTTGACTGGCCTGTTGGTCTAGTGGTTAGTAGCCCTGACTGCTATGCCGGAGGTCGTGGGTTTGATTCCCACCCAGGACAAATGTTTGTGTGATGAACACGATCATTTGTTCTGTCTCTGGCTGCAATTTATCTTTAATATTTACATATGTATTTAGTAATATATAAGTAAGTTTATCAGTTGTTTAGTACTCATAACACAAGCTCTGCTTAGCTTGAGACTAGACAGCGTTGTGTGATAGTTGTGGAATATACACACATACACACAAAAATACAAATTTGCCCTCTTTATAATATGAGTATAGGTAACGTTTTTTTTTACAGCCTTTCTCGTTCTAAACTTTTCTGTTCAGGGCGATCTCTGGTTAAGTTTGCCCAGCAAACATGATCAGATCGTCCCACCATCTTCGCCGCGGTCGACCTCGATGGCGCCGACCTCATGCGTCCAGTGAGTGACAATCCTCGCCCACCTGTCCGGCTGAATTCGTGTGACGTGGCCAGCCCACGCCCACTTCAGCCTGGCTGTTTTTTCCCTGACATCTGTTAATTGAGTGCAAAATAGCAGATTTTCAGAAGTCTTTACTGGATTAGTTTTACAGAAATGTATAAAAAGATACCGTATTTCTAAAATATTTAATGAAAAACGTGTAATAACGTCATAATTGCGTAAAAGCGGTTGTATGAAAAACATTGAAAATGTATGCTCTTAAATGCATAATTATCATCCTTGAAAATATTATGGAGTCTAGTCAAAGCGCTATCTAAGTGTCGCCACGTACGTACATCGTACAAAAATCTACAATGTGGAGCATTTATATTGAACGCAACAGCTGACGCCCAGCCTCTTATGCTTGGGTATTATCACGCTAGTTTTATTCAAATGGGTAGGCACAGTTTGTATTTAATCTACAATATCTACACAAATATTATAAAGAGGTAAAGTTTCCTTTTTTTTTTGTTTGTAGGAGGTAATCTCCGAGTGCTACATTTTTTTCACCGACAGAAAGCTGCTTTATTCTTGAGTGATATAGGCTATATTTTCAATAAACGGGTGAAGCCATGGGCAAAAGCTAGCTATTTAATTTAGTCGGTATTTACAAATAATCGTTTTTTTTTTTAATTACGCATTGCAAAACAGTTTAACTAGTGAGTAGTTTTTAATCATTCTTCTCAAAGGATGAGATCTCCGGTTATGCTTAAAATAGGGATTTTTTTTTTGTGGTAGAAATCATCCAATGACTTCTGTCACTTAAGGGTGGAGTGAAAGGGCGCTTCCGGGTCACCCTAAGTCCGGGCTCGTGGACGACGAGTAACGAGTAGCTCGCCGCTCATCCATCCGGTAAAAACCGAATCGACTGTGTGTAGATTTCCAGGTTCATCTCAAAGGGATGTCAGCACAACTGTAGGGCTATTGAGTAGCCTTTCAATGTTCCCATTACTGGGACTCATGCCTCCTCTCTAGGAGAGGGTATGGGCCGTCATCCACCACGCGGGCCCAATGCGGGTTGGTGAATGTCACATGTCTTCGAATTTTTGGCCCTAGGACATGCCGGTTTCCTCACGATGTTTTTCTTCACCGTTTTGAGAGCAGTGGTGATGAAATCAATTACACAAAATAATGCGTCTGGCTGGGTTGATTTTCCCTACCAAAAAAAAACCCGCGACTTCGTAAAATGGGGTCGTTACCACTCGGTAACCACTGCTCACACTGCCTATTGATGACGTTTATAAAAACTAACATAACTGATCTAATAAAGTCGAAGTTCCGATACAAGGCAGCCGCCTGGATCACGATATTACGGGTCAACGCGTATATGGACAGAATTTGGTTGGTACACGGTAGAACGTATCCTTAGCATTAGCATATAAAGAGATGTTTTCATCCCGGAAAATCACTATTTTCACGCGAGCAAAGTCGGGGGTAAAGGAAATAGACGGAAGAAGGGAAAAATTGGAAAAATATTGTCTTGTTTTAAGGAAAATTTTAGAACCACCAGCATACTGATATGATGATAACTCTGGAGTAATATGGAAGAATGACATGCCATGACGATCCCAAATAGAATGGGATGACTGCAAGAGAATTTTGATATTTATTGCCGACTTCAAAAAAGAGTTCGCAATTTTTGCCTTCGGTAACAAAACATCAATAACAAAAAAATAAAATTAAAAAACACCCGAAAAAAGTTAGGTTATAATTATGTATGTTTTATCTATATTTAATGAGAAAAAAAAGTTAAAATTACTTTTTAATCTATTTGTGTGTATGTATGTTTGTTGATTTTTAATTTTCGAACGGCTAAACGGGTTTCGTTGAAACTTGTTACCACGGGAACACCATGTCCTTGAATAGCACATAGATTTTTTTTTTATTTTTGCTAACCCAAAAAATGTCCTAGAACTAACTAACTAGTTCTAATGCCCTAAAACCAAAAAAAAATCGAAAACATCTGACATCCACCAACCCGCACTGGGTCCGCGTGGTGGATTACAGTCCACTACCTCTCCTAGAGAGGAGTCCTAATTCCTAACAGTAGTAGTAGTAGTAATGTACCCACATTATAAGGCCGACTATGCTTTGCTATGGGTTTTCTAAGATACTGACAACCGCACTAAAACAGTTACACACGGAAAGGACTATGAATTGAATTGAACTGAAACGTTGTTGAAACTCCGGTCCGGATTAAGCGTTTCGCCTCGTCGTTTATACCACGTACGTCGAAGAACTAGAACAATATGCCTGCTACGGTCTTACCGTCCGATTGTAATTTAGGTGTCTTCAAAGCTAGAGTGGATAGGCTCTTAATAAACTAGTGCGCCACACTAGCAGAGATTGCATCACTACTTGCCATCAGGTTCGATCGCAGTCAAGCACTAGTTGATATGAATTTAAAAAAGACCAAATCTAATGTACATAACGAGTGTGCGAGAATTATGGGTATTCTGATGAAAATGAATGACTGGATGCTCAATGCAAATTAGTTTTTTTAATAATTTTCGGTGTGAACAACATATTTTACAAAAAACAAGTGAAGACAAGTGACAAATAGAAGTGTCATATTTTTTCATATAATTTAGGAAGCTTGCAAGAAGGTTTTATCTCCAACATTTCCCCGGGCGTTGAAACCAATGGTTTCAACCAGATTCTGAAGACACAGGCAAAGGGCAGATTCGGTTGAATGCCCGTCGAACGACTCCAGTAGACGTCCGAATGTCAGCTACACGGGCGATACCATCCGTTCCTGGATGAACAGCCACGATCCGTCCAAGTCTCCACTTCAACGGAGGAAGATCGTCTTCCTTGATCACCACCAAGGAGTTCAGCATCAAGCCATCCTTGCAGGAACGCCATTTGGAGCGTTGTTGCAATTCTGCAACATACTCCTTGCTCCATCTGCTCCAGAAATGCTGGCGAAGCTGCTCGATCCTCTGGTAACGAGACAGATAATTGGCAGAGCTATCCTGGTAATCAGGTTGCGGCAAAGAAGTAAGTGGCCGTCCCACAAGAAAATGTCCTGGCGTGAGCGGAGTATAATCTGCAGGATCTGAAGACAACGGCGTCAATGGACGAGAGTTCAAGATGGCTTCAATCTTGGTTAGTGTGGTGTACAGCTCCTCAAAAGTCAAGTTACAATTTCCCAACACTCTCTGAAGGTGATACTTTGCTGACTTGACACCCGCCTCCCAGAGTCCACCGAAATGTGGGGTGTAGGCGGGAATAAAATGGAACCTTATTCCGTCGTTTGCTGCACTTTCACCCAAGGACAAACTATTTAATTTTAAAAATTTGGAAAGGTCGTTGTATGCACCGACAAATGAGGTACCGTTATCGGAAAAAATATCAGCAGGTTTACCTCTCCGAGAAATAAACCGATACAAAGCCAGTAAATAACTATTGCTAGTTAAATCACCAACGAGCTCCAAATGAATGGCCTTGGTTGTGAAACAAATAAAAATAGCGACATACACCTTTACTAACCTACATCCACGGCCCTGGCGACTAGCACACATAATAGGGCCAGCGTAATCAACGCCTGTGCTTTCAAAGGGATAACCTAGACGAAGGCGTTCTCGTGGTAAGTTACCCATTAAGGGAGCTACAACCTTACCCTTCATACGGTGACACAAAACACACTTATGATAACAGGCTTTCGCCAACTTGCGACCTCCTATTGGCCAATAAGTTTCCCTAATGGAAGCTAATAATAATTGTGGGCCAGCATGCATCAGCCTTTTATGCTCAAAATTAAATAATAGTTTAGTGAAATCATGAGTGGACTGTAATAAAATAGGGTGTTTCTTACTATAAGCAAAATTAGAGTTATCGAGACGTCCTCCTACTCGCATTACATTATTATCGTCTAAATAAACATTAAACTTTAGAAGGGCGCTCTTTTTAGGTAAACTCTTTTTGTTCAAAAATAATTGGTATTCAGAAAATGACTGAATCTGACTCTTAATAATGACAAGAGTTAGTGCATCTTGTACCTCATCATGTGACAAGTATTTGGTTTTAGGGTAATGCTTTCTACATGACTTAATAAATCGTAATACTTAGGCAACAGATCGTACGAGCCGTGTGTAATTGGAATAACGCCTAAAATCAATTAAAACTTCAGGTTTCGAATCGTTTACAACATGTAATATGATTTTAGGTCGAGTCTCCGGTAACGATTGTAGTCCTGGGCTCGTAATTTGAGAAGGCCATTCAGACGAATCTAGTTTTAAAAAATCTGGTCCTTTCCACCACAGATCTGACTCCTGCAGATCACTAATATCCATGCCACGAGATATTAGGTCTGCTGGATTTTGATCTGTTGGGACGTGCCTCCAAGTACAGTTACCCGACTTATCCAAAACCTCAGCAACGCGGTTGCGCACAAAGGGCTGAAGTCTGGTAGGCATCATCTGTAACCATCCCAAGACAATGGTTGAATCAGTCCAACAATAAACCCGACTGATCTTCACTCGAAGTGAGCTCATCACCTTCTCGTGAAGACGAGAACCGACTACCGCACCACATAACTCCAGTCGCGGAATTGTCGTAGGCTTGATGGGAGCAACTCGACTCTTTGCCATTAACAAGCGAGCCATGTACTCACCCTTAGCATTAACACTGCGAATGTAGACGCAAGCACCGTACGCGGACTCAGACGCGTCTGTGAAAATATGGAGTTCTAACTCCGTAAATGAATTGCAGACTACAAGTCGCGGAATGCGAACATGATTTAAAAGAGGTAAAGATTTAATAATAATCTCCCATTGTTTACAAATCTCATTAGGTAATGGTTGATCCCATGATAATTTATCTAACCACATTTTCTGTAGCAAGATCTTCATAGTAATAACAATAGGACCTAACAGACCTAAGGGATCAAAGATTCGCGCAATAACGGATAACAAGTCACGCTTTGTGTACCTAGTCGAAGATTTAGTCAGACCTATAGGAAACCCTATCTCATCAGTGCCGATATGCCAACAGAGACCAAGCAACTTTTCTGGCTCATTTTGTCCAATGTTCAAATCGTATGACGCAGGGACAGCATTCGACAATAATTGAGAATCATTTGACTTCCACTTTCTCAATGGCATACATGCCGACGCAAGCGCTTTGGTGACTTCAGTGCGAATGAACTTTACTTCATCTAAGTCATCCCCTCCGGTCAGCAAGTCGTCGACATAGAAGTCATGTTGGATGATTTCCGATATCTTAGGGTTCCTACAGTCGAGTCCTACTTGTTTAAGGCATCGTGTCGCAAGGAATGGCGCACTGGCCGTACCGTACGTGACGGTGTTTAATTGATAAACATTAATAGGATCACTAACATTATCACGCCAAACAATCTGTTGTAAATATCTGTCCGACGGGTGGACGACTATTTGTCTATACATCTTCTCCACATCCGCAGATAAAACATACTTGTGGACTCTAAAGCGAAGAAGTATAGACAATAGACCGTCCTGTACGGTTGGCCCAACCATCTGTAGGTCATTAGAGGACACTCCCGTCGAAGTAGAAGCACTAGCGTTGAAAACAACACGAAGTTTGGTCGTGGTACTCGACTCGCGTAAAACTCCCATATGTGGAATAAAATAACCCAAACATAAATTAGGTTTATTAATTTTTGTCATATGACCAAGTAACTCGTATTCTGACAAAAAGTCATGATACATTCTACTAAAGTTCGTCTTAACCTTTAATTTACGCTCTAAAGAATGTAAACAATGTGTGGCTTTATTAAAAGAATTTCCTAAAATTGAAGGATCTTTCTTAAGGGGGATGCGAACACAAAAACGACCATCAGACAATCGTGTCGTATTTGTAACGAAATTGTCTTCACACAATTTCTCTTCAGGCATATAAGAATTGGAAGACTTCGCATTCACCTCCTCTAATTGCCAAAACTTTGTCAATTCTGACTTGAGGTTTTCCCAGTCACCATCGCTGTCGGCAACCATTTTAGACATATTGCACTTTACGTCATTCGTCAGCAGTGAGATAGTATTCTGAGTAATTGGACCGGAAACTATCCATCCTAGACGGGTTTCACATAATATTGGTTTCCCGGTACCTAACTTTAGTCTTTGAGATCCTAACAAATCCCAAAAAAGATCAGCGCCGATTAAAATATCAACATCGGCAGGGTTATAAAAAGTAGGATCAGCTAAAGTAATATTCGAGGGTAAGTCGAAATCAGAAATATTTATCTGACGACACGGAACACTACTCGTAATGAACGGAAGAACAAAACAATTTAGTTCGAATACAAAGCTATCATCTAATGGCGTACCCTTAACCCGACATATTTTACCTACGTGCGAAGTGACGTTATTGATTCCAAGGATTGATCTATCTACCTGGCTAGTTTTTAAGTTAAGTTTATTGCACAACCTATCTGTTATGAGTGAAGACGTGCTACCACTATCGAGCACCGCGCGAGCGAGATGCACACACCCATTGTGGTCTCTTAATTTGATCAAAGCGGTTGATAACAACACATCTCGTTGCGTATGACCACACGGAGATGCAATGTTTGCGGATAAAGCTACGTTATTCGTTTCAGTCGTAGCAGACAAGTTATTCATCGAATTACCACTAGGTGTATTCGATACAGTGCCATTAGAATGTACGTGAACTAATGTGTTGTGCCTACGTTTGCATAGTTTGCAGCCTGGTTTTTTACATTTGTTAGCATAGTGTCCGGAACGAAAACAGTTAAAACATACCTTATAACTAGGTAATGATTTGAGACGGTCATCGTTACTCAATGCGAGAAACTGTGGACAATTATTTAATGTGTGATCGTTGTTATTACATTTAGGACAAGGTTTAGAAGCTGAGTCAGTGCTAGAATTGATAGGAGATTGTGCTACCATTGACTTGATCTTAGGACCTGATTTACCTGGTGATTGCGAATAATGATTGCGGGGGAGTTCCAGGGTCTCGATGAGGTCGGCTCGATTGCGTAAGAATTGCATAAATGCGTTAAACGTGATTAAGCCATCCTTGTCTATCCTACCTTTGCACTCCTCCCACTCACGATAGGTTTTTTGATCAAGTTTTCGTGTGACAATGTAGATTAAAAGTGTATCCCAGTGTTTCACAGGCTCCCCTAATGACTCTAAAGCTCGCAAGTCTTTATTTAACTGATCGATCAAATTCTTAATGGCAACAGAAGATTCTTTTGTAATTGATTCAATAGTAAATAATGAACTTATATGATTCTGAACCAGTAATCTTTTGTTGTCAAACCGATCACATAACAATGACCATGCCACAGAGTAATTACTTGAAGAAAACTCAATGGATTTGATAACTATAGCAGCTGTTCCCTCAAGTGATGCTCGCAAGTAGTGAAACTTATTGATTGCGTCTATGTCATCATTACAATGAATTAGGCTAGTAAAGGTGTCGCGGAATTCAAGCCAATTACAATATAATCCGCTAAACTTTGGTAACTGAATCGTTGGCAATTTAACCGGCTGCTTTATGCTAACACGAGTACTTTTACAACTTTCCATCGATTTATTATCTTTATTGTAGTCAGTCAGAATATTCTGGGCTCTAGATAAGGTTTTATAATAAATAGACTCAAACTCGGAACGCTGAGAATATTGTAAGTTGATGTCGTCAACAATGCATTCTAGACGTAACTGTACCTCATCATACTGCTCATACAACGCCTCTATCTTGCCCATGCGCAACTGCAACTCGGACACATCACAGCTAGATAGCTCCTTGTCCTTGAATGAGTCCAGAAAATTGAGGAAACTAGTCAAGCGACCTTTGAAGCTGCCTCGCTTCTTAATTAAATCCTTTTCCTCAGACATTCTGGGAGACGAGTGTTGTCAACCTGGCATTGATACAGGAATATAAAAATTAAAACAACAATATAATTTCAATAATTATACGCCTAGCTGTAGTCTATGCCCTTTCTGACTGCTAACTATAATTTATAACAATGACTTGTACTAATATCTAACACTCAAATATTTTTATTATGTCAAGATACTTGTTAAAAATTAATACCACTGTTAAGTAGTTATGTAATTAGTTACAGCTTAATATAATGTAAGTTTAATAATGTAGCAAAATAGCTAACTATACTGTTAAAAGTATGAGTTTAAACTTAACATTGCTGTTGAATAAAATACTAATCACAATGCAACAAAGTACCTAATGATTTTACTCAAACACAATATAATTGGTAATTTAATAAAATAGTACTGACCTTAGTATGACTACTTATATATACTACCTGAGTGTTGGGTGACGATATTAGCGTAATTATAACTGTACACCACTAACTAACTTGCTTGAAATCAATCCAGTTCTCCAGCAGTGAACTCATGAACCTCCATTCAGCGTGGAAGTCAGTCTCTATTCTTTTCCTTGAAAATAATCGCTGATCTTCTTAATTATATTTCATCCGGCTCGTTATGGACCATGTGCGAGAATTATGGGTATTCTGATGAAAATGAATGACTGGATGCTCAATGCAAATTAGTTTTTTTAATAATTTTCGGTGTGAACAACATATTTTACAAAAAACAAGTGAAGACAAGTGACAAATAGAAGTGTCATATTTTTTCATATAATTTAGGAAGCTTGCAAGAAGGTTTTATCTCCAACAACGAGTGTACCTATTTTCTAATAATAAGCAAATAGGCTTGTTACCAAAAATAGTTTCAGTCTTTCATGATAGTAAAAGAAAAGCTTTTAAATTATAACCTAACAGTAAACTCGAACTCGTAATTGTCGATTTGAACCAATTTTTTGGCTATATTGGGGTAATATATGTATGTAGTTTATTTATTTCAGTTTGTATATATTATACAAGGTGTAAGGGACAGCCCTCCACAAACTTTAAGGGCTTGCTCAGTAGACGAAACTAAACAACCTTCCACAAAATTTTTTTTCAGGAAACGAAAATAAAAATCGGCCTCTCCATACAAATTGTCCAATCAAGTTTATCATTTTGAATGGTGAGGCTGCTTTTTTTTTTCGTTTCCTGAAAAAACATTTTGTGGAAGGTTGTTCAGTTTCGTCTACTGAGCAAGCCCTTAAAGTTTGTGGAGGGCTGTCCCTTACACCTTTTATAATTGTAAGTGTATGGTAATATTTTATTGTATCAATTCTTGGAATCACCTTATCTCTTTCTTTAATTGTACCTACCACTGTTTTTCTCTGCACCACCCAAAGGTTGACTGGAAGAAAAGGCCTAAGGCATTAAGTCCGCGTCTGTACTTTTATGTACAAATAAATAAACTTTAATAATGTACTCAAGCTTCTAATTAACTAAACTAAACATATAAGTCACATCAATAATCACAAAGCGTCGAAGGTCTAACTCAGTAACAACATTTCGACTCAAAACAGTTAATCAAATTTCAATCAACTGTATTAATTACTCTAGCGATACTAAGTTTAACTTTGAGCCGATGCAATCAATGGTTGGGTTAATCATGTGCAGAACTGGCCTAATGACGATTACGTACAATGGACGATTTACTATAGTCTACACTAATATAATAAAGAGTTTTGTTTTTTGTTTTTTTTTTTTTTGTTTGTAGAAGGTAATCTGTAATAAGTTGCACCATTCAACTATAACGATAACAAAGCCGTTTACAGTTGTCAAATCGTCGAATTGAGCACGCCATGTTTCACGGCTGGTTATGGTTTGGTTATCGTTATAGTTAAATGGTGCAATTCACCCTAAAAGTACTGGTCCGATTACTAATTTTTTTTCACTGACAGAAAGCTGCTTTATTCCTGAGTGATATAGGCCATATTTTATGTACGCAGGCGAAGCCGCGGGAAAAAGATATAATTATATCGATGGGTTCTAGTATAAGCTAATGTGTTAATTGGGAACTTTTCAATAAAGGCTCTAAAAGTATCTATATATCTCTAAAATTTTTAGCAGCTTGTAAAAATATACCATATTGAAACTTTGAGAGATAAGAAAATGTTGCCAGCTTGTAAAAATTATGGTTACGTACATGATTAATTAAATGCCGGTTTACTAACAGAGAACTTTATTCACCACAAATAATAACAAATTAGTCCAATCAACAATAATCCAAATCACAATTAACACTAGCATTCTGTTACACTATCGTTTGGGTCGTTAGATAAAATCACTTCACACGCTTAGGTAGTTCGAATCATAGTATTGATTTTATACCAATCAACTTCAATATGTTTACACACCATAGTAAAAGTATGACGAGCTCTTATCAAATATGAGTTTTTTCGATAGTCTGTTAATCACGACTGGCCTGTTGGTGTAGTGGTTAGTGGCTGATATGTCGGAGGCCATGGGTTCAATTTCCACCTAGGATAAATGTTTGTGTGATAGGCATAATCATTTGTTCTGTGTTTGAGTGTAATGACCTTGAAAAAAACGTAGTTTTCAGTTTGTACGAAATTTATTTGGCCGAAAATTTTGGTTTTTAGATTTTTGGTTTTCCTAGAAAAATCCAGATTATTTTTTTGGTGATTTACGTAAAAACGACAATTTTCCAGGTCATTAACGCTCTGGCTTCGAGGGGATAATATGTATGTATTTAGAAATATGTAAGTATGTTTATCAGTTGTCTAGTACTCATAACACAAGCTCTGCTTAGCTTGGGACTTTAAGGCGCTGTGCGATAGTAATTGTGAATACTATTATTATGATAATCATGATCATCATTCACTATTGTATATAAATCTGTAATAGAAAACGCCATTGATACAAAAAAGGGACATTTTGAAAATAAACTGTCACATCGATCAAGCTCTATGTCTTGCCCAAACCTCTCATCTATCACTTTCAATATCTCAGCTAAAGTAACACTATACAAAAAAAAAAATGAACACACATAATACAGGGATTGAAACATTTTTATTTTTTTATAATACAAGGTGTAGGAAAGGGACAGCCCTCCACAAACTTTAGGGGTTTGCTCAGTAGACGATACTGAACAACATTCCACAAGCTTTTTTCAGGAAACGAAAAAGAGTATACATATACATAATATGTATAGAGAGGCCGAAAAATTCGGCCTCTTAAAATTTTTTTTGTATAATGTTGTTCATTATCGTCTACTGAGCAAGCCCTTAAAGTTTGTGGGGGGCTGTCCCTTACACCTTGTATACGTCACTAAAAATATAACATCTGTAACTATATTCGTGACATCACAGCAGGCCCTAACAGAATATCAGCGTAGCTTTATTTATCGTTTTAAATAACGTAGCATATGCTGAGTTAGGTGCCTTTTTGGCTTCGCACTGATTATATCTTTCTTTTTTCTTTTTATTGTGTATTTTTAGTTTATATGATTGTGTGAGGCACGAATAAACGTTTTACCTTCTTTTTTTCTAAAAATTCTAATCACCGCAAAATTGTAAAATATCGCGAAAAAATTGTAAACAATTTTTTTTTATATAAATCACATAATATATGTTGAAAACTAATGCATTTGGATATAATTTATCGTATACAAAACGATTTTTTTTTATAATATATGAAAAAAACGAGAAATTATATTATATTGTAATAAAGATTTATTACGATCATGGAGTCTGAAATATTCCAGTGACATGAGCATAATTATGAACAAGATTGAGTCTGATATGAATAGTTAGTTAATATTTGAATTTTATTATAATATTTATTTATTATTGTATTTTGTATTTATTTGAAATACCAAATTTTCATAAAAACTCAACACGTTATGTCGCTAAAAACACGATACTGTAAAAAAAATAAAAATTTAGAATGTGTTGTTCTCAAAAAAAGTTCATAAAAACATTACCTATTCTATATCTATACCATTTTTCTACACTAATATTATAAAGAGGTAAAGTTTGTTTTATTTTTTGGTAATTTCTGAAAGTAATTTTCGATTGCGAAAATTTTTTAACCGACAGAAAGCTGCTTTATTCCTTTGTGACATAGGTTATATTTTATGTAAGCTGGCGAAGCCGAGAGCAAAAGCTAGTATTCAATATACGAATCTAAGTACATTTATTGCTCTCACTATACTTTTCAATTTTACGTTTATACTCTGAGAAGAAACACCGAATCAAATTCAGGGGTCACAGTCTCTTTTAAAGTATGGACTTTAAGTAAACATGTTATGGTAACATCATATGAAAACCATGCAGATTAGTGTCTCAGATGGTCTTTTGAAGAAAGAACCACACTTTGAGTGGACCTGTCCAGTCAGTGCAAGCATTTGTCAGTGTATGTGTAACTCAGACTAAGGACCACTAAGGAGCTCAAGTCGTTCCAGTATTTTTTTGAACTTATTCATTACAAACAAAGATATAAATCTTTTCTCTTTCCTATAAATGTATAGATAAATAAAAACTGAAACCGCCTCTTTGATTTTATTTGATTGAACTGCCTACTAAGTATATTAGGCCATGATCGTAATGATCTAAATCTGAATCAAAATCGAATGCATCAGGATTATCTAGAATATGGCCAGATATTTCGTTTCTACTGCCAAGGTCTTTCAACGGTATTTGTAATTTAAGTTATGTATATTCAATCTGTTTAAGTAGTAGTTAACTAAATGTAAACAATTTTTACATGTCTTTTATCGAAAAAAAATATCTAAAAATTGTATCTAAAAATGTTTACAATCAGGTATTTACCTAAACCGATGTTAGGTAACAAATTAAATTTAAATAATCTTTGTATGTCTTATAAACTATTTATTTTAAATAAAACGATATATCAAGATTAGCTTTAGCTAACTACCTAAACAGATAAAGCGTAGATTAAGTTTTCCATGTCAATCAACTTGACATCAAAAAAGCTGAAAGTAATTTTTCTTTCAAATGTAAAATTCGAAACTACCTACTACTTGAAGACTTCTTTCTACTTTAGTTTGGTTTTCATCGTAATAATTATATTTTGGGTTCTCTTAATTATAATCATTTTATATTTATTAATTTTGCCATATAATGTATTTTATTATTATAAGCACCTATTCATGATGATACTTTATTTTATCTGAAATTTCTGTTATTTATTTATTGTGCCCACCTACCACAGTGTTGTGTTGTTTTCAACCCAAAGGTTGACTGGTAGAGAATACCTTGTCACTAAGTCTGCCTATGTATCATTACTGTACAAAAATTATAAATAAATAAATAAGTTTGGTTTTGTAAATGTAACCAACTAACCATTGCCCGCAGCTTCACTCACTTACATAAAATTTAACTAATTTCACTCAGGAATAAAGCAGCTTTCTATTGGTGAAAAATTTTAGTAACCGGACTAGTACTTTCAGAGATTACCTCCTTCAAACAAAAAACAAACTTTACCTCTTTATAATATTAGTGAAGATTAGTTATTGTCACAAAAGTAGGTAAAATCACTGGTAAAAAATTCTTATTTTTTTTTGAAATCTCTAGAAAAGTTTCTTAAAAAATAATTGTCCTATATAGGTATGTAATATGTACTCACACTAAAACCAAGATCCATATATCACGAACAGTTGAACTGTCTCAGCTCAAACTGTGTCCTCGACCAAAATATTCATAGGTTATTTTGATCTTAATATTCTGGCATCAGCGACAAAGTCACTACAATTTTTTTATCAACTAAACTTTTTAAAAACTTCTCAGGTTGTATATTTTAACACCTTTGCACGAAACAGTTGAGTTTTAAAAAGTTGAAACGTCACTTTTAAATTTGGAATTCGAATGCACGTGTTTCACTATGAATTTCTATGTGATTTTGGGTGGGAGAGCGACCGGTCCGCTCAGCATTGAGTTCGCGACGCGACTGAAGTAATAATGAAAAGGTATACGTTTCAGGGAGAGAAAGGGATAGATGTGGTTTTGTCTCGCTTTGTCTTCTTCGGAATATTAGTGAATGCAGTCTGTAGTTTGGTGAATTAAGATTATTTGAATACATCATGTCCCTAACCGTGGAAAGCGTTTTGTGTGTGATCTCGTCTTCCACATCAAACGTACCAATTTGTTTATTCACTTTACAGCATCAATATGCATTACTAAAGGGTTGATTATAATAATGTATGATCATTCTATATCCAATACTATGATCATACTGTAGTGAAAGCTAAATATTGACTAGTTTATGGCTTTGGCTTTGCCTGCGTGAATGTCTAAAATTATCTTTTTGGTGGGTGAAAATCGTCCAAATGACATCCCCGCTCTTGGGCGGTGCGGGAGATAGTGTCAGACTATTACTGACTAAAAACCCCACGCCGTTCCTTCTTGCCTTTCATACCGGAGCCAAGCCTACCTTTCTACGTTCTACAGTTATACAAATAAGTACATAATATTTTTTTTTAAACGTTACATAGAAATAATTCTTGTATAGTGGGTTCATGACGGACTTGTAAACTCGCATATACAGACATTTAATAATAATAATAATAATAATAATCCACTACTATCACACAGCGCCGTCTAGTCCCAAGCTAAGCAGAGCTTGTGTTATGGGTACTAGACAACTGATAAACATACTTATATATTTCTAAATACATCCATATTATAGATAAATTACACACAGACACAGAACAAATGATCGTGCTCATCACACAAACATTTGTCCTGCGTGGGAATCGAACCCACGACCTCTGACATAGCAGTCAGGCCACTAACCACTAGACCAACCGGCCAGTCAAAAAAAACAAAAAAAAATCAATCAATTAAAACAATCGATCAATCAGTCAATCTTTAGAAATTACACTCAAAATGACGTTAACAATTTAGCGATAAAAAACAAATGTTTTTAGGGCAGTCATATACTTGTTTTGTTGGGAATCAAACGCGCGACACGCAGCTCAACAGCAGATAGTCAGCTAGGAAACATCGGCTTTTTCTAGTGTAAACTGACGACAAAAAAAATTGACGTGTAAAAGTGTTTCATTTATCATTAGCTCCGAGTTTTTCAATCTCCTTAGGCAGTGGTCCGACCGCCGCCGCCGGCGAAAAAACGACTTACTATCGATGATTTTATTTGTCAAGAAAGGCACAATAAAATGTATACATTCAGTCGAAAAAGCAAAAAAGTATCGGGAATGTATGATTTGATTATGGTTCGCACAATAAATGTACACAGTACATTCCGTGTAAACGAAAGAGATGCATATATTAAAAGTTGCTCTCTGACTGTTCGCAATACCGGCGACGAATCGCTTTACTAGTTTTATCACTGAGCGACGAAAAACAAAATAATATAGTTTTAAAAAACTAAAAAAACACGCTTTCATAGCATATCAGAAAAATATTAATATCATTGTGAAAAAAGCGTGGGGCGCTCGATTTACAAAAAATATAGTACAAAGCGCCCCACGCTTTTTTCACAATGATATTAATATTTTTCGTTCATTATTATTATTTTCTACCTATATTGAAAATTATTTTACACTTTTTAGTTTGATATGCTACGAAAGCGTGCTTTTTATGTTTTTTTTAACTGTATTTTTATTTTTCACCTTAAAATAAACGGATTATTGTATTGTCATCAGTCTTTGATGAGTGCGCAAAGTTTGAAGAAAATCTAATCGCCCAAAGTTGGTCAAAATCGAGTTCAAAGGCGTTGGTTACAAACATACAGGTGAAGCTAATAATTATAAGCGTGTTAATAAACTCTCTCAGCGATACTCGTTCAGCGATGCTCGTTCGCTTGATCATTTCTTTATAGAATAGAATAGAATAGACTTTATTGTACACCAAAAAGTAACAGCTTATACAAAAACTTCAATTTGTACAATTATTAATTATTTTTATTTATAGTGCTTTTTTTTTCGATGGGAAAAATCATCTTATGACAACCCCCGCTCTTGGGCGGAGCGGGAGATAGTGTCAGACTCTTACTGACTAAAAAACCCATCCCGTTCCTTCTAGCCTTCGTACCGGGGCTCGAGCGCCCTTTCGGATAACCCTGGCTCCAGTAGGCTTCGACCCGGCTGGGCCCCTGCTGTTACTGACAACTCCTTGAGGCGCGCGGGAACAGCGCGCGCCGTCGACGACTTGGGCTTGGTCCGGACGGTTACCGGACGGCCGGACAGCGGGCTACCCATTGCTCACTGTCCGCAAGCCCGCGCCTACGGTGGCTGGAAATCGGGATCGGAATCCCGGCGGTGGCGAGAGCGCCGTTGTCCGATGCGGTCGGCCTCCTCCATAGCGATTATTTATAGTGCTGTATTCAAAGTACACTTGCTTGTAGCTCGGCGACAAAACTATCGCAACTACACACTCGCTTTCCGCTAATCGCCGAACTCGTTTATAGTTTCTAGTTCTACTCGTTTCTCGCTCATCGTCGACAGTCGGACCACTGCCTTAGATATCTCAGTTTTATTTTGATGATAATTTGACCCAATTTTGTAACAATAACGATAAACATAAAAGATTAAGGCAACACTCTTCTGCAATTCGGACCATTTGCAATCATTACGCGTTACTTTTTATTGGCAACATAATTACCTCCTAATGATATCTTATTTTCTTTTATTTTATTATGCAAACTCGTAAAAGAAAATTTGGTTTAATTATGATCAGTACGTTTAAAAGAACTGGAATGTACTTAGATGAAATAGTGTATTTTAAAATAAATGGAGAAAATATTTCATTGCGCACGAGGCGGAATTTGCCCGAGACGCAGGCGAGGGTGAGGGGTAGGGTGAAGCCGAGTGCTGCATTGACAAATTTCCATGAGTATCTAACGATGTTTTTCAACACACTTACGTAGAAATAAATAAATGGGAGTTGACGCGCGACTCGTAGGAGTCGCTTAGCGTCTGCCTGAAACGATAAATACAATCAATTGTGGCGGGGGCGACCACACGCATATTTTCGCACCAGTGCAGAAAATGCATGCGGATAACTCTGATACCGCAATAAAAGATTTCGTGTGTTTAGTTCCTGTATGGCATAGATTTTAATACAGTAGCCATGAAATAAATTAAAAATAAATTATATTGTTTCGAACTCAAACCTTAGAACTTGTAAGCCGCTGACGTAACTGCTGGAACACCATTATTCACTCGAAACCAATTCGTGCCTTTCGGGCGTCTCATAACATCCCAGCAAAGGAGTATCCACCCTTACGTTGTTGAAACCTCTACGGACCGGACTAAGCGTTTCGCCATGTCATTTATACTACGTACATCGAAGGACTGGAACATTTCGCCTGCTGCCGTCTTCCCATCCGATTATAATTTGGGTGTTTTCAAGGCTAGAGTAAATAGGCTCTTAATAAACTAGCGCGTCACTATCAACGATTGCATCACTGCTTATCATCAGGTGGGATCGCAGTCAATCACTAGTTTATACCAAATCGGACAGGAAGACAGCAGGTCCGCAGCAGGCAAATTTATTGTTCCAGTTCTTCGATGTATAGTCTGTCTAATAAGTTAAACGACTTGGGTAATTTTTAGGGTAAAATGAAATCTGATGTAGTCAACACTAGTTCAGAAATCAAGGTTGATCATGAGATCTTGGTCATTGTTTAATAATGGAACCTTATAAAAAGTAAGTATCCAATTTAAGTATTTTTTAAATGATTTAATAGGTACTATTAAGGGACTTTTTAATATTAAAAAATGCAAAAGATTTGTTTTAAAATATACCTATTTTAGTCTCTTTAAATGATATTCTTATTACAAAAGTGGATACATTTGCAATGACATAATAGTGTCTTAAGTAATAAAATAAATCTGGAATCGTACGCGAAATCTGATTCTAAATATTCTATTACTGATTTATCACCACTACCCATACTACGATCAAGATCTGTTGTAGAACTATCATCAACTCAAAAAACAAGTGAATGACAACTAAAATTCCGGTTGGCAACATTAGATTTTTAATTTCCTTAAAAAAATCCAAGTCGTTTAACTTAGTAGACTATACGCGGTATAAACGACTGGATATATCCAGACTGTAGAGGTTCAACAACGTAAGGATGGATAGTCGCCGTCCTTCGGGTTGTCCGATGGTAGAAATGAGATGGTTAGAAAAAAGATAGGCAAATGACGATCACCCAAACTGAACAGTAATGAATATATCAATATAGCGCTGGTTATATAGCACGGCATGCCAGTATTGATGACATCATCAGTCGAGCTCTTGTCACCGCCGGGGTGCCAGCTGTTTTAGAACCCAATGGCTTGGCACGTGACGATGGGAAGAGGCCAGATGGGATGACTATAATGCCTCGGAAATTGGGTAGGCCTTTGGTGTGGGATGCAATATGTGTCGACACCCTTCCGCCATCCCATCTTCTGAGTAAGGCGTTGTGCTGGGGCGGCTGCTGCAGGTGCAGAAAACCTAAAGCGGCGAAAATATTATAACTTAATGGAAGTTATGTGTTTGAGCCGTTTGGGGTTGAAACACTAGGGCCATGGGGTCCGAGCGCTCATCGAGCTGTTCGGGATATCAGCAAACAGTTGGTCGACTCTTCGCGAGACCAGAGGGCTGAGCTTTTCTTCGGTCAATGAACCGGCATTGCCATCCAGCGTGGCTTGTTTGTACATTTTATTATTTTAAGTTTTTATAAAAGGTGTAAGGGACAGCCCTCCACAAACTTTAAGGGCTTGCGCAGTAGACGAAACTGAACAACCCACCATACAAAATTTTTTCAGGAAACGAAAAAAATATTCAGTCTCTCCACATAAACTGTTCAATCAAATTAATAATTTTGTATGGTGAGCCGGATTTTTTTTTCGTTTCCTGACAAAAAAAATATGGTGGGTTGTTCAGTTTCGTCTACTGAGCAAGCCCTTAAAGTTTGTGGAGGGCTGTCCCTTACACCTTGTATACCTATTAACTTATAATATATAACAGTTAAGATGTATATATTTATTAATGGTACGAGTAATATAATATAACAAGATACTTTACAAAACTCATTAATACAATTAAAATAACAGTACAATTCAAACAGGACCGTGTCACAGCTTCAGATCAATTTGTCAAACTTTACTGAAGTCGATAACCGTTTGACATAGAATATTCTTGTTATATGTTTTGAGTTTGTTTTCTGAAGTCTCGTATTCCACTGCCTTATGTCTTGGGGTCCGTGAGTTTTGTTCGCTGAAACTCTTTTTATTCTACGAGTATATCTTTGTGGAAAGCTGAATTCCTGCTTGTCTAGAGAAGGCTTAAGATGCAAGAATCTTCTGAGTCTTTTTCTAACTATGCACTTCTTCCGCAAATGAAGATAAAAAGATGAGAATGTTGAGATGTATGTGTGGTGTGACGAGAGTGAATAAAGTGAGAAAGGGAAGTTTGAACGTGGCGCCAGTGACTGAAAAGTTGAAAGGTAATCGGTTGTCTTGGTATTGTCATGTGAAGAGGAGGGATGAAGCGCATATTACTAAAGGAGTTCTGAGTTTACATGTAGATGGAGAGGGAGAGGAAGGCCGAAGAAAAGATGGATGGATTGTGTGAGGAGTGATATGAAAGAAAAGGGAGTTAGTGATAGTTTAATAGGTGACAAGACAGAATGGAAGAAAAAAACGTGGCGCGCGGGAACAGGAGGCGACCACCTGCCACTCCTCCTCGCTCCGGACTGTACTGAGACCCGGCACGAGAGATCACCGCCGCCGATCGCCCCCACAAGGACACGGCGATGCTCTGCCAAAGCGGGCACACCTCTACCGTGCGCTCCACCAAACACAAATGTTTGTGTGATGAGCATAATCATTTGTTCTGTGTCTGGGTGTAATTTATCTATAATATGTATGTATTTAGAAATATATAAGTAAGTTTATCAGGTGTCTAGTACTTATAACACAAGCTCTGCTTAGCTTGGACTAGACTGCGTTGTGTGATTTGTGGAATATTAAAAAATGCACTCAATACTTCAAACGCCATTCATCAGGGCCTCAAGTCTGATATTACAATGTCGTCAGAATGGTCTATCATTGATGTCATTATTGTCGATTTTGACAAGTTTGGTAATCTACTAAAATAATGGCGTCATTATGACTTTCCAATGGTCAAACACTGACACTCCGTTGAAAGAAGTGGCATAAAATAGTAATCTCGTACATATTGACAAATGAATATTTGATGTATGCGGTAATCTGCTAAAACTTGGACAGTTTATTTGATCAGTGTTCTACCATTAGAACGTTATTGTGCAGTTATTGGTTTTATTATGATCGATAATAACATTCTACCACAATTCTATTACGATACCACTGACCGATCAATGATCGATCATTATGAATTAGCAGGTTACAAACTTTAAGCAAAATGACAATGTGATCGTGTTGGAATGACGAATTTATAAAAATAGCAGACTTGGGCCCCAGGTGCCATGTTAATGCGAACAGATTGTAAGTTAAACACAAAACTTGCCCCACGACATGTTCCTCACTCCTTCACGAGTTTAAATACAGCCTGTCTAAAAATAAGTCTACAGTATGTGTGTTAAAAACATAACATACATTTTCTTCCGTGTCAGTATGTCCGTCACGTGCTATTTCCATATTAACATAAAATAACATTTTGAGGGACTGTCCTCTGGGTCCGTTTGTGTCAAAACTGAAACTGTGGCTTGAATTAATGTTGTCGTGATGGTTGTCGTGAAGGGTGACATTTGGGTTCATGTCAAACTATACAGTTTGACAGCACTTATTTTTAAGGCTTGCGTTTTATCACTATCTCCCCTGATGGTAAGCAATGATATGGTTGACGATAGAGAACGTTTGCCGAGAAGTAACCTATTCACTCTTGACTTTTTTTATTTTTTTTTTATTGTGTGTGACATAGTGGACATATGACAAGTGAGTGTTCTTTTTAATATTTTATTGTTTTCTCTTTTTGTGTTATGTGTTTAAATAGTATAATTGGTTTCGGCCGTTCTAATTGAATTAAATAAATAAATAAACACCCCTAGATTGTGGCTATAAGCAAACATAGACTACGGCATGAACTAAGTAGGTACTGGTAACTTTTTAAGGTTTATTTATTACCAGCTTTTATCGTGCTTTTGTTCCTAAAGCGTATTCTCCTCGAAAGGAAAATACGGAACCCTCATAAGACCACTCTGCCTGTCGGTCAAGATCCTTTATCTCGGGAATGCGTAAGTATAGAGTTGAATTAAAGCCATATACTTAGACCTTAGACCCTTGGTAACTGAGAAAAAATCAACGATCTTTCAAGAAAAGTTAACTAATAAAAAAGATATGGTCGTTGCAATACGGTAAAATCTTTGAGATTTCCCGAATGGAGTTCGGGAAATAAACTTTTTACCAAATGGGTAAATTTACACGGAACCCTCAGTGCGCAAGCCCGACTCGCACTTGCCCAGTTTTTTTTTTCTCCACAAAAAATGGAATGAAACAGAAATTAAATATATTGGTACAGAGTAGCGTGGTGGCTGACATTCTGACAACATCCACTTCACAGATGAAGATTGTCAACTTTCGAGATTATAGGTTTACACTTAAAAGAAGGATGTTACAAATTATTATAAATTATTAATTGCAAACCACACTACCACAATGCCATCCATAGTAATATTTATATGTGGGAGGTTTTTAGGTGTGAGATGATAAGTGTGAGAAAGAGAAGAAGAATGGCGGAAAGAAGATGACACATTACGACGACGGCATTTATTTCCCAATCCCCAAATCCCACATAGGTACATGTTAATTAATTGTAAATGTATGAATCTTTATAAAAAAAAACATACAATATCTATACTATATATATATATTATTATATTATAATTATAATTAATTATAAAGCGGAAGAGTTTGTTTGTTTGTTTGTTTGAACGCGCTAATCTCAGGAACTACTGGTCCGATTTGAAAATTTCTTTCACTGTTAGATAGCCCATTTAATGAGGAAGGTTATAGGCTATATACCATCACGCTACGACTAATAGGAGCGGAGCAGTAACCAATGATGCGGGTGAAACCGCGAGGTACAGCTAGTAATTTATAAAAAATATAATTTATAAAAATACAAATTTCTTTAGTTTATTGTATTCTTGCACTAATGTTTTATTTTCACAAAGCTTAACCCCTCAAGCGCCAGGGGTTCATTGACTCGGAAAATTGCACTGTTTACGTAAATCACCAAAAAAAAAGACGTGTGGCACTCGGGGACTGCCGCGGTAAAGCTATTGCATAGCATTTTTATCAACTTATGCAATTATAATTATTTATTTATTTTATTTATGCAGTATTTTTTTTCCTATGTTTTTTTTTCTTTGATATTAATTGAAGTTACACTTTCACACATTGAATTGAATTTTGATTGATTGTTTACTCAATGGTTTTCTTATCGGTCACCACGCCCAAGGCCCGCGATAGAAGCTATGCAATAGCTTAAAAACTTTTTTCGGATTTTCGACCAAATAACTTTTGTACAAACACACACACGAAAATTAAGCATTTTTCAAGGACATCCAAGTTGTACCGACGTATGTACAATCGGCGCTCGAGGGGTATTACTAAATTAGATCACAAATCATATATTAAAACCGTATGGGCCCAGCAGAGCCGAAGCCTAGGTACTGAGGCCATGGGTTGATTTAGGCATGAAGACGTAACAAACAATTAAACAAATAAACTCACTTTCGCTTTTATAATATTAGTAAGGATAACTAAGATCTAAGGCTATCATGCTTACCCGATTTTTTCCTGTTTAAAGTTAAGCACTTCTTATAAAAACTGCATTAAACTAATTATACAACTAGTTGATATTTACTATTCCCTATAATTTATATGCGCTCAGAGGTATGAAAGAGGTTTGGTGCCGCTGCAGGAGTTTTAAATGATGATGCTGTTATAAAATTCTGAACAAATAGATTAAATTTTTTATAATTATGTGTGTTTATTATCTAAAATATACATTTATTCCCTTGTTTTCTTATTAATCTTTCCTTTTTTTTAGGCATCTGTCATGTTTTCTCTTTATCATTCTTGGTTAACTGGTAGAGAATGTCTAAGGCATTAAGTCCGCCATTGTACCTTTGTGCAACCTTAGTGCTCAGCCAATTTTATTCTTTTCTATTCTACTGGTAGAGCAGAGCAATGGACTTATTTATAATGGATTTATTTAAATAAAAAAAAATCTCAGAAGACATCATACAACATTATTTTTAGTTTATGTGAAACCTGAATATAGTTAGTTCACAATCAGTAACTCAATGGATTCCAATAGTTTTTACAGCATATTATATTTTTGAGGCAAAATATAAAATCTTCCTTTCTCAATTGACATAATATAGTATATATATTATATGTTTATGTATTACACCACCATTTTTTAATTAGTACACATACTTAAAGGGCTTACTAGAAAAGCCCTTGTTATTTTATAAGTAAAATCTCAATAAATAATATTCATAAACAGCAAAGTTATTAGCGTTGGTTTATGTCCAAAAATGTCACTCAATTTATGGAAATATTGTGCAGGCTATTGATTAATGCATGAATAAGTGACAATTATTAAGAAAATTAAAAAACACTGCCCGTATTATTTTCTACTAGCAATTGTTTTGTATGATTGATTGAGTGGTGAATTTACCTTTTCGTGGTCAATTTTAGGATTTCGGTTTTTTCTACTTTTGACTACAAAAATATGATCAGTGACGGGTGCAGATAGAGCCCTATTTTATTGTGTACTAATTAAAAAGTAGGGGTGTATGTATATGTGTGTATATTTTAGTCTTATCTTCTTATCTTATTTATTAATTATGTTGTATACTGGATCCTACCCTCGAATGTGATCTCTCACTGTCACTCAAAGGTTTGCTGGGAGAAAACTCATTGTTGAGTCGTGTTTAGTATTTTATGTAAAAAATCTAAAAGGTTAAGCTCGCTTTTGTACATGAATTGTCGATTATGAATGTATTAAGATTAAGTTTATGTGTGTACAATAAAGAATTAAAGAAAATATTTAAAATGGTCACAAGTTTGATACTACCAAGTTTGGTACAACACAGGTCACGGCAGATCATAGCGGGCATTAGGCGCTAGCAAACAACCACTCCACCATTCGCCTGGATGGTTTGGTGACAATGTATTTTTGCTGACAAAAAAAGCTCATAACTTTGTGTTTTTTCATGATACAGCTACGAAATTTTGTAACTAGATTCTTTACATAAAATAGTAGACACGTATTTCGGGTTTTACATATACTAAAACTAATGTAATAGTCAGCAAAAGCCCGCTGCCACTGGGACCCCACCCCGTTCAAAGCTGCGTTTCCTACCCGTGATGTATGAGACTAATATTGCGTGTAGCAACGGCGTGCTAAGCCTTCGGTATTCGACTGTTATTATGAACTATCTCTACGTTTTATTAACACCATCAGTTTACGGGAATGGGGTTTTAGTTAGGAGTTAGCCAAAGTAATGAAAAACCATCTTTTGTAACCAGTACATTGTGATGCTGCTATTTAATCTCACGTAGAAGTAGGAAAATCATCAGATAACTCCTTTTTCTGCCCTATGGTTTGCTGACATCTCTTTGATCACTATGCGCTGTTGACGACTTGGCTCGGTCCAGTCAATTACCGGACATCTATCCATTGCTCGCCGTCTGCAAGCCCGCGTCTACCGTGGCTGGTAGTCGAAGTCAGAATCATGGCAGCTGAGGCTTCAAGACATTCGTTCCCTCACGTGTGTGGCCTCCTCCTTTACTAGCATTAGCTGATGGCTGCTTCGCAGAAGGAGCCTGTCATTCCTCCATGCTTTAAACCACAGGCCGAACTAGGGCCCGGCGCGAGAGGTCACTGCCACCGAGGACACGGCGGCGCTCCGCCCAAGCGGGGCACTCCTCCTCCTATATATATATATCTCCCCCCTCCTATATATGTATGCCTACATGTCCTACGGGCGGTCCACACAATGGTGATACCCGGGCGTGTGTTCCGCCTGAATCCAATGCAGGAATCTCCCGAATTTACCATGTCCGGTCCTCACCTACGGCATGCGAAAGGTGAGGACATTAGAAGGTGCTATGTTGCTTCTTCAGCCACTTGGACTTACCGCCGTAATTGTGACGTACCTAATCCGGATGGTGTGGAGATACCGTACGGTCTCCCGCAAAGTGGTGAGTTTGCTTGCCAGCCTGCCACCGTATAATCTGGAGGCAAACAGTGCTTGTATGCGTGCAAGATTTGCGCATAGAGATGCAACACCTGGGCGAAACGACGTGTCCTCGTGGGGGCAATCAGCGGCAATGACCTCTCGGGCTTTGGTACAGGCCATGGTCCGCAGCGAGGAGGAATGGCAGATGGTCGCCTGCTTCTACGAAGCAGTAATTCTAGCAAAGAAGGCAGCCGCACGCGCGAAGTAACGGCCATCACGCCTCAGCCACCGGAATCCCGATCCCGATTTCCAGCCACCGTAAGTTCACGCACTGTTGGCGAGCAATGGGTAACATGCCACTCGGTCGTCCGGTAACCATCCGGACCGAGCCCAAGTCGTCGACGGCGCGTAGCGTTCCACACGTGCCTTGAGATGTCGACAAAACTGTAGAGGTCCAGTAAGCCTACCGGGGCTATGGGTTGTGCAAAAGAGAATCCCGGGGCCCTGAAACAAAGGCAAAGAAGCAACATAGGAGTGGTTTTTCATCAGTAAATGTCTGACTCGCCCTCTTGTTAGCGGGAGAAGTCATTAGATGATTTCCTCGCACTATTTTTTCAACATTTTATCCTCAAACCCCACTAAAAAGTCACTGAAAGCTATTGGGAAATTCTCATTTATACTTAACTTTGTTATACACAAAGCTAAATTATTTCTTGTCATTACAAAGCCGAAATACAATACTTAACGAATTTCTTAATTGTACCAACTTTCAGGATCATTTCTTGTTTTCAGCGCGGAAAACTTTGCGATATGATTTCATGAAGGGTTTGTTTTAAATATACACGCGTATTAATATCTGTACCTATTGCTATTTTTAGGCAGTAGGTAGGTAGTAACTTATCACCTATGTATACGGGAATTGTAAATTATTTAATGAGTTACAACTATTTTTTTTCTTTTGACATTACGAGCATGGCAGTTCAGAGTTTGTCATGCTCACTCAAATATCTCGCTGTTGGTGGCACGTGTTATTGGATCATTCAGTTCCCTTGAAAATGGTTGAGCTGATTGGGGCTGATGCACGCGTCATGCTCGTGAACGGGTGTCGTCAGATGACACTGTTCATCCCTTAGCTGCCAGTGGCTTAATTCAGTTTTTATCTTTTAATTACTTTCTATTTTTATTTTATTATCTAGATGCTCACATAATAGAAACAACAAGTAATATGTAACCAAGCATTATATGTAATACATAATAAAGGTGTCCATGAAGTTTCTTGCACGTTCTTCCCCATAGAGATCTACGCTTTGAAACGTGCAATTTAGCTTAACTTTTCTTGGTCTGAACGACATTTGACTATTCAAAAATGCCGGTAAATGGTCTATTTGAAATAAATGCTTTGACTTTGACTTTGAGACCGGCAACGTAGAGTCTGTATAAAAAGTCAAACAACTTCGATAATTCATTAGGAAATTTACTAGGGTAAAATGAAATCTGATGAGGTTGAATACTGGTTCAATAATAAAGGTTTATTAAGACATCTTCATCTTTTACTAACGGAAGAACCTAATAAAAAGTATCGAATATCAGAATTTTTAAATGATATGATGAATATTCAAAAATTCTTAAGGCGTATAGTTCCTTGAACCATCTGGCCGAAATTATGTGAACGCAACTCTCGCACTCGCCTAAGCGGCAGTACGCAAATCTGTTTGCAAAATTTATTTGCGGTCAGAGGCGCCCGGAAAGCGCTTTAAATCCATTTTCTCTGCGAGATATTGATTGATTTACATATGCAATGTTCACTTTGAAGAATATTTAACCACCAATTATTATGTGTAAAAATGTTTCTAAAGGTCCAAACCGTTTCGAAGGAGTAGGGAAAAGTTGCGAAAAGTTGCGAAATTGCTAAATATTTTTTTTTTGACAAAAGTATTAATTGCACGAAAAAATCAAATGTTGACATTATTGTTCATGAATCTATAATAAACATATATTTTTTTCAAATTGTTCATGAATTTATAATAAAATTATATTTTTTTCAAACCAATTGACCTAGCCGTTACGGAGGAGTAGGCCTCAGAAAATCACTGTTTTATGGGACTTTTCGGGCGCTTGGCCCTTAAGTCGTTTGACTTTTTAGACAGACTATAGCGTTCTATCTGGCAACACTTGAGGAGCTGGACTAGAAGGTGCGGCAGGAAAACATGTCATAAGCCTTCGTTTGTCAGTATAGATTTTTTTTGTCGCAGACAACCCAACGGTCTCGTAGACAAGTCTGTCTAAGACAGGCTTGTGTCAAGTGTGCGCAGGCCCTTATAAGCCTGTAATGTCAGCAAAAATACATATTCACCGGGGCATCCCGGCGACTGAATGGTTGTTTTGTTATTGCACCCAGCTTGCTGGCGCCTAATATCTTCTATGACCTTCCGTGACCTGTGTTGTAATTAGTGTCGGTGGTATCCAATTAGTGACCTTTTAAAATATTTTTGGGAAAAAATATTAAATGTTGGAAAAACTATTGGAATCCATTCAGTTACTGGTTCTGAACAAACTATATCTCGGTTTCGCTAAAAATAATGTTGTATAAAGTAGTCGTTTGTTTTTATATTAATAGCTAAACACATGCACAGTAACTGTAATTGGTGGTAAAAACACAGGAAATATACATGCACTAATTAATTGAGCACTAAAGTAATTTGATGTGTTGTTATTAGGTACTGTATTGTCATTTTCCTTATAATAATTTACGTCAGAGCTGTCCAAACCAAGGCCCGCGGGCCACATGCGACCCGTGGCTGGCTAAGTGTGAATATTGATATCAATTAGAACTGTGTGATCTTTTTTTTTATGGTGGGAAAAAATCATGAATTGACATCCCCCGCTCTTGGGCGGAGCGGGAGATAGTGTCAGACTCTCTTACTGACTAAAAGACCCACCCCGTTCCTTCTAGCCTTCATACCGGGGCTCGAGCGCCCTTTCGGATAACCCTGGCCCCAGTAGGCTTCGACCCGGCTGGGTCCCTGCTGTTGCTGACAACTCCTTGAGGCGCGCGGGAACAGTGCGCGCCGTCGACGACTTGGGAGAACTGTGTGATCTGCAACCAGACCTTTTATAAGGGCAGAACAGAATCTAAATTTGAATTTTTTAAGCTCCTTGTTAAACTTTTCCCGAAACAGACAAATTTTGGTCTAAAAATGGGTTCGATGATGGGCAGTACCTATCTTTGTAAAAGTGCATACCCAACAATGAAGTTAATAAAATCGAAATATTGGTTTTCATTAATTGATGTATCTGACTAAGCATGCACTGCGTCTAGCTACTACCAATTTTGACGTTGACGTTGACAGAATTGTAAGAGATAAATTAATAAAAAAGCAATAAAACTAATGATACTATAGTCTGTCTAAAAAGTCAACCGACTTGAGAATTTTGTATAACATTTAATTATTTAAAAATTACTTATATTCGATACTTTTTATCAGGTTCTTCTAGTAGTAAACAATGATCCATGATGATGATGATGATGATGATGATGATTAATCAACCTTGATTATTGAACCAGCGTTGACTACATCAGATTTCATTTTACTTACTTATTAGAGGAAGGCCGAAAAAAAGATGGATGGATTGTGTGAGAAGTGATATGAAAGAAAAAGTGATAGTTTGGCAGGTGACAGGACAGAATGGAAGAAGAAAACGTGTTGCGCCGACCCCAAGTAATATGGGATAAGGGCAGGAAGAAGAAGAATTACACAAGTCGGTTGACCTATTGGACAGACTCTGTATTTTGTTTTTAAAAATATTTAGCGGCCCTCTAATGAATTTAGTCATTTTTATTGGCCCCTAGATCCTATCAAATCTGGACAGCCCTGATTTGCATAATGTTTTTACAAGGGAAAGACAGAAATAAATTCAATACATAATAATAGACGTCATATATTTAGTATGAATAAGGAAAGGTGCAATGGAAGTGTAATGGCTTGTGGCTTGCCAAAGGTCTTTAAGGCTTATAGTCCCGTGAACATCTGGCTGGAATTAAATGGACACAACACTCGTACCCGCCTAGGCGGCAGTACGAGTATGCATTTAATTGCGGCCAGCTGTACCCGGATAGAGCCCCGCTGACTTTCAAGTCCATTTTGTTTGTGAAATATTGATTGATTTACACGTCATACTGTTCAAAGTTTGAAGAATATTTAAACATCAATTTTTGTGTGTTAAAATGTTTCTGAAAATCCAAGCCGTTTCGAAGGAAAAGGGAAAAGTAGCGAAGGTTCTAAATATTTTTTTAGATTAATTATTAATCACACGAAAAAAATCAATTGTTGTTCCTCTTCCTTCGTTGCCTTTCGTACCGGGTCCGAATCTTCCTTTCAGAAGCAAATCCTTGGCCCCAGTAGGCTTCGACCCTGCTGGGCCCCTGCGGTTTGCTGACAACTCCTTGAGGCGTGCGTTAAAGCTAAAGCTTCGAAGGAGAAGGAGGCGACTGCCACTCCCACTCCTCCCCGTTTCGGACCATGACCTGTAATAAGGCCCGGCGCGAGGGATCGTTGCCGCCAATCGCCCCCACGAAGACAATCGCCCCTGCGTGGCTGCGTTAACAAACATTTAATCACACACCGAGACACCCAGACCTGATACAACTAAGAATAGACTTTGTTCCAAAAGTTTGGACTCGCTTTTGAACGTTTTCTTAACCTTAACTGTTTGGTAGAAATTTTGCCCTATATTTTGCCATCTTAAAATATTCTGGAGCGAAAATATTTCTTAAAAAATCTCTCAAAACTTTTTTACGAGAAAAAATTCTAAAGGTACATAAAGAAGTTACCTTTAATACCTAGGATAGGTTCTGAAACCCCTAAACAGTTGGTGGACGGTGAAAAATTCTCTCATTTCTGAATACCTCATCGCCAATTTGCGAAGCGGGTGCTTGCAGGAAGCAGAAACATACAGACAAGAACTTCGTTTGAAATCGTCGCGCTGTCTAAGATCATTGACATTGGTCTTTTGAATCTAGTACTGATAACCTATCCAATTTGTCACTCATTTTCGATCTTTGACGGTGTAGTTTTGCATACTTTTAAGTTACATGTGCATGTAACTCAAAAGTACGCTCTCCGTACCATGCCTCTTGTTTGTGTGTGTTCACGAACGAGAGGATATGGTAGAGCGTGCGAATGTCTCACAGTCAGGCAGTGTTGAAGTGAGGCGAAACCAATCTAGTGGGATTCAATGCCGCCAAAACACAAGCGTATCTGTTCACCGCCAAAAAGAGCCCATTCACCTTAGCTTCTGCTTTTCGGAATCTAATCCTTGAAGTGCACCGACCGCCTTCAGCTTTTGGGAGTTGATATTTCCTCAGACTTCAAAGCCAAAGTAGCTGCTAGGAAACTAGGTGTTCTTGCAAAGGTCTGACGGTACTTCACATCAGGACAAGAGCACAGGTTCGATTAAGTTTGGAATACTGCAGCTACATAATACAGACTGGTGCTGCTATCCAGATTTGATCCAAGTCCAATCTACAAAGCCTTGAGCACAGGCGTAGGTTAGCCAGCCTTTCGGTGTTTTACAGGATGCATTTTAGAGAGTGTGTGCGGGAATCACTTTCCTCCTTTTTACCATCGTCTGATGGTCACCGTACGTTGGGTTGTCTAACCCAACGTACGGAATATTCACTCTTACGTTGTTGAGACTTCTTTGGGCCGAACTAAGAGCTTCGCTTCGTTGTTTATACCGCGTACATCAAAGGCCTGGAACAAATTGTCTGCTGTGGTCTTCCCTTCGTATTAAGATGCTCAGTTAAAACTAGAAATCATCATTATAATCATCAGCCTTTTTAATGTTCCCAATGCTGGGACTCAGGCGTCCTCTCTAGGAGAGTGAAAACTAGTAATAGTCTTGCTGTATTTTAGACCGTACGTGTGTTTCCAGATGGAATCCATCGAATCAGGCTGAAATTCAATTTGCTATGCATTTAGTCTGCCATCTCTTGACTTGAACATAATCAAATGAAATATTTTTATCTCAATCTATCCGAAAATAAGCTATATCTTAGAAATAATTATCTGTTTCAAGTAAATTGCCCAGATTCATAAAGATTTCTTACAATATCAGTAACATTTTTTTTAAATTTAATATAAACCAGTGCCTGACTGCAATCCCACCTGATGGTAAGCAGTGATGCAATCGTTGATGGTGAGGTGCACTAGTTTACTAAGAGCCTATTCACTCTAGCCTTGAAGACACCTACATTGTAATCGGATGGGAGGACCGCAGCAGGCATATTGTTCCAGTCCTTCGATGTACGCAGTATAAACATCCGGACAGTAGAGGTTTCAACATCATAAGGGTGGATACTCGCCGTCCGACGGGTAGTCCGATGGTAGAAATGAGATAGCGGAATCAAGCCATGGAATTTCCGCGCTTACTTTTGTGTGTCATGTGAAGATGTGAAGTGCCATCTGTAAAATACCGAACGGCTGGCTACCCTACGCCTACGCTCAAGGCTTTGAAGATTGGACTGAACCAAATCTGGATCATCAATTAGCCTCTTCGGACGCCTTTCCACCGAGTCCAAAGCTGCTAGTTGGCATTTTGCAGTACCAGCTCATATGTGACTGCAGTACTCCACACACGATCGGACTTATGCTATGTAAAACATTAAAAGTGGTCCCGATAAGAAGGACTTTTTCAAGAATGCCGAGTTTTAAGCAGTTACTTTGGTTTTAGAGTCAATAAACCGCCTAAAGTTAAGGTCTGAGAAAATTTCAACTCCCAAGACCTAAAGGCGGTCAGTGTACTCCAGGGATATTTTCTGAAAGGCAGGAGCTAAAATGAGTGGGCTCCTTTTGGCGGTGAACAGTTTATAGTGAATAGTCGATTCAGCGCGTTTAATAGACTAGTGGCCTTAAAAAATGTAATTAGTTCATGTTTTAGATTATTCAAAAATAAGGGAAACGTATTTTTTTATTTGTAAATTAACCTTTTGAATGTCTTAATTAGAGACACAATAGAAAGACAATGTTTTATGTCGAACTGTGTAACATAAGATATTCAAAAGGTTAAACCAAAAATGACAAAGATATAGCCCATTAAAGTTACGTGTACGTGTGACGTCACACGTAATTTTAATGGGCTATGTATTTGTTATTTTTTGTTTAACCGAAAAAAGAAAAAAATACGTGTCCAATATTTTTTTATTATCTACTACTAAATAAAATGTAATTATTTTGACCCTGGACACTATCCTATTGTGTCTGGTAATTCATTCGACAGACGAGCAGCCTGAACAGAAATTGATTTGTCATAGAAAGTCGTGATAATTATGGATTGACAATTTAAGTCACAAGTTCTCAGATGATCTAAAGTTACTAATGTTTGTTTATATCCCAAAATGTGGCTCAATTTATAGAAATATTGTACAGACTATTGATTATGAATGAATCAGTGGCGCTCAAAATGGAAAAACACCGTGCGTAGCATTTGCTAGTAGCAATCATTATGAATAATTGATTTAATTATGATTTTTCCAATTTATGACAAATGTTCGTGGTCAATTTTGGAATTTTCTTTCTTTTACTTTTGGCTACACAAATAAACCCACAGAGTAACAGGTGCGGATAGAGCTCCATTTTTTTTTTTTTGCACAAATTTCAAAACAGGGGTGTATGTGCAAGCAGCATCGGTAGGGGAAACAAACTTACTTATGATTTTTTTTTTATATACGATCTAAAAATTATTACTTTAGTTACAATATCTTTTAACGTTGAAAGAACATGAAAAATAATTATGGGAAAGTCAATGCCAGAATTGTAGTTACGACAATTTTTGTTTTTTATTTTTTTGGTGGATTAAATCATACAATGACAACTCCCGCTCTTGGGCGGAGTGATAGTGTATGTAGATAGTGTCAGACTCTTACTGACTAACCCAACCCGTTCCTCCAAGCCTTCATATTGGGGCTTGAGTTCCCTAACGGATAACCCTGGCCCCAGTAGGCTTCGACCCAGCCGGGCCCATACTGTTGGTGACAACTCCTTGAGGCGCGCGGGAACAGTGCACGCCGTCGACGACTTGGGCTTGGTCCGGACAGTTACCGGACGGTCGGACAGCGAGCATTACTCACTGACCGCAAGCCCGCGCCTACGGTGGCGAGAAATCGGAATCGGAATCCCGGCGGCGGCGAAGCGCCGTTGCCTGATGAGATCGGCCTCCTCCTTTGCGAGCATTACTGCTTCGCAGAAGTCGGCGACCGCCTGTCACTCCTCCTCGCTCCGGACCATGGCCTGAACCAAGACGCCGTGAGGTCTTTCCAGCCACGCCTCAAAGAGGGGACTTACCGCTATAATTGTGGCGTGCCAAACGTATCATTATATCTCTGTACCCTGAGGTCCCGGACCTTCGGAAGGTGTACGAGGAGCCGAATCCAACTCGCAGAAGCTCTTTAGTTACTTGTAATGGAATGTGATACCAACCGATGATCATCCCTGTACGCACTATGCTAGTGCACCCAAAAACGACCCCCGGTTGGTGAAGAACTATTGCAATATAAGTATATGGAAAACAAAGACAATAAGGCTATAGTTTTTGGATTAGCAACTATGTTAAGACGATGGTTCCTGCCTGAACAATGTTATTAATATCCATCAATAAAAGGTAGAGTGTGACTTGCATACTCAATAAATAAGCCCCAAAAACGGCCGTTAGCATGAAATGACGTAGCAACAAGAGGGCAACCTATCCTGAGTGTGTTTGAGGAGTGGAGAGGTAAACCACGGCTACCAGGACAATCCCGGAAGTACAATCACGATTCCTACCAGGCTATCAGGACAATCCCGGAATTGGGGCCAGGGTTATCCGAAAGGGTGCTCGAGCCCCGGTATGAAGGCTAGAAGGAACGGGATGGGTCTTTTAGTCAGTAAGAGTCGTCTGACACTATCTCCTGCTCCGCTCAAGAGCGGGGGTTGTCATTGGATGATTTTTTACCACCATAAAAAAAAGGACAATAACGGAAGTACGATCAAGACTCCTACCAGCATTTTACTGGATTATACATATCTCCCAAGCTGTTTTGCTGTTGCGAATCTCCACTTAAGCCATCCAATAAAGGCAGGATAGAGGTGGGAGGTATGATCCATGTCAGTATTCATTACGGCAGGCTAATGAAGGAAGGTGGACACAAGCCAGAAGTTAGGTGGGTCATTCTAATCCTCACGAACGTATTTCAATCATGGTAACCACTCTCAACAGTAATTAGCCAAGTACCTATACAGGAGATATTACGAGTCTAATGTAGAAATGCGTGTATATATTGCACAAAATTCCACAAACAGACATGACACACACACAGACACACTCACACGTGTATGTGGTGTGTGATGGTGTGTTTACGATTATGGGGAGGCCTTTATTTTTTTCCGAGGCTCGAGGGTGACCAGGCTGCTACAAAGTAACTCGTAATGGAAAAAACCCATTTTACTGTTTGATTTAATTCTAGATAAGTGGATTTATCCTTATGATTTAATACGAATTATTATTACGTCACGAATGGATTACACAAATTAGAAGGAAAACTTTTAACCAGTATAAATATCAAACCAAAATAATTGACTACTGCAATTACTTAATAGTCTTTACAATGTCATAATGAAGGTTCCATGAGATTGTTAAAATAAATATTTTTTAAACAAGTGAACAATTCAATATAAGAAACTAAAAGATTTTTTAATGATTAAAGTGTCACGTGAAAAAGCTATAACAGATAATGAATTCAAAAATGTATGCACTGTTGGCGTATTGTTTTGTGATGGCAATTATTAATGTGACTGGTAACGATGGTAAGTTTATTTAAATACTTTTTTGTCCGCGGCTTTGCTCCCGTTAAGGTCCAAGCGCACGAAAAGTGCTATAAAATAATGACTTTCTGAAGCCTACACCTTGGTAACGGTCAAGTTAATAGGTTTGAAAAAATTTATGTTTATAATAAATTCATGAACAACATTACCAACTTTTGATTTTTCCGTGCAATTAATACATTTGTCAAAAAAAAAAAAAAATAGCAATTTCGCAACTTTTCGCAACTTTTCCCAACTCCTTCGAAAAGGCTTCGATCTTTAGAAACATTTTTCCTCATAAAAAGTGGTGGTTAAATATTCTTTAAAGTGAACATAGCATAATCTGTAAATCAATCAATATTTCGCAAAGAAAATAGATGTAAAGGTCAGCCGCGGGCTTTCCGAGCGCTGCTGGCCGCAAATAAATGCACAAATAGGCGTAGGTACTGCCGCCTAGGCGGGTGCGAAAGTTGCATCCATTTAATTTCCTATATATATAGACTATAAGCCTTAACTGACTACTTTAGCCTACTCTACCCTACCTTAAGCTACTTACCTACCTATTTTATATTATAATAATTATATATAAATTATAATGTATTATATTTGCTTTTAAACCTTTCCTGTATGCTGAACAAAACAAAACCGGCCAAGTGCGAGTCGGACTCGCCCATGAAGGGTTCCGTAGCAGCAAGTAACATAATATAAAAGTTTTTGTAATGTATTGTAACTTTGATCGATGTTTTAATAATAGTGTATTTTTTTCGGTTTATGACGCATTAAAAAAAACTACTTACTGGATTTCGTTCAAACCAATTTTCGTTGGTAGTTTTTATAGTAATGTATATCATATATTTTTTTTAGTTTTATCATTCTCTTATCTTAGAAGTTAGAGGGGGGGGGGGACACACATTTTACCACTTTGGAAGTGTCTCTCGCACAAACTATTCAGTTTAGAAAAAAATGATATTAGAAACCTCAGTATCATTTTTGAAGACCTATCCATAGATACCCCACACGAATGGGTTTGATGAAAAAAAAATTTTTGAGTTTCAGTTCTATGTATGGGGACCCCCAAAATTTATTGCTTTTTTTCTATTTTTGTGTAAAAATCTTAATGCGGTTAACAGAATGCATCTACTTACAAAGTTTCAACAGTATAGCTCTTATAGTTTCGGATAAAAGTGGCTGTGACATACGGACGGACAGATAGACAGACAGACAGACAGACAGACAGACAGACAGACAGACATGACGAATCTATAAGGGTTCCGTTTTTTGCCATTTGGCTACGGAACCCTAAAAAAGAATGATTAAAATTGGTCCAGCCGTTCTTTAGTTATATAACGTGACCAAAAGAAATAGGGATTTTTTGATATATTATTATACAACATTAGTTTTTAGTAGGTATATGCGAAACCCGAAATACATGTCTAGTATATTTATGTATATACATAACAAGAATTTAATAGTTTTTTCTTTACTATAATACTAATCTACTTTTAATTCCTAATACATCCCATAAAAAAATAAAAAAAAGCAACTGGGTAGAAATTTTTCAAACAATTTAATTAATATCCTCGTGAAATCTTTGTCTTGACACACTATTATTTATCGCTTTATTGGCATTCAAATAAAAAACTCTTATTTTTCTATTAGTCGCATACTTGTAGTGAGGCACTTTCGATTTCAAAGTAAGTTGTGGATGAACAATAGTATTATCATTAACTATCTCTAAACAGATAAACAAAAAGTTGAAAGGCATCCCATAAGATATACCGATTGCCTTGTCAAAGCTACAGAGCCTGTCCCTCAGAAGTTATTCCAGTTTATATCATGAAAAATACCTATGAACTCTGTCACTTGTTTGCAAATCGCATTGTGGACTTTGCTATTCGACTCCTAAACGTTAATTTATCATTCATGTTTTCAGATACGCCTCGGCATCCCCAAAAAATACAACTACAACTGCCGATACGACCTACTGGTTATTCTGGTCAACTTTCACGATCGCCTGATAGATTCGGTGAAATACTATCTGATTACGACGACTCACAGATTAATGAAGAAATGTATGTAAATGCTATATTACGTCAGAATGTGAACAACTACTTTGGACCATTTCATAATAGAGGTACATATGTTTATGATTCTACGCAGTACTTTATCCCATTTAACTGGTAGTCAACGAATGGCCAAAAAGCTGGAAGGCATATTACTAGAATAGAATAGAATAGCATTTATTCGGCGCAAGCAATACAATATACCACAACATAAAACAATAAATTAAAAAATGGTACAGATATACAATACAGTTGCAGTGACTGTGCCTGAACCGAAAGGGTCACCAACTCAGCAATTGCTGGGCGTCAAACGCCCAGCGCTGGTTTTCAGCTGGCACCCCGCAGTGACGCACGGATGATGGTAAAACGATTACCTTGTTATAGCCACGGAGTCTAATGGAAGCAAAAAGAAGCAGATGAGACATCGCAGTCCCCCGGTAGTCATTTTAGTTTACATCATAAAAAAAAATATCTGTGGACCCTGTCACGTGCTTGCAAATCACTTTGTGGACTTTGCTATTTGGCTATTAAAGGTTATTTTATTACATATGTTTCCAGATACGTCTCGGTATCAATATGAAAATTCGCCACGAGAATTCCAACAACCACTGCGGAGACTTGTTGGTGATGTTAGTCAACTCTCACGACCAATTTTTAGTGTCGGTCAAAAACTACTACCTGATTACGGATACTCGCAGATTAATGAAGAAATGTATGTAAATGCTATATTACGTCCGAATGTGAACAGTGAATTTGGACTATTTTATAATAGAGGTACATATGTTTATGATTCTACGCAGTACTTTATCCCATTTAACTGGTAGTCAACGAATGGCCAAAAAGCTGGAAGGCATATTCCTAGGTAAAACGATTACCTTGTTATAGCCACGGAGTCTAATGGAAGCAAAAAGCAGATGAGACATCGCAATCCCTCGGTAGTCATTTTAGTTTATATCATAAAAAAAATCTGTGGACCCTATCACGTGCTTGCAAATCACTTTGTGGACTTTGCTATTTGGCTATTAAACGTTATTTTATTACAAATGTTTCCAGAAACGTCTCGGTATCAGTATGTAAATTCGCCACGAGAATTCCAACAACCACTGCTGATACAACCTGTTGGTGATGTTAGTCAACTCCTACGATCAATCGCTTTTGTCGGTCAAATACTACCTGATTACAAGTACTCGCAGATTAACGTACAAATAAATGTTATGGCTATATATCATCCAAATGTGTACAGTAACGTTGGATCATTACGTTATACAGGTACATATCGTTTAAAATATATTATAATGACCGACGATCTTTTTTGTTATTTTTATTACTTGACATATTTTTAGATCATCAAAGTATCATGTGTCCCGATTATTTTACTGAACTAGGTATAATTCACCGATTTTTTTTTGGTATTGACCAAAACCTCTTTTGAACTTTTTATATTTGTCAAATGATTTATTTGCCATATTTTCACCACACCAAAATAATGTTTTATGGAATTATGGTAACAAGTATATATACGGTTACTTAGTAGATTTATCAATAAGTTGTGCTAGAAAAGTTATTGCTATAAAGTTATACTCATAAAAATTAGTTACCTATATAAAAATTATATCAACCGATTATTATACTAACTCATCCTTATATCAAATAAAATTATAGATTCAGTTGATATTTCTTGTAAATAATAGAGATTTTGTTATTGTATCATACATTACTTACTTTAATTTATTACTTATGTTTCCAGATACGTCTCAGTACCACTATGGAAATCCGCCACGAGAATTACAACGACAATTCTTACAACCAACTGGTAGTGTCAGACTAATACCACAACCTGATTATGACCAATCGCAGATTAACGAACAAAATAACGTAAATTTTAAATTTCCGAATATGTACACTGGATCTTTAAGTAAGAGAGGTACGTATTTATATGATTTTGAGCAAAACACTACTGCATTGCAAACCCCTCATAATAGTACTCAACGGAAAACTAAGATGTTGGAAGGGTTCCCTATACATTTGCATAAAACTCTAAGACCTAATATTACTTGGCATACTTTTGTTTATCGTAATTATATTTTCGTATAATATTATTTACGCATAACACTAGTACTAGCATACGCATAATTTCTCTAATCATGATAATGATTAAGCTTAACTTAATAATATATATAATTTATCATGGAAATAAAATGTATAAGAGTACTACCTTAGCCTTTTTGCCCGAAGAGGATATACCAATTTATTTCGACGATTGGAAAAAAAAACATATCTCCTGGAGCAGGTTATACATAACATATTTGTTTTGAACAATTTTGTAGGCTTTTTTCACTGTAAGAAGCATGCAATCAAGCATATACCATGCATGTAGCGAGCATGCAACATGTAAACAAGCATACACCTTGCATGCAGCATGCAAACAACATATAAAAAAATCGGCCAAGTGCGAGTCGGACTCGCCCATGAAGGGTTCCGTAGCAGCAAGTAACATAATATAAAAGTTCTTGTAATGTGTTGTAACTTTGTTCGATGTTTTAATAATAGTGTATTTTTTTCGGTTTATGACGCATTAAAAAAAAACTACTTACTGGATTTCGTTCAAACCAATTTTCGTTGGTAGTTTTTATAGTAATGTACAGACAGCTGTGAAATTGCCTGGGTACCTTAGTGTCTAATTTCCCTTGCACGTTAAAATTCAAGTTTTCGAAAATGTAAGTAGATGGCGTTGGTTGCTTCCCAGCTAAATGGCGACCAAGGCAATCTCACAAACCATAAACTTGACTTTTAGTTTGACAGAAAATAGATACATGCGTCATCGTTATCTTCAACAACTGAGTGTGAGGGTAGATTGATAAAAAAATATGAGACACAAGCTTAACTAATTTCGTGATTCTTATCAACTGTTTGTAAACGGGCACGAATATTGCGTCTAGCATTACAAGTAACGTTAAATTTCAAGTGTGCCCACAAGAGTCCATTTCGTCCAATGGTAACAACGGCGGCTTGTGATGCACATGTTTCTGGTTCAAATCTCAAGTTAAACTTTTTACTTTTTGTTTTCCAGCTTTTGTGTTTTAGTTGGCATTTTTTTTACTTTTCTTTAATAACGTAAGTCGGGAAATGTCTTTTTAAATGGACAGTGTGCATAGAAATGAAAGAAAGTATTGCAAGTAAATGTTTATTATTTTAATATATAATAATAATGTATTTACTTAAGATAGATAAAGTAAGTAAATGGTCATAGTCCAAAATTAAAATACATTTTTTAATATCATAGTTAGCTTAGTGGTTTATGTAAAGACTTTGACGCAGTAAGGCACGAGGCTAAATCGCAAATCTTGTGTATTTTTTTGCTTTCGATTTAAAACCCCAAATTGAACATTCTTCAAACATATTTGGAATAATTTCGCTTGACTTGTAATATGTGGGTAGTCTAGACCATTAGGCATATTCATCATAAAACTGGTATTCAAATGTTACTTAGTTTAGGGTAGAGAAATAAAAATGAACCGTTCTAATAACACTAAAACCAGTCGACACTAATTGCAGTGACGTCGTGTAAACAATTTTTAGCCCGTAGCATTTGCTAATTTTGCTACGTGGTTAATCCGCCACTAGCACTATTGAAATACATAAACTGTTTTTGTCATGTTCAAAATTGTATTTCAAATAATTCTATTCTGTCATAAGCAATTTAATATCTTCACTTCTTTTATGTGTTTTACCTTTATACATAGTTATTTAAATTAAGTCTATTAGACGAATACTTAAATTTCTTTGTAAAGTAAAGTATTTGTATAAGTAATATTTAGTTGTTTTTCATTAAAGTTTTGATTTAAATAATTAATTTAATTTAATACTTATAAATTATAATTTGATTAAAAAAAAAACAATTCAGTATTCTAAACACAAACCTACTAAAAGTAGCGTGACTGATTTGAACTTAGTACCGGCGACCACGTCAATATAAGTCTACAGTTACTACCATTAGACTATGTTGACTTATGGAATAATGTTGAAATTAACAAGTGCATTATGTGACAGGACCGTATTCACAAGTTAACGTTACGTCTTAAAGATCAAATTGTCATAACAGTATTCGTTCGTTTTACTCATTTAAATTAGCTCCGAATTGAATACCACTTAACTTCTGCTTATTGCAGAAGGTTCAAATTCGTCTAACTTTTAGGATGTCTTTTGTTATTTACCTTCTACTGCCAGGTGGGTCAGATTTCTGGTTCCTCTGTACTTTTTGAAGTTATGAATAACAAATAAAAGAAATCGGTAGGATTTATATCGAAGCTGACAAAGTGGATATTTAATTGTAATATAACATTATGACTGGCCTGTTGGTCTAGTGGTTAGTGGTCCTGACTGCAATGTCGGGGTCGTGGGTTCGATTCCCACCCAGAACAAATGTTTGTGTGTTGGGCACGATCATTTGCTGAATCTGGGTGTAATTTATCTGTAATATGTATGTATTTAGAAATATATAAGTATGTTTATCAATTTTCTAGGACTCGTAACACAAGCTCTGCTTAGCTTGGGACTAGACGGCGTTGTGTAATATCATTATTAATATTTAAATCGGTAGTTACGCAGCAAAAGGAAACAAAAAGCTCATCAAACAAAAAGGCAATAATAAAATAATATAGATATTTATTTCTTACAGTTTACTATTCAACAGTCAGATTATTAATCATCGAATAAGATTATAATATTACTTGTAATTTTTTATTGAGGCCATAGCTTAAATATTCGTTTCCCAAATTGGAAAGAGGATTGAAGCTTATGTAACCTCAACAAAAACAAACAAGACGCAAGATATGAAAAAAAAAACTACAAAATTGCACAACCACATATCAAATGTTTAGTAGGTAACATAAAAAAAAAAACAAAATTATGTTGTGTTATAACTTTAAGTGTTCACAACTTTTTTTTAAATTATTTCAAATACAGGTATTAAGTAAAACACACGTAACGAGGTCTCCAGTACGTACTGAGTAAATATGTAATATTAATTAAATATATTTATCAATATCTCGTATAACCACCATTTTGGTCAATAACAGCTTGCATTCGGGAACGCATTGAATTAATCAAATTTTTACACAGATCTGAACCACGAATACTCTCCCATATTTGTAAACAATGAGCCTTTAACGCATCTGGAGTACGCTCGTTTTGATTATTCCACCGTTGAACAATAACACCCCATAAATTTTCAATTGGATTTAAATCCGGTGATCTAGCAGGCCAAGGAATAGCGCAAATGTCATTATGCTGACGAAACCAAGCCTGCACACTGTGCGAACGGTGTATTGGACAATTATCCTGCACAAATGTTATCTGTGGCAATTCTTCGCTTGGATACACCGTTCGAACTGTGGGCAACATTGTCTCCTCCAGCACTTCTATATAACTTGCACTATTTGCTCGGCTTGGTATTCTCACTAGTTATCCAGGATCGGCTGCACTCATCCATCCCCACATGTTCACCGTTATATGGCCAGATTGCCTATTGGGCACTACGTGACCACTTGTGTATCGCGTATTATCTCGACGCCACAAACATAATCGACCGTGTTCACTGGACTTAAAAGTTTTTTCATCAGTAAAGATGACATTACTCCAATCAAAGTCTATGTGGTCCATAGCAAATTGCAATCTTGCTCTTTTATGGGTTTCCGTAAGCAAAGGTTTCACAGCATGCCTCCGATAATGCAGCCCTTCACTATGAAGAGCAAGACGGACAGTGTCGACGCTTGTGTCAAATAAACCAGCATAATGGTTCGTCGGCAAAAATCCATTTTCCTCGTATTCCCTTACCATGGTTTGACGCTGCAACATGTTTATCAGTTTTGGTCTACCAGTTCTTTGACGGTGTTTCAAAGAACCATCTTCTTCAAATCGTCGTACCCATAGAACAACTGTTTTTCTCTGCAACAATAAAACAAAAATATATAATACCTAATAATGATTATTATAAAGAGGAGTGTTTTGTTATATAAAAAAGTGTAAAATAAGATTACTTACGTTTACACCGATCTCTCTGGCTATTTCTGACAATTTTTTACCTTGACTATGCAAAGCAATTATTTGAGCTCTTGTCACTACATCTATGTTACAATTCATACTCATTGTGATAAATTGACCTGATTAAAAAAAAATTAAACGAAAGGAGCTCGAACGAGGTAATCGAAATGAACTTGCGAACAATCAATTAAAGCTTAGTCACAATTCTTTGGTCTAAGTATTATATAAACTACCTACTAATTATTATTTATAAATCCATATTAAACCTACCGTCTCAAGTTTTGAAACTGACACATAGACAATCAGATATTTATAAATTGATAATTATTAAATTTTAATATTTTCAACTCTTAATAAAAAAATATATAAATTGTTTCAATGTTTAAAGAAACAAAAGAAGCTACAAAAAAAAAAGCATTAGCATAAGCATTTGAAGCACAGCAACGCCACCTAGTAGCAGTATAATTAACGTTGTCAATAACAACATTTCAATCAGATTTTACGCTAGATGGCGTCATTTCTCGCTTCACACGATTTTTTTTCTGTACTATCCAACCACTATTGCAGCCAATCGTACATCATATATTTTTTTTAGTTTTATCACGCTCTTATCTTGGAAGTTAGAGGGGGGGGACACACATTTTACCACTTTGGAAGTGTCTCTCGCGCAAACTATTCAGTTTAGAAAAAAATGATATTAGAAACCTCAGTATCATTTTTGAAGACCTATCCATAGATACTCCACACGCATGGGTTTGATGAAAAAAAAATTTTTGAGTTTCAGTTCTATGTATGGGGACCCCCAAAATTTATTGCTTTTTTTCTATTTTTGTGTGAAAATCTTAATGCGGTTCACAGAATACATCTACTTACAAAGTTTCAACAGTATAGCTCTTATAGTTTCGGAAAAAAGTGGCTGTGACATACGGACGGACAGACAGACAGACAGACAGACAGACAGACAGACATGACGAATCTATAAGGGTTCCGTTTTTTGCCATTTGGCTACGGAACCCTAACAAGCATATATCAGGCATGCAAGCCAGCATGCAGCATGCAAATAAGCATGCAGCATTCAAGCGAGCATACAACATACAGCAGGCATGGTTTTTGTCACGGCTTTAGCGTTGCGGGCTTCCGACGGCCCCCGCGTGCTAATCGTCGCAGATGGCTTTCTCTCACCACCGAAGCTTCGGCTTGCAGCCCCAGCTCGCGGGCCGCCTCGCCCCTACATTATCGCCCCGATTTTAAATTACATTCTAGGGGTAGGGCAGACAAGACGACGTGGAGTCGGGTTTGCAGCGATTCGGTTCTGTCACTAACTTTTGTATTGCAGGTTATCAAATTTTTAACCAACAATATTATTTAATTTTTACAGAAATTATAGCAAAATGGTTTGATCAGAATTAGATATGTAAGGGTACTATAAATTCACCACCAGTAATAACTCTTTTTCCGTTATTTCTATTAATTTTATGACTAAATATTATTATGCAAATAGTCATTAGGCTTAGTAACGTTGTACGAAATAAATTTATGCCAAAACAAATTAGCTTTCAACTCAATTATGCCAAGATAAACTGTATGCCAAAAAAATATGGCAAAAAAAATTATACCAAAATCGTTATGCCAAAGAATATTAGGAAAAAATTACAATGCAAAAAGAAGGGATCCCGGTTGGAAGCCATTTTACTAGGTAAAACGACGAAAACAAGTTAATCTTGTCAGAGCCACGGAGTCTTCTAGATGCAAAAAGCACATAAGACATCACAGGGCTCCGGTAGTCATTTTAGTTTATATCATAAAAAATACATATTATCTCGTAAATCGCTTTGTGAACTTTGCTTTTCGACTCCTAAACGTTAATTTATCACTCATGTTTTCAGATACACTTCCGTATCAGAATAAAAATCTACCACGAGAATTACAACAACCACTGCCGACACAACCTGCTGATAATGATAGTCAACTCTCACTATCAATTGGTAGTTTTGGTCAAAAAGTACTACCTGAACATAACCACTCGCAGACTAACGAAGAAATAAATGTAAATGCTAAATTACTTCCGAATGTGAACAACACAGTTGGATCATCACGTACGTATAGAAAAGAAACGATGCTGTAAATTATATTTATTTTGTAAATAGGGTTAGAAAAACACTCAATTCTTTTCGTCAATATAAACTAGATGAGAACGGTGTGATGAAGCAATGAAACAAATTGAAAACCAATCAAAGTCTGTTTTAATATCCATACATACAGCAACGTCACATGTAGCGTTAGCACTAGACGCGTATTTAGTATTTATGATGTACGTTTGATGCAAGTTCGATCGTGTATGGAGTATTGCTCTCATCTTTGGGACGGATCTGCCCGATACCAGCTTGATGCACTTGAGGCAATTGAGAGGCAAGCCAGAAGGATAATTGGCGATGATACACTCGTCGAACCGAAACTTCAAAGTCTTGAGCATCGACGCAAAGTTGCTAGCCTGACGGTTTTCTACCGGTTGCATTTCGGGGAGTGTGCGGAATTGTCGGAAAATGTCGGAATTGCATAACCTAATTCCGCCTAGCCCGTTTCATCATCGGACTACCAGACCTACGGCTATGCGCCACCGGTATATGGTGGATATCCCACCAACACGCACAAACGTTTTGGGAACACATTCATTGTGCGTGCGGCTAGGGAGTGGAATTCCTTGCCGGAGTCTGTGTTTCCTGATAGCTACCACCCGGGAATCTTTAAGTCGAGAGTGAATAGGTTTCTCTTAGGTAAGCGCGTTCCATCGTCGACCGCATCGTCGCTTTCCATCAGGTGAGATAGCGGTCAAGCGCGAACCTATCAACAATAAAAAGGAAAGAAAAAAGTTTGAAAATAAATATGATCTATTTTACAATCACTTTTTCAGAGCACCTTCCAGAAGACGCAATCGTGCTTAAACGACCGACCTTGTCAAATGACACTGATGATATGTTTCTAAATAATAATCTGACTAAAGTCTTTACGTCATCACCTAGAACAGGTAAGTTTGTGATAACCGCTTTTCTTTCATCGAACTCACCAGTCACCGTCACCTTCCTGCCCTTATTTCATGTTATTAAGCGTCTGCCCAATACGTTATTTTCTTCCATTCTGTCAGATAAACCGTCACGCTATCACTGACTTCCCTTTTCTTTCATGTCACTTCTCACACAATCAGTGCACATTTATTTTTATCTGCCTCTCCGTCTTTACCCATCTACATGGATCATGGACATCATTCCATAGTACAAATATTCTATGCTATTTCTATGCTTATTGAAACATTATTTTCAAAATACCTTTCTCCGGGTTGGTGGATGTCACATGTCTACGAATAAACACACACGCGTTCTGTTTTGTTTGTTTGTTGTTACCTTTCTGTATGTGGATGGCCCAATTATATTATTACAATTAGACTTCTAGCCGTTAATATATTATATTGTTTTTGCTATCAGATGGACCTATTAAACATCAGATTACAAATACATCTGAATTTGGACACGAAGCAAAAGAAAGTGGAGCTCCCCTAAAAATGAATATATCTTTTATATTGTCAACGAATGTGCATAGAGGCTTTGCATTACTACGAAGTAGTCTTAGAGGTAAGTTTGTGGCTCATTTTTAAGATTATGCTTATAATGGCGAAAACGAATCTCACTAAAACTTTTTTTTTTCATATTTTCTATCAGTACATTAAAGTAATGCGAAAACAATAAACTCAATGCTTATTGTTGCACATCCACACACAAAGTAACATTTAGCATTATCTTTTAAGCTTTATGCCGTATCTGTAAACTTACATTAAAAAAGAACAATGTTTTAAATATTATATTTAGCTCTAAAAGTATCAAATCCAAACATAATAAGGCCGATTTTGCAAATGCTTTTTAATTAAGTGCAAATAAATTTACTGTGTGTTATGATAACATTTAATGTTTGTCCTCTATTTTTTATACGGTGTACATTAAAAAATAAAATCATTTTCAGATCTTCACTCCAAAAAATCATTTGAAATCAGACAACTTAACTTGTCAGATGAAACGAATGATAAAGTTGCGACCGTTCAATGGTCAGTGACGAGGGAACCCCAACTAATTTCTATTCATGTTCAATTATACAACAAAACCGGAGTGTGCTTAAACAAAAGAATATCGAAAGAAATAGTGTTTCAAAAGAAACTTAACAAAAGCAACTTGGATTACGGAAGTAAAAACTACTTTATCAATAACCGTTAAGATACTTGAAAAGTTTAATAATACGACTGTACTAATACAATTTAATATTTTTATTTTTACAGACAGCTTGATTTGTTTATACGAAGCTAAATGTCTAATTGAAGTTGATTTAAGGAATGAATGCGAAGGTAAGCATTTGATACCATCTTCAATCAACAATAAAAAAAGAAAGAAAAAAGTTTGAAAATAAATATGATCTATTTTACAATCACTTTTTCAGAACACCTTCCAGAAGACGCAATCGTGCTTAAACGACCGACCTTGTCAAATGACACTGATGATATGTTTCTAAATAATAATCTGACTAAAGTCTTTACGTCATCACCTAGAACAGGTAAGTTTGTGATAACGGCTTTTCTTTCTTCGAACGCACCAGTCGCCGTCACCTTCCTGCCTTTATTTCATGTTATTAGGCGGCGGCCCAATACGTTCTTTTCTTCCATTCTGTCAGATAAACCGTTACGCTATCACTGACTCCCCTTTTCTTTCATATCACTTCTTACAGAATCAGTACACCTTTATTTTTATCTGCCTCTCCCTCTTTATCCATCTACATGGATCGTGGACATCATTCCATAGTACAAATATTCTATGCTGCTTCTATGCTTAGTAAAACATTATTTTCAAAATACCTTTCTCCGGGTTGGTGGATGTCACATGTCTACGAATAAACACACACGCGTTCTGTTTTGTTTGTTTATTATAACCTTTCTGTATGCGGATGGCCCAATTATATTATTACTATTAGACTTCTAGCCGTTGATGTATTATATTGTTTTTGCTATCAGATGGACCTATTAAACCTCAGATTACAAATACATCTGAATTTGGACACGAAGCGAAAAAAAGTGGAGCTTCCCTAAAAATGAATATATCTTTTATATTGTCAACGAATGTGCATAGAGGCTTTGCATTACTACAAAGTAGTCTTAAAGGTAAGTTTGTGGCTCATTTTTAACGTTATGCTCATGTGGCGTTAAAGAATCTCACTAAAACTTTTTTTTTTTAATGATTTCTATCAGTAAATTAAAGTAATGCGAAAACAAAAAACTCAATGCTTATTGTTTTGGCATCTTGTGTTGCACATCCACACACAAAGTAACATTTAGCATTATCTTTTAAGCTTTATGCCGTATCTGTTAACTTACATTAAAAAAGAACAATGTTTTAAATATTATATTTAGCTCTAAAAGTATCAAATCCAAACATAATAAGGCCGATAAATTTGCAAATGCTTTTTAATTAAGTGCAAATAAATTTACTGTGTGTTATGATAACATTTAATGTTTGTTCTCTATTTTTTATATGGTGTACATTAAAAAATAAAATCATTTTCAGATCTTCACTCCAAAAAATCATTTGAAATCAGACAACTTAACTTGTCCGATGAAACGAATGATAAAGTTGCGACCGTTCAATGGTCAGTGACAAGGGAACCCCAACGCATTTCTATTCACGTTCAATTATACAACAAAACCGGAGAGTGCTTCAACCAAACAATACCGAAAGAAATAGTGTTTCAAAAGAAATTTAACAAAAGCAACTTGGATTACGGAAGTAAAAACTACTTTATCAATAACCGTTGAGATACTTGAAAAGTTTAATAATACGTCTGTACTAATTCAATTTAATATTTTTATTTTTACAGACAGCTGGATTTGTTTATACGGCGCTAAATGTTTAATTGAAGTCGATTTATGGAACGAATGCGAAGGTAAGCATTTGATACCATCGTCCATCTCTAAAATATAGAAATAATTTAAATTAAAAATATTTTGTACCCAAACGCTAAATATTGCACCGAAAAAAAATTGAACTGACCACTTAAACATAATAACAAGAAATACTATTTTGTAGGTAAAGCATAGTACAATAGTGTTCCTTAAGGCACTGTATTAGGACCGTTGCTATTTTTCAAATTTATTCTTCTGAGAGAATAAAGTGAGCAGCAAAAAAAAAAACTGGAATAGAATAATGAAGAAGCAATATGACTTGAAATATTGGACTAACAGTTATTAGATAAGCAACTGTTTCTAGTATCGTTTTAAAATTTATTAGATTGTTTAAACCGATACATGAACACATAGCTTTAAACAACCCGTTAAGACTATTCTGCGTTAGTCGAACGCAGTTTCAATAGGCTATCGTTATTGGCAGAACTAGAAGCATTGATGGGATCTCCTCCTTGCGTCGTATTTTTCAATGCATGACCGAGATACTTCATCACTTTAGCTTTAATGATATTCCTCCATCAGTTTCTGTCACATCGGTGGGTCACTTGTTGAAAATAATATAAAAACGAAGACAACATTTAAAGTGCCTGTAAATGTTTTATTTGATGCTTTGAAGCATCAAATAAAACATTCACAGGCACTTTTAAAATGTCAAAAAGTCAGTCAAAAAATGATTGTAATTGCACATTCTAAATAATTATATAACATTATTTTTAGTAAGTATATGCGAAACTTGAATATAGTTTTAGTAACAAACTGTATTCAATATGTTATATATTTTTTAAATATTTTAAAAAGGGCACAAGTTTCACACCACGGCAGGACAAGTCATAGCGAGCATTCAGAGCCCGCGCACGGCATGGTGCGGAAACCCGGGTCAATAATCATTTAAAATAATAATCATGTGTTTGTGCGAACAACCCAAGCTTGATTAATTCTTTGCATAAAAATACTGGTCCCGTGTTTCGGGTTTTGCATATACTAAAACTAATGTTGTATTGTTCAGAATTTCAAAAAATTAACGCCTTAAATATTTTCAGGTGCAGAGCATACAGATGCTACAGATTATAAAACCATTATAATTACAATTAGTGCATCTCTACTAGCAATAGTGTTGATTATTTTAGCCATTGTTGCATATTTTAAACGTTGCTGGATAAAAGTCGATGCATCAAAAAAATTTCAAAAGTTACCGATACCAGTGAGTAATTGTCATTTATTTATTAACTAGCTGCTGCCCGCGACGTCGTCTGCATGAAGCCTCTACAGCACTAAAAATACTTAAGGTGCCAGTGTCGCTATAGCATTATAAGTAAACAACTTTTAAAATAGCATTATAATATAAGTTTTTTTCGCAAACGAAGCTAGTGAAGAGAGTTATATGAGAATCCTGCTGAGTTCAGTCATAAGATGTGACTGAAGGAAATTGAGAAAATAATGCAGGAATACATTCCAGGACACAAAACAGTAAAAATACGTATAAAGGTATCATACCTTCCAAGACTTCCCTATAAACTACGTTGGTAGTTTTACTGCCAGGAGCCAAAATGTAAAGAATCCTGACTGGATTGGTGGCGCGGGAGCAAGAGACGTACAGTTGCCCGTGTGAGAAGCAACTCGTCCCGAGGTCGACACCCGCTGCCCTCAGTGTCTGCCTCTGCGACTTATTGATGGTCATCGCGAAGCAAATACACACGGGGAACTGTACGCGCTTGAACTGGAATGGGAAGTTATGGGGTATGAGGGGAATGCGTGGTATTAATACTCGCTTACTGACGCCACAACCCGTAAGAATTTCCGCCTCAATGGTGTCTCTGTGTGGAGCGAGATGACTTTAAGGTGGGTCCAGTCACAACTTCGAAGCATAATCGGGACACCGTCCTTCAGCTTGATGGTATGCGCCGGAAGTCCACTTGCTGACAGGGAGTTCAGAAATTCCACGGAATAACGTGTGGCATCATCTTGCTCGACAACAGCGTTTATCGAGGTGTAGACCGCTTCATTCTTCTCAATTTCCTGCAGGGTTCTGTCCACGACCTCAAGGGCCTTCCTATTGGCCATCGTACACTCATCATCAGAGAGCAATCTTTAAGCACGTGTCCCTAATCGCTGTTACGTGACACACTACAAACAGACGTTTTGGCGCTCTCTAAATCGATGGGAATTTTTACATGGCATGTGCTATCTTGCCTTCCGGAAGCAGTGTGGCAGCGATTCCCGACGAAGCTACAACAATAGCAATTTTGCCTTGGCTCCTGATCTCTGCAAGTATGCCAGTGGTAACAAATGTTTTTCCTGTTCTACCAGGAGCATCCTAGAAAGACATTTTACCCTGGTTTTGCCCAACGCTTTCAAGGACGTTGTCATAAATTTGTTTTTGCTCTCAAGAGAACAAAGTAACATGGTAATTTCGTATGGTGGTTATCTCGCCCGGATCGTAATTTGTGTCAGCGTTATACTCCCGATTTGCACGGTCTTGATGTGGTGATGATTGGAGAGCTGGTAATCCATATTCGATCAGTGGATTGCCGCCGATAGAAATGTCCACATCTTGAAGTGAACTGAGACAGGTGTTCAGCACGCGTTCATCAGTTACTCCGACTTCGTCTCTAGTAGCACGCCTCAAAGCTCGTAGAAAATCTTCAGACAGATGATGGCAATACTTCTCCCACAAACTACCGGGTTCGCAACTCCACAAAACACCAAGATGACGGCAAGCAGATGACGCATGTGGCTGGGACTGTCACTGACGCTTGCCTCCGCGAGGGTGTCATCCCAATTAGGCAAAAGGCTGCGCTGTAAGTGAGATACTCCACGCCATCAAATGTCCTCAGAAAGGCGAAAGACGTTGGGCCTGGGACAGTGTGATGTAACAACTGCAGAAAATAGCATTCGCCACTATTCGGGTGCACGGTATAAACCCTACCCAATGCGGTGTCCTTGAAAATTCCCGGAAAACCTTTCACAGCACCTTCTCGTTGACGTCGCTTGAATACACCCCTTTGCTTATCGTACGTGTAATATGAAGGCACCTCGTCATACGTAAGGGATTTCGCAAACTGGTCGACTTCACAGAGTCTGAGAAATGCCACCATGTAATACCTAACACCGCATTTTTTTTTAATTGTCTTCCTCAACTCTGCTCGAGATTTTTAGGGTTTTGTTGGAACTTGAATTTGTCAAATCAAAACGAACTATAAAATGAAGAAAATGCACATTACCATCTATGAATTTTAAGAATAACTAACTACTAACCTCGCCAACATGATCAGATTTAAATTATTAATTTCCAAAAACTATCAACATATAACTTGATTTGATTTTTATGTCATCTCATAGATGGCGCTGCTTTAAAATTGTCTTTATACGACTAAAATTCATAAAACTATGTTTCTCTGCCCAAGTTACTTTAATGGCGTAGTTTTTATAGTGTAAAGCTAGATAATAGCATGACTTACTCAAAAACAACATTTAAATTTGCGTCCTTATATTACACGCTGTCACAGAATGCGTAAGAAAAATAAATATTCACAGCTCCTCCCCCGTAGGTGATAGCGTGATAATATGTAGCCTATATGTTGACCCGACCTCTTAGTAATATTCATGCAAAATTTGAAGTAAATCCATGCAGTACTTTTTGAGTTTATCCCGGACATACATACAGACAAACAGACAAAAATTCTAAAAACTATATTTTTGGCTTCGGTATCGATTGTAGATCACGCCCCAAGTATTCTTTTAAAAAAATATTCAATGTACAGTTTTGACTTTCCTACGATTTTATTATATGTATAGATACCCTTTATTGTAGACCATTGCACATACAAAAGGAAATTAAAATTGAAAAAGAAACATACAATGGGCGGTCTTATTGCGTTACTCGATCTCTTCCAAGAAACTTGGGATGGACAGCAACTTCCTGGACAAGAAATGGGGTGGTCATAGCTGTGGGAGAATATAATATATACACAGATAGAAGCATATGCTATGTATAATATATACACACTTACATAACTACTGAAAAATATAGATGAGAATATACAGTGTTATTTGTAAAACACTAACAATCTTGCAGAACTGTAATACTTTTTACATAACATAATTCATTTACCAAAAACAACTACTATCAAAAAACAATAAAATGCTAAAATAGAATTTAATCATTTTTTTAGATTTTTTAAACATATAAAAAAAAAATATGATATATAAATCTTTCTCTGTCAAATCCATCCAAAGGTGGTTTTTAAAAAAAATGCTTTTAGCGATAAAACCGCCCATTGTGACACCCTATTAATTTTATATTCCTTATTTAATTTTTATTTTTGGTGTACAATATAGAATATATCTACGAGTATCTTATTTTCGTAAAAAATAATTTTACCTGATAAGTAGACAAAAATAATAAATTCTCTTTTTTTCTAATTCTCCTTTCGCGGGTATGCTGGAAATTTCGTTAGAAATAAGCATCACCTATGTACCTATTTTTCTGTTTCTGTCTTCTTTTCTTATGTAAGTTAAGTGTGTACATGAATTGTTAAATAAATAAATTATTTTTTTCAGAAAACTATGCCGTTCTACGTAAACCTTCTTTTCCGTGACGAATGTCAAAAAATAATTGATGACCTCGAACAAAATCATTATGAGTTAATAGACTAACTGAAACCATGAACATCTGAATATTATAAAAAAAAGGAAGTTATATGTTTGAGCCGTTCAACTGGATAGCAACGCTGAATCAACGAATCAGGATTGCTATCCAACGTGGCAATGCTGCCAGCATTCTGGGCACTTTTCCCATTGACATCAATGTGGATGATTTTTTTAATGCCCAAATAAGTTCTTTTTTTCCGTTTGTAAGTATTATTATTTTTTACAGCGTTACAGTTGTGACATAATGATATAATAATTTGGTTTAAATACAAGCTGAACTGGATGAATAAGACGAAATAAATGATTAATTAAAAAAGAAAAATTCAGATACATGGATGTTTTTTTTGTTTTTGCTAGCTATGTATATACAAGGTGTAAGGGACAGCCCTCCACAAACTTTAAGGGCTTGCTCAGTAGACGAAACTGAACAACATTCCACAAAAACTTTTTACAGGAAACGAAAAAAAAAATCGGCCTCTCCGTGCAAACTGTCCAATCAAGTTTATAATTTTGTATGGTGAGGCGAATTTTTTTTTTCGTTTCCTGAAAAGAAATTTTGTGGAATGTTGTTCAGTATCGTCTACTGAGCAAGCCCTTAAAGTTTGTGGAGGGCTGTCCCTTACACCTTGTATATATATTATGTCGCAGTCATCTGGTTAAATTAGCCTCCAATTCGACGTCTAGGGCGTTCGTTGAACGCCGGCATCCAATGAAATGACTGGAGAACAATAGTCATGTCCTTTTTTTTAAATCTTTAAGGAGCTTTGTCACAATTTTGACCATGTCGCTCCATCATAGCCAAATTTTGTGTTTTGATTTATTTTAGATAATTGTAATAAATATTGTATAAAACTCTTGCCTCGTTTGACGTTAGCTTAGCTAAAATGTTGTTGCAAATACCGATATCTAACAAATTTAAAGTGCTAAACATATTTCTTCTGAGGCATTCTCCCAGCTCACACTCCACCAGAATATGTTGTAGATTCTCAATTATTCCGCATTTTACACAATTAGGTGAATCTGTAATACCCATGAGGAACGTAAACTTCCTCGATGGAATGTGACCAGATCGAAGCCTCATGGTAGTAACAATGTCTTTTCTATTGAGAGCATAATTATCTATCCAAGGAATTGTTAGTGGTTCGGGTTTAATGGTATTGTACCAGATACCTTTTTCCTTTGACCTCTGATCATGAAATTCTTTCCACAATTTATGATGAATGTCAGCTGAGCGGGTTCAATTATCTGTAGTTAGTAGTCGGCGTTGCGTACAAACTATCTACGAGTTCAATTACCTAATTGAACTCGCTCAGCTGACGTTTTCTTAAAGAAATTAATTTCGTACATGCGTAAATAAATTGGAGTTTTGAAAAAAAGGTATTTTTTTTTTAATTTTATCTTTACAAATCGATAGTGTTTCATGTACCGGAACGACCCTCCACGGGATTAAAACGATTGAAATTTAACGGTGTATACCAAAATGTCACTCAATTTATGAAAATATTGTACAGGCTATTGATTATGAATGAATGGCGATCAAAATGGAAAAACATTGTGCGTAGTATTCGTGTTATTTTAGGATTTCTTTTTTTTTTTTTGACTACACAAATGATCAGTAACTAGTACGAATAGAGTCCCATTTTTTATACTAGACCTGCATCATGCGGAAGGTAAAAACGCCGTGTTGACAATTTTTTAGTTGCGAAATGTTATTATCATATAAATCATTCAATCAATTTTATTTCAGGAACAATTTACATTGTGTTTAAATAAATGCTTAAATAAAAGATATAATCAATTAAAATTATAAAACTAACACATTATTTAAATTAATCATGCTAGGCATACTACATCTGATTTATTATAATAGGGAAAAATCGTTAGTTTTATGATAATGAATAGCAATTAATTATTTTCAATTTGATTTGTATTCGTTTTAAATCAGACTGTGATGTATTATTTGGAAATAAATTTATAATTATTTGTAATTTTTATTGATTTTTTATTTTATATTGACACTAGCTTTTGCCCGCGACTTCGTTCGCGTGGAATAGTGACTTCCGGCAGATAGTACTGAATTGATGCCGACTCTTGACCAATAGATGGCGCTGTATGTCCGGAATAAAATTTATTTTTTATTTTATTGTTTGTAATAAAAACTATCCTATGTTCTTTCTCAAGTTCCAAACTATGTCTGTACCAAATTTCACACAAATCGGTCCAGTAGTTTAGGCGTGAAGCAAAGACAGACAGACAGACAGACAGAGTTACTTTCGCATTTATAATATTAGTTTGGAAGTTTGGAAGTTTGGATTTAATTTTTTATTTTATTTTGACTTTTAATCTTCTATTGTTTAAATAAATATTATTATAATTATTCCATAACTATGACTGACAAGGCTGACATATTTAATTTTAAGGGTTCCGCACCTCAAAAGGAAAAAACGGAAACCTTATTGGATCACTTTGTTGCCCGTTCATCTGCCTGTCTGTCTGTCTGTCAAGACCCTTTATCTCTGGAATCCGTGGAGGTATCGAGCTGAAATGAAAACCATAAATTAAGGTCTGCGGATTCTTGAAGCTGTAAAAAAAAAAACAAATTTAAGTCAACGAAAGAAGAAGATACTTCGGTTTATGTTGCAAAAAACGTATACTATTTTGACACTCTCGAGAAAAACCTTTCTAGACTCCATTCCAAAATTGAACTATTTACATACTTAGGTCAGTTTGTACGGGTCCCTTAGGGCACGAGTCCGACTCATACTTGCCCAGTTTTATTATCTTGTATTTGCATACCCATGTAATGGTTAAACATGGAAAACTTTATCATTTAAAAACAAAACATCAATATATAATATTGGTATAATACCCATGTTTGCAAATAAATAAATGATATAAGAATATGAATATTGAAGAGCTGGAACACTTTTCCTGCTGCGGTATTCCCATCTGTATATAAGGCGTATTGAGGCGGCGTTTTTTTATGGCTACAGCTTTTTAGGGTTCCGTAGTCAACTAGGAACCCTTATGGTTTCGCCATGTCTGTCTGTCCGTCTGTCTGTCCGTCCTCGCTTAATCTCTGTGACCGTTAGCACTAGAAAGCTACAATTTGGGTACCAAAATGTATATCAATCACGCCGACAAAGTGATAAAATAAAAATTGGAAATAAATGTTTTAATAAGGTAGCCCCCCTATATGTAAAGTGGGAAGTGATTTTTTTTTTATTTCAACCCTAACGTTTGATATATTTTTGGATAGATATTTAAAAATGAATAGGGCTTTACTACAATAACTTTTTGATAATGTCAATAATTTCGGAAATAATCGCTCCAAAAGTAAAAAACAATGTGTCCCCCCCCCCTCTAACTTTTGAACCATAAGTTTAGAAAACATGAAAAAAATCTGAAAAGAAGAACTTTATAAGGACTTTCTAGGAAATAGGAAAGAACAGTTTTTGTACAAAAAAGACAAAAGAGTTCTACAAACTAATTTCTGGACTAAGTTTGTAGTATAATCGTATATGCAAGCATTTTCCCGACCGTCACACTTATTGTGACGGTCGGGAAACTACGGAACCCTACACTGAGCGTGGCCCGACACGCTCTTGGCCGGTTTTTTTATAATGTATAGGCTTGCGTTTGATCACTATCTCACCAGATGGTAAGCGATGATGTGGTCGACGATGGAACACGCTTGCCTGGAAGCAATCTATTCACTCTTGACTTAAAGACTAGGTTATAGTTATCAAGAAACACAGACTCCGGCAGGGACCAGACTGGCTTTTTTTTGTGGCCGCTTCTAGCTTTTTTTATGGCTAGAGAAAAAAGGCTCTTAATACACTAGTGCTCTTCACCATCAATGATTGCATCACTACTTAACGTCATTAGATCGCAATCAAATGATAGTTTACAAATTATTATATTATATTATTTAGCCCATGCTGTCCAACTGTTGAGCAAAGACCTCCACCCCTTCCAACGATCACGGTTCCTCGCTTTCTCATTCCAATTCTCAAGGAAGCCATCCAGATCGTCCCACCATCACCTTCGTGGTCTGCCTCGGCCCCGCGTCTCTATGTCCGGGCCCCAATCCTGCGATTTACGCGCCCACAGCTCGTTAAACATGCGGCAGACATATCCTGCCCAGTCCCTTTTAAGTTACAAAAATCATTAAAAAAAACTATTTTGGGGTATGATTCCTGTAAGACAAGCCATGGGTCACGCATCACGCTGCATGTTGCTTGTCTACGCACCTACGCGCGTCCTTACGGGAATGCAGATCTGTAGATCTGGTTTTTAACGTACTCACGCGAGTAGTTGCATTTTGTGAATTCACGCAGGCTCTGACTCATTTCATACAAAATCTCGCACAGCACTACTTGTCTCAGTGTGCCATACTTCTTGTTCTACCCCGCCCCCACGCGCGTAACTGTATGTTTCTCCGCTCGAAGGCGCGTGATCTGCATGAACGCGCGTGGATGCATTTTTGGTGTGTTGGACTGTGCATGTTTTCGCATTCACGCGCTACGCTGCGTGGTACGTGGCAGTGTGATAGTTATTAACAAATCAGAAGACACTATAAAAAATAAAATAAAAAAATAAAAGGAAAGTGAAGATCAATTTTGATTTGAAGCAATGAAAGCCATAAATAACAATTCTTTTACGATGTAAAAAATCAAATAACAAACAAATAAATATTCCTCAAATCAGCCAATACAAAACTCACGAAAATCGTATCAGCGAAACGCCAAACTTCCTAACAATATTACTATGGTACTCTCAGAACGCAAATGACTTACAGGCTAAGGGAAATTCAATAAAATTCGTATGTACTCAATAAATATTATGAAACGCATGTTACTTTCTTCATTGATTTGAATAAGTTTGCAGATACGCCAAATGTTATACAAAATAATGTCAACAAATACGAAACCCTATAAAGGATCACTTTAATGTGCGTCTGTCCATCTGTCAAGATCTTTTATCTCAGGAACGTGTAGAAATTTATATTTGTAGGGTTGTTTTTTTTTAATCTGTTATAACTAGTTTATAACAGATTAAAAAAAAACTTGACTACGATCCCGCCTGATGGTAAGTATTGATGCAATCGTTGATGGTGAAGCGCCCTAGTTTAGCGTTTAGCGCGTTGGCGTTTAAGTTTTGTTTTATTTATATATTATCACAAAATTAACGGAATGTGTCAAAATTAAGTCCAGGTGAGATCAGAGCGCATGCGCGAGAGAGAGTCGTTTGTTTCTTATTCAGAAGAGACCGGGGTCGTGGTGCGGGGTGCGGACGGTAAGACGCTAGCATTAAGTTGGTGGGTATGTGTCGCCAACCTAACAATAATTTTAAGGAAAGGCCATACTACGAGTTGAAATTAATATCAAATCAGGGGGGCAATCGCGCTATTTTTTTTCAACTCAATCGCAACCGAACCGCTACCATATCACAACTTTTTGACCGTTTCGTATCGCGCTAAAATTTTGACAGCAAGTTGAGACGCATCGCGATCGTAACTGGAACGTTGTCGCTGTCAAATGTAAAAGTTGATAGGAGGCTACTTTTTTACGATCGTTACTGGATCGTTGGAGTGTTTTATCTTTGTTTTGAAGTGATTCTGAGTGAAAATCTTCCAAAAATACAACATTACCATGTACGCCTACATAGATTTATTGGAGAAATCTCATGAATACGATGTAGCGGTGGCTCGAGCCGAAAGTAAAAGGAAAAACTTAAAAGCTAGACTTAGTTGTGATTTGTTGTGATTCATACAGTGATCGACAGTTTGTAAAGAGATATAGACTCACGAAAGAATTAACCCGTGAACTAATTTCCAAGCAGACTCCTCATGTGCCACCCGTCCTACGTTCTGATGCTTTGGATGTTGAAACTAAGGTAAGGAGTTTAGGGGCAGATTTTGTGATGATTCCTCTAAAGTCATAAACAGCATTATCATAACCAGAATTGTATTGTTATAATTTTGTTCTTTCCTGTCAGTGCTAGTTCGTATCCTTATTGTTTTTTTTTTTTTTCAGATATGTGATTCTAATTTAAATATATTATGTGTGGATGCAAGTTCCCCTGGGTCCACACATGATAGTGTTGTTTGGGCCAACTATCCATTATATAGAAAGACTCCTCATTAATCATGGAGAAAATTTACATCTTTTAGGTATGTTTAAATTGAGTTTAATTTATGTTGCAATCTTCTGATTCATTGTGTAAATATTGTTTTAAGACTCTTTAATTTATTTTTGGTTATTGCAGGAGATTCAGGGTACCCTTTGAGACCGATAATGATGACACCCATGTCGGAACCAAGGCCGGATACTCCGGAACGATATAACCAAAGCTTGCTCTTGACGGCCAGAAGTCTTGTTGAATGCTGGTAGGTATGCTTTGAATATCATACCATTATTATAATAATTTATATAATTTGTGTTTGAAATAAATAAATAATAATAAAAGGATTTGTCCTTGCAGGTGCTCATTGGTTGATAGACAGCTGCTTTACACTCCAGTAACTGCTGTGAGGATAGTGAATGAATGCTGTGTTCTGCATAATATAGCACACAAGGCTTATATCCCCTACACACCCCTAACAGCAGAAGAAGCAGCTCGTGAGCTACAGCTGACAGAGGGCGTTGGTCATGGTGTCAGGCAAGAGCAGTGACCGGGTACTCATGCTCTTAACGAGTTGGAGCTTGGATGCACACAACAGTGGGCGCTCATTCAACGTTAATGGACTAATAGGAGAAACCAATTATCTTAATCAATTCTACTTTTATAATTAACATACTATCCTATTGTTGTCCATGTATGCATTAAAAAGGTGCACTGTAAAAATGTTATATCAACATGGTTTCAAAATTTGTGTTAAGATGACACTTTGTGGCTAGTGTAGGTTAATTAGTTTTAAGTTTGTTTAACATTGAAATGGTTTTTAAATAGTTCTTATGTGTTTTATATAAGTATTCTTAGCAAATATTAACAAAAATATTAAAATAACTTAAACCATAAGATACTTGAGGTACAGGCAGGTTAGATCATTATTATTGTTTTGTTTTAAGGCTGCAATTATTGTCTAAACTTGCATGTTATTCCCCTTAATTATTATTCTATATTCAATTCCATTTTTCGTACTGTTTGTTAATAAAGGCTATTTGTATTTCTAACGCCTCGTCATTTTATTTTAATTATATTTTCAAACGTAAACATTATCACATAAGAGCTCGTCGTTTCTCGTCACTCGTCCAAGAGCAAGGTCTTGATAAGCTCCAGAAACTGCACCATCAGTAAGTCTGAATGTTTATTTACGTAAAATCTTGCTAACCTCTTCAAAAGTTCAAGTACGTACCGCACTTTTAGCTGTCAAAACTAGAGGTGCACACGTCAAAATTTATTACTAAACGCTCGGATATTCACAAACTAAAAGGGCATCACTAACGATTGACGTTACGCAACGGTCCAACTTTGGTTTACGTTCGTGAACGTTTGAACTTTTAGCGCGATACCAAAATCCCGATCAGCTGAATCGAAACCTAACCACTGCCGCAATTGAACCGTAACTTTGTCGTAAACGTTTGAAATTAGCGCGATTGCCCTCCAGAACGGATGTGAAACGCACTAGGTGGAGGCCTATGTCCAACAGTGGACGTCTTTTAGCTAAAATGATGATGATGATCTAACACTCAGGTGTACAATCTAAAGATTATTCTCAAAACTAGTCAAAATAAATCATATCACAGAGAATATGATTTGATGAACTTCAAACAACTTTCCCCTCTGTAGGACAGTATTTAGTCTATGGTAAATAAACATCAGTTGGGGCTCAGGGGTCCATATAAGGTGAAATGTTTGTTTAGAAAGTCAGTCAACATTAATTTGTCGATTTGAAATGATTATATGTTTGTATCTTCTACGTCGTCAAATCGATGATTCCAAAATGAAATGTGGTTTTACCCAAATTGTTTCTTCACCTAAAATTTAGCGATAATAAGACACTCAAATGAAAATATCGACAGAAGAACCTAGGTTATCGACATAGTTCGAAGAATCGCTAAACTTTAGTGGCAGTGGGCAGGGTACATTGCTCGTAGAACCGATGATCAATGGGGACGAAAGATTCCGGAGTAGCAACCACGTTCCGGGACACGTAGCGTTAGAATGCCTTGTGGGAGGCCTTGGTTGGATTGGAAAAAATAATGCCACATACCCCAAAGAATCGCTAAACTTACGTAACAGTCGGCTAACTAATGTACCCTACATTGCATGTAGAACGGTCGATGGGGACAAAAGGTTCTGGAGTGGCGATACGCACTAGAAAACGCAGCTTTGGAAGACCTCTCACTAGGTACACCGTGTATTTCTTATTTATTTCGAGTATTTATGTTATGAAAATTGCTTCTAATTTTGGAAAGTCCTAGGTTTCTACGGACACACAAAATACTTTCTAAGATATAAAGAAGGCGGTTTCAATATACCGATTTCTTTTAACTTGTTTCTGAGGGACTCGCGAGGACCCATTTTATAAATAGCTCTGATTGCTCTCTTTTGCAATATGAAAATCGAGTCTACATCAGCTGCAGATCCCCATTTTAAAATACCATAAGAACCCCCCATTTTAAAACTGTAGAAATAGGCATAGTAAACTAACCGAGGTCGCCACAGCTAACCTCTGTCAACTGCCTTATTTTTCTAATTGCATATGCCGCTAAGTTTAATCTATCTGAGAGAGTTCTAATATGAGCGCCCCACTGCAGTTTAGAATCAACAGTTATACCTAAGAACACAGTTTCTGTAATTACATCAATTTTTTTGCCATCAAGAATTAGATTGACGCCAACTTGAGAGACATTCGGTAATAAAAACTTTATACATTTAGTTTTATTTGCATCTATTAAGAGATTATTAGCTGCGAACCATTTCGAAAGAACAGCCAGACTTTCGTTGACACGCAAAACATTCGCATCTTTTCTATCCACTTTAAAAATAATAGAAGTTTCATCAGCAAATAGAATATATCTGATAAATTAGCCATCATGTAAGGAAGATCATTAATATTAACTAGAAAAAGAAAAGGGCCAAGTATTGAACCCTGCGGCACGCCCATCCTTACTAAAGACCCCGAGGACGTCGCCCCATTTATGGAGCATTCTGGGACTTCTCCCAGGATTCTAAAATGTGACTGACGAGTTTCACTCCTGCATCCGTCGTTGACCTTCCTTTCGTGAAACCAAACTGATGACTAAACAAAATCCTATTTGAATTAAAATGAGACAACATCTGGTCGAGCATGATTTTGTCATAGATTTTACTCAATGTTGGAAGCACAGATATTGGTCTATAATTAGAGGGATCACTCTTACTACCTTTTTTTTGTGGTGGGAAAAAATCATACAATGACATCCCTCGCTCTTGGGCGGAGCGGGAGATAGTGTCAGACTCTTACTAACTAAATGACCCACCCCGTTCCTTCTAGCCTTCATACCGGGGCTCGAGCGCCTTTTCGGATAACCCTGGCCCCAGTAGGCTTCGACCCGGCTGGGTCCCTGCTGTTGCTGACAACTCCTTGAGGCGCGCGGGAACAGTGCGCGCCGTCGACGACTTGGGCTTGGTCCGGACAGTTACCGGACGGCCGGATAGTGAGCTACCCATTTCTCACTGTCCGCAAGCCCGGCAGCGGCGGCGGCGATAACGCCGTTGCCTGATGCGTTCGTCCTCCACCTTTACGAGCATTATTGCTTCGCAGAAGTCGGCGACCGCCACTCCTCCTCGCTCCGGACCATGGCCTCAACCAAGGCCCGGCGCGAGAGGTCTCCGCCGCCGATCGCCCCCACGAGGGCACGGTGATGCTCCGCCCATCACTCTTACTACCTGAACACACACGACCACGCACACACTACCAAACAGACACGACACACACACAGACACGCTCACACGTGTCTGTGCGTGTGTGACGGTGTGTTTAAGTGTTTGTGGGGAGGGCTTTATATTTTTCCGAGGCTCAAGGGTGACAAAAAACTTACTCCAGATTGCTACAGAGTAACTCGTAATAGAAATAAACAATATTACTGTTTGCTTTAATTACCTGCGTTTAATTCTAAATAAGTGTGTCTGGATTTATCCTCATAATTAATTACAAATTATTATTACGTCACGAATGGATTTTGCAAATTAGCAGGAAAACTTTAAACCGTATAAATATCATACCAAAATAATTGTCTACTGCAATTACTTATTAGTCTTTACTGTGTCATAATGAAGGTTCAACAAGATTGTTAAAATAAATATTTTTAAAACAAGTGAACTGTTCAAAACAAGAAATTAAAAGATTTTATTCACAAGTGTCACGTAAAAGATAATGAATTCAAAAATGCTTGCACTGTTGACGTATTGTTTTGTAATGGCAATCATTACTGTGACTGGTAACAATGGTAAGTTTATTCTATACTAGCTTTTGCCCGTGTCTTCGTTCTCGTTAACTGACTACTCTACCCAACGCTACGTACCTACCCTACCCACAATCTTATTATATATTATAATTGCTTTTAAACCTATCCTGTAATATATATATATATATATAACGAAAATAATCTAACACCCCCCACTCATTTGTTTTTTGAGCGTGGTGACCGATAAGAAAACAAATGAGTAAACAATCAATCAAAATTCAATTCAATGTGTGAAAGTGTAACTTTCATTAATATCAAAGAAAAAAAAAACAAAGGAAAAAAATACTGCATAAATAAAATAATTAAATAATTATAATTGCATAAGTTGATAAAAATGCAATGCAATAGCTTTACCGCGGCAGTCCCCGAGTGCCACACGTCTTTTTTTTATATATACATTAGTTTTAGTATATGCGAAACCCAAAACACATCTCTAGTATTTTTATGTACAAACAAGAATTTATTAGTTTATTTCTTTACTTTATTAGATACTAATCTACTTTTAATCCCTAACACATCCCTTATAGATATAAAAAAGCAACTGGGTAAATGTTTTTAAACCATTTAATTAATTATCTCGTGAAATCTTTGTCTTGACACACTATTGTTTATCGCTTTATCAGCATTCAAATAAAAAACACTTATTTTCCTATTAGTCGCATACTTGTAGTGAGGCACTTTCGATTTCAAAACAAGTTGGGGATGAACAATAGTATTATTATTAACTATCTCTTAACAGATAACCAAAAAGTGGTAAGACATCCCATAAGATAAACTCATTGCCTTGTCAAAGCTACGGTGTCTATACATCGGTAGTCATTTTAGTTTGTTACGTAAAAAAATATCTATGGACCCTGGTCACTTTGTTATTCGACCCCTAAACGATAATTTATCACTCATGTTTTCAGATACGCCTCGGTATCAGAATAAAAATCTGCCCCAAAAATTACCACTACAATTGTCGACACGATCTGCTGGTAATACTGGCCAACTTTCACGATCAATTGGTAGTGTCGGTCAAAAACTACTACCTGATCATAAACACTCGCAGATTAACGAACAAATGAATGTAAATGCTAAATTACGTCCGAATGTGAACAGCCCGGTTGGAACCATACGTAACAGAGGTACATATGTTTTTGATTCTGAGCAGAACACTACTGCAACTAACCCGTCATTTTAGTACTCAAGGGATGGCCAAGAGGTTGGAAGGCATCTTGCTAAGTTAAACGATTACCTTATCAGAGCCACGGATTCTGCTGGATGTAACAAGCACACATGATATCGCAGTTCCTCAGAAGTGATTCCAGTTTATATCGTGATAAATACCTATGAACCTTGTCACTTGCTCGCAATTCGCATTGTGAACTTTGCTATTCGACTCTTATACGTTAATTTATCACTCATGTTTTCAGATACGCCTCGGTATCAGAATAAAAACCTGCCCCAAAAATTACCAGTACAACTGCCGCTACGACCTACTGGTAATGCTGGTCAACTTTCACGATCAATTGGTAGTGTCGGTCAAAAACTACTACCTGATTATGATCACTCGCAGATTAACGATCAAATTAATGTAAATGCTAAATTACGTCCGAATGTGAACAGCTCGGTTGGAACCATACGTAATAGAGGTACATATGATTTTGATTTTGAGCAGAAAATTACTGCATTTAACCTTTCATTTTAATACCCAAGGTATGGCCAAAAAGGTTGGAAGGCATATTAGGTACTAGGTAAAACAATTTCTTTAATAGAGTCACAGCGTCTGCTGGATGGTAAAAGCACACGAGACATCGCAGTTTCTCGGTATTCATTTTAGTTTGTATCATAAAAAAATATCGATGGACCCCGTCACGTGGTCGCAAGTGGCTGTGTGGGCTTTGTTAATTGACTCCTAAACGTTTATTTATCACTCATGCTTTCAGATACGCCTCGGTATCAGAATACAAATATGCCCCAAAAATTACAACAACAACTGCCCACACGACCTACTGGTAATGCTGTTCAATTTTCACGATCAATTAATAAATTTGGTCAAAAACTACTGCCTGATTATGAAGACTCGCGGATTAACGAAGAAATGTATGTAAATGCTATATTACGTCCGAATGTGAACAGTGACTTTGGACCATCACATAATAGAGGTACATATGTTTATATAATAATATAATATATTTATTCAGAGTTAAAAGGTAAAATAGTTACATAAAATCTTAGGAATGAACAAAGGTATGACTATGTTATATGCCTGTACTAAGATAAACCTGTATCACAGACACAGAAGTTCTTACGCTATGGTTTTTTGTAGAATTAATTTGATGACAATATTTAATACTTATTTAAGGTATCTAAACAATCGAAAAAAAATAATTTACAATGTTATTTACCTAGTTTACTTAGTTACAATAATATATTTCGTATTTTAAATCTGTTTCTTGCACTTAATAGTCTATGTATATATATAGATATATATCACACATGATTTTGCGTCAACAGAATTTATAATTAGGTTACAGTCGAGGTTACATCAATGTTGAAGAGTTATGATTGTTTACATTGGACACTTTTATCAGTCAACTAATATGCTTAAATATTAAGAAAAACAATGGTTTGTAGGTCAGCGCACAAGAATTTTGAGTTAGCGGTATGCGTTATACGGAAGTGTGCACTCTTCGTAATCTATCGAATTTATATACCTATGTTCAACAGCTTTTTTAGCAGGGCACTCGATCTCCCGTCTTGTGGTTGGCAGGTTTTTTGAAACACAAACAAGTTGCGCATTTAGGTAGCTCGCCTTTTTTGTGCAATCTTGCATGGTGTGCCCTTCTTCTCCACAATGGCCGCATGATGGGGTAGCAACTTTGCACGTCTTAGCAGCGTGACCGTACTGCTGGCACGTGTAACATCTTATGACCAGTGTGAAATCTCGTACCGGGCACGATGTCCAATTAATGAATAACCAGTCCTGTGTGATGAGAGCCTTATGGATTTGGGCGGAAACTTCTAAGATGTAATTGCAATTCTCAAAGTCTTTTCTGCAAGATTTCTGAGTAAGTTTTATTGAGATCAAAAATGTATCCCTATCGGTCGGAAGTTTGTCGGCCAAATTTTGTTCAAAATTACATCTGTAAACCTCATTTTCAGCCATTGAAGCAGGAATTCCGATCGATACTATTATGCGCGGTTTGCTTTTTTGAGGTTTGTCGACGGTAAGAGATGGCGAAGCGAGTTGTCGTCCATGGTCTCCGTGCTGATGACGAGACCTCCTTTTCCAATTTTGCGTATGCCTCGGACTTTTAACTTCATTTCACCAGGGCAAATGATTTTTTGGACAATGTTTTTAGTTTCATCACTGGTCTTTGAGTGGTCACGAGAGTAAATTGCCACGAAGCTAAAGGAGTTAGGACGAACAAAACTATAGGACCTTTTCTTCACCATATCTGCAAAAGAAGTTAGTGCAGTTGTCATCTGCAGGGCACAAGATTTGTTGATCGCTTCTTTCATCTCCATAATACAGTCCATTAAATTGCGTTCCTCAGTTAAAAGGTTTAGGGAGTTATGGATCCTGTAGGCAGACTGTTTTAGTGACTGGTATTGAAGAGCCATTTGCGAGACTCCATATCCAACTTTGTGGCAAAGTGAATTTATTTTGAGTTTCTGCTCAGAATTAAGCTTACCATCTGCCACAATACTGCAAATTTCTTGTTGGCACTGGTCAATGGAGCTCATCCAGTTCTGAATCTCGGGAGTCGGTATTACCTACATTTTCTCGTCTTCGTTGGCTTGGTCACGTCTTGGTAGTTGAGGGCTACGTCGCGTCAACCCGCTGCGATTGAAAGGACTGCGTCCCATTTTTATTTTTTTAGTAAATAATTACGCAATCATTATTTTAACATATTAGCACTTATTAACAACTAGCTAATACGTAGGTAAACAAAAAGTAAGTCACTAATTATGCAGTGGCGTTAGTTAATTTATTTTTCATCGTAATCATGAACACGTCTGTACTGGAGACTACTCCTATGACACAGTACTTTATGGAATTTAACTAGTACTCAACGAAAGGCCAAAAAGTTGGAAGGCATATTATAAGTAAAACGATTACCTTGTTAGAGCCACGAAGTCTACTCAATGCAAAAAGTACTTTAGACATCGTAGTGCCTCGGTAGTCATTCTAGTTTGTTTAAAAGATATCTATAGACTTTGTCACGTACTCGCAAAGCGCTTTGTGGAGTTTGTTATTCGACTCTTTAATGTTAATTTTTATTACTTATGTTTCCAGATACGCCTTGGTATCAATATGAAAATCCGCCACGAGAATTACAACAACTACAGCCGACACGACCTGCTGGTAATGCTGGTCAAAAACTACCTGTTTATGATCACTCGCAGATTAATGTACAAATAAATGTTAATGCTATATATCATCCGAATGTGTACGGTTACGATGGATCATTACTTAATAAAGGTACAAGTTTTTGATTCTGAGCAAAACACTACTACATTAAACCCGTCGTTTTAGTACTCCAGAAATGGGCAAAAGGTTGGAAGGCATATTACTAGGTAAAACGATTACTTTGCTAGAGCCATAGAGTCTAGTGGATGGAAAAAGCACTCAAGCAAGTCCCTCGGTAGTCGTTTTAGTTTATATCATGAAAAATACCTACGATTTCACGTGCTTGCAAAGCGCATTATGGACTTAGTTGTTTGACGCCTTGACGTTAATGTATGACTTATGTTTTCAGATACGTCTCGGTATCGGAATGAAAATCCACCACGAAAATTACAACAACCATTGCCGACACGACCTAATGCTGGTAATGCTAGTCAAATCTCACAATCAATTGGTAGTGTCGGTCAAAAACCTGATTATATCCACTCGCAGACTAACAAAAAATTAAATGGAAATGCTAAATTACTTCAGAATAAAAACAGCACGATTGGATCATTACGTACGTATAGAAAAGAAACGAAGCTTTAAAAGTTTAAATGATATTTATTTAGCAAAGAGGTTTAGAGAAACAATAAATATTTCGTTAATATAAACTAGATGAGACCGGTGTTTCCTAGCTGGCTACTCTGAAATGAAGCAATGAAACGAATTGACAACCAATCAAAGTCTGTTTTAATGTCCAAACTTAAAGCAAAATCACATGTAGCGTTAGCACTAGAAGCGTATTTAGTATTTATGATGTACGTACGTACCTAAGCCTTACTTTGAAAATAAATACAGTCAATTTATTTTATTTTTTTCAGATCAACTTTCAGAAGACACAATCGCGCTTAAACGACCGAACTTGTCAAATGAAACTGATGCTGTGTTTGTTAACATTTATATGAACAAAGTTTCTGCATCGTTGACGTCGCCTAGAACAGGTAAGCTTGTTATAACCGCTTTTCTTCCATCGATCGTATCAGTCACCGTCACCTTCTCACCCACATCCCATGTCATTAGGGGTCGGCCCAATAGTTATTTTATTCCATTCTGTCATATAAACCGCCACGCTATCACTGACTCCCTTTTCTTTCATATCACTTCTCACACAATCAGTCCATATTTATTATTATCTGCCTCTCCCTCTTTATCCATGTACATGGATGGATACCATTCCATAGCACAAGTATTCTATGCTGTTTCTATGCTTATTAAAACATTATTTTCAATATTATCTTTCTGCGGGTCGGTGGGTGTCACATGTCTTCGAATGTTTGTTTGTTATTATAGTGCATTTCAAGTAAGAATTCTCGTCGCATGCAATGTTAGCAATACGGAAACACAATGTTGCTTTATTTTTAGCAATGAAATTTCTTAATATTAGGGAGATTAACTGATATTTTGTTACCTTTAACAATTGCCTTTTAATTTTCTTTTTTTTCTTTTAGAAAGTGTTAAAACTATTTTCGAATAAAGTATACAAATACGCTGGGCTTCGTTTCAATTGTCTTGCAATTCTTTCAAATACCGAAAACGCCCTTCCTTTTAGACCCGCTTTTTTGCTCCGAAAAGTGTTGCGACTACCGTTAATATCGATATTGTTTCGCATTTTGTGCAATTATTTTGCTAGAGTAACGTAGGCAACTCTATTCTTTTTTTTTCTGCTGACAGACAGGGCGGGAGCCAAAAACACGACAAAGAGAATTCTGTCTGTGTGCGGATGGCCCAATTATATTATTACTGTTTGACTTCTAGCCGTTTATATATTATATTGTTTTTGTTATTAGATAGACCTATTAAACTTCACATTACAAATACATCTTTTGAATTGGGATACGAAGAGAAGGAAAGTGGAGCTCCCCTAAAAATGAATATATCTTTTATATTGTCAAAGAATGTCCATAAAGGCTTTGTATTACTACGAAATAGTCCTAAGGGTAAGTTTGTGGCTCATTTTTAAGATTATACTCATATGGCGTAAACGAGTCTCTGGAACTCTCTTTCATATTTTCTATCGGTACATTAAAGTAATGCGAAAACAATAAATCTAATGTTTATTTATTAAGTGCAAACAAATTTCCCGTGTGTTATGATAACATTTCATGTATATGCTGTACTTTTTATACGGTGTACAATTAAAAATAATATCATTTTCAGATCTTCACTCCGAAAAATCATTTGAAATCAAACGACCTAACTTATCAGATGAAACAAATGATAAAGTTGCGACCGTTCAATGGTCAGTGACGAGGGAACCCCAACTACTTTCTATTGACGTTCAACTATACAACGAAACCGGAGTGTGCTTAACTAAAACAATATCGGAAGGGATAGTGTTTCAAAAGAAACTTAACAAAAGCAACTTGGATTACGGAAGTAAAAACTCCTTTTTCAATAAGGGTTTAATAAAACCACTTGAAAAAATTAATAATAATGAAAATTGTACTAATAAATTTAATATAACATTTTTGTTTTCACAGATGGCCCGATTTGTTTATCCGGCGCTAAATGTCTGATTGAAGTTGATTTAAGGAAAGAATGCGAAGGTAAGCATTTGATACCATCATCTATCTCTAAAATGTAGAAATAATTTAAATTAAAAGTATTTTGTACTCGAACGTTAATATTGCACAAAAAAAAAATTGAACTGATCACTTAAACATAATAACAAGAAATATTTTTTTGAACCGTAAAGCATCTGCAATGGTGTTCCTTAGGGCACCATATTAGGACCGTTGCTATTTTCCAGATTTATTTTTTCTGAGAAAATCATGTGAGTAGTAGCAAAAAAACTGTAACAGTTGAATATGAAGACGCTGTATGACCTATAATATTAGACTAATAGTTATTATTCAGGCAATTGTTTCTAGAGTCTTTTTAATTTAAGGTTACTAACATAATTTTTTAAGTGTATCTACTAACAAAAATATGGATCTGTTTTGCATCTGAGGCAAATAAAATTATTATTTTCTTTATTCATCACAAATACATACAAATTACATTATTAAATATTTTATTAAAATGTTAGAAAAAAAACATTTAAAAATACAAAAAATAGTAGCCCACTGGCATCGGGAACAGGGTCCAAGATACAGGTGGTCAAGGCTCCAGAGAGAGGAACCACCGGACAATACGCGCCGTGTCCAGGAGTACTGCATTCTGGATCAAACCTTGGACCCAACTGCCTAACGAGAGCCTCCTCAGATGTTTGTCGAGCCTCTTGGCTATTAAGCCAATTATTATTATTAAAATTTATTACATTGTTTAAAGCAGCCATACTCAAAGTGTGCTCCGCGGAACCCTAGAGCACCGCAAAGCTTCTTTCCAAATTATAATGTAGAAAAAGGTATAAAGACCAGGGGCCTTACCATGACGTCTTAAAATGACAAGCGTGTGAGCGAGAAAGAGGGATGGAACTATACACCCTAATATACAGCCATCTCTTAGTTTAGGTCGTCAAATGGAACACCTCATGAGGTCGTGGTAGGGTCTCAGTATTTCAATTTTTGTTTAATTGTAAAAAAAATAAAAAGCAGTGTCACACCTCGCATTAGATTTTACTATAACTCATTCAAAGTAAACATTGCCCGCAAACCTTTTTTTTTTTATTTAAGGACTCCGTCACATATTTTGCCTTCCATAAGGGTTCCGATGGAAAAAAAGTTTAAGAACCGCTGGTTTAAACACATTTTTACATGCACAAATAACTGGGTCTGGTCTGAACGGGTTTTTTTAACAACCGTTCAGACTATTAGTCGAACGCAGTTTCAGTAGGCTATATCGTCAGTGGCGACCACGTACCGGAAGACGCAGCGTTGGACGGCCTCCAACAAGGTGGACCGATGACCTGGTCAGGGTCGCGGGAACCCGATGGATGCGTGACGCACAGGACCGGTCGTTGTGGCGACGCTTGGGGGAGGCCTATGTCCAACAGTGGACGTCTTTCGGCTGATATGATGATGATGATGATATCGTCATTGGCCGAACTATAAGCATTGATGGGTCCTCCTCCTTGCGTCATATTCTTTATTAACTATTATAATATCCCTCCATCTATTTCCGTCACATTGATAGGCCACTCGTTGAAAATAATATTAAAGCGTAGATAAGATTTAAAGATTCAAAGTATTTTATTTCATATAAACCATTTACTTTGAATGTCAAAAATTCAGTCAGAAAATGATTCTAATTGCACATTCTAAATATATAACATTACTTTTAGTATATGCGAAACTTGAATATAGTTTGTTGCACTATGTTATTTTTTTTTTTTCAAAAATATTTAAAAAAGACACAAGTTTCACACCACGGGCACTAAGTACAACACAGGTCACGCCAGGTCATAGCGAGCATTAGGAATCCGTGTACGGCATGGTTCGAGAGCAAAATAACCCCTCAGTCACTCGGATGGCTCGGCGACCATGTATTTGTGCGAACAACCAGGTAACATAACAAGCTTATAACTTGGTGATTTTTCTTGATCATCATCATTATCAGCCGAAAGACGTCCACTGTTGGATATAAGTCTCCCCCAAAGCGTCGCCACAATGACCGGTTCTGTGCGTCACATTTTTCTTGATACAGTTATGAAATTTTGTACATTGATTCTTTACATGAAAACACTTGACACGTTTTTCGGGTTTTGTATATAATTTACTAAAAGTAATGTTATATAGTACTAGCTGTGCCCCGCGGTTTCACCCGCGTTTTTCTCGTTTCCGTGGAAATACCGAGATAAAATATTTCCTATAATTGCCTCCCTCAATAAATGGACTATTGAATATTTAAACAGTTTTCATATCAGATCAGTATTTCCCAAGATTACCGCGTTCATAAATGTATTTATTATACTCTTAAAAGATCTTATACTTACAATCATCACCAAATATATTTCGAAAAAGATTATTACAGGATTTTATGTTGTTAAAAAACTCTATGGCCCATAACTCATTAATAGGTACCAACTCTTAACATCTTACACACGTGATAACTTTTAAACGAAATATCCGATTGAGATGAAACAAAAAGTATTTTACTTCTACATAAATACTCTTGATAACATAATGCTTAATTTCGATAAAGATTAATATTACGATACATATTTAACGTAGTTTTTTTTTTCTTCAGACGATTTAATAATTATTTTGAACACAAAATCGGTTATTGTGATTAAACCATGATAGCTAGATATATGTTCTCGCGGACTTTTTTGTAGGTCTTAATGGGATCTACAAACCCGTAGTACATCATTTTGTTCTATTGTCAATAGTTTTTGCAGCGCACGCAAAAATAGGTTTTCGATTTTACACCTTGTGTTACAAAATAGCAATTTTATTACGGATCCCTAATTTTGAAAAAAAAAAACAAACATAGCCTATAGCCTTCCTCGATAAATGGACTACCCAACACTGAAAGAATCATTCAAATCGGACCAGTAGTTCCAGAGATTAGCGCGTTCAAACAAACAAACAAACAAACTCTTCCGCTTTATAATATTATAAGTATAGATAAAACTTCACAAAATTAACACCTTATATAGTTTCAGGTGCAGAGTTTACGGATACTGTAAATTATAAAACCATTATAATTACAATTAGTGCAACTCTACTAGCAATAGTGTTGATTATTTCAGTCATTGTTGCATATTTTAAACGTTGCTGGATAAAAGTCAATACACCAATAAATTTTGAAAGGTTACAGATTCCAGTGAGTAAATTGACATTTATTTATTAATAGAATCTGTCTAATAAGTTAAAAGACTTGGGTAATTATTAGGATTAAATGAAATCTGATGTAGTCAACACGGGTTCAATAATCAAGGCTGATTAAGAGACAGAGATCATTGTTTACTAACAGAAGAACGTCACAAAAAGTATCGAATATAAGTATTTTTTAAATAATTAAATATTATACAAAATCCCTAAGCCGGTTGACTTATTAGACAGACTATATACTTTATTGTACAGCATTGCACATACAAAAGAAATCTAAAATTAAAACACATACATTTAATGGGCGGTCTTATCGCGTTACTCGATCTCTTCCAATCAACTTGGAATGGACAGCAACTGCCTGGACAAGAAATGGGGTGGTCATTGGTGGGTGTGAATATAATAGATATACAGATATACAACGTGTAACGTTAAATGCGCAAAACCTGAAAATGGTTTGATCAGAATAACGAGCAGAATCAATTGAACCATGTGGACACGGTGTTCTGTGCTAATAGATTTGAGTAAAATAATACTCTATAACGGAGATTCGTCAAACTTAAGTAGCAATGGGCAAGGCACATTGCACGCAGAACAGGTGGCTGTTGGGACCGAAAGGTTCTGGGCGAACCTTTAATTTTTCGGATTATTTTTTTCTCTCTAAATTAGGTCAATTGAATTCAAAATCATTTGGGGAATCTGAGGTATTGCGCATTTAACATTACACATTGTATACATATACTATATAATAAATAAAAAGTGTAAGGGACAGCCCTCCACAAACTTTAAGGGCTTGCTCAGTAGACGATATCAGTATCGTCTACTGAGCATGTTGTTCAGACAACATTCCACAAATTTTGTTTTCAGGAAACGAAAAAAAAAGACCGTCTTCACCATACAACATTATAAAATTTGATTGGACAGTTTGTATGGAGAGGCCGAATTTTTTTTCGTTTCCTGAAATAATATTTTGTGGAATTTTGTTCAGTATTGTCTACTGAGCAAGCCCTTAAAGTTTGTAGAGGGCTGTCCCTTACACCTTTTATATAAGCATATTAAATACTATTGACAGGAATATATATTTACAGCGACAATGACACTTTTAAAAACAGGCAACACACACATTTGCACAAATCGTATTTTTTTTTATTGAAGTGAAAACTTCTTTAGCGGCGTTGAGCACTTTTTCTGTAATGGGTATAAAATCTTAAACTCGCGTCAGGACACGTGACCTGATCGAAAAAGCGTAAGACGGATGGTAAACTTTTTAATGTAAAATAATTGTAATAGTTTTAAAGTGTTAAATTTTTAATGTAATATAAATTGTCATGTTTGTATACGATAGCGCAATAAATGAATATTGTATTCTACCACATAAATGATAGTACTTTTATACTGATAAAGCAATTGGTGCAAAATTATTCCCTAACCATTCCAAAATATCAAACATGCTCAACGTTAATAATCAGGTTTTCACTTCTGCCGGCACTCCCGGAGTGCAATTTTTTTTCTTCAGTCAATTGCTAGAGATAAAAATCTGCTTTTTTAATATCCGCATTATTTCATTTAGAAGCTCTAGTTTGTTATATTTCAAAGTACTAACAAAAACGATAAACTGCTAAAATATGATTAAATTTAATATTATTTTTTATTTTTTGTAAAAAAATCATCCAAAGTTTGTGTGTAAAAAATCGCCTTTAGCGATAAGACCGCCCATTGTGACATCCTATTAATTTTAAGTTCCAGTAATTTTTATTATTTTTGGTGAACAATAAAGAATATATCTATCTAATTTTTGTAAAAAATATTTTTTCCTGCTATGTAGACATAAATAACAAATTATTTTTTTCAGAAAACTTTGCCGTTCTACGTAAACCTTCTTTTCCGTGACGAATGTCAAGAAATAATTGATGACCTCGAAAAAAATCATTATGAGTTAATAGACTAACTAAAACCATCGACATCTAAATATTGTCAAAAAAAAGGAAGTTATATGTTTGAGCCGTTTAGGGTTGAAAGACTAGGGCCATGGAGTCCGAGCGCTCATCGAGTTGTTCGTGATAACATCAAAGCAGCTGGCCGGCTCTTTGCATGACCAGAGGGCTGGGCTTTAATTTCAATCAACGAATCAGTACGTTGGATAGCAACATGGCAATGCTGCCAGCGTTCTGGGCACTTTTCCCATTGACATTAATATGGATGATTTTTTTTAATGCCCAATAAGTTCTTTTTACCCGTTTATAAGTATCATTATGTTTAGTTTGTACACCGTTTAAGTTGTGACATAATAATACAATAATTTGGTTTAAATACAAGCTGAAATAGATGATTATGATAAAATAACTGATTCATTAAAAACCAATTAAGATACATGTATGTTTTTTTGTTATTGCTAGCTATGTATATATACACCACATTTTTTTTTGTTTGTACAAATAAAAAAATGTGATGTATAAAGGGTGTAAGGGACAGCCCTCCACAAACTTTAAGGGCTTGCTCAGTCGACGAAACTGTCCAATCAAGTTTTTAATTTTATATAACTTCCTTATTTTGATAATATTCAAAATATTATCAAAAAAAGGAAGTTATATGTTTAAGCCGTTTGGGGTTAAAACACTAGGGCCATGGAGTCCGAGCGGTCATTGAGTTGTTCGTGTTGACAGCAAAGCAGCTGGCCGACTCTTTGCGTGACCAGAGGGCTGGGCCTTATTTCGATCAACGAAACAGCATTGCTATCCAATGTGGCAATGCTGCCAGCGTTCTGGGCACTTTTTCCAATGACATCAATGTGGATGATTTTTTTTTGATGTGCTATAAGTTATTTTCTACCCGTTTGTAAATATTATTATTTTTGTTTAGTATTCATACCTTTTAAGTTATAAGATTAATAATTTTGTTTGAATACAGGCTGAAATGGATGAATAAGACAAAATAAATGATTCATTAAAAAACAATTAAGATGCATGGATATTTTTTGTTGTTGCTGGCGTCGACTAAGATGAGTAAGCAGACAGACACAGTTTCGCATTAAAAATTAATATCGATATCCTTTCAACAAACTTTATATCAGTCTCATCATCACATCATCACCAGCCTTTTTAATGTTCCCACTGCTGGGACTCAGGCCTCCTCTCTAGGAGAGGGAATGGGCCGTAATCCACCTCGCGGGCCCAGTGCGTGTTGGTGAATGTCACATGTCTTCGAATTTTTGGTTCTAGGACATGCATTTCCTCACGATGTTTTCCTTCATCGTTTTGAGTGCAGTGATGATGAAATAAATTACACAAAGTAATGCGCCTGGCTGGGTTCGAACCCGCGATCTACAACTCGTAAGTCGGGGCCGTTACCACTCGGCCACCACTGGTCTCAATATCAGTCTACCCAGAAAATAAGGCGGTTCTCACAACGCACCACACAGCGTAGCGCGTGAAGACGCTCCTACGCACATACTTGCGGGCGTGCAGATCTGCATCATCGTGCAGCTTTTTTACGCACTCAAGCGCTTAGGAGCTTCTTGTAAATTCACGCAGGCACGCACTCATTTCATACAAAATCACGCACGGTACTACGAGACTCAGTGTGGCATACCATGCGTGTCGCCCCGCACCCACGCGCGTGAGTGTGTTTCTCCGCATGTAGGTGCGTGATCTGCATGAATGCGCGTGGATGCAGTTTCAGTGTGTTGGACTATGCGTGTTTTCTTTACAAACGGAGATACATGCAAGCAACGTTAAGACACGCATTCACGCACCACGTTGTGGGGTGCGCGGCAATGTGATAACCGCCTAATGGTGACAGAATTGATGATTGAATGGTGGAGCAGTGGTGGCTGAGTGGTAATGGCTCCGACTTACGAGTTGTAGGTCACAAGTTCAAACCCAGCCAGGCGTATTACTTTGTGTAATTTATTCCATCACTACTGCTCTCAAAACGGTAAAGGAAAACATCCTGAGGAAACCGGCAAGTCCTACATACTCGACATGTGACATTCACCAGTCCGCACTGGGCCCGCGTGGTGGATGGCGGTCGCCGACTTCTGCGAAGCAGTAATGCTCGCTAAGGAGGAGGCTGACCGCATCCAGACAACGGCGTTCTCGCCGCCGCCGCCGGGATTCCGATCCCGATTTCCAGCCACCGTAGGCACGGGCTTGCGGACAGTGAGCATTGGGTAGCTCGCTGTCCGGCCGTCCGGTAACCGTCCGGACCAAGCCCAAGTCGTCGACGGCGCGCGCTGTTCCCGCGCGCCTCAAGGAGTTGTCAGCAACAGCAGGGGCCCAGCCGGGTCGAAGCCTACTGGGGCCAGGGTTATCCGAAAGGGCGCTCGAGCCCCGGTACGAAGGCTAGAAGGAACGGGATGGGTTTTTTAGTCAGTAAGAGTCTGACACTATCTCCCGCTCCGCCCAAGAGCGGGGGTTGTCATAAGATAATTTTTCCCATCGAAAAAAAAAAAAAAAAAAAAAAAGGCCCGCGTGGTGGATTGTGGCCCATTCACTCTCCTGGAGAGGAGGCCTGAGTCCCAGCAGTGGGAACATTAAAAAGGGTCGATGATGACAATGGTGACAGAATTTAATCGCCTTCAAAATTGAGGAACCTACTTCCTTTACAAACTAAACAACGTCAGGAAGCGTAATTAGTATATCAATAAAACTGAGACTCATTATGTTAAATACTATTGAAAGCCACTAATTACACTCATCAATCATAAGCACAATGACCGGAAAACGTCCGAAATACCCGGCCAAACTGATGATTTATAATGTTTAGAATAATTGGCTTAATATTCGGGTTAGCCATTTTGTTTTACATAGAAATATTGTGCTTTTGTTAAAGTTTGGTGGGAGAACTTTGGGCTCGAAAGTTTTGAAAATATTGTGAATAATTAAACCAGTAATTTGGCTTAAAATATTTTAATGTTGCCGCGGTCTTCTTATTCGATTATAATTTTAGTGTCTTCATAAACCAGCGCGCTTCAAAATTGCAGTCAAGCACTAATTATATCATACTAGTTTTTACCCGTGGCTCCGCCTGCGTACATAAAGTATAGCTTATGTCACACAGGAATAAAGCAAGCTTTCAATTGGTGAAAAAATTTTAGCAGTTGGGCCAGGACTTCCAGAGATTACCTCCTTCAAGCAAAAAAAAAAACAAATACAAACTGTACCTCTTTATAATATTAAGTGTAGATAGGCTCGCATTTGACCACCACCTCACCTGATGATAAGATCCGTCATCAACTGGATAGCAATAATGTGGTCAACGATGGAGCACACTTGCATAGAATTAACCTATTTACTCCTGACTTAAAGACACCTAGGTTGTAGCTATCAGGAAACTCAGACTCAAACAACACAACACAACGATTACGACACCAAAGACACACGTCTTTAGTGGAAATCGAACCTACGACCTTCGGCATAACAGTCAGGGAACCACATGACCAGGGGCCCAAGTCTGCTATTTTTATAAATTCGTCATTCCAACACGATCCCATTGTCATTTTGCTAAAAGTTCGTAATCTGCTAATTCATAATGATCGATCATTGATCAGTCATTGGTCTCGTAATAGAATTGTGTTAAAATGACAATATCGAGCTTATTAAAAGCACTTACTGCACAATGACGTTCTAATGGTAGGACACTAATTAAAGGAACTGTCAAAAGTTTAGCAGACTACCGCATACGTCAGACATTTATTTATCATTGTGTACAGATTACCATTCTATGCCATTTCTTTCAATGGAGTGTCAGTGGTTGACCACTGGAAAGTCATAATGATGCCATTAGATTAGTAGATTACCAAAACTTGTCAATATCAACAATTATGAAATTAATGATAGAACATTTTGACACTATTGTAATAGCAGACTTGTCCAGGACATTTCATCCGGCCATCAAAGTGCCAAGTGCAATGAAACCGGCTAGTAACTTTATTACATTCCTATAGTTCGAGATCCGTAGAAGAAATCTCTTTCCTCATCTGTTATTCGATTATGATAAATATTATATGCTTGATAATGCGTTTAATAAGACATTCCGAATAGGTTGTCTTCTAACTAAGGATATAATAGTAAATAATGGCCATTTACTCACCTCTATAAACGAGGCAACCTTCCTACACCAAAAAAAAAAACCGGCCAAGTTCGAGTCGGACTCGTCCATGAAGGATTCCGTAGCAGCAAGTAACATAATATTAAAGTTCTTGTAGTTCGTTGTAACTTTATCGATGTTTAAATAATAGTATATTTTTTTTTAGATTTATGACGTATTAAAAAAAAAACTACTTACTAGATCTCGTTCAAGTCAATTTTCGTTAGCGGTTTGTATGGTAATGTACATCATATATTTTATTTAGTAATACACACATTTGACCACTTTGGAAGTGACTGTTGTGCAAACTATTCAGTATAGAAAAAAATTATATTAGAAACTTCAATATCATTTTTGAAGACCTATCCATAGATACCCCATACGTATGGGTTTGATGAAAAATTTTTTTTCGAGTTTCAGTTCTATGTATCAGGACCCCCAAAATTTATTGTTTTTTATTATTTTTGTATGAAAATCTTGATGCGGTTTACAGAATACATCTGCTCACAAAGTTTCATCAGTATAGCTTCGGAATCGAAATCTTATAGTTTCGGAAAAAAGTGACTGTGACATACGGACAGACAGACAGACATGACGAATCTATAAGGGTTCTGTTTTTTTGCCATTTGGCTACGGAACACTAAAAAGGAGGCAACCTATAGTTTTTCAGTTCCTTGGGGCACATTCTTTCAGCTGATGCTTTTTTTTTTTTTTTTTTTTTTTTATTTTCGATGGGAAAAATCATGCATTGACATCCCCCGCCCTTGGGCGGAGCGGGAGATAGTGTCAGACTCTTACTGACTAAAAAACCCATCCCGTTCCTTTTAGCCTTCGTACCGGGGCTCGAGCGCCCTTTCGGATAACCCTGGCCCCAGTAGGCTTCGACCCGGCTGGGCCCCTGCTGTTGCTGACAACTCCTTGAGGCGCGCGGGAACAGTGCGCGCCGTCGACGACTTGGGCTTGGTCCGGACGGTTACCGGACGGCCGGACAGCGAGCTACCCATTGCTCACTGTCCGCAAGCCCGCGCCTACGGTGGCTGGAAATCGGGATCGGAATCCCGGCGGCGGCGGCGAGAGCGCCGTTGTCTGATGCGTTCGGCCGCCTCCTTAGCGAGCATTACTGCTTCGCAGAAGTCGGCGACCGCCTGCCACTCTTCCTCGCTCCGGACCATGGCCTCGACCAGGGCCCGGCGCGAGAGGTCTCCGCCGCCGATCACCCCCACGAGGGCACGGCGATACTCCGCCCAAGCAGGGCACACCGCGATTGTGTGCTCCACCGTGTCCTCCAGGCGTTCCGCACAGTGGCGACACCCGGGCGTCACTTCCGCTTTAATTCGGAACAGGAACCTCCCGAACTTGCCATTTCCGGTTTCAGCTGATGCTCGACTTTACCAAATAGGGGTAATTGATGTCAAAAATATAACAACAAATTTGATTGTTTAACATCATTAGCACCAGATTTAGCTAAGCTAAAACGCATTATCTAGCACGTAATATTTATCATAATCGAATAACAGCCCCCCTAGCCAAGTTACAACCGTTTCGCTTGCGGCGAACGCTTCGCGTTGACCTTGCCGCCAATTCTTTTGTTCTGACCACGTGACTGAGCGTTAAGACGACGTCATTCCCGTACATTTGAAGCTTTCTACAAGCGTTAACTATTGCAGATTTGCAACTTGGCTAGGGGTACTGATGAGGGAATAGATTTATGATCACTAGCCAATATTACTGCATAATATATATAAACAATACTGTTCCAAATACTTTGGATAACCCCATGTCTTATCTGTCAGTACCAATACCAGTTGAGTAACCGCTAAACCTGACAATACCCCCGAGCATTGAGTCTCAGTTACCAACGGAGAGAATACTCAATGTTCCAATGCTCAATACGCGGTTTGAACAACTTTGCTGTCGCATCGTTGAATGAAAATTTATGGAGAAGTTTTGTGGTCGGACTTGAGTAGGGGAATGTTTACACATTGTTTGATAGGTATGATTTTTGTTTAACGTCTATCAGTTCTCTTGAGACACTGTGGTATGTTGAACAAGAAGATACCGCGCAGCTTCCTGAATTCTGCCCAGCCAAGTTGGATTCGACGATTGAACTCTTTCTCAAAGTTACCACCAAACTGGATTGACCGTCACAGGTAAAACTAGTAAATTCTTAAAAAAAAAAACCAGGGAAGTACGAGTCGGACTCGCGCACTGAGGGTTCTGTACAAAATTACCTAAGGAAATAGTTCTATTCCCGAATGGATCTAAAAGATTTTCCGAATTGCAAAAAAGTTTTTTTTTTTATGACGTAACTACAAATTTACAGTTTTCAGACTTTTTCCTATACTAATGTTATGAGACCTTCCTTCCTGCCAAATTTCAGGATTCTAGGACAACTGGAAGTAACTTATGAATTTTGATTCCCTTGAGAGTGTCAAAATATGTTTTTTTGTAACATAAATGGTCGTAACTTTTTTTTTCATGATATTTTCACAACTTCAAGCAACTGCAGGCTTGAATCTGTGGTTTTAATTTCAACTCGATACCTCCAAGCATTACTGAGGCAAAGGGTTTTGACAGACAGCCAGACAGACAGACAGACAACAATGTCCTATAGGGATTCCATTTTGTAACCATGAAAAAACACTATGGGTGAGTTGCACCATTTAACTATAACGATGACAAAGCCGTTAACAGTTGTCAAATCGTCGAATTGCCCACAGGCGGCCGTTTTATGGCTGGTTAAGGTTTGGTTATCGTTATAGTTAAATGGTGCAACTCATCCTATACCTATTTATATTTCTATACAGTCTTTCACCCTGCAAAAATAACTGATAGATAACCAATATTAATCTTGTATTCATTTCCCTTACTGCTACTTAAAAAACAAATGAACAAGATAATCCTTCGACAAAACAAATAAAGAATGAAACAAATGCCATTTAAATCCTGCCATCACAGAAAACAAATTACGACCCGCAGACGACCCATATTTCATTTAATCCCGAATCGCTCAACAGTTCATTCGTTCACTCAATTAATTTTCCATTCATTCGCTGTCACTGGTGCTCATTCACATTAATCTGATAAATTTGTGTCTACTAATTGAATTTGTGTTTAAAATTATAATTGATCTTTAACTGTCTATTGATTTATTTTTTAAGTGTTCTTTTTTTAAATCTATTTTCAAGTAAACTAGTGCACTTCACAATAACGATTGCATCACTGCTTGCCGTCAGATGGGATCGCAGTAAAGCACTAGTTCATATCAATTAGTCTAGTGATTAGTGGCCCTGACTGTTATGCCGGAGGTCGTGGGTTCGATTCACACATAGGACAAATGTTTGTGTGATGAGCACGATCATTTGTTAGAATAAATGATCGTGCTCATCGCATAAATATTTGCATATTTAAATTACACCACGGTCGAAGCCTACTGTGATCATGGGTTGGGCGAAAGTGAACTCCCCTGGGCTGTAGAACGAAGGTAAAGAAGGAACAGGCATGGGTTTTAGTCAATAAAAAAAGTATCACACAAAAAAGTATCCCGGTCCGCTCAAAGGCGGAAGAGATGTCATTAAATGATTTCCCACCTTAAAGAAAAGAGTGCTAAATTGGATACTAATAAAGTTATTAATTTGCGTGACAGAGTGGACACATAGCATAGTATAATCAGCCTTATCACGTTCCCATTACTGGGACTCAGGTCTCCTCTCGAAGAAAGGGAGTAGGCCATAATCCACCACTAGGGCCCAATTCGAATTGATGGATGTCACATGTCTTCAAATTTCAAAGGAGGAGGCCGACCGCATCAGGCAATGGCATTCTCGCCGCCGCCGCCGGGATTCCGATTCCGATTTCCGGCCACCGTAGGCGCGGGCTTACGGAGAGTGAGCAATGGGTAGCTCGCTGTCCAGCCGTCCGGTAACTGTCCGGACCGGACGTATTTTGAACCAAAAATTCGAAGACATATTTTTTTTATGGTGGGAAAAAATCATCCAATGACAACCCCCGCTCTTGGGCGGAGCGGGAGATAGTGTCTAACTCCTACTGACTAAAAGACCCACCCCGTTCCTTCTAACCTTCATACCGGGGCTCGAGCTCCCTTTTGGATAACCCTGGCCCCAGTGGACTTCGACCCGGCTGGGTCCCTGTTGCTGACAACTCCTTGAGGCACGCGGGAACAGTGCGCGCCGTCGACGACTTGGGCTTGGTCCGGACGGTTACCGGACGGCCGGACAGCGAGCTACCCATTGCTTACTGTCCGCAAGCCCGCGCCTACGGTGGCCGGAAATCGGGATCAGAATCCCAGCGGCGGCGGCGAGGACGAACAGTGGACGTCTGTTGGCAGATAATGATATTGATGACGATGATGAAGATGCTTACGTAATGTATCCAAAAGTACTAGGAGAACATAAAAGCCTGAGAACTATGACAAAACGTACTCAGCGACTGTAAGCAGGCATTCCCTAGCGACTGAAACTTTCACGAATCTTCCACGCTTTTACAATCCGATATATTACACCCATTGAGAGTAACTATCTCTAAGGTGACAAGGGAATTTCAACCTTGGTAAGAAGAGTAGAAGACAGGGTTTGGGTTGAAAGAAAGGTGTAGTTGCAAAAGCAGTAGAGTTTAAAATTGGGTACAATAAGTTTTGGTTCTTGCCCCTTTCAGTATTTTGCAGGTAATACTAGGGCTGCATGGTGTAAAAGATTAGCGTTTTGCAATCTGCACAAAAATGTATCTGATAAGAATACTAATCTTGTGATAATAAACCAGATTTAATATTTGAAAGAATAATGGTAAATACTGCAATATAAAGGTTTTTGTATTTATCATCATAATTATTTCAGCCGAAAGACTTTTTTTTTCTATGGGAAAAATCAATGACAACCCCCGCTCTTGGGCGGAGCGAGAGATAGGGTGTGTCAGACTCTTACTGACTACCCATCCCGTTTCTTTAAGCCATCGGGCCTCGAGCGCCCATTCGGATAACCCTGGCCCCAGTAGGCTTCGACCCGGCTGGGCGGGCCCCTGCTGTTGCTGACAACTCAACTTTTAGACAGAAGCTACCCCAAGTGTCGCCACAACAAACGGTCTGGTGCCTCTTGGATCCATCGCATTCCCGCGACTCTCACGAGATCATCGCATTCACGAGACATCATTCCACCTTGTGCAAGGGCTTCTAAAGCTGCGTCTTTCGGTGCGCGACCGCCACCAGGATCTTTCCGCCCCATTAACCACCTGTTAGAATAATAAGGGTCACTTTGTTGTCCACCTATCCGTCTGTCTGTCAAGAAGACCCTTTATCTTGGGAACGAGAGGCGGTATCGAGTTGAAATTAAAATTATGTACTTAGGTCTACGATCCGTTGAAACTGTGAAAACATCAGACTTCTAAATTTACGAAAAAAAGTATATTCCGACGAGGGAATCAAAATTCATAGGGTACTTCCAGTTCACCCAGAACCCTGAAATTTGGAATAAAGTAAGGTCTAACAGCACAGGTATAGCTCGAAATAAGTCTAAAATCATTTTGTAGATAGATCACAAAATAAAAACAGTTTTGCTGTTCGGAAAAATCTTCAAGACTTCATTCGGGATTTGAACTAAAGACATAGTTCAGTTTGTACGATTTATTCCGTTCTAATACCAAAAACTAATACCACTTGTTTTTTTTTAAATCATTTTCCGTTCCACTCGCATACTATCAATTTGGCTTGTTACAGTTAGCTCAGTCAAACCTAATCAAAAAATTTAATTTAAACATTAGTCCAAACTAATACCAGTGGTATTAGATGCTGGTATTACATTGGAATAAATCGTTTGTATTTGCTCGGCTTTTTTTTCATTTCCATCCCTCTTTTATCTTATCACTTGTACCACTCAAAAGAGATCAAGTTTACGTTCTGTTCGTACGTTTGCAAACTTTGATGTGCACATACACGAAGTCTATAGGCCCACCTACACGTTATTTTACTAGCCTACACTAGTTATTTTCTTTAGGACCTGCATTATGAGTCTTGAGCCGGAACTGATTCAGAAAAGACGAGTTTAACCTTGTTTTAGTCAGCTTTAGTTGAAATGGAGTTACCATTGACGACTGTTTGGGACTAAAGTCATACCTATGTAGCCTGTAATATTTAACTGTTAAGCAAAAACTGAGTCTATAAGCAAGTAAGTAAAAATTTATTTGTTTAAACATGGTGTACATGACAAGCCTACAAGCCAAGGTGATAAGCCCACTTACACGTTATTTTACTAGCCTACACTAGTTATTTTCTTTAGGACCTGCATTATGAGTCTTGAGCCGGAACTGATTCAGAAAAGACGAGTTTGACCTTGTTTTAGTCAGCTTTAGTTGAAATGGAGTTACAATAGACAACTGTTTGGGACTATACTCGTCTTAAGTATTTAGTCTGTTAGATCTCACAGCTAGGCAAAAGCTATATCATGGAGTCTATTACTAGTTGACACTAGTTTTAGTCAGTATTGACGGAAAACGAGTGACATTAGACGACTGTCAGTTTGAGACTATACACATCTTAACTATTTAGCCTGTAATTGAGTAGTTTCCAGGGTCACCTGCAGATGCCCTGTTTTCTCTTCACCACCCTAGATTGACTGGTAGAGAATGCCTAAGGCATTAAGTCCGCCTTTGTACCTTTGTGTTGCATGAACAGGAAATACACAATCCATTTTTTTTTTATCTTAGCGTTTGATAGCTCATTTATCGAGGAAGACTGTATAGTCTTTCTTGATAGCATATGCTATACACTCCTACTTTTTAATTAGTACACAAAAAAAATGGGTCTGTATCTGTACCCGTTACTGATCATATTTTTGTATTCAAAAGTAGAAAAAACCGAAATCCTAAAATTGACCACGAAAAGGTAAATTCATCATAGATTCAATCATACATAACAATTGCTAGTAGAAAATACTGCGGGCAGTGTTTTCCATTTTAATCATTTATTCATTCATAATCAATAGCCTGCACAATATTTCCATAAATTGAGAGACATTTTGGGATAAACACAAACGCTAATAACTTAGCTGTTTATGAATATTATTTATTGAGACTTTACTTAAATAATAACAAGGTTTTTCTAATAAGCCCTTTAAGTATTAGTACTAATTAAAAATTAGTGGTGTATAACATCATGCTACAACCAATAGGAGTAGCAACTTAAAACGCGAGTAGAACCGCAGGTGGCCGCTAGTTAATATTACCAGAGAAATTCTACCAACAACCTTTGTTGAATGTTACATTCCGGTTTTGAAGGGTATGGATGCCGCTGGAATTACACGCCAGTAACATTTTAGCTTTGATTCGAGTGACGGGAACAATGCAATGATTTAGGGACATATACCGTGGTATATATTAAATTTGGGCTGTAGGTATTAGGCATGGAAAAACAAAATTAAAGGACGAGGAAAACCAGTTTTTTTTCTTATTATTGAAAGGCTCGCGTTTGACTCCACCATCTGCGGACGACGAGCAATGGGTAGCTCACTGTCCAACCGTCCGGTAACTGTCCGGACCGAGCCCAAGTCCTCGACGGCGCGCACTGTTCCCAAGGGCCTCATGGAGTTGTCAGCAATAGCAGGGGCCCAGCCGGGTCGAAGCCTACTGGGGCCACGGTTATCCGAAAGGGAACTCGAGCCCCGATATGAAGGCTAGAAGGCACGAGGTGGGCTTTTAGTCAGTATGAGTCTGACAATATCTCCCGCTCCGCCCAAGAGCGGGAGTTGTCATTAGATGATTTTTCCCACCATAAAAAAAAACATCTCACCTGGTGGTCGACGATGGAGCACGCTTGCCTAGAAGTAACCTATTCACTATTGACTTAAAGACCCCTAAGTTGTAGCTATCAGGAAACAAAGACTACATGAGTAATGGACCTCTGATAAATTTTATTAAATATCTATACATATAATAAAATCGTAGGAAAGTCAAAACTGTACATTGAATATTTTTTTAAAAGAATACTTGGGGCGTGATCTACAATCGATACCGAAGCCAAAAATATAGTTTTTAGAATTTTTGTCTGTTTGTCTGTTTATCTGTTTGTCTGTATGTATGTCCGGGATAAACTCAAAAAGTACTGCATGGATTTACTTCAAATTTTGCATGAATATTACTAAGAGGTCGGGTCAACATATAGGCTACATATTATCACGCAATCACCTACGGGGGAGGAGCTGTGAATCTTTATTTTTCTTACACATTCTGTGACAACGTATAATATAAGGACGCATATTTAAATGTTGTTTTTGAGTAAGTCATGCTATTATCTAGCTTTACACCATAAAAACTACGCCATTAAAGTAACTTGGGCAGAGAAACATAGTTAAGTGAATGTTAGTAGTATAAAGACAATTTTAAAGCAGCGCCATCTATGAGATTTCTTCAAAATCAAATCAAGTTTATGTTAACAGTTTTTGGAAATTAATCATTTAAATTTGATCATGTTGGCGAGGTTAGTAGTTAGTTATTCTTAAAATTCATAGATGGTAATGTGCATTTTCTTCATATTATAGTTCGTTTTGACAAATTCAAGTTCCAACAAAACCCTCAAAATCTTGAGCAGAGTTGAGGAAGACAATTTAAAAAAAATGCGGTGTTAGGTATTACATGGTGGCATTTCTCAGACTCTGTGAAGTCGACCAGTTTGCGAAATCCCTTACGTATGACGAGGTGCCTTCATTTTACACGTACGACAAGCAAAGGGATGTATTCAACCGACATCGACGAAGAGGTGCTGTGGAAGATTTTCCGGGAATTTTCAAGGACACCGCATTGGGTAGGGTTTATACCGTGCACCCGAATAGTGGCGAATGCTGTTTTCTGCGGTTGTTACATCACACTGTCCCAGGCTCAACGTCTTTCGCTTTTCTGAGGACATTTGATGGCGTGGAGTATCCCACTTACCGCGCAGCCTTTTGCCTAATGACACCCTCGTGGAGGCAAGCGTCAGTGACAGTCCTAGCCACATGCGTCATCTACTTGCCGTCATCTTTGTGTTTTGTGGAGTCGCAAACCCGGTAGCTTTGTGAGAGAAGTAACGCCATCTTCTGTCTGAAGATTTTCTACGAGCTTTGAGGCGTGCTATTAGAGATGAAGTCGAAGTAACTGATGAACGCGTGCTGAACACCTGTCTCAGTTCACTACATGATGTGGTCATTACTATCGACGGCAATCCACTGATCGAATATCCACCAGCTCTCCAATCATCACCACATCAAAACCGTGGAAATCGGGAGTATAACGCTGAAACAAATTACGATCCGGGCGAAATAACCACCATACGAAATTACCATGTCGCTTTGTTCTCTTGAGAGCAAAAACAAATTTATGACACCGTCCTTGAAAGCGTTGGGCAAAACCAGGGTAAAATTTTTTTATTGGATGCTCCTGGTGGAACAAGAAAAACATTTGTTACCACTGGCATACTTGCAGAGGTCAGGAGGCAGGGCAAAATTGCTATTGCTGTATCTGTATGTGTGCGTCGTCGGGAATCGCTGCCACACTGCATCCGGGTGGCAAGACAGCACATGCCATGTTAAAAATTGCCATCGATTTAGAGAGCGCCGAAACGCCTGTTTGCGGTGTGTCACGTAACAGCGATAAGGGACACGTGCTCAAGGATTGCTCTCTGATGATGAGTGTACGATGCCAATAGGAAGGCAATTGAGGTCGTGGACAGAACCCTGCAGAACATCCGCAGGAACTAACATTTGATGGATGGTGTCACAGTTCTGTTCAGTGGCGATTTCCGGCAAACACTTCCCGAGGTGACGCGGGGATCGAGGGCTGACGAGATGAATGCTTCGTCGAAACGATCTTCGTTGTGGTCACGAGTTCGTACACTGCGCTTGTCCATTAATATGAGAGCTCGGCTCGGCGGCAATGCACGTGCTCAAGAATTCTCCGATGTCCTTCTAAGTCTTGACGAAGGCACTCTACCAGAAGAGAGAGGTGGTCAGGTGGTGCTTCCAGAGTCTCTCGGTAGAGTGGTATCCAGCTTAGAAAAACTCATTCACTGTGTGTACGGGGACATCAGTCGTATACCGCACCAGCAGAATTCTTGGGTGTGTGAGCGGGCCATTTTGACGCCCAAAAATGATCAGGCTGCAGCAATTAACGAATGCATTCTCTCGGAAATTGAGAAGAATGAAGTGGTCTACACCTCGATAAACACTGTTGTCGAGCAAGATGATGCCACACGTTATTCCGTGGAATTTCTGAACTCCCTGTCAGCAAGAGGACTTCCGGCGCATACCATCAAGCTGAAGGTCGGTGTCCCGATTATGCTTCGAAGTTGGGACGGGACCCGCCTCAAAGTCATCTCGCTCTACACAGACACACCATTGAGGCGGAAATTCTTACGGGTTGTGGCGTCAGCGAGGCAGTATTTATACCACGCATTCCCCTCATACCCCATAACTCCCCGTTCCAGTTCAAGCGAGTACAGTTCCCCGTGTGTGTTTGCTTCGCGATGACCATCAATAAGTCGCAGGGGCAGACACTGAGGGCAGCGGGTGTCAACCTCAGGACGAGTTGCTTCTCACACGGGCAACTGTACGTCACTTGCTCCCGCGCCACCAGTCCTGACTCTCTTTAAATTTTGGCTCCTGGCAGTATCCGTACCAACGTAGTTTATAGGGAAGTCTTGTAAGGTATACCTTTATACGTATTTTTACTCTTTTGTGTCCTGGAATGTACATTTCCTGCATTATTTTCTCTATTTTACTTCAGTCACATCTTATGAGTGAACTCAGCAGGATTCCCATATAACTCTCTTCACTAGCTTCGTTTGCGAAAAAAACTTATATATTATAATGCTATTTTAAAAGTTGTTTATTTATAATGCTATAGCGACACTGGCACCTTAGGTATTTTTACTGCTGTAGAGGCTTCACGCAGACGACGTCGCGGGCAGCAGCTAGTTTATAAATACAATTGATCATGCTCATCACACAAACATTTGTCCAGGGTGGAAATCGAACTCACGACCTCCGGCACAACAGTCAGGGTCACTAACCACTAGACCAACAGGCCAGTCGACTTTGTGTAATAAAGATTAAAAAACAGCTGTCTATAGCCCAATTAAAATTATTAATTGTAAAAACTACCTTTTATAGCGCTATAAATGTTCTAGAACTCACAAAAAATAATTTAAAACAATAAAACATGGACACCTCTGTCCGCATTTACGCGGTCGAAATAAAATGGCACCTCTCCACCGCTGAACAAAGACAGTGTTTTAATTAAACTTAAATAAAAAGTGGACAAGCGAGGCAAGCTTTTTTTAATGTGGTTCTGTGTAATCATTACTTTTCTTTTTAACCGATTTCGAAAAGGAGGTTCTATGTTCGGCTGAATGTGTGTTTTTAATTTGGTTAACAACGTCCACGGTGTCTGGGAAACAGGTAGGTAATCTTTCGGTATTTTACGGGATGCTATTTTTGATCAGAATGATATTTTTCAATACACTTGCTCATTGAGTGAATCTTATTGCACTGCACTCAGGTATGGCATATGTTACCAAACTGTGACATTATGATCATATACGCACTAGTGCTATAATGTAGTTAAAACCTTTTTGTTCAACCTCTCCCCCGCATTTTTTTTTATTGATAAAAACTAGTGCTTGACTGCGACCCCACCTGATGGTAAGTTATTACATTTAATGTATCAGGATAGGCGCGCGTCGTCCCCCACAAGGAAAAGAAAAAAAAATGGGCGTGCATATGGAAACAGATTTTTACCGCCACAAAAGTTTACTAGTTTTACAGTTATTTTCTTCACAAGTGTACCTATTGAAAAACGTCGTATGAAACAGGTGAGTAATTAATGATTACCGTTCTCGGGTCTCTTAAGACCCTCGCCATGGCTCGGGTCTAAATACCAACAACTTTGCTCTTTATAAATATTATTTACTAGCTTTTGCTCGCGCCTTCGCCCGCGTACTTAAAATATAGCCTATAAAAGAATAAAGCAGTTTTCTATAGGTGCTAGAATTTTTGCGATCGGACCAGTAGTTTCAGAGATTAACTCCTACAAACAAAAAAACAAACTTTACCTCTTTATTATATTAAGTGTAGATGTAGATTGAAACCTTATATACTCGTATGTACATAATATCACGACCTTTTCTAATAAGCCCTTTAAGTTTCTGTACTAATTAATTTATGGTGTATAATAATCAAATACAATTTTCTGTATAAACATTTTAATTTATTTTCAATTTAAAGCAACAAAATCTTGGTATACCCTTAAATATTAAAAAAAAAAATGCTAATAACTATACACACTAAAAGCTACTCCCTACTAAAATATGGCGTCATAAAACTCCTCCACATCGCTATCGACTGGAATTGTGCCCAAAGGGCTGGCGGCATTGCCACGTTGAATGGCAATGCTTAATCTCTGACCAAGGTAAAAACCAGCCTTTGAGTCACGCGAAGTGTCAACTTAGTGTTTGGACAGTTCTTTAAAGCGTATGAGCACTCGGACCCCACGGCCCAAGAGTTTCATTTTCTGTAGGTCATAAACAAACAAAAAATTGCACAAACATTTACCACAAAATAGATAGCTTGTACAGAAGTCAATCTACATACAAGGCGCGCTCGAGCAACGCACACATAGACACCGCTCACGGACACGATATCTCGGTCGCATCTCAGCTCACTCGTCGAATAGTTCCGGCTAAAACGCTCGTTAGTGTGCGTCCACCGAGCGTAGGTATAAAATGTGAAGTAGGTACACACATGAGATTGTCTTCTGTACCTGTCTATTTTGTGCATTTAGGTACTCTTTTCAATTACATCAGTCCATCAGTTTTCATTCAAAGTTTACATTAGTAGGTAGTTATGCGCAGTTCCGATTGGATGCCGTTGATTTGCTAACCGATTTAAAAACCGAGTAATAGCGCGAAATCGACTTAGCTAGTGCCTTCAATTTTGCTTTCTTCTACACTTTTTTGTTTAGATCCCGACGTTCCTTTGTGTAATTTGTTTTAGTGAACAATAAAAGTATAAGGAGGAGGAGGTACAGGGTTAATAGAAGGACTAATAAGAAACATCGTTTTAAGGGTTTCATTAATAACTTTCTATTATCCTTTTCTTTATATTGGGAGGTGTGTTTCAGTAATATTACGCGAGACGTCGTCTAAATAAAAAAAATGCAGGCCACTTCAATTCTGAATAAATTCAATACAATATTTATTTCCGGAAACGCATAATTTAAAGTTTTTTTTTTTTGTTTATGGGTGGAAATCATCAAAGACTTCTCCCGCTCAGGGTGGAGCGCACTGGCCGGTGCCCGCTTTGCTGACATCTCTTTGAGCGCGTCTTTGAACGCGTGGATCACGCACTGTTGACGACTAAACTCGGTCCGGTTAAATTACCGGACGTCCAGACGGCAAGCTACCCATTGTTCGACGTTCGCAAGCCCGCGTCTGACGTGGCTGGTAGTAGGGGTCTGAATTTCGGCGGCTGGTGCGTGAGGACCTTCGTTCCCTCTTGCGTGCCGCCTCCTTTTTTTGTCTAGCTTTGCTGAAGCAGTAATTGCTTCGCAGAAAGAAGCGACCGCCTGCCATTCGCCCTCTCTCTGGACCATAGCCTGAACCAGGGCCCAGCGCGATAGGTCGTTGCCACCGATTGCCTCCACGAGGACACGACTGGGAACATGCATGTGGAATGTGCATTTAGGATCATGTTTCTAACTGACTGACGTCTTAAGAAACCGGACCTCTTAGGCGGAGCGAGACGGTACATATGACTTCCTATCTAACTTCTTTGCCTTGCATTCCTTAACTCGGTTCTGGCTGCTGACATCTCTTTGATGCGCGGTTGAAAAATTAAGCGCAGTCGGAACTAGAAGTGCTTGTAAATGGTTTATTTGACATAAATGCTTTTATAATCTGTCTAAAAAATCAACCGACTTGGGAATTTTGTATAATATTTAATTAATTAAAATTACTTTTATTCAATTTTTTTTTATCAGGTTCTTCTATTAGTAATCAATGATCTATATCTCTTAATCAATCTTAATTATTGAACCAGCATTTCATTTTATTCTAATAATTACTAAAGTCGGTTGACTTATTAGACAGACTCTATTTGATTTGCTTATCACGGAAATGAAAAGGTAGATTTATTTAAATTGAACTTTATAAAGCAATACAACGTAAAGGCTTCTATATCCCATAATAGACATAAGTGCACGCATTGAAATACCCTCTTATAATGAGGGATAACATACCGAAAGGGGTTTTCTATTTACCGTTTTGTGGACCCCTAAAAGGGTTGGGTATCATTTGGCCACAACCCTTATAAATCAGAAGGCTTATTATTCTTAATCTTGTACTAATTAATTTTTGTGGGGATGAAAATTATGAAAGAATGCCGCCCGCTTTCGTTTTTTAGTGTAAGGAGTATTATCTGATGTGGGGTAGTTTGGGGGTGAAACTTAAGTGGGGTCTTTGTTAAAACTAAAAGGTTTTTATTGGACGGTGAATGAAGGTTGAATAATGTTGATATAACCGAGTTTTGGCTACAAATTGAGTCGAATAAAATCACACCGTGAAGTGCCATAAACGTGGGAAAAGTATCTAATTTCCGATTTTGAAAGAAAGAAAGAACATACGTTTATTTGGCACATAGGTACACACAATAAGATAATAATTATTATACTTAGTATAGAAACTTAAACTTAAATATATCTACATGGTATGTCTCACGGCTGCGCCAAATGGGTCCAGTTCAGCATGATGCCAGGCCACTACGTAGCAGTTGCCTGACGCTGGTTTTCAACTGTACCTTGCTATGAGTCTACAGATGTTAATCAGTTATTAAGTGTGAGGGGTAAATAAATATATGTATATTATTTTATGTAGGTATAAATTAGGATATAGGATTATTTCAAGATATGATCAACTCGTGTATTCATTAAACCCCAAGCGCTGGCGTTTACTATTACACTAATAATATTTGAAAGAAATTAACCTTTCAATCGTGTCAATTAGAGACACAATATTTAGACAGCGCGAACTTTTAAATCCGCTGAGCCGTTTGAGCGAGAAAGATTAACAAATACAATTAAGAAACACACATTTACACATCGTACCTACATACGAACTTTCACCTTTTTAATATAAGTGCAATAGTGTGATTAAGGGCACTTTCAATTTATGCATTTTTTGACGGCCTGCTGCGGTGCTGATAATGCGTTAGTAGTACTACGTACAATTATCTGAACGAATCTTGAGCGCTCGGCGTCAGAGTGGCGATCGCTTTGCGCATTCCATACATTGGCGAGCCAATCGTCTTCGTTGTTAGATACATGTAGCAACTCAGGGAACGAATCAGGAGTGACGTTCATGACACGATGGCGCGGCCAGCTAATCACTGACACTCTCCGCCCCCGCGTCTCACTTCGCACCACTAAAGAGACCGAATATTTGACTTCTGCGCAACTTGAAGCCAGCGCTTAAGAACCGTGCCGGTAATTGTACCGTACAGCGAACGGTCAACAACAGAACGACAACGTCGCAAGCACCACGTGTATGGCCATTAGGGCAGCGGGGAATTTCTGAAAACCAAATATCGCACCCGAAGGACATAAGTGTAGTTTTGGTCAGTAGAAGTCAGAAATGCTCTCTCACTCCACGCTGGAACGGTAGAAGTCATTGGATAACTTATCAACTTAAAAAAAATGACACTTTATCGGGGGATATCGGTTGAGCTACTGATATTTGATATAATTGTGTACATAAACTCTTTAGAAATATTTCACTACATATTTAATACAAAAATATATTAAAAAAGAAAATACCTATAGTTTCTCAACCAAATAAAATTCATTTCCACCATTCACCACAATTAAAACAAACTGTTTAGCTGACCGCCAACCACCAACCCCAAATGGTTGGTCAGTTGACATATTGAAACACGATGTATTAATTTAATTGAACCGCTAATTGGTACAATATTAACACAATAGTGGGCAAGCAGAGGTGCCAGCTAATTGGATTAGGAGCAGCGTTAATTAATTTACTAGATAAGATAGTGAGTCTGATTGTTCTTGCGTATATAATTAGGTGATGTGAATCGTTATCAAATTAGTTTAAACCTCCTGGACTAATACAATTGCGCCTTAAGGCGTATAGTCCCTTGAACCATCTGGCTGAAATTATGTGAACGCAACTCTGTGCATTTATTTGCGGCCAGCAGCGCCCAGAAAGCGCTTTAAATCCATTTTCTCTGCGAGATATTGATTGATTTACATATGCAATGTTTACTTTGAAGAATTTAACCACCAATTTTTATGTGTAAAGATGTTTCTAAAGGTCCAAGCCGTTTCGAAGGAGTAGGGAATAGTTGCGAAAAGTTGCGATATTGCTAAATATTTTTTTTTTTTTTGACAAAAGTATTAATTGCACGAAAAAAATCAATAACTATAAAAAATCAATAAAAAATAATAAACATATATTTTTTTCAAACCAATTGACCTAGCCGTTACGGAGGAGTAGGCCTCAGAAAATCACTGTTTTATGGCACTTTTCGGGCGCTTGGCCCTTAAGGCCCTACGCTCCGAGCAGTGCCATAAAACAATGATTTTCTAAAGTCTAGCATAGCATAGTCGGCCTTATAATGTTCCCTTGTAACTTTTTAGTCTGTAGTACCTAATAAACTACTTAAGGGCTTACACAATGAATTTAGTTCCGAAAAGGAAGCTCGGCCCCGGTATGAAAGGCAAGAAGGAACGGTATGGGTTTTCTAGTCAGTAAGAATCGACATACGATTTCACTGTTTTTCACGCGATTATGTCGTTATTACACATTTTTCATGAGATGTTTTGGAAACAGATATCTTGAGGATATTAACTAGACTTCTATTAGAATCAATTTAATAAATTTGTGAACTTTATCACTTCATAATGTACTCAAAAACTTAAAAAATTAAAAAACTAATATAAAAATAGAAACCTTGCAAATTTTATTAGGATTTGTATGACGACATTTTCTTTTTAGAAAATTTAAAGGTTTAAAAAAAAACAAGTATTTCCTGGAACAAGTTTTGTGAAATATTCGAATAAATCATGGAATTACCTCAATGCCAACAGAGTGTTCAAGCGTTATCTCTCTTTTTTCGTCTTCATCAAACTTCGCGGTGGATTGCGTTAAATGAAGCGACAAGATTTTAAGCCATGCTCGATGTTGACGCGAGCGGAAAAGAAGCCTCTTAACTAAGTTACACTACTCTAGGCCAGGCTAGTATCATAGCTACTCATAAAGGCCATTTAAATGATGAATGAACGTCCAACTAACCATGAATGCTAGAAACTTAAAGAACATCATATAAATAGTGGTCATTAAAAGCTCATTAGGTCGCTGAAACCGTAAATCGTTTAGAAATGCAAATTTTATAAGTAATGCACTCACTGGTACGTGGTCTGCGGACGTCTGCAGGGAAGCATATGAATTGGGAAGATATAGGAATGTCAGTTGATTAAAATAGGTGAGGATCAAAACAGCGTAAGAATGATCTATTCGTCTATCTTTATATTGTTACGTACGTGGGTAATTAAATGCCGATTTACTAACAGAGAACTTTATTCACCACAAACAATAACAAATTAGTCCAGTCAACAATAATCCGAATCGCAATTAACACTAGAGTACCGTTGCACTATCGCTTAGGTCGTTAGCTAAAATCACTTCACACACTTAGGTAGTTCGCTCTTGATCGCAGTCGAAATCACAACTTACTCGCTTCCGGTCGTGGGCTCGTATTTATATGCGGAGCGAAGAAAATTCTAGATACCGACATCTCAAGATCGATCCAGAACGATACTTTCATGCGAATTTCGACTCTATTGTTAATGTCGGAGAGTAACATTTCCTTTATCGGTAGATACATACCTACCTACTAGTTGTAGGTACTTTGTGGATGTTTCGAGATTTTTCTAAGCCTGGCTACGTACAATCATTCTAGATCTTTCGAACAGCAATGCGTTTTAATTATGACGTGCTACTCGTTATTTTCTCAGAGATATGGCGTGTTCACGTTTAATGGCGTAACAATATTAATAAAAAAAACCAATATATATGAAAGAAGAAACTGACTGACTGACATATCGACGCATAGTCAAAACTATTGGGACAGGAGCGTGAAGTTTTCTCTTCCTATTCTTTTCAAGCGGCTATGATATGTTTAGCACACTCGTGTTTTCAATAATAATAATTTTAGATTAGTTAAGTTTGCTTTTTTTTCTCTTAGACAACTTATGCAGAGATTACCTATAAGTGATTGTTACACCTTTGTACTCATTTTATTGCATGCTACCTTTAGCATAATACAGTGTAAACAATTGTTGGTGAACCAGTAAATATTAAACAAATCAGTAAAAGTCTTACATGCTCGAGACTCCAGCTCTTTGAAGTCATTTAGGCAGGGCGCAAACGTGTGTCTTGTCAGATAAAAGCTACCGACGCATATTTGATTTCTGTAGAACGCATGCGTAAACATTTTTTGTGTTCAGTGGCTTCCACTTATGACGATCAAAAAGTGTTCAGTATCGGTAACTGTAACAAAAAGTGTCTCCGTTTGCGCAACGCCTAAACGACTACCCACCTCAAAAAAAAAAACTCTTCTACCAAATGTAAAGAAATTACTTAAAAGATGGGCGTCCTACTCGCGTACTCCTTACATTGATATTCGAAGTCATTTCATTCTTCGCATCGCTGCGTATCTATTGAATGGACACCGTTTCAAATTGAAGAAGATTGTAATGGTATATTTACATTCGGGAAAAGATCTTAGGTCATATTATGTGGGTTGATTTTCTTTCCCCTAAGGTGATCTAGGAACCAAAGCTATAACTTATTACCAGAGATCAGAATTAGGTAGAGTTAAACATGTCATCATCAGCTTTTTTTTTATTCCCACTGCTGGGGCTCAGGCCTCCTCTCAAGAAGCGGGAATGGGCCGTAATCCACCACGTGGGTTGGTGAATGTCACATGTCTTCGAAGTTATGGTTCTGGGACATGCCGGTTTCCTCACGATGTTTTCCTACACCGTTTACACATTTTACTTATACCGATTTCACACAGCGAAAGAATATATTGGACATGCCTCAAATCCCGATATTAATTTTAAAGAGCAGTAATTCTTTTTGTAATAAAAGATCTATCAGAAATATAGCAGAAAATAGTACATTTTGATACAAGTGCAGAAAGTTTGTCATTGCGACCGAGGCGGAATCCGCACGAGCCGTAGGCGAGTGTGTAATGGAGTCGAGGGCTTCAGTGACAAAGCACGTATTTCAAACGACTTTTTTAAATACACTCACTGAAATGAATAAACGGGGATTGACCGGCGACTCGTGGGGGACGACACGCGCTCAGCCTGTTTTGGTAAATGTAATAAAATTAAAGCGGGGGGAGAGCACGCGCAAATTTTTGCACTTGTGCGGGAAGAAGCCTATTGCATGCCTGTAAGCGGTGCGTTATGAGCGGGTTTTCGAATGAGTGTATCGAAAAATATCTTTCTGCATTGATGACGAGGAGGAGGAAGTGTATTTTGTTAACCTTACCTCAGTTGACGTAGAGACAATGAAAAATACTAATAAAAATTGTACACATGTTAATTAACTATGATCAACGCTTTGGAACGTGCAATTTAGCTTTACTATTCAAAAGTGCCAAATAATCTATTTGAAATAATAATAGACAAATAACTTTTTTTTATTTGTCTGACCTATCTCTGAAATCGTATTATTACTTATTTGTAACATTGTTGACCAGACGAGATTTTTCATTAGAAATTCCGGGAAGATCCATAATTATTAATATCAACATTTCGCAAGTACATGAATAAATTCTATCTAATTGCTTACTACACTAATAAAAGTTGGGTGTGGGTTTGAATTCTTGTTACTTCTTTGCATTCAAGCGATCGAACTAATATGTATGACGTAAGGCATACAAGTATGATAACAAAATTGTCTGTTATAAAGATAGGCTTCAAACTGTCTCAAGAAAATTATTCAAAAGATTAATCTGTCGATATATTGTTTGTCTTAATCCGGCTTTAACATATTAATTCGCGAAAGACTTAACTATCCATCAATCAAGCTTAACATAAGATTCATCTGAAAGCCGTATGCTAAACGTTTTAAAGGCACACTGACGACATGGACTTAAATCTGTATAAATACAGGCTGATGGAAAGCAGGGGTGGCCGAGTGGTAACGGTTCCAACTTATGAGTTGAAGGTCACGAGTTCAGACCCTACCAGGCGCATTACTTTGTGTAATTTATTTAATCACCACTGCTCTCAAAACGGTGAAGGAAAACATTGTGGGGAAACCGGCATGTCCTTGAACTAAAATTTCGAAGACATGTGACATTCACCAACCCACACTAGACCCGCGTGGTGGATTACAACCTACCTATTCCCTCTCCTAGAGAGAAGGCCTGTGTCCCTGCAGTGGGAACATTAAAAAAGGCTTATGATGATGATGACAGGCCGGTGTTAAAGTAATGAGCAGTCTGAATAATGACGTTCGCAGTCAATCACCTACCAGATGGACAACCCTCATCAAATCATCTTGAAAGAGTTCCCTCACTGAATGCATACCTACACAATGCCACGAATAGAGAGAGATGGAGATGTCTCGCAAAAGCCGCAAGCAAACTACTAGACGATGCATAACTACTCCGCGAGGAGTGTACAACTGAGAAGAAAAAAGTCTGAATGAATGCTCCCGTTTTTACGTATGTCGTATTATGGCACTAGAACATCTTCTTCCTAGACGCAAACTGCAGAGGCCATTCTAGAAATCTTTTAACTGACTGTGGATCTAGGTTGACCGCTGTAAGAACACAGCCTCTCCTGGCTAGATAGCCAGGAGAGGCTATATCGATCCATCTCTAACACAGGACATGCGTCACCTGCTATGCTGCCCATCATCCACGCTTTTCAGAATTTCACCATCTTCATCAATTCAGCCGAAAGACGTCCACCGACCGAACCTGTGTGTCTCGCATTCATTCCCACGACTCTCACCAGGTCATCTATCCACTTTGTGGGAAGCCTTCCAAAGCTGCGTTTTCCTGTGCACGGTCACCACTCTAGAACCTTTCGGTCCCTTGGACCATCAATTCTACGAGCCAAGATTAGATTTATACTAGGCAAATATCCGAGTTGTATAGATTGCCAAATACTTGTCAGAAAAAACTTCAACTTTTAATTAATGGCCTTTGTGGAAGAGACACCACAATTTTGCCAATAACACGTGCGGACTGTAGAGAAGAAGAATTATGACACCGTGACATTGACATTTGTAACGTGGTCAGATAAAGATTACAATGCAATGTAGGCCAGTAATGCGAGCGAAGAAGGTGGCGGAAATCCTCACGACCAAACACTGCAAAAGACACCCTGCGCATTGGCAGTTGCAGATAGTCCCGGCTACGATAGGCGTATGCTTTTAGACTATGAGCAATGTTAACCCACCATCTGGCCTTCCGGTGAGGACAGAGTCGGAGTTCTCAACTGCGTGTAGTGTGCCTCAAAGAAGTTTTAGCAAAACCGGCTGCGGCTTAGGCCTTACTAGTCGGCCGGAGGGTAAGCTGCCCATTACTCATCATCCTCAAGCCCACGCCAACGGTCACCAGGGACAGTCCTGCGATTCCCAACAAAAAAAAAAACGATAGGGGTAGTAGAACAAGAACAAAATATCCCTAGAATCTAAAAAAAATCATGAAAATATGAGCCTTTATTTTTGAGCCACCCTATATTAATCTCGGCAACAAAATCAAGGAACTACATAAAATATAAACACTCGTTAGACAATAGCATGTAACACTAGTGGAATTTCAACCTATTGTAGCAGGTTTAACCGTAGCCGTAAATTAGGAAGCCTATTCTGCTAAATCTAGGGGCTTAAGTACTCCTTTTGTGCTAAAATGTCTATAAATAGTTGAACAGTGGACTAGTTTTTGTCTAGGTATTGTCTGACATATTGGTTTTATAGATTACGAAGGTTATAGCACTTATTTAGTCAATTATAGATAGATTATTAAATGCCGTAGCCGCCATAGCCTGCTACTTGGATTGACTTGATACAACATTTAGTTTAAAATTAAGCTCTATTTTGATGGCAACATTATTGTAATGTCAACATTGAATGTCAATGAATGTTAAGTCAACTGTCAGTGTCATCTGTCTGTGTTCTCATTATTCTCCGTTCTCCTCGTGCAATTGTAATCTAGTCTTAGAATAATCAATAAATGCGCACACGCGTTCGATCTACAGAGTCTGTCTTATTCAGCTGCTGAGGAGCTATTAAACAAGCTTAAACAACTACAAAACTTACGCATTCTGTTTGCTTTTGGCTTACAAAAATATAACCATGTCTCTCACTTTCACAAGGAATTCAAGTGACTCCTAATCCGTCTTGGCAGGAACATGCAGATTTGATGTCTTCTTTTTAACATGTTACACAATCCGTATCCCTCCTACCTACGTGACCGTTTTCACCGCGAAGTTCGTGACCGTTTTCACCGCGAAGTTTGTGACCGTTTTCACCGCGAAGTTCGCAACTATCTTCCTCAATTAAAAGTAGATTTTTCCATTCAAACTTCGGATCCCAGTGTCAACCCCTTAAGAACTTCCTAAAGGGGCAATTTTGGAAAATCTAGTGCTCACTTTTATTATAAAAGGAGACCTTGTAAAAAATTTCGCAGCCAGTCAGTTTCTTCGGTTATATAAAATCCTTGGTTTCTTCTTTTATATCTCGATGCTACTGAGGATCTATTAAATAAGCTTGAGCAACTATAAAACATGCATTGGGTTTGTTTTTGGTTTACAAAATATGACTGCGTTCCCAATCCATCTTAGCAGGACCACTCGGATTTAATATCTGGCTTTAGTCCCATTTAGTGCCATAAAAACAGTTAAGCGTAAGTAACGGCTGGGTTAGCAGATTAAAAAAAAAAAATTTACTATAGATTCATTGACAACAGTATCAACATTATTATGACGATTTTTCGTACAACCTAATACTTTTGCTGTTTCTTACTTATGATTTATTTTATGTCCATAAAGAGTAAAATAAATAAATAAGGTTTCAAGCGAAAAATAGTAACTGTCTATCCGTTTATCGTGCCCATACAGACAGACAGACGCTCTGAAGGATTTTGGTTTGTTGTATAAAGTAGTTTAAAGTGATATAACTTTACACGTAACTCTACACATGAATACAACACATACATTTTGTAACTTTCTATTGTTACCAAATCTCTTCTGTAAACGCTTAAAGGGTCTAATAAAAGCATTGCTTAGGTTTTAGAAGAAAAAAAATATTATTCACTCTTATTAAACTTTAATTGAGAGAGAGCAGTGGTGGCCAAATGGTAATAGCTCCGACTTACGAGTAGTAGGTCGCGGGTTCAAACACTAAAAGGCGCATTACTTTGTGTAATTTATTTCATTGCCACTACTCATAAAACAGTGAAGGAAAACATCGTGAGGAAACCTGCATGTCCTAGAACCAAAAATTCGAAGACATGTGACATTAACCAACCCGCACTAGGCTCATGCGGTGGATTACGACCAACTCTCTCTCCTAGAGAGGAGGCCTGAGTCCCAGCAGTGGGCACATTAAAAGGCTGATGATGAACTTTAATTTATTTAGTCCCAAGTGAACCCCGGCGTTCGCTCTCTCATTCTCTTTTTATTGTGTCTCTAATTACGGTTTTCAAAAGGTTAAAGCACTAATTTTCCAGTAATTTATGACAGCAAATTCTATTGACAACAAGGAGACTATATAGGGCTCACCCAGTTTTGATTAATCCCGTGGAGGGTCGATCCGGTACATGAAACACTATCGATTTGCAAAGATAAAATTAAAAAATAAATTATCTTCCTTTTTTCAAAACTCGTATTAATTTGCGCATATACGAAATTATTATTTTTTACAAATCGATAGGGTTTCATGTACCGGATTGACTCTCGAAGGGATTGAAACGATCAAAATTTAGCGGTGTATATTACTTAGGCTCTATTTCATCGCAAACTGTTTACTATATAAAGAAAGAAAGAAAACACGTTTATTTGGCACATAAAACACACAATTAAATAACAATTATGGAAACACATAATTTTAAAAATACATACACATTGTGTGTCTCACGGCTGCGCCAAATAGGTCCAGTTCAGCATAGTGCCAGGCCACTACGTAGCAGTTGCCTGACGCTGGTTTTGAAAGATCTACTACATTCATTGACTGTTAGGCGGCACGCAGTTCACCGGATCAGCTAGTAAATAATAAAAAACAATAATCTCAATATTTTCACGCGAACACAACCGCCTCCTTTTTTAAATCGGTTAAAATGAACGAAAGTTTCAATTTACCAAATTTTGCGATGGAACAAAACATTTTAGGCATAACAAAGCGTTTATGACCAGCTTAGTGACATTTTCATAACAAAGTCTTATGTAAGTTGTAACAAAAGAAGTAAAAAACAACTGAAAAGCCATTACAAGAGTATTCGGTGGAATTTTTTCGCGTGAAGTTCGGTCGGTTTTAATTACCTATTTGCAAATTGATTCATAGTGGATTTTGTGTTTTGAAAATAGTAGAATTACCGATTGAATCAATCATAAGATTTTTATACAACATTATTACAAGCTTTTATTTAGTTTCCCTATATTAGTCTGTCATCAAATCTTGCAAATTAAATTTGATCCACTTCCCGGTTACCGATTGAGCTGAAATTTTGCATGCATGTATAAATCATATGACAATACAAAATTATTATGACATGGAGCTGATCTGATGATAGAACCGGAAGGTGGCCGTAGGATCTCTGTAATTAAACGACATAACCCCATCTAGTTTGGACTCGTATGATTCGTCTTGACGAGTATTAATTATACACATTTACTGCGTTAAAAAAGCTTGTTATGAAAAAAAGATTTTCATTAAAAAATTGGTTTTAGTTTATGCAAAACCTCAATAATATAGTTTGTTCAGAATCAGTAACTAATTGGATTCCAAACGTTTTTACACCATGTTATATTTTTTGCCAAAAATATTTAAAAAGTTTACAAGTGGGATTCCAACGACACTAAGTACAACACAGGTCACAGCAGGCAGTAACGGGCATTAAACGCTAGCAAACAGCTGGGTTCAAGCACAAAATAGATAGGTACAGAAGACAATCTCATGTACATATGTACTTCACTTTTTATACCTACGCTCGGTGGACGCACACTAATGAACGTTTGAGCCGGAACTGTTCGACGAGTGATCCGAGACGCGAACGAGACATCGTGTCTGTAAGCGGTGTCTATGTGTGCGTTGCTCGAACGCGCTTTGTATATAGATTCACTTCTGTACCTATATATTTTGTGGTTCAAGTGCAAAACACCCCTCAGTCACCTGGATAGCCCGGTGACTATGTATTTTTGCTGACATAACAAGCTCACCACTGTCTTTGTGACTTTTCATGATACAGTTATGAAACTTTGTACACAGATTCTTCGCAAAAACTACAATTTTTCTTCACTGATATAATAAAGAGGTAAAGTTTATTTTTATGTTTTTTTGTTTGTAGGAGGTAATTTCTGGAAGTACTGGTCCGATTGCTAAAATTTTTCACCCATAGAAAGCTGCTTTATTCCTGAGTGACATATGCTATATTTTATGTACGCGGACGAAGTCGTGGGCAAGAGCTAGTGTTGTATTTATAGGGTAGTGTCCGGGGTAAAAAAAAATACATTTTATTTAGTCCGTATTTTAGATTATAAAAAAATATTGGACACGCATTTTTTCTTTTTTCGATTAAACAAAAAATAACAAAGATATAGCCTATTAAACTTTAATGGGCTATATGTTTGTCATTTTTGGTTTAATTTACAAATAAAAAAATAAGTGTCCCTAATTTTTGCGTAATCTAAAAGACGGACTAATTACATTTTTTACGGCCACTAGCCTATTGCAACTTTCACGCGTTGCGTCACGAAGGAAAGGGCCTCTTCAGATAGACAGATGGACAACAAAGTGATCATACAAGGGTTCCGTATACCTTCCGAGGTAAGGAACCCTAAAACCAGCTCCAATTTTACTTATTCAGTTAATTCAAAAACCTTGCCACGCACCTCCAACTTACACCAACAATTTAGCATGTAGGCTTATTAAATTACATATTCGACCATGCAAATGTGTCCCGACAAAGAGCCTTTGATCCGCGCGACATTATTAGCCACGCTTTTGCTGAAAAATAGGGATGGTGCTAGCGAATAATTTTATTTGATGTTTTTTTCCGGCCCTTGGGGTCAATGTCGGACCCTACATCAAGAGTTTTTTTTTGGACATCAGCGTGTGAGTGTTTTGCTTTAAAATGTTACCCTACACTGAGAATAGGCTAGTTGCCGTAAAAAATGTAATTAGTCCGTCTTTTAGATTATTCAAAAATAAGGGGCATGTATTTTTTTTATTTTTAAATTAAACCAAAAATTACAAAGATATAGCCCATCAAAGTTACGTGTAACGTCACGCCATGCTGCATTTTTTGACGTAGAAGAAACCTATTCACTCTCGACTTAAAGAATTCCAGGTACATGATGGATATCCCACCTACACGCACAAAACGTTTTGAGAACACATTCATGTGCGTGCAGCTAGGGAGTGAAATTCCTTGCTGGAGTCTGTGTTTCCTGATAGCTACAACCTGGGAATCTTTAAGTCGAGAGTGAATAGGTTTCTTCTAGGTAAGCGCGTTCCATCGTCGACCGCATCGTCGCTTTCCATCAGGTGAGTCGCCCGGATTGCCCGGTGGCCATGTATTTGTGCGGACAACCAAGTGATATAATAAGCAACTTATAACTTTGTGATTTATCATGATACATAAATTTTGTACACAGGTTCTTTGCATAAAAAAACTAGACTAGACTAAAACCACAAAATAGATAGATACAGAAGACAATCTCATCTTGTATGTACTTCACTTTTTATACCTACGCTTGGTGAACGCACACTAATGACCGTTTGAGCCGGAATTGTTCGACGAGTGATCTGAGACGCGACCGAGACATCGTGTCTGTGAGCGGTGTCTTTGTGTGCGTTGCTTGAGCGCGCTTTGTATGTAGATTGACTTCTGTACCTACACACCACTAATTTTTAATTAGTACAAATACTTAAAGGGCTTATTAGAAAAGCCCTTGTTATTATTTAAGTAAAGTCTCAATAAATAATATTCAAAAACAGCAAAGTTATTAGCGTTTATGTTTATCCCAAAATGTCTCTCAATTTATGGAAATATTGTGCAGGCTATTGATTATGAACGAATAAATGACAATTAAAATGGAAAAACACTTCCCGCAGTATTTTCTACTAGCAATTGTTACGTTTGATTGAATCTATGATGAATTTACCTTTTCGTGGTCAATTTTAAGATTTTAGTTTTTTCTACTTTTGAATACAAAAATATGATCAGTAACGGGTACAGACACAGCCTCATTTTTTTGTGTACTAATTAAAAAGTAGGGGTGTATATTTTGTGCTAAAACTAATGTTGTATATTGACCAACACAATTAGAAACCTACCTCTCTGACGGTAAAACAAGCCGATGACAACCCTACTCCCGACCTTATGAGTAATGTACGCAACGGTGTACATTCACGCACAGACGTTACTACATCCCGTACACTCGAGCAGAGTACAATTAAACAGGCAAATAACACGGCACGTCGCTAGTTAGGAGCATTTCGGGCAGGCTTGTATTTTTAAACTGTACGCAACTGTATGTGTTTTGTAGTGTACTGACGGTGTGAGGTAAAAAAGGGTGTACTATTTCTGCTGAAAGTGTAGGACTTAAGCTAGAATTACACTGAGCACGTGTGTTGAATGCGCCGGTCTGGGCACATCGGTCTCCTTACATTTTATATGGAAACTAAACTTGTAGAGCTACACTTTATCCACGCCACGTGACGTCGTTCTACGTAAAATCAGGCGTTTTACACGTGTCCTGCGTCGGTCTAATTTAGTTCCAAGTGCTTTAACGTTTAAAATATAACTTGGGAAATACTTGAATGAAAAGATTGAGTTTAGTTTAGTGAAGAGACAAACTTTTTTTTCATTGATATAAGCTGCTTTATTCCTGAGTGACATAGGCTATTATATGTACGTAGGCGAAGCCACGGGAAAAAGCTAGCTCCTAATACAGGGCATCGTGTAAAAGAAAAAATATTTTAAAAGCTTTTTATAAGATACAGACATTTTCTTCACCCACCTACCCAAAACTGAAAAATCACTTCGAAAACCTAAAATGACTGTCAAGCTAACAATAAAAGCGTCAAATGGTTGAAAGCAACTTTCACGTCAAACAAAACGACGTAATGATGATAGATGGTGTATTTTAAAAGCGAATATAAAAAAGCCAACAATTACCCACTTTGCTTATTCGAACCATTTAGCCGGCATCATTATAAATGTACCTACGAGTATATCGTTCATTTGTTTGCGATAAATTAGGGTGACTATGGGTTTTAGCACTTTGAGGATAGTGCTGCTAAGGGTGGGTTGCACCATTTAACTATAACGATAACCAAACCATAACCAGCCGTGAAACGGCCGCCTAGTGGTTGCATGCCGCCGTGTGGTTGTATGTAATTGTACACCACAAATTTTTAATTAGCACAAATACTTATAGGGCTTCTTAGAAAAGTTCTTGTTATTGTTTAAATCTCAATAAATAAATAATATTCATAAACAGCAAAGTTATGAGCGTTTGTTTAAATCCCTAAATATCACTCAATTTATGGAAATATTGTACTGGCTATTGATTTATGAATGAATGAATGCCGATAAAAATAAAAAAAAACACTGCGATTAGTATTTTCTAGTAACAATTGATATGAATAATTGATTCAATTACGAATTTACCAATTATGATAATTTTTTGTAGACGATTTTGGCTTTTTGTATTTTTTTTACCTTTGACTATACAAAATTATGATGAGTATGACTATGGATACAGACCCATTTTCTATACTAATTAAAAAATAGAGGTGTATATGTATAATAAGTATAACCAGCTTTTGGCCTTCGGGAGTCGCAGAATGCCTACCTGTAACCGTAGGTACTGGTTTGCGGATAGTGAGCTATAGGTAGCTCACCGTGCAACCTTCTGGTAAGGATCGAACTCCCATCGACGGCGCGTTTTGTTTCACGTTTAGAGATATAGGGATGTCAAGAAAATTGTAGGGGCTAACTAGGGCCGAGGCCTGCCAGGGTGATAGATTGTTAGATACTCCCTCTCACTCTACCCAGAGGGGAAAAGTTACTTGATGATTGGCTCGCAAAAGAAAAAAGGCTTGGTGCTCTTATTTATTTATATGATCAGCCAACAGCTGCGTACACAATCTAAATAAAAATAGATAAAAAAATGAAGTCCGAAACAAAAAAAAACTAATATTTAAAAAAGGAAAAGTAATATGCAATGTACTGTATTTTATACTTATACTTCATAGATTAACTATAAATAAACATACACCCTGCACTTTTTTTGTTACATCATCATCATCATTATCATCATCAGCCTTTTTAATATTCCTACTGCTGGGACTCAGGCCTCTAGGAGAAGGAATGGGCTGTCATCCCCTATGCGGGCCCAGTGTTGGCTAGTAAATATCACGTGTCTTCGAATTTTTGGTTCTAGCACATGCCGGTTTCCTCACGATGTTTTCCTTCACCGTTTTGAAAACAGTGGTGATGAAATAAATTACACAAAGTAATGCGCCTGGCTGGGTTCGAACCCGCGAACTACAATTCAGCCACCACGCCTCTGTTTTGCTTACACATAATAATAATCATTAGTTGTACTTTAGATTACAAATAACATCAAATTATTAAAAAAAAAAAAACAGGTCTTTTGACGTTAATACTACGTCTTTTAAATTGATTGGCCACCATAGTCGCTATTCAATCGGAAGAATTATTATTACATTTTGGGGTGACGATAATTGTCTTATAAAACACTCAAATTATAGTCCTATTACTTAAAATAAATCACCATTACGATGGTGGCCTAATTCCTCGCGCCATTAGTGGCACATTATTGTACTGTTGATGGACCAAATATTTTGCACGTCATCCCCCCTCCATCCCCCACGCGTAGCCCTGTCCCGCCGATAATTAAGGGACAATAATTATTTATCAAATTTGTTACGGCTGGCTGCTCCTTAATGGAACGTGCTGGTGTGAAAAGTGCAATGTTTCTCTTTATTTAATTGTGAAAAAAGCTTTGAAAAATATGTGAAAAAAATCGTAAAGGAACTTTATTTATTTATTTATTTAATCTTCATGCAACAAAACATACATGGGCGACTTTATTTAGAAACACTTAAACAATACAAATAGAGGAAGTTTGTCAGTGTTTAAAAGTTTGCAGCATTGTGTTAAACAGCCGAGGGTTGAAGTGACATATTTCCACATGCATCAAACAACGCTTTTCAATACACTTACAATGACAGAAAAATGTATATATTTAATGTCTTTGTAGATTAACGAGAGTTGACCTACGACATGTGGGAGTCGCTTAGCCCTCACCCTGATACGATAAATACAATAAATTTTAGGGGGGCGATGATGCACACTTTTCCGCACTAGTGCGTAAAATATGATTGAAAATTAAAAAAAAACATCATATATGGGATATTATATAGCTTCGCACAGGTGTTACAAATCTTCAAAGTTCTCGACTTTTCTCTATTAATCTATACATCTATACTCTATACATAGGTGTAAATAAAATTGAAGTGTCTGTTTGTAATATTGAAATAACTGCTTTTTACTACATGCATATGAATATATATACGTAATTGTATAATAACATTTTTTACAATTTTTGTGTCTGTCTGTTTGTCCAGGCTTAATCTCTGAAATGGCTGGCCTGATTTTGACGGGACTTTTTTTGGCAGGTAGCTGATGTAATAAGGAGTAACATAGGCTTCTTTTAATTTAGAAAAAAAAATAATTCAAAATCCTGTAGTCCACGCGAACGAAGTCGCGAGCACAGCTAGTACTTATTATATATTAATATACATGGTTTATACACTTAAGCCTTCCAAATAAATCTCTCTGGTCCATTAATGAAAATCCCATAAAAATCTGTTTCGTAGTTTTTCTGTTTTTTTTTTTTTATTGCTGATAGATTCGAGCTTGACCACGTCTCACCTGATGGAAAGCGACGATGTATCGGTGGTGCATCGCCGTACGTCTGGAAGTCCGATGATGGAACGGATTAGGCGGATTTAGGTTATGCAATTCCGAAGCACACTCCCCGAAATGCAACCTGTAGAAAACCGACAGCCCCCGATTCTTTTGCTCTGACCACGTGACTGGGCATTGAGATGACGTCATTGACGTACCATCAGCAGGGGCCCAGCTGGATCGAAGCCTACTGCTACTGTTACTACTGAAGTTAGTTTCGAAAGATAGCTCAGCCCCAATATGAAGGCACAAAGGAACGGGGTGGGTTTTTAGTCAGTAATAGTCTGACACTATCTCCCGCTCCGCCCAAGAGTGGGGGATGTCATTGGATGATATTCCTACCGAAAAAAAAAGCGTACTTTTGAAGTTTTCTACTAGCGTTAACGACTGCAGGTTATCACCTTGGCTAGGGGTAATGGTCTACCCGTGTCTCCAATTTCATCCAAACCCGTTATGCCGTTCGAATGTGAAGAAGTAACAAACACACACACACACAAACTTTCGCCTTTATAACATTACCGTGATAACTTCTGCAATAAAGTAATTTAATAAAACATTACTTTAACATTCAAAGCGACGTTATTAACCTGTAATCTTATTAGGAAGTTACTTCACAAGTGCTTGTAATTAGTTAATTAAGACAGGTAATATCATTTGACATGTAAAATAGAGTACGGTGCTGGGTTGATGCGGGGTACGAGGAAATTGGCATGTGGTAAGATTTAAGTGCCAATGCTAACAACTCTCAAGACGGTGAAGGAAAATATTGTGAGGAAATTGGAAACCTATATTTCAAACTAGCTTTTGCCCGCAGCTTCGTCCGCCTTTTTTTATTTTTTTTATTTAATTCATAAACAGTTTTCGTTGTTTAAATACATAATTTCCTCGCCAAACTTTACAGTTTGATGGCGAGATACGCTCGCTTTTATAACTTAAACAACAAAAGTCTACAAAACATCAATCTAAACAAAACCATAGCTACATAAAATTAATATTTTTGCACAATAACGATAAAGTGGGTAAGCACTCAGCGCGTCCAAACCTGCAAAGCCTATATCTAATTAAATTAAATGAAATGAAAGAAAGAGAAAAAGATACGCGGGTGAGTGGTAGATGTGTGAGGTACAGCGTCTGCCAACTGAAATCCATTTACCAATATGATATGTCATCATATTGACATATTGTAGGTAGATATTGGTTTCCTGATTAATTGTACCGGTCATCTAAAGGGTCGTATAAATCATGTTGTATTGACATTGACGGTTAGGTGTGGTGAAGTAAACAAACAATAGCCGTATCATTAGGTACCGATATAAACCTATCTAGCTATCTAGCTAGGTTTACCTACGGTTTCACTCGTGTGAATCACAAAGTAGATAGGTACAGAAGACAATCTCATATGAGTACTTTACTTTTTATACCTACGCTCCGGTGGACGCACACTAATGAGCGTTTGAGCCGGAACTGTTCGACGAGCGGGCCGAGGTGCTTCGAGATATCGTGTCTGTGAGCGGTGTCTACGTGTGCGTTGCTCGAGCGCGCTTTGTATGTAGATTGACTTCTGCACCTATCTATTTTGTGGTGTGTGTGTTTTTTTTTTTAATTCTCTGCTATAAAAAGCTGCTAATAATAAGTTTTTATAATTTTTTCAAAGCACGCTTTTATAACGCAGTGAACTTGTATATTTAACAATAAACTACTATGACTATCTCAAATTACTTGAGACCAGCGCAACACGCATTTTTTCTTCCATTCTGTCCTGTCACCCGTCACACTATCACTAACTCCCTTTTCTTTCATGTCACTCCTCACACAATCCATCCATCTTTTGTTCGGCTTCCCTCTGCTTCTTCACCCATCTACATTTGTATACTCAGAACTTTTTGAGCAACATGCGTTTCATCCCTCCTCTTCACATGACCATATTAAGACAAACGATTTACTTTCAACTTTTTCAGAATTTCTTAATTCATCATTTTCCTGCCCTTGTCCCGTTTTATTTGGGGTCGGCGCAACACCTTTGTTTCTTCCATTCTGTCCTGTCACTCGATTTTTTTTTGTGTGGGAAAATCATCTTATGACATAGACTGACACATACTTTTACTGACTAAAAACTCACTCCTGTTCCTTCTTGCCTTTCGTACCGGGACCGAGCTTCCCTTTAGGATAACCCTAGCCCCAGTAGGCTTCGGTCTGGTTGAGCCTCTGCTGCTGCTGACAGCTCCTTGAGGCGCGCGGGAACAGTGCACGCCATCGACGCCTTGGTCTTGGTCCGGACAGTTACCGGACGGTCGGACAGGCGAGCTACCCATTGCTCACTGTCCGCAAGCCCACGCCTAAGGTGGCTGGAAATCCGCGATCGGAATCCCGGCAGCGGCGAGAGCGCCGTTGCCTGATGCAGTCGGCCTCCTCCTTTGCTAGCACTACTGCTTCGCAGAAGGAGGCGGCCGCCTGCCACTCCTCCTCGCTCCGGACCACGGCGTTCTTTTACTTGTTACGCTTTCACTAACTCCCTTTTCTTTTATATCACTTCTCACACAATCCATCTATCTTTTCAGAACTACTTACTGTAAAACAAAATTTCACCTGAGCCTGAAAACCGAACAAAAAACTCTTACGAGTATAGCAAAGTAAAATGTAACTTCTTTGTAAAAAGCAACGTACATTATAGTTTCAATTACCATAAAACGAGGGATGTCTCATTACGTTTCGTGTGCTTACCGCTCAGGTGTAGGGTTACTATCCTTTTGGAAAATATTGGACGGGTCTTGAAAATAAGATCATTAATTTGCACACCAAATGAAGATTTTTGGTTATTGTTATTTTCATTTCTTCCAAAGCTAGGTATTTTAAAATGAAGGTACACTGTTATGGGAGATGATTTATTTTTACAGTCATCAGTCTCCCACAAAGAAAATCCCAAATAAAACGGGACAAGGGCACGAAGATGATGAGGATAATGATGATGATGAGTCTCCCACAAAGAAATTAGGAAATATTTTTATGTTATGTTATTTAAACTAGTTCAAAGAATAGTAATTTAACATTTTTTTAATCTTAATTTTAATTACGAGTTGTTATCCCTTATTATAGCCGGCAGTAGAAACCAGATGTCTTACCTCAGTGTAAAACAAAAGACAATCACTAGCAAGAGAGGCACCCGCCGCGCCGTAGTCACTTCTATGTGAATGCTATCGCGGTAACGGGCAGTTACAAGAGTCTGCTTTTACGCGGTCTGCGTATTAATTTATTATTTTATTGTACACCACATAAATAAAAATAGAGGACAAAAATTATAAAAAATAAGTGTATGGTATAATGGGCGGTCTCATCGCACTAGGCAATTTCTTACAGACAAGATTTTTTTCAGATATTACAAATAGCAATCTTTTAAATATGATTACAAAAATATAGATGCTCTGATCATTTGAATAAAAAAGATAAATAAAATTCTTTGCTATCCTTCCTTACGTACATATATCTTTAACAACTTTCTTTGAAAGAGCAATATCCTCAAAAACGAAATAACACACCCACCCTACACCTCTAAGCAATAACTTCAGTTTTCGCATACAAATTATGTTATTCGTGTCGCAACTGACACACCTCTATCCGTCTCTTTCTTTTGTTCCTATTGATTCATGTTGTCCCTCTCCTATCTTCTAATTAGCGTGCCCTCGTGTGGTGAGCTTTTGAGGTGTGACAGAAATGTGGTAACGAGATATCTTGGGAACGATGCCGGTCGGTGATGTACGGATTTTGAAAGTAGAACAGAATAGAATGTGATTTATTACTTGGTTAACAATATTTGACGTTTGATAACCATTCGGATACCATAATTAGAGACACAATAGAAAGATAATGAGTGAGCGAACGCCGGTGTTCGCTTAGGGTTTAATAAATTAGTGAAATAAAAACAAAATGATAATTATTTAGTATTTAGTTATAAGCGCATTTTATCCTGTGTGGAATATTTTGAAACCTATTTTTATTATGCGCAATGTGCCCGCGCGCCTCAAGTAGTAGTCAGCAACAGCAGGGACCCAGCTGGGTCGAAGACTACTGGGGCCAGGGTTAGTTTCGAAATACAACTCGAGCCCCGGTACGAAAGCTAGAAAGAACGGGGTGGGTCTTTTAGTCAGTAAGAGTCTGACACTATCTCCCGCTCCGCCCAAGAGCGGAGGTTGTCATTGGATGATCATTCCCACCATAAAAAAAAGCTATCATACTCAAGATACTGCTGAGACAGGCTCGTAAGCTGTCCATCAGAGACGCATATCTTTTACCCTATTGTAAGCGACCACGTTTTAGAGCCACGTTTCTCATACTCTTCTTCTTCTTCTTCTTCCTGCCCTTGTCCCATCTTATTTGGGGTCGGCGCAATACGTTTTTTTCTTCCATTCTACCCTGTCACTCGTCATGCTATCACTAATTACTTTTCTTTCATATCACGCAATCCATCCATCTTTTCTTTGGCCTCCCTCTCCCTCTCCACCCTTCCACATGTATACTCATAACTCTTTTGGTAACATGTAGGTATTTCATCCCTCCTCTTTACATGACCATACCAAGACAAGCGATTCCCCTTCAGCTTTTCAGTCACTGGCGCTACTTTCAAACTTCCTCTAATATACTCATTTCTCACTTTATCCACTCTCGTCACACTACACATCCATCTCAACATTCTCATCTCCGCTACATGCAATCTTTTTTTATCCGTTTTGTTTACAGCCCAACATTCTGCCACGGTTATCAAACATGGGTATTTAAAAAACCACTTAATTCCTAATACAGTGCTAAAACTAAGTAAATATAGAAATCAATAAAGTTTTTCACGCCTTCAGTAAATATTTTTCTTTGGCTTGTTGTACATTGCAGTGTGAATGGAATTCCCGACTCGACCATAGAGCGCATGTATTTTTTTTTCTTATTGGCTGTACGTAGAGTGCGGTCTTGACAGGTAGAAAATAAATGCCTGTGAAGTGTGGACTCCACCAGTTTGAGTATTTTACGGATATTACTGTTATAAACGTGTTTTAATAGTAATTTGTATTTGTGAAATGTACCTACTAAGCTTAAAATGGTACGGTAAAGGCATGATTTTTTTTTTTTGGTTATAAAATCGTTAAATAACTTTTCCCACTTACTACATCTATCTGTCTGTTCTTAGTAAACTCAACCTACTAAATGAGATAGTACCTTGTGTACTAAAATTAATAAAAAATACACACTTTTCTGCCACTTAAGTTTATTAAAAAGAAACAAATAAACGAAAATTTTATAAATTTAATGTTTTATACATTAAATTAGAAAAAAAAACCTACAAGCCGAATAAGGATGCCTAAATATATTATTATTAAATAGGGTAAATAGTTTAGTACCTAAGTATTATATCATACATAAAAATCTTCTATTATACGAGTACTGAAAAGAGTGGATCTTAATTAAATAGTAGTTTTTCTCAAGAGAAAAACCGAGAATTTTAAATATTTTGAATCGCTAGCAGGTATTAATCACATAATTTTCTAGTAACAAAACATGCATGATATATAAAGTAATTCACACACGCAAACATTGAACGTACCATAAGAATTGAAACGTATAAAATAAAAAAACTGCTCATACCCGAAAAGTAACAAGCATAAAACTATAAAACGAAACGCAGTATCAGCAGGTACAAGTAATATCCTTGTAACGGGCGCCATAAACCATGGGGCCCCATCACAGACCACGGAGGCATAGCTAAGGAAGGAATTGACAAAGCTTACATACGAAATAAATGAAAGAAAAAAGAAAGACAATATGTTTATTTTGCATACAGGCACACACAATGAGATAACAATTGTAGGAACAAGCATAAAATACACCAATATTGTGTCTCAAGACTGTGTACCCAAAAATGTGTTTTTAAATTCAAATTCTTTATAGCGAACCAAGTGCATGATATGGACACAGATATGGAGATGTTAGCAATAGGTGCTAGGTTTTTAGAACTAAGTTGAAGGTGAAGGCATTGCAATATAAATGGTTACCAATTATTATTTATTTTTTTTAATTGTTATAGTAATTATTATTTTAATCTTAATTTTATTTTCAAGCATGTTGTTTTTAATTTTTATACTTTTTTATTTTTTATTTTTCCTCATTTATTTATTGATTATTTGTAAATTTAATTCAAGGTCACCTCAATTTCGAAAATTAAGTGACACTAATGGGAGAAGACACTGACTTCTGTAATACAGGTTTTTACTTAGCTCAGAAGTCAGGGCTTCAATATATTGTGTGAAATAATTGTTTGTGTCAATAAACTATTTGATTTGATTTGATTTAAATTATCTAGTCTTGCTTGCTCGATTATTTCCCACTTCAAAAACCAAAAAATACACTTTTTTTTTGAATTGGAAAGATGTACACTGCTCGTGGGTGGATATAGGCTACCCCCAAATGTTATCACAACATTCGGTTCTGTGCGTATTGCATCCACCGGATTGTGAACAACCTCACCATTACCTAGTCACTTGGTCAGAACAAAAGAATTGAGGGCATGACCAACTTGAAGTGTTCGACGCAAGCGAAACGGTTGTAACTTGACAGGCCTGTTGGTCTAGTGGTTAGTAGCTCTGATTGCTATGCCGGAGGTCATGGGTTCGATTTCCGCCCAAGACAAATGTTTTTGTTATAAGCATGATTATTTGTTATTGTGATTTTTCTATATTATGTATGTATTTGTTAATATATAGGGTGACTCGTAATTAGTGTACGATACTTAAACACGTGATTGTGCTCATAACAACCAACAACTTTTACTATGGGAACAAACCTGAAATCGCTAGCTATGCTAGAGCATAGCAGTCAGGATCATTAACCACTGGACCAACAGGCCCGTCAGTACTTGAGATTCCGTGTTCTATGGCCACCATAATATTCAATATTTGAGGGACGTTACCTTTTATACGCCGAGAGTGCATCGTAAAATGTTTAGTATTTTTTTTGAGCACAATTTAATCATTTTCGATGCTGTAGCTTTCTTCCTGTATAATGTTTTTGGTATATTATAATATAAATAGCTTAATTTGTCTGGTTAAATTAGTTAACTGAAGTGGAACTAAGAATATTACCTATACCTCATACCTAACAAACTGATTAGCATCCGTAGACTCATAGTAAGGTTCAGTTGAAAACCAGCGTCAGGCAACTGCTATATTTGGCGCAGCCTTGAGACACACAATGTGTGTGTATTTTTAAAATTATGTGTTTCCATTATTGTTATATCATTGTATGTTTTATGTGCCGAATAAAAGTGTTTTCTTTCTTTCTTTCTTTCTATTATGTTTTTAATTTTTACTGTTGTTTGCTAAAAATAAACCAAAGGATAGGCGTATTAATTATTATTTATTTTGTCGTCTAAGACATCTCATCATCAATCTTGAATATAAAGAGTTGTGGAATTAATAACGTCTTTCATTTACTTTCCGCTACATAATATACAACATCATTTTTAGGGTTCCGTAGCTCAAAAGGAAAAAGACGGAACCCTTAGGATCACTTTGTTGTCCGTCCGTCTGTCTGTCTGTCTGTCAAGAACCTTTATCTTGGGAACACATGAAGGTATCGAGTTGAAATGAAAACCGTATACTCAAGTCTGCGGTTCCTTCAAGCTGTGAAAAAATCAAACTTCTAAGTTAACGAATAAAAAAGATACGGTCGTTTATGTCGCAAAAAACGTATATTTTGATACTCTCAAAGATCGAAATTCATAGGCTACTTCCCGTTGACCCAGAATCCTGAAATTTGGCATAAGGCAAGGTCTTATAGCACAGGTATAGGAAAAAATCTGAAAACAGTAAATTAGTTGTTACATCACAAAAAAAAATTCAATTTGGAAAAATCTTCGAGACTCCGTTCGGGAATTGTAGTTTGCACAGAACCCTCAGTGCGCGCATTCGACTCGCACTTGACCAGTTTTTTTTAGTTTACGCAAAACATGGACATAATTGGTTCAGAATCAGTAACTGAATGGATTCCAATAGTTTTTACACCATGTTATATTTATAACCATTTTTTTTTAAGTTTATAAGTTGGACACCACCGACATTAAGTACAACACAGGTCACGGCAGGGCTTGACGGATATTAGGCACCAGTTGGGTGCAATTGCAAAACAACCCCTTAGTCGCATGGATCACCCGGTGACTATGTATTTTTGCTGACATAACAAGGTTATAACTTTCTGATTTTTCATGATACAGTTGTGAAAAATTGTGTGCATAAATTCTATACCTACAAAAAATACTAGTTACGTGTTTCGGGTTTTGCATATACTAAAATTAATGTATATAATAAATAAAAATATTTCTTATATGGTTCAAAACGTAACTTTCTTTCCTAGTCTCAAAGATTTCACAGGATGCATTTTGGAGACTTTGCGCAGGAATTACATGACTTGATTCCACCATCTCACTTCTACCATCGAGCATCCACCCTTATGTTGTTGAAACCTCTAAAGTCCGGATCAAGCGTTTTGCCTCGTCGTTGATACCACGTACGACGGGAACAATTTGCATACTACGGTCTTCCCGTCCGATTACAATTTAAGTATCTTCAAGGTAAGACTGAAAAGGCTCTTAATAAACTAGTGCGCCTCACCATCAACGATTGCATCACTGCTTACCATCAGGTGGGATCGCAGTCAAGCAATAGTATATATCAGATAAAAAAAAAACACAGATCCATGAGATTTTTTTTTTCTATGGAAATTGGTCTAACCTACTTTAATATCGGTAAGCTAACGTAAGTTCTATATTAATTTCTTCCATCAAAACTGTTCTGTAACTAACTTTCTTCGTTACAGTCCTTTTTGTTACCGAGACCAAATAGCCTAAGGGAAGATGCTGACGAGCAACTTAGTATACCAGCAACTTTCTGTCTCAGTCGCTGTCTCCGAAGATGTATCACCGCGGTCAATTCTGACTGATCACTTAAAAAATTTCACTTGAGACCTGCGATAAGGCGCTAATCCAAACCATTTGAAGTTTTCGTTTCGAGTGCAATCAAAACTGAATTTATCAGTGGTCAGGCAGAAATATGTTTGATACACGAGAGCAATATTGACGCGACTTTTTCGTAAAAGTTTGCCACCAATAGACAAGGCGATAGTTGTGTCGCTGGCATATAGTCGAAGTCAAGCAAAAGAAACTTTCCCAGCTGTCATGTCGCTACATGCGTGTACTTTAACACAATCTCGTCGACTCGATGTAAACCACTCTAAAAACCAGCGCTGTGAATTCCTCGCGTTATATCGGCACCCTCCCTGCTAACTGTCGTAACTAACAATTGATATTTTTCCAGGGGAGCCGTTTTTCGTTCGAGCATTAAAATCATGTTTCTGTAATTGCGTTAGCTGTAGTGTATAATATAAGCCAAGAGCAATATAATAAGTGTTTTATATTGCTCTTGGCTTATTCTTTAGGTACCAAGGTAGTAAGGATATTTTTTCCCTTTAATTGCACTTACGCAAAACAAAATACGTGATTATCTTCTAAACGGTAAATGACACAGATACGACGATTTGAGAGAACTTATTCAAAATAATGTTATGAACACGTTGGTAATATCAGTGCAGATACGCCTGTTTGTGAGATACGACAGTTAGCGGGGAGGGCGACGATCTATGGGACCACTGCGTTATGGACTGTTTAACGCAAGCCTCAAAGAGAAATCTGCTAAACCGTAGTGGCTTATCAAACCCGAATGATGCCCGGTAGAGCCACGGAGTATTTGTGAAAAGGAAACCCATGGTCCTAGAATGCAAAAGGCTCCTAAAAGAAATAAGTGTGGTTTTAGTCAATACAATTCTAACATGCCAAAGCCACAGCATTATGTTGAGCGTTCGACCCTCTTTCCCATTAGATGATTATTTTTGTAAGCCTTCAAATTGCGTAATTTCCAGCAAATAATGTAGGTACGGTACCCTCAGAGCGTGAGTCCAACTAGCACTTGCCCAGTTTTTCTGACATTCATGTAAGAAACAAATTAGTTGCGGCGACTAAAGTTGCCCGTGTGTTGTGTTTCTAAATATTGGAACCCATTATATTCTACACAAAGAAAACATTTTGGGTTTAATAAAAGGCCTGAAAGTTTTTCTTCTAGATTTTCTTAAGGCATAGAAAATCAAACAGTAATTCTTAAAGTAGATAATAATTGGATTTTATAACTAGAGTTTTAGTAAAGTTAATAAAGTCTACAGGATGGGATTTACAGAAAGCCTTTGTTCGGTAAACTATCCAATAAAATCTGCTATTTGAGTCATGAAGCGCTGGAAACCTACCTAAAGCCCTTTTTTTTTATTTTAGGTGGGCAAAATCATTCAACGGTATCCCCCGCTCTTGTCCGAAGTGGGAGATAGTGTCAGACTTTACTGATTAAAAACCCACTCCAGTTTCTTCGTTGCCTTTCGTACTGGAGCTGAATCTTCCTTTCAGAAACAGGTCCTTGGCCACAGTAGGTTTCGACCCTACTGAAGAACCTAATAGGCATCTGAAGGAAGACAAGTCTTCTAGGCTCACAAAAAACATAGTTCATTTTTATATTATTATCTGTATTTGTATTCCGGGTAAATAAAATGTAATTATTTTGACCCTGGAAACTACTCTAATAGGGTAGGGTATAGCACAGACTCTGCTTAGTTTGGGACTAGATGGCGTTGTGTGAAAGTTGTGGAGTATTATTATTATGATAAAGTCTATCAATAAATCTAAACTAATAATAATAAGTTTGTATATATATACCTAGTGATTATTTACTAGATTAATTATAAATAAATTAAAAGTATGATAAACGTTCAGAAATGAATGCTATAGATAAAATAATAATATAATATTCCACAACTATCACATAACGCCGTCTAGTCCCAAGCTAAGCAGAGCTTGTGTTATGGGGACTAGACAACTGATAAACATACTTATATATTTCTAAATACATACATGTTATAGATAAATTACACCCAGACACACAACAAATGATCGTGCTCATCACACAAACATTTGTCTTGGGTGGGAATCGAACTTACGGCCTCCAGCATAGCAGTCAGCGTCACTAACCACTAGACCAACAGGCCTGTCATAATAGGTTACTTCTTGGAGAGCTCGTCTTATCTTTGACCATATCGTCGCTTTCCATCAGTGTATTAACACAAAATGATATTTCGTTTTCAACGTTGTAAACTAATTAAGCAATTTCTCGTAACACCCTGTAATATTTACTAAAATTTCAAGTCTAAAGCACTCTTAGCTTTACAAAATAAATATTAACCACTAATTAGGTCTTTATCGAAACTTTTGCTTACAAAATATAATATTTGAGATAATAATTGTAAGCTGTTTACATTTTCGTCTACCATTAAGTTAATTGGTATTTTAATGAGAATATAATTTACAACTAATATTAGGTAGGTAGATATTCTTATTTTTTTATTTTACAAAAATAAAATTACCTGTCATGTTTGCGGGGTCTCTCTTGCTATTTTATTTTGACCTTTTTGAATTTTAATTTGACCTTTAATATTTACTTAATTTTATTTTTTCATTGAGTTTTTTTTAGTTTATACGGTTATATTATAAGGAACGAATAAACTTTTTTTTTCTAATAATTCACTAGCTTTTCCCAGTAGCTTTGCCCATACTAAAGTAGAAAATTTTCTTAAGGCAACGTAATAAATTACTTTGGATTAAAATATGGTCTATTCGTGTATACAGGTTTATTGAAATCCGTTCTACTGTTCAAGCGTGAAGACAAGAGTAAAAAGCATGCACACGCACAAACTTTCACTTTTATAATAATTTTGTAAAATAACCTCTTATCTATGGCTTGGTAGAAAATTATATCACAAGGGATTGAAACCCCGGGATAGAAAAAATTCGTTTGGCTATGAAAAAGTATACACACACACAATTTTTTTTCTTTATAAAGTGTGATATAATGTCTTTTTTTACTGCAATCTACACTTCTACCCAAATATTTTAAAGAAATAAAGTATGTTTTCTTGTTTGTAGCATGTAGTTTCTGACCGATAGGAAGTCGAACTAGAACTATAAAAAAAATAGCTCTGTTGTGTACCTACGCGGGCGAAATCGCAAGAAAAAGCTACAAAGTAATAAACTGCAATATTCAACAAACTTCAAATTTCTACATAACCGATTTTTTTTTACAATAACTCTGAGATCTATAAAACAAAACCAACAGAATTAAAATTCTGTCCACGTCCATAATAATATTTATTTAATTCTAATAATGTTTACTTCTTGTCTGCCCTAACTTGGTCCGTGTGGTCACAACATAGCCACAAATCGCTTTAGTCTCTCTTCTATTTTTGAACGGGGGTATGTCCCATGCCATAGGACAAATAATAAGTGCAGAAGGATAACTCCATATAAAGAGCGAAAATCACTAAACATATTCAAAAATGTGTGCATACTTCGTAGGTACTCAATCAATTGCAGGGTTGTACCCTGTTTTATTAGGTCTGCGCAGTATACAAACCTTTGGTTGGTATTTCAACTAGACATACAAGTGCTTATATTTTTTTAAGCTATTGCATAGCTTCTATCGCGAGCCTTGTGCGTGGAGACCGAATCCAGAAATTCCGTAAGGAAAATAACCTAACACCCCCCACTCATTTGTTTTTTTAAGCGTAGTGACCGATAAGAAAACACATGAGTGAACAATCAATCAAAATTCAATTCAATGTGTGAAAGTGTAATTCAAAGAAAAAAAAAACAAAGGAAAAAAAATACTGCATAAGTAAAATAAATAAATAATTATAATTGCATAAGTTGATAAAAATGCTATGCAATAGTTTTACCGCGGCAGTCCCCGAGTGCCACACGTCTTTTTTTATGTAAACTAGTGCTTGACTGCGATCCCACCTGGGGTAAGCAGCGATGCAATCGTTGAAGGTGAAGTAAACTAGTTTATTATAAGCCTATTCACTTTAGCCTTGAAGATACCAAATAATAATAGAACGAGAAGACCACAGCACAGCACATTGTTCCATTTGTTCTCAATATTTTGAATACAGCCACCGCAAAATTTTGATCGTTTTAATCCCGTGGAGGGTCGATCCGACACTGGGACACTATCGATTTGTAAAGATATTATTAAAAAATAAAGTACCTTTTTTTGAAAACTAGTTTTAATTTACTCATGTACGAAATTAATAATAATTTGTTTAAGAAAACGTCAGCTGAGAGTCCAATGACCTGTAGGTCAATGGTACGCAACGCCGACTACTACCATTACTACTACCAATTCGGTCATTGGACTCGCTAAATGCTCGGATTAAAACGATTAAAATTTTACGTTGTATAAAGGCAGCAGGAGCGTTTGAAAGAGTTACAATGGTCCTGGCATGCAAAAGGCAACTAACGCGCAGGGATATTTTGGTCAGAAAAAATCTGACACGCCTTTTTGCGAAGATGATTTCCCACCTCCCAAAAAAAGGTGTTCGTTGTACGTCGCTGTGGATCTTCTGAACATATCCATTTAGTACCGAAGGCCATGTTCCGAACTGCAGTATCGAAATAATTGATGTTTTTCAAAGGTCTTTTGTAAATAAAGGACTAGGGGTATTCCTACGGTGTTCTGCGTTTTATTTACTGAAATGAATGCAAAAAGATTAGGTTTTGTTCAGAAGTTAAATGGTATAAAGTTTTTCCTTTACTTTGCTGAGTGGTCTCATTTGTAGACAATGGGTTTTATTAGTAAGTTTCATAGCTTAATTTATACGACACGTTATACGACTTTTTTTGCAGTCCTTAATCAGCCATAATCTTGATTAGATAAAACCAAGTCAATTATTTCGTTGGTATGTATCATGGTAACTTATACAAGGAAGTGCTTATATAGATCAACAATTTCAGTTTCAATCACTAGTTGTTGCGCTGTTGTTGTAGTTTGCTGTTGTGTTGTGTTGTATTGTTGCTATTTTTGTATTGTGTTGTTGTGCTGTTGCTGTGTGTTGTGTTGAGGTGTTATAAAATATTATTCTATTTTCTTTTCTTACTGTTGTCAGCAGCTTCTCCTGCGTGATAATAGAAAATTATCCCAAGAAGAAATTTAAGCAACTGAAGAAACACAAGTTTTTTTTTCGGTGGGTAGAAATCATCCAAATGACATCCCCCGCACTTGGGCGGAGCGGGAGATAGTGTCAGATTTTTACTGACTAAAAATTCCATACCGTTCCTTCGTTGCCTTTCATTCCAGGGCCGAGTTTTCTTTTCAGAAGCGAACCCAGGGTTCCAGTAGGATTCGACCCCGTTCGGCCCCTACTGTTTGCTGACATCTCCTTAAGGCGCGCGTGGGAAGCTACGCGCCGTCGACAACTTGGGCTCAGTGCGGACGGTTACCATACGGTCAAACAGCAAGCTACCCATTGCTCGCAGTCTGCACGCCCGTGACGAAACATAGGTAAGATTTATTCATTAAAATTATGACACTTTTTGTCGCTCCACTCAAAGAAGATGGAGTCGACGCTGTCCGACCGTCCGGTAACTGTCCAGACCGAGCCCAAGTCGTCGACGGCACGCACTGTTCCTGCGCGCCTCAAGGAGCTGTCAGCAACAGCAGAGGCCCAGCTGGGTCGAAGTCTACTGCCCAGGGTTGGTTCGAAAGATAGCTCAGCCCCGGTACGAAAGGCCACAAAGGAACAGGAGTAGGTTTTTAGTCAGTAAAAAGTCTGACACTATCTTCCGCTCCGGCCAAAAGCGTGGGATGTCATTAGCAATTTTCCCACCGCGAAAAAAAAACAATACACAGTTCTCAGAGATGATATTTACGTCACAGATTACTGTCACTTTGGCCATAAGTCCATCACTCACTGAAAGCACATTACCCTGGCTTATATGTCAGGAAGCCACGCAAAACCCTTCCGCTTCATAAAGCGAAAGTATCCCTCATGTCGCCATATTTCAAACCATGTCATTATGATTTAATAAAATGTAAAAAACTGGGTAAGTGCAAGTCGAACTCGCATTATGGGTTCCGTACAAAGCCTATGAAAACAGTTCAATTTCCGAATGGAGTGTATAACGTTTTTCCAAATCGCCAAAAATGTGCAAATAATATTTTTAGTATTATTATAAGTTGTAACTACACGCAAATATGTCTGTATTATAAGATTTAATTTAGATAATATAACCCATTTTGTAATATTTATTTTTTATCTCACGTCCAACTCTCCTTTTTTTGTGGTGGAAAAAAATCATCCAATGACATCCCCCGCTCTTGGGCGGAGCGGGAGTTAGTGTCAGACTCTTACTGACTATAAGACCCACCCCGTTCCTTCTAGCCTTCATACCGGGGCTCAAGCGCCCTTTCGAATAACCCTGGCCCCAGTAAGCTTCGACCCGGCTGAGTCCCTGCTGTTGCTGACAACTCCTTGAGGCGCGCGGGAACAGCGCGCGCCGTCGACGACTTGGGCTTGGTCCGGCCAGTTACCGGACGGCCGGACAGTGTGTTACCCATTGCTCACTGTTCGCAAACCCGCGCCTACGTTGGCCGGAAATCGGAATCAGAATCCCGGCGACGGCGGCGGCGATAACGCCGTTGCCTGATGCGTTCGGCCTCCTCCTTTGCGAGCATTACTGCTTCGACGACCAACTCTCCAGTCGCAGGTCTGCTGAAAGAAATTTCGCTAGAAAAAAACAGGGCCTTTGTACTCTTTTATCTGTATTTGTTCTTTTTGATTTCAGAGCAGTGGTGGCCAAGTAGTAGTACCGACTTACGAGTTATAGATCACGGGTTCAAACTCAGCCAGGCGCATTACTTTGTGTAATTTATTTCATCACCACTGCTCTCAAAACTGTGAAGGAAAATATCGTGAAGAAACCGGCATGTCCTAGAACCAAAAATTCGAAGACATGTGACATACACCAACCCGCACTGAGCCCGCGTGGTGGATTACGGCCCATTTGCTTTCCTAGAGAGGAGGCCTGAGTCCCAACAGTGGTGGCGGCCGTATCTTTTTTTTTTCTTTAACTTAAAAGTTTGATTTTTTCACTGCTTCAGAATCTACTGGTTACCTGAGAATTCGGTTTTATATTCAACTCGATATTTTGGTCGTAACAGACAGACAGACAGACAGACGGACACACGGTCAACAAAGTGATCCTATAATTCCGATAGGATTTCGTTATTACCTTTTGAGGTAAGGAACCCTAAATAACAGCAAAAAAATGCAAACACATCGTCTGTGTTATGACGTCATAAGCTAATAGATTGATGGGGCGTTAAAATGCTGCATACGGACGTTATAAAGTGCTGTTTTAGGGGCCATTAGCAAAGCATTGTGATTAGTTGAATGATGATGGGTACTACTTTGTGGCTCGCCTGCCCTGCCCACAAGGCCAATCTAACACAAAATAAATAAGTACAGAAGACAATCTACATACAAAGCGCGCTCGAGCAACGCACACATAGACACCGCTCAAGTTCACGACATCTCGGCTCAATAGCTCGGTCGCACTCGTACAGTTCGACGCAACGCGCTGACCCTAGCGCGATCGCCTAGCGTAGGTATAAAAAGTGAAGTACATACATGAAGTGAAAGACTTCTGTACCTATCTATTTTGTGATTCTAACCTATTATATCTGTTCTGTGGTTCTATCTATAAGTCGTGATAAAATTCCTGAAAAACTTATGTTTGACTCCATTACTTATCCTGTACCCCTAGCCAAGTTGCTAATCTGCAATAGTTAACGCTTGTAGAAAGCTTCAAATGTACAGGAATGACGTCGTCTTAACGCTCAGACACGTGGTCAGAACAAAATAATTGACGGCAAGGTCAACTCGAAGCGTTCGGCGCAAGCGAAACGTTTGTAACTTGGCTAGGGGGGCTGGCTCGCCGCAGGTCACATCCTTCTGAGAAGTCGTACAATCGAATTGGAATTGACCCTTTAGTAACGATCGACAATTCTTAGAATTAGCACAAAGGCCCTCCCCTTTTTCCCTCCATAGTAAATGGATGAGTACCTACCTACTTCACTATTATTCGGGATAAAGGATTGAGATTACTTTGAATGACAGTAGTCTTATTTATATGAAACCAGCTACTTGTCCCGGTTTTGCACGGGATCAAATCACGATAATATTTATAAAAGTGAAAGTTTGTGTGTTTGTTACTTTTTTCCGCATGAACGGATGAATGAATTTAAATGAAATTTGGCACACGGGCCATAGGCCATCGACACGCTATTAAGACGATTGACTTGTTTTATTTTACTCAGAGTAGGCGCACACTGACTTTGCGCAAAAAGGAAAAAAATTTTTTTTTTATTCCGTACATAAAACATGTCACATATAATTAGTCATTAAACCAAATGCAATGCAACCAATGTACTGATCGTCAAGGTTCACACCTTGCTTAGTTTCAATCATGATGCACTTCAATTAAATATAACGATTACTTGTAAAAATAAAATGTTTTAATATTCTCTACAAACTCACGAACGCTATCGGATATATAAATGGGTATAAAATAAGCTTTGAGCTGATGCACTGGACAGCAGATAGCAGTTACTGATTTAGTATTTGTAGAAATGATGTAACACATTCTTAAGTCTACATAGTTTATTGTTTTTAAATATTCTCATTTTGAAAATCGAGTTTTGAACATTGCGTTGTATGGACGGGTCCCAGTGTGCGGCGCAACACATTTTCTTTTTTTAAATAAAACAATGTTGTACAAACACTTGGAATTACTCCCATAAAACTAACATAACACCCAGTACCAGATCTGTAGGCCATACAAATATTTGTTCTGTGCGGGAATCCAACCTACAACCCACAGCACAGCACCCAATCGCTCAACCACTGAGCCAACAGTGCCGTCTTTACAAGCTCTCGTCATGTCAACCGTCAAGCTATCATTTACTCCCTTACTTCGTTTCATTCTTCACATAATCCATCAATTTATTCCATGGATGTATGTATTCTCTCTCCCTTCTCTCCATCATCCGCGTTACATTAATTTTATATATCTCTATTTGCTTTAGATATATTTTGGTAATATTAAGGTGATCATAAACAGGCGACCCACCACTCACAGTTAAAAAAAATTCGCCACCAGCATGTTTCCTGTAGTTTTCATAAAAGTACACTAACTTTTGCCTGCGGCTTTGCTCGCGTACATAAAATATAGCCTATGTCACTTAGGAATAAAGCAACTTTCTATCGGTGAAACAATTTTAGCAATCGGACCAGTACTTTCAGAGATTACCTCCTACAAACAAACAAAAACAAATTTTACGTCTTTATTATATTAGTGTAGATGTAGATTTTACATAGACTCGCTGCACACGGTTGACGCCAGTGATCGTCGCATACTACAAATAGTCGCTGCTCACTTCTGGTGGTCGGCAGTGGCCACTAAACACCAACACAAAACGCCCCCACACGCCACTCACAATTAACGCTTTTAGAGGCTCCTTTTCCACCCGCCTATCGTCACCATCGAGCATGGTTTAAAAGCTTGTTACTTCAACTAACGCAATCCAACGCGATGTTTGATGAAGAGGCAATGCAAAAATAGGGAGTATTCGAATGTTTCACAAAATTGGTTCCAGGAAATACGTATTTTTTTTTAACCCTTAAAAGTTTTTTTAGAAAAAATGCTGTCATTCAAATCTTGATGAAATGTACAAGACTTCTATTGATGTACTTTTTTATATTTTTAATATATGAGTGCTTTATGGAGGACCAAAGCTCACGTAAAATAGTAAATTTTCAGAGGCCTATCTGGAAGAAATTTCGTTAGAAATAAGCAGGTCCTTTGTACTCTTTTATCCTTATTTGTTCTTTTCGATTTTAAGTGTCTGTGTGCACATGAATAAATAAATCAAGAGAGCAAAGGCGCGGGTGAAACTAGTAGTCTGTATTACCATCACGTGGGATGTTCCAAGTCGGAATTAGATAATGTATTCAGCTGCGAGCTTCCCACGCCTAATGGTGTGTGTCATGTAATGTTTGTTACTTCATACAAAATCATTCTGACTTTTCTTCAAACACCAGGATTATTTATTTATTTATTTTACTGTTTATGTACACACAAAAATAACAAAAAAGATAATACATAAGAGACGTTAGTACAAGGTACTGCTTATTTCCAAAGAAATTTCTTCCAGCAGACCTGCGAAAGGAGAAATCAAAAATAAATGTAGACCATAGTGTGTAGGAAGCAAAAGAAGAATATGTGAAGTTTTAATCCAAAGTCATACATAATTATATATACCTAAAAATAATATATACCTACAGCTATAAATGAATACCATACATAATATATACAATATATAAATAATTATCACAATTGAGAGGAAAGATAGTGCTCTTTTACTCGATTTTTAAAAAGTGAGATCGATTTTAAATCTCGAATGCTAGGCGGAAGTGAGTTTCACAACCTCACGGCATGGAAACAGAAAGAATAGGAGTAGTAACAGGATTTATGGGGAGGAGATTTAAGAAGGGATCTGAGGCGAAGAGACGAGCGTAGGAAAAACGATCACTAAGGTAGGAGGGATAAGATTGGTTGTGTAAGATATTAAAAAGAAGACATAAAATCCGAGTATCCAATTATGTAAAGGTATAATATTTAACCTTGTAACACCCACTCCGATCGAAATCGGGAACTTATCGGTCGAAGCTGTGGACTATTACGTTTATCTGGGACAGACAGTCCAGTTAGGTAGGTCTAAGTTATAGAGACGGGTCTATCATCCAAAGGAATTTGCTAAGTTAATGATAAATCTTGATTCTGTTCCTAGCGTGTTTGCATGCGTAGATACCAATAACAATGCACTACCAATACAAGGTGTAAGGGACAGCCCTCCACAAACTTTAAGGGCTTGCTCAGTAGACGAAACTGAGCAACCTACCATAATTTTTTTTTTTTCAGGAAACGGAAAAAAATATCCGCTTCACCATACAATATTATTAACTTGATTGGACAGTTTGTATGGAGAGGCTGAATGCACATATTATTTACCTAAATTTACTTCTCTTGCTTTATAGGAGTGGTGCATTTAAGTGATATTTCAGTGCTTATATTATGATTATAACTATTATTTCTGATTTGAATGAGGTGTGCATTAGTTCAGTTACATGAAGCATACATTAAACTTTTCAACACTGCTTCTAAAGGCACATTGTCACTTATTATATAAGTAGGGATAAAATAAATTAGCTACTTGCCAGGTTAATCACTTATCATTATCATTTCAGCCGACAGACGTCTACTACTGGGCATAGGCCTTCTCTAAGCGTCACCACAGCATCTACCTTGTGCATCTTACATCCATCGGATTCCACTCACCAAGTCATCGGTCCACCTAGTAGGTTGCCACCCCAGAATCTTTCAGCTTCATCGACCGTCCGTTCTGCGAACAATGCCCCCTGCCCACTGCCTCTTAAGTTTGGCGATGTTTCGGGCTATGTCGGTAAATTCATCGTTCAATCACTGTGATAAAAAGCAAATCTAGCATAAAAATTCGTTCAGTTTAAATCTAGTTTCAGAACTCCATTAGTAGACAGCAACCGATTCTGCCTTCCCTATCACGATTAATAAGCTTAATGTTATGTAAATACATTCAGAGATTTGTGTGCTTTGGCCACAAATCGGTAAGGGCAGCTACACATGGTACGTTTTGCGCGACTGAATAAATGAACTTTGTGATTCTGCCGTTAAACGTGAAATTGCATGATTTTGTATCTGGCTATACAGTTGATCCTCAATTGGTTTGGTTGTGTAAGTAATGAGTATTTGTGGGCAAGTAAGGGACACATAGCTCGAATGGATAGCGAGAGATGGACGCGGCGTCTGCTCGAGTGGAGACCACGTGCTCATAAGAGACCGCAAGGGAAACCACCTAAGAGATGGAAGGACGATATTGTTCGACACGCTGGACGGGATTGGATGTCTATTGCCCTAGACCGTCATGAGTGGAGAAGATTTGAAGAGGCCTACGTCCAAAATTGGACATTAAGAGTTTGGCGGCTAGGGCATGACGGCCGTTCCCTTCGTGAGTGATGAGATTAAGTATAAATTCCATGTTTACTTAGAGAAATGTTGTAAAGAAATGTTGTCGAGACCATCTCAGGCTCAATCTGTATGGTTCTCATATGATTTGACCATTACATGTTTTGCTGTATGGACTTTAAAAGAGACTTTGACCCCTGAGTTTGTTTCGATGTTTCTTCTCAGGGTAGTCAGCTAGGAAACACCGGCCTCATCTAGGTTTAATTGATGAAAAAAAAAAATTGACGTGTAAAAGTGTTTTTATGGAACCTGCTTGCAAAATAAAGATCATTTATCATGTAAACAATGTAATCAAGTCTTATATAGTTTATGTAAATAAAGTACCTAAATAAAAAGTAAAAGAAAGATAAAGTATGAAGTATAAAAGTACGAGAACAATATTTGCAAGAACTGGTATGAAAGAATTAGTTGCTGACGATTCAGAATTTCAGACACAATATATTTAATTTAGACACAATGTCCAAATTGACACATTATTTTCATATTAAAAAAAATACAAATAAATTTTCATTTTTTGTACATGATTTATAATTGTATGGAATTTGTAATTTATATGGGAATAATTTTCTGAAATAAATGATTGTAATTATTATTATTAAAATTACCCGAAGTTGCTGCCTTAATCCTTTCCCATATACATATTATATTTTAAAAGTTTTTATCTACCTGTACTTAACAGTGTGTGGCCGAATTGTCAGTGAAAAAAAACATAAAATTATAATGTGTCAAATCGGACAATCAATATAATTGTGTCCGAATTGTCGTTAACTTGAAAGAGTATAGTCTCAACTACAATGATGTAGGAAGGACGAGGAGAGCCTACCTGGGTTTCGAACTCACGACGTACGGCTAAGTAAACGACGTACGACTAAGTTAACGACATACCACTAAATAAATGACGTACGACTTTTTAAAATCACACATCTTTTCTCTCAACTGTGATATTTATTTATATATTCTATGTTGTATAATATTTGATATATATTTATAGTAGAAGTTATATATTATTTTTATATTTAATTATAGGTTACTTTGGATTAAGACTTCACACATTTTTCATTTGCTTCTTACACACTATTGTCTACATTTCTTTTTGATTTCTCCTTTCGCAGGTTTGCTGGAAGAAATTTCTTTGGAAATAAGCAGTACCTTTGTACTAATGTTTCTTATGTATTATCTTTTTTGTTATTTTTGTGTGTACATAAATAAATAATAAGTTGAGGCTGTTACAGCTTAGTCACTACAGCTCTTCCATGTACAATCTGTACTAGAGGCGTCATCATCATCATCATAATTTCAGTCGAAGGACGTCCACTGTTGGACTTAGACTTCTCCAAGTGTCGTCATAATAAATGGTCCTGTGCGTCTCGCATCCACCTCATTCCCGCAACTCTCACCAAGTCATCGGACCACTTTGTGGGAGGCCTTCCAACGCTGCATTTCCGGTGCGCGGTCGCCACTCTAGAACCTTACGGCCCCATAGACCATCCGTTCTAATTTGGCGATTCTTCGGCCTTTTGTAAACAAATTTTTAATGAAAATCTTATTTTCAAAGCAAGCTTTTATAGCGCAGTATATCTGTATAATTAATACCCGTCAAGACGAATCATACGAGCCTAAACTCGATGGGGTTGTGTCATTTAACTACCGAGTTCCTACGGCCACCTTTCGGTTCCATCGTCATCAGCTCCATGTCATAATAATTTTGTAGTGTCATCTGATTTACATATGTATGCAAAATTTCAGCTCAATCGGTAACCGGGAAGTGGATCTTTAATTTGCAAGATTTGATGACAGGCAAACATCAGGACAAATGAAACTAAATAAAAGCTTGTAATAATAATAAAATAGTATGACAACAAATCTCCAGTCTGTAACCGCCCTAACTCCGCCCCAACTCAGCAATGTCTCATGTCACGATATGACGTCACCATGTCAGCGCTGCGGACATTTAACAAATGGCGGTTGAACTACTGAACGCGTCATGAATGACGTCACCGGTGACGTATTGAACGTTGTAATAGAATGCGTGACGTGTTGGAATAGGGTAATGGATATTCCGCACTTGGAACGTTTCGGAAATGCCATCATCATGCAAAATGCTCAGTTAAAAGTCTAAGCACTTAAATTAGCTAAAGAGTGTGTTTGAAAACTATCATAAAATATACAGAAGGCGTCAGACCTCACCATCAAAGATTGCATCGCTACTTACCATCAGGTGGGATCGCAGTCAAGCACTAGTTTATCTCAATAAAAAAAAAGATACCGTAGAATAAAGTACATTGACCTTTTCCTAATATATCTTTAACCCGATTTTTTTTAAATTTTATCTTTGTTTAAATATCGAGTCAGCTTTGCTGAGTTTGTCAATGTTACGATAAAATTCTCAGTTAAATTTTATCATGATCGCGTGTAGCGTAGACACTTGAGATACAAAACCATTGATTTTACTTCATAATAATATCCAAAGCAAAACCGTCGGTACCATTTTTATTTTTAGGTTTCCCAGTCTACAATTCCCAATCCTTTGTCAAGTGATGTTGAAAACAAAACTGCTATTTTATCGTCTGTCGGGTAACAAGATATTGTCGCCGCAAGCTCAATCAAATAATTCATGAATTGAAAATCATGCATGGCAGGGAACTGGTGAGAAGGTTCATTTTTTTTTATTGATATAAACTAGTGCTTGACTGCGATCCCAGCTGATGGTAAGCAGTGATGCAATCGTTGATGGTGAGGCGCACTAGTTTATTAAGAGCCTATTCACTCTTGCCTTTAAGATACCTAAATTATAATCAGACGGGAAGACCGCAGCAGGCAAATTGTTCCAGTCCCTCGATGTACGCGGTATAAACGACGAGGCAAAACGCTTAGTCCGGACCGTAGAGGTTTCAACAACATTTTTTGTCCGACGGTAGAAGTGAGATGGTGGAATCAAGTCATGTAATTCCTGCGCACACTCTCCTGTAAAACTCCGAAAGGCTGGCTACCCTTCGCCTGTGCTCAAGACTTTGTAGATTGGACTCAACCAGATCTGGATAAATGGAGAAGATCTTGATCATCTCCATTAAACATTCATTCATTACATTTTTTCTTTTCTTCTCTTCTTTTTTGGGACCGCCATTGTACCCATAGATTTAAGGTTCTGTGATATTGTTACTATTTTGGTGTACAATAAAGTTTATTCTATTTTACTCTATTCTATCTTTAAAAATCTATAAGTGGTACAATGTGTTTTATATTTGTTTTGTTTTTAGAGTTGCGTACCTCAAGAAGAAAAAACAAAACCATTACCCATAGGATCACTTTGTTGACCACCTCTCTATCTATCAAGACTCGTTATCTCGGGGAATGCGTAAAGGTCCTCCTCCTTGTGACGTTTATCCTCAATGCTGAGGGTCGTGACCTCGACGAATAACTTTCTTGAGGACTATATTTCTCCATGTTGTTCTATGATCGGTGTTGTGGATGGCTTCGCAGAGTGTGGTCTCCAGTGTAGCATAGATTTGGTCTGACCAACATATCGGATTCCGGCCACTTTGTCTTTTCCATCAATTTTTCCTGTAAGAAGCAACTTTTCAAGGTTATAACTTCTCTTTCTGGCAACGTGGCAAAATAAATCAATTATTCTGCGTAAAGATATCGAGTTAGAATTAAAACCATATATTCAAGTAAGGTTAAGTGACCCTTTAAATTCTAGTAATATTGGATTATTACCAAAAATATTTTTTTTTGCATAATAAATTACTGTTTTATCAAAAAACTTTGAAAAAAAAAACAAACTACGAGTACTTAGCCTACCTCCTGTCTAGCTACGGCGTAGCAAGCCGCTACGAATTCCATTATGACTACGAGCTACGAGCTACGCAGGCACGCTACGATTGGCACGTTCGTAGCCACAGAACAAAGATGCTTTGGCGATCGGTACTAGATAGTACAAAATTATCTATACAAATAAAACGTCGTCGTTTAAGAATAGAAATTGATTGACCGTGATAATAGGGTATTTATATAATTAATCAAAAATACAATTGGATTGATAGTTATTTTAAAAATATGACTAAAAAAAATTTGTGTGAACAATAATTAGTGGAAAAATGGAGATGTTTCATTTATTGTTCCTATAATTGTTGAATTTATCATAGTTGAGAAAAGCCTAGGCAAATTGACTGAATTAATGAATGATATATTTATTTGCATGCATAGGTATTTTACAAGTTCTTAAAATTTAGTGGGGTCACACTATATTCGGCATTTCAGATAAGGAGTGGAATTCCTTGCTGTAGTCTGTGTTTCCTGATAGCTACAACCCGGGAATCTTTAAGTCGAGAGTGAATAGGTTTCTTCTAGGTAAGCGAGTTCCATCGTCGACCGCATCGTCGCTTTCCATTTATTAATGTGAGATAGCGGTCAAGCCTATCAACAATAAAAAAAAAATCAACATCCTACACTTATGTTCCTAGCCGTATCTAGTTGCAGCCGCTTATTAACTCTCTGTTCGTCGCGTTATTGAAATGCGATGCGAGAGGACCCCATAATGAGATCACTGGCATTTGTTTAAACTATTGGTCTCATCAAGTATTCCCATCGTGACGAGATAGATGGATAAGTTTTTTAGGTGCTCCATAGAGTAATGATGGGTCGTTGTCGAACTTTTGAACGACGAAACGCAACCGGTCCTGTGACGTCAGAAACGGTTGTTAAAAACGGTCATCGTTACGACTGGTTTGAAGACGAAACTTGCAGAAAACGTTCGCTGTCGCAAAATCTGTATTCGTCGCGTCGTCGTTTCAAAACCAATTATTGCATGTATCTTTATAGACATAAAGTTCATTTTTCATTACAATAACTGGTTTTGAAACGACGACGCGACGAGTATGATAGTTGATTCAATGGATTGTCGGCCTTATTTTCTTAGCAGTAAAATAACAATCTGTATACAGTAATTCGAAGACTGGTTTGTGCAGCGAAGACTGTTTCGGAAAACGGTTGTTACGTCGCAAAACAAAAAACGTTTTTATAAACTTCTAATTGTGGAAACGCTCACCGCTACCATTAAGTTGGTACCCTGAAACATTGAGACCATGAAGAATGATGAAATAAATGGCAGGGTGAACGAGGCGGATTTTTCCAGAACTTATTATTATTATAAACTATAAACCGTTAATTTTTTTCTTTTTTTTTCTTTTAATTACTAAGAAAGATCTGCTACAGCGTCAATTAGGATAATAATTTAATTTTCTGTACTAATGTGACGTAATTAGTTTTCAAACTGGCTCCAAATGATTAAATCTGAGATTCAGCATACAAAATCCAATGAATGAATGAATGATATATTATTTTATTTTCATCTAAAAATCTGACTAACTCAAAAACTAAGAATATCGGTAGAACATTTAGTTACTTAACCTTTCCAATACCGTAATTAGAGACACAATAGAAAGACAATGAGAGAGCGAGAACGGTGGTGCCGTTCTCTTGAGGTTTAATGAATTAATTTGTTTCATTTCAACCGACTTCCAAAAAATTCAAAAACCGTGTTACTTGCTGCTACGGAACCCTTCATGGGCGAGTCCGACTCGCACTTGGCCGGTTTTTTTTTAGTGATATCGGTTATTTATATTTTTGTAAAAAGTTTTGCTGCAAGGAATACATCGAGTTACCAGGAAACCCTGTATATAGTTAGAATATTATCATAACATCGAACGAGTAACAAGTAGCAACACCAAGTTTCTCAAACCACTTAACATACCCTCTTCCTCAAGACGCCATGAAATCATAGCCAAGCTCGGAACCCCTCCAGCCATGTTTGTTACTGCATAAAAGAAAAGAACAATTTAATGGACTCTCAAACTTTGTCCGGTAGCTGTTGAGGTGTTACAGAGAGCGGAGCGGTTGAGCGAAACGGGACGAGATGAAAGGTGTAACATGAACTTTAACTTTAACTCTTTGAATGCCGTAATTAGAGACACAATAGAAAGACAATTGCTTATGTCGAACTGTGTAACATAAGACATTCAAAAGGTTAAGCTAAGGTAGGCGGCAGATGAACGTGGAATAATGGTCTTTGACCCTCTTACATTTGTTGACATCCAAATTTTTTAAGCTATTGCATAGCTTCTATCGCGGGCCTTGAGTGTGGAGACCGAATCCAGAAATTCCGTAACGAAAGTAACCTAACACCCCCCACTTATTTGTTTTCTTATCGGTCACCACGCTCAAAAAGTTTAACGTCAATTAATATCAAATCGCCACCGCCGCTGGGATTCTGATTCCGATTTCCGGCCAACGTAGGCGCGGGCTTGCGGACAGTGAGCAATGGGTAGCTCACTGTCCGGCCGTCCTGTAACTGTCCGGACCAAGCCCAAGTCGTCGACGACGCGGACTGTTCCCGCGCGCCTCAAGGAGTTGTCAGCAACAGCAAGGGCCCAGCCGAGTCGAAGCCTACTGGGGCCAGGGTTATCCGAAAGGGCGCTCGAGCCCCGGTATGAAGGCTAGAAGGAACGGGGTGGGTCTTTTAGTCAGTAAGAGTCTGACACTATCTCCCGCTCCGTCCAAGGGCGGGGGATGTCAATGCATGATTTTTTCCTACCATAAAAAAGGGTGTAGTGTGATAATCTCAAATTACTTAATTTCGATGATATTTTTCCAAATTTTCTTTTATAAAAATCTCGTTTCAAATCTGAATAAGTAATAAGAAACTCATGGACGAACGTTATTAGATATCTTTTTGTCTCTCCGAGCCCATGATGAGGTGACGCGACGAGGAAGTAAAAATAAGCCCATTGAAGTGATTCAATTTTCTCAACATAAACGAATTATGGGACTGAATCGAATTAACTTCTGCCAATCAATGTAGAAAAGTAGATAGACAGCTTTGCGAAACAAATCAGGTAATGGAAATATTTGCACTAAAATGAATTCATTTTCGCAGAATTCTATTGATTGCGTAAAGACAATGCTTGATGATTTGCACATGTAATTTTGAGTTACTGCTTCGTTGATCTGTTAGTGTAACTGTTTTTTTTTTTTCAATTGGAAATATCATCTTATGACAACCCCCGCTCTTGGGCGGAGCGGGAGATAGTGTCAGACTCTTACTGACTAAAAAACCCATCCCGTTCTTTCAAGCCTTCATACCGGGGCTCGAGCGCCCTTTCGGATAACCCTGGCCCCAGTAAGCTTCGACCCGGCTGGGCCCCTGCTGTTGCTGACAACTCCTTGAGGCGCGCGGGAACAGAGCACGCTGTCGACGACTTGGGCTTGGTCCGGACAGTTACCGGACGGCCGGACAGCGAACTACCCATTGCTCACTGTCCGCAAGCCCGCGCCTACGGTGGCTTTAAATCGGGATCGGCATCCCGGCGGCGGCGAGAGCGCCGTTACCTGATGTGGTCGGCCTCCTCCTTAGCGAGCATTACTGCTTCGCAGAAGTCGGCTACCGCCTGCCACTCCTCCTCGCTCCGGACCATGGCCTCGACCAAGGCCCGGCGTGAGAGGTCTCCGCCGCCGATCACCCCCACGAGGGCACGGCGATGCTCCGCCCAAGCAGGGCACACCGCGATTGTGTGCTCTACCGTGTCCTCCGGGCGTTCCGCACAGTGGCGACACCCGGGTGTCACTTCCGCATTAGTGTAACTGGTGAGTACTGTTGATCATGACGTCCTTTTTAGAGTTCATCATCATAATTTCAGCCAAAAGACATCTACTGCTGAAAATAAACCTCCTCCAAGTGTCGCCATTCCAGAACCTTTCGTCTCCATCGACCATTTGTTCTGCGAGCAATGTGCCCAGCCCACTGCCACATAAGTTTGGCGATTCTTCAGACTATGTCTGTAACCTTGGTTCTCCAGCCGATATCTTCGTTTTTGATGTGATCAGGCAAAGAAACTAAGCATAACCCTTTCCAATGCCCTTCGAGCGACTTTAAGCCTTCTGACGAGGCCCATTGTACCTAAGTGACCACGTTTAGAGTAGAGACTCAGGAGACCGCAATGGTCCTCCCAAAACCTGTCATTGCTCGATAGACCCGAAACGAGTCAAGAGCGGGAGTTGTCATAAGATGATTTTTCCCATCGAAAAAAAAAAACCCGATACGAGTCGGCTCCAAAATTCAGATTTGAATTTTGGTTATACTGTTTTTACAATGCCAATAAACCCCACTTTTTTCTGATTTTCCAAATACGAATCATTAATTCAATCGTTTATGTTTTTTTACCTCGGTCAAAGATAAGCATTGCCATTCAACGTGGCAATGCCGCCAGCCTCTTGGGCATATTTCCAGTCGACAGCGATGCGGAGGAGTTTTATGACGCCATATTTTAGTAGGAAATAGCCTTTAGTGTATATAGTTAGGTTATGTGTACTTAAATAATTTTTTTTTTTTTATATTTAAGTTTATTATATATATGTTTTGCGAAGTATCGTTTATCTTCACATTTAACTTTCGCGATGTCTTAAATCTGCTCATTTTATCTTACTCTGTGACTAAATCCTGATGTCCTACGGCATATTTACAAAACTTACACACATAGGCACCGACATACATTATAGCCCACACACACAAACACACATAGTGCAGTTCTCAACTAAGTTTCGCAGCACACAACTTGGCTGATCGACTACAAATAACTTTACTTGGCAGCGAAATTGTTCCCTCAGTTTCTAAACTGTTTTAGATTATTAAAGTCAAATGAATTTATTGACATTCTAACTATTAAACTAATAATAGTAAACTTATTTTTTTTTTAAATCCCCCGTCACATAAATTCTATAAAAAGTAAAAGGTCAGGTTAAGACGAATCTAATGAGCCCAAACTCGACGGCTTTACTAGTAGGCATTTCTAACTCGCTGTCCGGCCGTCCGGTAAATGTCTGGACTAAGCCTAAGTCGTCGACGGCGCGCATTGTTCCCGCGCGCCTCAAGGAGTTGTCAACAACAGCAGGGGCCCAGCCGGGTCGAAGCCTACTGGGGCCAGGGTTATTCGACAGGGCGCTCGAGCCCCGGTGTGAAGGTTTAAAGGAACGGGATGGGTTTTTTAGTCAGTAAGAGTCTGACACTATCTTCCGCTCCGCCCAAGAGCGGGGGTTGTCATAAGATGATTTTTCCCATAAAAAAAGGGGTTCCATTAGCCACCTGCCAGTTCTAGCATCAGATCCTCGTGACCATGAAATATGTTTAGAACTGGTTAAGACGAATCTAATGAGCCCAAACTCGACGAGTTTATTAATAGGCAATCCAAGGTTATATCTCCTACCTCCAACCTCCATCATCAGACAAGCTTGATTGCGTCGGCATGTAGGTACATGAGTATTTCAAACATTAGGTCACAAATATTGTGTTTATTAATAAAGTGTTTAAGATCCCTGCCACAGTTAACTAACGAGCTGCTGACCTTGAACGCCTGAACAGATCTTCATAAATTGTATCTAAGAACCATCTTGGTTACGTCAGCTTTCAAATAACAAAAATGCATCAAAATCAGTCCATTCGCTTAGGCTCTTATGATGCCACAGACGGACACACAGACACACAGAAACACACCTCAAAATTATAATACCGCTCTTTTTCTTTGGGGGTTAAAAAGATTACATGTAGCGGAGATGAGAATGTTGAGATAGATGTGTGGTGTGACGAGAATGGATAAAGTGAGAATTAAGTATATTAGAGGAAGTTTAGAAGTTTCGCCAGTGACTGAAAAGTTGAAAGCATGGTCATGTGAAGAGGAGGGATGAAATGCATGTTACTAAAAGAGTTTTATGTATACATGTAGATAGATGAAGAGGGAGAGGAATGCTAAAGAAAAGATGGATGGATCGTATGAGGAGAGATATGAAAGAAAATGGAGTTGGTGATAGTGTGTCGGTTGATAGGACAGAATGAAAGAAAAAAACGTGTTGCACCGACCTCAAGTAATATGGAATAAGAATAGGGAGAAGATGTAGAAATTCAGTTCTATCAAGAAATTTTGTTTTCAAAAGATTTTCTTACGAGCAATAAAAGTCGAGACTCAAAAGATTTGTAACAGTCATACAAAAATAAAGTTGGTCGATATACCAACTTATGTTATGTATTACTAGCTTTTGCCAGCAACTTCGCCCGCTTACATATAATATATCACACCGGAATAAAGCAGCTTTCTGTCGGTGAAAAAATTTTAGAAATCGGTCTAGTAATTTCAGAGATTACCTCCTACAAAAAAAAAAAAAAAAAAAAAAAAAAACAAGAACAAAAGGACTTTATCTTTAGTCATGTAATAATTTCTCAGTTTGTGGTTCTGCTAGCCGAAATATTTTATAATGCTATAGCGACATCTATAGCACCACACAAAAAAAATCCGAAGAAAATGCAAAATTCTGCATCGCACAAAGTCATCGAAATCAAGTATCGGGCAGTTGCCCACCAGACCATAACACCTGTCTGGTCGGAGGATCCTCCCTTTTCAACGAATATTTGCGGGACTTTACTCTCTGCTCCGCATACTTCCAAAATGGCTTTCTTTGCCGTTCTGAAAATGATAGCGAATAGCTTGGACTGTCCTCATTTGCGGTACTGCTGTGACAGACAAGTTGCATACAGTGTCGCATATATGAGACTAAAATAATTATTTCAAATGCAATAAATTTTTTGACGATTTTTATTATTATTTTTAACTTTATTTCCTTTATTTTCTAAAATAAATGAATGTATGTATTTTATTATTATTTTTTTGCAGACGAATCATCCAAAATACAGTTACAAAACTTTACACCCACCTAAGATCCCTGCTCATGCTACCTGTGTAAAAGCGTGAAGTTTCAAACTGGGACACTCTGTAATAGAACTCTCGGGATTACTAACTGTGTATCGAGCCAACGAAACCAAACTAGATCAAAATGTAATGGAAAAACTTTCCAATAGCCGTGAGTTCATTATTTAGGACTTAATTACGGATATTCTACCATTGGAATAAATTTTCCGTTAGATTAGGGAATAACAGCCCTAATCTAACGCAGTCTTCCCGTCCGATTATAATTTTGGTCTCTTCAAGGCTAGAGTGAATAGGCTCTTATAAATTAATGCGCCTCACCATCAACGATTGCATCACTGCTTACCATCAGGGCCTCAAGTCTGCTATTATAATAGTGTCAGAATGGTCTATCATTAATGTCATAATGGTCGATTTTGACAAGTTTGGTAATCTACTAATATACACTACCGTGTCAAAAGTAAATAGACACCTATAGATGTACTGAGTTTTTAAGAATATAAAAGCGGGTAGTTATGAAAAAAATATAAGAGTGCATGGGACCTAATCTCAGTTTATTAACACTATTTTAAAATGCCGCGGACAAGTGGGTCACTAGAATTAAGCGATTTTACCCGAGGACGCATTGTTGGCCAATTTGAAGGTGGTAAATATCAGCGTGAAATCAGTACTGGATTAAATGTGCCTTTATCAACTGTTAATCGTGTAATCGTGCAGTTCAAAAGGAATGAGAAAACAAGTGTTTCTTCAAGACCAGGGAGGCCTGGACCTTCTGACAGACAAAAAAGGGCGCTAGTTCGTGAAGTCGTAAGAAACCCTGAAAAATCTGTGGATGATGTGGCTATTTCTTCAAATTTGTCACGAAGGACTGTTCAGAGGTACTTACACAGTCTTGGCTTTTATAAAAGAGTAGCCAAAAAGAAACCTCTGTTAACAAAATTTCAAAAAAAGCGGAGATTTGATTGGTCACAAGAAATGATTTCCAAGGATCTTAACTTTTGGAGGCATGTGATTTTTTCGGACGAATCGAGATATTGTCAATTCAGCGATAGTGGACGAAAATGGGTGTGGCGTCGCTCTGTGATGCAGTTGGAAGACCGATATTTGCAACAAACTGTGAAATATGGCGGCGTGAGTGTTATGGTTTGGGGGGCTATTTGGCATGGTGGAAGAAGTCGTTTGGTGTTCTGTGAAGGTAAAATCAATGCTGAAAAATATATTGAAATTCTAAAAGAGGGACTTCTACCAATCTATGAAGGAAGCAATTTGAACCGCCAAGATTACGTGTTCATGGAAGATGGTGCGCCGTGTCATAGAGCTCAAAAAACGGCTGCCTGGAAATCTCAAAAAAGGCTAAAAATTCTACCGTGACCCGGTCAATCACCGGATACGAACCCTATCGAGAATGTCTGGCACCTTTTACAAATGAATATTGCAAAAAGACCAGGAAAGCCTTCGAATAAAAGAGAATTAGAGGCAATGTTAGTTGAGGAATGGAGTAATTTAAGACAAGATCAGATTGATGGTTTGATTGATACCATGCAAGCTAGAATAAAAACCCTGCTTGAAAATAAAGGAGGATCGACACACTATTAATTATCATGTAATAGTTTTTTAATTAAGTAATTAGAATTTTTGTAATAAATATTTTTTTCTAAACTACCCTGTCTATTTACTTTTGACACAGTAGTGTATAATGGCGTCATTGTGACTATTTTCCAATGGTCAATCACTGACACTCCATTGAAAGAAGTGGCATAGAATAGTTATCTCGTACATATTGACAAATGAATATTTGACGTATGCGGTAATCTGCAAAAACTTTGACAGTTTATTTGATGAGTGTTCTACCATCATGAATCTATAATAAGCATATAATTTTTTTTCAAACTAAAAAGTTTTAGTTTGATACGCTATGAAAGCGTGTGTTTTTAGTAAAGGTCCGATCGTGTGTGAAGTACTGCAGCCACATATGGGCTGGTGCTGCAAAATGCCATCTAGCAGAACTGGACTAACGTTATTGTGCAGTTATTGGTTTTAATATGATCGATATTATCATTCTACCTACCAATTCTCTATTACAATACCACTGACCGATCAATGATCGATCATTATGAATTAGCAGATTACGAACTTTTAGCAAAATGACAATGTGGTCGTGTTGGAATGAAGAATTTATAAAAATAGCAGACTTGGGCCCCAGGTGGGATAGCAGTCAAGCACTGGTTTATATCAATAAAAAAAACCGGCCAAGAGCATGTTGGGCCACGCTCAGTGTAGGGTTCCGTAGTTTCCCGTCCGTCACAAATTCACAATAAGTGTACCCACTTATGAGGTTAGAAAAATGCCCGCATATACGATTATACTACAAACTTAGTCCAGAAATTATTTTGTAGAACCCTTTTGTCTTTTTTGTACAAAAACTGTTCTTTCCATCAAGTTCAAAATAATTTTCCTAGAAAGTCCTTATAAAGTTCTACTTTTCAGAATTTTTTCATATTTTCTAAACTCTTGGTTCAAAAGTTAGAGAAGAACAAGAAAACATACTGTTTTTTTTTTTTTGCGATTATTTCCGAAATTATTGACATTATCAAAAAATGATTTTAGTAAACCCCTATTCATTTTTAAATACCTATCCAACAAAACACATATATATCACACGTTAGGGTTGAAATTAAAAAAAAAAATCACTTCCTACTTTACATATAGGGGGGCTACCCTAATAAAACATTTTTTTCCAATTTTTATTTGACTACTTTGTCGGCGTGATTGATATACATATTGGTACCAAACTTCAGCTTTCTAGTGCTAACGGTCCCAGAGATTAAGCGAGGACGGACAGACAGACAGACAGACATGGCGAAACTATAAGGGTTCCTAGTTGACTACGGTAGCCTAAAAAACAATGTATAGAATAGAACTTATTATTTACCAAATTATGAATTATAATAATAATAATACACCAATCTGTATGGTAGGTAGACAGGGTCATTTGCAAAACACTGGCAACCTCTCAGGACCATGTTACTAACATCATAAACAACAACTTATATTCTAGGACTTTTAAAAAATTGTCATATTTAAGTTCATCAGATTTTCAAACAAAAATAAAAATATTTAAATTGAACCTTCTAAATATTACGAAGTCTATGAGAAAGCAAACGATAGTATACTAGCGGGGAGAAACGGGGGGAGCTCTTGGATTGTTTGATGGTCGAAGGGGCTGAAAGGTTCGTGGCGATCACGTATCGGAAAACGCAGAGTTGAAAAGCCAGGCCCGTAGGGACCCAGCCGGGTCGAAGCCTACTGGGGCCAGGGTTATCCGAAAGGGAACTCGAGCCCCGGTATGAAGGCTAGAAGGAACAGGGTGGGTCGTTTAGTCAGTAAGAGTCTGACACTACCTCCCACTCCGCCCAAGAGCGGTTGTTGTCATTGGATAATTTTTACATCATTAAAAAAAAGGGTTGAAAGGCCTCCCTCTCACGGTCTCAAAAGCTTATTTAAAGCACTGGCCACTTGTTATTATTTTGAAAACTTTGGTTATTTAAAGGTACAAATACCGTTGTTCATTCAATAAGACTAGACTAGACTACTACTAGAATTATTTTTAACCGACTTCTAAAAAAGGAGGAGGTTCTCAATTCTTATGTTTTTACAAAAATGGGTTCAGAAGCATGAAACTTTGTATAGAGGCTGGTGAAGAGTCTTTGAAAAGATTTAATAAAAATATTTTATCCATAGAAATTAAGTTTTTAGTTTCTCAAAACTTTCCGAGTGTCCCACGTAATAATACTTTAAAAAACTGTTCAAACTCGCGATGAATACCAAATATGTGTGAGTAGCTCAGACACCACTGACAGATCCTGACGTCTGACAGATGTCATCCCGTTCGACGTTGATTGACACTCAATTAATTGTTTCTGGTTAGCGTAGCATACAGTGCAAACGCCATCGTTTTATACAGATATAATGAAAAATATTGCTGTTATTAATTGGAATCTTTATTTTATGTTTCTCATACAACTTATTAATTGATACATTTCTTTTTAATATTTGTTACCGACATAGCTCGAAGAACCGCCTTTAAGTGGCAATGGGCAAGGCACATTGCTCGTAGAACAGATGGCCGTTGGGGCTGAAAGGTTCTGCAATGGTGACCACGTACCGGAAAACATAGCGTTGGATAGACCTCCTACAAGGTGGACCAGTGACATGATTAGTGTTGCGGAAATCCGATAAATGCGACACGCACAGGATCGTTCATAGTAGCGACACTTGGGGGAGGCCTATGTCCAACCGTGGAAGTCTTTCTTCTGAAATGATGAGATAGCAAACAGAAAGACTCTACTGTTAACAGAGTTTTAATAATCAATCATCTTTGAACCCGTCATCAGATACCATTGGGTAGTGTAAGAAAACATGAGCCTATGCACAGTGAAAAAAGCGTAATAAATTCTAATTTAGGAATGTATGTAGTTTGAACTTACACGGGATTTTTCTGACCCTTTATTAAATTATACACAAACAAAATAATCCTCCCCATCCCTTTTTAGCCTGGATACACACGAGCTACTGACCCAAAATGCTGCCACCGATTTATTAATTTTAGTTTTCATACTTTTCTACACGGTCACTTGTAAAACACAACAAGGTTTGTTTTTAGTAAATGAATTATGTTTTGTAAAAAGTCATGGAACAAAATCTGTTGTTTATTTATATATATATTCCACAACAATCACACAGTGCCGTCTAGTCCCAAGCTAAGCAGAGCTTGTGTTATGGGTACTAGACAACTGATAAACATACTTATATATTTCTAAATACATACATATTATAGATAAATTACACCCAGACACAGAACAAATGATCGTGCTCATCACACAAACATTTGTCCTGGGTGGGAATCGAACCCACTACCTTTGGCATAGCAGTCAGGGTCACTAACCACTACACCAACAGGCTTGTCGAAATATTATGATGTTAGTAATACCGTTCTGCAAGATTGTTAGTGTTTTACAAATAACCCGGTTTAGGCTCGCCACACACGATGACGCCAAGGTCGCCAACACACGCTACAAATTGTTGCTGCTCGTTTGTTGCGCGTTGTAGACACGCCACTCGCGCTTATACCCTTCTTTAACCCACTCTCTACTGGAGCGAGGGTTATCCGAAAGGGCGCTCGAGCTCCGGTATAAAGGCTAGAAGGAACAGGGTGGGTCTTTTAGTCAGTAAGAGTCTGACACTATCGCCCGCTCCGCCCAAGAGCGGGGGATGTCAATGCATGATTTTTTTCCCACCATAAAAAAACCCACCCTTCTCTTCCTTCACTTCGTTGCGAATTAAAATCATAGCACGCCCATGGTACTTTTTAACGTTGATTGGAATAATAGATATAGATATAGAATTATTTATATTAGATATTCAATCCCTAAAAGCATGGGTTGAAAAAATGACTACGGACCGCAAGTTTGACTGACCTGTTGGTCTAGTGGTCAGTGGATCTGACTGCTATGCCGGAATCGTCGGTTTGATTCCCACCCCATTACAAATGCTTTTGTGATGTTCACGATCATATGTTGTGTCTGTGTGTAGTTTTTTTATTGATCTAAACTAGTGCTGGACTGCGATCCCACGTGATGGTAAGCAGTGATGCAAACGTTGAAGATGAGGCGCACTAGTTTATTAAGAGCCTAATCACTCTAGCCTTGAAAACACCTAAATTATAATCGAACGGGAAGGCAGCAGCAGGCAAATTGTTCCAGTCAATGACGCGCTGTCCGCGCCTACTCATAGCATAAGCTCTGCTTAATTTGTGACTAGATGGCGTTATGTGAAAATTGCAGAATAAAAACCGGCCAAGTGCGAGTCGGACTAGCCCATGAAGGGTTCCGTAGCAGCAAGTAACATAATATAAAAGTTCTTGTAATGTGTTGTAACTTTGATCGATGTTTTAATAATAGTGTATTTTTTTGATTTATGACGCCTTAAAAAAGATACTTACTAGATTTCGTTCAAACCAATTTTCTTTGGTAGTTTTTATAGTAATGTACATCATATATTTTTTTTAGTTTTATCATTCTCTTATTTTAGAAGTTAGAGGGGGGGGGACAAATTTTACCAGTTTGGAAGTGTCTCTCGCGCAAACTATGCAGTTTAGAAAAAAATGATATTAGAAACCTCAGTATCATTTTTGAAGACCTATCCATAGATATCCCACACGCATGGGTTTGACGAAAAAAAATTTTTGAGTTTCAGTTCTAAGTATGGGGACTCCCAAAATTTATTGCTTTTTTTTTCTATTTCTGTGTGAAAATCTTAATGCGGTTCACAGAATACATCTACTTACAAAGTGTCAACAGTATAGCTCTTATAGTTTCGGAAAAAAGTGGCTGTGACATACGGACGGACAGACAGACAGACAGACAGACATAACGAATCTATAAGGGTTCCGTTTTTTGCCATTTGGCTACGAAACCCTAAAAAGTGTCCACCGATCATAAGTGACTGTCGACATTTATAGCTGTCGCGTGTAATCCGTTTGCAACCAACCTTAATGTAGAAGATCTTTCAATTAAGCGGAAACGCGTTTCACTTCAAATTACATTTTAATTAAATCGTGATTTCTCAGCTAAATGAGTATAAATCATATTTATTTTGAATGGAGGGTGGTAGGGAATCGCCCCTAGAATTTTGCGTTAATTCATTTGAAATTCTACTCGTTTAGTTAGACTCCGTTAATTTGAAACAATGATGTTTGCCATTTGCTTTGCTTTTGAAGAAGTTAATATTTAATCATTTGTTCCTTTTTTAGGGTTTCGTACCCAAAGGGTGAAACGGGACCCTATTACCATGACTCCGCTGTCCGTCCATCTGTCTGTTCGTCTGTCACTAGACTGTATCTCATAAACCGTGATAATTAAACAGATGAAATTTTCGCAGATGATGTATTTTTGTTGCCGCTATAATAACAAATAGTAAACAAACACTAAAGTAAAAATATATTAAGGGGCTCTCATACAACAAAAGTGATTTTTTTTTTTGCTACGAATGGTATGGAACTCTTAGTGCGCGAGTCCGACTCGCACTTGGCCGGTTTATTTCTTTAATTTTGAAGTTACAATCCACTTATGTCTACAAGCACTTTCCGACGTATGTACAATCGGCGCTCGAGGGTATATTAAGTGTAAATTATTTAGGCCACAGTTTACCGATGTTCCTATTTGATCCGTTAAGCCTTTGACGAGCGATGGAATAACAAAACAGACTATCACATATGTATTCATTAACTGCCGAATATTGGACTGGTACAGCAAATAATTGTTAGCAGCCTGTATTATAATTACTACAGACCCAAATAGACCTCTATGTTTATTTCTCCATTAAGTTCCATTAAGAGCGCCTAACCCGAGATACATTTTCACACAACCACTCTTACGCGATTATAAATTTACTAACTTTTGTTGTACTAACCTAAGTTATTCAGGAATAAAACAGCTTTCTATTGGTAAAAAAATATTCTCAATCAGACCAGTAATTTTAGAGATTATCTCCTACAAACAAATAATAAACTTTACCTCTTTATAATTAGTGTAGATTATACATCTTTCTCTAGATATTTTGGAAACACACATATATCTTTTTTTTTTTTAATTGATACTAGTGCTTGACTGCGATACCACCTGATGGTAAGAAATTATGTAATTACTGATGGTGAGGGAGCATATTCATTCTAGCCTTGAAGACACCCAAATTATAATCGGACGGGCAGGCAAACTGTTCCAGTCCTTCGACGGACGCGGTCTCTTGTGGATACTATCCAAGTTTTTATTGAAATAAAAACATAGTGTGAAACTAATCCAGTAAAAGGTCCAGTAAAAAGTAGGCCTGTGCTTGACTGCGTACCATGTATCACTGGATACCATCAGGGGGTCACCCCTGATGGTATGCAGTGATACAATCGATGCTAGTGAATTGCAGTAGTTTATTATGACATTCAAATAAATTACCGAATGCGGACAAAATTTTCAGGCGCTTTCTCTCTTTTTTCGCGTTGCCTTTTTATCACAAAAGTTAGATGGCGTTAAATGAAACAACAGGGTTTTAAGCCATGTTAACGTTGACGATAGACAAGTGGGGAAAGACCCTCTTAACTACTCTAAATATAACATTAAATCCCAAGTAATCGCCTACGTACCTAACTTCGGAGACAGAGAGTCCTTGAATCTACACAACATTATTTTTAGTATACCTCGGTCAGAGAATAAGCATTGCCACACAACGTGGCAATGCCGCCAGCTTTTTGGGCACACTTCCAGTCGACACCAATACGGAAGAGTTTTATGACGTCGTGTTAGCTAGGCATTTAGTGTATATATTATTTTCAATTATTTAAGTTTATTTTATGGTTTAATTTGTTTAATTATTTCGTAGAACCACAGTTCTGCTGTGATCCTGTAAGGAGTTCTGTGCCATATCTTCGAAGTTCATGATCAGATAATAACAATATTTCAATGGGACCAACTTGGAAGCATAACCTTTCAATAAAAATAAAAAAATTAAAATCGGTCCCCAATAGACCGAGATATCGGTGAACATACATGAAAAAAAAAAGACGTGTGGCACTCGGGAACTGCCGCGGTAAAGCTATTGCATAGCATTTTTATCAACTAATTTATCAATTTATTTTATTTATGCAGTATTTTTTATCCTTTGTTTTTTTTTTTATATTAATTGAAGTTACACTTTCACACATTGATTTGAATTTTGATTGATTGTTCACTCATCTGTTTTCTTATCGATCACCACGCTCAAGAAACAAATGAGTGGGGGGTGTTAGGTTATTTTCGTTACGGAATTTCTGGATTCGGTCTTCACGCTCAAAGCCCGCGATAGAAGCTATGCAATAGCTTAAAAACATACATTCAGCCAAACATAGAACCTCCTCCTTTTCGAAGTCGGTTAAAAATACTAGACAAGTGTTTCAGGTTTCATATATACCAAAACTAAGGTTATATAATAAAATCAATAGACAAGGTCTATTTATATCGGAGATTTGAAAGCTTACAGGTCCCATGTTTGCTCTTAAACGGTAAACACTCACAAAACTGTTATCCTCCGACAAACTACGCACTAGGAATTTCAAACGCCGCGTTTATTTATTTGTTTTACTTTTATTTAACAACTAGATTTTTCCCGCAGCTTCGCCCGCGTACATAAAATATAGCCTATGTCACTTAGCAATAAAACAGCTTACAAGAACGACAATCGAGTCAGATCAATCGAGTTTCAAGAATGACACCGATTTTAAAGTCGTTTGAAATTCGTCGATTTAAAAAAAAACTGTATTACATTATCCTGGTAGAATACTTAATAATAATAATATAATATTCCACAACTATCACACAACGCCGTCTAGGTCCCAAGCTAAGCAGAGCTTGTGTTATGGGTACTGGACAACTGATAAACATACTTAGATATTTCTAAATACATTTATATTATAGATAAATTACACCCAGACACAGAACAAATGATTGTGCTCATCACACAAACATTTGCCTTGGGTGGGAATCGAACCCACGACCTCCGGCATAGCGGTCAGGGTCACTAACCACTAGACCAACAGGCCAGTCAAAAAAAACTTATTAATGTAACTGGAAATACGTCGATAGATCGTGAATACCGCTTTTGCATAGGACTTCAATCGAACGACTATAAAACTTCAATGATACCTATTTGGCTTGTTTGATTTTACGTGAATCAGGCTACTGTACTTTCAGAGATGACCTCCTACAAACAAAAAAACAAATTTTATCTCTTTATTATATTAGTGTTGATTTATGTACACACACAATAACAAAAAAACATAAGAAGGAAACAGACGGATAGTACAAACGTGATGCTTATTTCTAAAGAAATGTCTTCCAGCATACTTGCGAAAGGAAAATTGGAGAAAATTGAGATGTAGACACTTGCACCGTGTGTAAAAGGAAACGCGTTTATTCAATCCGAATATCGTTTTCAGTGAGAAAGCGCGAACATCAGTCTTCATCAACTGAAAGAAGAAAGAAAGAAAGAAAGAAAAAAGAAAGAAAGAAAGAAAGAAAGAAAGAAAGAAAGAAAGAAAGAAAGAAAGAAAGAAAGAAAGAAAGAAAGAAAGAAAATCATTTATTCTCCCAAAAAGGTGCAAACTTAAGACTAACATTTTACATGTTTTTTATTTTTATATAAAAATGTTACATAAAAAAAAATATGCGCCACGTCCGAGCAAAACGGCCGTTCGCTCAGCATAATGCTGTGTCCACACGCAAAATGCGACGAATCCACAGCGCTGATTTTCAGCGTGGGCCGATAACAATGTCGACTAACAAAAGCTGGATTTTTGGGAAAACTGGATTTTTATTTGGTGGGAGTGGGAAATCCTGCAGGCTGCTTCAGAGATAAGAGGCCTTTCAACGTTTTTTGGTACGCGTTCTGCGAACAATGTGCCCGCCCCACTGTCATTTAAGTTGATCGATTGGTTTTTTTTTTTTTTATGAGAATAAAATTTAATTAATTTAAATTTTTTTAAATAATTACTAGGTAATATATATACAAACTTAAAATAATAATATGTACAAACGATTAAAAAAGGCTAAAAAACGGGAAAAACTCACAGGGCATCAAAAAATTCGTCCACATCGATGTCAATGGGAAAAGTGCCCAGAACGCTGGCAGCATTGCCACGCTGGATGGCAATGCTGATTCGTTGACTGAAGAAGAGTCCAGCCCTCTGGTCACGCGAAGAGTCGACCAACTGTTTGCTGATATCCCGGACAACTCGATGAGCGCTCGGACCCCATGGCCCTAGAGTTTCAACCCCAAACGGCTCAAACACATAACTTCCAATGAGGTTATCATATTTACGCCGTTTGAGGTTTTCTGCACCTGCAGCATCGATTGGTTGGACAACTTGTTTTTTTTTGTAGATATCCTCATTTCTGATTCGATGATAATCAGCTTTATAATGTTCCCACTATTGGGACTTAGGCCACCTCTCTAGAACAGGGAATAAAGTGTAATTCACTCACACATTCAATTCACTGCACTCAAAACGGAGAAGGAAACATCGTAAGGAAACCGGCATGTCCTAGAACCAAAAATTCGTAAACATGTAACATCCACCAACCCGCACTGGGCCTGCATGGTGGATTACGGTCCATTCCCTCTCCTAAAAGAGGAGGGCTGACTCCCAGCAGTAGGAACATTAAAAAGGCTGATGATGATAATAATATACCGGGGCTCGAGTTCCCTTTCGGATGACCCTGGCCACAGTAGGCTTCGACCCAGTTGGGCCTCTGCGGTTGCTGACAACTCCTTGAGGCGCGCGGGAACAGTGCGCGCCGTCGATGTCTTGGGCTCGGTCCGGACAGTTACCGGACAGCGAGCTACCCATTGCTCGCCGTCCGCAAGCCCGCGCCTACGGTAGCCGGAAATCGGGATCGGAATCCCGGCGGCGGCTGGCGCGCTGTGAGCGCCGTTGCCTCCTCCTTTGCTAGCATTACTGCTTTACAGAAGGAGGCGACCGCCTGCCACTGTACCGGCGCGAGAACCATGCTCGACAATAGGTGACAGATCTTTTAAACACGCTACGCATCATCAGCCCAGTGCGTCTACAGAAATAAGACGTCAAACGGAGCTCTTACACAACTTTAGATAGGTATGTAAGAGCATCTTCACATACAAAACCTTGTTATGTGTAACGACATCAATAATAATATCAACTTGGTTTGTAGAAACAGTATTTCAGAAGAAGATATGGTTTTCTCAGAAATTAAGCCCTTAGTTCTTTGAAAGCTTTTTTTAATGTTGTTATTTATCTCCTTTTTTTAAAGGTAAGAATTTATTAAATAATGTCTCACGCTCTGGGAGAAGGGAAAAGTCGTATCAGACTTTTACTGACTAAAACCCACCTGTTTTTCTACAGCTGCCCTTTGCTTTTACTGCTCAGGTGACCGAAGCGTCTTCACAGTTCTCAGTTATCACAACGACCAATCCTGTGCATCTCGTATTTATCAGATTCCCGTGACCCTCACTAGGTCATCGGTTCACCTTGTAGAAGTCTTCCTAAGGCGCATCTCCACTTGAGGCAGCCTCGGGCCAAGCGGCAGCCTCGGGCCGAGCGGCGGCCTCAACCCGCGGCAACTCCAGTGGGGACGATGCCGCGGGTTGAGGCGTGCCGCGTCTTGAACCAAACGAGGCGGCCTCGTGGCGAGCTGCTTTGTGTCAGTAAACGTCCGTGCTCAAAGGCGCCTCAGTGTGAGCCACGCGCGCAGTGGAGACATAGGTACGCTCATTGCGCGGCAAAATTGGCAGCTGCAGCGACTTTGCGTGCGTCACCCATGGTTGCTAGTAAGAAATTAGAGTTTGTTGCTCGGCTTGAGGCACGCTTCCGAGTTGTTGATTAATGTGGCTCAAATAGAGATGTATGAAGTTTCCGCAGCGTGTGGCTGATCAGATTGCGGCAGCTCGCCCCGCGGCTGCTTAAGTGGAGATGTGCCTTTATAGCATGCAGTCGCCAATTCATTTCATCCAGTCGACCACAACTTTCATCCTCATCGACCATCTATTCTGCGATAATATGTCGAGTCTACTGCCATTTGAATTTGGCGATTCCTTTCTCTACATTCTACCTGTACCAAAATCATACAAATATTATAAAGAAAAAATTTTTGTGATTGTTTTTATATATCGAACTGCTAAACAGATTTGGACAAAATTTCGTACTCATGTAGATCATATTCTGAAATATACACCGCTAAATTATATTATATAGTATTCTTAAAGAAATTGATTTCGTACATGTGTAAACTAATACAAGTTTTGAAAAAAAAGTATTTTTTAATTTTATCTTTATAAATCGATAGTGTTTCATGTACCGGATCGACCCACGGGATTAAAACGATCTAAATATAAGGGTTTATGCATATAGAACCTTGCTGAAAACTAGCGCTGTGGACTTGTCGCATTTTGCGTGTGGAGGCGGCATTATGCTGATCCTTTGGCCACTTTGCGCGGACGTGGCGCTTATATTTTTTCATTGAAAATGTTTGTTATCTGTTATATTAGTTTTAATTTTGCGTCTTTTCCGCCAAATATATGTTTTCTTTTTTTCTAGAATGTTTTTCATCCTGAGAATATATTGTTTCCTAGGATCATTTTTCTACTATCACACAAACTAGTATTCTTATACAGGGTTATTTGTAAAACACTAGAAACCTCTTAGGACTATATTAAGAACATCATAAACAACAACTTTTCTTCTATAACTTTTTACAAAACATAACACATTTACCATAAACAAACATTCAAGATTTAGTTATCCTCTCTAACACCTTTCAACTCTGTATTTGGCTGTATCTACTTACAGCTCCCGCGCATTGTTCTCGTAATAATAGTAAGCAGGCTCCCGAAACATTGTCATCACACCTAGTAAGCATTCGCACCATTTCTGTATACTCAACATTAGAATATTGATACACCATTATGTAATAGTAGTTCATGTGACTAGGGGATAAAGCAGTGTCTTTAAGTCGCGGGCGGCATGTTGAATTCCGAGCGAAACGAAGGTTGCTGATTTTAATCCCGAAGTGAGGGATTTATAAAATTAACTCCCGAGCATTGCGAGGGAGTTAATAAAGAAACCTGAGTGAAGTGAGGAATTTAAGCCGCCCAAGACAAAGACAGCTTTATCCCCGTGTTGCATACTTTACTTTTTACACCATCAGTGAGATAATTAAAAGACAATTTGGTCGACCAAATCATACATTAGAGAAATGTAAGTATTATATTTCCAAGTTCATCAAACAAACGAAATTCACTACTCCAAGATTCTATAGTTTCAATTTTCTATAATGCTACCGTGTCGTCAGTACGCACGTTTTATTCTATTTTCTTTTTTTTTTTGTTACTGGCCAGTTTAAATCGTAGTGATTACATACTCTTTGGTTTGAATTTCGAGTCAACTTGTTCGATGCGCCTACATTTAATTCACAATGTTGACGATTCTTGATGCTTCAAATTCAAATCTCATTATTCCCTAGGGATCGGCCATACTGCATTATCTCCCTAGGCATATAATGACTTGCTTTAAGTGAGGTTTGTATGACGTGTAAAACGACATTATCGAGCAGGTGGTGTAAAAAAAATAATTACGGCTGCACTGCCGAATTTCGCGATAAAAGCACGTATGACGCGACGCAATCGCATCGACCGACTGACTAGTGAGGGTCGCCCGTAAATATGTCAAGTTCATATCGACAGTGGAAAGGTAAAATTACTTAGACACCACTTTGGTCGAAAATAATCAAACTTATTTCACTTAAAATAAGGTATAATACTTATTTCCGACCAAACCGGCGCTTAAGCAGTTTTACCTTTCCACTGTCGATATGCAGCTACCCTCCGCTATTGTAGTTCGCATAGACTTCGTAATATTTAGAACGTTCAATTTAAATTTTTTTTTTGTATTAAAATCTGATGAACTAAAATATGATAATTTTTAAAAGTCATGCAACAAAAATTGTAGTTTATGATGTTCTTAACATAGTCCTAAGAGGTTGCTAGTGTTTTATAAATAACCCTGTATAATCGAAAAGGCTGAATATTGTTTCTAAATAAGATTGCAATAAAAATAATTTGTTCATGGTAAGCTTTTATTGTGAAGGTAGCGGGAATCCGATGGATGCGGGACGCACATGATCGTTCGTTGTGGCGACGCTTGGGGGAGGCCTATATCTAGCAGTGGACGTCTGTCGGCTGAAATGATGATGATGATGATGAAGCTTTTATAGCGCGGTCTTTACCTATATAATGGAATGGTCTTGATAATTATCAAGACCATTCCAAAAAACACAAACACGATAGGTATATGTTATTGCGTTTATTAATAAGTTCCTATGGCCATCTTCCAGCTCTACCATCAATCCCTGCATCTAGCACCAAAGTACTCGTCAAGACGAATCATACGAGCCCAAATTAGATGGGGTTGTGGTGTTTAATTACCGAGATCCCATGATCATCTTTCAGCTCCATCATCAGATCTGGGCCTCAAGTCTGCTATTACAAAAGTGTCAGAATGGTATATCATTGATTTAATTTTTGATTTAGACAAGTTTTGGTAATCTACTAATATAATGGCGTCATTATGACTTTCCGATGGCCAATCACTGACACTCCATTGAAAGAAACGGCATGGAATGGTAATCTCGTACATAATGACAAATGAATATCTGACGTATACGGTAATCTGCAAACATTTGGACAGTTCCTTTGATCAGTGACCGCTACCATTACGACGTCATTGCGCAGTTAATGCTTTTAATAAGCTCAGTATTGTCATTCTACCACAATTCTATTACAAGACCATTGACCGAACAATGATCGATCATTATGAATTAACAGATTACAAACTTTTAGCAAAATGACAATGGGATCGTGTTGGAATGACGAATTTATAAAAATAGCAGACTTAGGCCCCTGGTTCATGTCATAATACTTTTGCATTGTTTGTCTTATTTACACATGCTTGCAAAATTTCAGCTTAGGGTCAACTCACACCGAAAGAGCGACGAAGGGCAGCGAAGCGGAGCGCAGTTTCAGTTTCATATGAATTTTAACTTTATTTTCATTACCATAATACTTATTATCGCATGAGAAACTCGAACGAGTCGCGCGGATGCCCGCGGCGCCGCAGGAATTCCGGGGAATTCTCTCGTTCGTCTAAAATAAAATAAAGTTAAAATTCATATGACACTGAAACTGCGCTGCCCTTGCTCTTTCGGTGTGATTTGACCCTTAATCGGTAACCAGGAAGTGGATCAAATTTAATTTGCAAATTTTGATTACAGACACAAACAACGGGACAGGTGAAACTAATTAAAAGGTAGTAAAAAGTGAACAGTTCTCTATATTCACTGATCGTTTTGAGCGTGACAGCGTACCAAACGCACCTACATACCTACCTGTATGTAAACACGGCACAAAATTCCTAATTTCCGCGCGCAATCAGTTGGAACAAATCGAAATTATATGCATGATCAGTTCAATGTGAAGAGCCTGATACAAAAATCAAATACAGGCCGTTCATGATGAGTGATGATGAAATAAAGGATGTTACTGATGAATAATTACTAGAGGTCGGAATAAGAATGTATTTAGGAGAGTGTGCGCAGGAATTGCAGGACTTGGTCAGTGGGTAGCCTTAGGGGCGGATTTACCATACGCTTATAGGCACCATGAGCCGTGCAGAAAACGAAAAAAAAAATTTTGCCCCTAACCATACTCAAAGTAAGGAGAAATTTTCCAAGTCCCAAAAATTTTTTTACCTATTTTTTTTTTTGTTCCGCGCCATAGCGCCTCTAAGGCTACACTCCAACCACTTGATTCCACCATCTCATTTCTACCATCGGACAAGCCGACGTACGACGAGTATCTACCCATCATCATCATTTCAGCCATTATGCGTCCACCGTTGGACATAGGCCTCCCCCAAGCGTTGCCACAACGAACGTTCCTGTGCGTCTCGCATCTGTCGGTTTCCCGCAACCTTCTCCAGGTCATCGGTCCATTATGTAGGAGGCCTTCCAACGCTGCGTCTTCCGGTACGTGGTCGCCACTCTAAAACATTTCGGCCCCAACGGCCATCTGTTCTGCGAGCAATGTACCCATACGTTGTTGAAACCTCTACGGTCTGGACTAAGCGTTTTAACTCGTCGTTTATACCACGAACGTCGAAGGACGGAAACAATCTGCCTGCTGCGGTCTTCCCGTCCTATTATAATTTGAGTGTCTTCAAGACAAGAGTGAGTAGGCTCATAAACTAGGGCGTCTGACCATCAGAGATTGCATCACTGCTTACTATCAAGTGGGATCGCAGTCAAGCACTAGTTTATATCAATAAAAAAGAATAGGTAGAGTTTAGACCCATTCATGTACTTGTATCGAAATGTTGGAATTAAGGCTTATAATTCCTTGAACCATCTGGCCGAAATTAAATGGACGCAACTCTCGCACCCGCCTAGGCGGTAGTACGCATATCTGTGCATTTATTTGCTGCAAGCAGCGCCCGGAAAGCGCGCAGCTGACCTTTAAATCCATTTGCTTTGCGAAATATTGATTGATTTATATATGCTATGTTCACTTTGAAGAATATTTAACCACCAATTTTTGTGTGTAAAAATGTTTCTAAAGACCTAAGCCGTTTCGAAGGAGTAGGGAACAGTTGCGAAAAGTTGCGGAATTGCTAAATTTTTTTTTTTTTTTGACAAATGTATTAATAGCAAGCTCAGAGGTAGATTTTTATTTGTATTTTCATTGAAAAAGGTCTCTCTACGTCAACAGAGGTGAGGTTAACAATTATATACCCGGTGAAATGTAAGCCCTAAGCTACCAAACTAGAGACCATACAAATAACAAGAGTCGCCACACGTCCGAGCTGGTCGCGCCACCAAATTAGTTGCGCAATCAAACGGACACCAGATGAGTAACTCTCTATAGAGCTGTATACATTTTGTTGGTAGCGGCGACTGGTCGCGCCGCCATGGTGTTCCGGTGAAATATAGACCTAAGCTACCAAACTAGACACCATATAGACACCAGAGTCGCCACACATCTGAGCAGTAGCCTGATTCACGTAAAATCAAACAAGCCAAATATCGTTAAAGTTTCCTATCCAAAAGCGGTATTCACAATCTATCGACTTATTTCTAGTTACATTAATACGTATTCTACTTTGATAATATAATGCAGATTTTTTTTTTAATCGACGAATTTCAAACGACTTTAAAATCGGTGTCGTTCAAACTCGACTAGTGGATGAAAATACGGAAATGGTCTAAACGACTTAATCGCTACGATATCGTTACGGTTTTCATTACGTGAATCGGGCTACTGGTCGCGCCACCAAATTGGTTGCGCAACCAAACAGACACCAGGTGAGTAACTCTCTATAGAGCTGTATACATTTTGTTGGTAATGGCGACTGGTCGCGCCGCCATGGTGTCTCGGTGAAATATAGTCCTTACCCTAGAAGTCCTCTGATTTATAAAAAACATGTGTTTATTATTAAACAATATACAATACAAGAGATTAACAGAATACGCGTTAATAAATAATAATAATAATAATAATAATAATAAGTTTATTGTCACAAAGAAACATACATACATTAGTATACACTGGTTAACAAAATGCTATCTATGCTGCTGAAGTTTGTATACAGATATTGTTAGCCCTGCCTCTCAAACTAGGATAACCTGTATCTTGAGAGACAGTGTTCAGCTGTGAGGTTACATAAAATGGATTATACAACTGCAGACTGTACCAACCTATTTATCAATAATTTACTATACAAAACATATGTATATTATATTTAGAAAAAATAAATAAATATGAGTGGTGAATAGTGAGTGGTGAGTAGTGAGTGGCGAGTGTTGAGTGTTTGAGAGTAAGAGGGTAGTGAGTGTGAGATGGGGTGAGGGAGGAAATAATAGTGCATACAAAATAAAATTATATAAATGCAATATTAGGCTATGTATTTGAGAAGTGATTCAGTTTGAGCATAATTTTGTCGAAATAACCATTCCATTACTTTTGCTTTCAGTTCAAATTTATTGCAATCAAGTATATTTAGCTCTTTATGAATTTTTTTGTAAATTTGTGAACTTAATGTGAAATATTGGTGTTTGGCGAAAGCGGTGTTGTGTCTTGTCCCTGAGGGTATATTAGTTCGTTTGCTGGGATCAGACAGTGGGACGCTAGAGTGCTTTCTGAGAACAGACTGTAAGACGAAGAGCTGACGAACTGTTAATACTTTACAGTCTGAGTAGAGTTGAGATGTAGGATAGCGGTAGGGTTTTCGTAACATCACTTTCAGTATTGCTCTCTGGGCTCTTTCTACTCTAAGGAAAACAGTTTTAGCTGCGCCGCCCCAAACAGTGATGTTGTATCCAAGAACAGATTGGCACAAAGCATAATACACCATTTTTAGAGTATCAGGGTTAGCAGAAACTCTAAGTGACTTAAAGGTATATATTAGTCTCAGCGTTCTCGAAGTTAGGGCATCAATGTGTTTATTCCAGCGTAACCCGGCATCTATTTGAACACCAAGGTATTTGGCATGATCGGTTCGCGTGAGTATTGGGCATTGGCATGAAGACGACAGTTGTGAGCAAGAGTGCACACCTATCGAAAAAGTGTGGTCTGGAGCAGCGCTCTGACGGATAGCGAAAGGAATGTAAGATGTCTTAGTACAGTTGAGGGTAAGCAGGTTTAAGTTGAGCCATTGTACTATTTCACATAGTGCCAATTCCGCGCTACTTTTAACATTATTCCATGTTAATCCGTCAACTATTACCACGGTGTCATCGGCATATACAAAGATTCTCGAGTTGGGGAGGGACATTTTGCATAGGTCATTGACATATATTTGAAACAAAATAGGACCCAAAATGCTACCTTGAGGGACTCCGTATGATAGTATTTCTTCATCACTGAAGTGATCATCAATTTTGATTTTTTGCGTACGGTTTTTCAAATAATCCTTAAAGATTTGCAGAGCTATACCTCTTACACCAAGCAGCTCCAATTTAGCGATAAGTATGGGAACAGAAACTGTGTCGAATGCCTTTGAAAGATCTAGAAATATTCCCAGACATTTAGTTTTCTTATCCAGATTCCCAGCAACCAACTGTGTCAAATCAAGTACTGCATCTTCAGTCGAGACACCGGAACGAAAACCGTACTGATTATCCGCTATGAGTTTGTATCTATTTAAGAAGCTCTTAAGCCGATTGCTAAGAATCCTTTCCAGAATTTTGGAAAGGGCAGTCAAAACCGAAATGGGTCTATAGTTGTTGACACAGTTTCTGCTCCCACCCTTATGAATTGGGTGCACAACCGCTTTTTTAAGTGCGTCCGGAAAAACACCTGCCCGGAGACAACTATTAAAAATGAACGTCATAGGTTTTACCAGTGACTGACGGCTCATTTTCAATACTATTGGCGATATGCCATCCCAACCCAACGCACAGTCGTTACGTAGCTGCGAAATAAGAGACTCCACTTCAGATTCGTCTATATCAAGCAGCACGAGGGAGTTTACGGGAGCTAGTGGGGTGTTACCACATATATTCAGACTCGGTTTGTTTATATTTGTTTGACACTGGCCCTTTGATAAAATTTTATCCGCTAAGTTTTTTCCCACAGAACTGAAAAATTTACCAACCTCATTTATGGAAGCTTTGGGGGTATCACATATTTTTAATAGTTCAAGAGGACTGGTTTTTATTTTTGCCGTGTTTGTAATAGTTTTAATGGTATTCCAAAGCGCTTTAGGGTTATTTTTTGCTTTTTCTAATTCACTCCTTTCATGGGTATTTTTCAATTTTCTAAGCAGGCCATTACAGAAGTTGCGGTATCTACTGTATGTTAGTTTGAGAATTAGATTGTCTGGCTCCCTATTTGCTCGTATATGCATTTTATCTCGATTTCGGATACACTTCAAGAGCCCTGGGGTTATCCAAGGTTTCACAGTTCTTTTTTTACTTGGTATCTTGATATACTTGGTGTGTTTAGCAATAACGGACGTCAACATAGTTATAAAAGTGTCCATCATTGTGTTTGGATCGTCAAGTTGATAAAGATCCGCAAAATTCAGATTTCCTAACTCTTTCTTGATGTCCTCATAATTTACAGAAGTTGCATGGCGACTTGTTTTGCGGGTCGGACTTGCGTTAGAGATATCAAGAACAAGGGGTTTGTGGTCTGTGATGTGTGATTCAAGGACCAATGTTGTGATAGGCAAGCCTGATTTAATGAAAGCATGGTCAAGACAATTTTCAAACCTAGTAGGTAAAAGGTGAGACGGTAGTAGCCCATGCGATGAATTAAGTATGAGATAATCTAGACTTCGATCATTCCTACTGCTCATCTTGATATCAATATTTATAAAGGGATTGTTGTCCATCTATAATTCACCGTTTCATTAGGCGGCGCGTGTTTTTCGCGCGCTTTCAAATGTTTTACGATTGAGCCGCAGTCGACTACAGAAAGTAAACATTTTATGACACCCACTGTTACGTGTTGCAATGTCAATAGGAACTGTTTAAATACGCAAACATAAAAATTATATTCACTCACCGGGTAGGTGGCGAGTAAATGAAAGTCTTTGTTGTAATATCTCCAGTATCATTTCCTCACACATAGCACAACAATACAGTTTATAGAAGGCGCAAGATAAGCCAGGTATAAATCGGTGCATTAAAGAAAGAAATCTTAAATGGCAGCATGTACTTGCGTTGACAGACAGCACAGTCAGCATATAAAATTTCAAGTTAAAGTTTTTTTTTTAATTTAAAATAATAATAACAAGGTTGGGTCACAATAATTTCAAACTAGCTTCTCAACTCAACAACAATAACAAACAGATAACAACGGAAAAATAACAGAAAACTATAACAAGATAATCGTAAAAAGGATCACTGAGCGCGTCAAGACAGCGTGGAAGCTAATCAAGACAATTTTTTTTCTGTTTACGGTACACGCGAGAGTGACTATAGACGGCACTAGTGTGCGAGCGAGAGAACATGATAAGCGCCGCCATTTAAGATTCCTTTCTTTAATGAACCAGGTTATACAAGCAGATAAATACAGCAGTGAAATATAAAGCACACTCTTTGTAAACACAGCTATACAGTTAGCGCGGGTAGATTTCTCACAATTATTATCTTCGGCGCAAGCACACGTATGTCTAGCGGACAGGATAGATTGTGACTGGTGAGAAACGAAAAGTAACTTAGTGCTGCAACTCGGCGGTAGAAGAAAATAAATCGCCGGCGCGTCATCGACTGTGCGCGTGTCCATAGCGTCACGTCAATGTGTATGTCGGGTTTAGTGTTGGTGAACAAACTTGGAAATATATTTATTTATTTATTTATTTTTATTTAACAATTCATGTACACACTTAACTTACATAAGAAAAGAAGACAGAAACAGAAAAATAGGTACATAGGTGATGCTTATTTCTAACTATATAAATATATATGAATGTATAAATAGACATAATAGATGTAGCTGAATATATATTTATTGTGTACATGTAGTGTGTATTGTAAATATATGTGAGTAATTATTATTAATTGATATAAACTAGTGCTTGACTGCGAACCCACCTGATGGTAAGCAGTGATGCAATCTTTGATGGTGAGGCACACTAGTCTATTAACCTTTCGTATGCCGTAATTAGAGACACAATTAAAAAGTTACTGTGTCTCGCGTGGATCCACGTTCCGGACACACAAAGGGCTAAGAGCCTATTCACTCTAGCCTTGAAGACACCCAAATTATATATAATCGGACGGGAAGACCGCAGCTGGCAAACTGTTCCAGTCCTTCGACGTAAGCGGGATCTTGTGTATACTATCCAGGTTTTTATTGAAATAAAAACACAGTGTGAAACTAATCCAGTAAAGGCGTGTGCTTGACTGCGTACCATGTATCACTGGATACCATCAAGGGGGACCCCCTGATGGTATGCAGTGATGCAATCGATGCTAGTGAATTGCACTAGTTTATTATGACATTCAAACAAATGAAGGCTAGAGTGAATAGGTTCTTAATAAACTAGTGCGCCTCACCATCAAAGATTGCATCGCTACTTACCATCAGGTGGGATCGCAGTCAAGCACTAGTTTATCTCAATTAAAAAAAAAAAAAAAAAAAAAATGACAGAATTACCGAATGTGGACCAAATTTCCAGCATTATCTTTCTTTTTTCGCGTAGCCTTTTCATCACAAAAGTGAAGCGTACTAGTTTATTCAGAGAGAGAGGTAGTCGCAACGCATTTCTTCCCGCTCCAGACCTTGGCATGAACGGGGGCCCGGTGAGAGAAGTTGCCGCCGCCACAGAATAAGTAATAATACAAGCGCCGCCGACCACCTCCACGAGGACAAGACGGTGCCTCGCCCAAGCAGGGCACTCTCCCACCGTAGTGTCATGTTCTCTGGATAGTAATTCACCCAATTTTATTTTCGGTGTGTAAAAACCATCCAGATGACATCCCCCGCCCTTGGGCGGAGTGGGAGATAGTGTCAGACTCTTAGTGACTAAAAAACCCACGCCGTTCCTTCGTTGCCTTTCATACTAGGGCCGAGTACCCTTACGTGTGGACGTTATAACTATACACTCTAAATAATGTTGAAAACCAGCGTCAGGCAACTACCACGTATTTGTCAAATATTTTTGCTGAACTAGGTCCAGTTTAGCGCAGCCGTGAGACACATATTGTTAGTTGTCTCTTTTTTTATATAGATAATCATTTTTGTGTCTACATGTTATTACTACATTGAGTGTATCTATAAGTGTGTATGTCAAATAAAATAGGTTTAATTCTTTCTTTTTTCTTCTTTCTTTTTTCTTTTTTCTTCTTCCTTCTTTCTTTTTTCTTCATTCTTCTTTTTTTCTTGTAAGTATATCCGACACATACCATCCTACTTATTCCTATTGCGATCACAATACGAAATAAGACCCGCAACCTGTTTTACAGACATTTCAACTGTAAAATAATTTTACTACAACATCTGAATTAAACATTTTGATAATAGCACAAAATCAGAATTTTTATTACGTTTTCAGTATTCAGGACATGCAAACTTAAACAAGTTTGATGCAGTAGCTTCGGTTATAAACTTACTTTTGCGAAAGCTTTACTGAAAATGGGAGAAAATGTGCTGTGCCATAAAAATACAGTTACAGTTTTTAAACTTTATTTTTCAACTGTATCACAGCAGAGCATAATCAGTCTTTTTAATGTTCCCACTGCTGCAACTCAGCTTCCTCTCTATGAGAAGGGATGGGCCGTAATCCACTACGCGGGCCCAATGCAGGTTGGTGGATGTCACATGTCTTCGAATTTTTGGTTCTAGGATATGCCGATTTCCTTACGATGCTTTCTTTCATCGTTTTGAGAGCATGGAATTTACACAAAGTAAAGCACCTGGCTAGGTATGAATCCATGACCTACAACTCGTAAGTCGGAGATGTTACCACTTGGCCACCACTGCTCTTATTTTTAAATGGCGCAATTTAAATGGTACTGGGTACTGGATAGAGCATATTGCTCGCAGAACACATGGTTGATACAGCCGAAACGTTCTGGCGACCGCTTACCGGTAGATGCAGTGTTGAAAGGCCTGCAGCGGTGGACCGGTGACCTTGTCGGTCAAGCGTCCACCTTGTGAAAACCCGATGGATGTGATATGCATAAGAATGGTCATTGTGGGGACACTTGAGAAAGGCCTATGTCCAACAGTGGACTTCTATCGACTGAAATAATGATAATAATCCTGATTTAAGTCAATGAAACTCGGATACTACTCTACTACTCTCACTCTACCTTAAAGCGGGAGAAGTCATTTGATGATCTTCCTCCTCCTCGAGTCGTATTCTTCATTACTGAGGCTCGTGAAGTTCCCGCTGGATTAGCTTCTTCGTGATGGTGTCTTTCCATCTGTGACGGTTCTTAGCGTCATGAAGGGCGCCATGCTATTGAGTGTCCAGTAGGGAGCGGACCTGATCTGCTCATCTTTTTGGGCTCCGGCCTCTTGGTCCTACCTAAAAAAACGGATTTTACAAATACAAATACAAAAAGTTTATTTGTGCACACAGGTATTAAGTTGTTACAAAATATTTCTACGTGTCTCTGTGTTCTGCCAAAGTAAGTGGCATACAAATATTAATGAAATAGTTAGGTTTAATAATTATTAGATACAGATTCCCAATAGACTTAACATAATGGCAAAATGAACGAAAACATCCGAAAATCCTAGCAGATAAAACTAGTTTTCGCGTAACAAAAGTTAGTAGTCCCCACAATACCACAAAACCTTATCATTGATCTACGAAACAGGCTCTAAAGGTGGGTACAGACTTCTGTAACGTAACATGCAATGTAACACGTAGTGTACCATGCACTGTAACAGAATTCCCTTAATGTGGAACGTTGCGCGCGCGAAATGTTCACTTTACATGCGCGAACAGAGCATTTCACCAAATTTCAACTATGAAAGTAGGTGCCATCAAAGACAGTTCTGCCTAACCACCGCTAAGTTCATTTTTGCTTGCCCTCGAAACGAAAACTTCAAAACGTTTGGTTTGGCACCGCGCCGCAGGATTCAAGCGAAAATTTTTTGAGCAGGCAGAAATGACCGCGGTGGTACATGCTCGGTTCGTGTGAGCGCCTACTCCACACTTTTTTTTATTGGCAGTCTCGTGTTTGACCACTATCTCACCTGCTGGTAAGCTATGATGTGGCCGACGATGTAACACGCTTGCCTAGAATTCACCTATTCACTTTTGACTTAAAAACCCCAAGGTTGCAGCTATCAGGAAACACTGACTCCGCTAGGGAATTTCACTCAATTTATAAATGAATATGAATATGTTCCCAAAAAGTTTTGTACGTATGGGTGGGATATCCATTATGTACCGATGGTGCAACGTCGTACATCTAGTGGTCCGATGATGGAAGACTTGGTGGAATTAAATTGTGCAATTCCAATACACACTCCCCGGAATGTATTCGAAAGACAGGCCAGCAACTCGGCGTCTCGAACTTGTGCTTAGAAAAAGTACCATCGCGGCCATTTCAGCCTGATCGCTGAAAAAAAAATCGCCTGAATCCTGCGGCGCAGCGTCAAACTAAACCCTTGAAGTTTTCATTTCGAGTGCAAGCAAAAGTGAACTTAGTGGTGGTCAGGCGGAAGTGTCTTTGATAGTAGAGTCTGTCTAAAAAGCCAAACGACTTGGGAATTTTTGATGGAAATAAAAAATCGTTTTGGAAACATGAATTTTAGTTGTCATTCAATTATTTCTTGAGATGATGATAGTTCTACAACTGATGTTGATCGTAATATGGCTAGTGATGATGAATCAATATGCAGAGTAAAATATTTAGAAACGAATTTCTCTTAAGATTCTAGATTTATATTATTACTTTATAACACTATTATATCTTTACAAATCTATCTTACCTACTGTAATAAGCATATCATTAAAGAGATTGAAATAGGCATATTCTCAAGGAAAATCTTTTAGACTTTTTATTGTTAAAAAATCCCCTGATAATATTATTTAATCATTTAAAAAATACTTGTATTCGATACATTTTATAAGGTCCTTTTATTAGTAAACAATGTTCAAGATCTCTCAATCTACCTTGATTTGAACAGTGTTACCGAAATCATATTTCACTTTACCCTAATATTACCCAAGACGTTTGACTTTCTAGACACTATACACTTGTGAAATGCTCCTTTCATGTTACCTTACAAGTTACGTTACAACAGTATGTTCCCGGTTTAACAATACGACTTCAGCAATTCCCTGAAGACTTCAACTCAACATAGTCACAACAGACATGACAAAATGAAAACATTTTGAATTCATTACGGCAGCCGTTTTAATCTATACAGCCGATGTCGGGGGAACGGCACTTGTATGCGGGATTACTCTCCAAATTGGATGATTTAAAATGTATTTTCTTTTGAGGGTTCTGTATAGGAATGATTTTTAAATTGTGCGAGTTGGTTTGATTGGTGTGAAAATGTATTCCAAGTTTGAATACAATTATTGTGTGGTACCTTTCCATGTATGACCCGAAAAGGGTGTCCTTTTACACTCGCCTATTGTCAGCATCGGGCATGGTTTAAAAACTTATTGCTTCATCTCTGACCACACCACTGACACTACACTACAATATAATACTTATATATACTTACCAATTACTTTTTGTGTGATATTCATTTAATAACTTAATGTAACTAATTAGGAACAGCGATGTGGAAGAGTTTTTTGACGCCATATTTTAGTTAGTGTATTTTAGCGTAGGGTTTTATTTTTTATTTATTTTTTAATTTATTGTAATTATAGTTATTAAGTTTTTTATAAGTGGACATTCAAATTAGATCTAAATAAAACACAAGACAATTAGGAACAAGTTTATTTCCTGGTTTAATATTTTTTTTTTTTTGTGCGTCCCAGCACACAATTTTTACATCTCTATATTTATATACGGCAATAAAATGCAAGAGCGGAGTCTCAAAAGGAGGATCCAAATACTTGTAAATATGTTAAGGCTAATTGTGACAATAACCACTTTGTATTTTTTTTTTTAGCTAACACAATTAATTCAACGCGATGTTTGATTAAAAAGGTGCAAAAAAAAGAAAGATGGCGCCTGAAATCTCTGTTGGCATTCGGTAATACCGAGATTTACTCAAATGTATCACAAAACTTGTTTCAGGATATACATGTTTTATGAAACCTTTAAAAGATTTTTAGAAAAGTCGTCGTCATTCAGAATCTCAATTAAATGTGCAAGGCATTTTTATATTCTTAAAATGTATTTAGAATATAAAAAATGCATGCCATGCGAACATTATGGAGGGCCAAAGTTGACTTAAAATAGCCACTACGCAGTCACTCACAGTGTACCTACTCACAGTGTACTTAATCTTTATGCTAGTAGTTTTTAGAGGTTTTTGCTAGTTTTACACTATTTTGATTTCTCTAAAAGCCTAGTTAATATCCACAAGATACCTGTGTATTCAAAAAGTCTAGAGAAAGATGTGACATCATAATCACGTAAAAGCGGTTTTATCAAAATGTGCTCCTAATGCCCGCTATGACCTGCCGTGACCTGATTTGTACTTAGTGTCGGTGGAGTCCAAATTGTGACCTTTTAAAATATTTTTGCAAGTTACTTGGGTAATAGACAGCAATACGTAGAATATGAGGGACATAAGTCAGAGCCATATTTTACCAGGTCGGGGGTGAGTCAAGGCAGTAACCTTGGACCTTTGGAGTTCATTCTGATGATAAATGATCTGCCAAAAATCGTTAAGAACGCCAAATGCTTACTGTTTGCTGATGACCTGAAGCTATCGCTCGAGATAAATGAGTTGGCTGACTGTGAGAGGCTTCTCCAAATGTGTCACGATCACTTTTTCTCGCGGGCGTTCTCCTATCCTGTATAATTACAACTTGGATGGGGTATTAATTGCTAGGGCTGAGGAAGTTAAGGATTTGGGAGTCAATTTCAACACTGGGTTAACGTTTCGAGATCACGTCGTGAGTTGCTGTAGGAAGGCTTACCGTAATTTGGGTTTCATGCTCCGTATGGTGCGTGACTTTACAAACATAAAAGCAGTTATTGCTTTGTATAATGCATTAGTCAGACGTCAGTTAGAATCTAACGCAGTCTCAAGATTCATGTGGGGGCCAAATGGCCCCACATGAATCTAAATATAGGCTCATGCTGGAGAGAGTACAAAACAAGTTTGTCAGATACTTGTATTTGCGCTTGTATGGTGTTTATTCATTTTACCCATTGACGTACCCAACTTTATTTATTTTGGGTATGGTTGGATTTCACGAATTGAGGGTCAGGAGAGATCTCGCACTCATCTCGTACATATTCAAAGTACTTAGAGGAAAGGTACACAATGCGGACATATTAGGGCAGGTGGGTTTATGTGTTCCGGACCGGTACGTGTGGCGACGACGACAGCCACGGCTGTTGGCGGAGCCGCGCGCTCGAACCAATCTGTTACGGGAAGCACCTCTAACGCGGGCGCTCCGCGCTCTCAACCTCATAGCTGAGACATATTCTGTTGTTCTCTGAGTGAATTTACAATAAATACCTTATTTGTAATAAGTTATAAACTAATTTAAATATTATGATATTATGTATATATATATATATTTATAAGTAGAAAATAAAAAATACTCTATCGCAATAAGTCACCCTGCACCTGTAATGATAGTTGTATGTTGGAAAATAAATAAATAAATAAAATAAAAAATTTTGAGAAAAAATATTACATGGTGTAAAACTTATTGGAATCGATTCAGTTACAAGTTCTGAACAAACACTATATTCAGGTTTCGCATATAATACTAAAAATAATGTTGCATATTTGAGGACGGTTTGAAAACTGCAATCGGGTTGTCCATTTTTTTCTGACGGAAAGACAGCTCCAGGGCAGAACATCGTCTGTCGGGAACGCTATAATTTCTAAAATTTTTCACACAGATTCATTTCACAGTCACAGATTTTTTTTTCCAAATTTTTATATCAAATAAACTAGTGCTTAACTGCGATCCCACCTGATGGTAAGCAGTGATGCAATCGTTGATGGTGAGGCGCACTGGTTTACTAAGAGCATTCTCACTCTAGCCTTCAGGACACCTAAATTATAATCGGACGCGAAGACCGCAGCTGTTTTATTCAGGTGTCTACGGACCCCTAAAAAGTAGACATCCAAAATGAATTGGTATTATGTAGACATGTACCTCAACTCACTGGACAATGTTGATATTGTACAGTTTTTTCGCGGAATACCCGACATTTGAGCCTGAAATTATTCATGTGTTGTCACAGTCACAGTGCTACCATAAATTATTTTATTGAGATAATATTTTTTTTTATAAAAATAAATTATTTATGTGTGAGCCGATGAGTGAAATGTTTTCAGGTTTATTTGTTTAACAACCGTAAATCATGTTTTATTTACTCCTGTGTTCATTTATCTGTTGTGTGTACAGGGATTTTTTTTATAGCTTATTGTGTGTACCACAACTGGGCAAAGGCCTCCCCTTTCCCCTTTCTACAGGGAAATATTACGATATCTTTTTTTCACATGATTTTGGAAAGGGCTATGCTATTCTCTGACCTGATTAGTCTGTTGGTCTAGTGGTTAGTGGTCCTGACTGCTATGCTGCAGATCGTGGGTTCGATTTCCACCCAGAACAAATGTTTGTGTGATGAGCATGATCATTTGTTCTGTGTCTGGGTGTAACTTATCTATAATATGTATGTATTTAGAAATATATAAGTATGTTTACCAGTTGTCTAGTACTCATAACACAAGCTCTGGTTAGCTTGAGACTAGACGGCGTTGTGTGATAGTTGTGGAATATTCTTATTATATATGCTCCGACCAGATCCGCACCGCTCTTGACTCTACGATGTACAATGCCCTTCACACCGGCAGAGACAGAAATAGATGGAGGAATATCATAAGGTTTAGAGTGATGAAGCAGTGGAGGTCACGACCCTCAGCATTGAGGAATACGACGTAAGGAGGAGGCTGCTATGCTCGGAGTTTACTTGCATGATCGTATCAGGGATGAAGATATCCGCAGAAAAACGACCAAACTTAATTGGCAGTGGGCAGAACGCATTGCTCGTAGAACGGATGGTCGATGGAGCTGAAAGGTTCTAGAGTGACAATCTTGCACTGGAAAGGCCTCTTACAAGCACAACGGATCTTGAGCGCTCGGCGTCAGAGTGAGGATCGCTTTGCGCATTCTATACATTTGCCAGCCAGTCGTCTTCGTTGTTAGAAACATGCAGCAACGCAGAGAACGAATGAGGAGTGACGTCTATGACGCGATAGCACGGCGAGCCAATCACTGACACTCCCCGCCCCCGCGTCTCACTTCGCATCATTAAAGAGACCGAATATTTGACTTCTGCGCAACCGCTCAAGATCCATTATGGCAACTGTACAAGGTGCACCGATGACCTGGTGAGAATCGCGGGAATGCGATGAATGCGAGAGGCAGAGGTCCAAGCGTTGTGGTGACACTTGGGGGAGGCTTATGTCCAGCTGTAGACGTCCTTCAGCTGAAAAACCAATTGGGTTAAAACAAAACAACAGTAATACACACTTGAAAATTAGTTACAATAAAGTTTATTTTTTTTTATTTTCTAAAAACTAAAATCACAGTTTTGTACGTTAAAATTACACACATTAAAAAAATGTAAAAATAATACATGTGACGTTTACAAGTAAAATATTTTTACAATTTTTTTTTTAAATCTTGCCCCCCTCTCTAGGAATTACTCCTGTATAATGGGTGCGTTCACAAACAAATTTAAACTCACATACTCTAGATACCCAGATCACCCAGAATTATGATTATTAAAAATTAATATGAGTATCTATATAGGGTGACTGTTAATTAGTGACCGATACTTATACACGTGATAGTACTCATGATTACAAACAACTTTCCCAAAGAAACTTTTTTTTATACTCATTAGTTTTATCACAATAACAAAACGCCTGTTCGCGCAAATTCGCGCACGCCTGCGAGCTCTCAGCTGTTAGCCCGCGTAATCCGTTGTCTTATGTATACCTTACCTACAATAGTGATAGTGCATCCGCGCCGCTTGGGCGCTTGCAAACCCATCAGTTTATGTAATCAGTGTAGGTACCACATTTGCGCGAACAGGCGTTTTGTTATTGTGATAAAACTAATGAGTATAAAAAAAAGTTTCTTTGGGATAGTTGCTTGTAATCATGAGTACAATCAAGTGTATAATTATCGGTCACTAATTAACAGTCACCCTATACAAGGTGCAGTTTTAAAACTGCACAATATTTGAGGAGGTTGTAATAAAGCTCATAAATAATCATGTGAAAAAACGATACCTGGTCAATAATCAGTAATACTTGTTATTTAATTTTTTATTTATACTGAACTAATTCGATTGATCGATGGCAGCGGGGGCGTGGCTAGGGTGTGGCGTGCGGGATGATGATTGGATGATACATTATTTATGAAACTATCGTTGCGAGTTACTGTGTGTGAAAACGCCCTTTATTTTTACGTGTTTGTGTGTGTGAAAGAAAGCGCGGTTATAAGGCAGGTATCAGACTGGCTGGTTTTTAAGAAACGTAGTTCACACATACCGATTTTCATAAATACGAAAAAAAAAATACCTACTCATTTTATTATTGATTCGGGTCGAGAATCACTAACATAATTACCTCCTGAAATATTTTGCAGCCTCAAAACGACACCTTGTATATTATAGACACTTAGGAAGGCCTTGAATGTCTTGAATGATCGGCTGAAATTTCTTAAAACAATGTCTAGACTTTAAACTACTTCTATTTTATTTACACACAATAATTATAATTTTAATTAATAAAGTAGATAGTCTTATTCATAAAAATATGTAAAGTATTAAACAATGATCCAGATTAGTCCGTATTTTCGTACGTTTTTTTTGCAATTTTTAGTTCAGTATCGGATTGAATGATAAAGGATATTTTTTTTACACGTCAACGTCAATTTTTTCTTCAATTTAATCTAGATGAGGCTGGTGTTTCCTTGCTGACTACCCTCTGAAGCAACACTAAAACAAACTCAGGGATCAAAGTCTCTTTTAAAGACTTTTTTCAGGTTTCAAAAAACTTATTTGCAATAATAACATGTATGTATTTACATAATTCTCTTACTTAGGGTGAGTTGCACCATTTAACTATAACGATAACCAAACCATAATCAACCGTAAAACGGCCACCTATTGGTCAATTCGACGATTTGACAACTGTTAACGGCTTTATTATCGTTATAGTTAAATGGTGCAACTCACCCTTAAAGAAGACGTAAAATGTGCCATTTTAATAAAGATTTGACGTTTTACTTTGTTAAGTTAAGAGTTATAATGATGACTTTAATAAGTACCTATAATAATAATTTTTATTACTATCTGATATTACGGCCCGTTCACGGCCTTGTGAGCGGTAGCTAAACGCGGGGCGTCGTGCAGTAAGATCAAAAGTATCAAAATATTTGAAGCACGCCACAAGATGCCGCATATAGCGAAAAGGTACCGCAGCCGGCCCGCTCGCCGCGCCGCGCTTCTTAGACCAAAGTAGTGACCAGCCCGCCTAGCCAAGTTACAATCGAATTCCGTTCTCTAATCGGTAACGCCTCGGTGACAGCAATTGTGGAAAACGATAAGTTGGTAGCCATGTTGACGCGCCTGAGTCGGCCGCTCGTTCTACAATGTAACTTTTGTAAAACAAAGGATGTAGCGTTAAACATTATAGAAACGATTTCGAGATGTGAACTTGGCTACGAATAGTCTATTCGTTTGTTCTGACCACGCGGCTTTACGTTGAGAAGACGTCATTTTCATACGTTTCATCACTTTTTGACAGCGTTAACGATTGCAGAATAACAACTTGGCTAAGCGTGCAGTACCCTTAGCCAAGTTGCTAATCTGCAATAGAGAAAGCTTCAAATGTACGGGAATGACGTCGCCTCAACGCTCAGTCACGTGGTCAGAACAAAAGAATTGGCGGCAAAGTCAACTCGAAGCGTTCGACGCAAGCTAAACGGTTGTAACTTGGCTAGGGGGGCAGGCCATTAAGCTGTAAATTACAAAAAAAAAACTTTCGAAAATACTTTAGAAAATATATAATACCCTTTAACAAAATGCAGGTGCTAAATATTTTAGATATTTTAATAAATAAATCTATACGTTTTTCACCACATCACAGATAGACCATAATTAACAAACTCCTAACTATGTATATTAAGTAGGCATTATATACAATAAAGAGTTTACTTTGGCCCAGGTCTTTTAAAAAATAGAACGGGACACTAGATCAACACGCTTTAACCAAAGTAGGTAACCTAAGTTTACCATATTTAAAGCTTGTGTGAATATACTAAACAACGAGTGTCCGAATCGTCAGTGAAAAAATGTTAAAAATAAAATGTCTTGATTCGGACACTGTCCGAATATAATTGTCTGAATCGCTAGTAATTTAAATTTAGAGCCAAGCCATTAATGTAAAATATCTGGCACTTTGACGGTGGCAATCAGAACTTCTACTAAAAATAATATAATAATAATAAGATATCGTCCGATTAAAAAGCGACCGTCGCGTTCATTTGTTCGGCAAACCCGAACGCGTCGTGGCAATGACATTGAACGCTAACTAACGAGCCTACGAGGGCTACTATATTGAAAGAGTTACCGTAGCGTTCGCAAAGAGCAACTGAAGGACAAATGCTTGCGCAACAAATGATCTTACTATCTGATCTACACTCTGATGTACATCGATCGCATATTCGCACGATGATCGCTTTTATTAGGACGATGTATAACGGCGGAACCAAACGGTTCACTTGGAAGAATGTTCACTTGAATGTGTCCTTCATTTATCTCCCATTCCATGTCCACACAGTTTAACTAGAATGACAAAGTAATTAACATTTACTTGCATTTTTTTCAAAATAAATTTCAGGACTCGAGATGAAATGGGCAAATACGAGTGAGCGTACTCCTAGGGATTAAACTGTTCACTTACATTCATTCAGAGTGGAAGTGAACGTTGCCGAATGCCAAAATCAAACATTATTGGACCATTTCGCTCATTTTTTTTTTTAATTGAGATAAACTAGTGCTTGACTGCGATCCCACATGATGGTAAGTAGCGATGCAACCTTTGATAGTGAGGCGCACTAGTTTATTAAGAGCCTATTCACTCTAGCCTTGAAGACACCCAAATTTAATTATAATTAGAATTCATTCGGCACTTTTCTTTCTTTCCATCTTTAAATATTTCATTTTAAGTGAACGATACTAAAAGTAAGTGAACGACATATCAATCGTCTGATTCCGCCATAACGGTCTCAGCACCTATCTTTTCTACAGAGATAGGATAGAAACCTTCAATCTTTAAACACTATACCACAAATCCATTATCATCATTTATCCTTTTCACAACCGAAGTATAAATCTCATTCTCCTGTTTCAAGCCTTCTTTTCCAGCATAGTAAGGAAACTCATTGCTGGTCGACAAATAGAAAATTCCAGGCCTATCAAAATGGGTTTCCAGACCAAGATAGTTTGTAGGAGTATTGTTATAACATTGGGCAAATCTTGCTTCTTGGACGGAATTGCATTTCACAGCTATAAACTTTTTCGGGTGTTCCAAAGCCTGCCACCAGTATAACATGGCCCTGATGTGGCTGCAAATTATCAAGCAAGGAAACCTTGGGATATCACCAGGTTGGAACTCTCCTCCATTAGCGTAAATATCCACATGCCCCAAGGTTTCTGCTATGCCAAAACCGTCTATATTCGTATGCAGCACATCAACCCTTTCGGCATCCGTTCGCCACAATTTATCTTCAGGACCCAAGCTCCTAAAACAAGGTCCAGCAGGGTCTAAACCAGTCAATCTTGAAGGTTTCTTTCCTGTGATCTGGTAGTAGTGTTTGGCAGCGTATCCCATCTCATGAGCACCCAGGCTTATGCCTACTAGTTCCAGGTTTTCTGGGTCTAGGCCAAGTTCGTTTAATCGCACCAGGAATTCTCCCATCTTTTTACCAATAAATTTTGTGAGACGTACTGACCTGAAAAAAAAAAAACAGAACTGTAAGATTTTTATTTTTTGACGTTGCCCAGGAACACCAGGAATATTCTGTATCGTGGATGCGTTCACAAACATGTAAACTTATATACAGAAGACACCTCGACCCGCAACATAGGTACATCTGTGGGTCTTAAATTTATTGTGCCGTGTGGGAAACGAACCTGTGCCACGCAGGGCAGCAGGCAATCGCTAAACTACTGCGCTAACCAAAGATAAATATATCTTAGTCTGAAGCTTTAAAAAACCAGACATTTATAAAACAAGCACAAGAAAAAAGTTGAGCCAAGAGATATTAGTATTCTCATAAGTAGGTACTTTACTCGTAGATTTCTAAATTTGTGAAGTGGAAAAAACATCTACTGGACCAGTAGGTCCAATTAAACTGAATTGTTTATACGAAAAAAAAGACACATAATCAGCATTATAATGTTCTCTCAAAAATTCGAAGACATGGGAAATTCACCAACCCATGGCCGCGTGGTGGATTACGACCTATACCCTATCCTACAGAGGAGGCTTGAGTCCCAGCAGTGGGAACATTAAAAAGCTGATAATGTTATGCTTATTCTATGCAGTCAAATCTTGTCAACTAATCACACTATTGTGAAGTGTGATTAGTTGACAAGATTTGACTGCTTGTATATCCAAACTAATATTATAAATGCGAAAGTAACTCTGTCTGTCTGTCTGTCTTTGCTTCACGCCTAAACTACTGAACCGATTTGTGTGAAATTTGGTACAGACATAGTTTGGAACTTGAGAAAGGACATAGGATAGTTTTTATTACAAAAAATAAAATAAAAAATAAAATAAAATTTATTCCGGACATACAGCGCCATCTATTGGTCAAGAGTCGGCATCAATTCAGGGAACTATGTGGGTAAAACCAAAAATCTGCCGGAAGTCACTATTCCACGCGAACGAAGTCGCGGGCAAAAGCTAGTATTAAATGAAATTGTTTGTGATAGCAAGATCTCTGCCTATCATTTTCTATGTCAGACCTGTCTTCAATTTGTCAGTATAATAAGCAATAACAGGCAATAATCCTCATCTGAGCAAACGGATCAAGAGCTTAAGATACAATAGGGATGTCGACGCAGCGGATATTCGACCCAAACCTTGAAATATCCGCAAGAATTGTGGTACAAATGTTTGTCAGTCGTAATACTTGCTCTAAGAAAACCACCTTTATTGCCACGTGCGTAAAAGCGACTGCATTTACATGTCTATTTCTGGCACTTAGCTTAGTGGTGTTTTTCGGGGGGATGATTTCCCCGTCAAATATCTGTCAAATTTTTATTGACTAACCATTCACCTTCTCAAGCTAAGCAGAGCATGTGTTATGGGTTCTAGACAACTGATAAACATATTTATATATTTTTAAATACATATAATAATATAGATAAATCACACCCAGACACAGAACAAATGACAATGCTCATCACACAAACATTTGTCCAGGGTGGGAATCGTACCCACAACCTCCGGCATAGCAGTCAGGGTCACTAACCACTAGACCAACAGGCCAGCCAGTCAAATTAGACGTTTTTCTACGAGTGTTCCATAAAAATACCGATGTTGACCTCTGGTTCAGATTGTTTTGACTGGCTTGTTGATACAGAACAAATGATCTTGGTTGAAATACTAGACGTATTTCAACCAGGATCATTTGTTCTGTGTCTGGGTGTAATTTATATAACATATATGTATTTAGAAAATAAGTACGAGTATGTTTATCAGTTGTCTAGTACTCACAACACAAACTCTGCTTAGCTCGGGACTAGATGGCGTTGTGTGAAAGTTTTGTTATTAAAAATATTATTAGATTGTATTAAGAATTGTGACTTCTGCATTCTAAATCAAACGCTTCAAATCAAGTTACGTTAACCTACACGCAGTCGTTTATATACGTATATTTTTCTTCCAACAAAAAAAAACCGGCCAAGTGCGAGTCGGACTCGCCCATGAAGGGTTCCGTAGCAGCAAGTAACCTAATATAAATTCTTGTAATGTGTTGTAACTAGGGAATGCAAACCGGTTAACTCGAAAACCGAAAAACCGGTTTTTCGGCATATTTTTAATGATTAAAAAAACCGGTTTACTTTTTCAAGTAACCGGTTTTTCGTTTTTTTTTTATTACTTTCAAATGACTCTATTTTTTTATAAAATATTGTTTTACAACTCTGTTAGGGCTTGATATCAATCGTAGGTTTGTTTATTTATACGTGCCATAGTGATAGCGAAACCAACTGTACAGTTTTTTGTTTACGATCATTAAAAATTCAGGCCGGCCACGTGTTGTGAGAACAGGCAATAAAGGGCCAGAATTAAAATCTCGTAAGGACACAGAAATTCTTATGCACAAATGGAATACCCACCGTTGTTACTCATTATAATATCATCTCCTCAAACAAGTCGTATTTAAAGAAGAGAGTGAAAAGATCAAAATCTTTTTTGTTCGTAACAATGATGAAAAACTCAGGGATTTTCTTGCTTTGGGCGGAGCATCGCCGTGCCCTCGTGGGGGCAATGGGCGGCGGAGACCTCTCGCGCCGGGCCTTGGTTCCGACCATGGTCCGGAGCGAGGATGAGTGGCAGGCGTTCGCAGACTTCTACTAAGCAGTAATGCTCGCAAAAGAGAAGGCTGACCGCATCAAGCAACGGCGCTCTCGCAGCCACCCGACCACCGACGGGATTCCAATCCCGATTTCCGGCCACCGTAGGCGCGGGCTTGCAGATAGTGAGCAATGTGTAGTTCGCTGTCCGGCCATCCAGTAAGTCGTCAACAGCGCTCACTGTTCCCGCGCGCCTCAAGGAGTTGTCAGCAAAAGCAGGGGCCCTGCCGGGTCGAAGCCTACTGGGGCCAGGGTTATCCGAAAAGGAACTCGAGCCCCGGAATGAAGGCTATAAGGAACAGGGTGGGCTTTTAGTCAGTAGGAGTCTGACACCGTCTCCTGCTCCGCCCAAGAGCGGGGGTTGTCATTGGATGATTTTTCCCACCATAAAAAGGATATTCTTGCTACCGATGAGAAAATTATCACAATCAAGGAAAATTACAACAAGCAAAACAATTGGGTATAAGCTTGTAACTCCAAAGAACACTCTCAACAGTTATCAGAGTCCTGAATGATCATCATACGGCATCAGCAATGGTTCATTTTCGTGAAAATGGGCTACTCTAACTTCAGCTAAAGAGTATCAAGATACTATCCTAAACGCCATAGCAAAGCCTCTTAAAGCCTCTCTCTTTTTGATAACATACTAGGTTTTTCAGGATGCTTACAACGAGTGTTTCGGACTTCATTAAGGCTGATGATTGACCTTTGACTACCCCAGACCTCAACCCCTGAACTACAAATTGAGATCTACTATATTAGAGGGCATGGCCTTCACCTAACAATAATTAAAAATTCTTTACAATCAGCGGTGGACAACTTTACAATGATCACCGTGCGTAAACCGATGACGCGTGACCTGAACGCCTAAAAACTTGTGTTAAGGGTAACGGTGGATATTTTGAGTAGAAGTTAAATTAACTTCTGGCTTAGATTCTCTATATATAACATCATTCGGAGACATTCGTTTTTATGAAGTTATTTTTTTTTTATCTTTGACAGAATTCATGGCCATATTAAGTATACAGTATATTTTTTCAATAGATAAGTTTCAAAATAATTATTAAAAATAATTATTTAGAATTTCACAAGCAAAAAAAGTTAAATTTTTCACTTAAAAATAAATTTCAAAATTAACTAATTTTAAAACCGGTTACCCGGTTAACCGGTTTTTTTTTTTAGAAAACCCGAAAAAAAACCGGTTTGTAATTTTGGCGGTTTTTGCATTCCCTAGTTGTAACTGATCGATTTTTTAATAAAAGAGATTTTTTTCGATTTATGACGCATTAAAAAAAAACTACTTACTAGATTTCGTTCAAACCAATTTTCGTTGGTAGTTTTTATAGTAATGTACATCATATATTTTTTTTAGTTTTATCATTCTCTTATTTTAGAAGTTAGAGGGGGGGGGACACACATTTTACCACTTTGGAAGTGTCTCTCGCGCAAACTATTCAGTTTAGAAAAAAAACCGGCCAAGTGCGAGTCGGACTCGCCCATGAAGGGTTCCGTAGCAGCAAGTAACATAATATAAAAGTTCTTGTAATGTGTTGTAACTTTGATCGATGTTTTAATAATAGTGTATTTTTTTCGGTTTATGACGCATTAAAAAAAAACTACTTACTGGATTTCGTTCAAACCAATTTTCGTTGGTAGTTTTTATAGTAATGTAAATCATATACTTTTTTTAGTTTTATCATTCTCTTATCTTAGAAGTTAGAGGGGGGGGGACACACATTTTACCACTTTGGAAGTGTCTCTCACGGAAACTATTCAGTTTAGAAAGAAATGATATTAGAAACCTCAGTATCATTTTTGAAGACCTATCCATAGATACCCCACACGCATGGGGTTGATGAAAAAAAAAATTTTGAGTTTCAGTTCTATGTATGGGGACCCCCAAAATGTATTGCTTTTTTTCTATTTTTGTGTAAAAATCTTAATGCGGTTCACAGAATACATCTACTTACTAAGTTTCAACAGTATAGCTCTTATAGTTTCGGAAAAAAGTGGCTGTGACATACGGACGGACAGACAGACAGACAGACAGACAGACAGACAGACAGACAGACAGACATGACGAATCTATAAGGGTTCCGTTTTTTGCCATTTGGCTACGGAACCCTAAAAATGATATTAGAAACCTCAGTATCATTTTTGAAGACCTATCTATAGATACCCCACACGCATGGGTTTGATGAAAAAAAATTTTTTGAGTTTCAGTTCTATGTGTGGGGACCCCCAAAATTTATTGCTTTTTTTTCTATTTTTGTGTGAAAATCTTAATGCGGTTCACAGAATACATCTACTTACAAAGTTTCAACAGTATAGCTCTTATAGTTTCGGAAAAAAGTGGCTGTGACATACGGACGGACAGACAGACAGACAGACAGACAGACAGACAGACAGACAGACACACAGACATGACGAATCTATAAGGGTTCCGTTTTTTGCCATTTGGCTACGGAACCCTAAAAATATCCGCACATCGCACCGTGGTATCGCAAGTCCCATCACTAGTAATTGCTGGAAGCCTCAATGCAGCTGTATCTGTTTGTTCGGTAACAATGGATGGTACTTCATGTTAAGAGCGACAAAACCTAGAAGTTTCCTCTATCTATGTACCGTCAATCACTGCTCTAAAAACGGTGAAGGAAAACATCGTGAGGAAACCGGTATGTCCTAGAACCAAAAATTTGAAGACATTTGACATCCACCAACCCATTGCCGCGTGGTGGATTCCGGGCTATTCCCTCTCCTACAGAGGAAGCCAAAGTCACAAATAGATAGATTTTAGACATTACAGAAGTTAATCTACATACAAAGCGCGCTTGAGCAACGCACACACAGACACCGCTCACGGACACGATGTCTAGTCGCGTCTCGGATCACTCGTCGAACAGTGAACAGTCGGATCCCCGTTTCGTTCCCTAGGGGTTGAATTTAGGGAAATCCTCTCTTAGTGCTCAAGTTTGACGTCTGTCGTATCAATAAGTTTGAAATATTTTTCAAGCCCGCCAAAAATCCTCAGCCATCAATAAAGGTTAGGTCGAAATTCAATAAAAATGGCCGTCGACGAGGCGCTAACGACCGTTTCCATAATCTACTGGGCTCCATATTTCTTTCGTTTGATATTTATGTGCGATATACCATGACGGATGGCTAGACTATTTTGAAAGTTTTTCATTGCACTACGGTAAGGCATGCTTGCAAATGCGAAAAGGCACTGACTTTTTTGTTTCTGTATCAGTTTGTTATAGGCTGTCTAAAAAGTCAAACGGCTCGGGAATTTTGTACAATATTTAATAATTTAAAAATACTGAAATTTGATACTATTTCTAAGGTTCTTCTATGAGTAAACAATGATCAAGATCTCTTAATCAGCCTTGATTATTGAACCAGTGTTGACTACATTAGATTTCATTTTGCTCTAATAAATTACCCAAGTCGTTTGATTTTTTAGACAGACTTTATACGTAGCTAAACATACTCGTAGCATAATCAGCCTTATGTGTTATCCAGCCTTATGTGTTATGTGTGTCGTCGTCCTGCCGTCACTGGAAGTGGACTTGTATCGCGTGTTCTCGGATCTTGTGCCAATATTTAATTATTCTAAATTCCTATTGGTTAGAGTCTTTAAGTTAAATTCTCGTTTCTTCATACGGACATCTTACGGCTGGTCGCCGCCCCTCGAAAAGGATAGACTCTGTTCTCTGAGTTGTGCCGTCGGCATACCTAATTGAGTTTTTTGTGATTGGTGTTTGTCGGGATTTGAACTCGAAACTCGCGCGCCGCAGGTATGCGCCTGTTCTCCCGAGCCACCGTAACACAAACGCAGAAGTCGAATTAGCAAGACACTACGCGCGCTGCGCGAACCGCTCTCTGACGCATCTGCTACGAAGTGAGTCATCGACTAGTTATCGGCTACGCGGCTACGAATCGGGAGGTGTGCTACGTATGCTACGTTCTACGCGCTGGTCCGTTTGGTTGTATCTGTTTATATTCAAATTATATTAAGTGCAACATAATGCCACGAGTTCAGCGATCACCTCCTGCAAGCGATAGTAAGAAGACTCAGCATAAAATGTCATCACCATCAGGTGAGATATCAATCTCGACTATTGAAAGTGAGCCAGCGCATATCAACATATCTTCAAGAAGCAAACGTTTCAAGCCAGACTCCTCGCCGAGTCACTCCCCACAAAGTGAGGTTGAGACGTTTGAGGATAAGATAATGAACATTTTGACTACGTGGAAAACTGATCAGGATGTATTATTAAATAAATTAACATCCGACATCAACGAAGTAAAGCTGCAGAACAAAGAGATACAGAAAACTAACATCGAGATTGAGAAATCTATTGAACATATAAATCTGGCGTATGAGAACATGAGACAGTCGGTACAGAAACTTGAGAAGGAGCGACAAGAACAACGAGCTTATATCATGGAACTGGAGAAGAAGGTGGGTGACTTACAGAATAGTTCACGCTCCTCATGCTTCGAAATAAGAAATGTCCCGATAAGTGAGAAGGAGTCCGCAGAAGACCTGACGGCCTTAGTTTTACAAACATGCGATGTCCTCCAGGTCCCACTCAAATCAGCAGACTTGCGAGATGTCTATCGTATGCCAGGGAAAAAAGGGTCAAATAGGCCAATTGTTGCAGACTTGATCACAGTCCCTCTTAAAAAACAGGTTTTGGACGCTATTCGGGCTTTCAATAAAGAGCGCTCCTCCGTGGAAAAATTAAATAGCACTCATATTGGTATGAAAGGCGAAACTAAACCGGTATATGTGGCTGATCACCTACCAAATAGCTTGCGTCAATTGTTTTACGAAGCCCGAAAGTTCGCCAGCGCTCACGACTACAAGTTTTGTTGGTCTCAGAACAATAAGATTTTTCTTCGTAAGCGTGAGGGCTTGGATTCGGTCGTCGTCTCTTCAATATCGTGTCTGGCTAACCTACTCAAAATTCCGCAGCATTAACGTTAGTCAACAATCAATAATTGTCTTCTTTTTTGCTTTTTGGACTTTATTTTATTTTTGTATTTTATTTTGGTATGTTTTTGTAAATTTTTTAGTTATTACACTATGTAGATGTCTCACAGCACATTTCACACTTTCACAATACACATCTACGGTAACACAAAATCTTCTGATCATGTGTATGGTTCGGTATCCGCATCAGCCACACTTTTTATTCCACAAGTATGATGTCTGTGCAGGTGCTGGTTCCAATAATAATAACCCTTTGGGCTGTTTAGTAACTGTTTATTTTCTCGACAAAGCATCTACTAGACAGGAAATTATTTTTAAGTTGTACCATTATATGTTCTTTTATTTTGTTACAAAATGCTAGACCTGACCTCAATATCTAATGAGTTAGATGCTATCGGTACAACCCAATCTTACATATGTAAGCCGGAGCAATCTGTAAATATTTTAACTGATACAAATTATACAGTAAATGTATTACATGTCAATATACGCAGCGTCAACCGTAACATGGATGAGCTCACGGTTTTCTTACTAACTCTGAATATACTTCCGGAAGTGATTATCCTGACTGAATGCTGGTTAAGCAAAACACCATATATTCCTCCAATTGATGGCTACGTAAGCTATCAGTCAGGAAATAATATCAACCAAAATGATGGTATAATAATGTACATTAAATCTTCCCTGTCGCATACAGTTACTGAACCAAACATATTAGATACAAATAGCATGACATGTAAGCTGGAACATATAGATCTGATAATAATTGCCCTGTATCGCCCCCCTTGCAATCGTAATATCGACAATTTTCTACACGGTCTTGATGACATTCTGACATCCACATCTAACTGTAAAAACATAGCTTTACTTGGAGACTTAAATATAAATATTATCCCAGATCATTTGAATCAGCAGGCCAACGAATACCTAAACTTAACCGCCCTTCATGGACTTCTTCCTACTCATAGGCTACCCACCCGAGGTAAGAATTGCTTAGATCATATCTTCCTTAAATCTGAATTAAAGAGCGTCACACTGATCTTTGATACTTATATTACCGACCACGCGCCAATCCTCCTCAATATTAAAACTAATAAAAAAATAGCAAACTTTAAAAATAAAATTTTAAAAGTGGACTATCCCTCTGTATATAATATTGTTTCAAAGACTGACTTCAGTTCAGTCACAGATATCACAGACGCTGAATTGGCAACCGAAATGTTGGTATCGATTCTTGGATCAATAATTAAACAAAACACTGTAGCTAGGCCTATTCCATCTAAAAGCAGAATCATGAAGCCATGGATAACAAACGGTTTACTACGTTGCATCCGCAATCGTGACGCTATGTGTCGACAGTTAAAGAATAACCTTGAAAACTATACTCTTAAACTCACTTTTCTCCGGTATCGCAATTTCTGTAACAAATTACTGAAAAGATTGAAACACGCATACGAGAAAAGTGAATTTGAAAAAGCCAAAAATAACCCAGGAGCAACTTGGAAGGTAATTAAAAATATTGTACAGTCTGACAGCTCCAGAAATCCACCAACTGAACTGCTGAAGATAGAGCCCGACAAGACTGGATCTGTAAACGTGGTCAATGATTACTTCTCCAGTATAGGTAATACACTTGCACAGAAACTTCTATCCACCGCAGGACACTCGGAGATACCCCTGGATGATAAAAATGTTACAAACTCCTTCGTACTCATGCCAACTGATGAGTGTGAAGTTGAGCAAATTATCCATGGTCTACGTGGTGATTCTGCTGTTGGATGGGACGCGATCCCAACGCACTTGTTGCAAAAGTGCTCTAAGAGTCTAGTACCTGTAATTACTCACTTATGCAATGTTTCTATGTCTAGCGGTATCTTTCCCAAAGCTTTCAAAAAGGCCATAGTCCACCCTATCTTTAAGGGCGGGAACAGAGACAGTGTAAATAATTATAGGCCAATATCTGTTCTGCCTGCATTATCAAAGGTCCTTGAGAAATTACTTAATATCAGACTGCAAAACTTTCTAACAACTCATAACATCTTAGCACCAAACCAATTCGGCTTCAGGAATGGAAAATCCACGGTAGATGCTGTGGGTTCCCTTATCGATCAAATAGTTAATATACTTGATCAAAAACAAAAATGTCTCGGCATTTTCTTGGATCTCACAAAGGCCTTTGATACTGTCTCTGTTCCTCGGCTCTTGTTGAAAATGGAAAGGATGGGAATCCGTGGATATGCTCTTCGGATTTTCAAGGACTATCTCTCTGATAGGAAACAGTTTGTGCAGATCGATTCCTTTGTAAGTGAAACCGCTTCATTAAACTATGGGGTGCCACAAGGCTCGATCCTGGGGCCCACTCTCTTCCTCTTATATATTAATTCCCTATGCTTACTTTCCCTGTTTAATTGCTCTATTTTTACATATGCGGACGACACGGCGCTACTCGTTTATGGCAGGAATTGGTCTGAGGTCTTTGCTACGGCTGAGCAGGTTCTAAGACAAGTTATACAATGGTTGTCAGGTAATCTTTTAACCTTAAATCCTAGTAAAACGACCTACCTAACCTTCTCGCTGACATCTTCTACTCAACCGTCTAATGAACACTTTACTCTCAAAGCCCATATTTGTGACCCAAGTACCTTAAGTGTCTCCTCTGCACCCTGTGGCTGTCCTATCTTAACCAGGTCCACCCAAGTAAAATATCTTGGAGTATATATTGATCCTTTGATGAACTGGAAAAATCACCTCACGGTTCTTACCGCTCGAGTTCGAAAGACCATCTACGTTTTTAAAAAACTTCGCTGTTCCCTTGAATTCGAGACTCTTAGAATGGTATATTGTGCCTTATGTCAGTCTATTCTGACCTATTGCATAACCGTGTGGGGAGGAGCTGCCAAAACGCTCTTACTGCCTCTAGAACGTGCACAGAGAGCTGTGCTCAAAGTCATGTCTTTTAAACCCTTCAGGTATCCGACAGTCCAGCTCATGGATGACTGTAAAACTTTATCTGTGAGGCAATTATTCGTCCTGGGTACAGTTTTGAGAAAACACAGTACTCTAGAGTACGACAAAAGTGTAACAACAAAGCGCCGTTCACATGCAGTATGCCAAACCCAACCATGTCGTAGCTCCCTGGCTGCACGGCACCATAGGGTGATTAGTTGTCGCTTGTATAATAAAATAAACAAAAGTTGCAACATCTATCCACTCTCTAGTTTCGAATGTAAAAAGAAAGTCTCGAACTGGCTTCTGAATAAATCATACGAGGATACTGAGAACCTACTTAAAATATAAAACTTTATTATGAACTAATACCCTACCATGTTACACATTTCAATCTCGTACTATTATTTCTACACAAACATACCACTCACACACACATTTACTATTATCTCTACACAAACATATTACTCACACACACACCATCGCACTTACAAAACAATGTTTAATATATTTTTGTTTTCTTTTATTCCTTACACGTGAACATACTCCACTCAGATGCAAAACAAATATGTTTGTAATAGATCAATAAGAACGAGGGCCCTGGTACTCTTAACACAAGTTTAATCTTAATTAGGGTACCAGAGTACAACAACTTTTTGCACTTCAAATGTATAAAATTGTTTTCTCTCTGTGTATATGATGTGTGTATTATTTGCAATAAATTATTATTATTATATTATTATTATTATTATTATTATTATCCACGGTTGGGACTCAGGCCTCTTCTCTAGGACTGGGACTGGGCCATAAACATTCGTTCCCTGCGTTGCTGCATGTTTCTAACAACGAAGACGATTGGTTCGCCAATGTATGGAATGCGCAAAGTGATCCCCACTATGACGCCGAGCGCTCAAGATCCGTTGTGCCTACTGTATAATGTAACAGTGACTATATATGCCCGCATACATAAAATATAGCCTATGTCACTCATGAATAAAGCATGAGATAATAGAAGTAGTAGATAGAAAAAAAAACAGTCGGTCCAGTTTATCTTTAAGTCGAGAGTGAATAGGTTTCTTTTAGGTAAGCGCGTTCCATCGTCGACCGCATCGTCGCTTTCCATCAGGTGAGATAGCGGTCAAGTGCGAACCTATCAACAATAAAAAAAAATCTGAATGCCAAACATCACAGCAGTTATCTGACGCTCGTCATCAACTAAACCTAACTTTGATCGCCATTTGAGTAACTAACATATACGGGGACGACACTTGGCATCCAACGAAAAAGAAATCCATAGTCGCCTTTGCGACACCCACAGGAAAAGCTATCGCCAACATTCGAGAAGTCCACTAAGTAAAAGTTTAGTAAACTATCGAAGAAAGATAACATCACAACCCAAAAGAGACCCTAAACAAAAAATGTGCCCTTTACCAAAGACATTAGACCCATAATCTCCTCGTTTTAAGAACATCCCGGTATCAACTTAATACAATCTCCATATCTATGGCCGGTGCCAAACTTGGGCCCAATTTATGGCCAGGGACTCGATCTGGCGACCTTTAGGCAATAAATTTTGGTATATAGTTCTAAGAAATCATACAGGAACGAATAGGTCTTCTATGGAGATATGGCGGAAGTTGCAAGAGCGATTGTTGGAGCGATTTGTCTTAAGGCTAATCGCTTGTGAGAATAATCTTTAGTTTATAATATTGTATCATAGAATGTAGTAGAAAAACTTTTATTCAGGACAGATATAACACAACGGTTGCTAACAAAGGCCCGTTTTTGAGGAATGGCTTGTAAGACCTCACGGCGTCCCCACCTTCCGCACGACACAGAACCTCACCGGACATGGTAAGTACCTTCGTTGGGGCGATCGGCGGCGGAGACCTCTCGCGCCGGGCCTTGGTTCAGGCCATGGCCCGGAGCGAGGAGGAGTGGCAGGTGGTCGCCGACTTCTGTGAAGCAGTAATGCTCGCAAAGGAGGAGGCCGACCGCATCAGGCAACGGCGCTCTCCACCGGGATTCCGGCCACCGTAGACGCGGACTTGCGGCGAGCAATGGGTAGCTCGCTGTCCGACCGACCGGTAACTGTCCGGAGCTAGCCCAAGTCGTCGACGTCGCGTACAATTCCCGCGCGCCTCAAGGAGTTGTCAGCAACGGGAGGGGCCTAGCCGGGTCGAAGCCTTCTGTCAATAAGTGTCTGACACTATCTCCCGCTCCGCCCAAGAACGGGGAATGTCATTAGATGATTTTCCCACCATAAAAAAAAAACCGTACATAGTCAATTCGGGAGGTACATATATCGGATTCGTGCGGATTTTTACAGACTAAAACACACTTCTATTTTCCTTCTTTGACATGCGTTTCAGGGCCTCGGGTTTGCTTTTCAGTAGCGAACCCATGGCCTCAGTAGGCTTTGACCATGCTGAACCCCTACAGTTTTGCCAACATCTCTTTGAGGAGGTCGTGGAACACTAAGCGCCGTCCACGACTCGGACTCGGTACAGACGATTACCGGACGGCCAGATGGCAATCTACATATTGCTCGCCATCCGGGCTATAACCGAGTGTGCGAGTGCGATGGGTACCGATACGGATGCTTATCTACACACTGATATAATAAGGAGGTAAAGTTTGTTCTTTTGTTTGTAGAAGGTAAGATGGATTGGGAGAAGATCGGCATTGGGGTAAGAACGTATAAATCAATATACCACTTATTTAGCTTTATTTTTAATGCCAGTTACATTAAAGTGGTATAATTTATATTTATACGGTCTTACCCCAATGCCGATCTTATCCCAACGCACTATAATCTCTGGATTACTGGTCCGATAGCAAAATTTTTTTCACTGATAGAAAGCTGCTTCATACCTGACATAGGCTATATTTTATGTACGAGGGGGAAGCCGCGAGCAAATGCTAGTATTGAATAATTTAGTCATGACAGATGACTGACCTTTATAGAAATGCAATAAAATTCATAGTCAATGCCAGTTCCAGTCCAATTAGAACACAAATAACAATGGACCCTGATACAAATGAAAATAATAAGATTGCATAGTTAAGCTGATTCTGTGGCAGTGGTGGCCGAATGGTAATGGCCCCTTTTTTTATGGTGGGAAAAATCATGCATTGACATCTCCCGCCCTTGGGCGGAGCGGGAGATAGTGTCAGACTCTTACTGACTAAAAGACCCACCCCGTTCCTTCTAGCCTTCATACCGGGGCTCGAGCGCCCTTTCAGATAACCCTGGCCCCAGTAGGCTTCGACCCGGCTGGATCCCTGCTGTTGCTGACAACTCCTTGAAGCGCGCGGGAACAGTGCGCGCCGTCGACGACTTGGGCTTGGTCCGGACAGTTACCGGACGGCCGGACAGTGAGCTAGAATGGTAAAGGCCCCGATTTACGAGTTGTAGATCGCTGGTTCGAACCCAGCTAGGCGCATTACTTTGTGTAATTTATTTCATCAACACTACTCTCAAAACGGTGAAGGAAAAAATCATAAGGAAACCCGCATGTCCTAGAACTAATAATTCGAAGACATGTGACATTCACCAACCCGCACTGGGCCTGCGTGGTGGATTACTACCCAATCCCTCTCCTAAATAGGAGGCCTGAGTCCCAGCAGTGGGAACATTAAAAAGGCTGAATGTGATAATGATGGCAGTCTACGGAAGGATTGTTCGAATGCATGGGCAGGTGAAGGAACACGGTTTGTGTTTTAATCAGTAAATGTTTTACACTCTTTTTTTATGGTGGGAAAATCATCTAGTGTCAACCCCCGTTCTTGGGTGGAGCGGGAGATAATGTCAGACTCTTACTGACTAAAAGACCCACCCCGTTCCTTCTAGCCATCATACCGGGGCTCGAGCACCCTTTCGGATAACCCTGGCCCCAGTAGGCTTCGACCCAGCTGGGGCCCTGCTGTTGCTGAAAACTCCTTGAGGCGCGCGGGAACAGTGCACTCCGTCGACGACTTGGGCTCGGTCCGGACACTAACCGGATGGTCGGACCGCGAACTACCCATTGTTCGCCGTCCGCAAGCCCGCGCCTACGGTGCCCGGAAATCGGGATCGGAATCCCGGTGGCAACACTTTCAAGGCATTCCCTTTCGCTCTATCCTCAGTCGAAGAAGTCATTAGATTATTTCCCAAGAAAAAAAGTTGTAGGTAACCATTTCACTCTCCTACGTGTACGTATCTCTTATTCTAATTTTAACGTTTTCTTCCGAACCGAACGGCTAAAAACGGGATCCTATTATTAAGACTTCGCTGTCTGTCCGTCTGTCTGTCACCAGACTGTATCTTAAGAATTGCGATAGCTACACAGCTGAAATTTTCACAAATTATGTAGGTAAGTATTTCTGTTGCCGTTAAAACAAACACTAAAAATAAAATAAATATTTAAGGGGGGCTCCCATGGTTGAGGCCATGGTCCGGAGCGAGGAGGAGTGGCAGGCGGTCGCCGACTTCTGCGAAGCAGTAATGCTTGCAAAGGAGGAGGCCGAACGCATCAGGCAACGGCGTTATCGCCGCCGCCGTCGCCGGGATTCTGATCCCGATTTCCGGCCAACGTAGACGCGGGCTTGCGGACAGTGGGCAATGGGTAGTTCGCTGTCCGGCCGTCCGGTAACTGTCCGGACCAAGCCCAAGTCGTCGACGGCGCGCACTGTTCCCGCGCGCCTCAAGGAGTTGTCAGCAACAGCAGGGACCCAGCCGGGTCGAAGCCTACTGGGGCCAGGGTTATCCGAAAGGGCGCTCGAGCCCCGGAATGAAGGCTAGAAGGAACGGGGTGGGTCTTTTAGTCAGTAAGAGTCTGACACTATCTCCCGCTCCGCCCAAGGGCGGGGGATGTCAATGCATGATTTTTCCCACCATAAAAAGGGGGGGGGCGTACGCAACCTTGCGTACGCGAGTCCGACTTCTTTTTTATTCTTTTTTACTCTTTTTACTCTTTCTTTATTTTTTGTTGTTGTTTGTTTTCGTGTATGTTAGTTTTTATGATTTAATTGTTCCACGTATTGTACCAAATAAGTTAATTTATCTATACATCTATATATATGTAAGGCTATTATCACACTGCCACGCACCATGCAGCGTAGCGAGTGATTTTGTATGAAATGAGTGGGCTCGTGAATTTACAAAACGCACTTACGCGCGTGAGTGCGTAAAAAATCCGCACGATGATGCAGATCTGCACCTCGCAAGAACGCATGTAGGTGCGTTGACACGCAACAAGCAGCGTGATGTGTGGCAAATCGTTGTCAATTAGTGGCTTTATTTTTGTCTTAAACACCTTATATCCTCATACCCAGTAAACAAAGGGAATTTCCTTATCTTTAACAGGAAATAAAAAGTTATCCTGTCTTCCTGTCTTCCTTTATTTGAGACAATACTCAAGTGAAGAGACACTTCAAGCCCTTTATCACAAAAGTCGGTTCGTGTGCGAACGCCTAACGTTTTTCCATGAGTGCTATTTGTCAAACATAACTGTTTGACTTTCCTATTAAATATAGATTCAGGTACGTGGAAGATTTCCACTAATGTGAATAGGTATATCTTTATAAAGGACAGGTCTTTGCAAACTTTTATAAAGATAGAAGGGACGAAGAGTTCCCCGTAAAGAAGGCCTTAGCGATCCCGGAAAGGAAAACAGGAAGAGGGCGCCCTCTAGCTACGTGGTGGACAACCGTGTCCAAATATCTGAAACGGGCTCAGCTGGACGCACAGACAACCCAGGATAGACTATCCTGGCGCCTAAAGACGAGGAGAGCCGACCCCAAATAAAGGGATAAGGCAAGGAAGAAGAAGAAGGTCTTTGCAAACTTTAAGGGCTTTCTCAGTCATCATCATCATCGGCCTTTTTATTTTTCCTACTGTTGGGACTCTGGCCTCCTCTCTAGGAGAGGGAATAGGCCGTAATCCACCACGCGGGCCCAGTGCAGGTTGGTGAATGTCACATGTCTTCGAACTTTTGGTTCTAGGATATGTCGGTTTCCTCACGATGTTTTCCTTCACCGTTTTGATAGAAGTGGTGATGAAATAAATTACACAAAGTAATGCGCCTGGCTGGGTTTGAATCCGCGCCCTACAACTCGTTTAGTCGGGGCCGTTACCACACGGCCACCACTGCTTTCTCAGTAGACAAAACTGAACAACCTTCCACAAGATTGTTTTTCACGAAACGAAAAAAGAAATGGCTTATGTTTAACTTACTACCAGATATAGTAACATATAAAAGACAAAAATAGTAAATGATCACCAAAATTAAACCTACATTTTAATGTAAAATTATAACCAGTTTTAACATCTCGCTATCCTATTTAAGCAAAATGAATCCAAATAAAGCATCGGCAGTAGTTAAAATTTTGAGGTTAGGTTAACTACCTGCCAAGCAGCAGCTCGACGGAGCCCCGCTACGCGGGGCTCCTACATTTGGTGTTCGAATACAATTTAAAGTACAGTCGTAACTAAAATACTATTGTAACTTTAGGATTTCATTTTTTTGGTGTCAAGTAATATATTTTTGACAAAAGAACTAAGGGTACCAAAGCGTTTTATGGTGGTCATTATATTTAATCCCAAAAGAAATTAACCTCTTCATACAAACTGTCCAATCAAGTTCATAATTTAGAGAAGCCGATTTGTTTTGTGGATAATTTTGGGATTTCGTTTATCTTTTGTACTTTTTACTTCACTTTTTTTTATTAATATATACTAGTGCTTGACCGCGATCCCACCTGATGGTAAGCTGTGATGCAATCTCTGATAGTGAGGCGCACTAGTTTATTAAGAGCCTATTCACTCTAGCCTTGAAGACACCCAAATTATTATCGGACGGGAAGACTGTAGCAAGCAAATACTGTTCCAGTCCTTCGACGAACGCGGCATAAATGACGTGGTGAAACGCTTGGTCCGGACCGTAGGGATTTCAACAACGTAAGGGTGGATATGACGTATTATGTAATATGTAAATATGATGTAACGAGAACGGATAGAGCTCCATTTTTTTAAATGAGTGCCTACCAGTTAAAATATAGCAATTTCGCTTAACGATATAAACTAAGATCACGGAAATCTATGACTAAGATTTATTCGCGATGCCAATCTCTTTGGCTGCAATGAGATATCTGTGATCGCGTCAACGCAATACGTCATAGACAGATTGTCACGCCATCTTACTGGACGGTGAGGTACCTATTACTCGCCGTCCGCAAGCCCGCATCTACGATGACTGAGTGTCATCCGCGTGAAGCTGTCCTCTCCCTGCTTGATTTGTATGTTAAGTTTTGAGAATGTTGTGTGATGAGTGGTAAAGCGATAATTGACTAAGTGATGGGCTGCTGCGCTGAGTATCGCGGTTTCGATTGCCGCACAGAATAAATATTAGTATGGTCTACAGGACAGGTGTTCCGGGTCTGTATGCCTCGAGTGGTTGTGACCGTACCCACGTGACAGAGTGTCATATCTCGGTCAAGTCCCGCACCACCGCCTCTCTCGCGATACGGCATCATGCAGCTCTGTGTTTGGTGGCTTGGGAACCTTCATTTACCCTGCAGTGTGTCACCGTTTTAGTGAGGTCCGTCCACCATGTTGGAAAGCGTCCACGAGATCATTTACCGTACGTTCCATCGAGTCCTCGTTACGGGTGTTATGCCCGAAGAACTTGCACCCACGATATAGGAGTAATTATGCCTAGTGTGGGGCAAACTGTAAGCAAATGCAAGATTCTTGCCTTACCATTTTCAAAAAAAACTGGACAAGTGCGAGTCGGAGTCGCACATTGAGGATTCCGTATAACCTATATTGTGTTAATATTCGTAGTTCTCGAAGTTCTTGGAGATTCTTTCGAAAAAAAAAAGTTTTTGTGACGTAACTAAAAATTATCAGGTTTCAGACTTATTTCTATACTTGTGCTATAAGACCCTGCTTCATGCCAAATTTCAGGATTCCTGAGAGAGCCCTATAAATTTTTATTCCCTTGAGAGTGTCGAAATATACTTTTTTGCGACATAAACGGCCGTACCTTTTTTTTACATTAACTTGAAAGTTAGATTTTTTCACAGCTTCAAGGGACCTGACCAGACCGGAGTATAAGGTTTTTATTTCAACTTGATACCGCTTGCATTTCCGAGATAAAGGGTCTTGACAGACAGACCGACGGATAACAAAGCGATCCTATAAGGGTTCCGTTTCTTCTTTATAAGGTACGGGACCCTATCCCGCGCGCCTCAAGGAGTTGTCAGCAACAGCAGGGACCCAGCCGGGTCGAAGCCTACTGGGGCCAGGGTTATCCGAAAGGGCGCTCGAGCCCCGGTATGAAGGCTAGAAGGAACGGAGTGGGTCTTTTAGTCAGTAAGAGTCTGACACTATCTCCCGCTCTGCCCAAGGGCGGGGGATGTCAATGCATGATTTTTTCCACCATAAAAAAAAAAGGTACGGTACCCTAACAACAATAGAATAGAAACACAGCATACTTACTTTGGATAAATATAGGTAAAGAAAGCGAAGGTCTCAGACACGAAGACATTGTAGCCCCGCTTAGAGTAGGCGGTGCCGATCGCTTGAGAGAACGGAAACACTGAGCTATCGTAGAAGCCCACGGCGTAGAAGACTGTCTTTTTGTTCTTAAAGTCTGCAAAGAAAAAAATGTTGAGTTAATATTAGATGATTTACTGCATCACATAAGAAGTAATCCTGCATCGCAAAATTAAAGTTCTCCATGCGATTTGAACATACAAGGTGTAAGGGACAGCCCTCCACAAACTTGAAGGAATCAGAATCAGAATGTCTTTATTGTGGGCATAGGTTACATACAGGTGTTAAAATTAAATAATAAATTATAGTTCCATTATGTCCTGCCAATTAGGCATACAAGGGCTTGCTCAGTAGACGAAACTTAACAAACTTCCACAATTTTTTTTCAGGAAACGAAAACAAAAATCTGCCTCGTCATACAAATTGTCCAATCCAGTTTATCATTTTGTATAGGCTGTGGAGGCTGATTTTTTATCGTTTCCTGAAAAAAAATCTTGTGGAAAGTTGTTCCGTTTCGTCTACTGAGCAAGCTCTTAAAGTTCGTGGAGGGATGTCCCTTACATCTTGTATAGAACAGCCCGAGATCATCTACCGAGCAGCTGCCCACCAGCCATAACACCCTCGGAAGATCCTCCCTTTTCAAAGGAGGTTTGAGGGACTTTACTCTCTGTTTCGCTTTCCTCCAAAAGGATGTTTATCTAGTGGATATTGGCCTCTACGGCTATGGAGGAGATCGTAGATTCGATTCCCACCCAAGATAATTTTTTGTGTGATGAATACGGTCATTTGTTCTGTGTTTGGGTGTAATCTATCTAGAATTGGTATGTATTTAGAAGTATATAAGTATATTTATCAGTTGTCCAGTAGTGTCGTAGCACAAGCTTTGCATATTTGGGTCTAGATGTCGTTGTGTGGCAAACATCCCCGAGGCACTACAGAAACGAGGGAGTTTTGCTTTGAGTTAGTTTTATTCAGTAAGTGTCCCCGCACACCGGCCACAAAAAAAAAAGCCGCTTCTAGCTTCATTTTGTGGTGGCGCTTTTTTGTGGCTTATTTTATTAAGCCGGGTCGAAGCCTACTGGCGCCAGGGTTATCCGAAAGGGCGCTCGAGCCCCGGTATGAAGGCTTGAAGGAACGGGGTGGGTCTTTTAGTCAGTAAGAGTCTGACACTATCTCCCGCTCCGCCCAAGAGCGGGGGATGCCATTGCATGATTTTTTCCCGACATAAAAAAAAGCCCATTATGATACTGCACGCACGGGTTGAAAAATTTAGCAGCCTTCAACCACCACAAGCTGTCGCGCGATTCACCCTTTTTTTGTGGCCGCTTCTAAATTTTTTTTTGTGGCCCATGTGCGAGGACACTTAGAGCTTTTTATTTTTCTTTTGTTTTAGTGCATAAAACACCTCATCTATAAGAATATTACGCTCCTGTTCATCCACTGAATTTATTGATTCAAAAATATGGAAATATATTGTCAATCGTAAAAGACCACATGTGAATTTTATGTGTTTCAGACATTTACGATCGAACGAACTGGGTGATAATATTTCTAAGACTTGTCCAATCATACTTTGGCTAGAGTCTAGAAGCCGTTTACATCGTTTAGCTGCAGTCAGGACCAGTCTTATATTTTACGAGGTTATAACCTGGTTCTAAAATCCTGATTAACTATACATAGATGTAAAATGTATTTTTTTTTGGTTCCACACCTAAGTTGTTTAAAATGGAACCTTTATTTATACAGGTCGTGACGTAAATAATGGATAACCCTGAAACTATTGATTGGCCAGATTATCATCTATCATTTACCCCACTTATACGAGTAATCACCATTAAGTTATAATTCCTTAAAAAGAAATGTTAAAATTTGAAATTAAATATTTTTATAATGTTGTCTTAGAGTGTAATAAAAAAAAAACTTGATACTGGTGTGATAATACAAACATTCAGAAGTGACATAAAAAAAAAAAAACAGAACGAGAGTCAGCAATTGAAGAAATGGCAGCTGATTTTGAATGAGAAAGTACGATTTTTATATAAAATATCAAAAATATCAATAATTTGGACATCCTTTGCCATATATGGTGATCTAAGTGGGATAAATGATAGATGATAATCTGGCCAATCGACATTTTCAGGGTTATCCATTATTTACGTCTCACCCTGTAGATATATATTTAAACTTCATGTATACAGTAGTGGTAGAAATACCTAATCAATTGCCTATCCACTCTAGCTACTTTAGCTCTTCTTTCATTCGACCCAACCACAGACAAAAGCCAGTAATCTGTTCCAGATAGAAGTACCTTTTACTTTTCGGAGATCCTTGAGATGTCTTGAACTTCTAAGTTATTTTACATCTCCAACCGCAGGTTTCCTAATACTATTCGCTTTTGACGAAAGCTCAAAGCCATCAGAAACTAAACTATAACCTACCAAAAGATAGATAAATCCCTCTCCTTTGCGTAGAATACGAGAATAGTTACATTTTACTTGTCGATCCCAAGATATCATGCCATTATCCAGCATCGACGCATAACTTGTAAAGATCGCAACAGACTGGGCGGTTTCTCCGCGCGATTTTCTACGGTACCACAGTGACTGGAGCGTTTGAGTGAAGATGCTATTGTGTCCGTATTACTGCTTAGTGAAGATACTAAAGTTCTAGTGTTACTAGACGAAAACTCACAAATGATCAGACACTTGTTGATAGCATTTGAAAAGGCGTTTGCGTTATTTTTTATGGTGCTGTACCTCAAAAAAACGGAACTATTATAGGATCACTTTGTTGCCCGTCTGTCTATTTGTCTGTCTGTCAAGAACATTTATCACAGGAACGCGTAAAGGTATTGAGTTGAAATTAAAACCATAGACTCAAATCTGCGGTCCCTTGAAGCTGTGAAAAAATCAAACTTTCAGGTTAACGAAAAAAAAAAAGATATAGCCGTTTATGTAGCAAGAAAATTTCGACACTCATATACGCAAGTCTGCGGTTTCTTTAAATTGTGAAAAAATCAAACTTAAAAAAGTTAACTAAAAAATAAGATGACGACAGTACGTACAGTAAGGCCCCAAAAGTCCATAGGAACGCTAAAGATTACATTGCTACGAACCGAGCGAGCGCGATACTTCCGTGCGTATGTGTGCGCATGTATAAGTATCCACATTCCACAGATAACACACACTAAGGAACTGTCGTCGCACTAAAAACATTATTATTTTTCTGTTCTTACCATAGCATTGATAAAATTCGCGCAAATACGTCATGTGCTGGTAGCCGTGTGAACTAAGTGTTGGATTCGCAAATCACGTAACCCGAGTTCAAATCATGGTCGGTCCGTTGCAGTTATTTCTTACTTTGAATATTCCCAATCTATTTTGATATAGTTGTTTTTTTTTATATTTCTATGAAAAATAATATTGCATTGTTTGCCACAAGAAGAATCACATTCGTAATTTGCAATTATTTAGTTGTTACATTTTTTCGATGTTATAAGGTGGAAATAAAAAGACGTGTTTAATAAAAATGTTTATTCTTTATATTTACAAATTAAACATTTATGAGAATTGTGACGTCGAATTGTCACCTAGACAAAAAGTTATCTTGTAACCGTTATCTATGTTACGCGTAAGATTGTTTGTTGGAAGTAGGTATACCCACTTAGACCATTCATAATATGAATAACGTAACAATGAACGGATATTCAAATTTTGATAAAATAAAATATAGGTAATTGTTTATTTCCAGTTGTTTATTGAAAAGTGATATATGATTTAGACTTTGTAAACATTTTATTTTTGTGTAACGTCACAATGAATGTATTGAGGTCATAGCTTAATTGTTCATTTTCTTGACGAAAAGAAGATTGAAACTAAACCTCAATTTCTGTTAAAAGAACTTTAGTTCTCACAAGATAATCGTCAATTAGATGAGAAAAATAAATAGAGCTATAGTATTATGTTAAAACAGTGCGGGTAGAAGAATAAAAAACGAAATAGACTCATGATTATTGTCAACAAAATTGATAGCGAGTTCACTGCATTCTTAAGATGAGGCGATGGCACAAGTTAAAAGATATAGCTCTTTTAAACGAAGGTAAACACAATATAATACAGTGTTTGATAACGAATAATCACAGATATGTTAAAATAAAATGGTAGGCCATTTAGTTTAGTTAACATTAAACATTTAGTGCGAAACGTAATCGTTCTTGTTTGTGCCTCTCTGTCAAGTACGGCTTTTTAGCAGGTTTTCTGTGATGCACGCCTTCAGCGTGAAGTGCACGGCGAACAGAATCCATCGAGGTGTCATATAATTCCGCAAAATGTCTCGTTGGTGCGAAACCATTCGTTTCGTATACGTCCACCATATTTCGTCGCTGCGCCTCGCTAATAAGCTTCGGTCTCCCACTTCTCTTTCGACTAGCAAGGCTACCTTCTTCCTCATATCTTTTTAGCCAAAGATTTACAGTATTTTTCTAAAATAAAAAAATATATATATTAGGCAGCTATACCTACTTCACTTTATTTTCATTATATAAAATGTTAATAATCATAATTATTGAATATAATTTTAAAATAAAACTGCATTTATTAATCCAATAACCAATCCAATAAAACCAACGATTTACGTATTTCTCTTTTAAACCTCATAAAGATACGATGAATAGATTCATAAATGTCATACGTTTTAATTAGTAGATTAATTTGTAATAAAGTTACAATTCATTAATAGCTATTAAACTCACATTCAGTCCGGTTTCTTCAGATATTTGTGTTTTATTAAGACCACTTTTATGCAGCCCAATGATAGTCGCCCTCACTTCAATACTAATATTAGCCTGCATTTTGCAAATATTACAATACTGTCAACCACACGTCACTAACCAACAACTACAACCAAACGACAGTTCATTTCGGTCAAGTTAAAACTCATGTCTACCTCGCAGAAATCTAATTCTTTATTTAGTTTTTTTGTGATCTATCTTTCTAACTCTAAGAAATGTGTGAACAAGTTAAAGAATAATTTAATATATGTAATGCAAATACATAACTTCCAATCGGGTAAGAACTTACAAAAAGTCAATAATTGCGTGGGATTTGAACTTGCGGCACACTGATTTGCGCTTCAATCTGTGTGCCTATACCACTGGGCCATCTTGACTTATGCTAAGTTGATGAAATTGTGGATTTCAATCATTTGTTGGCGAAACTTGAAAATAAAAGGTCGTAAGTCAAACTAAACGTCAAACGAATACGTTTTAAGAATTCTTATCGACTTTTGCAAGTGAGTGTACGTACGACAGTTTATGTTCCAAAAACCGTATATTTCTACACTCTCAAGGGAACCAAAATTCATAGGGTACTATTCCCGTTGACTGAGAATTCTTAAATTTGGCATAAAGCAAGATCTTATAGGACTGATATATGTAGGTATAAACCCGAAAAATTACGATTCGGAGAAATCTTCGAGACTGCATTGAACTATTTACATACGTAAGTAAGTTTGTACGGAACCTTCAGTGAGCGTGTCCGACTCGCACTTGGTCGATTATTTCTTTTTATTATAGTTTTGCGCGTACGTAACACAACAGTATACAAAAACGCGACGGCAAAACCGCCCAATTTGTTGCGGCCCTAAAGTATAGCGGGCTAACAATTTTGCAAACTTCTATCACGCTATGAATAACATATGAGTAGGTGGCTTATTCCTCGATCACGTTGTGTCACGGCGCCTATTCAATTTACTCAATTTTTTTTTTTTTTGAAGAAGCGACGTGAAAGAGCTTGTAGAACAAAAATTCGGGCATGTTTTTAATGCTATAAAATTACAGGTAAGTTCATATGTTCTAAGAAAGTGCTTTGTGAAACTACTTTGATACTTATCACGTATTAAACTCACATATAAGGTGTAAGGGACAGCCCTCCACAAACATTAAGGGCTTGCTCGAAAAAAAAAAATCGGCCTCGCCATACAAACTGTCCAATCAAGTTAATCATTTTGTATGGCGAGGCCGATTTTTTTTTTCGTTTCCTGAAAAAAACTCTTGTGGAAGGTTGTTTGGTTTCGTCTACTGAGCAAGCCCTCAAAGTTTGTGGAGGGCCGTCCCTTACACCCTTTATAGTTATCGGAACGAGTATTGAACGCTGGCTTCAAGTAGCGCAGAACTCAGAAGTCAAATATTCGGTCTCTTTAGTGGTGCGACGTGAGACGCGGGGGTGGGGAATGTCAGTGATTGGCTCGCTGCGCCATCGTGTCATAGACGTTACTCGTGATTCGTTCCCTGCGCTTGCTGCATGTATCTAACAACGACGACGATTGGCTCGCCAATGTGTGGAAATGTGGCGCTCAATATTCGTGCCGATAACTATACTAGTTTCTGCCAGAGGCTTCACCCCCCGTAAATGTATATAGTAAGTTATTCAAAGAGAACATACTCACTGGAAAAGTCTCTCATCATTTCAGCCGATATACGTCCACTGTTCGACATAGGCTTCCCCCAAGTGTTGCCAACACGAACGATCATGTGCGTCTCGCATCCATCGGTTTCCCGCAACGTTCACCATGACCTGGTCCACTTTGTAGGAGGCCTTCCAACGCTGTATCTTCCGGTACGCAGTCGCCACTTCAGAACCTTTCGGCCCCAACGGCCATCTGTTCTGCGAGCAACGTGCCCTGTTCATTGCCACTTTAGTTTGGCAATTCTTCGTGCTATGTCGGCAACTTTAATTCTCCTGCGGATATCTTCATTTTTGATTCGATCACGCAAGGAAACCCCAAGCATAGCCCTTTCCATTGCCCTTTGGGTGACTTTAAGCCTTCTGATGAGGCCCATTGTGAACGACCACGTTTCGGAGCCATATGTCATCACTGGCAACACGTACTGGTCATAGACTTTCGTTTTGAGACACTGTGGTAAGTCAGATCCGTTAAAGCCAGACTATTTTTTACATGTATGATAAATTTTAATCGAGGTCCGCTCAGCCGTTTCAGTGTACTGGGGCCAGAGTTATCCGAAAGGGCGCTCGAGCCCGTCTATGAAGGCTAGAAGGAACGGGGTGGATTTTTTAGTCAGTAAGAGTCTGACACTACCTCCCGCTTTGCCCAAGAGCGGGGGTTGTCATTGGATGATTTTTTCCCACCATAAAAAAAAGCCGTTTCAGTGTAACAATAAAAGGAGAAATGCTTATAAGGAGAACCTAATTGATTAACATATCACGCACAATCAAAAGTACTGGGACTAAGGTAGCCGCTAAATAAAAATGGAACGACGGTCATTGACCCTCCTAAAATTGACATTCTAAATTTCAAAAATGGAATTAAAGACATAAAGCTGTCTTGATTCGACATCTATTGTGATCCTTTATCTTTTCTGAAAAACAGTTCATTGATGGTTTGTCGGGTATGTAGCGACACCTATGGCGCCACATAAGAACTACGAAGAAAGTACGAAATCCTGCATCGCGCAATCAAAGTTCCCCGCGCTATTTGTACATATACGACAGCCCGAAATCATCTATCGGGCAGTCGCCCACCAGACTATAACACCTGTCTGGTCGGAGGATCCTTCTTGAACATGAAACACCTTAGTGTGTTTAAAAAAAAATTACTTTATAAGGGAAATTCGTTATAAGCAAAGTTTCTTGTTGAACTCAAGGTACATCCTTTAACTTATTATAAATAGTTGGGTTACAATTTACAGTAAGTTTCAAATAAAACAAGTTTCAATTACCTATTTGTTTTTCCTAACTATCCATTTATATAAAATGATTTAGGGACTATTAAAGGTATAACCTTATAGGTACAACCTTTAATAGACCCTGGGAGAATCTTAACTTGCGAACAAAACCGTTATTAAAGTGCTAGTATTTAATATCGCGATTGACATGCCTTCAATCGAAGCTTCATTTGCCTGATGAAGATGAAGATGTGAAAAACCTCCAGTTCATGTTACATATAATAAGTGTCAAATAGATGATACAGATAAGGCCAAATTTTTAGGTATAACCATTGATAGTAAACTGACATGGAAACCTCATATTGAAGAAATCTGTCTTAAATTAAATAAATCTGCTTATGCACTGTTTCAGCTGTCGAAAAAAGTGAATACACAAACACTTTTAATTGCGTATCACGGATTGGTTGCATCGGTTTTGAGATTTGGAATCATTTTTTGGGGGCAATCTACTGAAAGAGAGACTGTTTTTAGAGCACAAAAACGATGTATTCGGTCCATGTGTGGCCTAAAAACTACCGAAACATGTGAACCTCATTTTAAATCATTAAAACTACTGACTATGCCAGCTATGTACATTTACGAAACTGCTTTGTTTGTTAAGATCAATTTAAACCTATTTCAAAAACTATCTGATGTTAAAAAGACCCCAATGCGTTCTCAGTATATGAATAAACTGTGCGACAGAAAATGCAGAACCGCTTTAATGAAAAAGAGTTTTTTTGGGATGGCCCCGAAAATTTATAATAAAATACCTGATAGTATAAAAAATTTGCCCCTATTACAATTTAAGAAAAGTCTCCACTCTCTATTACTTAAAAAATGTTACTATTCTGTAGAAGATTTTTTAAAAGATGTATTTTAATATTTTAATTAATAATTGTTTTATATAATAATATTATATTTTAAATATTTAAAGACTGATTCCTAAATTTTAAGTAAGTTTTCTTTAATTATAAATACATATATATATATAAAAAAAAAATATGTAAATGTAAAATAGTTATTTTTATTTCTTTATTCTTGTGAGAGTTTAATTTTGTTTAATTTTGTGAGAGTTTAATTTTGAGAGAGAGAGAGTTTAATTTTGTGAGAGTTTAATTTTGTTTTTTATTTAGTTAGTTTATTTTTAGTTTTTAACGATCTTATGATCTCAACATTTGTACGCCTTCACGGCAAAACATAGCGCTCATTTAATTTGTGTAAGATCTTCCTATGTTCCTTGTACCTAGGTTCTACAAATAAAATTCTGATTCTGATTCTGATTCTGATTCTGATTCTGATTCTGATTCTGATTCTGATCCTGTCATTTATAATGATCATTCACACATTTTAATCGCATTTAACAGTTTATAGTACAGGATACGGTTAAGAACGACCTTCACCGGTTTGTTTAATGGATGAAACCTATTTTATGATAAATTTAGTATATTAAATAATATAACGCGGGTGGGTTGCCTTAGAAATTCCTGGCCAAACAATTTTTTTTTTTTTTTGTAAAATGCACCGGTGTGTTTAACGAATAAATTTACATATACACTAACCGAAAGAGTGAAGCAAACATAAAAACATAAAAATGTTGGGTTGCCTATTTGTTTCCTGGCATAGCTATGGGTTGTCAGGTATAAACAGGTATGCATAAACAGGTGTGTTTTTTTAATTATACAAGAAATTCTATACCAAAATAAACGCTGTTTCATTAGGAATACGATGTTATAGTGTTGTCTGCAAAAAAATCTGATATGGATAACGGCTGTGCATTTTTCTAAAAATAAAATAAATTTTCAATTTTTAATTAATAATAGTCTGACCAGGAATTTCTTAGGCAACCCACCCGCGTTATATTATTTCATACACTAAATTTATAATAAAATACGTTTCATCCATTAATTAAACAGACCGGTGCAGGTCGTTCTTAATCGGATCTTAGACTATTAGAGGACCCTAACTCTTCTGTCAAAACATAGAAAAAAAAACCGGGCAAGTGCGAGTCGGACTCGTGCACAAACTTACAAAAACCTGTCAAAACAGTTCAATTCCCGGATTGAGTTATGAAGATTTTTCCAAATTTGACGTAAGAGCTTTTCATTTTTTAGGTTTTTTCCTAAACTTATGCTATGAGACCTTGCTTCATGCCAAATTTTAGGATTCTAGGTCAACGGGAAGTACCCTCTCTTCTCCTCACAGCTTCAAGAGACCGCAGATCTGAGTATATGGTTTTAATTTCAACTTGATTGATTCTACGCGTTCCTGAGATAAAGGTTCTAGACAAACAGACAGACAGACGGACGGACCAAGTGATCCAATTACAGTTCCGTTTTTCTGGTACGGAACCCGAAAAAACACCTTTTTAAGTGCAAAGTTGAGCCACCATTCCTGATAATATTTCCTCATTGAATAGGCTTATTATCATCAAATCCATCCCATTTCCATCATAAGGATGCCTCTTATACAGATTACTCCTGTTACATCACCGTTAAGGAAAAAGATAAAACGATCGCTAAATAAGTGCCTATTAATCTTTTTGACAAATACTCCCTATCTGGGTCAAGCCAGGAGTAATACTGGCAGTAATTTGTCTTGTCACGACTGTGGCAAGAGATACAAGTAATGTAGGAATAATTGTGAAGAATATTTCTTTTTTTTTTCTGAGTGGTCTCTCGCAGGTCAATCTATGAAGTTAAGATAAGATAAGACAAGATAAGATAATAATTTATTTGCTAAAACATGAGTACAGTACTTCACAAAATGAAATTGTCAGCATGCAACAGATGTTATAATTCAAAATAGATAGTCTTGTTTGCCTTGGATAATGGCATGCAAATATTTCAAAACTAGCTTTTGCCCGCGACTTCGTTCGCGTGGAATAGTGACTTTTACTATTTATTTACATTTTCCGATGAATTTTCAGTACTGAATTGATGCCGAATCTTGACCAATAGATGGCGCTGTATGTCCGGAATAAATTTTATTTTTTGTAATAAAAACTATCCTATGTCCTTTCTCAAGTTCCAAACTATGTCTGTACCAAATTTCACACAAATCGGTTCAGTAGTTTAGGTGTGAAGAAAAGACAGACAGACAGACAGACAGAGTTACTTTCGCATTTATAATATTAGTTTGGATTATACAAATATAAATTTAAAAAAATACATTCTAACGTTCATTAAAAATAATAATAATATTAACCTTTCAAATACCATAAAATTAGAGACACAATAAAAAGAAAATGAGAGAGCAAACCCAGCGTTCGCTAGAATACATGTCAAAATAAAAATCCAATATTTTTATAATGTCATGTTGTTGGTTGTCGTCTGCTTAACTGGAATAGCCTGTGGTAGCTTTAACCTCTCAGGCCCCAGTGTACCGTTAACGGTACACCACGTACCAGGTAACATAAGCCTTATTACGTAAAAAAATAAGGTTTAAGTTAGCTGGTACCGAGGTGTACCGGTTTCGGTACACTGGTGGTAATCCGCCACTACTCTTAATGTATCAGCCTCTGAATTATTTCCTAGTTTACTTACTATAGATAAATTGTCGCTATGCGCCAAGGATAGAGACATATATGTATAAATAATAGCTTAATTATCTACAATTAACTCTATCATGCTATAACCATCGTAATTATCATCCAGAATAAATAGCAATGACGATAAAATGACTCTACAAAGACCTAAGAATGTAAATATGTGGTAGAATTGTAGTACCTACCTAAATGACTAAAATGATTAGGCATTGTACCTCAAACGAGGTAAACATAGTATGTTTATAAGGAAGATATAAATTAAATTGCTTAGTACGCAATAAAAGATATAATGGAGTAATTTTAAAGCGGGAACTACATTTGACAGACTTACACGTGGACCATGCCTGATTTGTACCTAGAGCTTCATCGTGTGACGTTGACGTGGATCTAATGTAGCTCTACAAGTCTAGTTGTGTAGAGCAATAAAATGAAGATATCCGCAGGAAAACTAAGGTTGACGACATAGCACAAAGAATTGCCAAACATAAGTGGCAATGGGCAGGGCACATTGTTCGCAGAACCGCCGTTGGGGTCGAAAGGTTCTGGAGTGGCAACCGCGTACCGGAAGACACAACGATGAAAGGCCTCCTACGAGGTGTACCGATGACTTGGTGAAGGTAGCGGGAAACCGATGGATGTGAGACGCACAGGAACGTTCGATGTGGCGACGCTTGGCCTATGTTCAACAGTGGACGTGTATCGGCTGAAATGATGATGATGATGATAAGGTCTAGTTGCTATATAAAATGTATGGAGACAAGCCCAGATCAGCGTTCGTGACTCACGTGTGCCCAATATAGCGGGAACTGTATTAAGGAGCCGGCGACGGATGAATTTCCATACAAACGTAATACCACGCTCATTTGCAGTTGGAGCATATTTCCAACATAATTATGATGATATTCGGTTACAGACAATATTTATCTAGGTTTCTACGTCGAGAATATTAGGAATATTATTATTTTTAATACAGGAAAAGCCAAATGGCATGTTTTGCCATTTAGGATGTAAGTGCGGAATACAATTCGCATAAATTTCTTTTTGTTTTTTTTTTTTAAAGAAAGACGTAGGAACCTATATGAATATTGTCTATAACCGAATATCATCATAATATGTTGGAAATATGCTCCAACTGCAAATGAGCGTGGTATTACGTTTGTATAGAAATTCATCCGTCACCGGCCCCTTAAACCGTTGCACATGTGAGCCACGCCTGAATTGTTCGTAGAGCAACTACACGTGGCGTCGTGTGTCACATGTAGCTCTACAGGTCTAGTTGCCGTATAAAATGTATGGAGACAAACACGCTCAGATCTGTGCCGTTTTTTTTTTTGTGCATGTGGTGTTAACCTGTAATTAATTGTTACACTTGTAAATGTTACTCTAGCCGTTAATTCAGATATGTATGTTGTGTAAACAATTGTTGGTTAACCTAAATAAATAAATAGATAGATAGATATAGCATTTATTTGATGCACTCAGAAAAATAAACAGAAAGTATACAAAAGCACTATAAAAATACAAACATGGGTTCTTACTAATGTACAATAAAATAAAAATAAACAAGTTAATCGTGTAGTGCGGTGTGCGCCTCAAGGCTGCATCAAATGGGAGCCCAACTCAGCATGTGTCAGGCAAATATAGTAATTTAATTGAACTTAATTTCCTCGCAAAGATGTCTGGTTGAGATTAATGGTTTGCTATAAAGCGGTAACTAAATAGTAAATGGGTAAAGAAATGAACTGCTGAGCAAAAAAGTGTGGGTTCAATCTATTTTTTTTTTAACCGACTTGAAAAAGAAGGTGGTTTTATATTTGGCTGAATGTATATTTTTTACATACATATGTTCACCGATTTCTCTAACAAAGTGTTTTAGAATTTTGCACTTTTTAGATTTTTTCGTCAATAGGTAAAAACGGAACCAAAATGGTGATATAAGAATAAATTACACAAAATAATGCGGCTGGCTGGGTTTGAACCCGCGATTTACAACTCGTAAGTCGGGACCGTTACCATTCAGCCACTACTGCTCAAGTTTTTTTTATTATCTGATATAAACTAGTGCTTCACTGAAATCCCACCTGACAGTAAGCAGTGATGCAATCGTTGATGGTGAGCCGCACTAGTTTATTAAGAGCCTATTCACTCTAGAATTGAAGACACCTAAATTGTTATCGGACCGGAAGACCGCAGCAGGCAAATTGTTCTAGTTATTAAGAAAAAAGAAGAGATATTCAAGTCCACTCACCAATACTCTTGTCTTTGGCAATGATTTTGTGCGCAGACTCCACGGGCATCATCTTCCTGACGATCTGCCCCGAGCTGGTCACACGATGCAACGTGACTTGAAGGTTCTGCATCATCCGAGGACTGATACTCGCGTTCTTGTGGGTTCCAGGACCTGGGGACAATGGATAACATGTAAAGAAAGAAAAGAGGTTTATTTGCGTCAAGTGCGAACCATGAACTAAAGTAAAAATGGGAAAGTGCGAGTCTCATACAAACTTACCGATGTAAATAGATCAATTCCTTTATGTGGTCTCGAAGATTTTAACGTGATTTAAGTAGCAACAAAACTTTTTTCAAAATTTATTCCTATACCTGTGCTATTCCACAGAACAGAAGAATGTATGATTCCTGTATTCTGTGCTTGCTTCATGCCAAATTTCAGGATTCTCGGTAACGGGAAGTACCCTAAGAATTTTGATTCCCTTGAAAGTGTCGAAATATACGTTTTTACGACATAAACGGCCGTATCTTTTTTTAGTTAATTTAGAACTTTGATATTTCACAGTTTCAAGGGACCTCAGACTTACTACGACTACAGTTAGTGTATGGTCTTATTTTCAACTCGATATTTCTACACATTCCCAAGATAAAGGGTCTTAACAGACTGCGAACAACAATGTGATCCAACTGGTTTTTCCTTTTGAGTTATGGAACCCTAAAAACCAATAAAACCGGCAAAGTGCAAGTCAGTCTCGCGCACCGAGGGTTCTTTATAAGTTGACTAATGTAAATTCGCTTCCCGAATCCATTCTCGAAATTTTTTTTGAATTTGTGTCAGACTTTTACTGACTTAAACGACACCTATGTTCCTTCACTTGCTCTTTGCGTTCCAGGACCACGAGTAACAGTTTCGGAAGTCAACTCGTGGCTCTAGTAGGCTTCGATCTAGTTGGGCCCCTGCAGTGTCTCTGATATCTCTTTGAGGCGCGCATTGAACGCTACGCGCCGTCGACGACTCGAGCTTATGTTAATGCATGGTGTATGGCAGTATGATAATCGCCTAATCTACTTTAAAGTAGCCGGTTTTGCGTTCATAAGTCTTCACTATATACGCCAATAGACAAAGCCACAACTCAGGAGCATCTACGAAGGCAGTCGAAGATGCTCCCGAGTTGTGGCTCTGTCCCAACTGTGTCGAGGTCAACTTCCAATCTAAATTGTTTAATGTCATCTGCCTAACCCAGCTTTATGATACGTACTACAAGTACCTATTATGTACCTAGATTTAGGTTTGATAATTATATTTTCCTTTACTGTATGATAATGTTGAAATAGCTAACATCTCAAATAATCATGATGTTGTAATAGTAACTTTTTTTAGGTGGGAAAAACAACTAAATAATATCTTCCGGCCTTGGGCGGATCGGGAGTTAGTGTCAGCCTTTTACTGACTAAAAACTCCCTTCTGTTCCTACTTTGCCTTTATTCTAGGGCCCCAGGGATCTCTTTCGCATCACCCATGGCCCCAGTAGGCTCCGACCCTGCTGGGCTCCTACGGTTGCTGACAAGTTCTCGCGGCGCGCGTGGATCACTACACACCGTTGACGACTTGGGCTTGGTCCGGACGGTTACCGGACGGTCGGATGGCGAGCTACCCATTGCTCACTGTCCGCAAACCCGCGCTTACGGATTTAGAGAGGAGGCCTGAGTCTCAATAGTGGGAACATTATAAGGCCGAGAATGCAATGCGCTGCAAAAATTTAAATTATATAAAATTGTAATTCTAACATTTTTAGTGAAAAGATGATGAATTAATTTTAAAATTAAAAGTATCATCGGGCTTGAGAAGAACGATTTTATCTACCCGGATGATTTTTTTATTACTTAATTATTTTTTCTTTTTTTACTAAAAATATTTTTGTAAAAAAAGAAATAAAAAAGGGGGTTGGTTAGAATAACGATTTTACACAGTTTAAATACAAAAAGGTATGTATAGATTTTTTTTTTATTAGGAAAAAGCCGACGAAAAATTCCACCACTCCAGAATCTTGTACTGAATCCGTGGTATTCCTTTGCGCGTCGATGTCACTGACACCGTATTTATACCTACCTATTAATGTTTTATTTTCACACTAATGTAACCCTAATGTAATGTAGTGTTGACACTATTTGTAAATTTCTTTTTATCTGTTCACTCCAAATAAGGTTCAGTTGAAAATCAGCGTCGGACAAACTACCTCGTAGTTGTCTGGCATTTCATTGAACTGGACCTTTTTTGGCGCAAATGTGTGGCGGACAATGTTACTTTTTATTTATTTTTATTTTTTTGTTTTGTGTTTGTCTTAAGTTTTTGTTGTCTACAATGTTTTTTAGCGCCAAAACAAATACTTTTCTTTCTTTCTTTCTCTTTTTCTTTCAAAATTACTCGACTCGTTTATCGAGAAATGAAGAATAAAACTAGTACCTACAACAAGTATTTATAACAAGTACACACAAGTAACAAATACTCGTTTAAATGATTGAATTGGTTTTTCCTCACTATTGTCTCCCTACCCGTAAACTTTACAAATTATATGTTCAAGTGAAGACGCTTGGCTTTTGACATGATTTTTATTATGTGAGAAATTCAGTTTTTAATTATTAACTGTTTATGGAAACTGTATGACAAAATGTAGATGTGTGTTCTGATATTCTAAAAGTATAGAGCCTAATCATAGGTATCAGTAGTACTCAAATCATTTCTCAACACGTTTATTCGATAACTATATAGATACTAGATAACTTGGACTGGCATGTTGGTCTAGTGGCCCTGACTGCTATGCCGGAGGTCGTGGGTTCGATTCCCACCCAGGACAAATGTTTGAGTGATGAGTATGATCATTTGTTCTGTGTCTGGGTGTAATTTATCTATAATATGTATGTATTATTAGAAATATACACCGCTAAATTTTGATCGTTTTAATCCCGTGGAGGGTCGATCCGGTACATGAAACACTATCGATTTGTAAAGATAAAATTAAAAATTAAATTACCTTTTTTCAAAACTCGTATTAATTTACGCTTGTACGAAATTAGTTTCTTTAAAAAAATGTCAGCTGAGCGAGATCACCTGTAGTTAATAGTCGGCGTTGCGTACAAACTACCTATATTGGTGTATAAGTATGTTTATCAGTTGTCTACCACTCATAACACAAGCTCTGCTTAGCTTGAGACTAGATGGCGTTGTGTGATAGTTGTGGAATATTATTATTATTAAACTGACCCCTACCTCACCGCTTTCAGGTACACATCAAAATATATTTCACACTTGTGCGGAAAAATAATCAGGTTAGCCTCCTAACCTATTCAATTCAATTTATGATGACTATGATAACCTGTAGGTCGGAGTAAGGGGGCAAAACGGGAGTCCAAAATTTGTAAAGAGAAACCAAACATGCGGGCGAAGCCACTGGCAAAAGCTAGTATAATTATATAATAAAATGTATAAATTAAAGCGAGACGCTCAAATTATTTTTACTGTCATCTTCATTAACGTGAATTAAATCATTAAGTGGTGTCATAATATAATTGACTAGCTGTGCCCCGCGGTTTCACCCGCGTTTTTCTCGTTTCCGTGAAAGTACCGAGATAAAATATTGCCTATAATTGCCTCCCTCAATAAATGGACTATATAATTGAATATTTAAACAGTTTTCATATCAGATCAGTATTTCCCAAAATTACCGCGTTCATAAATGTATTTATTATACTCTTCAAAGATCTTATATTACAATCATCAACAAATATATTTCGAAAAAGATTATTACAGGATTTTATGTTGATAAAAAACTCTATGGCCCATAACTCATTAATAGGTACCAACTCTTAACATCTTACACACGTGATAACTTTTAAACGAAATATCCGATTGAGATGAAACAAAAAGTATTTTACTTCTACATAAATACTCTTGATAACATAATGCTTAATTTCGACAAAGATTAATATTACGATACATATTTAACGTAGTTTTTTTTTCTTCAGATTATTTAATAATTATTTTGAACACTAAATCGGTTCTTGTGATTAAACCATGATAGCTAGATATATGTTCTCGCGGACTTTTTTGTAGGTCTTAATGGGATCTACAAACCCGTAGTACATCATTTTGTTCTATTGTCAATAGTTTTTGCAGCACACGCAAAAATAGGTTTTCGATTTTACACCTTGTGTTACAAAATAGCAATTTTATTACGGATCCCTAATTTTGAAAAAAAAAACATAGCCTTCCTCGATAAATGGACTACCCAATATTGAAAGAATCATTCAAATCGGACCAGTAGTTCTAGAGATTAGCGCATTCAAACAAACAAACAAACAAACTATTCAGCTTTATAATATTAATAATAATAAAAAGTATAGATTAAAGGTAATTACGTGCACTTTGTACGTCATACATACGCAAACGCATCTAAAGACGGGCTTAATGGTTTTAACTAGTTATAATCCAGTTTTAGAACAAAGATATATTTTTTTTCTGCAAATACTTTTTAGGGTTCCCAAGAGTTAAAAACGGGACCCTATTACTAACACTTCGCTGTCCGTCCGTCTGTCTGTCACCAGGCTATATCTCAAGAACTGCGATAGCTAGATAATTGAAATTTTCACAAATTATGCATTTCTGTTGCATCTATAATAACAAATACTGAAAACGAAATAAAATAAATATTTAAGCGAATTTTCCTAGGGACGGAACCCTCCGTGTGCGAGTCCAACTCCCCTTTTTTTTCCACAACTATCACACAACGCCGTCTAGTCCCAAGCTAAGCAGAGCTTGTGTTATGGGTACTAGACAACTGATAAACATACTTATATATTTCTAAATACATATGTACATATTATAGATAAATTACACCCAGACACAGAACAAATGATTATGCTCATCACACAAACATTTATCCTGGGTGGGAATCGAACGCACGACCTCTGGCATAGCAGTCAGGGTCACTAACCACTAGACCAACAGGCCAGTCATTTAGCCAGTTTTTTCTTCTTTCTATATTAAAAATAAAAAGCTACCCCGCACTAGGCATTAAGCTTGAACTACATTATACGCCTAATGTTTATACAAGAACGACGTCGCTTGGCGTGGATCAAGTGTAGCTCTACAAGTCTAGTTGCCATATATTTCCTGATAGCTACAACTTAGGAGTCTTTAAGTCGAGAGTGAATAGGTTTCTTCTAGGCAAGCGTGCTTCATCGTCGACCACATCATCGCTTACCATCAGGTGAGATGGTGGTCAAATGCAAGCCTATAAAAAAAAACATGTATGAATATCTACGCGCCCTGATCAGCGTGTTTTGAACACGTGTGCGCAGTGTTCTAGCTTTACTCAGGCTATATCATGGGTGCATTCACAAGCATGTGAACTCATCCATCCAGACCCAATCACATAAGACATACAGAGCCAGAATACTTCATCATCATCATCATTTCAGCCGATAGACGTCCACTGTTGGACATAGGCCTCCTCCAAGACAAGTGGATCAATAACCTGAAGGTTACGGGAATCCGATGGATGCGGGACGCAAAGGATCGAATATTTATCAAAAAATATATAGACGGGTGCAAAGTAAAAAAAGTTATTTGCAATTTTTCGATTTTCTGATAGTAATAATAAGTGAATAATAAGCAATTATTTAGTCTTTTTTTTTTGAAAACATAATTGGAAAAGAGAACTATTGTTTCTTCATTGTTGACACCTAAAAGACCATTTGCCATGTCTTAGAATATATTTTTTTAGTAAGTTACTGCAACTATCACAAAATCGCAAAATTGTAGATGGCTTGTTTTACTTTGCACCCATCGATATGTTTGGCCATACAAATATTTGTTATGTGCGGGAATCAAACACGTGACCCGCAGCGCAGCAGCCAATCGCTCAACCACTGCGCCAAACGTGTCGTCGTCGTTTGTTTTGAAACATATAGAAAATATACAGTAGTATAATTTCATTATCATTATTTGTGTAAAATATCAAATCATTCATCTATTTCAAAAATATTTAAAACTAGCTTTTGCCCGCGGCTTCGCCTGTGTGGCATTAGGTACTTAAGGAATCGAGATAAAAGGTAGCCTATGTTCTTTTCCATGTCAAAGGGTATATGCATGCCAAATTTCATCCAAATCCGTTCAGCCGCTTTTGCGTTATTAGGTAACAAACATCCAAACATCCACACTTTCACATTTATAATATTAGTTAGGATAAATAAATGGAATACTAATAATACTTTTTGTTTCCTAATAAAAATGGAAAATCCAATTCTCTCGTCCAACTTACTAATCAAGTAGAAGACACGATAATTGATACAGACGTCAGCAGTCTGACGACGGTTGTGTAATTAAATATTGTCCTAACGAGACCATAATTAATCCAATAAGAAATCTGTACATAATTACTCATGACATAGGTATCAACTGGAATATATACTCTATTATAATTCTAACTGACCAATTTGTATAATCAGCCTTATAATACTTCCACAGCTTTTTTTTGGCGAGTAAAAAGCATACAAGTGATATCGCCCGCCTTTGGGCAGAGCGGGAGATAGTGTCAGACTCTTACTGACTAAAAAACCCACCCCGTTCCTTCTTGCCTTTCATACCGGGGCAGAGCCTACCTTTCGGAACTAGACCCTGGCCCCAGTTGGCTTCGACACCGCTGGGAGCCTGCTCTTGCAGACAACTCCTTGAGGCGAGCGGGCTCAGTGCGCCGCCGACGACTTGGGCTCAGCCCGGACAGTTACCGGACGGAGCGAGCAGCGAGCTACCCATTGCTCGCCGTCCGCAAGCCCGCGCCTGCGGTGGCCGGGAATCGGGATCCCGGCGGCGGCTCGAGCGTGAGTGCTGTTGCCTGATGCGGTCGGCCTTCTAATTTGCAAACATTACTGCTTCGCAGAAGGAAGCGACCACCTGCTACTCATCGTCGCTCCGGACCATGGCCTGTACCAAGGCCCGGCGCGAGAGATCGCCGCCGCCGATCACCCCCACAAGGACATGGCGATGCTCTTCCCAAGCGGGGCACACTTCTACCGTGTGCTCCACCGTGTCCTCCGAGCGGTCCACAAAGTGGCGACACCCAGGCGTCGCGACCGCACGAATCCGGTGCAGATACCTACCTCCCGAACTTACTGTGCCTTGCAGAAGGTGAGGGCCCGTGAGGTCTTTCCAGCCACAGTTGGAACTCAGGGTCCTTCTCTAGGAGAGGCAATGGGCCGTAATCCACCATGCGAGCTCAGTGCAGTGAATGTCACAATTCTTCATATATGTTTTGTTTTAGGACATGTCGTTTCCCACACGATGTTTTCCTTTACCGTTTTGTAAAACGCTTGCCTGGACTTGAACTCATGACGTCATCACACATACTCACAAACATTTACCGTTATCATCACTATCATCATCAAAAGCAATGTGAAAAGAACTATACTAAGGCCAGAGAACATTTCTGCGATACATTCACACGACTAAACTAAACCCGTAATTAGTTAAATATTTCAATGAGATTCCGCAATAAAAAATCTCGACGAAGACAAAGTATAGCCGGCCGACAGAGATGCAACTACAAAAAGCCTTTAAAAAAAATTCAATACACTTACTCTAAATCGAAAACCCGCTCTTATCACACCGCTTTTAGGCACGCAATAAACTGTTTTCCGCACTAGTGCATAAAAGTGCGCGTGCTCGCCACAATTTTATTACATGTATCGTATCAGGCCGGGCGCGCGTCGACCCCCGTTTATTCATTTCTTCTTCTTTATTCTCTATTGTACACAAAATTTAAACAAACAACAAAAAATAGGACATTTGATGTACTGGATTTAGTTACAGCAAACCATGTAAATTAAAATGAAAAGCATTTCAATTTTTTTTTTCGTAATTGTATTAACTTTCTTCATCACGCAGATATAACTAACGTTATTATTAGCACTATTATCTGTTCGTCTATATAACTGTAAGCTGCTAAACCTATAATTTTATAAATAACCCTGTTTGGGTTCAACGGACGATCAAGAGGTCATGAGCAATTGTTATTTTTTTTAAACTTTGCTCCCACACTAGGAATTAGACAGAGGCGTAAGTTGGACTAGTTTCGACGGGGGCGAAAGCGCATTAGCAAGGCCGAAATACGAGACAGCCACTGTCGCAACCCAGAGGTCGACTACACCGTCGTTTACCATCATGTGAAACAGTGGTCAAAAGAGAGCCTATAATTTTATAAAGAGGTAAAGTTTTTTTTTTTTGTTTCTATGAGGTAAACTCTGAAAGTACTGGTCCGATTGCTAAAATTTTTTCACCGACAGAAATTTTTTTATTCGTGAGTGACATAGGCTATATTTTATGTACTCGGGTGAAGCCGCGAGCAAAAGCTAGTAATTTTATAAAGGGGTAAAGTTCCTAAGTGTATGGTATTCCTGAGTGACATGGCTATATTATGTACGTAGGTGAAAACACAAAAAAAAATCAGAACAAGAGCAAGTCTATTATAAAAGAAACATCTCGTTGTTTTAAAAACGAGAATTGCACAAGGCCCCTTTGCAAGGATGCGGGGCCGTGGGCGCGTGCGAGAACAACGCCCACGCCAAACTACTCTTCCGGAATTAGTGTTACGTCGTGAGTGCGTTCAGAAACATGTAAAACTCACATACATAATTTAAGACACTCAAACTCAGAACAACTATAGAAACATTTTCTTTGGAATGTATGGGAATTGGAATATGCCGTCAAGTTGTTCTTTTTTAAAGTAACCATTGAGTTTGTTGTCGGTTCTTCTCCATAGGAAACGACCAATTGGAACCGCATGCTATAGCTTCAGATAAATACATAATTGCCCATGTAGGCCTATGTGACGTGCTGCTGTGTACAACGAAGCTCAGAGGAAACCCATCACAGTCTCCTCAGGGATATGAGGCGTTGTACAGATGGGGTTCCGGGGTTGTCTTTTAAAAGGTCACAGAGGCCTCTTCCGTGGTGCCTACTGGTGGGGATCACCGGGGTGGTATTAGTGTGGTATGTGTGGTAGCAAAACCATGTAAAGCATGTTGCTAAAAGAGTTATGAATTTACATGAGGATGGATGGAGAGGTAGAGGGAGACCAAAGAAAAGATGGATGGATTGTGTGAGAAGTGATATGAAAGAAAAGGGAGTTAGTGATAGCGTGACAAGTGACAGGACAAAATGGAAGAAACAAACGTGTTGCGCCGACCCCAAATAAAATGGGACAAGGGCAGGAAGAAGAAGAAGATGCAACCTATACTCCCTGGTCTTTCCCCCAAAAGTTCAGGCACCTTTTGAAGGTTTTCCCCGCGAAAACAATGAAAAACAACCTATTTGAAACAAAAACATTTTGAATATTAAGTTTTTTTATAAGTATTTATTAGAATTGCTGCGGTATTGTTTAAAAGTTTTTTTTTCTGGGTTGGAAATCCTCATAAATGTTCTCTGCCTCCGCCTTGGGTTAAGTAGAGGGGTCTGTCAGACTCTTATTGACTAAAACCACCCCGGTGTTCCTTCATACACTTGCGTTTGGGGCTACGGGTGCAGTTTAAATTCTGCTGCAAAGCCTTGAAACAACTGGGCAACTCTAGCAACAGTCTAACACTTCTCCACCTTCCCCACTACCTGCTCCTCCATCGTAACTCTCTTCTTGTCCTCACTTTGTCTGTCACTCGCTATTTGAGCTACTGTTTCTACCGCTACTATAATCTCATCTATATAAACACCTGGCGACACTGACATAGAACGTCAATCTAGGGAGCCGTGACCGAGAAGTATCACTCTATATGTTCTAACCTTGCTACATATATAATACTAGCTTTAGCCCGCGACATTGCCCGCTTACATAAAATATAGCCGGTCACTCAGGAATAAAGCAGCTTTCTATAGGTGAACAATTTTTAGCAATCGGTACTTCCTGTAGTACTTCCAAAGATTACGTCCTACAAAAAAAAAAAAAACTTTATCTTTTTATAATATTATATAAGTATAGAAAACTAGCTGATCCGATGAACTTCGTGCGGCCTAACAATCAATGAATGTAGTATATCTTTTGATACAGTCAGCTGATTTTGACTGACCTGTTGGCGTAGTGGTTAGTAACCCTGACTGCTATGCCGGAGGTCGTGGGTTCGATTCCCACCCAGGACAAATGTTTGTGTGATGAGCACAATCATTTGTTCTGTGTCTGGGTGTAATTTATCTACAATATGTATGTATTTAAAAATATATAAGTACTAGCTGACCCGGCCACGCGTTGCTGTGGCTAAAGTTTTTGTTATATTACATTACTCAACCCAGTCGAAAGGTATCGACATCTGTTAGAATCATTTGGAGTTAACAGATAATTGTGACTGTCAAATAATAACAGACAAATAATTAGCAATAAATTAAAATTGTGACTATAATTTGAGATTTAAACTATCCTATCTCTCAAGTTGGATCGAACTGCACATGGTGTGCGAATTTTATTATAATCGGTTAAGTGGTTTAGGAGTCCATTGAGGACAAACATTGTGACACGAGATTTATATATATTAAGATGTTTATCAGTTGTCTAGTACCTATAACACAAGCTCTGCTTAGCTTGGGACTAGACGGCGTTGTGTGATAGTTGTGGAATATTATTATTATTATATTGCAATGAAACAAAGCCTAAGTAATATATCAAGTTACACACAATTTTATTGTATAAAAGTTATCAACATCGATTTCGCACATTTTGAGTGATGCGCGCACAACATAAAACTTCTACTGATTTATTATATGTATAATTACCTGCGATTAACTACGAGTATCCTAATCTAATTGTAAACCTATGGTTTACAATTTAACATTTTTAGGGTTCCGTACTTTTTTTTTATGGTGGGAAAAATCATGCATTGACATCCCCCGCCCTTGGGCGGAGCGGGAGATAGTGTCAGACTCTTACTGACTAAAAGACCCATCCCGTTCCTTCTAGCCTTCATACCGTAAAAAGAAAAAATGGAACTCTTATAGAATCACATTGTTGTCTGTCCGTCTGTCTGTCAGTTGAAAATAACACCATGTACTTAGAGCAAACATTAAACTTCAAAGTTAACGAAAAAAAAATACGGTTGTTTATATTCCAAAAAAAAACGTAGGTATATTTCGACATTCTCAAGGGAATCAAAATTCATAGTTTACTTCCCGTTAACCTAGAATCCTATAAATTGGCATGAAGCTAGGTCTCATAGCACAAGTATAAGAAAAGATTTGAAAACTGTAAGTTTGTAGTTACTTCACATTTTTTTTTTTTTTTTTTTATATAAAACAGATTGCAGAGCATTTTACATTTTTTACAAAGTGGGTAGTTTTACATTTCTGACAATCAAGTGGGTGACGTTCTGTTCTCCTTGCTAGTTTACCTCCTTGCTGTATTAAGAAGTAATAGTGCCGATCCCCTCGAGTTTATTACTACAATTTTATTTTAACAACATAAATAAATTCAAGTAAAATATTTAACAGATATTAGTGTGCAATTGCATGTGTAAATATATAAGTTTGTCCGGAACCCGCAGCACGCGAGTTCGACTCGCACTTGCCCAGTTTTTTTCATGAAAGGATTCGAATTTTTTCTTTACAAAAAACGTTTAAACGCGAAAAAAGTCACGAGAAACACCTAGTATTACTTTTTATCATTATTTTTTTCAAGTTTATTAGCACAACCAATAAGGAAATATTTGCCATAATTCCCATTACGTTCAAACGTTTGTAAATAAATTGATGTGTATGTCAATAAGAAACAACTCCATTGATTTACTCATAACTTGAGAAATAACCATTTGACATTATTGCTCCTTATAATATTTGTTTTGATTTACATTTCTGTAGGAAAAACATATATATTTTTCTTCTTAATACGTATGTCAATTACAAAATGGCTAGCTTTTGCCCGCGGTTTCACCCACGTACATAAAATAGCCTTGTCACTCAGGAATAAAGAAGCTTTCTATCGGTGAAAAAATGTTGGCAATTGGATCCAGAATCTTCCAGAGATTACCTCCTACAAACAAAATAAAAAACAAACTTTACCTCTTTATTATATTAGTGTAGATTAATAAGCGTACCCGCACACGGGCCCCAAAAAAACGCCGCCACAAAAAAACGCAAGAAGCGGCCGCAAAAAACAGCTGAACACCTTGTGTCCGGAGAAGCTTGAAGCCGCTCCAAGCATTTTTTTTTTGTGGCAGCACCACCGCACACGAGCCACAAAAAAGGCTGCCTCAAAATGAAGCTTGAGTGCTTGAAGCGACAATTTTTTGAGGCCCATGTACGGGGACGCTTACTTACATATTGTGGGGTTTTTGTTTTAAAATTTTCAAAAAACAAAAGGGGCTCGAGCTATCTTTCGAAACTAACCCTGGCCCCAGTATGCTTCGACCCGACTGGGTCTGTTGCTGACAACTCCTTGAGGCGCGCGGGAACAGTGCGCGCCGTCGACGACTTGGGCTTGGTCCAGACAGTTACCGGACGGCCGGACAGCGAGCTACCTATTGCTCACTGTCCGCAAGCCCGCGCCTACGGTGGCTGGAAATCGGGATCGGCATCCCGGCGGCGCGGCGGCGTTCTGCCGTTGCCTGATGCGGTCGGCCTCCTCCTTTGCGAGCATTACTGCTTCGCAGAAGTCGGCGACCGCCTGACACTCCTCCTCGCTCCGGACCATGGCCTCAACCAAGGCCCGGCGCGAGAGATCTCCGTCGCCGATCGCCCCCACGAGGGTACGGCGATGCTCCGCCCAGACAGGGCACACCTCGACTGTGTGCTCCACCGTGTCCTCCGGGCGTTTCTTCCGCTCGAATCCGGAACAGGTACCTCCCGAACGTGGCATGTCCGCTGAGGACCTGCGTCATGCAGATGGTAAGGACGCCGTGAGGTCTTTCCAGCCACGCCTCAAAGAGGGGGCTTAGGTACCGAGCTACTACTACACTTGACCCCTAATTATTATTTTATTGTTTCTTTTAGTTTCGTGTCAAGTGGCATTCTAGAGTTTAGTGGGAATTCATCCAATAACTTCTCGCGCTCTAGGATAGGGCGGGAAGATCTGACGACTTTTCTTTCAGACGTGCTTGACTTTTAAGTCAACTTGGCACAGTCAAAATCTCATAAGAAGATTGTCACTACAAAGTTCAAAAGGGAGAATTATATAACGAGCGAACTAAAAAAAAAACTTAGCGACTGATGATGAGATACTGTTTTAATAACTTGAGCGGTATGAATTTGAGTAAGCGACACATTAACTAAACTAACAACAAATATTGATTAACAATAAAATCCAGAACGAGCTTACTAAAAGTGGGTTATTGAAATCCTAGTTAAACGATTAAATTAGTATGTGAGCGACTAAAATAATAAGTGAGCGACTAGAAATAAAAATGAGGTTTTAAATAAGGAATTTACGCTAGCAAATGTTTTCATCATTGTCTAATTATCTAGTCGCAGGTAGATTCATCATTTGAACTGGGTGAAATAGGTTAGGTTAGGTTAGAACTGTGACCTACCGCGCGTGAGCCGAGTGAGCGAAGCGAGCAGTGCCGCGGAAGCGGCCGGCGAACGCTACGACCAAGTTGCTCGCAGATTTTATTTCACCATTTTTTAATTATTCGGGTTTTCGCAATATCCGGATTATCAAATTACCTTGTGACATACATAATACATAAATATCGGTATTTAGGACATTCGATACTGTGTACATTTATATTTAGGACATTCGAAACACTTCATTTAAGATAAAATGCCGCTCAGTATAAATAAATCATTGGCCAAATCTGGAAAAAAATGCAGGACAAAACATTGACACTCAAACAAATATTAGGTCACTCAAATATTATGAAGCTTCTCATTTTGTATTTTAAGTAACTCAAATTAAAGTTTGTAAGTCGCTGTTCTATTGATTTCTCGTCACTCGCAGTCAGTCGCTCACTTATTATTTCTATAACCCAAAATAATTATTTTTGTCACTTAAAATTTTAATTTAGGTACAGTCACTCGTTTAAATACTACCCGTTCAAAAGTATCCGCATTTGTCTATGTTTGACTACTTGAAAACATTGAAATACCTACTATATCTTTGTGAGATAATAAGCTAAAAAACATAGTAAGTATGTATGTTTTTTTTTTTAATTTTGGCGATTCTTCGTGCTGTCAACAACCATTTGGTTCTCCTGCGGATACCTTCATTTCTGAAGAATCACTAAACTTAAGTGGCAATGGGCAGGGCACATTGATCGCAGAAAAGATTGTCGTTGGGGCTGAAAGGTTCTGGAGTGGCGACTGCGTACCGGAAGACTCAGCGTTGGAAAGCCTCCTACAAGGTGGACCAAGGTGTAATGTAGTTTTATGTAATTTCAAACACAATACAAATTGTTAGAAAGAAAGAAAGGAAAAGTATTTATTTGCGGCAAACATGGCGCCTACCATAAAACAAAAAAAAAAAAGACTTAAAAAAAATTCTTTAATAAATTGAATTGAATTAACCGATGACCTAGTGAAAGTTGCGGGAATCAGATGGAAGCGGGACGCACGGGATCGTTCATTGTTGCGACACTTGGGGGAGGCCTACGTCCAGTAGTGGACATCTATCGGCTAAAATGATAATGTTTTTTTTCGTTTATGTTTTACTAGCTTTTGCCCACGGCTTCGCCCGCGTGGCATTAGGTGCTAAAGGAATCAAGATAAAAGGTAGCCTATGTTCGTTTCCATGTCAAAGGCTATATGCATGCCAAATTTCATCCAAATCCGTTCAGCTGTTTTTGCGTGATTAAGTAACAAACATCCAAACTTTCACATTTATAATATTAGTTAGGATTTTACAATACATGGGTACTTACAATCAGGTATCAAACCAGCAGGGTAGCCGTAGTCTGCGCGCGGTCCGTAAGTGGCCGCTCGCACTTGACCAGCCAGTGTGATCGCCAGAGCGAGTGCCACGGCTATCTTGAATATCCTCGACATTGTTCTGAAACAAACAGAAAGAAAACTAATTTACATATACTTATATATATGCAATCTCAATTTAAACTTGGAACTTGGTTTGAAAGGCTAGAAACCGAAAAAGGTTTTTGATAGGGGAAGGGGAAACTGTCAAATAACAATATAAAGATGCACATATACTGAAATGTGACTTCACCGCCATCAGGTGCCGTGGGCTCAAAAGAGATAGCAAGATATTCCCACCACGAACGCGAGCAATGGGTAGCTCGCTGTTCGACCGTCCCGCAACTGTCCAGACCGAGCCCAAGTCGTCGACGGCGCGCACTGTTTCCGCGCGCCTCAAGGAGTTGTCAGCAACAGCAGAGTCCCGGCTGGGTCGAAGCCTACTGGGGCCAGGGGTAGTTTCGAAAGATAGCTCCGGTACGAAAGGCAACGAAGGAACAGGAGTGGGTTTTTAGTCATATTCTGACGTGACTTAGGTCATATTCTGACGTATGACCTGAGAGATGACGCCGATATTGAGCGAGAAAGGAGGGCGCTGTCGGTGAGGGCGAATATGATTGCGCGTAGATTTGCCCGTAGCTAAAAGGAAATCAAAATCACCTTGTTTCGAGCCTATTGTACATCTTTTTATACGTGCAGTCTGTGGGTTTCATATGCGCAGAAGTCCTACAGCGCTCTCCGCGTGCAATATAATAACTCACTTAGGGCACTGTTGCGGCTGCCTCGCTTCTGCAGTGCGTCGGGAATGTTCGCAGAGGTACGCACTGAGTGCTTCTATACCAGTATGCGCAAGAGAGCGACCTCGTTAGCGAGTAGAGTGCGGGGCAGCAGCAACAGTATTCTTGCTGTCGTTGCCTCTAGGTTGGATGGGCCCTTTATACGGCACTGGCAGGCCTTGCACGCACCTGTAAATCAGGCGTGGGGCAGGTAACTTTGTGTGTTTTATTAGCGTTTCATTTAATTTTATTATTTTTTTTAGTCAGTAAAAGTCAGATACTATCTCCCGCTCCGCCCAAGAGCGGGGGATGTCATTAGATAATTTTCCCACCGGAAAAAACAAGATATTCCCACCACGATTATTACTATTCCTCAAACCAATATTTTGAAATACTAATTACTGGATTATTTAATTAGCAATTTTGAAGCTGTTTACAGAAAACAATTTTTTTTTTAGAGTTATTCATTTATTTATTTAACAATTTATGCACACACAATATTACTAATAAAGGAAAATATGAAGGATGCAGAAGAATACAAAGGTGATGCTTATTTCTAAAGAAATCTCTTCCAGCATAGTTGTGAAAGGATAATTTACTGGAGAAATAAGAGATGAATAGACACTGTGTGTTATTTATTATCTACACTAGTATTATCATCATCATCATTTCAGCCGATACACGTCCACTGTTGCACATAGGCCTCCCCCAAGCGTCGCCACATCGAACGTTCCTGTGCATCCCGCATCCATCGGTTTCCTGCTACCAGGAAACTATGTAGTATTATAAAGAGGGAAAATTCGTATTTTTTTATGTATGTTTGTAATGAATAAACTCAAAAACTACTGTGCCGATTTCAAAAATTCTTTCACCATTGGAAAGCTACATTCACCCTGAGTAACATAGGCTATATAAAATATTGGGCATTTGTATATCAATGGCAAATACTCAATTATGCATCCACATAAAAAAATTATCTTGGTGTCTCCAATGTTTTCTACCACTCTCGGTTGGAACGAGAAGGCATGTCTGACTTTACTGTCTAAAACTTTACTTGTGTCCTTCAGTTGCCCTTTGCGTTCTAAGACTACAGTTTCCTGAAATTGGTTAAATTTTCCGTAGATAGCTTTACGGTACAATTATGTATTGTTGCAATAATAATTACTTATAAGTATTTTATATGGCGTAGTGACATTATTGTAATACAATTTAGGTAATCGATAAAATTATACCACACAATATGGATATATTACAAAAAATATTATAATCTCCATTGTCATCGCAATAATAGATTATTTTTTTATAATGGCATAAATACAAAAAAACAGGAAATCATCAGATGGGATGGTAATACTATTTACATTTTTAATACATAGTTCCATGACCAATACAGTTTTTTTTTATCTCTATCAGCCTGCCTAATCGATTTATTAATTGCAAGTGCCATTATTGATCATTAGACCATAACGGGAGGTTCAATTGTCCTCTGTTAGGTTATGTTGTTTACAGATGCACCATAAACAAACACCTTGTTTTTAAAAAAGTAGTTAGATAGTAAGTCAACTCTATTTGTTTAGGCAGTTAACTAAACTATCTTGACATGTTTTTTTTGTGTAACAAAAAAATGACTAAAAATGTTTGTAATTAGATATTTACTTAAACCGATGTTAGGTAATTAAATAAATTTGAAAAATCTTTGTATGTCATACAAACGACTTGTTTTAAATAAAAAGACATAATTATCAAAATTGTATACATTTAGTTGACCATCTAAACAAGATGGAATATACGTTTAATTGTTTTTTTAAATAATTGCTTATTAACGCACATATATGTCGAATTCCGGCCAACGTTGGCGCGGGCTTGCGGACAGTGAACAATGGGTAGCTCACTGTCCGGCCGTCCGGTAACTGTACGGACCAAGCCCAAGTCGTCGACGGCGCGCACTGTTCCCGCGCGCCTCAAGGAGTTGTCAGCAACAGCAGGGACCCAGCCGGGTCGAAGCCTACTGGGGCCAGGGTTATCCGAAAGGGCGCTCGAGCCCCGGTATGAAGGCTAGAAGGAACGGGGTGGGTCTTTTAGTCAGTAAGAGTCTGACACTATCTCCCGCTCCGCCCAAGGGCGTGGGATTTCAATGCATGATTTTTTCCACCATAAAATATATATATAAATATGTCGAATTAAAGATTATTTTATAAGAATTTGTGCTCGACTCCAGACTTTAGATTTTTTTCTTATTTAGGGTTTTCTTCGAAAGGGATTTGATGGTCCAGTCTTGATTTACATGAACACCATTTTTTTGGTAGGAGCATTTCAGGGTCTGTAGTCGTTTAGGTCCTTAGTCAAATCTTTTAGTTTTATTTTTATGACTTAAAATATGTATATCATATTATTTATATTACTGAGAATATATATTTTTGATTTATTCAATTACGTATTTACACTTACACACCACACTTATCTACAAACATTAAAACTAAACATTTTTTACTGTAATAATACCTAACTTCAAATAATTCCTTCCGTTCTGTATGGAGCGAGAGGGAGTATCAGACTTTAACTGACTAAAACCCACTCGTGCTCCTTCAATAGCCCGATGCATAACAGGACTGCGGTGACTTTTGAACAATTCTGCAGCATTTGACTGCAACTTAACTAGAAAATAAGCCTATTTATCACCAATAGGATTTAACTAATCAAACGTACATGAATCCTGTGAGCTACATGCACTAAACAGAAATACAAGCCCTAATACCATTTGAAACCAAATGAAACAAGCTAGCTTTTTATCACAGTTGCGTATTGTTTTTTTTTCAATTACTATTTGTGTCAAAAATTAATTTTATCAATAAATTACCATAATTAATTGTGTCATTAACCCCAAGCGAACAACATAATCTAAACTTACATATAAATAAAATTGGAGTGTCTGTTTGTAATATTGAAATAACTGCTTTTTACTACATGCATATGAATATTTATACGGTACATACAGCAAAATAACATTTTTAGGGTTCCGTAGCCAAATGGCAAAAAACGGAACCCTTATAGATTCGTCATGTCTGTCTGTCTGTCCGTCCGTCCGTATGTCACAGCCACTTTTTTCCGAAACTATAAGAGCTATACTGTTGAAACTTTGTAAGTAGATGTATTCTGTGAACCGCATTAAGATTTTCACACAAAAATAGAAAAAAAGCAATAAATTTTGGGGGTCCCCATACATAGAACTGAAACTCAAAAATTTTTTTTTCATCAAACCCTTGCGTGTGAGGTATCTATGGATAGGTCTTCAAGAATGATACTGAGGTTTCTAATATCATTTTTTTCTAAACTGAATAGTTTGCGCGAGAGACACTTCCAAAGTGGTAAAATGTATGTAAATGTGTAAAATGTGTGTGTCCCCCCTCTAACTTCTAAAATAAGAGAATGATAAAACAAAAAAAAAAATATGATGTACATTACTATAAAAACTACCAACGAAAATTGGTTTGAACGAAATCTAGTAAGTAGTTTTTTTTAATGCGTCATAAATCGAAAAAAATACAGTATTATTAAAACATCGATCAAAGTTACAACACATTACAAGAACTTTTATATTATGTTACTTACTGCTACGGAACCCTTCATGGGCGAGTCCGACTCGCACTTGGCCGGTTTTTTACAATTTGGACTGTCTGTCTGTTTGTCCAGGCTAATCTCTGAAATGGCTGCACCGATTTTGACGGGACTTTTTTTGGCAGGTAGCTGATGTAAAAGGAGTAACATAGGCTACTTTTATTTTAGAAAAAATATTTTCAAAATCCTGTAGTCCACGCGAACGAAGTCGCGGGCACAGCTAGTAAAATAATAATATTGAAGAGAAATACGTACGTAAACTTCCACCTTTATAATACCTATTTAGTGTGATAAAACTCGAGGTGACCTAGACGTGACTTTGTAGGAAGAGGTTAATGAATGACCTAATGGCACTTAAAGAGTTTAATCAAGATAGGCCAGACGGTCAAAAATAATAAATATAATATTATCTTTTGGTATGTAAATGCGTTTGTGCATTGCGACTGATTCGTATCGAACAAAATGTAACACCATTTTTAAATCGTCACATGTGCTAAATTCAAACAAATGGAGCTTGGATGTTCATAAAACAGTGACTTTCTGAAGCCTACTCCTCGGTAACGGCCAGGTTAATAGGTTTGAAAAAATATATGTTAATTATAGATTAATGATCATCATTATCAACATTTGATTTTTTCGTGCTATTAATACTTTTGTCTAAAAAAATATTTAGCAATTTCGCAACTTTTTGCAACTTTTCCCTATTCCTTCGAAACGGCTTGGATCTTTATAAAGGTTTTTCAGTTTCGTCTACTGAGCAAGCCCTTTAAATGTTTGTGGAGGGCTATCCCTTACATCTTATATAGTCTATGTCATTCAGAGACAAAGTTGCTATTTTTTATTTCTGCAGTAAAATGCTTTCTACAAAAGTTTTTTATTTTTTTTTAACGTGCTGGTAGTTTTTGTGTTTTTCAATAGAAACAAAAGCACAAATCTTTCCTCTTTGTAATATTAGTACGCGCAGATAGGCACGCGATTCACCACTATCTCACCTGATATTAAGCGCTTTTAAGCGTTTGCTGATGAAAGATGCCTAAATTAGTGGACTTGTTTTGTGGGTAAAAATCTTTCAAATGACATTCCACCGCCCTTGGATGGAGCGTGAGATAGTGTCAGACTCTTAAAAAACCTACCCCATTCCTTCTTGCCTTTCGTACTGGGCCGAGTTTCCCTTTCGGATAACCTTGGCCCCAGTAGACTTCGACCCAGCTGGGCCCCTGCTGTTGCTGACAACTCCTTGAGGCGCGCGGGAACAGTACGCAACGTCGACGACTTGGGCTCGATCCGGACAGTTACCGGACGGTCGGACAGCGAGCTACCCATTGCTTGCCGGTGGCCGTGGACCTTTTGCATTATAACTTTCTGTGTACTGGCAGGTAGTTATAAATGCTAATTATTGTTGTATTATGATAATTTCTCACAAATGAGAGCAGTCCAAACGACTAGTGTTTGCTGTTTCGAATTAATTATTATGTTTGTATAATGACACAGTCGGTTTACAGTTAAATACCAACTACACATTTTTTCCCACATGTTACCACATGACATTCAAAAATTTAATAGCAACTTAGTCAAGAGATGAAAACAGTTAAATCTCCGAATTGAGTTTTATTTTTGCTGGGGAAAATCATCCAATGCCAACCCCCGCTCTTTGGCAGAGCGGGAGATAGTGCCAGACTCTTACTGATTAAAAAACGCACCCCGTTCTTTTTTTGTGACTGAACTGTTTTACAATTTTCAGATTTTATTCCTGTAGGTATTTGTGCTTTGAGACCTTATTTTATGCCAAATTTCAGAATTCTGGGTCAACTGGAAGTACCCTATGAATTTTGATTCCCTTGAGTGTCAAAATATACGTTTTGTGTTACATAAACGGCTGTATCTTTTTTTTTTTCGTATATAAATTAGAAGTTCGATTTTTTCACAGCTTCAAAAGACTGCAGACCTATATAAAAGACTGCAGACCTATATAAAAGACTGCAGACCTATATAAAAGACTGCAGACCTATATAAAAGACTGCAGAGTATATTTGGTTTTAATTTCAACTTGATACCCCCTTGCGTTTTCGAGGAAAACTGTCTTGAGAAGCAGACAGATGGACAGACAAACAGACGGACAACAAAGTGATCCTATAAGCGTTCCGTTTTTTGTTTTCCTTTAAAAAGAGGAAAAATATCATAATGTGTATTTTTTTTTATATCTAGGTACAGCTACAGGATTGTTAGAAAACAAAAGGCAAAAACACAAGTGGGATTTAGTCAGTAAGCGTCTTATGCTCGCTCAGAGCAAGAGGAGTTATTTTATGACTTTCAGTTCCATAAAGAAAAAAAAAAACTAAAAACCTCTGGAGTACTGAGACAGAGAATCTAAAAACCACTAAATTACCCGTATTTAAACTCAGTTTGAAAAATAAATCATTGGCATCTGTCAAACGCCACCAGACTAATAAATAAATAATAATAAACTAATAAATAAAAAATAAATCATTGACATCTGACAAACGCTAAAGTATTAAAAATAAAATTTAAAAAATCATTGACATCTGCTGTCAAACGTCAAACTAATCCAGGAAGTTGCAAAAGGTTACATAATACTTCCCAATGTTATTGCTAATTTGAGCATAAAGGTCATAACGATAAGGCCCTGATCTGCTCGTCAATGAATTCGATTAGCGCGTGTATCTTAAATCAAGTTTAATGATACCATACAAGGTCACGGTCGAAGTATAGACAGGGTTGCCAACTGTTTTTGAAGAAATATTGCGTATTTTTAGAGCGACAAATAAAGTATTTGAGTATATACGTTTGGAGGTATGCGGAACAGAGAGTAAAGTCCCACAAACTTAACACCAGACATAACACCCAACTAATCATCCGATCAGATGGGTGTTTATTTATTTATTTAAACTTCATGTACAATAGTGGTACAAAGGCGGACTTGATGCCACAAGGCATTCTCTACCAGTCAACCTTTGAGTTAAAAAGACAACACTGTGGTAGGTTTGCACAATAAACAAATACATAATAACAAATAGTTCAAATGGAAAAATATAAAATAAGTTATTTATAATAATAAAATACAATTATATATGCTAAAATAATAAACTAATAAATACTATGCAAAATATGAAATCACTATGTGTTATGTCTGGTGGCCAACTGCCCGATAGATTATTTCGAGTTGTCGTATATGTTCAAAGTATATTTCAAAATTGTATTTCGTTTTCTCTTGAAGACAATTTGTTTATGTGCTTTTAGCTCACACTAACACTTTTTCGCTATCCTTAATTCTTTACATTCCCAAATGAAGCCATCTTTACATTCCCAATTTAAATTAACAAGCAACTCATTTATGTACGTATAACTCATCTTTATTCGTTGTGAGTTCATTTGAAACAGAAGCCCATTCGTGTTTCAACGTAGAAATATTCAGTAAATGTTCATAATGGTGTTTAAATAATTTTACGCATCAAAGTTGAAATTGCAAATAGAATATTTTCATATGCTTACTATATCTTTATGCAAACGTATATTCACCAAAAATAAAGTAAGATACTTTAATATAAAGTATGGTAGGCAGCCCTAAGTATAGACGATAGTAAATTGCCAATAATAATATAGATATAATAATATGTATTATAGTATGTCTGCGAAATCTAAAAATACAGCCTACTATCATTATATAGATACTTATTTATTTATACTTCTACACTATGTACCTACACTAATATAATAAAGAGATAAAGTTTGTTTTTTTGTTTGTAGCAGGTAATCTTTGGAAGTACTGTTCCGAGTGCTAAAATTTTGTCACTGATAGAAAGCTGCTTTATTCCTTAGTAACATAGGCTATATGTTATGTTTGCGGACGAAGTCGCGGGCAAAAGCTAGTATATTATAACTATTAATACTTAGTATAAAACTGAGTTTTTTTTTACTTGAACGTGTTAGTCTCGGGAAGGTCGGACTTAAATAGTACTTTGATACAAATGGAGAAAGTTTATCATTGCAACCGAGGCAGAATTCACCCAAGCCGTGGCAAAACACACTTATGAAGAAATATTTATTTCTTCATAAGTGTGTTTTGCCACGGGGGTTGACGTGCGACTCTTGGGGGTCGCTTAATGCCCAGTCTGATACGAAACATACTCGTACAATAAATTGTGGCGGTAGCGGACTCACTCACTTTTCCACACTAGCGAGGAAAATAATAAATTGAGTGCCTAAAAGAGGGTTTTCGAGTAGGTAAGTGTATTGAAAAAAATGTTTCAATGTTAGATAATTTAATTTAATTTATTTATCAAGGAAGGCAATTCCTTCTATTTGAAAATTATTTGGCATAATACTCTTGATATAATCTTCTCGAATATTTTATGGCATACAAATTGTTTAGAATAACTGTTGATTGATAGAATGTTTACTTGTCCGAATTTATTACAATAATTCGAATTTTTGACATGGCAGAATTTTATTCAGCTTAATTTTCCTCAATAATCCTTAATTGATTTTAACTTTTCTTTCCTTTTTTCTCATCTTTTCTTTTGTTCTTTTCTTTTCTTTTTTATCTTTTTTTTTCTTCTCTTATTTTTTCTTTCAATCAGTACTTCCGTTCGCGTCATTGATATCTTCCTACCTACTTAAGTATTACGGTAGTTTTTACATAGTGCAATTAATATTACAGCCGTTTACTATTATGTATAATTATCTAAGTAGATATCATGTTGTCGATCGCACATTAGACCTTGTTCAATGACCGTGTTCTTACACTTATAAAAACGATCATGATCATATCACAGGTGAGGTCGAACAACCAATAAAGTGCTTAATTTGCTAAAAATCTTAAGGGGCCGGCGACGGATGAATTTCCATACAAACATCTTTCTTTTTTTAAAAAAAAAACAAAAAGATATTTAAGCGTAAATGGCAAAACATGCCATTTGGCTTTTCCTGTATTAAAAATAACAACATTTCTAATATTCTCGACGTAGGAACCTAGATAAATATTGTCTATAACCGAATATCATCATAATATGTTAGAAATATGCTCCAACTGCAAATGAGCGTGGTATTACTTACGTTTGTATGGAAATTCATCCGTCGCCGGCCCCTTAATGAAATTTAATATTATTAAGAGCGACCAACTCGAGGTACATTTTCATACAACCGCTCTTACGTGATTATGATGTTTTTACACATCTTTCTCTAGATATTTTGGATACACAGCTATCTTGTGGATATTATCTAGGCATAAATAGTAATCAAAACATACATTTGTGTAAAACTAATCTAGTAAAAACCTTTGAAAATCTATTATTTTACGTAAATTGCGGCTCTTTATAATGGACTCGTATATTCAAAATATAAAAAAGTACATCCATAGAAGCCTTGCACATTTAATCGAAACTTTGAATGATGACAATTTTTCTGAAAAACAGGGTTTAAAAAAAAACACGTATTTTCTGGAACAAGTTTTGTAAAATATTCGAGTAAATCATATAATTACCGAATGCCTACAGAGTTCAAGCGTAATTCCTCTTTTTTTCGCTTTGCCTCTTCATCAAACATCGCGATGACCCCTGAGTTTGTTTCGGTGTTTCTTCTCAGGGTAGTCAGCTAGGAAACACCGGCCTCATCTAGCCTTAAGTAATTGACGAAAAAAAAAATTGACGTGTAAAAGTGTTTTTATAAAACCTACTTCCAAATTTTCATTTATCATTTATCATTTGATGGATTGCGTAAGATGAAGCAAGAAGCTTTTAAATCATACTCAACGTTGACGATAGGCGAGTGGAAAAGGATCCTCTTAAGAGAAAGATTATGAACATTTTTTTTTTTATTGTAATTTACTACACTCAAGGAATTACGGCGGCTTCGCTCCTGCTCTTCCCTACTCGGGCCTACTCTACCCTACTCTACCCTACTCTACCCTACTCTACCCAACTATACCCTATGCTACCTTACCAAACTTCACATAAACCATCTACTAAATAGTCCGATCAAAGCCTAAACATTTGGTTTGGATAGGTGAGTCCGTTCTTGAGTTATAAAATTACAACGAAAAGTGGCACTGATTTATATATATATATATTTTACAACTATCACACAACGCTCTCTAGTCCCAAGCTATGCAGAGCTTATGTTACGAGCACTAGACAACTGATAAACATACTTAAAGGTATATTTTAGTGTCCGACCGAAACTGGTTTTTCAACCAAAACCGAATTTCGGTAACAGTTTCAGTTTCGGCCGTAATCGAAACCGAAACCGATTCCTTACAAGGATCATGTTTTGAGGGAAAAATAAAGAAAACGTTATTATAATCAGTCAGTACTTATTTTTATTTTTTGAATGTTTTTATTTAGATATTTATATTCGTTGGCTATCATGAATGTTACTGCACTCGATTTTGGGAGTAGCTAAAACGAACTGCAAACACAAGCCACGTGTAGGCACGATTAGGCACGAGGACCCTTTACTGGAGCCAGGGTTAAGCCAAAAGGGCGCTCGAGCCCCGGTATGAAGGCTAGAAGGAACGGGGTGGGTCTTTTAATCTGTAAGATTCTGACACTATCTCCCGCTCCGCCCAAGGGCGGGGGATATTAATGCATGATATTTTCCCATGAAAAAAAAAATACCACGAGGACCCATCAAACTGTCTTCGTTGCTTGCTTGGAAGGAATTTAACGCGCTAAACATGACCGATCACAGCACGGAAACTCCCGAGTGCAGTTTCGGTTTCGGTCGTAGTTTCAACAGGTTTGCCACCGAAACCGAAACTCGTTTCTTTTTTGCCGAAACTCGACCAAAAACGAAACCGAAAATTCGGTCGCCCACTAGTATATTTCTAAATATATACATATTATTGACTAGTTTTTGCCTGCAGCTTTGCCCGCGTACATAAAATATAGCATAGGTATGTCACTCAGGAATAGAGTGTTTACTGTTTATCAGTTGTTGTGCTGTCTATTTAGCAGCTTACTGTCGATGAAAAAATTTCCGCTATCGGGCCAGTACTTTCAGAGATTGCCTTCTACAAACAAAAAAACTAACTTTACCTCTTTATATTAAGAGTGTAGATTAATTACGTCCAGACACATAACAAATCAGAGCTACTGATCTTTAAACCTACAGGCCTGTTATGGCATCTGTCTTTAATAAAAGTCCCTGCATTTTCCTAAAAGTTCCTGAAAAGTGTTTATGAGAGCTTACCTCATCATCATAAATATTATCTTACCCAAGGTTATGAAGACGCATTCCCTTGTAATCAGGACACTTCTGATTATCACGATCCATTTTACGATCTAAACTGAACTAGTAAAGGGATGGAGTTATAATATAATATTTTTAGTATGTTATGCGAAACCTGAATATAAAAAGAGTGACCATGGAGTTTCTTGCCGGTTCTTCTCCGTAGGAAACGACCAATTTGAAACAGTGTACAAGCTTCTGACGTTTTATAGGTGCCCATAATATTTTATCACGTCATAGTATTAACTTATGCTCTTTCCGTATTTTTTTATGTAGAAAAATCATCTAATGACATCCCCCGCTCTTGGGCGGAGTGGGAGATAGTGTCAGACTTTTACTGACTAATAACCCACTCCTTTTCCTTCTTTGCCATTGTTCCTGGGCCCCGGCGATTTCACATCATCCATGACTCCAGTAGGCTTCGACCCTGCTGGGCCCCTACCTTGCTGACTACTCCTTGAGGCGCGCGTGGAACCCTCTTACCACAGTTGTGTTTTTTGTTTATTAGTATTAATTGATTTACTTTAAACTCAGTTTTTTTTCCTTCGTCATAGCCATAATTAAAAAGATTCACAAAAGGGCCGTTAACCTTCATCTCAAATGCGAAACCACAAAGTCTCTCACTTTTGATTTTATGCAATAGTTGAACTTTCAAAGGTCTTACCTATAAGTACATGAGGTACCGCGTTAGCAGCAGTAGCGTAACAGCGGCTTGGGTGAAGCGGCCCCTTGCCCACGGCCTCCCACCCACGAGGTTTGTAGCGTCTCGTAACATCTATGGCGTCACAAAAGAACTAATCCTGCATATCGTAGTAACGTTATCTACGCCATTCGAACCTATAGGACAGCCCTTTATTTGAATATATAAACAATTTGTATCCGATATTTTTAAAACATAAAAACCGACAGGGTCCATAATTGTTTCAATTTTTTATTATTTATCACCAGATATATGTAGGTATACATTATGGATTGCAATAAAGGGTTGAGATTTACGATCCTTCCTTTTCAATTGAAGTTTAAGGGACTTTTCTATCTGTTCCGCTTACCTCCAAAGGAGCCTTCTGCAAGCTCGTGGGCTCTTTAAGAACAAGTATTTTTTATAATTCACTTTTTCGGCTAATGTTAAGCGGCGATGTGGTCAAATACTGATTTGCACATAATTTGGCCCCGCTAATGCACCTTTACCCACGTGTAAATTAGTCAACGCTACGCCCCTGGTTAGCAAAGAAAATAATCAACTCGTAAACTTTGAAAGGAGTTAATGTGGCGGTTTGGCACTTAAGAATGTTTTTATATTGATGGAAAAGTTCATTGTCAACTTGCTCAACAGTGGTGGTCCAATGTGTGTAATGGTATGTGATGATAGACAAGCCGAGTGGATCGATACAATACTTTATTTATTTGTGTAATGTTCACATAACTTGGCGTTGTGCTGGTGGATAAGTTACATTGCCAATGCAGAAGAGTGAGTTTTGATTTATGATTTACTAGCTACCCGCAACTTCTCCGTCTTTTTTTTTTTCAAAAACAAAAAGAAATTTAAGCGAATTGTATTTCGCACTTTTTTACATCGTAAATGGCAAAACGTGTCATTTGGCTTGTCCTGTATTAAAAATAACAATATTTCTAATATTATCGACGTAGGAACCTAGATAAATATTGTCTATAACCGAATATCATCATAATATTGTTAGCGATTCTTATGATAATGTTCATACACTAGATTATTTTCTGTATTAGCAACATTAAATGTATTTTTTTGCACTGACAACTCGAACGGACTGCGACAGTGACAGCGCGGTGCATTTGACAGTTACAAGAGTTTATAAAAAGGAATGGCGCGCTGTCATGTCTCTTTTCGTACCGGTTTTCGGAGCAAGCAACATCTCTGTAAGTGCTAGTATATAATTTATTTATTCCTACTATATTGTACTGTTATAGTTATTGTATACTTGTATTATGTGTATGCTGTCAAGGCAAAAGTACAAAGGGTGTGGTACCCGTTTTGGTCGTTTTATTTAAATAACCTGATAACAAACCCCGTAGGTACACTAAATAAGTTTCTTAGTCAATCTTTCTCTAAAGATAACACATACAGATAACAATTCAGAAGTGGGATAAACGAGTCGTTTATTTAAATGCATTCGTTTATCCCGCCCACAAGTGATTTTTTTTCCTAACTTTGCATCTTCTACTTTTGCTTTGAAAGTACCTACGTAACCTATGTAGGCACCGATACAATTTTTTTTGGGATAATGACTATACTATTTTATCTAAGCGGGCAAAGTGATGTGTAGTTTGAAATGGTGTGCTCAGCTTATTCAATATGAGTTTCTTCTGACACTCGTGTGGTACTACCACACCACACGTACCTTGCCAGGGCTACACCCTGGAGGTACCACCACACCACACGTGCCTCGCCAGGGCTATACTCTGGAGGTACCACCACACCACACGTGCCTCGCCAGGGCTACACTCTGGAGGTACCACCACACCACACGTGCCTCGCCAGGGCTACACTCTGGAGGTACCACCACACCACACGTGCCTTGCCAGGGCTACACCCTGGAGGTACTGCCACACCACACGTACCTTGCATTGCCACATCACACGTGCCTAGCCTGGGCTGTGCCCTGGAGTTGTTAGAGGATAACTCGAGCTGTGTTCAGGTGGATTATGGACAGGTTTTGGGTCATTGTTGAGTAACCGTAGCAAACAAATCTATCAAATTAGGAGTTACCCAGAACCTGCATTCTGAGTTTACTTATTGAGTTAATGAGCAGACCAGTGATACTTTTATTTGGATATAATCTAAATGAGACTAAAAGGAACAGCCTGTGTTATTGACGTTAACTGAAATTAAAATTGGGCAAATTAATTGTTGATGATGAAACATTGTATGTTATTTTATTTTAGTACCGGCTTGCTCGATAGATGGCGTTAAGGTCGAGTTATAAGTCGATATGGTTTCGTTACCGGCGATAGTATATGGGTAACAGATTTAATTTAAATAAAAGTTCCAAAGATCAAAAGTTCTACAGTTTCCACTTTGATCAAGACACAATAGTGGCTTTATTTTCAACCTTAGAAGTGTCTCCGTTAGAGTTCAAATTAGTCCAACATTACCTACCAGTTCGGTAATAAAGTTTATATTATATGGATTGCCTCTTGACAGATAGCAGGACATTTATTGCCTGCTAGCTTTTGCCCGCGGTTTCGCCCGCGTGCATAGGATGTGGCCTGTATCGCTCAGGATTGAAGCGGGTTTCTGTGGAAACAATAAAAAGGGGAGGCAATCGGACCAGTGTTTTCAGAGATTAACTTCTAAAACCTTAATATATGTATATTATTTTAAAGAGAGCGTGCGACGATCTTTCCTCGTTCAATAACCGTGATTTCATAGTACTGCGCTCGCTCAGCTTTTTCTCGCTATACTATAGCCATTTGCGTTTTTAGATTTTCTGTGTGTATCTCACAATAACTTATTTTGCCATTACTAGAAAATCATACGTTGTGCCAAAATGTTTAGATTTACATTTCAAACCACAGAGTACTTTCAACGGCAGAGATCATTATTATTATTTTATAATAAATAATGAGTAAGTTACAGTAAGTTTCATGTACTTTGACTAGATTATCTGATTGTCCATTTTTCGCATCCCTTGTAAATTATTATTTGGTACATACCGAGCCACTGCGCCAGTAAATCGGTGCTAGCATATTATATTTTATGTAAGTGCTACTCGCTAGATTGGGCATGTCGAGCACTAGCTTCAGTCGATTCAGGTGTGATGTATACTGTATATTGTACACCTTGATCATTATAATAAATAAATAGATAAACAAATTACGCTGTGTTGAGCGAAGCACGTAGGAGCCAATACATTCATGGCGCTTGGGAACTTTTGGTCGCGAAAGGGGTATTCTCTGGAGGTTGTCTTAGCGTTGCATATTATAATAGTTCAGAGTTGGTAACGGAATCAAATTCCAACATGTTTTACATTGTTATTTCTTCCCAAAAATATTTTAAAAATTTACAAGTTGGACACCACCGACCCTAAGTACAACAAAGGTCACGGCAGATCATAGTGGGCGTTAGCCTATCAGCACACAGCTGGGTGCGGGAGCAAAATGACCCCTTAGTCACCAGGATGGTCCGGTGACCATGCAATTCTAGCAGACAACCAGGAACCGTAACAAGCTTATGACTTTATAATTTTACGTGATAGTTGTGAAATTTAGTACATTGATTCGTTACATTTCGCATATGCAGGAACTGGTGTTGTGTATGGCTTTACTGTTTAAAGTGATTTTACATGTCTACCATCATTGTCAATTTAACTGAAACCAGGTTAAATAGCGAATCAGTAGTATAAAGTAAGCCTAATAATAATATTTTATTTGATCGCCAGAGTATAAATTACTTTGCTGGCAAAATTCTGGATGTGGAAATGTTAATAGATGAACATTTATCTCGTTTCCGCGAAACGGCTTTTAATTAAAAAGAGCATTGGAAGAAGTAGGTAGGTACTGAGTAAACATAGTGAGCCAGCTGACCCAGCGAATAATTAATGTGTGGTATATCATTCGATATAGTCAACTAGTTGTAGTGGGGCAGGGCCTAAGTAATATGTCAATATCAGGTTGTACACAATTTTAATATATAAAGTTATCTACATCAACTTATTTTAGTACAAATTGGAAATGTGTAAAACATTGTTTAGGTGATCGCCTATATGATTTGCCATGGGTAACAAATGTGAAGAATATAAAATTACATATTATCCATTTGAACACAAGTAGTTGCTAAATACATAGTTTAATATATTGAAATAATTGAAATAGTTTTCGAGAAATTACACAAGAGGAAATCAAAATAATCACTATCCAAATGAAATATTACTTTGAGTACACTAAAGAATGTGTAGAAAGTTTTAGTAGGAACCAATTTTGTTTACTATTATACGTGCCTTGCATATAGTACTTATAAGCATCAACGCTGTATTGGCTCTAGTTGAAACAAATAATAAATAGTACTGATGGTTAAATAAGCAAGGTAGAATAAAAACATATTTATCAAAATATGGTTGGCAACTGTCGGAACTGTCGAGTCCAAATATTACCCTAATGCATCTTTGCTGTTGATTAAATGTTATTTTATATTTTTTGAAGTGATGTGGGTACCAAGGATTAGCTGAATCCCATTATTTTAGTTCTAGTCCAACTAGGGAACTAGTTTAAAATTTGTATTTGCTCTTGGTTTAAAAATACATACTATGTGTACTTTCAAGGGAATTGACACACACAATTATTTTTTATTTTTACCACACTACCCACACTGGTGAAAAGTTGTGCCTGCAAGTCTGATAAAGTTTGAGTCTTTGAGATGAAAACTTGCCTTAACCTACAAGCGGTGACATAAGTGTCGTATTACTGTAGGCGTATGTAGCTCTTTGCTGAGCCGACTCACTGTTCCGAGGCGTTTTGGTGTTCCAAAGGATTGAACATCAGTGAAGTTTTAAAGGCATCGCTTGGAACACTGAAACACAAACATTGGGTGGCAGCCTTTATGAAATTCAAATTAAAACGTAAATAGTGTACTTAATATAATTAGCGACCTGAACTGGAAACATCTGCTTTGGATTGTTCTTAAATCAAAGTTAAATAAAACTTAGTGTGACGCAAATTGACAGATCACGATTCATAACGTTTGTGACTTGTCGATGCTTCAAATGTTCCGTTTGTTTCTTGTAAACCGATGTTTCCGGTGTTCAGTTTCTATCTTCTGAGCCGATGTTCCAAATGATGCATATCACTGTTTCGGAGCATTTCAATGATTCGGATGCAAATATCTGTCAAACAAACGTTTCATGCATTTTACCCAACTTGAATACTTGTTTTTGAGCTTAGAGTTTGAAATTCCATAACTGTTATAGCTTCTGAACTTTATAAGACCAAATGAATGGGACTGGCTTTGAATATTACTTTTGGAATTAATTTCCAATAGTACCTTCCGCGTAATAAATATTCGAATGAGGTTGCAATTCGTGCAGAGGCATCTGAGGACACGATTGCCAAGAATCAATGGTCTGACTTGGGCTTTTTTAGTCCTGCAGAATATGCAAGAAATGTAATGTAAATTCTATTTAATGACTTTCAGAGAGCAATGTCAAATTGTTTATCAATTGCGTAATACCCATTACCACAAACTCTACTTGGTTTGGGACTAGATGGCGTTGTGTTAAAGTTTTAGGATATAATATTATTGAATTACTTAATTTAATGTACCAACTTAGAGGTCATGATTTTTAATGGATCTTCAAGCTATCGTTGCATGATATAAGTATTGGTCGAATTATAATTCGATTTCCTATAGGAAGTTGGTATTTTCATGGAATAACCAAACGCACAGGTGCAGCACAGTGTTGTTAAAGTTGGTAAGCCATTGTAGGCATTGTTTTTTTTTTTTATAAATTTCTTATTAACCACCCGGTTAGGAGTTATTGTGGATAAATATATAGCAAGAACTTGTTCACTAAGGATATGGAAAGATAACATCTTCATAATTAGTATTTGATACTATTAAACTATCTCATGAATGATGAGGTCATTAGAATATTTATTTAATACAGTATGTCCATGAATATTTTGATTACCAAAGGGTATTTTTAGAAAAGTGTACCTTCCCACATCTAAAAATGTTATTGGAATAAGTGATTGACGTGAAACCTATTCTTGTGTTAAGAGAAACCAGTCTCTACTGTATTTGCCTTGAATATTTTAGAAGTGGTGGTATTTACGGCATAGTTCATAGTTGGTAATTTTTAATGAATGAAATAAAATGGAGACGAAACTACTTCATAGTTCATGATCATGTATTTTGATTTATTGTAACGTTTGGAGTTTCAATAAAAAAATAATTAGAGCCGAAAGAGTAAATTAAATATTAAATAATATGTACCCTTACGTTTTAGTCGGGGCAGTGATTATAAGTCATTGTTGGTCAGTCATTGAACGAATTTCAATTTAGATGTCATAAACATAGGTGAAAAGTAATCATTGATGTCATTGTTTGCGACATTCACTTGAAACTTATCATGTACCTAGCCTGAGTGGCCGGGTATTGACCGAAAATTGTACAGAATAATTGATCGCCTGTTCAGGACAATTAAGGAGCCTGTTCAGGACAAACCAGGAACATATTGGCTTTAGCAGGCAATTGTTTATTTACTAATGTTTGTTTCTATTTACAGCAGGACATTTGAGGAACCTGTCTGTAAAAAAAAAAAAAAAATAAATGCTTTGAATTTGAATTTGAATTTGAATTTGAATCTGTATGCTTTTAATTAGAGACAGGACATTTGAGGGGCCTGTATGTTTTTGATTAGAGACAGGACATTTGAGGGGCCTGTATGTTTTTGATTAGAGACAGGACATTTGAGGGGCCTGTATGTTTTTGATTAGAGTCAGGACATTTTAGGGGCCTGTTTTTGAAAGATTGTATAATAAATAAGATAACGATTTGTAAGAATGAGCTGTCACTGATACATCTGCACTTTAAGGTGCCATTGTTTATATTTTATGAAACATGTTAAACAAATCACAATTGGTAGATTGATTATAATTGCATACAATTATATAAGTTTTGTTTTGTACCAATGTAAGATTGCTATTTTATTTGCTACATTCATTTTAATACCAGTGTTAAGCTATGGGTAAAAATGTCAAAGGTAATATTAACGTTAATAGAAAAATCGTAATTGACAGAATGACAATTCTTTACTTTTGTTGCTACGTGTAACAATTTGTGTACAATTAATAAAGTATTGTTCCCAGATATAACCAGCGATGCTCGACTGATCTAAGGTTTTAATTTCTACATTCGTTTTAATGTGATAATGTTTCTTTTCCAGGTGCCATTAAAATGTATTGCTTTTTAAAGTTTTGTATAGACAATAATTGATAAATTGGCAATTGTTCAGTTTTGTTTCTACATGACGTGTACAATTAATATAAGTTTAGTGTCGTTCCTAAGTACAGCGAACATCGTATGAATAATGTAAATCTTTATTCACTTCTGTAATAGATATCTATGTCCATGTACCTGTAGATAATGTTAAATGTAATGTTATATTCTTTCTTCACTCATTATTTTGTATGTAAAACCAATTTCTTATTTATTTTGTCACATACGAGGTCGTATTTGTTATATAATGGATGGCCGACTGTTAGCGATTCTTATGATAATGTTCATACACTAGATTATTTTCTGTATTAGCAACATTAAATGTATTTTTTTGCACTGACAACTCGAACGGACTGCGACAGTGACAGCGCGGTGCATTTGACAGTTACAAGAGTTTATAAAAAGGAATGGCGCGCTGTCATGTCTCTTTTCGTACCGGTTTTCGGAGCAAGCAACATCTCTGTAAGTGCTAGTATATAATTTATTTATTCCTACTATATTGTACTGTTATAGTTATTGTATACTTGTATTATGTGTATGCTGTCAAGGCAAAAGTACAAAGGGTGTGGTACCCGTTTTGGTCGTTTTATTTAAATAACCTGATAACAAACCCCGTAGGTACACTAAATAAGTTTCTTAGTCAATCTTTCTCTAAAGATAACACATACAGATAACAATATGTTGGGAATATGCTCCAACTGAAAATGAGCGTGGTATTACGTTTGTATGGAAATTCATCCGACACAGGCCAAAAATTTTGTGGCAAAAACCAGAATACAACAAAAATATACAAATATAATATATGTGTGACTAACATAAACCAGCTAGCATAATGAACATAAACATTTTAATGATTTAAGTAAAGGACATCAATTTAATAATGTTTTTAATCACTTCAACACAAAAAAAGATCTCAGTATTTGTTCTTTTATATTATTAGACTTATCTTTTATCTATGTCTAAGGAAATGTCAATGACTGCTATTTTACATTAACCTTTCGAATGTCTTAAGTTACACTGTCCGACATAAGGTAATTGTCTTTCTATTGTGTCTCTAATTACGACATTCAAAGAGTTAATACTTATATTAATATTATTATGTCTTATGATGATGACTCGCAAAAAAATAATACACTTCTAAAGACGTTCTGCAAGGATCTATTGAATAAGTAGAAAAAAATATTATGTTAATCTCGAATAAGTGTACAAAAAAAAATAACTTGTTTTCTAAACACGCTTTAAAGAAAAAATATTGATACAAATGAACGGTTCTAGTTTTTTTACACTATTTACACAATATAATAAAGAGGTAAAGTTGTTTTTTTTTATGTTTTTTTTGTTTGTAGGAGATAATCTCTGGAAGTACTGGTCCGATTGCTGAAATTTTTTCACCGATAGAAATCTGCTTTATTCCTGAGTGACATAGGATATACTTTATGTACGCGGGCGAAGTCGCGGGCAAAAGCTAGTAGTAAAATAAAAGGGACTTTAGTTTACATCAGAGAAGTATTTAGACTTCTCTCTTATACTGACTAAAACCACACCTATGTCCCTTCAGTTGCCTTTCGCGTTCTAGGACCATGAGTATCTCTTTCATACATTTCCCCATTGCCCTAGCCGCATCCGCTCTTTATTTTTTTAACTAATAAAAAGCACAAAAACATAAATTAATGTTTTACAGAAAACATATAGATTTTCTGAACTAATGTTTTTTTTTCTATATACTGTGATATCGAAAGGAGATCGCATGAGTTTTTTTTTTATATTAGCCAACGAACTGGCTTGTAAAAATATACTTCTAAGTATTTTGCATTCTAGAATAGGTTTGAAAATTTTTTGAAAGAAGACAGTGTGTTGTTTTTTCAGTGTTGAAGTGATTTTTGTGAGAAATGCTTTGGCGTGGTCAACTAAGAAAAATATATAGTAGTGTGCAGGCCCGTGTCCTTTATAGAAGAATCCCAACACGAAGCCTACCGTGAGATGAGCTACATTACAATACCTACTGTACTAATTTTTTCATTCGTACAAATACTTATTAGAAAAGTTCTTGTTGTTATACTCGTTTAAGTAAAGTATCAATAAATAATATTCATAAACAGCAAAATTAGCGTTTGTTTATATCGCAAAATATCACTCAATTTATGGAAATATTGTACAAGCTATTGATTATGAATGGATTGATTAAAATGGAAAAACACTGCGCATATTGCTTCCTAGTTGCAATAATTATGAATAAAGAAACTTTCTATCGATGAAAAAAATTTAGCAATCGGACCAGTACTTCCAGAGATTACTTCCTACAAACAAAAAAAACAAACTACCTCTTTATTATATTCGGATTTTAATATATTTTTTTTTACTGTTGACAACACAATTATCAGTAATGGGAGCGGATAGAGCCCAATATTTTTTTCTTTTTTCTACATATTACATTTAGGGATATGAACAAACGCTCTTAGCATTATAAATAAATCGCTTTCCGGACTAAAACGACCACGAATCCGGTTTCACTGAAATGCACATAAAACACAAAGAAAAAATGCAAGCACACGCTTCACTTTTGTGTAGAAGTGATAAAACAAGCTATTAGTCTTATCTTGATGATGTCGGAAACAATCTTTTAAATAATATGTTTACAGTACGTCATGCATAGCATAGCCGGCCTTATAATGTTCCCACTGTTGGCACTTTTTTTTTCGATGGTAAAAATCATCTTATGACAACCCCCGCTCTTGGGCTGAGCGGGAGATAGTGTCAGACTCTTACTGACTAAAAAACCCATCCCGTTCCTTCTAGCCTTCGTACCGGGGCTCGAGCGCCCTTTTGGATAACCCTGGCCCCAGTAGGCTTCGACCCGTGGGGCCCCTGCTGTTGCTAACAACTCCTTGAGGCGCGCGGGAACAGTACGACTTGGGCTTGGTCCGGACAGTTACCGGACGGCCGTACAGCGAGCTACCCATTGCTCACAGTCCGCAAGCCCGCGCCTACGGTCCACTGTTGGCACTCAGACCTCCTCTCTAAGAGAGGGAATGAGCCGGAATCCACCACGCCGGCCCAGTGCGGGTTGGTGGATGTTACATGTCTTCGAATTTTTGGTTCTAGGACATGCCGGTTTCTTTACGATATTTTCCCTCACCGTTTTGAGAGCAGTGGTAATGAAATAAATCACACAAAGTAATGCGCCTGGCTGGGTTTGAACCCGCGATCTACAACTCGTACGTCAGGGTCATTACCACTCGGCCACCACTGCTCAGGTACGTCATGAGGTCAATGAAACAATGGAAATCATTATAGCATTGGAAGCCATAGTAATGTAAGGGCAGGACTCCGCAAACTTTAAGGGCTTGCTCAGTAGACGAAACTCAACAACCTTCCATCAGACTTTTTTCAGAAAACGAAAAAACAATTGGCCTCTAAATACGAATTGTTCTTCGTTCGGCCCACTAAGTTTTGTCCCACATAAAAAATTCCTGGTTTGTCCCAAACTACATGCTATTTTTGTCCCAAAATATTATTTTAATTATTTTGTTCTCGATTCGTCCTATTTTATATTCCTTGTTCGGCCCATTTTTTTTTTTTTTTTTTGACGTACGTAAACGTACAAATTGTCCAATCAAGTTTACAATTTTGTATTAATTTTAATATTATTATTTCCTTTATTCATTATACTTATATTTTTAAATATTTTTTTATAAACAAAGTCACTACAAACAAGTTTTTTATAAACATAGAACCAAACATATTAAAATTATTTTTATTAATTATTATTTTTTTTAAAACCGGCTCCTATAACCAAAAGTACAAAGAAATATGTCAACCACTGACCCACGTAGTACTGTGTTACTGCCCAGTCTCAGATAGAACACACAGAACAACAAAAACTGATTATGAGATAAAGGATAACGTCATACAACCAGGAAACAATAAAACTACAATATCTTCCTCAAAATTAACATTCATGACACATTTACGTAATTTTGACGATTTACGCGAAAATGCAATCAGTTCAGACAAGAACTACTGCTACCATTTAACATAATGCATGAATTATGTTAAACAAATGCTTAGGTATTCCCAAAAACCGTCATTTTAAGTTTATTTGAACATAATTTTATTATTTTTGAATCAGTTTTAAGTGCGGAAGAACTTAAGTTTTTACCCAACAATAGGAGATATACCCTGCCGGAGTCTGTGTTTCCTTATAGCTACAACCTGGATATATTTAGGCGATTATCACACTGTCACGCACAACGCAGCGTAGCGCGTGAATGCGTGTTTTAACGTTGCTTGTAAGTATCTCCGTTTGTATAGAAAACACTCACAGTCCAACACACCGAAAATGCACCCACGCGCGTTTATTCAGATCACGCGCCTACATGCGGAGAAAGATGCGCCTACGCGCGTGGTTGCGGGGCGACTCGCAAGATATGGCACATGATTCTCGTGCCGTGCGTGATTTTGTATGAAATGAGTCAGAGCCTGCGTGAAATTACAAAACGCACCTACGCGCGTGAATGTGTAAAAAACCCGCACGATGATGCAGATCTGCACTCCCGTAAGTACGCGTTTACAGTAGACAACGGGTTCTTGAGCGATTGCGCAGAAGTCAAATATTCGGTCTCTTTAGTGGCGCGAAGTGAGACGCGGGGGCAGGGAGTGTCAGTGATTGGCCACGCCATCGCGTCATAGACGTCACTCCTCATTCGTTCCCTGCATTGCTGTATGTATTTAACAACGAAGACGGTAGGCTTGCCAATGTAAGAATGCGCAAAGCGTTCCCCACTCTGACGCCGAGCGCTCAAGATCCGTTGTGCCTACTGTAGGTGCGTTGACACGCAACATGCAGCGTCATGCGTGGCAGCGTGATGATCGCCTTAAAATCATAATAATAATATAATAATAATAATAATATTCCACAACTATCACACAACGTCGTCTAGTCCCAAGCTAAGCAGAGCTTGTGTTACGGCTAGACAACTGATAAACATACTTATATATTTCTAAATACATGCATATTATAGATAAACACCCAGACACAGAACAAATGATTATGCTCATCACACAAACATTTGTCCTGGGTGGGAATCGAACCCACGACCTACGGCATAGCAGTCAGGGTCACTAACCACTAGACCAACAGGCCAGTCAATCATTAACAAATTGGTTACTTTTAAACAAGCAAGCTGCTTTGTCCACCACATCATAGCTTACCATGAGGTGAGACAGTGATCAAACGCGAGCCTGCACCCAATAAAAAAAAAAAAACTATCTAAAATAGCGTGATACATACATATAAGAATAACGTGTCTCGTAGTACATAAAACGAGTCTATCGTGATTTTCGCTAATAAAATAAATTAATACGTTGTACTCTGACATTGATACTTTGATCCTACTGCGAAATGATTTTAAAAATATTGTGCTACAAAAATCAAGAACAAAATATCAACGAATTCTATAATCTAATAATAATACTCCATCGCCGTATCTTTACGTTGACGTCGTGGTGGGGCTTGAGCGCTTCAATAAACCCTAGGCACAAAATAGATAGGTACAGAAGACAATCTAATCTATGTACTTCACTTTTTATACCTACGCCCGGTGGACGCACACTAATGAGCATTTGAGCCGGAACTGTTCGACGAGCGGGCGGAGACGCGCCGAGACATCGTGTCCGTGAGCAGTGTCTATGTGTGCGTTGCTCGAGCCCGCTTTGTATGTAGATTGACTTCTGTACCTATTTATTTTGTGCCTTAGGTGTGTATGGGTAGTATTTGCTTTACCGTAACATGCCTAGAGTGAGGGGCCAGACTAAAAGAGATACAATATGCAGGGCAGTTTTGTGGCAAATTGTTGGCCGTCAGCGAGCCCACGGACCCGATCTTCCGGGAGAGTTCTTGTTCTTCATCTCCGGCTTGCCTTTATTGGCTAGCCGTATTGAACACTGACGAGGAACAGAGTTTACACCTCTCTCTTGCCTTTATTGGTTTGGGTGGAGATTCGGAAGAGCAAACATGCTCGGGAAAATTATGTATAATCCAGCAAGGTGCTGGAATTGTCCTGACAGCCGTAATATCCTCTCCACTCCTCAAGCACCTCAGGATATGTTGCTCTCTTGTTGCTATGTCACTTCGTGCTAGCGACCGTTTTTGGGGGCCCATTTATTGAGTGTGCAAGTCATCCACTGCCTTTTTATCGATGGAAACTCATTTCATCATTCAGGCAAGGGCCATACGATTGCAATGCCAGAGGTCGTGGATTCAACTCCCACCCAGGACAAATGTTTGTGTGATGAGCACGACCATTTTGTTCTGTGTCTGGGTGTGATTTATCTATTTAGGAATATATAAGTATGTTTATCAGTTGTCTAGTACTCATAACACAAGCTCTGATTAGCTTGAGACTAGACGGCATTGTGTGATAGTTGTGGAATATTATTACTATTCATGACACTGGCAGAATAGTAGGACCCGGCTAAAAATTCATTTTAAATAAAGATTCGCTAATTAATTGCCGCTTAGTTGTATCAATCTCCAAGGTAGCCCAGCGCGACCGGTCAAGCCACTTCGTTTACATAGGTCAAGGACGAACGCTACGATACTGGCGATTCTCCGTAGTAAAGCCTGCCGAACCGCTTTTTTTATGAGGTGGTACCATCATCATAAACACATCCGTCTGACCACCGCTAAGTTCACTTTTGCTTACACTCGAAAGGAGAACTTCAAAGGTTTTGGTTTGGCGCCACGCCGCAGGATTCAAGCGAATTTTTTTTTAAGTGGTCAGGCAGAAATTACCGCGATGCTACATACTTCAGCCAACGACTTCTCCCGCTAGAGCAGAGCGGCAGGGTATGTCAGACTTTACCTGTCTATAACCACACCTGTGTCCTTCAGCTTTCAGTGTTATAGGACCATGGTTTCTTTTTCTGAAATTCCCCGTACTCCTAGCAAGGCTCTTTAAGGCTTATAGTCCCTTAAACATTTGGCCAGAATTAAATGGACACATACTTGTACCCGTCTAGGCGGCAGTACGAGTATCTATGCATTTAATTCCGGGCAGCTGCACCCGGATAGAGCTCCGCTGAATGTACACTTTTAAATGTATCAATTTTTGTGTGTAAAAACGTTTCTAAAGATCTAAACCATTTCGAAGGAGTACTCTCGTTCTCGTGGCCTGATGCATGAGGTCTCCACCGCTGATCGCAGCCGATGTGTCTCCACATGGACCTGCCCTACCGGCTGCGAGATTGTCCGAAACAACCCAACATCTGCAAAGTTCCGATAGTTAATTTAATTTCCTAGCATTAATTTAATTTTATTAAATCTCTTCCTAGTTAGATGTAGGTCTATTTGAAGGTCAAATCTATCGAGAAAGGCACAGCAGCCAAAGTTAAGGTCATATGTTCGCAATAATTTTTATTATGCCTTAGCATTGAGCAAGATTAATTATATTATTTCTTCCGCTAAACAACTAACATGATTTTTACGATTACAGATGTATCGGCCTATTTGAATAATTCCTTTTTTGTTTTGTTCTCTCTTATACAGGGGTGGTTTAAAAAAAACTGCGAGTCGGACTGTGCAAACTACAATTCCCGAATGGGGATTTTCCAAAATAGCAAAAAAAAAAATGTTTTAACTTAGGTATCAACAAAATTACTGTTTTCAGATTTATCCCTGTGCTATAAGACCTTGCTTTGTGGCAAATTTCAGGATTCTTTCGGGACAATGGGAAATAAATATATATATAAATTAAAACATTTCGAATTTCGATCTTTGAAAGTATCAAAATATTCGTTTTTTTGCGACATAAACGACCGTATATTTTTATTCGTTTGATTTTTTCACAGCTTGAAGGAACCGCAAACCTTAGTTTACGGTTTTAATTTCAGCTTGATACCTCCACGCGTTCTTGAGATAATGGGTCTTGACAGACAGACAGACGGATGGACAACAAAGTGATCCTATAAGGGTTCTGTTTTTCTTTTTGAGGCACGGAACCCTAAAAATAGGAAAAAAATAAAATTGATAATTTCCTAATAGTACATAGTATTGGAATCGCCTCTTAACAATGGGAAGTACAGTACAATTCACGAATGATGGCGGCCGTGAAGTTAGCCTTTGCGAACGTTCGGGCATACTACACTCTTCTCGCACACGCACGTCGCCATTTGGTTCCTAAAACACGTTACTACGCAGCCTTCTGCGCAAACTTCACGGCCGCCATCATTCGTGAATTATACTGTACTACTGTCACGGGAGTAAAACAGTAGGCAACAGCTAGTTTGTAATTTCTTTTATTATAAAGTAATATTCTACTTTATTAACTATCTTTATCATGTCCCCTAAACACGACACCAATTATAACGCCATTTTTTTTTTTGACGTTTCTTTATTGGTAGGCATTTAAACTGAAATAATAGAGCAGCGAGTTCTCTGACACAGAGGTTTTAATTGATCACGATCTGTAATTTTGATTCGGCGCCACCCCACTACCGGATCAACTCGGCGTATGTAATAGGTTTGCGGCGATATAGCACCTTGTTTTATAATCTAATTTAAGAGTTTTTGAAAAAAAAAAAATACCAATCCACATTCAAAATTATTTTCCTGTTTCATCAAAAAAAAAATTACATCCCAATAAAAACATTAGGTACTGATTCGATGATACCGATCAAAATCGTTAAAAAAAGGAAGATTGTTCAACTATTCATAATTATTATTCCATTTATTCATTTTCATACATACCGTCAATTTGAGACACAATAGTAAGACAATAGATGTGCGAACGCCGGCGTTGGCTTAGGTTTTATTGAACTAAAATAAATCTTGCAAAAAAAACTTTATTATTATAACTAGCCTATACTGGCTATACTGTCCCACAGCTGGGCAAAGGCTTCCCTCTATTCCTTCTATTGTTCCCGGCTTTGAGCCACTTCTGGCCAATTCCTAAGGAAAACATATATTCGAACTAACTACTACTACTAACTATGTAGGTTTTACCACTTATAATAAGGTTTTTATGAATGTCGTCGCTCTAAGTGACAAAATTGGCTCCGCTTAAGAGTTTAATTATAAAAGTACTAGCATTTGCCCGCGCGGCTTCGATCCCGCTCTTCCCTACTCCACCATACTATACCCTACTTTGCCCTACTCTACCTTACTCTACACTACTCTACCCTACCCTACACTACTCTACCCTACTTTATATTTATAGATAGATAAATATGCCAAACTATTCGTAGAAAATATTAATTAAAAATGCGCTAGATATTGTACATTCTTGCTCCATTTGTTTAAATTTAGAACATTTTGTGACATTTTCAAAATGGCGTTAAACAACGCCATTTTGTTCGATACGGATCAGTTGCAATGCGCAAACGCACTTACATACAAATTATAGATTAAATATTATATTTGTTATTGGTGATCTTGTGGGGTCTTTAAGTGAATCTCTAAGTGCTTTTAGGTCATTCATTAACCTCATCCTACAAAGTCAGGTCTAGGTCACCTCGAGTTTCATCACACTAAATATTATAAAGGTGGAAGTTGTTTGCTTGTATTTTTTTTTTTAATTGATATAAACTAGTGCTTGACTGCGATCCCACCTGATGGTAAGCAGTGATGCAATCGTTGATGATGAGGCGCACTAGTTTATTAAGAGCCTATTCAGTCTTGCCTTGAAGACACCTAAATTATAATCGGACGAGAAGACCGCAGCAGGCAAATAGTTCCAGTCCCTCGATGTACCTGGTATAAACGACGAGACTGGACCGTAGAAGTTTCAACAACATGAGGGTGGATACTCGCCGTTTGTCGGCTTGTCCGATGGTAGAAGTGAGGCGGTAGAATCAGGTCATGTAATTTCTGTCCACACTCTCCTAAATGCATCCTGCTACCCTTCACCTAAGTTCAAGACTTTGTAGATTGGACTTAACCGTCACCATGATAAAATCCTAACTATTATTATAAATGTGAAAGTGTGGATGTTTGGATGTTTGTCACTTAATCACGAAAAAACGGCTGAACGGATTTGGATGAAATTTGGCACGCATATAGCCTTTGACATGGAAGAGAACATAGGGTACTTTTTATCCCGGACAAATATCTTGCTCCTACGGGAAAACACGTTTAGAGTGCGATAACCGAAGTACACGCGGACGAAGTCGCGGGCGGACAGCTAGTGTTAAATAAAATTAAACAACATTAATTTTAGTATATTTGACACCCGAAACAAGTCTCCAGTATTTTAAATGTCAAGAATTTAAGTACAAAATTTCATAACTCTATCACCAAAAATCACTAAGTTCAACGTCAACTAAGCGAGAGCATTGATCTATAGATAGTTTGTACGCAACGCCGACTACTACCTACGGGTCATTGGACTCACTCAGCTGACGTATTCTTAAGAAAATTAATTTCGTACATGCATAAATTAATACGAGTTTTTAAAAAAAGGTACTTTTATTTTTTAATTTTATCTTTATAAATCGATAATGTTTCATATACGGGATCGACCCTCCACGGGATTAATTCATTAAACCCCAAGCGAACGGTTCTCGCACCTATTGTCTTTCTATTGTGTCTGTAATTTCCACGATTGAAAGGTTAAAACGATCAAAATTTTGCGGTGTGTATAATTATTACTATCTACTATTATGTCTGTTTATCTCAGCTACATGAACACAGATACAATACACATGTAGCTTTTATGAATTTAATAAAGTTAAATGACATGTATGATGATCTTCCTCGTCGTAAAAATTTGCATAAAATTATACTACAATAGTAAGTAAAAATTTAAGTACCCGTCCCTCTCTTCATATATTATTATATCCTTTATTCATTTTTTATACATATGGTACAGTTTTAAATATTTTTTTTTTACAAGATATTAAAAATAGTGTCCCACTGGTATCAGGAGCAGGGTCGAAGCCTACTGTAGCCAGGGTTTAGCTCCGAAAGGGAAGCTCGGCTCCGGTATGAAAGACAAAAAGGAACGGGGTGGGTTCCTTTTTGTCTTTCATACCGGGGCCCAACTTGTGACCTTTTTAGGGTTCCGTAGCCAAATGGCAAAAAACGGAACCCTTATAGATTCGTCATGCCTGTCTGTCTGTCTGTCTGTCTGTACTGTTTCATCAAACCCATGCGTGTGGGGTATCTATGGATAGATCTTCAAAAATGATACTGAGGTTTCTAATATCATTTTTTTCTAAACTGAATAGTTTGCGCGAGAGACACTGCTAAAGTGGTAAAATGTGCCCCCCCCCCCCTCTAACTTCTAAAATAAGAGAATGATAAAACTAAAAAAAAAATATGATGTACATTACCTACTATAAAAACTACCAACGAAAATTGGTTTGAACGAAATCTAGTAAGTAGTTTTTTTTTAATGCGTCATAAATCGAAAAACATACACTATTATTAAAACATCGATCAAAGTTACAACACATTACAAGAACTTTTATATTATGTTATTTGCTGCTACGGAACCCTTCATGGGCGAGTACGACTCGCACTTGGCCGGTTTTTTTAATGGAAAAAGGTGGGTTTTTTGTGTGTTTATTATTATTGTGTGTATTGTTTAATATTTTTAGGAAAAAATATAACATGGTGTAAAAACTATTGGAATCCATTCAGTTACTGATTCTGGACAAACTATATTCAGGTTTCGCCTAAACCTAAAATAATATTATATAATACATACATTTTGATACAACTGGAGATAATTTGTCATTGCAACCGATGTAAAATTCGCCCGAGCCGTAAGTATAGGCGAGGGTTTTATGGAGCTGAGTGCTGCAGCGAAAAACCTCTACGTGTATAAAACGACGTTTTTTTACATCATCATCATCATTTCAGCCGATAAACATCCACTGTTGGACATAGGCCTCCCCCAAATGTCGCCACAATGCATGATCCTGTGCGTCCCGCATCCATCGGATTCCCGCAACCTTCACAAAGTCATCGGTCCACGTTGTAGGAGGCCTTTCAATGTTGCGTTTTCCAGTACGCGGTCGCCACTCCAGAATAGAGAGAGGCTTTTTTTTACACTTACAAAGACATACTATCTCTAAACATTAAGAAACAGTATTGGTTATTTTGTACTGAAGATTTTCCAAAGTTGCCATACATTTTAATTTTGATTTAGATGGCACCAGACTATCACAAATATGTTTTATCTCAATTACATATAATATCTGGCGCCGTAGCATCTAAAAAATTCCCTTCAAATCTTAAATTCGATATTTTTTCATAATTAAAACTAATGAATAATTTAAGATATATTTTTCCCGCGCTTTATCTATGCAGGTCGAAGTAGAAGTATAGGTGTACCAAACCGTTATACATCTTATTATTAATATAGAATTTATTTTTGAATTTAGAACACAGGTAATTGCTAATTAATTTAAAAAATATTATTTAAACAAACAATTTAGGATATTCTATTCATAGACACAATAAAACCTAAAAAATATCCGACTCAGTCATAAAAAAAATTCTCACCGTTGACCGTGACGAAATAGGAAAGAAAAATGCCCTTGTTGTGATAAATAAAAAAAAAAACGCGAGGGTGATATACATGGCCTATTGAACCTAATCGAAGTGCGGATAAGAGCTAGTTTTGCGAGGAAGTGTAACCTGTTTTTTAACTTTTGTATCAGGGTACCATGAAAAGTTCATGAACTTTTGAAGTTTCCCATAAGAAATAGTACATTTTGATACAAATGGAACTCAGCCTGATACGATATGAGTAACAAATTGTGACAGAGGCTCGCTGGCACACTTTTCCGCACTAGTGGGGAAAACAATAAATAGCATAAAAGCGGTAGGGGTAAAAGTAGTATTTTTTCTTTCTTGGTACAAGTGGCAATATCTGCTAATAACCTTGCCATTATCTAATATATCAAGAATATTATTATTATAACTCATAAATTATGAATATAATTTATGGGTAGATTTTGACAACAACATATTTATTTGCTAGGCGTGTATATCTATTAATATTTATGACTCTTAGGATTAAATAAACTTAAAACATACCTTAATAATTTCAAAATGTCATCGTCCAATAACTCCAAATGTTTCAAAAATAGAACTCCAAAAAACCAAATGATTTTTTTTCTCACAATCACTTACATGAAAATTTATTCACAAAAAATCCTCTTTTAAAACAAATGTTTTCAATTTGAATTTCGATCAAAAACAAAGTCGGTTTTATTTTAAAAAATGTTCACGATTGATCAAATATATTATTGTACTATAAATAAAAAAAAACAAATGATCAAAACAACTTCTTTTTTATTTTAAAAACGTTCTCGGTAATTCAAATTCTCTATTTTTTTTTTTTTTTAAACGTTCTGAATTTGAATGTCGGCCGCGTTTCGAAACCAGAACAATGTACGGACGTGTGGTACGCGACACGCATGCGCTCGACTAGCGACCAAGTTGAACCAAGTTTAAGGACAAGGTAGCGTGTTCGACTGACCGCGGCCATTATGCAAGATGTTGGCATTTAGATTTTTATGCGATGTTTTTTTTTGTTTTTTTTTTTGCAGTTTTAGGCGCGGGACTAACAATTAAATATCTACCTAAATACAGTAAATACATAAAGGTCCTGTAAATAAATAAAAGCGGTAAAGGTACATTGTTTTCAATGTTGCTTTCGTATTTTGTTCTTTCGCCGTAACACTAGGCAATGTCAAGTTTGAAAACTGACCAAGCGCGAGTTAAACGAGCAAATTAAGGGTTCTGTACGAAAATGTTAAAGTCGAGTAAAATACTAACTATATTTATTACTAACTTTTGCCTGCGGCTTTGCCCGCGTAATTAAAATATGTATAGCCTATGTCACTCAGGAATAAAGCAGCTTTCTATCGGTGAAAAAATTTTAGCAATCGGACCAGTACTTCCAGGGGTTACCACCAAACAAAAAAAAAACAAACTTAACCTCTTTATAATATTATAGTGTAGATTTGTTATTGTAATGGCAATACAAATACACATTCTGTGAATATTTAGACTCTTTTCCTCCTTTTGTTTATGAGATACAGCCCGCTTGTAGACGCACGAACAGACAGACAGACAGATGGTCAGCTTATGCTTAGTAATAGAGTCCCGTTAGCACCCTTCGGTTACGGAATCCTGAAAAGTATGATACCTATCTCTAAAGTATATATGTTATTGTAAATAAATATACTTACTTTGATTATAAAACCATACCAAAACATCGGAATATCTACTAAGAATCAATTAACGAATAATTAAATCAGCTATTAAAATTCACTCAGAAAAATCCCGTCCATAACCAGTTTATAAAAATAATATTAGTAGATATAGATTTGACTGGCCCGTTGGTCTAGTGGTTAGTGACCCAGACTGCTATGCCGGAGATTGTGGGTTCGATTCCCACCCAGGACAAATGTTTGTGTGATGAGCATAATCATTTGTTCTGTGTCTGGGTGTAATTTATCTATAATATGTATGTATTTAGAAATATATAAGTATGTTTATCAGTTGTCTAGTACCCATAACACAAGCTCTGCTTAGCTTGGGACTAGACGGCGTAGTGTGATAGTTTGTGGAATACTATTTATTATTATTTCGTTTATTTAAATATTAACATATAAATCATATTTTTAAATATTCAATAATAAAAAAAAACATTTAAAAATATAAAAAATAGAAAATATTATTATTATTCTTTCATATATTTATTTATCTCAGGACCATGAGGTCCTGGACCTTTGGAAGGCATACGAGGAGCCGAAACCAACTCGCAGAGGCCCTTTTAGCTGCTTCTAATGGAACGTGGCACCAACCGGCGATTATCCCTGTATGCACTATGCTAGTGCATCCAAGGACAACCCCCGGTTGAAGGGAAACTATTGCAACATGTGAAAAACTAATACAAGGCTATGGTTTTTGGAGTCTTAAGTGGACTGGTTACCTGGGACTGGAACTATGTTGAGACTATGGCCCCTGCCTAAACAATGTTTTTAATTTCCATCGACAAAAAGGCAAGGGGTGACTTGCACACTCAACAAATGGGCCCCCAAAATGGTCACTAGCACGAAGTGACGTAGCAACAAGAGGGCAACATATCCTGATATGCTTGAGGAGTGGAGAGGTATACCACGGCTATCAGGACAATCCCGGAAGTACGGTCAAGATCCCTACCAGCACCTTACTAGATTATACATCCTTCTCCCGAGCGCATTTGCTCTTGCGAATCTCCACTCAAGCCAGCCAATAAAGGCAAGAGAGAGGTGGGAGCTCTGTTCCTCGTCAGTATTCACTACGACCGGCCAATAAAGGCAAGCCGGAGATGAAGAACAAGAATTCTCCAGGGAGATCGGGGCCGTGGGATCGCTAATGCCCAACAGTTCGCCACAAAACTGCCCTGCGGATTGTATCTCTCTTGGTTTGGCCCCTCACCCTAGGCATGTTACGGCTAAGCAAGCGCTACCGACACAGACTTAGGGTTCATTGGAGCGCGCAAGCCCCACCACGACGTCAACGTAGAGATACGGCGATGGGGTTATTATTATTATTATTATGGATATGTAAGCAAGTATTTTTTTCTCACTCTTTGTCACAAATGATTGGCAAGGCTTATTTTGATAGAACGCTTGGGGGAGGCCTACGTCTAACAGTGGACGTCTTTCAGCTGAAATGATGATGATGATGATGATGATAGAACAGAATAAACTTTATTGTACACCAAAAAATTAACACAACTTATACATAAACTTAAATAAGCGGTAAGACCCACCCATAGGGGTCTTATCGCTGACAGTGTTGATGCAAGTGTGCATAGTTTGTCATTGCAACCACAAAATATTAGAGTATGATCAAGTAGTAGTACATACTAACAGTACTCAATCGTCCACATTTCGTTCGTGAGAAAATACGTGACGTCTGGCGGCCATATCTTAATATATATAAATCTCGTGTCACAATGTTTGTCCTCAATGGACTCCTAAACCACTTAACCGATTATAATAAAATTCGCACACCATGTGCAGTTCGATCCAACTTGAGAGATAGGATAGTTTAAATCTCAAATTTAGGGTAGAGTAGGGTAGAGTAGGGTAGAGTAGGGTAGAGTAGGGTAGAGTAAGGTAGAGTAGGGTAGAGTAGGGTAGAGTAGGGTAGAGTAGGGTAGAGTAGGGTAGAGTAGGGTAGAGTAGGGTAGAGTAAGGTAGAGTAGGGTAGAGTAGGGTAGAGTAGGGTAGAGTAGGGTAGAGTAGGGTAGAGTAGGGTAGAGTAGGGTAGAGTAGGATAGAGTAGGGTAGAGTAGGGTAGAGTAGGGTAGAGTAGGGTAGAGTAGGGTAGAGTAGGGTAGAGTAGGGTAGAGTAGGGTAGAGTAGGGTAGAGTAGGGTAGAGTAGGGTAGAGTAGGATAGAGTAGGGTAGAGTAGGGTAGAGTAGGGTAGAGTAGGGTAGAGTAGGGTAGAGTAGGGTAGAGTAGGGTAGAGTAGGGTAGAGTAGGGTAGAGTAGGGTAGAGTAAGGTAGAGTAAGGTAGAGTTGGGTAGAGTAGACAGCTTAGCTAAAAGATATAACATAACTATTAGGCGGTACGAAGTTCGCCGGGTCAGCTAGTAGGACTATATAGCAGGAAGTCAAAGTCAAGTAAGAGGTGCAGAAGTCAATCTACATACAGCTGCCACCACGGATATTGAACGCTCGGCGTCAGAGTGGGGATCGCTTTGCGCATTCCATACATTGGCGAGCCAATCGTCGTCATTGTTAGATACATGCTGCAAGTGTAATGAACGAATCACGAGTGTCGTCTATGACGCGATGCCGCGCCAATCACTGACACTCCCCGCCCCCGCGTCTCACGTCGCACCACCTAAAGAGACCCGATTTTTGACTTCTGCGCAACTTGAAGCCAGCGTTCTATATCCGTGGTGGCAGCTGTATAAAGCGCGCTCGAGCACCGCACACAAAGACACCGCTCACAGACACGATGTCTTGGTCGCGTCTCGTATCACTCGTCGAACAATTCCCGCTCAAACACTCATTAGTGTGCGTCCACCGAGCGTAGGTATAAAAAGTGAAGTACATATATGAGATTGTTTTCTGTACCTATCTATTTTGTGTTGCAACCGATGCGGAATACACGCCGCCCATACCTAGTTGATACTTGAAATAATCTTTATCTCAATACATGCAAATAAAATTGAAATGTTGGTTTGTAATATTAAAATAAAATCTTTTACTAAGGGTCTTAGCATTATTAAAGTATGTATATTCTATATCTATATCAAAAAAACGATTTTCAAAATGTTTTGCCTGTCTCTTTTTTTCCAGTTATTAGAAAATCATCAAACCCTGCTCTGGGTGAAGCAAGACTTATACAGACTAAAATCAACGTGTGTCCCTTTAGGTTCAGTGGTAGATAGTACACAGAGGAATAATTCTCGCGCAGTCTCGGGTATTTTTTGACGGATGGCATGTCGAAAATATACGCTTCCCGCGTATCTTCGAGGACGCGCGAGCATTTTTTGTCAAGCTTTTAAGCACTTTATTTCAATAAAGTTAAAGTTGATTTTGAAGTGCCTTAATAAAATCCTTTCCGCTGCGCTCCTTTCTGTCTGCGCCGACCCTTAGTTGTTAAAAGCTGGTTTTTTAAACTCGTCCTAAAATAAAAGGCACGTTTTGACATTTCAGAAAAACTCTAGAATGTAACTTGGAACGAAACGAAAAAAAAACAATAAAATAATAATTAAAGTTCCAGTGCTGTAGAAGCTATTTTGGTAGTAGCTACACCGGGCAAGCTGATAGGTAGTAGTAGTAAATGTCAAAACGGGCCTGTTATTTTTAGTAAATTTTATCATACTGTACTTTTAACAGCTATCTTTTTGAGGTGGGAAGTCATTTAAGGGCCAAGCGCCCGAAAAGTGCCATAAAACAGTGATTTTCTGAGGCCTGCTCCTCCGTAACGGCTAGGTCAATTTGTTTGAAAAAAATATATGTTTATTATAGATTCATGAACAATAATATCAACATTTGATTTTTTCGTGCAATCAATACTTTTGTCAAAAAAAAATATTTAGCAATTTCGCAACTTTTCGCAACTTTTCCCTACTCCTTCGAAACGGCTTGGACCTTTAGAAACATTTTTACACATAAAAATTTGTGGTTAAATATTCTTCAAAGTGAACATTGCATGTGTAAATCAATCAATATCTCGCAGAGAAAATGGACTTAAAGCGCTTTCCGGGCGCTGCTGGCCGCAAATAAATGCACAGATTAGCGTACTGCCGCCTAGGCGAGTGCGAGAGTTGCGTTCACATAACTTCGGCCAGATGGTTCATGGAACTATACGCCTTAAGGTACAACGAACGGGCGACTTTTCACACCGGTAACAAAAAAAACTGGTGGGTTTAACCTTTCCATCGTGAGGATTAGAGACTCAATAGAAAGACAATGGGTGCGCGAACGCCGACGTTCGCTTGAGGTTTGAAAAAAAGGAAGAAGAGATGAGGTGCAATAAGAAGTGGTGGCTGGCTACCGCGAGCATGGAAGACCATTCCACAGCTGCCAGATGCAGATCATCATAATCTAACATCGGACAATACGACGTACGGTCATCTCTACGGCATGGACTAAGCGTTTCACCTCTTCTTTTATACCGCGTACATCGAAGGACTGGAACAATTTGCCTGCCGTCTTCCCGTCCGAGTACCCGATTTGGGTGAATGTAAGGCAAGAGTGAATAGGCTCTTAATAAACTAGTGCGCCTCACCATCAACGATTGCATCACTGCTTAGCATCAGGGAACTCAGTCAAGTACTAGTTTATATCAAATAAAAAATATATACATAATAAACTTAAATATTAATATATATTTACACTTCCAGTCGACAGCGATGCGGAGGAGTTTTATGACGCCATATTTTAGTACGGAGTAGCCTTTAGTGTGTATAGTTAGATTAAGCATACTTAAATAAAAAAACTTTAAAATACAAATCATTTTTTTTTTGAGTTCGCGTTTTATTTCGGGCCTTATATTTTTGACAACTATAACTATCAATATATACTAACTCTCGGAACGTGGGCCCAAGTACTTACAAATTGTTAAAAGACTTTTCCAAACGCCTACCACTTCGCGTGACTCAAGGGCTGGCTTTTACCTCGGTCGAAGTAGCATTGCCTTAGAGCGTGGTAATGCCACCAGTCTTTGAAGTACATTTACCTACCAGTCGACAGCGTTGCGAAAAAGTTTTTCGACGCCATACTATCGATTGTTTTTTAATTGGTTTCATTATTTATTTGATTCATAAAAATGTTGAGGTACCGTGTTTGTCCGATGCGTTGAATGCTTGGAAAATGGCTTGTCCGAACACGGATTTGCCCGACAACCTGGCCTCGCAGAGACGGTGGGATGTGCCGCTCTGCAGTATTATACGTAACAATCTAATTAATACGTCTTCAAATACTGCTGAGCGTGCGCGTCTGCTGGCTGTGGGGGAATGGGAGTCGGGCTTATGGCTTCAGGCACTCCCGTCATCCACCATAGGCACTATGATGGATGACGCCTCGTTTCGGCTCGCAACCTGTCTACGCTTAGGTGCTCCTTGTGTTGCTCCACATCGGTGCCACTGCGGCGAAGCTGTCGACAGTCTCGGACACCATGGCCTGTCCTGCAGTAGAAGCGCAGGCCGCATAGCTCGACACGCTAGCATCAACGATATTATTCGTCGAGCTCTTGTCACCGCCGGCGTACCCGCTGTATTAGAACCAAATGGCTTGGTACGTGACGATGGAAAGAGACCAGATGGTATGACGTTGGTACCGTGGAAGGTAGGTAGGCCTCTGGTGTGGGACGCAACCTGTGTCGACACCCTTGCGCCATCCATGTACGGCGGGCTGTGCTGGCGCTGCCGCTGCGGCTGCTGAGACCCTTAAACGGCGCAAATACTGTAACCTTATTGGTAATTACAGTTTTGAGCCGTTTGGGGTCGAAACGCTTGGGTCATGGGGTCCGAATGCGCATCTCCTTTTTAAGGAAATTTCTCGCCGACTGATCGACACCTTGCGTGACCAGAGGGCTGGCTCGTTCTTCGCTCAAAGAATTAGCATTGCCATTCAACGTGGTAATGCTGCCAGTCTTCTGGGCACATTCCCGGATGACAGCGATGTGGAGGAGTACTTCGACGCCTAAGTGTACTTAGTGTATTTGTATTTTATTTATTTAGGTTTTAGTATAAATAGTTTAAGTTTGTTTTTTTATGTAGAGTAACGAATTATTTTTAATAAAAATTATAAATTCATAAAAATGTGTTAATCAAAATATCTATATGGATCTAATTTACAAAATAATTAGTTATCACGGAATTCTATCTGATATAAAAGAGTTCAGTATGATATAGTTCCCAAGAAAGAAAGAAAGAAAAACAGTTTATTTAAGTGAAATGTCGCAATCTTAAAACTAGCTTAGAAAACGTAATCAATATAATTATGCCAAAGTCAAAGCATTTATTTCAAATAGACCATTTGCAGGCACTTTTGAATTGTCAAATGTCGGTCAGTCCAAGAAAAGTGAAGCTAAATTGTATAGGGAAGTTAGGGATTCCCCAGTTACAGCTTTGGGGGAAAGTGGTAATCATAACTTGCAGTACGGTCAAAATATGTTGCTCACTCTGAAGTTAGACGTTCCGAACTACTGAGCGTACTCGAAAAAATACACAATCGCCATATAATAGTGCGCCTTCTAGCGCCTCACCTTACCATTGCATCACTGCTTACCATCAGGTGGGATCACAGTCAAGCACTGGTTTATATCATTAAAAGTCAAAGTCAAAGTAAAATCTTTATTGCAGAACACTGTACTCGTACAATCAATTATACATTTCTGGAAGTCATATGACTGATCAATGCTCAGTAAAAAAAAAATGAAAAAAAAAAGATTCTTAAAAATAATTACTGCACAACCAGTTGTTCGAAGTTCGGAGCGGTCAAGATTTTTTGGCTGTAAGTGTTACGTTTGCAACGCGTAATATATTTTTTTTACTAAATATTATCTTTTCGAACTATTTTGTAAGGCATAGTAGGTATTACGATCGCCGAAGAAAATCATTTTTCATTTATTAAAAAATAAAAAGACTAAAAAATATATATTTGAAGGCAAAGTTTATTTATAAGTGGATTTATATCAGGTTTATTCAAGAGACAAGTTTTCTTCTCTCAAATAAACCTGATATAAATCCATTGACAAAAGATTGCATGTAGTAGAGATGAGAATGTTAAGATGGATGTGTGGTGTGACGAGAATGGATAAAGTGAGAAATGAGTAGTAGTAGTAGTAGTATTAGGGGAAGTTTGTAAGTGGCGCCAGTGATTGAAAGGTTGAAAGGAAATCGTTTGTCTTGGTTTGGTCATGTAAAGAGGAGAGATGAAAATCATGTTACTAAAAGAGTTATGAATTTACATGTGGATGGATGGAGAGGGAGAGGGAGGCCAAAGAAAAGATGAATGGATTGTGTAAGAAGTGATATGAAAGAAAAGGAAGTTAGTGATAGCGTAACGAGTGACAGGACAGAATGGAAGACAAAAACGTGTTGCGCCGACCCCAAATAAAATGGGACAAGGGCAAGAAGAAGAAGATTTGAGAGGCAAGTTTTTGTCAACAATGCAAAAGGCATCCTTCGTATACTAGTATGTCTTACCACACTACATCTTTAAGATACATTCCTTGCCGAAGTGTGTGTTTCCTGATAGCTACAACTTGCAGCAATTTTAGAAGCGGTAGTCAACTGACTATATTTCGGAGCGTCAGACTAGGACTAAGTGGAAGACACGTAATCAAGACTTAGCATTGAATACCCTTGACGTCAAGGAAAACAACTCACCACCTCTGAAATAGCTCATGTTCCATCGTCGACCACATCGTCACTTTAAATCAGTGGGCAAGCGCGAGATTATCAACAATAAAAAAAATACATCTTAGATATTAATAAAATTTAATCAAAACACAAATAGGTATTAATAATCTAATTTATTATATTAAATCAAAACTGCATAATGTAATCGACAATTTATTTTAAAATGCATATTGATTAATTAACATGCATATTAAGTATTTTAAAATTATTTTTTCCTGTATTTTTTGGTTTTAATAAAAAACATTTAAATTTTAATGTGTTTAGAAAAAAACGATAAGAAATAATTTTAGAGATCTAAAGACATATCTAGCAGGAAGACAAAACTATAATAGTCAAGTTCGAGTTGGCTTTGCCTTGTTCATAAAATTGACTTCAGTTATTTCTTCCGTGTTTTCCTTATCAATCTATTTTCTGCCTAAATCCCAAATGGTCTAATTATGGTTTAAAAAAATACTACGACTGTGGTTGTCATTTGTATATTCGGCAATATATTGACAAAATTAAGACAGACATGCTAATTTATTAAAAAATATTTTGCATAATGAAAAACACACCTTTTTTGGTTCGCATTCTAACCATGACCCATGGCCAGATCAAAATTAATGTTTCCGCGTATAATCTTGCAACATGATTACATCATCATATCAGCCGAAAGACGTCTACTGCTAGACATAGGCCTCCCCCAAGCGTCGCCACAACGACCGGTCCTGTGCGTCACACATCCATAGGATTCCCGCGACCCTGATCAGGTCATCGGTCCAACGCTGCGTCTTCCGGTACGTGGTCGCTACTCCAGAACCTTTCGTCCCCATCTACTATCTGTTTTTGTCTGCGTGCAATGTGCCCTGCCCATTGCCACTTAAGTTTGGCGATTTTTCGAGCTATGTCGGTAACCTGAGTTCTCCTCTCGATACCTCCTCTGCAGGTTGGATTATAACTTTGTCAGGGTTGTGGGAAATAGTGACTGCGACCCTAAAACGCAGAGGGTCAATGAAAGAACGCAGGTGGGTTTTAGCACAGGTTTTAGTCTGTAAAATTCTGACCCGGGTGTCGCCACTGTTGGAAAGCCCGGAGGACACGGTGGAGCACACAGTGGATGTGTGCCCCGCTTGGGCAGAACATCGCCGTGCTCTCGTGGGGGCGATCGGCGGCGGCAATCTCTCGCGCCGGGCCTTGGTACAGGCCATGGTCCAGAGCGAGGAGGATTAGCAGGCGGTCATCTCCTTCTAAGAATCAGTAGTGCTAGCAAAGGAGGAGGCCGACCGCATCAGGCAACGGCGCCAGCGCCCCAGCCGCCGCTGGGATTCCGATCCCGTTTTCCAGCCACTGTAGGCGCGGGCTTGCGGACGGCGGGCAATGGGTAACTCGCTGTCCGACCGTCCGGTAATTGTCCGGACCGAGTCCAAGTCGTCGACGGCGTGCATTGTTCTTTACGTTAGATTTTTACGTTTTTTTTTGTGTACTTTTGGCAGATCTGAGTATGGTTCTAGGTTCAGTTACAATCATAAGTATGGACAGCAAGTAAGTAAGCAAAATATACAAAATACTTCGCTTTGGCATTTAATACCAAGGCAAATGTGAAATGATTATTAAAATATTAGAATGATATCCTAGACTTCCTATATATATACTAAGTTAAAAATATTGTTTAGTTCTTGTAACATTTAATTTGATTATTTAGGTAATTTTATGTATTTTTTATTTTCGTTTTTTTTTTCCGGATTGCATTTTTTAATACTAGTTTTCGACATAGTAGTAGTACTCCTGTTATCTGGTAAGGTGGCTAAGCAGGTAAGTCTTTGAAAAAGTATGAAATTAAATTTAATTTATTTATTTTTTTAATATTTAATGAAAACGGTCTGATAGTTTTGGGTTTCATTACTAATCTACATTATTATAATAAAGAGGTAAAGTTTGTTTTTATGTTTTTTTTTTGTTTGTTGGAGGTAATCTCTGGAAGTACTGGTCCGATTGCTAAAATTTTTTCACCGATCGAAAGCTGCTTTATTCCTGTGTGACATAGGCTCTATTTTATGTACGGGGGGAAGTCGCGGACAAAAGCTAGTAAATTATATGATTTAAGTATAGATAGCCAATGTTTTAATCCAGGACATAAGCTATCTTGGTAATGTGAAAATTCGTTCAGTTATTTGAGCGAGAAAGAGTAATAAACACTTACTAAATATATACTAGTACATACAAAGTTTCGCTTATAAAATATGATTAGTGTAATATCATATTTAATACAAAAAGAAAAAGAGAAGCGACGTTGACATCATTTAAATTAAGATTCTCAAGGCTCTATTAACCTAATTAATTTTCTAATTAAAAGTAATTAGGTCAACCATTAACTAGAAAAACCCCTTCCTACTATATTCGTGGCGGGAAAAACCCGAAAACACGACCTGCAAAATGTTAATAAGTAATTTGATTAAAGTTAATCATAATTGATATTAATCGTAATGGAAATTTATATGATTATTTATTTTATTATTAATCATAATCATTAATCACAATTTAAAAAAAATATTTCAACAAATTAAAAAAAACCATTGAGTTTAGTATATTTCTTTACAAGAATTTTACGAAAAATCACAGTAATTAGAATTACTGAAACAAATATGTTTTAATTGCTATCTTTGGCAAGATATTTCATGTTCTGTATAATTTTGTGGATTAAATTAACTTCATAATTATCCTTTTCTCAAATAAGCCTCGTAATGATTATTTTTTAAATATCTACATTTATTTCAATTCTGAGTGTTGAGTATGTGACTTTTATATTTTTGAGAACTCACCCACGATACAGAAGTACCTAAATCCTAGTGTGAGGCGACGTTTTTTTGAATTTAATCGTAATTACGATTAAATTAATGAGTATTGATTTATTTAATCATAAAGTTTATTACTTTTTTTATTTTATAAAACGTTGCGCTATCTAGGAATGATTTCGCACTAAGAATACTCCTATATTGAGTGGGTCTGTACACAAACATGCAAACTCACATATACATACAAATCACCAAGACCCAAAAAAACTATCCGTAAGCCATCCAAATATTTGTTCCGTGTGAAAAACCACGATACGCAGCGTAGCAGTCAATGGCTCAACCACTGCGCCAACCGTGCTGTCAATTTAATCTGTTTAAAAATTAATTAATCAAGTATTCGAGTAAAAATAATCGATTAATGATAACACTACCTCACGCTCTGCTCTCGTGGTCATTACTACTAGATAGAGTAATTAACAAACGGACACCTAATTAATTATACTAACAGTACATTGTTTGTGAGTTAATATTAATTAAGAAACGAGTTAATATGTACCTAACAAACTGTGTAAAGAATCAGTACCTACTGGATAACTTGACCGTTCGAAGTTTGCAAACGTTGAACTCATGTTATTCTTTTTTTATTATTGTTAGGTTCACACTTGACCACTATCTCACCTGATGGAAAGACATAATGTGGTCGCTAATGGAGTGCGTTTGCCTAGAAGCAACCTATTCACTCTTGACTTAAGAGCCGGTTGTATTCACAAAGTATTTTGTAGGCACTAGCCCGGATTTCGTGACGACTGCATGGTCCTGTACTTAACAGCAATTTTATTTAAAAAAAACATCATCATTTCAGAAAAAAAACCAAACGTCAAAAAAAACATACCTAGTAATTATTCAAAATTTTTGTCTTTACCTAACTCTTTAATAAAACGAGCGACTAAAAAAAAAAACTTAGCGACTGATGATGAGATACTGTTTTAATAACTTGAGCGGTATGAATTTGAGTAAGCGACACATTAACTAAACTAACAACAAATATTGATTAACAATAAAATCCAGAACGAGCTTACTAAAAGTGGGTTATTGAAATCCTAGTTAAACGATTAAATTAGCAAATGTTTTCATCATTGTCTAATTATCTAGTCGCAGGTAGATTCATCATTTGAACTGGGTGAAATAGGTTAGGTTAGGTTAGAACTGTGACCTACCGCGCGTGAGCCGAGTGCCGGCCGGCGAACACTACGACCAAGTTGCTCGCAGATTTTATTTCACCATTTTTTAATTATTCGGGTTTTCGCAATATCCGGATTATCAAATTACCTTGTAACATACATAATACATAAATATCGGTATTTAGGACATTCGATACTGTGTACATTTATATTTAGGACATTAGAAACACTTCATTTAAGATAAAATGCCGCTCAGTATAAATAAATCATTGGTCAAATCTGGAAAAAAATGCAGGACAAAACATTGACACTCAAACAAATATTAGGTCACTCAAATATTATGAAGCTTCTCATTTTGTATTTTAAGTAACTCAAATTAAAGTTTGTAAGTCGCTGTTCTATTGATTTCTCGTCACTCGCAGTCAGTCGCTCACTTATTATTTCTATAACAAAAATAATTATTTTTTTTACTCAAAATTTTAATTTACAGTCACTCGTTTAAATACTACCCTTATTATTTTATGTAATTTTCAAGTATTCCCGTGACATAATCTCGTAGATAAACTCGTTTGAAATGGTAAGTTACGGTCACATTCATGTTGTTTTATCGAGCCTATATTTATACCATGATTTGATTTTTACTAAGGGGTTGGCTGTTGGGCCAATTTTAATGAAATATTTTTTCAATGTTTTCTCTTTTATATTTGTGGATTTTCAAAGATTCAAAAAAGTTGAAAATGAGTAAAACATGGCCCTAAAGGGGATGTATTTTTTACTAACTACAACCTAGGTGAGGTTATAATTAGCATGAAATACAGCTTTTAAAATGGAATTCCACTCTTTAGCTGTTGGTATGCACAATAAAATCAGTCAAAGTAAATAAACAGAGATGTTCAATGATCTTGAATACCGTTAGTGAGAGATACTGTTAGCTCTTTAGTAACATAACTTACGCTCAAACAAATTCTGGAATGCGGTATGAATCATGTTGCTAACTTCATAACATAATATGCTAAATATACGGGGTTATTTGTAACACACTACCAACTTCGCAGGAATGTATTACTAACATCACAAAAAACAACTCTTGTTCTATAGACTAGTCTATTTTAGTTATTTTCATAGTGTCATGTCGTACGGTATCTTACTATGGGGACGGGCTGCTGACATCGAGTCAATCTTTATATTACAGAAAAGAGCCATCAGAGCGATTTACAATCTCCGCCGGCGCGATTCTTTAAGGGAACTGTTTAAAGATATTAACATAATGACAGTACCTTGTCAATATATCTATGAAAACATAATGTATGTTAGAAAAAATCTTCATCTTTTTAGCAAAAGAAGCGATAGACATAATTATAGCCTTTATTAATTCCTTAATATAATTTAACATTTCATTAAATTAACATTTTTATAATTTGATTAAAATAAATAATTTACAAATTCAACAATTATTAACATTGACATAAAAAAAAGAAAACCAACAAATAAATACTTAACTTAATTTCAAACATTCTTATTGATACATGCATAAATAGATATTATTATTATTTGATAGTTAACTAAAATTAATTTAATATTATTAGTTTATTTATTTTAAATTTTATAATTAATTAAGGACCTCGCAACGAGTAAAGGCCTCCTCCATTTTTTTCCAATTGTCTCTATTCTTTGCCTTTGATAGCCAGTTGTTTCCAGCCACTTCATTTATCTCGTCTATCCATCTCTCCCTTGGTCTTCCCTTCTTCCGTTTATTGGGTGGTCCCGGCCAAGTAGTTATTCTTTGAGCCCATTTATCTTTGTTCATACGAGCAATGTGACCAGCCCACTTCCATTTCAGTTTCATGCTATGTTCTAGAGCGTCCAGTACTTTCGTTGTTTTCCTTATATCTGAATTTCTTATTCTGTCTTTTCTTTTTAGATTTAATATACTACGTTCCATTGACCTCTGGCATACTTGTAATTTGTTTTTAGTATGTTTATTAAATATCCAAGTTTGACATGCATAGGTTAGGCATGGCAGTATACAAGAATCCAGTACCCTTTTCTTCAGATATATAGGAAGGTTCGATTTAAGTATTTCCTTATGGCTCCAGAATTTGTTCCATGTGGCATTTATTCGTCTGTGTAGCGTCTAGTCGTTACAAATGATATTTGTTTACCAAGGTAAATATAATTCTGTACATATTCCAGAGAGCTATTGTTGACTTTGATGGGATTATATTCAAGATAATAATGCTTGGCTCAATGCTGGTCCATCTCCACTACCACTAGGGCGTACTAATTAGTTGATTAGTTGGAAACTAATATTATTATTTTTTAATTTGAAAGACATAATTGCATTGTATAATGTAGAAGCACTTTTTCCAAGTTTGTGAATGTGAAGCACCATGGAGCATTTTTATTAGGTTACAACTTTTTTTTTTTGACATTACGAGCATGGCAGTTGAGAGTTTGTCATGCTCACTCAAATGTCTCGCTGTTGGTGGCACGTGTTATTGGGTCGTTCAGTTCCCTTCAAAATGGTTGAGCTGAGTGGGGCTGATGCACGCGTCATGCTCGTGAACGGGTGCCGTCAGATGGGACTGGTCATCTCTTAGCTGCCAGTGGCTTCATTCAGTTTCTATCTTTTAATTATTTTACATTTTTATTTCACTATCGACATTGTGCTCACATGATAGAAGCAACAAGTAATATGTAACCAAGCATTATATGTAACACATTATATGATTTAAAAGAGTGTCCATGGAGTTTCTTGCACGTTCTTCTCCATAGAGACCTACTCTTTGGAACGTGCAATTTAGCTTCACTTTTCTTGGACTGACCGACATTTGACTATTCAAAAGTGCCTGTAAATGGTCTATTTGAAATAAATGCTTTGATTTGATTTGATTTGATTTGATGACTTTTTACAAAACATAATTCATCTTCAAGTCAAGTCAAGTCAAAATATTTTATTTCACATAGGCCTACATGGGCACTTGTAGAACGTCAGAAGCTAGTGCACGGTTCCGAATTTCGTTTCCTATGGAGGAGAACCGGCAACAAACTCCATGGTTACTATTTAAAGTTACAATATTTATATCTAGATATTATGTAACAACAGTATAGACTAAAGGTCCAAAGCGAGGAGGAGTGTCAGGCGGTCGCCGACTTCTGCGAAGCAGTAATGCTCGCAAAGGAGGAGGCCGAACGCATCAGGCAACGGCGTTATCGCCGCCGCCGTCGCCGGGATTCTGATCCCAATTTCCAGCCAACGTAGACGCGGGCTTGCGGACAGTGAGCAATGGGTTGCTCGCTGTCCGGCCGTCCGGTAACTGTCCGGACCAAGCCCAAGTCGTCGACGGCGCGCACTGTTCCCGCGTGCCTCCAGGAGTTGTCAGCAACAGCAGGGACCCAGCCGGGTCGAAGCCTACTGGGGCCAGGGTTATCCGAAAGGGCGCTCGAGCCCCGGTATGAAGGCTAGAAGGAACGGGGTGGGTCTTTTAGTCAGTAAGAGTCTGACACTATCACCCGCTCCGCCCAAGGGCGGGGGATGTCAATGCATGATTTTTCCCAACTTAAAAAAAGTGTAGACTAAAATTAATTATTTATTTTTTTTTGATCCACTAATGACAAAAAGTCCCAACAGTGAGAACATTAAAAAACGCTGATTATGCTTATGCTTAATGAGAAAAACAGATGAAGAGATAGAAAGCGTTTTAGAGGTATGCAGAAAAGAGTGTAAAGTACCACAATACCGGCGTTGAAAAGAAAGCATCCTTAGACCAGACGTGTTATGTCTGATTCGGGCAACTACCCGATAGATAATTTCGAGCTGTTGTATTATGTACAAATCTTACGAGAAAGCAGAAAATTGTCTCAATGGAACATACTGTCAAGATAAAAAGTATCTGTGCTATACTGGTCTAACTGTGCGCCAAAAAAGAAACTTTTTCTTTACAATTTTTCGTTTTTTTTTTCTAAATCCATTCAGCCGTTTGAGCGTAAAGAAATAAGTAGAAATAAGAAGAAAGTAAGTGCCAAATACAATAGTTTTCTTTCTCTCTTTCTTTCTTGTTTTTTCTTTCTTTTCCTGACTCTTTCTTTCTTTTTTTCCTTTACTTAACTGTCTTTCTTTCTTCCTTTTTCTCTCTTTCTTTCTTTCTCTCTTTCTTTTTTTCTTGTATATAAGTTGTGAGCACGCGTACACCAAGCATATAATAACGAATACGCGTCTATAAAGCTACGCGTCCATGGACAGGACTAACGAAATCACTGTTTATAAATTTTCATAAAATCAGATTTAAACCAATTTATTTTTTATTTTTCTTCTACAATAAGACTCTAATTTGGACCCATTTTTGCAAACAAGAACCAACCCACAGTTTGAGTGAAATTGAGTTTAGTACATAGATGGCGCTCAAATCACGCATTCTAGCTTCTCTAAAAAAATGGTTCCTTTTCACCGACTAACAACAGAGATACAACACTGTCACTTGCGGAACCAACCCACTTTGGCCACCTTTTAATAAACTGTAAAGAACTATACGGCATGGTCCCCTAAACACTTATTAAAACTAATTGTTAAACAGACCCATGATCCTTGGTACCTTTTCAACTTAAGCATTTTAATTATGCAAACCAGAACCAATGTTCGTTGGTTCCATCTAGCATAAAAAGTTATAATATTTTTATAACTAAATAGAACCAAGAGAGTTTGGTTCTTGTTTGCATAATGCAAATTATGTTAGTCTTGAAGGAACCATGTAGCATAGTTCTTAAGTTCCTACTTGCAAAATGGACGTAAGATTCAATTGTTGTGATATTTCTAAAAATAAAAGTAATTACTTATAAAATATACTTTTTAATCATTTTCAATACAATATTACAGAACAATGGAAGCAAGAACCCTTAAAACTAAACATCAGTATTATCATCATCGCCTTCTACCTCAAAATCGATAGGCCCGGTAAAGCCATCGATATCGTCTTCTATGTCTGAACTTGTCAAGGTTTTGTAGAAATCTTTTGCGTCGTTTGGTATTAGATGCAGAATACTTTTTATATCTGATAGCTTAGCCTCAGATATGGCTTTGCCTGTAGGCCAAAGTAAGTCCATATCACTTTTGGTTATCACGGTCCTGCTTCTGATATTTTTCTTTATATTAACTTCCTTCAACTCATCGTCCAGATTGTTTCTCATAAAAATAGAGTACATTTCTTCTTTTTTAAGCACTATTTCTTTGGTATCCAGCCAACTTATTTTAGATCCATCTACTGCCTTTTTTCTGTTTGTGATTTTTGTCTCTAAATTGCGTGACGACAAAAAGTCTTCTTTGGTAAGCCTGTCTACAATCATTGGTTTAATTTTTCTACAGTTTTTCATGATCTCTATGTAATCATCTGGGGTGTACAATCGTTGCTGATGTTTAAGAGAGCACTCTATCCGGCCAAAATCCGTGTCATTTGGTAAAAAACTGTGGCCAGATTCTAAAAATCGATGATGTATTTCTTTTAGAGTGGGATGATCATTCAATAATGCTTTCAACATTAGGGTCAGTTTAATATTTCTATTTTGACCCCCACATGAGTCACTCCAGAGGAATAAACTCTCAACACCATCTTTTAATCTTTCTGTGATATGTTTTATTAAACACGAACCGACTTCCTGCGACCCTCTGCCTGCCTCCCCTTCCACCCACACATTACAATGTGCTTGGTCATTACTGCTTGTATGGATACCCAGATTATATACCCATAGCTGTCTTTTATAAAAAACAATATTTGTGGGTATCCTCGGAAGAGGCAACGTTTTTTTAAGATCAAAAGTAATAGTTTCTATAGTTGGGTCATCTTTTGCCAGTTTCATATCTTTTTTGAGTTGTTGTTGCAAAAATTTAGCTTTGTCGATATGCTTTTATTTGATCGATATGTGTTCGTCACAAAATTTAACTTGCGTACCAAACCCCTTAAAAAAGACACTTGCAACAGATGTAACTTCTATGAAAGTAAAAAGAATCAGGCATCGGAAGAAGAAAAAAGGAAAATCGAAGAAGACCACAAAAAGCATATCGACAAAGCTAAATTTTTGCAACAACAACTCAAAAAAGATATGAAACTGGCAAAAGATGACCCAACTATAGAAACTATTACTTTTGATCTTCAAAAAACGTTGCCTCTTCCGAGGATACCCACAAATATTGTTTTTTATAAAAGACAGCTATGGGTATATTATCTGGGTATCCATACAGGCAGTAATGACCAAGCACATTGTAATGTGTGGGTGGAAGGGGAGGCAGGCAGAGGGTCGCAGGAAGTCGATTCGTGTTTAATAAAACATATCACAGAAAGATTAAAAGATGGTGTTGAGAGTTTATTCCTCTGGAGTGACTCATGTGGGGGTCAAAATAGAAATATTAAACTGACCCTAATGTTGAAAGCATTATTGAATGATCATCCCACTCTAAAAGAAATACATCATCGATTTTTAGAATCTGGCCACAGTTTTTTACCAAATGACACGGATTTTGGCCGGATAGAGTGCTCTCTTAAACTTCAGCAACGATTGTACACCCCAGATGATTACATAGAGATCATAAAAAACTGTAGAAAAATTAAACCAATGATTGTAGACAGGCTTACCAAAGAAGACTTTTTGTCGTCACGCAATTTAGAGACAAAAATCACAAACAGAAAAAAGGCAGTAGATGGATCTAAAATAAGTTGGCTGGATACCAAAGAAATAGTGCTTAAAAAAGAAGAAATGTACTCTATTTTTATGAGAAACAATCTGGACGATGAGTTGAAGGAAGTTAATATAAAGAAAAATATCAGAAGCAGGACCGTGATAACCAAAAGTGATATGGACTTACTTTGGCCTACAGGCAAAGCCATATCTGAGGCTAAGCTATCAGATATAAAAAGTATTCTGCATCTAATACCAAACGACGCAAAAGATTTCTACAAAACCTTGACAAGTTCAGACATAGAAGACGATATCGATGGCTTTACCGGGCCTATCGATTTTGAGGTAGAAGGCGATGATGATAATACTGATGTTTAGTTTTAAGGGTTCTTGCTTCCATTGTTCTGTAATATTGTATTGAAAATGATTAAAAAGTATATTTTATAAGTAATTACTTTTATTTTTAGAAATATCACAACAATTGAATCTTACGTCCATTTTGCAAGTAGGAACTAAGCAACAAAATATGTTTTTGCTAGAAAGAACCAACCGGGTTTTTAACGATTTACTTTATACCATAACTTCATAAAATGTATAAATCTGATATTCCTAGATAGCCTACAGTATGCCACATATGGTCAACAAGTAATCATTCATTAATATACTAAGTATGCATTTTGCACACTTTGTTTACAAAAGTTTCATTTTCTCGAAAGTAATCTGCTGTGTATTGGTTCTTGTTTGCAAAAATGGGTCCATTTCTTCTACAATTCTTCAAAAACTCTAACCAAACGCAATCTAAACAAATTGGTGTTTTATATGTCGAATAGTAAATTTCAGAGTAAAATCCCCGCGATTTACCAAAGTGATTCCGTATGCGTTCCGTTCCGTCAATTTTGGCACGGAATACTAAATCCAAAGAATATATTGGCACCCCAAGTTTTGTTATATCAAAACAAGTAAAATTTTTAATAAAGAATTTAACGTTTTAGTGCATTTTGATGACTTCATTTCGTTACTCAACTTATATGAGAAATTTTATGACAGAGAATTTTTTTTTCTATTTTACATGCATTTTTATTAAAAAAAAAATGTGATTGAAAAACTATCATATTAAAAAATAAATCAACCATAAGCTAGCGCTCTAGCTAGCCCTGTTTTTTGAGTCTTTCTTTCGCCTCCCTCTCCTTTTTCATATATAAAAGGTGTAAGGGACAGCCTTCCACAAACTTTAAGGGCTTGCTCAGTAGACGAAACTGAACAACCTTCCACAAGACTTTTATCAGGAAACGAAAAAAAATATCAGCCTCACCATACAAAATGACAAACTTGATTAGACAATTTGTATGGCGAAGCCGATTTTTTTTTTTCGTTTCCTGAAAAAAATATTTGTGGAAGGTTGTTCAATTTCGTCTACTGAGCAAGCCCTTAAAGTTTGTGGAGGGCTGTGCCTTACACCTTGTATATCCACATGTATACTCATAACTCATTTATTTACATACATCCCTCCATATGATTGTGTCCTCTTTACATGTCCACACCAAGACAAAAGATTTTCCAACTGTGCAAAGATGCATGCATAAATAATATTTCTATGAATGCATGTATATATTTTTGTGCATCTGTGCATTTGGGGGGGTTTCTCCTACAAGGCGGACTGACGACCTGGTGAAGGTAGCGGGAATCCGATGGATGCGGGACGCACGTGATCGTTCGTTGTGGCGACGCTTGGGGGAGGCCTATGTCCAGCAGTGGACGTCTGTCGGCTGAAATGATGATGATGTATATATTATTATGTTTGAGAAAATAGGTACTTTGGTATACCTACTTAAAATAGTAGCAAATATTTTTTCATTATATGCCATCTGTTCAGCTTATTCCCAACACTAGATATCCAAACCTAGAACACCTATCTGTAGGCCATACAAATATTTGTTCCGTGCAGGATTAGAACCTGTGACCCGTAGCACAGCGGCCAATCGTTCACCCGCTGAACTTCGGTTCACGGGTGGACTATGCCATGAAACGCTTGGGTCAGATTCTGGATGGCAATTTTTATCCTGGAAGTGTGTTTCCATGAGATAATTTTGTAGTTTCATGCAGGCGTAGCCATTAGCAGATTTTTTTTTGTAAGTAAAAATCATTCAAATGACATCCCTCGCTCTTAGGCGGAGTAAATAGTGTCAGACTCTTACTGACTAAAAATCCTACCCTGTTCCTTAGTGCCTTTCGTACCGGGGCCGAGCTTCCCTATCGGATAACCCTGGCCCCAATAGACTTAATTCGAACCGGCCGGGCCCCTACTGCTTCTACACTAGCAGGTGCTAGTATTTGCAAATGACAGTCAGGAACGACGTCTTTCTAAGAAACGGAGCAATCTCGGTATGTTATAACATAGGGGTATTTAAATTAAGAGTGAATAGGTTACTTCTAGGCAATCGTGCTCCATCATCGGCCACATCATCGCTTACCATCAGGTGAGTGATATAAAAGAGCCATCAAAAATAAAAAATAAAAATATTTTAAGATAATAAACCCATCCATAAGTCAACCTCACCAAACGTTGCTTAACCTTGGCGCCCGACACGGGTGGTTGTTTTTATATTAGTCATCAAATTTAAAAACCCTGTAACTTTATTACAAAGTTGACGGGGGTGAAAGAATTTAATGAAAAATTTAATCAAAATTTAAAGAGAAAAGATAAAAACTGACGCAATGATACATTTTGGAGCTGATTACGAGATTCACGTGGTTCTGTGTAAAATATTCTACTTGAATATTAAAAAAAAAACATATGTCTATAAAAATTATATAAAACTAGCTTTTGCCCGCGGTTTAGCCCGCATGGCATTAGGTACTTAAGGAATCGGGATAAAAGGTAGCCTATGATCTTTTCCATGTCAAAGGCTATATGCATGCCAAATTTCATCCAAATCCGTTCAGCCGTTTTTGCATGATTAAGTACCAAACATCCAAACATCCACACTTTCACATTTATAATATTAGTTAGGATAAATTGAAAATCATTGACCTACTTCTTTTGCTTCTAACTACTAGATAAAGTACTAGCTTTTGCCCGCGACTTCGGCTGTGTACATGAAATATAGCCTACGTCACTCAGGAATAAAGCAACTTTCTAACGGTGAAAAATTTTTAGCAATTGGATCAGTACTTCCAGAGATTACCTCCTACAAACAAAAAAAAAACTTTACCTCTTTATTATTTTAATGTAGATGTAAGAATCTTTTCCTTCTTGTCTTATCTTTGTGTTTTGTTTTCCATACCCTGCCCTTTGTCTAGGTGGAAAATCATCCAATGATAGCTCATTACCTTCGTTCCAGTTCCATCACCCAGAGACCCAATAGGCTTCAAACCTGTTGGGACCGTACGGTTGCTGACATCTCCTTGAGTATACCGAGGCCTTGGTGGACAGGAGCGGGCTTGCGGACGGCGAGCAATGGGCAGCTCGCCGTCCGATCGTCCAGCAACCATCCGGACCCAGTTCAGGTCATCGATGGCGCGTGGTTTTCCACGCGCGCCTCAAGGAGTTGTCAGCAACCGTAGGGGCCCAGCAGGGTCGAAGCCTACTGGGGCCAAGGGTGATGCGAAAGAGATCCCCGGGGCCCTGGTATAATGGCAAAGCAGAAACAGGAGTGGGTTTTTAGTCAATAAAAGTCTGACACTATCTCCTGCTCCAACCAAGAGTGGGGGATGATTTTCCCACCTAAAAAAAAGTCCTTCGTGGACCAAAACCTATATGGACCATGACGAACTTCATTCTAACCTATACCCATTCTATTCTAAGCAGATTGATGTGACAGGCAGCCTTTCAGATTGCTCTGGGCGTCTATAAGCAAATTCGGTGCTCCTAAAGTTCGTGTTCTTATTTCGCTGACGGCTGTACATTCAAGGAGCACCTGCTCGACAGTTTCATCCGATTCCATACATGCTCTGCACAGACAACTGTCCATGATACTCATTTTGTGGAAATGTTTACTTGCGTGACCGCATCAGGAATGAGGACATCCGCAGGAGAACGAAGGCCGCCGACGTAGTCCGAAGAACTTGTCCAACAGTCGATATCTTTCGGCTGAAATGATGATGTTTACTTAGTAAGCAGTGTCCGGTGTTGGTCTCCGCCAGCGTAGGCTACGTCGGTCCAGTACGGATGGTTTCTGGCATAGATATAAGAAATATTTCTATGGTTTCTGGTTAGGGTTCCAATTAAATGTGGCATGGTTTCTTTGGCCAGCCTGCACCCAATTTTTTTTACGTGGGAAGGGAAGACTTACTTATAGTGTGATTACTAGACTAACGTACATCTATTCATTTGTATATAAAAATGAATAGATGTTTGTTAGTCTCGCAACTCGAGAACTGCTGGACCGATTTGGCTAATTATGGTCCTGATATGTTCGTGATAGGAGGACGGATAGTTTAAATGGTAGGATACAACGCCATCTCTAATTAAAATGCCATTTAAAAATGAATTATGTTGGTTCTCGTAATGCCAGTAGGTGGAACTCCAACTGTCAAAGGTAACTATCCTTTGAGTCAAATCAAATCAAATCAAAGCATTTATTTCAAATAGACCATTTACAGGCACTTTTGAATAGTCAAATGTCGGTCAGTCCAAGAAAAGTGAAGCTAAATTGCACGTTCCAAAGAGTAGGTCTCTATGGAGAAGAACGTGCAAGAAACTCCATGGACACTCTTTTAAATCATATAATGTGTTACATATAATGCTTGGTTACATTGTACTTGTTGCTTATATCATGTGTAAGTAATATATCAAGTTACACCACAATTTTAATGTGTATAAGTTATCTACATCGATTTCGTCCATTTTGATGCGCGCACAACTAAAAACTTTTACAGTTTTATTATATTAATAAGTTACCTGAACGGATCTTGAGCGTTAATTTGAACTTGAAATCGTGCAGACTTGAATGAGAAGTGAAGTGGTTCTCTTTAGTGGTATGAAGTGAGACGCGGGAGCTGGGAGTACATCTATGTAGTTACAGTGATTGGCTCGACGATGTGTACGATGCGCAAATTGATCCTGACTCTTTCGACGAGCGCTCAAGATTCGTGCCGGTATTTGTAACATGACTTTTTTCTCTGTCAACTATCATATAACTAGTTTCTGCCAGCGACTTTGCTCACGTGAAATACGTTTCTTCGTACAAACTTTGGATCCCCGTTTCAACCCTTAAAAGGAGGTAAATTTAAGCTATCACTGACACCTTTTTCTTCCATACAGTCCATTCAATTATTACAGAGCTTTCAAATCTCTCTCCATTTATCATCATTTATTACCACTACTGTTGGCCCCTTCACGGTAATTTCTGCCTGATTACTTAAAAAAAATCGCTAGAATCCTGCAGAGCGGAGTCAAACCAAACCCTTTGAAGTGCTTTTAGTTTCGAGTTCAAGCAAAAATGAACTTAGCGGTGGTCAGGCAGAATCGTCTTCAGTGGTACATCTAGTATAAATAAATAAACAAGAATGGTACCGTTCCTGTCGCCATAAGGCTTATTCACTGCAGTCCATTCATTCAGAGTGGTTGAACATAAAACCCAGTACATAGTTTAGCCCGCGGCTTCACTCAGAAAAATTTGTTTTCTCGAATTTCCCAAGTGTGCCGTGTTTTTCTAGGATAAAAGGGATGTGCCCCGTCGTTAGACTTAACATACATAATTCAGGCATTTCTCTAAATCCGTGGTTGTGTGGAAGGGTGTCAAAAACAACATGCTTATGGATGTACTCTTGTATGCAGGGGTAACTGCCAACTGTTGTTTGTATAGGTAAGTTCTAAACTAAAGGTTCCGTACCTCTATTTTTTTGAGTTCGTTGCGTGAGTTAAAATGTAGAACCCAGGGGCGCCGGCTTTTAGAAAATCTAGGGGTCTTTAAGTCGAGAGTGAATAGGTTACTTCTAGGCAAGCGTGCTGCATCGTCGGCCACATCATCACTTACCATCAGGTGAGATAGTGGTCAAACGCGAGCCTATTAATAATAATAATAATAAAAAAAAATCTCATGGCTGGTCATGCTCATTTGATGACTACAAAAAGTAGCGAATTGTGAAAAGAGAAATGCTCACGGATCAACCGACAAATAAATAAATGTCAAGCCCAAGTCGTCGACGGCGCGCACTGTTCCCGCGCGCCTCAAGGAGTTGTCAGCAACAGCAGGGACCCAGCCGGGTCGAAGCCTACTGGGGTCAGGGTTATCCGAAAGGGCGCTCGAGCACCGGTATGAAGGCTAGAAGGAACAGGGTGGGTTTTTTAGTCAGTAAGAGTCTGACACTATCTCCCGCACCGCCCAAGAGCGGGGGATGTCAATGCATGATATTTTCCCACCAAAAAAAAAAAATGTCCTATATAGGGTCTCAAAAAAAAAAACACTAGAAGCGGCCACAAAGAAAGCTAGAAGCTGCCGCAAAAAACAGCTAAAGCGCGCGCGTCACCTTGTGTCCGGTGAAGCTTAAAGCCGGTTAAAGCGTTTTTTTTTTTGTGGCAGCACTGCCGCACACGAGCTACAAAAAAAGGCCGCCTCAAAAGGAAGCTTGTTTGCATACCAGTTACATACTGCGTCCCAAACTAAGGCTTTCCCTTGTGTTATGGAAATCAGGAACAACGAAGATCGCACAAACATCCAGTCATCATCAACCTTTTTAATGTTCCCACTGTTGGGACGCAGACCTCCACCACGCGGCCCAGTGCGGGTTGGTGAATGTCACAGGTCTTCGAATTTTTGGTTCTAGGACATGCCGGTTTCCTCGCAATATTTTGCCTTCACCGTTTTGAGAGCAAATGTATCTTTACAAATAAAATATAAATTAGGTACTACCATTTTATATACTTACCCTTTTTTGCAAACAAACAGCTTTAACGTTGTAAATTGAACTCAGCTCCCGGAAGTAAACCAACATACCTACACACCTTACATCTGACGATTAAACCAGTAGTTCTCTCACAATAAAATCAGACTTTTGTCTTTATAAATTGACCCACCATTCTCGGAAACTATATACCCACTGGATCGTTGACTCGAGTGTAAAAATAACAAAAGATACTCTTAAGAGGACCATTGCAGTACGTAAACAGAATCAAAAGATATTTATAGTATACTTTTTAGCCAAATGGCAAAAAAGGGACCCTTAAGGATTCTTCATGTCTATCTGCCTGTCTGCTTGTCCGATCGTATGTCAAAGCCACTTTTTTCCGAAAATAGAAATACTGTTGAACTTGGTAAGTAGATGTATTCTATGAACCGCATTAAGATTTTCACACAAAAATAGATATTTTTTTTCTTTACAATAAATTTTTGGGGTTCCCCATACTTAGAACTGAAACTCAAATTTTTTTTTTCATTATACGTTTATCATCATCATAAAGATACCACTATCTGTAGATTTTTAGTAAATCCCTAAAATGCTTCACATTGCATTCCTTTCACTTACAAGCATTTTTTTTTTGTTCATCTTGTGTGCAGTCCGAGACTGAATGTGCTTTAAATGCAGTAGTCCTCTTAAATAACACTTTAAAGGTGAATCAGGTTTATTAGCCCATTGTAATGTAAAGTCTTGAGGTATGTTGTTCTGAATAATTTTTCACAGCTTTTTCGAAGACAATTGAAACTTTAAGGAGGATTGATTCTGTTGCCGTAAATGGAGTTGCCATAAATCTTGATTTTATTTTCTTTATAGGTGTTATGGTTGTGCACTACACGAAGTACAGAATATAATCGGATTCCCACAAGGTTTCTTGATTCTATCGTTTTTAGGGTTCCGTACCTCAAAAGGAAATAAAAACCGGCCAAGTGCGAGTCGGACTCGCCCATGAAGGGTTCCGTAGCAGCAAGCAACATAATATAAAAAATCTTGTAATGTGTTGTAACTTTGTTCGATGTTTTAATAATAGTGTATTTTTTTCGATTTATGACGCATTAAAAAAAAACTACTTACTGGATTTCATTCGAACCAATTTTCGTTGGTAGTTTTTATAGTAATGTACATCATATATTTTTTTTAGTTCTATCATTCTCTTATTTTAGAAGTTAGAGGGGGGAGGACACACATTTTACCACTTTGGAAGTGTCTCTCGCGCAAACTATTCAGTTTAGAAAAAAATTACATTAGAAACCTCAGTATCATTTTTGAAGACCTATCCATAGATACCCCACACGCGTGGGTTTGATGAAAAAAAAATTTTTGAGTTTAAGTTCTATGTATGGGGACCCCCAAAATTTATTGCTTTTTTTCTATTTTTGTGTGAAAATCTTAATGCGGTTTACAGAATACATCTACTTACAAAGTTTTAACAGTATAGCTCTTATAGTGTCGGAAAAAAGTGGCTGTGACATACGGACGGACAGACAGATAGACAGACAGACGAATGATTTTAGTCTAGTTATTTTAATGGGTGTGATGAACAAAGTGATCCCTTCTTGCAATCGGGTAAAAACAGAACCCCTTAGGGTCATTATAAAATAATGTCCGTCTGTCTGTCTATCTGTCAATACCCTTTATCTCGGGTACGCGTGGAGGTATCGAGTTGAAATTAGAGCCCTATTACTCAAGTCTGCAGTCCCTTATAGTTGTGAAAAAGACAAATTTGTAAGTTAACGGAAAAAAAAGATACGGCCGTTTATATTGCGAAAAACGTATATTTTGACACTCACAAGGGAATCAAAATTCATAGGGTACTTCTGTTGTTCTAGAATACTAAAATTTGGCATAAAGCAACGTCTCATATTATAAGAATAGGAAAAAATTGAAAACTGTAAATTCGTAGTTACGTAACAAAAATTAACATTTTTTGCGATTCGAAGAAATCTTTGGGATTTGATTCGGAAATTGAACTGTTTTCATAAGTACGGAATCCTCAGTGCGGGAGTCCGACTCGCATTTACCCGGTTTTGTTTTATTACAGCAGCATATGTGCTGAAATAAAAGCATTTTAGGGTTGCGGGTAACCGGTGGTCGCTTTGGAGTGACTACGGGGCTGTCCAGCTGTAGAAGAATTTCGGCTGATAATGATGATGATAATGATAAGGGGTCATCCATAAATTACGTCACACGAATTTAATTTTTTTGCCCCTCCCCCCCGTCTTTATCACAGTTGGTCACATTTATAAGACTCCTCCATAGTGTGACGACACATTTTGCAAATTTTACATTTATTTAATGAAAAAAGCGGTTCCAAAATCTATTTTATTTTCATTTAAATTATTTTTTAATAAGATTCACGTCAAATCAAACAATTAAAAAATCAAATAAAAAGATTAATATTTACACAGATATTGTTTTTGAGGTTTTCGTGAAGTAATAGTTTAAAGTTCGTGTTGTAACATTTAAGATTAGGACCACTCCAGAGGTTCTCACTAGGGAATGCAAAAACCGCCAAAATTACAAACCGGTTTTTTTTTCGGGTTTTCTAAAAAAAAAACCGGTTAACCGGGTAACCGGTTTTAAAATGAGTTAATTTTGAAATTTATTTTTAAGTGAAAAATTTAACTTTTTTTGCTTGTGAAATTCTAAATAATTATTTTTGAATAATTATTGTGAAACTTATCTATTGAAAAAATGTACTGTATACTTAATATGGCCATGAATTCTGTCAAAGATAAAAAAAAACGGCGTTCAGGCCACGCGTCATCGGTTTACGCACGGTGATCATTGGAAAGTTGTCCACCGCTGATTGTAAAGAATTTTTAATTATTGTTAGGTGAAGGCCATGCCCTCTTATATAGTAGATCTCAATTTGTAGTTCAGGGGTTGAGGTCTGGGCTAGTCAAAGGTCAATCATCAGCCTTAATGAAGTCCGAAACATTCGTTGTAAGCATCCTGAAAAAACCTAGTATGTTATCAAAAAGAGAGAGGCTTTAAGAGGCTTTGCTATGGCGTTTAGGATAGTATCTTGATACTCTTTAGATGAAGTTAGAGTAGCCCATTTTCACGAAAATGAACCATTACTGATGCCACATGATGATCATTCAGGACTCTGATAACTGTTGAGAGTGTTCTTTGGAGTTATAAGCTTACACCCAATTGTTTTGATTGTTGTAATTTTCCTTGATTGTGATAATTTTCTCATCGGTAGCAAGAATATCCTTTTTATGGTGAGAAAAATCATCCAATGACAACCCCCGCTCTTGGGCGGAGCAGGAGACGGTGTCAGACTCTTAAGGTCTCTGCACATAGCCGGCGTGGCGTGGCGGGGCGGCGACGCTGCGATGGCGCGGCGGCATCGGTCACACTGCGGGCGCGATCACGCCGACCGTATTGCGACGCTATTCATTCATCAAAAAGATGTTGAGCGATTCAGACGTGGAAACGCTCTTGCTCTTATTTGGGCTAGCTAAGAAAAAACAACATAACTGGAAATGGGTGCATGAAATAAATCGCCCGTCCCCGCCGCATCTGACTTGTATTCCCGCTCGGCGCGGCGGCGGCGTGGCGCAACGGTTACCGTCGCGTCGAGCGGGACGACTCTGTGTGGCGTCGTCCGTAATATCTAGTACATTACAACTGCTCAGTGTCGCGTCGCCGTCCCGTCCCGCCGCGCCGCGCCCGCTGTGTGCACAGACCTTTACTGACTAAAAGCCCACCCTGTTCCTTCTAGCCTTCATTCCGGGGCTCGAGTTCCTTTTCGGATAACCCTGGCCCCAGTAGGCTTCGACCCTGCAGGCTGCTTTTGCTGACAACTCCTTGAGGCGCGCGGGAACAGTGAGCGCCGTTGACGACTTGGGCTCGGTCCGGACAGTTACCGGATGGCCGGACAGCGAACTACACATTGCTCACTGTCTGCAAGCCCGCGCCTACGGTGGCCGGAAATCGGGATTGGAATCCCGGCGGCGGCTGCGAGAGCGCCGTTGCTTGGTGCGGTCAGCCTCCTCTTTTGCGAGCATTACTGCTTCGTAGAAGTCGGCGAACGCCTGCCACTCATCCTCGCTCCGGACCATGGTCTGAACCAAGGCCCGGCGCGAGAGGTCTCCGCCACCGATTGTCCCCACGAGGGCACGGCGATGCTACGCCCAAAGCAAGAATATCCCTGAGTTTTTCATCAGTGTAACGATCAAACAAAGATATTGATCTTTTCACTCTCTTCTTTAAATGCGACTTGTTGAATGATGAGTAAAAACGGTGGGTATTCCATCTGTGCATAAGAATTTCTGTGTCCTTACGAGATTTTAATTCTGGCCCTTCATTACCTGTTCTCACAACACGTGGCCGGCCTGAATTTTTAATGATCGTAAACAGAAAAACTGTACACTTGGTTTCGCTATCACTATGGCACGTATATATAAACAAACCTACGATTGATATCAAGCCTTAACAGAGTTTTAAAACCATATTTAATAAAAAAATTAGTGTCATTTGAAAGTAATAAAAAAAAACCGAAAAACCGGTTACTTGAAAAAATAAACCGGTTTTTTTAATCATTAAAAATATGCCGAAAAACCGGTTTTTCGGTTTTCGAGTTAACCGGTTTGCATTCCCTAGTTCTCACTCCGCTCCCTCCCCCTTACCGTGTGTATGTGACGTAATTTATGGATGGCCCCTAATGATACACTCTTGCTCAAAGCTGTATAAGCAACATGTTGAGCTCATAATTCTTGTCACTGAGAGAACAAGTGACCTTTGGAGTACTTTTATTTTTATTTTTATTTATTTATGGTGGGAAAAATCATGCATTGACATCCCCCACCCTTGGGCGGAGCGGGAGATAGTGTCAGACTCTTACTGACTAAAAGCCCACTCCTGTTCCTTCGTTGCCTTTCGTGGCTGAGCTATCTTTCGAAACTAACCCTGGCCCCAGTAGGATTCGACTCAGCTGGGGCCCCGATGTTGCTAATAACTCCTTAAGGATCGCGGGAACAATGCGCGCCGTCGACGGCTTGGTCTTGGTCCGGACAGTTACCAATCCACGTCACGGTGCCGTGACGGTAATTGGTAAAATGGATCACACTAGACGTGTTCTCCTCCTGCTAATTATAAGATGGATAAAGAAGCTGCTAATTATAAGATGGATAAAGAAGCTGCTAATTATAAGATGGATAAAGAAGCTGCTAATTATAAGACGGATAAAGAAGCTGCTAATTATAAGATGGATAAAGAAGCTGCTAATTATAAGATGGATAAAGAAGCTGCTAATTATAAGACGTATAAAGAAGAAACAGATACAAATAAAATACTGGATCCATCCATATCTTTCATAAATAACGGGAGTCACTTCGAGAAGAAATATAGTGCACCGTGTAATTTTACATCACGACGACTTGCCACATTGCGTCGTTGCAACGTGATTATTTACGTTGCTCGACGTCGATTTCACGTCACGGCACCGTGACGTGGCACGTTGCGTCGTCGTAATGTGTTCATGTGTTTGAGGTTTAAATCTCTTTTCTTTCATATCAGTTCTCACACAAACCATCCATCTTTTCTTTGGCCTGCCTCCCTCTCTCCATGCATCTCTCTGTCATCTCAAGAGTTATGAAACATCTACACTTATTTTTTATTTTTATCTGTGTGTAGGATGTAGGTAATCTCCGAAAATACTAGTTCGATTGGGTCAATTTCAACGATAAACGACTCTTTTGTTCCTGAGTGACATTGGTTATAGTTTATGTATGCCGACGAAGCCGCGGGCAAAAACTAATTAAAAAAAAAATTGTTTATTGATACCAAACAATAAGCATTCACAATATTATAGGTCCAATATAATACAGGTACAGTAATCGCAGAAGTTACAGATACTGGTTCCCAAACTAGGTTTTCACTTGTATTTCGGGACACAGTGTTCAGCCTTGGCTATTTTTTAACAATTTGTTTCAAGGTACATTTGTTGTAAATGTGAATAGCTTCTATATAAATTTTAAAGTTTAATAGGTATACCTTTCAGATACCGTCAATTTGAGACACAATAGTAAGACAATAGAGGCGCGAACGCGTTCGCTTGGGGTTTAATGAATTAATAAGTTGGACGTTTATGGATATCTAGACCATTTATGAAATCTTTGTGAATAACCTATTAAAATAAATATGACTGGGATACCAAGCAAAGGAAAACATTAGCATTGCTTTTCAAATTTTCTACTCATTTCGAAATGAAAGAAAAATACGGAGAATTAACTTCACCTCCACTGTATTCATTTAAAATTCACTTTGTAGAGTTTTGATATGGAAAATTCGTTTAAATCTTTATTTTATTAAAATATTATGAAAGGATCTAACTTAAAGCAATTGTATGCATTGCTTAGATAAAGGAAAAGAGCCTTTGCCACACTTTAAAAAATAAAACGTCTGAATAAAAAAAAACATTAAAGCTATATGACGAGAAAATTATGAAAAAAGATGGCCGTTTTAGGTTCCGCAGCTATGAAATATAAAAAAGTGTAGTAAAAAGTACCCAGATTTTGTATAAAACGGTTAAAAAACATATCTAAGTGTAATTCGGATTCGGTTACGAAGGGTCCGTACAATAACTTAATGTTAATAGCTTTTGCCCGCGGCTTCACCCGCATATATAAAATATACCTATCCTTGTCACTCAGGAAGAAATCAGTTTTCTATGGGTGTAAATGTCTTCGTAATCGGACCAGTACTTTCAGAGATTACTTTCTACAAACAAAAAACAACAAACTTTACTAATGTAGATATTAGAGTGGTAATAGACATACATCGACTGGCCTGTTGGCCTAGTAGCTAGTAGCCCTGACTGCTATGTCACGGGTTGTGGGTTCGATTCCCACCCAGGACAAATGTTTATGTGATGAGCTGTATCATTTGTTCTGTGTCTGGGTGTAATTTATCTATAATATGTAAGTATTTAGAAATATATAAGTATGTTTATCAGTTGTCTAGTACCCATAACACAAGCTCTGCTTAGCTTGGGACTAGACGGCGTTTTGTGCTAGATATTATTTAAAAAAAAAAACCGTGTGTAAAAATAAACGGAACCCTGCAAAGAAGCCCTAAATGGAAAAGTATTTCTCCTTTCGATGTACAGAATAAAATTTGGCCGAGTATAACCAGCCATTTGAATTTTTTTTTTCAATTATTCTGTCTCAAAAACCAAGTATTTCTAAATTGTGACAAATTAAATTTCTTTTCATTTATCTAACTGCGTACCTATCTATAACCGACTGTAATTATTTTGTAATAAAACCCTGTCTTGCAAGTTTGTCAAACTTTATTGAAAGAAATAATTGAACATGTCAACTGCAGAAATGAATTTTAAACGTCGTCTTAGTCTTGAGCAAAATGATATATTTTCTAAGTCAAAAAGCAATTATTTTAAATTTAATAATCAATTTTAAGAGCAGTGGCGGCCGAGTAGTAACGGCCCCGACTTACGAGTTGTAGGTCGCGGGTTCAAACCCCGCCAGGCGCATTACTTTGTATAATTTATTTCATCACCACTGCTCTCAAAACGGTGAAGGAAAACATCGTGAGGAAACCGGTATGACCTAGAACCAAAAATTCGAAGACGTGACATTCACCAACACGCACTGGGCCCGCGTGGTGGATTACGGCCCATTCCCTCTCCTAGAGAAGGCTTGAGTCCCAACAGTGGGAACATTAAAAAGGCTGGTGATGATGATGATGATGAATTATAATTTTAACCGAGAGTCCTTTGCATTTTCAGATAATTCCCACGTTTATAAATAGTTATTTAAACTAACTATGTATTTCACCTAAATGTTTATTTAAATTAAGTATGTTTCTCGAACATCAGGCCGCAATTAAATGCACACATACTCGTACAGCCATTTTGATCTGTCTCAGTTTGGTGTGGCGACTGTCTGTATGGTGTCTAGTTGGTAGCTTATTCCCGCCATACACGCTGGAGGGTATATACCTGATACTGATAGGTTTGCTTGTACAGTTGAGTTGTACAGGCAAACCCAAACCGGTGCGTGTATGTGTGTGTAGTACTGTGACTACTCCACACAAGCCTACCTTTTTTTTTTATTGTGGGAAAAATCATGCATTTACATCCCCCGCCCTTGGGCGGAGCGGGAGATAGTGTCAGACTCTTACTGACTAAAAGACCCACCCCGTTCCTTCTAGCCTTCATACCAGGGCTCGAGCGCCCTTTCGCCATATACCCTGGCCCCAGTAGGCTTCGACCCGGCTGGGTCCCTGCTGTTGCTGACAACTCCTTGAGGCGCGCGGGAACAGTACGCGCCGTCGACGACTTGGGCTTGGTCCGGACAACACAAGCCTACCTGACAGGTATAAAATTGTACAGGCAAACCTTTCAGGTAACAATTTTAATAATCTAAAACACGGTTAGGTTACAATGTTTTATTAGATTTCCCTTGCTTACCTTTCGGCTTCATCACAAGATCAGCTCGATTGTACCTTTTTTATGAGAACCAATTGTTTTTGATTCGTCATTAACAATTTTAATCGAGATATTTTGTGCGTAAATGGTTTCGTTGGACATCAGTGGTCTTCTTCATCAGCTCCACTTTATTAAAACTTACGCAAATACTCAAAATCGCTATTTGTATGCCTAATTCATTTGAGAATGGCCCTTAATTCTACATTGATCCCTAAATAATAACGGCCTGTCATGCAGTCGAAGTGCGGGACGCATAGCGCGGCACGCGAACATTAACGACATCATCCGAAGAGCCCTTGTCACCGTCGGCGTTCCGGCTGTTTTGGAACCTCATGGCCTGGCACGCGACGATAGTAAGAGACCAGACGGTATGTCTTTATTTCCTTGGAAGATGGGTAGGCCTTTAGTGTGGGACGCTACCGCTACCTAGACCTTGACGCTTCGCGTGACCCAAGGGCTGGCTTCAACCTCGGTCAGAGAATAAGCATAGCCATACAACGTGGCAATGCCGTCAGCCTTTTGGGCACACTTCCAGTCGACAGCGATGCGGAGGAGTTTTATGACGTCATATTTAGCTAGGCATTTATATTTAATTAAGTAGGTATATTATTTTTAATTATTTATGTTATTGTTTAATTTCTTTATTATTTCTTTGAAGTAGTTTAGTTTTTCAAACTTTAATAAAAATTTAGTCATGACTCAAAAAAAAAAAAAAAAAATAACTGTAATTTGATGAAATTGGGAATAATCTGGAAGAATCTTTTCAATAAAAAATAAAATTTTCCAAATTGATTAATACAGGACGGTGTTATGCGGCAGCAAACGTAAAAAACGTTACCGAATTAAGAACCCCCTCCTTTATATGACGGTTAAAAGTGTTACCTAAAAATAAAAATGTCTCAGATCATATGAATAAACCGCGCGTTTCTTATTTTTTCAGGACAATGGCATAGGAATTTCGTCGCATACAGCCTGGTCTAACATCTTTTATTTATACAGATTACATTGGGATGCTGATGTAACACGCTCAAACGTCTTGAGGGAGCATTTCGGTCGAATCACTCATTCTTTTTTTGAATAAGTTTGCTTGCCATCAGATTGTTCGCGTAGATTTACTTTTTTTTTTATTAGACGAAGTAGTTTTTGGTTGATCTTTGACTCATCTGTCAAAATTCCCGCGGAAAAGTTTGTACATTTTTTAGGGTTCCGTAGTCAACTAGGAACCCTTATAGTTTCGCCATGTCTGTCTGTCCGTCTGTCTGTCCGTCCTCGCTTAATCTCTGGGACCGTTAGCACTAGAAAGCTGAAATTTGGTACCAATATGTATATCAATCACGCCGACAAAGTGGTAAAATAAAAATTGGAAAGAAATGTTTTATTAGGGTAGCCCCCCTATATGTAAAGTAGGAAGTGATTTTTTTTTTAATTTCTACCCTATCGTGTGATATATTGTTGGATAGGTATTTAAAAATGAATAGGCGTTTACTAAGATATTTTTTTGATAATGTCAATAATTTCGGAAATAATCGCAAAAAAAAACAAAAATCAATGTGTGTCCCCCCCTCTAACTTTTGAACCATAAGTTTAGAAAAAATGAAAAAATTCTGAAAAGTAGAACTTTATAAGGACTTTCTAGGAAAATTATTTTGAACTTGATGAAAATAACAGTTTTTGTACAAAAAAGACAAAAAGGTTGTACAAAATAATTTCTGGACTAATCGTATATGAAAGCATTTTTTTAAACTCATTAGTGGGTACACTTATTTTGACGGACGGGAAGCTACGGAACCCTACACTGAGCGTGCACCGACACGCTCTTGGCCTGTTTTTTCTTTTTGCATCGTACGGTTTATGCATTTATGCATATCATAGCTTCTAAAAAATTTATTAACCGACTTCGAAAAGGAGGAGGTTCTATGTTCGGCTGAATGTATGATTTTTTTGCAAAATAAAAATCATTTATCTAGCGGCAGAGTCCAGTTATGAAAAATTATTAGTCTTGATACTAAATGCTAAAAATATTTTAGTAGGTATCAAAGACTAAATGTTTCTTGCCTCTGTATAAAATACTGATACTAGAATTTGTCCAATCAGGACAATTTTGTCATAGTTAGTCTAATATGATGAGGTAAAGTTTGTTTTTTGTTTTGTTATGATATGAGGTAATCTCTGAAGTACTAGTCCGATTGCTAAAAATTTTTTACCGATAGAAAGCTGCTTTATTCCTGAGTGACATTTATATAGGCTGTGTTTTATGTACCATCGCGGTCATTTCTGCCTGATCACTTAAAAAATATTCGCTATAATTCTGCGGCGCAGCGCCAAACTAAACCCTTTGAAGTGTTCGTTTCGAGTGCAAGAAAAAATGAACATAGCGGTGGTCAGGCGGAAGTGTCTTTTAAAGTACATGGGTGAAGCTGCGGGCAAGAGCTTGTGGTAAATAAAGTTCCCTGCTAGTAAACTAGCATTTAATTACTCACGTTCGTAACATTACAATAGACTATAGAAGTTGTTTTTTTATGTTTCTTTTGTGATTGTAAGACCACCTTTCCTCCTTTGAGCTTTCTACTTATTTGTTATTTTCTATTTTAAGTGTATGTGTGCTCATAAAAAAGTGCTCAAAATTGAGTAAATCCTTTTTTTCCGATGGGAAAAATCATCCTAAGACAACCCCCGCTCTTGGGCGGAGCGGGAGTTAGTGTCAGACTCTTACTGGCTAAAAAACCCATCCCGTTCCTTCATACCGGCAAATAGAAAAGAAAAGATTTTTTTTCCGAAATTTAGGATAGGTTTAGATACAAATATCTCGCGGTGAAACTAATGGCACATCTATATTAGTTCTTCATTACTTTTTGTGTGACTGATTGCATGTATTTTTAGAAATTTTGAAAACTTAGAGTTTTTTATTAAGAAACTGCCCTCAAACTGACTGAAGTCGGTTCCGACGGCAATTTCTTACTTTAACCAAGGTAAGATATGTTAATTTATCAGCCATCTGCAGAGGTTTTACAGTCGCAAGCGAATGCAAATCAGTCATTTCACTTACCTAAGCATAAGCATAAGAATCAGCCTTTTTAAGAGGCCGGCGACCGATGAATTTCCATACAAACGTAATAACACACTCATTTGCAGTTGGAGCATATTTCCAACATATTATGATGATATTCGGTTATAGACAATATTTATCTAGGTTCCTACGTCGGGAATATTAGAAATATTGTTATTTTTAATACAGGAAAAGCCAAATGGCATGTTTTGCCATTTACGCTGTAAAAAAGTGCGAAATACAATTCGCTTAAATTCCTTTTTGGTTTTTTAAAAAAGAAAAACGTAGGAACCTAGATAAATATTGTCTATAACCGAATTTAATCATAATATGTCGGAAATATGCTCCAACTGCAAATGAGCGTGGTATTACGTTTGTATGGAAATTCATCGGTCGCCGGCCTCTTAATGTTTCCACTGATGGAACTCAAGCCTCCTCTCTAGGAGAGGGAATGGGTTGTAATCCATCACGTCGACCCAGTGCTAGTTGGTGAAGTCACATGTCTTCGAATTCTTGGTTCTAGAACATGCCAGTTTCCTTACGATGTTTCCCTTCACCACTTTGAGAGCAGAGATGATGAAATACACAAAGTAACGCGCCTGGCTGGGTTGGAACCCGCAACTTACAACTCGTAAGTCGGGGCTGATACCACTCGGCGACCACTGCTCCCATTTCTATTTACCTAAGAAATCAGAAACGTTTATTTAAAATAGATCAATTAAGTACAGGCACTTTTGAATTATTAAAATATCGGTCAGTCAAAAAAGTGAAGCTAAATTGCACGTTCCAAAGCGTAGATCTCTATGGAGAAGAACGTGCAAAAAACTCCTAAGAATCCTTAGTACAGTTGCCATCACGGATCGTGAGCGGTTGCGCAGAAGTCAAATATTCGGTCTCTTTAGTGGTGCGAAGTGAGACAGTCAGTGATTGGCTCGCCGCGCTATCGCTTCATAGACGTCACTCCTAATTCGTTCCCTGCGTTGCTGCATGTATCTAACAACGAAGACGATTGGCTCGCCAATGTATGGAATGCGCAAAGCTATCCCCACTCTGACGCCGAGCGCTCAAGATCCGTTTTGGCAACTGTAAACCATTTATATACCAATATGTCGCACTGTTAATGTAATAATCAAATATTATAGCATCGTGTTTATGTCATAGATACAATGGCGGAAACTTACCAACTAATTTACATCTTATTATGTTCTTTATTATATAAACACATAATTACAATAAATATTTAATCGCAAACCGTGTCCTGCCTTCGTATTATTGCATTAGCTGTCATTATATATACATATATGTACATAACAATAGGTTTATATAAATAAAATTGAAATGTCTGTTTGTAATATCAAAATATCACTTTCAATATTATTTAAGGCACACAATATACTGTTTTTCGCACTAGTGCAGAAAAGTGCGCGTGTTCTCCTCGCCACAATTTCCAACTTCTAAGTTAATGAATAAAAAATATACGGCCGTTTATGTCGCCAAAAACGTATATTTTGATACTTTCAAGGATCAAAATTCATAGGGTACTTCCCTTTAACCCAGAATCCTGATATTTGGCACAAAGCAAGGTCTTAGCACAGATATAGGAATAAATTTGAAAACAGTAAATCTATTGAACGTACGTCACAAAAAAAATTCAATTCAGAAAAATCTTCGAGACTCCATTCGGGAATTGTACTTTGCACGGAACCCTCAGTGCGCGAGTCCGACTCGCACTTGTCCAGTTTTTTACATTGAAGTCGGTTGTATTTTTTTTTTTGTGTAAAAAGTTTTTAGTATTATATGCTTATTAAATTATGAAAGTACTTACATTCACTGCCTATAAAAAAATACAATTGGGTAGTATTAAATTTTTTAACGGTGTGTTGATATTTGTGTGTCGATCTGTCTGTGTGTCGATCTGTCTGTTTCTTTTCCGGCTAATCTCCGAAACAACTGGACCGATTTTGACAGGGCTTTCACTGGTAGAAAGCTGATGTTATATGGAGTAACTTGTTTTTTAGAGTTCCGTAGCCAAATGGCAAAAAACGGAACCCTTATAGATTCGTCATGTCTGTCTGTCTGTCTGTCTGTCTGTCTGTCTGTCTGTCTGTCTGTCTGTCTGTCCGTCCGTCCGTATGTCACAGCCACTTTTTTCCGAAACTATAAGAGCTATACTGTTGAAACTTTGTAAGTAGATGTATTCTGTAAACCGCATTAAGATTTTCACACAAAAATAGAAAAAGAGCAATAAATTTTGGGGGTCCCCATACTTAGAACTGAAACCCAAAAAAAAATTTTTTCATCAAACCCATACGTGTGGGGTATAGATCTATAGATAGGTCTTCAAAAATGATATTGAGGTTTCTAATATCATTTTTTCTAAGTTGAACAGTTTACGCGAGAGACACTTTCAAAGTGGTAAAATGTGCCCCCCCCCTTCTAACTTCTAAAATAAGAGAATGATAAAACTAAAAAAAAATATATGATGTACATTACTATGTACACTACCAACGAAAATTGGTTTGAACGAGATCTAGTAAGTAGTTTTTTTTTAATACGTCATAAATCTAAAAAAATATACTATTATTAAAACATCGATCAAATGTAACAATCGTTAATTTTATCGCTTACTATAGCTTACTATATTTATATTCATATTATATTCATTCATACTAATCTATAATCATTATCATTCACTAAACACTAATTTATTAAATAGTAATATAGCCATAGTTTTAAATCGACTCATGAATCGATTAATTTCCGAACGTTGCACTTGCAACACTGTCTCAGTCCGCCATTCGAATTTGAATCCCGAAACCCGTCGAGTACATTTTGTGCAGAGCGAGTAAAAATAAAAATACTTTGTGAAAGTTTGTGTTTCTTTCAAGAACCCCATTCTTCTGAGCGTTTTCAGCTCAGAAGTGGGATTACAGCAAAAATAAATTGTTTTTGCTACGCCCACAAGTCGACATCTAAGGTACGTGATTTTTTTTTTCTCTCCATGATACCTAAGTAGATTATAATGACACAGTCTCATAAAAGGTATATGTAACGGAGGCCAAATAATAACGAATACAATTTCAAAAGTAGGCTTACTGTACAATAGTTTACATTGGATAAATAACACGTCGTTAAACACGACGCGACACGTCCAGTAAAAATGTGTGTAAACTTGCCTACGAAGATGTTTATTTAGATATCATCACGATCCTTTTAAATGAATACTGAACATCTCGAGCTGATATTATTGTGCTATGCGTATGTGTTTCGAAAAGAAATCATACAGATTCTTTTATATCGAAAATAAATCGTAATACGCTTATAGTTGTAAGTTCTAAACTTAAGTAGGTACGTTTTATTTTGATTAAAACATAACTAAAAATAAAGGCCTGTGATGCGATTGTATTGAATTAATTTTAGTATTTTGATGTCTAAGGGCGATTATTTTAGTAGCGAACCTGAAATAAAAATTATGTATTGTTGAGCAAATTGTATTCTAGTAAAACCGCCACAAGTGAAGTGTCAAAGAGAAGAAAAATCATAGAGTGAATCATTGACAAACCACAAACCATAAAAAAAAAACCACAGACTAAAAAAAAAAAAAAAAAAAAAACACAGACTTAAAATATAAATTAAAAAAACCATAGACTAAATAATGTATTTTTCGAACAAGTGTGTCCCACACAGTAATCATACTACTAGACAACTTTTGGGACGCCACAGTATCTCCAAAATTTTGCAATCGAAGAAAAATATACCCGTATTTGATAATAGGGCGGGTAGTTTAACACATTACCTGTGCACAATAACAGGAAACTTAAGACCCTAGCGTGATGAAGATCGATTAAAAATAATTTAACCTTAGAAATTCTCTTGTCCTATTCTAATTTAGTAAGCCTCAAAACAAGAAATACAAGAAGTTCGTTTCGAGTTTCAGATAATGGAACGAGGTAGTCCGAACGAGATACGGTGTCGAAGTCGTAGACTTCGAACACCCGTACCACCTGGGAGCCCCATACTACCAACAATGGGAGTCGAACGTGATGCAGGAAACAGCGGAGGTATGCGACGAAGCCGGAGCCGCGTGAGGCACGAACGTCGAAGTCGGGATCGAAGCCGAAGCCGGAGCCGTCACCGCATCCAGAGCATCCAACGCAGCTACCACAGTAACCGTGAGCTAGTACGTCAGGATCTAAATATGAACCGCAACTCACTCGAGAATAGACCCAGTCGTAGACGAGAAATAGGTGGTGGATATCAACAACGCAGTCGCAGTCGCAGTACACCTAGAAGCAGTCGCAATAGCCGTAGTCATTCTCGTAGAGAAACTTATCGACGTAGTCACAGTGGTACTCGTAAACGGAACGATGAGAATGATGAATTGCGTGAGAGGCTATGTCTGCTAGAGCAAGAGTTGATAAGACAACGTGGCCGCAACTTGAAATCGCACGATGTCGCCGATTGCCATCGACGGCATGTTTCCCCGTCTAGGATAATTCGCAGCCCCCTCGGAAGTGACACTAGGAACCCAGGCTCCCCACGGCCAAGGGGTGTGGAGCCCGCTAAGTTCTTTGAAGAATTTGTTAATATTTTTAAGGGCAGGGATCGTGAATCGTTTCCTGTACTAAATAATGTTCTTCCTGATTTTGACCCGCTTTCTCGAGAACAGACCATCGAGATGTGGATTAGTAAAGTAGATGAATGCGCGGAAATATATAATTGGAATGACCGGCAAACGGTTCACTATGCCCTGCCGAAACTAGTAGGACACGCTAAGACTTGGTACCAGGGCTTACCATCTATTAGGCATTCGTGGGAAGAGTGGAAGAATCTATTGAAAGAATCTTTTCCGTCTACCGAGAACTATGCCGAGCTTCTGACTGAAATGCTCAATAGAAGGGCGCGCCCTGGTGACTCCTTAGAATTATACTATTTTTCCAAGATTAACTTATTAAATAGATGTAAAATATTTGGTAAGCAGGCCGTAGATTGCCTAATATTTGGAATTGAGGACAAAGGCATTCGGTTAAGTGCTCAAGCTGGAAAATTTAATAAACCCGAGGAAACTTTAGAATTCTTTAAGACGGTTAAATCTCACCCTAGGGAGTACAATGAGGGTACAATGAGAGAGGGGACCAGTAAGGATAGGCGCTTTCAAGGTTCTAATTCAACCTTGACTAGCTCTGTGCCTTCTAAAATCGTCGATAAAACCCTTAGAAATCGACCGAAAGGGAATGCAGTTTGCTTCAATTGTAAGGAAACTGGTCATATGAGCTACCAGTGTCGTAAACCGATAACCAAATGCTCTGAGTGTAATTTTCTAGGGCACGACTCAAATGCTTGCCCTAAAAGGAACTCCAATAACAGTAACGTCACTAATAAAAATGTTAACGATACTAAACTGAAAAATGTTCTTGAAGTGTCAATAAGTGATGATAGCAATGACAAGTATAGAGTAGGCATTAAAATAAATGGCGTAGTTATTGCTTGTCAAATTGATCTAGGTAGCCAAGCTACTCTTGTCCGTAAGACCGATGCTCATAAAATTGGCCTTCAGTGGGACACAGTACAGGGCCCATTGCTAAGAGGATTAGGCAGTATTCCCTACGTACCCATAGGTAAAACTTTTGTTACAATTGAGATTCAGGATGTAAGAGAAGAACAGGTAGAGGTCTTGATAGTTGATGATTCACTTATAAATATTCCAGTGCTCCTTGGGCACAGTTTTACGGAACGACCTAATTTGAGAATAATAAAGACTGCTACTGATTTACGAATCGAAAAGGTTGACGTAAGTGATGAAGCTAGACTTCTGCTTGTTACAGTTGATGAATTTGAATTAGATATAGGAGGACTTAGAGCAGTGACAGTCGGAGCCAAAACGAATTATAGTGGTAGCATTTATGTTGGAGGCTCGATAAGGGGTAAACCCGACAGGGAATACTATTTATTGCCTGGTGAATATCAGATGACCAATGGAGTGTGCCGCGTTCTAGTACAGAGCTTAAGTTCTCAAAAAATTCATTTTAACAAGGATGCGTTGGTTTCTCGAGCTAGGACGACCCTGTTTCAGAATCGAGTTTTAGATGTGCTACAGATAAATACAGATTTGGTTAATGAAACTAATGGTAACCCCATCAAAATGGGAGAGGGACTTACTGTTAGTGAAAAGGATAAATGTCGGGCTTTATTATCCAAGTACAAGGGTTGCTTTTCGACAGGGTTACATGATTTAGGTTATACATCTGTGGCTGAAATGGAAATTCATTTGACTGACTCAACACCAGTCGTATACAGGCCTTACCGACTTTCGCATTCGGAACGTGCCTATGTCCAAGGTTTGGTGGAGGAAATGGTAGAACATGGTATAGTACGTGAATCTAGCTCGCCTTATGCGAGTCCGATTGTCCTCGTCCAAAAGAAATCGGGTGAGAAGCGTTTGTGTGTGGATTATCGCGCCCTTAATCGACGCACAAAAAGAGACCATTACCCGCTTCCGCGAATAGAGGATTTACTTGACCAGCTTTCAGGACAGTCACTTTTCACAACGCTTGACCTTGCATCTGGTTATCATCAGATCGCCATTGCTGAAGCGTCTAAAGACAAGACGGCATTTGTCACGCCCGAGGGGCAATACGAATACAATCGTATGCCCTTTGGACTGGCAAATGCACCGGCCGTTTTTCAACGGGTAATTCATAAAATCCTCAATAAAACTAAGGTACCATTCGTGATCATTTATATGGATGACATTTTAATTCCATCTAGAACATTCGATGAGGGCTTACAACGCCTCGAACAAGTCCTTGGCTTATTGTTGGACGCAGGGTTAACACTAAAAATGGAGAAATGCAATTTCTTCCAAGAGAAAATAGTCTTCTTAGGTTTTGAGATCGATAAACTTGGTATCAGACCTGGAGAACAAAAGACCCAAGCTGTATCCCAATTCCCTGTGCCACGCAACCAAAGTGATGTTAGGAGATTTCTTGGCCTGGCTGGATTTTTCCGTAGATTTGTCAAGGACTTTGCTCTATTAGCGAGACCCCTGACTAACCTGCTAAGAAAGGATACCGCTTGGCTTTGGGGAGAGTCACAGCAAAACGCATTTGATTCCTTGAAGAGGCTGCTAGTAGAAAGACCTATCTTAGCACTATATGACCATAGGGCCGAAACTCAATTACATACAGATGCTAGCAAGTTCGGCTTGGGAGGCATTTTGATGCAAAAGACCGGAAATAATGCATGGCAACCCGTCTCTTATTATAGCCGTCAAACTAGCCCTGACGAACAAAAACTCCACTCCTTCGAGTTAGAGACGCTCGCAGTCATAAACGCGTTAAATAAATTCCGCACTTACTTATTGGGTATAAAATTTACCATCGTGTCTGACTGCAATGCATTACGGTCGACATTTACCAAACGAGACCTTATACCTCGGATATCGCGGTGGTGGATCCAATTCCTCGAATACGACTGCAGTATAGAATATCGCCCAGGTGAGAAAATGGCTCATGTTGACGCCTTAAGCAGAGGCGCAACCGTAGACCAACAAGAAACAATACACGTGCTCGATATTCTAAACGTCAGTGTCGATGATTGGATTTCAACAGTTCAATCCGCCGATGAAGAAGTTAAGCGAATCAAAGAAATCGTACAGGATCCTGAAACCGCCAAAATTGCAGCTATCCATAAAGAGTATCAGGTCAAAAATGGTCGCGTTTATAGGGTAATCGAAGACGGGGCATTAAGATGGCTTGTCCCGAGAGGTGTGCGCTGGCAGGTTCTCAAAACCAACCATGATGACGTAGGTCATTTTGGTTTTGAGAAGACGTTGCAAAGGGTCAGGTCCATATTCTGGTTCCCAAAGATGCGGAAATTTATTAAAAAGTATGTGTCGGCGTGCTTAGCGTGTGCGCACCATAAGGTTCCATCTGGCGCTAAAGAGGGTATGTTACATCCGATTCCAAAAGTGGATGTCCCACTACATACCATACACGCTGATCATCTCGGACCATTTCCACGCAGCAAGCATGGTAACATGTATATTTTAGTCATTGTGGACTCCTTCACAAAATATGTCTATTTATCTGCAGTCCGTAGTACAAAATCAAAGGCAAGCATTAAAGTTTTTAAAACGTATTTTTGTTTATTTGGATCTCCATCGCGGCTGATTACTGATAGAGGTACCAGTTTTACCAGCAAAAGATTTAAAACGTTTGTTCAGTCCGTTGGAGTGAAACATATACTCAACTCAGTCGCGACTCCACGTGCTAATGGACAGGTCGAACGATATAATCGCACGATTTTAGCCTCTTTGGGAAGTATGACTCATGGGAAAAGCAGTGACATTTGGGACACCTTCCTCCCCGATGTCCAATTAGGCATAAATACTTCAATACATGACGTCACAAAAAGATCACCAACTGAATTGCTATTTGGCCGAAAATTAGGCAACCCATCGCAAGGTATTTTGAATAATGTCTCTGAAGAGATTTTAAACAGTGAGACTAACGAGTCCTTAGAGCGAATTAGGGCAGACGCTAGTGATCGCATTAAAGAAAACCAAAACAAAAACAAGAATCGATTTGACAGGCATCGAAGATCATCAAACAAATATAAAGAGGGAGACCTAGTCAGGGTAGTAAGAGCTATTGTTTCCAGTTCAGGGAAGTCAAAGAAGCTAGAATCCAAATGCCAAGGGCCGTATCGAATCAAAAAGATTTTACCCAATGACAGGTTTCTTATAGTAGATACACCGCTTACACGGAAGGGGAAAGCATACGAGAATGTGGTAGCGATTGATAAAATTTACCCCTGGATGAGCTTCGATGCACCGTCATGTTCTTCTAGTGATGAAAGTATCTAGTTATAATAGATTAATACTGTTAAGATTTATTAATCTGTGAATGAAAAACTGACTGTGAATTATAATAATGATACTTATTTACATGAGATATTGGCTATAAAGAAACATGAGCGCCTCACACCTTGTACAGAGCTTTGGTTGGTTTAAACCAAGCATGAGTGCATTTCGAAAAGGATAACACTGCTTACCTTAATTGAGAGCTTTGGCAGATTCGAGCCTAGCATGAGAATGATTATGTGATCAGTGAGGGTGTTTCATAGCACAGAGCTTGGTTAGATACGAGCTGGATATGAGTGATATGTCCTTGAGGGTCATAGAACAGAGTTCAAGCAGAATCTAACCACGCATGAGTGATATGATATAACACGCAGCCAAGGCAAATTGATGGTGAAAGACGTGAAGTAACCTTCTTTTGCTTAGCTATATCTAAGTATGACAGTAGAATTAAGTAGATTTATTTCTCTCAGCTAAAATTTATGGTTGTTATTAAATGATTTTGACCTTAAACGGAGGGACCCGTTTATGTGACGGATGGCCGACTGTAACAATCGTTAATTTTATCGCTTACTATAGCTTACTATATTTATATTCATATTATATTCATTCATACTAATCTATAATCATTATCATTCACTAAACACTAATTTATCAAATAGTAATATAGCCATAGTTTTAAATCGACTCATGAATCGATTAATTTCCGAACGTTGCACTTGCAACACTGTCTCAGTCCGCCATTCGAATTTGAATCCCGAAACCCGTCGAGTACATTTTGTGCAGAGCGAGTAAAAATAAAAATACTTTGTGAAAGTTTGTGTTTCTTTCAAGAACCCCATTCTTCTGAGCGTTTTCACAAAGTTACAACGAACTACAAGAACTTTTATATTATGTTACTTGCTGTTACGGAACCCTCCATGGGCGAGTCCGACTCGCACTTGGCCGGTTTTTTTATTGTTGTTAGGTTCGCGCTTGACCGCTATCTCACCTGATGGAAAGTGACGATGCGGTCGACGATGGAACGCGCTTACCTAGAAGAAAACTATTCACTCTCGACTTAAAGATTTCCGGGTTGCAACTATCAGGATACCTATCACTTTTATTTTAGAAAAAAAATACTAAGGTTCAACGAAAAAAAAAAAAGCTTGAACTTGTTCTATTTTGCGGACGAAGTCTCGTGAACCAGCTAGTGTAGCATAATAACAGTAATACCAATTTTGCGATTGAGAAGGTGGTGTCTACACGTGAGGGCCTAAGGGTATTGATGGAGCTATCCGCAGCCATACAACTTATTCAGCTGTACCTCTTTAATTATAATAATAATATATCTATCTGTTTTTTTTTCTACGTGTTTCCTCGTCCTTTGACATGAAAAAGAAGAAGAAAGAAAAGATAAAATATTTAATTATTAAAAATAATCTCTATCGAAAACCTTAAAAATAAAAATATACAACTTAAAAGTAGAAAAGATTTTTCGTTCGCAGAGACGAGGGCAAAAAAAATAAAGGGTCTTGACAGACAGACAGACAGACGGACAGACGGACGGACAACAAAGTGATCTTATAAGGGTTCCGTTTTTTTTCCGGAACCTTAAAAAAACGAAAAATGTTGAGTTTAGTACCAACTTGAGTGTTCTCGACACTCGAGCTAGTAGTTTTCACATTGATATTAAAGAGTAATTACTTAGTAATAAATCCTACACTAATATGCGAATTAGCCTTTTTATTACCTATCTCCGATCCTACAAAACCTGCGTCAATTGCTTACTTCATCAATATCTACTAATTATGGATAAATTAATGAACGATCCGCATACATATTGCTGATCATCTAGCTTCTTACTATATTTATTGGTAAGGGCCGATTTATACGAAACGGCAGCGGCCGGTAGCTATACGGCAGCGGCCGGTAGTGCCACGGCAGCGGCCGGTGGCGAAACGGCAGCGGCCGGTAGCGAAACGGCAGCGGCCGGTAGTGATTCGGCGGCACTTTTAAGGAAGCCATCACGGAACAGTAAAGCCATACACACTAGGTACACGGTAGGTTTGCCTGTTCCATTATACCTGTCAGGTAAGCTTGTGTGGAAACCTGCATAGTTAGGATTACCATTTCTCAGGACAGATCCTGATAGGAGGATTTTTGGACTCTTCTCTGGATTACGGCTGGATTTCGCAAATGTCATGAAATCTGAGGATTTTTAGAATTTTCAATAAACTGCAGCTTAAGTAGGTAACATAAAAGTTAAACAAGCTAAAACAAATTAAAAAAAAAACTTAATAAAAAGTTAAATAAACTAAAATTAATCTTCTTTTAACAGAGGGGAGTTCCGTTGCCTCCCTACCACTTAGAGTGGACTGTGCAACGCATGAGTTAGATCTGCAGTGTGAAGAAATTCTCGAAATTTTTTTCAAAGGAAATCAGGCCTGTTCTCTGGACTTTTGATTTTTTCATCTGGTAACCCTGTGCACAGTTGTGCAACATACGCACTCCGGTTTACCAGTAAAAATCAACTGTACAGGCAAACTTGTCAGTTATACCGTAGCATGCATGGTTACCTTAGCAGTAAAATAATTTTAAACTTTATCTCTCTCTTAATCTTAGTCTTTTACTCTTACCAGAGTGGTCGTGGTTATCACGAAGGTGGCTCTCCGCAAACTTTCAGGGTAAGGGTCAACTCACACCGAAAGAGTGAGAAGAGAGCGAAGGGCAGCGAAGCGGAGCGCAGTTTCAGTTTCATATGAATTTTAACTTTATTATCATTACCATAATACTTATTATCGCATGAGAAACTCGAACGAGTCGCGCGGATGCCCGCGGTGCCGCAGGAATTCCGGGGAATTCTTTCGTTCGTGTTTCTCATGCGATAATAAGTATTAAAGAAATGAAAATAAAGTTAAAATTCATATGACACTGAAACTGCGCTGCCCTTCGCCGCTCTTTCGGTGTGAGTTGACCCTAAGCCGCACGACTTTCCGCCACTTTTGCTTGCTGGCAGTCAAAACAAGACAAAACGCCCGCGCCCGGGTGCGGGCGTTTTGTGGCCTTGCTGTCGGCCGCTGACATTCCAGTATGAATCGACCTTTACGTTGATACGTATTAGTAATTATAATATTATTCGTACCCTACTCAAGAACACACTAGTAATTCTTAGCTTAATCTTTTTAGAGTTCCGTACCTCAAAAGGAAAAAAAACGAAGCCCTTATAGGATAACTTTGTTGTCCGTCGGTCCGTCTGTCCGTCTGTCCGTCCATCCGTCCATCCGTCCATCCGTCCGTCCGTCCGTCCATCCGTCCGTCCGCCCGTCCGTCCATCGATCCGTCTGTCCGTCTTCCCGTCTGTCCACTAGTCATGGCGACAATCACTGTCGCCATATCGCTATGAGATCCCGCCGGAACTCTGTCCACCGCTGTTCTCTAAGAAAACGGTCACAGCAAACCGTAACACATTTCCCTTGACCAAGTTAATTCCGCATTCACAAACCCACGACACGACCCGATCTAACATTATTACCCAGTGATTCAATAAGTACCTACAAGGCCATTGCTTACCCTAAATGTTGTGTTTTCGTCACAGAGCTTGGAAACACCAAATCGGCTATTTCTTGAGATAGTATTGTCAACAACATTCATAACAGAGGTCGTCATCTAATGACTTTTTTTTTTCGATGGGAAAAATCATCTTATGACAACCCCCGCTCTTGGGTGGAGCGGGAGATAGTGTCAGACTCTTACTGACTAAAAAACCCATCCCGTTCCTTCAAGCCTTCATACCGGGGCTCGAGCGCCCTTTCGGATAACCCTGGCCCCAGTAGGCTTCGACACGGCTGGGCCCCTGCTGTTGCTGACAACTCCTTGAGGCGCGCGGGAACAGCGCGCGCCGTCGACGACTTGGGCTTGGTCCGGACTGTTATCGGACGGCCGGACAGCGAGCTACCCATTGCTCATTGTCCGCAAGCCCGCGCCTACGGTGGCTGGAAATCGGGATCGGAATCCCGGCGGCGGCGGCGAGAGCGCCGTTGCCTGATGCGGTCGGTCTCCTCCTTAGCGAGCGGTGGGCGACCGCCTGCCACTCCTCCTCGCTCCGGACCATGGCCTCGACCAAGGCCCGGCGCGAGAGGTCTCCGCCGCCGATCACCTCATCTAATGACTTCACTCTAGGTGAAACAAGAGGGAATGTCTATCTGTCTATCTTTTACTGACTAAATGGTACATGACCGGTTGTTATGGCGAATCTTAGCGGAGGCCTATGTCCAACAGTGGACGTCTTTCTTAGTTGAAATGATGATGATGATTTTAATTCTGGAAAATAGTAGGTATCTGTGAATATTCGCTCGAACTTGGTACGACGGGTTTGGTCCGTTCTGTACGAAGGTCTAGCGCGAATCTAGAATCTCGAATACTACGAGTAGTTACGCTTTATTTGAGAAGATGGAAAATCATGTCATGACTTCGAACTACTATAAGGCAGAGTGCGAAGAGTTGTTTTGACAAAAATCTAACAAGATGTGTCAGAATTGTATCGACAAAAATCTAGCTGTGTACCATCAGTTGCTCTTTGCGGTCTGAGAACTATTCTACTCTTACAAATGATTCAGCAATCCAATTATAGGTATTGCCATTTTTCTACTTTCAGCCGGGCGAAGCTGCTAGCAAAAGCTATCTACACTAATATTGTAAAGAGGAAAGGTTTGTTTTTGTTTGTAAGAGGTAATTAATCTCTGAAAGTACTGGTCTAATCGCTTAAATTTATTCACAGCATGAAAAGCTGCTTTATTCCTGAGTAACTTAAGCTATATTTTATATACCTACGCGGGCGAAGCTTCGGGCAAAAGCTTGTGTTTTACATAGAAAATACGCATTATTTACCTATGTTTAATGCTTTTAGTTTATGGTCTACTGATATTTTATTTATGTGATATAGTCTGTCTAAAAAGTCAAATGTCTTGAAAATTTTTAAATATTCATCATATCATTTAAAAAATACTTATATTCGATACTTTTTATTAGGTTCTTCTATTAGACAATAATATTAATATAATATTCCACAACTATCACACAACCCCTTCTAGTCCCAAGCTAAGCAGAGCTTGTGTTATGGGTACTAGACAACTGATAAACATACTTATATATTTCTAAATACAGACAATTATTATAGATAAATTACACCCAGACACAGAACAAATAATCATACTCATCACACAAACATTTGTCCTGGATGGGAATCGAACCCACGACCTCCGGCATAGCAGTCAGGGCCACTTACCACTAGAACAACAGGCCAGTCAAATGATGAAGATATAATAATCAATGATTAAGATGATAAACAATGATGAAGATGTAATAATCAACCTTGATTATTGAACCAAACAGACTTTAAGAAAGAAATTTCAAAATCACTCAATTAGACTGGAAACCGACTTCAACAAAGTTGAAAAAGGCTGGGAAGATTTTTTGACACATTAATGGCGTCTGTAGTCTCTGCCAGCACAACAATTCTGTGCTCTATGGTCCTCGTAACAGAATTAACATTTAGTTCTTTGTTAAGAAGAGAATTAAATGCTTCCGTAACTAAAGGGCTGTGTTCTTCGGTTGTTTTTCCCTGTTAGTAGTTTTCCGAACGAGGAAAAGAGCTGTGACATACATTTAGATACGTGACTTTGTGAAAATTCTTATTCCCCTTTTCGTTTTTCTTAACGTACCGATGACAAAAATGTTTATTTTCCATTGTACCATCGAAGACACTTGACGCCTGACCACCGCTAAGTTTATTTTTGCTTGCTTGTGCTCGCATATTAGAAGCGACAAGAAGTATGCAATCATGATCTATCTATGTAACTCATAATATGATTTAAAAAGAGTGTCAATGGAGTTTCTTGCACGTTCTTCTCCATATAGATCTACGCTTTGGAACGTGCAATTTTGCTTCACATTTCTTGGACTCACCGACATTTGACTATTCAAAAGTGCCTGCTAATGGTCTATTTGAAATAAATGCTTTTGATTTGATTTGCACTCGAAATGAACACTTCAAGGGGTTTGGTTTGGCGCCGCGTCGCAGGATACAAGCGAAATTTTTTTAAGTGATCAGTTCAGGCAGAAATGACCACGATGATACATTTAAATTCATTGACCGAAATTATTATATTATTTTCAATACACTTACTCAAAAACCCACTCTTATCTCACCGCTTTTTAGTGCAGGTGCTCTCCCCGTCACAATATTATTATTACATGATTGTAGCTGAGCGCGCGTTGACCCTCACGAGTCGCCGGTCAACCCCCGTTTATTTATTTCTAAGTGTATTGAATAAAGTCGTTTGGTACACGTGCAAAGTCACTGCAGTCCTCGTTTCCATAACACGTTCACCTAAGGCTCGTGCGAATTCCACCCCGGTCGTAATGGCAAACTTTCTGGCCTTGTATCAATATGTACTATTGTTTCATGTCTCCAGGGGCCCAAGTCTGCTATTTTTATTATTTCCTCATTCCAACATGATCACATTGTCATTTTGCTAAAAGTTCGTAATCTGTTAATTTATAATGATCGATCATTGATCGGTCAGTGGTATCGTAATAGAGTTGTGGTAGAATGATAATATCGATCATATTAAAATCAATAACTGCACAATAACGTTCTAATGGTAGAACACTGATCAAATAAACTGTCAAAGTTTTAGCAGATTACCGCATACGTCAAATATTCATTTGTCAATAGGTACGTACGAGATTACTATTCTATGCCACTTCTTTAAATGGAGTGTCAATGGTTAACCATTGGAAAGTCATAATAACGCCATTATATTAGTAGATTACCAAACTTGTCAAAATCGACAATTATGACATCAATGTTAGACCATTCTGACACTATTGTAATAGCAGACTTGAGGCCCTGTAGTCCTGTGATGTTGTATGAATTAGAATGCTATGCTGTAAAAAAGACGAATGAAAAAAAGATTGCATGTAGCGAGGTTGAGATGGATGTGTGATCGATGTGATGTATGACAAGAATAAATAAAGTGAGAAATTAGCACATTCGAGGGAGTTTTAAACTAGACCTACATTAGAAAGACCCACACGTATAATAAAACGACCGACGTCGCATGGCGTGTAGGTATACAGTGTAGCTCTACAAAGTCTAATTTCCACATAAAATTTATGGAGACCGACGCGTCCAGTATCCTGATTCACGTAAAATCAAACATGCCAAATTAAATTGCATCATAGTTCCATCAATATAAGATAATAATCTAAATATACATACATAAAATCATGGGTCATTCATGGATGTCCTAGAATAAAAATAGGTTTTTTTATTCCACACTTAGAATTTAAACGATCGTTTAAGTAACTGCTCTTGAACGTTATTACGAGGTCAATAAAACGATAAAGAGTTTAATCTCATTGTTATTCTTTTGTTCTTCTTATAAATCGCTTTTAGATATCGAGAATTCGATCAAAAATGTAATGTCTATTTAAAATATAAAAGTGTTTATTTTGACTATTAAAAGGTATGTTATCGTTTGACAGATAACTCAGGGTGGCCAATTGCATAAAAATAAATACATTTCATCCAAGAACCTAACCTAAAACATAGTTTAAAGGCTAAAAAATAAAGTTGAATTTACTTTATCGATGATAGCTAAAACATAATGCTGTGCTTGCTTGCTTGTTTTGGAAAAATATACTCAGTGTCATTAAAAATACAGTAGTTTTGGTGCAATGTAATCTGTCTATAGATAACTACTGATGATTGGTGTGTAAACAATAACTAAAATAGTGACTCATTTTGCTTCCAATCTCATTCGGTGCGCATGTCAGTGAATTTAATAAAATGGCGGAAAAAATTGCAGTTGTAACAGGAGCAAGTAAAGGACTAGGATTCGCCATTGTAAAAGGATTATGTCAAAGATTCGATGGAATTGTGTATTTGACTGCCAGAAATGAGAAAAATGGACACGAAGCCGTAAAAAAGTTGAACGAACTCGGACTCAAACCTTTATTCCATCAACTCGATATAAGTGATGATAAAAGTGTTAAAATATTCGCGGATTTTGTGAAAACAAAACACAGTGGATTTGATGTATTGGTAAATAACGCTGCCATTTTAGAATGGGACGAAGTTTACCCAACCTACGAAGCGGCTAAACGGAACATTGACATAAATTACAGAAGTCTACTTACCGTTGAGAAATACTTGTTTCCTTTGCTAAGAGATGGCGCTAGGGTCGTCAATATTTCAAGTGCATGTGGTCATTTATCGAATTTGAAGAAACAGTCATGGATTCAAACTTTACAAGACCCAGATCTAACCAGAGAACAAATAAATGACTTTGTTGACGAATATTTGGAGAGCGTTAAAAATGGGACGTTTGATAAGAACGATTTTGCTGATGAAGGGAAACATGCGGAGCATAGAGTATCCAAAATTGCTTTGACAGCTTTGACAAGGGTGCAACAGAGGGAGTATGCTGATAGGGACATCTCCATCAATGCTGTACATCCAGGCCATATGAAGACGGAAATGGCCCAAGGTGGAGGAGAAGTAGAACCTGAGCAATCAGCTGAACTTGTCCTTTATCTAATTTTGGATGCTTCCCCGAAATTACGAGGGACTTTTATGTGGCATGACAGAACGTTAGTTGATTGGAGCGATGCTGAAACCGATTTTGCTTGCAAAGACATATGGTAATATTGTACTAGTTACAATAATACATTAAAAATGTGTCATATATTTTAGTTTCTTTTGTTTTACATATTTCGGAAAAAAGAACATTAGAATAAACCTTTGAAAAGCCGATTTTGTTTGCAGTAGATAATATTGTAAGTACTCAGTTACAGTAATAATTATTTAACTCTAATTGATTTTTATGTAGAAATGCAAATGGTTATTTTTTTTTTTCACTTTGGATAATATAAAAACTTTACAAAAAAACTTTGTTCTCTATTGTTTAATTTTACAACACACTCTACTGCTTAGCTTACGAGGTTTATTAGGTTTGATGATAGGATAAAATATTATCTCTATTCACAACTAGATGTCGCTTTTTGAGGTTATAGAATCAACTGAAGACCAAGCAATCTGAGTAATATTATGTATCTAAGCATAATTTCTTATTGATGGAACTAATAAAAAGTAACATACAATAAAATAATTAAATTCAAAGACACACTAAAAATAATTGTAACAGGGGTGTTGAATTTATAAATCTGCTTAAAAAGGAACGCTTTACTTTTATGACAGGTTCATACTTCATAGGACAGCTGAGCCGATCGAATTTGATAGATGTCAATTTGACAATCCCTAATTCGACCGCGGAATTCCGTTTGTGGGTGTGATTATTGAATTAACATTAGAAAATAAATCGTAAATTAATATTATAGAACACCTAACTTTACAAGTTTGTGAATTAGATAATATTTTGTAACACAAAAGACGGTGACTCCCATTTACGGATAGCCATTCTGTTGGGTAAGTAATTTTTTCGCATATTCTTAGAAAATTATTATAGTCACATGCAATATGTGTGCAAAAGAGAAAAGGAATACACACTATGACATAATTTATGTCAAATCAAAAATAAACTTCCTACATACTGCACAATTTTAGCGTTATTGTTTTATTATAATGTGACAGTACAAAAAAGGCCGACGTTAGTGAACTAAAATAGATATTTTGACGCCTTGACCTAGCTAGTGCCATTATTATTCCTAATGCAGTATTGGACAACCAGTTTACGGGTTTAAAAAGAGAACAGTCCTTAGTTTGTGTTTAAAAAAACAAGAGAATATTTATTTATGTAATGTGAAGAGGTTTTAGTGCCATACATTTTTTTTTAATCATTTAAAAATGGAATGCGGAAATAAGCCTTGGCTGCTTGTGTTGTAGTGTTTTAATGTGTATGAAGGTTAATCATGATGGATTAGGCGCACAATGCCACATTCGCAAAATGACATACTGAAGCAAAATGCCACATTCGCAAAATGACATTTCGCAATATGCCACACTAGCAAAATGCCACATTAGCAAAATGCCACATTCGCAAAATGACTTTTCTCAAAATGCCACATTAGCAAAATGCCACATTCTCAAAATGTCACATTCTCAAAATGACACATTCTAAAAAAATATCTAATATAATTATTGCATAATGTGCGATAAACCTAAATTAAAATAAAAAAATGTTAAAATTACTGATTTACTTCTTGCACTGGACTTTATAATGAATGAATAAAAAATAATACCAATTAATTTTGAAGTGAAAACTTCTTTAGCGGCGTTGAGCACTTTTTCTGTAATGGGTATAAAATCTTAAACTCGCGTCAGGACACGTGACCTGATCGAAAAAGCGTAAGACGGATGGAGAGTATTTAATGTAAAATAATTGTAATATTTTTAAAGTGTTAAATTTTTAATGTAATATAAATTGTCATGTTTGTGTACGATAGCGCAATAAATGAATATTGTATTCTACCACATAAATGATAGTACTTTTATACTGATAAAGCAATTGGTGCAAAATTATTCCCTAACCATTCCAAAATATCAAACATGCTCAACGTTAATAATCAAGTTTTCACTTCTGCCGGCACTCCCGGAGTGCAACCCGTCTTTTTTTTCAGTATTTGATCACATTTATACATTTTTATTTATTTTAACATAAAATAAAAATGTAAACTAAAGTAATTATTAAAAATTTTGCCAGGTGGCCGATATATGGGCACGCCACAATCATGGCGGTAAGCCCCCTCTTTGAGGCGTGGCTGGAAAGACCTCACGGCGTCCTTACCTTCCGCATGACGCAGGTCCTCACCGGACATGGTTCGTTCGGGAGTTTCCTGCACCAGATTCGTGCGGAAGTGACGCCCGGGTGTCGCCACTGTGCGGAATGCCCGGAGGACACGGTGGAGCACACAGTCGAGGTGTGCCCTGCTTGGGCGGAACATCGCCGTGCCCTCGTGGGGGCGATCGGCGGCGGAGACCTCTCGCGCCGGGCCTTGGTTGAGGCCATGGTCCGGAGCGAGGAGAAGTGGCAGGCGGTCGCCGACTTTTGCGAAGCAGTAATGCTCGCAAAGGAGGAGGCCGAACGCATCAGGCAACGGCGTTATCATCGCCGCCGCCGCCGCCGCCGCCGGGATTCTGATCCCGATTTCCGGCCACGTAAATAGTAGGCGCGGGCTTGCGGACAGTGAGCAATGGGTAGCTCGCTGTCCGGCCGTCCGGTAACTGTCCGGACCAAGCCCAAGTCATCGACGGCGTGCACTGTTCCCGCGCGCCTCAAGGAGTTATCAGCAACAGCAGGGACCCAGCTGGGTCGAAGCCTACTGGGGCCAGGGTTATCTGAAAGGGCGCTCGAGCCCCGGTATGAAGGCTAGAAGGCACTGGGTGGGTTTTTTAGTCAGTAAGAGTCTGACTCTATCTCCTGCTCCGCCCAAGAGCGGGGGATGTCCTTTCATGATTTTTCACACAATAAAAAAAAAGGTGGCCGATATAAATATTGTCATTACACTGATGTTATTTACTCTGTGAATAAACTAATTAGTTTTTTATTCCAAATTAGCTCATTTTTAATAAAAAAAATTAACTAATTAAGTATTCAGTGATATATATAATAAATTCAATCAGTGTATGATTCAATCAATGTATCTTGCATGCTATACTTGTAATCAAGCAGTTATTAAGTTTTAGCCAGATGGCTTTTCATAAAAACATACTAACATCCAAATAAAAAATCTCAGTTCGAAGTGACATTTTGGCATTATGCGAAAGTGGCATTTTGCGAAAAGTCATTTTGCGAATGTGGCATTTTGCGAAGATGGCATTTTGCTAATGTGACGTTTTGCGATATGGCATTTTGAGAATATGGCATTTTGAGAATGTGGCATTTTGCGAATGTGGCATTTTGCGTCAATGTGTCATTTTGCGAATGTGGCATTGTGCGCCTAATCCATCATGATAAGATATTTTTTAAATTTTTATAAATGTTATGTATTATTTTATAATTTGTTGGTGTGTTTAGATTTAATGATAAATAATAAGTTAATAACCTTGAGTCTAAGATAGTAACTTCTAATTTAAGGATAAGTACAAGGTAAACGGGCCTGACATAGCACAGTTCTTTAACGGTAGTATAAATAAACATTGATGTGAGTAGTAGTACTTAATTGATTATTTTAAATGGGCAAGTTATATCCTTACTCTAACCACTATATTATACTTTTTTTAAAAAAGACTATTTTTATATTGTAGGAAATCATAATTACATAAGAGATTTTTTTTTTTCATATGAAGATAGAAAATATCTTAAAAATATGTTGCTAGGTATTTAAGTATTCTTTATTTAAAAATCTGGGTCACGGACACTGAAAAGAAATCTGGTCTGCAAAATATATTGTTTTCCAATTAGCAAAATATGAAATTGAACTTTAAAAACCAGGGTTTAAAGCTGAATATTGTATTTGTAACAACTAATTAAGAAATAATTACCGTCTGAAATGCTTAAAAGTCTAGTTAAGATAAATACTGCAATGCAGACAAAAATAATTGGTAAAAAATAAAAACAATTTCTTTAATGAGTATGAACATCTTGTAGAAATCATAATATGTAAGGCTGTATGACCTGCATTGTCTTTGCTATTAGAGAAAGTTTAAATTTGAAAATGGCTGCCTGCCTATTGCCAAATGATTCGTTGGATTTCAAATTGATGTTTAATTTTATTTTTAACTAGCTTTTGCCCGCGCGGCTTCACTCCCGCTCTTCCCTACTTCAGCCTACTATACCCTACTCTACCCTACTATACCCTACTCTACCCTACTCTACCCTACCCTACCCTACCCTACTCTACCCTACTCTACTCTACTCTACTCTACCGTATTCGACCCTACTCTACCCTCTACCTTACTCTACCCTACACTACCCTATTCTACCCTACACTACCCTAATTTTCTTTTTTTTTTAAATTAACGAAATCAGTCCAGACTTTGTTGAGTTATGCGCTTACCAACACATTTTGTGATTCATTTTTATTTTTTATTATAATTATGATGATGTAGGGTTCTTTGCTAGAATTCAATGAATCAAATTGCGTGATTGTTTTGATTTGTATAAAAAAGTTAAATTAATTGACTGGCCTGTTGGTGTAATGGCTAGTAGCCTTTACTGCTAAGCCAGAGGTTGTGGGTTCAATTCCCACCCAAGAAAAATATTTGTGTGATGAGCGTTTGTTCTAGATGTAACTTATTTACAACGTATATGTATATAGAAATATATAAATATGTTTATCAGTTGTCTAGTACTTATAACACAAACTCTGCTTAGTGTGGTACTAGATGGTGTTGTAAACAAAAAAGAGAAACAAAATTAAAAAGTCTTTGTTAAAATATGGAACAGATTATTTTGTTCCTGGGGATATAAATCTGTAGACCTATTGGAACCATTTTTTGTATTAAGTACCCACCTAAATTATCTACAAAACAAAGTATATTTAGACTGTTTCCATTAGTATTTTTCTAAACCGTAAAACGGGGTTAATAGAGACAAAACTTTGCTTTGGTTTTTCACTTTGATACTATAATATCGGCCTCTAACAAAGCATCGATTTTTTAGAAAAACAATTCATTAAAAAATTAATATAGTTAAATGCTGTAAAAATATAAAAATATCGAGAAAATACCCTTTAAAGTTTTGTCTATATTCACCCGTAAGTCTCTATTCACCCCATTTTATGGAACTAAAAACTCAGAGCCAATTAAAAAGTATGGACAGCTACAAAAATGAATTGAAATTTTATCCATGTTAAAAAATGTGTGAAAACAAATGCATAGATGTATTAACCTAAATTACAAATCAGTCAGTATTTATAAAAATATTAAATAAATAATTTTACTACTAAAAAAAATCATACCTACTCATTTTGTTTGCTTTTAATTGCTTAAAACTCTTAATTCTTGACTGACCTGTTGGTCTAGTGGTCAGTGGCCCTGACTGCTATGCTGGAGGTTGTGGGTTCCATTCCCAACAAGGACAAATGTTTGTGTGATAAACACAATCATTTTGTTCTGTGTCTGGGTGTAATTTATCTTAAATATGTTTATCACTTGTCTAGTACTCATAGCATAAGATCTGCTTAAATTGGGACTAGATGACATTGTGTGAAAGTTGTGGATATTATTTTTATTGACCAGTAATATTTATTCGAAAATAAATAGCTCAGGAATTCGACAACAATTTTGACTGATCTGTACAACTTAACTATTTCTCTATTCTATGTTCTGTGCTGTTTTTATGTACAAATAACCTTTTATTATTATTTATCATTGTGCAGTACAAAAGAACAAAGGTGCACCTCATGTCTTAGGCATTCCCCAGGGTGGAGGAGAGACAATACTCTGTGTATTGTCTCTTTTATCACAATTAATACCTTGATCACACATACCGAGTAAATGGGCCGGACAGTGCTCGCGGCCGAGTACAATTGCCGTCACGGATCTTGAGCGCTGGCTTCAAGTTGCGCAGAAGTCAAATATTCGGTCTCTTTATTGGTGCGAAGTGAGACGCGCCATCGCGTCACAGACGTCATTCACGATTGATTCCCTGCGCTTGCAGCATGTATCTAACAACGACGACGATTGGCTCGCCAATGTATGGAATGCGCAAAGCGATCCCCACTCTGACGCCGAGCTATCAAGATCCGTTTCGGCAATTGTACTTGGTACGTGTAAACACAGCGTCGAGTGCTTGGCTGAGCGCTTACTTCTAAAATTCGCTTAAATCACTGTCTCGGCCGAGCAACATGTTACTGTCTCGCCCTTTTTTTTCTTTTTTTTTACTTGGTACGTGTGATCAATGTATAAATGATTACTCTTATGCCAACGCTAGGAAATGAGTCATCTTCCAATTAGGAACGTTGGCATCTTTTACTATAGTTATTTAAATTAGATGTCTGTCAAATACTATCTTATCAACGTTTTTTGTTGTCTCCAAGCAAGTTATCAGGAAATAAATTATTCATGTAATTATGTCTAGATGGTCAATGAATTATTTTATAGATATATTTCTTTCTGTGTCAAATTTAATCAGTAGTAGGCACTCTTGAACTTTTTATGTTGAAATATGAATAACAATGCAATCTATCTGAATTTTAATTTATTCTGAACATTAATTTATTGCTAAGTAAAATGGACATGAATGGTTTGAGAGATATTACTATGTGTATATTGTATGAAAATGATTGTTACAATTAATTTCGTTGTAGTACCACTAGACTAGTTACTAAACCTTAACAAAAAAACACTACACACAAGTAGCCAAAATTATTTTTTAAAGTTCCCTCTTAAATTAATAAAAATATATGACACTATAATACCGAAATCTGCCACAGAAAACCTTCAATTAGGGTACAAGTTACACCATGACAGTAGTGCGCAAAAATATCAATAGAACTATTATCAGACAGCCTAAAAAACAGTTATAACGAACACTAAATCTAGTGCAACTAGAAAAGAAAACTAGTTAAATTTAAAAAATATATTAAATTTGAAATTAGAATAGTAAAAAAATAATGTGAAATTAGAGACGTAATGTTAAGAAGTTAGTTTTTAACACCACAATGCTTATACTAGTGCGTTCAGTGCGCGCCATGGCGTCATTCGCGGCGCAAGCGGCGCTTCGGTCTCGATGGAGCTCTCTCATAGAATCTACGAGCGTCGACGTGCCCGGGGAAGTGACAGACGGCGTGCGATCTGTCGTCGGATGGCTGAAACAGGCACGGGTTTTTTGTACATGAAACACGATGCTGCTCTGAAGGTTGTGTTTGTGCAGAACGATGGTATTGGGATGATTTATCACCTGGTACTACACCGTACATTGATTGAATTTTTGATGTAGTTTGTACACGATCTGGCATAAATTCTCCCGCATATATTCCAATAAGGTGCTGAATTGAAGCAAGAGTGTTTATTTAACCGCGCATGAAAAAAACACCCTTGTGGCAGCAGGAATGAGATAGTGATGCAGATTTCAGAGGTTTTTGACAAAGTGATATTTAATCAGCGATATCAATAGTAATAAAAAAGAAAATTTATGGGATTAAGCTTAATTAGTCTCAGACTACTAGTACTCAAGGCTCTTTCTTCTCTCTACCTATTTGAGGGATCGGAATCTACCACGCAGACCCTGGGCGTGTTGGTGTAGATTACTTGTCTTCGAATGTCTGATTCGAGGATATGGCGGTCCTCATGATGTTTTGCCTTCACTGTTTTGAGAATGGTGAAAAAAATAAATTACACAAAGCATCTACCTGAATTTGAACTTTTTTTTTTACTTGTTAGCCAGTGCCATTAAGTACTAGGCCAACACTGCTGTATGAGATTGATGCTACCAACAAATTTTGCCTTTTCGACAACCGTTCTCAGTGATAAAATGTCACTTTGTACAGTCTAGAACCTCAGGATCGCTCTGCTTTCTTCCATTACACCTTCAGACTCCTTATATTTCGTTCTACGCAAACACAGCCTTATGATTAGAGCAGCAAGGATGTTCGACGGCGATTCAATACGTGTTGGCATGGTTATAGTTTGTCTGGGCTCTTGATATATTTCATACCTGTACTTCAGACTTAAATTTTTATCTTTTCCAGTTTTTCGATAATTCTGGTGTAGTTTTAGAAACGTAAACGTAAAAGTTTCGGTTATTTAATTTTATTTCCTATATCCCATAAAATAAATGAGATAGTCTCATCTTAGACGCTAATCTGCATGTTTCTCATATGAGTTGACCATTACAAGCGTTTCTGTTGTCTACAATATTTTTTGCGCCAAAATAAATACATTTCTTTCTTTTTTTTTCTTTCTTTCTTTGATTGTTTCGATACGTGTTTTCGTGTTCTATTCGCCAGGTGTGTTAGCGACTGGCCACTCCATCTTGTTTAGCTCTTCAATCTCCATAAGTGACAGAAGAGCTGACGAGATGGATTATTTAGTTGTGAAAGTGCGACCCTAGCGGAATAAGCGCGGGATTGTTTGTCGGATATATCCGACGTAGGTAGTTTAAAGAGTCTGATCTCTGTGTTACTTGCGGTGTTGTCTTCTCAAGGTAGTCAGCTACGAAACACCGGCCTCATTTAGATAGATATTGGTACTCTTTATTTTACACTATAAAATATAGTCATAACCATCATCTGCATGGTTCCCATCTGATTTGACCATTACATATTTACTGTATGGACCTTAAAAGAGACTTCGACTCCTGAGTTTGTTTCGGTGTTTCTTCTCAGGGTAGTTAGCTAGGAAACACCGGCCTCATCTAGCTTAAACTGACGAAAAAAATTTGACGTGTAAAAGTGTTTTTTTAAACCTATTTGCACAATAAATATAATTTATCATCATTTAGCCTATAGACGTCCGCTGTTGGACATAGGCCTCCCACAAGTGTCGTCACAATGAACGATCCTGTGCGTCCCGCATCCAAAATCAGTAGAAGCTTAAAATTAATAGGGTGTAACACTACAGTGGGCGGTCTTCTCGCTAAAACCGTTTTTTACAGACAAACTAAAAATAAACTAGTAACCTAGTTTAACTAGCTTAAATTGACGTGTGCATAATTTGTTATTTAAATATTCGTTCGCTGCAGAAATAATAGTAAAATACATTTATTTTAAATTCTTTACTGCTAGCTATATGATTTACTGGTCTTCACAAATATAAAGTCGTATTACTGCTGTATAAATAAATGCGACCACGCTTCGCTTTTATTTTGATATCATACTCATACACGCGTATATATAAAGTCATGCCTATTTGCGTACAAACCAAATTATGAACGCTTGATTTTGTTTTTTAGCACAGTATGGCCGAAGACAGACGTGTGTGGAAAAAGGAGGGCTAACTATCTAACTTTAATCGACTTCCCGAAAAGAAGGCATTCCCATGCGGTTTTTTTCTTGTATCTTGTTCAGCGATAGATTTGGCAGGCTCTTAATAAACTAGTGCGCTTCATCATCATCGATTGCATCAGTGCTTTCCATCAGGTAGAATCGCTGTCAAGCACTAGTTTATATATCAATAAAATCAAATCAAAATAATTTATTACAAATAGACCATTTGCAGGCACTTTTGAATAGTCAAATGTCGGTCAGTCTAAGAAAAGTGGATCTAAATTGCACGTTCCAAAACGTAGATCTCTCTGGAGAAGAACGTGCAAGAAACTCCTTGGACACTCTTTTTAAAACATATTATGAGTTACATAGATCTTGGTTACATATTTCTTGTCGCTTCTAATATGTGAGCACAATGTAGGTAGATACGTAATAATAGTAAGTTATTATTCTTTTTATTAAAAGTAATTAAAAATAGAAACCGAATTAAGCCACTGGCAGCCAAGAGATGACCAGTCTCAACCGATGGCACCCGTTCACGGGCATGACACGTGCATCAGCCCCACTCAGCTCAACCATTTTAAAGGGAACCGAATGACCCAATAACACGTGCCACCATCAGCAAGACATTTGGGTGAGCATGACAAACTCTCAACAGCCATGCTCGTAATGTCAAACAAGTTGTAACCTAATAAAGTCAATTTGAAATAAAAAAAGATAGATTTGACAATTGTTAACTTTCATTTTAGTTTAGATGAGTATATTTTTTAAGGTGATCCCATTTTTTGGTAAAGATCCGATGAAAAACTTCAGAGATAATGGAACCCTTCAATAAATGATAGCTAATTAACACCATTTCATAACACAACATCACGCCAATACACTCTGAAGCGGTACCAAAGATGTGTAAAGTTCATATCGACATCTAAAATATAAGTTAATGTTCAATCTCGGTAATTATAGACACAAACGTGATGTAAAAAAATTAACACGTAGTGTCTGAGACTGTAAATTAGCCTGTTATTACCAAAAGTATATTATTACAGACACGCTCATATTAATTTTTAATTTTTTTGTTGTCAAATGTCGGACTGTGATTGATTGACTTAGAAATTATGTGCTCCGCAAAAATTCGCTCAGCGACTACCTACGCATCACTATAGACTATGTGTTACTAAATTATTTAGACTGGTTAAAAAAAATCAACAACCAGCTTTAAGTATGTTCTGTGAATTGCAAATCCTAATAATATGCTTATACTCGTATATACTGTTCCCAGAAGCCAAAAAGTGGTATCTCAAAATTTCGTCAATCCTGTTTTGATTTTTTTGCAACGGAGAATTTGAAATTTTCCGTATCAGGCAGCACTTAATAATAAAAAAAAAAAACATTTTCCATAATTACTAGTGTCAGTTTTTATCAATAGACAGGAAGGTTTAAGTATATGATATGGAGTTTTTTGAGACTAACTTACAAATTATAAACATTTTCTATGAAAAATATGCGCCACATCCGCGCGAAACGGCCATTACTTACTTGCCGTAGCAAGTAGTAAGTACATTTTAGCGGCGAAACCGATTTAAATGAAATTTAATGCCTTGGACTAAGGACTTCAAGATAACTTTTACTAAGCGCGGGCAGTAGAAAATTTTTGTATTTAAACATTTGTAATTTTAAAAACAAATAAAAATACCTTTTCTTACAAAATCTCTATTTACTCGAAACGCACTGTAATTGAGTTACCGCTTTTTGGGCTTCCGAGGGCAGTCAAATGGCATTCAAATTATAAATCACATTATAATTCCGAACAACTGATTACATAAGAACTCAATACGGCGTTACTGCAAAGAGGCTCCAAACAAAATTGTTCTTAATATAGTTGGCACGCGATTCAATAAAATGTTAAATACTTTAACGGGGCCTCGTTTCATTGCCGCGGACATGACAACGACCCGTTCCTCTTAATGAACTGTTAGCAGACACAGTAGGTGATAAACAGCTGAGTTGTGCTCTCATTTTCACCTTATTTAAACCTTTTTTGTAAAGGCAGCTTTGTACTAGTCAGTATGAAGGATCTAAGACGCCCGTATCTTCAATTGCCTTTTCCGTTTCGGGATCTTGGGGACTCTTGAATAATCCCACAGTCCCTCTCATTTTTAAGTCTACTTCACAGTGGTTACAATTTTTTTTTTTACAAGTTACTTATAATAAGCGGTTTTTCACACAGACACACAGAATGAAGAAACTAATAATATACTCAGACGTCGAAGTACTCCTCCAGATCGCTGTCATCCGGAAATGTTCCCAGAAGACTGGCAGCTTTGCCACGTTGAAAGGCAATGCTTCTATTCTTAATTCTCTATCCATTCTTAAGGTGAAGAACGAGCCAGCCCTCTGGTCACGCAAAATGTCGATCAATCCGTGTTTCCTTATAAAGGAGACGAGCTCTCGAACCCCTATGACTCAAACGTTTCGACCCCAAATATATATAAGGTTCCTTAAACTAAACACGGCTTTTTTTTTTTCACGGCTGAGCCAAATAGGAACAGGAATAATTAACGTAAAAATCAAACGTTCTTTTGCCTTTACATATGCTTGTCGGTATAGCAGCATAGCATTAGTAATTTCATTTTTGTTTTGGCTGTATAAGATTTCGAACGATTGACAAACTTAAATAAAAAGAACTGGGCAAGTGTGAGTCGGACTCGCGCGGGATTCCGTACTGTCCCTCCGAACCCCCTTTAATTGCTTCTTTTTATTTTGTTTTTAGAACTTATTGTTATAGCGGCAACAGAATAATAATGATGCGTTTCGCTTCGAATAATTTATGAATATTTTAACTGTCTTTCTAGTTATCGCGGTTGGATACAGCCTGGTGACAGACAGACAGACTGACAGACAGCGAAGTCTTAGTAATAGGGTCCAGTTTTTACCGTTAGGGTACGGAACCCTAAAAAAAACAGCGTAGGCGTATGATATGCTCGGTTATTGACCTTCAAACTCTAATCTCAGTTACGGTTTCTACGTCACTAGCCGAATCGTGACCTAAAATAACATATTATCTAGTTTCAGAGTATTGCAGAAAATCGCTTTACGGAACCTTGCATACAAGATCTTTCGTTTCGAACTTAGCGTTTCGCTTCGAAGTTATACCGCGTACATCGAAGGACTGGAACAATTTGCCTGCTGCGGTCTTCCCATCAGAATATAATTTAGACGTCTTCAAGGCTAGAGTGAATAGGCTCTTAAGGCGTATAGTTCCTTGAACCATCTGGCCGAAATTATGTGAACGCAACTCTCGCACTCGCCTAGGCGCCAGTACGCAAATCTGTGCATTTATTTGCGGCTAGCAGCGCCCGGAAAGCGCTTTAAATTCATTTTCTCTGCGAGATATTGATTGATTTACATATGCAATGTTCACTTTGAAGAATATTTAACCTCCAATTTTTTATGTGTGAAAAAAAATGTTTCTAAAGGTCCAAGCCGTTTCGAAGGAGTAGGGAAAAGTTGCGAAAACTTGCGAAATTGCTAAATATTTTTTTTTGACGAAAGTATTAATTGCACGAAAAAATAAAATGTTGATATTATTGTTCATGAATCTATAATAAACATATATTTTTTTCAAACCAATTGACCAAGCCGTTACGGAGGAGTAGGCCTCAGAAAATCACTGTTTTATGGCACTTTTCGGGCGCTTGGCCCTTAATAAACTAGTGTGACTCACCATCACCGATTGTATCACTGCCATGCTTACCATCAGGTGGGATCTATATATATATATAGATCCCACCTGATTGTAAGCATGGCAGTGATACAGCGATACTACGCGTTCCAAATGAGAATAGGACCGATTCCTATGTTTTGACGTCTCGTCGTACTGTCAAATCGAAGAAATTTTGGCAAAATTGAAGAACTTAGAGACGAGTAAAATTTAAGAACTGGATTCTGATTAAACTTTTTTCGTTCACAGTTCATATATAAATTAAATTTTTCGTAAATTAATTAATGTTTAAAAATTTACTTTCGTCTAAAATAAATTTATTTAGTGACGTCACAACATGGCGGGCGATCCTATTCTCATTTGGAACGCTTTGTACAAATAAGGCGTGGTCCACGTGTGCGTCGGTCTAATGTATCATCGAAGACACTTCCGCCTGATCACCGCTAAGTTCACTTTTGCTTGCACTCGAAACGAAACTTCGAAGGGTTTAGTTTAGCGCCGCACCCAAGTATGTAAGCGAATTTTTTTTTAAATGATCAGGCTGAAATAACCGCAATGCTACCTAGTTCTAGCTTTAGTGCTGAGAGAAATGAATTTGCTAGAACCAGAATAGAATTACCTACAGAGAAGGGAAATGTGTCTTGAATTAGATTCAATAAAACTTTTGTTTGACCGGGAAATCGTATTACGAACCTAATTCTTAGGATTGGATTTAGAGGTAAATAAGGCCAGAGGTCCCAGTAGGTAGCTATAATTATGTTCTGTGACAATATTGTTCACACCATGTTTTAATAGTAGATTTTGATACAAGTAGTGGAAGTTTGTCATTGACATCGAGACGGAATTCGGCCAAACCGCAGGTGAGAGTTTCACGGATTCAAGTGCTGCAGTGACAATATTTCCACATGTATCAAACGAAGTTTCTCAATACACTTAAAAAGGTTAAGTTTGATGCGCGATTCGTGATGCGCCCAGTATAAAACTACAAATGTATGATGTAATGATGCGGAGGCGAGAGTCAGTACTTTTCTCCACTAATGCGGAAAACAGTGAATTGCGTGCCTAAAATCGGGATTTCGAATAAGTGGATGGAAAAAAATATTTTCGCCAACAGACCGGATTTTGATGCTAACCAGTCGATGTAATAAAATAATCATCGTAACATTATAAGTCGTATCAATACAACTCTCCTAAATGTAATCCTATACAAGAGCCAGATGAACTCAGCCATGCCGACGTATTAAATAGATAATATAGTACATGCTTTCTGTTCACACGTAGTTGTCGTATTTAGTTCATAATTTCACACTTCCGTCTTCTTAATTGCACCCACACTCTTTGATGGTCGCATTTGATGTCCTAGTGCGGTAATGTGCCTTTTCAGCTTTGCAGTTCGATGTTGTTTTTTTTTTTCTAGTAAAGTTCATCGTATTTTTTTACAGCCAGTACCTATCCCGTTTAAATTGACTTACCGACGAATTGGACACACTATATTCGGACTGGACACGGTGTCCGAATTAACACATGATTTTTTCACTGACGATTCTGACACACTCAGAAAAAGAAATTTAAAATATATTTTAAAGAAAAGAGTTTTACTAAAATTATGTTAAGTTGGATTGAAGGTGGCAACTTTGGGAAATTATATTAATTTCTTTTTACTGTACTTCAGCTTAAATTTTGATTGTGTCCGAATCGTTAGTGAAAATAAAATGAAGTGTGTCAATTCAGACACTGTGTCCAAATTTATTGTGTCCTATTCGTCAGTAACTCGTAATTGCAGCCAGTATACCGCATAAATTGGGCAAACTTTGCTTGTTATTATCTACCAAGGTCAATTGTTGGTTCAACGCTAATTATTAGCTTTGTTCAAGACATTTTTGTACGTGAAAAAATGGTCGCCACAGATCATAGAAATCTGCAATTAGAACTTGTTTTGTTTGACCTTTTTTGAGTTGGTAATTCATCGAATAACTCCTCCCGCTCTAGGTAGAGCGAGAGGGAGTATCAGACTTACTGACTAAAACACACCTGTGTACCTTCAGTTGCTTATTGCAATCGTTAACTCTTTCCAACAATCCTTCAGTTGTTAGGCCATACAAATCTCCATTATGCTGTTATGAAAAAATAAAAAACTGGCCAAGTGCGAGTGGGACTCGCACACGAAGGGTTCCGCACTACAATATTAAAATCAATGAAAATCTGCCAAAAATGCCGACAAAATAACGTTTCATATCAAGCCTTTAATTTTTTAACTTTGTTTTGATTTTATTACTTGTTCACCCTCTCCTCATCCCCTAGAGAACCTGACTTGACTCCCCAGCAATAGGAACATCCACCACGCGAGCCCAGTGCGGGTTTGGTGGATGTCACATGTCTTTGAATTTTTGATTCTGTTTTCTTTTTTTTTAGGTTATGTTTAATATTTATAGAATACGTAGTTACCTACTTTTTTATTGTAGTTTGTCCTGTGCGAGTCTCAAAGAAATATTTTCTTTCTTTCTTTATTATAAGAGTTCCGTTAGCACCCTTCAGATACGGAACCATAAAAGACATGCCTGCCGGACGTTATTTAGTACCTAAAGTTATTAGTGTAAAAACTCGCAGCCAGTTGAGTGAGGCTATATTATTTTGATTACACAAGAGACGCAATAACTCTGGCCGCTGTCAAAAATGTATGGAATAAATAAGTACGCCGCACTATACTTGGACATTAACTTGAAATGGTGGAATAAGTCGTAATAAGTGTGTTCATCGCTTTGATAAATCAACGCTGCTTCTTTTACGTAATTTACGTGAAACTGGAGGAACACAAAAAGGAGGGGGGCTAGACTTGAGGCGCAGACAGTTGTATACAGGGGTATTTGTTCAAGACTAGAGATGTGCCGCTGCCGGCAATATTGCCCGATGTGGGAATATGGCTGGCAATATTGTCACCAATATTCTTACTTCGGCCACAATTACAATTCTTCTGCCTTACCTACCTTCTGGCTTACTTAGGCAGAGAATTGTAAACTGGCATAATTACAATAGGCTAGTTACCGTAAAAAAATTAATTAGTCCGTCTTTTAGGATTTATTTTTGGACACCAACATTTTTGTTGAGCATTTAAATTCGAACAGGGGTACAACGTATCTGCCCATTAGTTATAGAAACACAATAGCTAAGCTATTGGCTTATTATATTAACACAGACATAAGTAGTATGTCGAAGTCTTGCGTAATTGACACCACAATAATTAGTAATAATACTAATAATCACGTGGTGAACCATATTAACCGTAGCACAATAGCTACGAATATTTTTATAAAGTCGACGAAGGAGGTCCCATGTGTCACTTTAGAAAATCCTGTATTTAGCGTAGAAACTACAATTAGTTGCAACTCAATGCCAGGTGATATTATAGATTTGGGGCAAACTCCGGATCATTTAAACTAGTTCATAAGACAACAGAGGGTACCGGTAACATAATAGTTATACCAACCATCAATAAGGTATCTTCTTGCTCTCAAATAGTTAAACAGCAAAAAGGGTCCCAGCAGCACAAATTAAAACTATTTCATCAAAATATTCAAGGTATCTCTTCTAAATTATTGGAAATTGAAATGTTATTAGAAAAATCAATGTTCGATGTAGTATGTATTAGCGAACATTGGTTGAAGGATTACCAGGTTACCATCAGTTATGAAAATTATAGTGTGGGTAGTTGTTTTAATCGGAAATCTATATTGCGTGGTGGTTCCCTGATCTTAATAAAAAAAAGCTTAAAATTTAAGCAACGTAATGATATAGTTAATTTGTCAACGGAACATTACATAGAACTGTCTTGTGTTGAGCTAGATAAGCATATTATAGTGTGCGTGTACAGACCCCCGAACCCTCAAAACTTTAGTCTTTTTGAATCAACAATGGAAGATATTCTCGCCAAACTTGTAGATAGTAACAAATCCATAATTATTTGTGGAGATTTTAATATTAATATTTTGGAAAATAATTTAAATAGCAGCAGATTTTTAAATCTTTTTAAATCATTTCATTTGTCTAACGTTTTTACAGAACCAACGAGAGTAACCCCAACCTCTGCAACTTGTATTGATAATGTTTTCTGCAATTGTGACTATCTAGATAAAGCTATAGTAAATTATCTTCCGTCTGATCATAGTGGACAAACGGTAACTTTTATGTCTCAAGCAGCCCTGGAAAAGACTCAGATTCAATTCAGGCCAATTACAATTGGCAAATTAACTAAATTTAATAGTAACTTACAAAATAAGTTAAATGTTCTAGGCCATGATATTAATGATGCCAATAAATTTTATGATAACTTCTTTTCATTGGTACTAAATGAATTTAATACAGCTTTTGAAAAGAAGTCGAAAAATATATTCCCAAAGTTTGTTTTTAGTGACTGGGCGACTAAAGGTATTAGAATAAGTAGGGAAAGACTGTATGAGCTATATGGCCTTAAGCCATTCTTCAATACTGAAACCTTCAATAAATATGTAAATAAATATTCTAAACTTTTCAGAAAGATTTGCAAGGTAGCAAAGGCCCTGTACATTAGCAACAAGATCAAATCCGCAGACAATAGAATAAAGACTGTGTGGAAAGTAATTAATAGTGAAACTGGTAGGAACAAAGTACGCAGCACGGATTTTTTATTAGAGACTCCACATGGTCCCAAAAGCTCTAACATAGAAGTAGCCCAAGAGTTTGTGAATTATTTCACCAATGTACCTCTTAGGACAACGGAAGCTCTAAATTCCTCCCCTGAAGCCTCAATTACTCTATTAAAAGCAAACTTGCCAGGTTGTCCGGTTGAATTTCAATTCAAACATATAAACCCTATGACAGTCATAAAGGCTTTCCGGCAAATCAAAGTCAAATTAACTGAAGACCTATGGGGAATGTCTGTTAAAGTATGCACATCAATAATTGAGACTATAGCACCATACTTAGCTTTAATATTTAATTTGTGTGTGGACCAAGGCGTCTTTCCAGATATAATGAAATACAGTAAGGTTATACCACTTTTTAAATCAGGTGACCATAAGGACACTAATAATTACAGACCTGTATCAGTATTGCCGGTTTTCAGTAAAGTGTTTGAAAAAGTTATGCTTAATCAAATGCTTTACCATTTTAATAGCAATAAAATCTTTCACGATCAGCAGTATGGTTTCACCAAAGGTCGTTGTACGACTGACGCTGGTGTCACTTTATTAAAACATATATTTGCAGCGTGGGAAGAAGCCCAAGATGCGATAGGGATTTTTTGTGACCTCTCAAAGGCTTTTGATTGTGTTAATCACGAAACCTTGCTTTTAAAGCTTGAACATTATGGGCTAGGTAAACTTGCACTTAGCTTGGTAAAATCTTACTTAATTGACAGGCAACAGCAAGTTCAGATAAATGGTGTCAATTCTCCGGGTTTGAAAGTCAAAATGGGTGTACCGCAAGGCTCAATATTGGGTCCTTTCCTCTTTTTAGTATATATAAATGATCTACCGCATCTATTAAAAAAACAACCACATATTGTATTGTTTGCTGACGATACGTCGTTAATTTTTAAAATCAATAGACGTTCTACAAACCTTGATGACGTAAATAATGCTCTACAGCAAGTCCAAAACTGGTTTACTGTTAATAATTTAGTATTGAATGGAAAAAAAACTAAGTGCATAAGATTTGCGTTACCGAATGTTAAAAGCAATTATTCTGACATAGTATTGAACAAGGAGAAAATCGAGTTCGTTGAGAGTACGGTTTTCCTAGGGATCACGCTTGACTCGAGGCTACAATGGGATCCTCATTTAACATCTCTGGCAGGACGGCTTAGTTCAGCAGCATATGCTGTCAGAAAAATCCGCCAATTAACTGATGTAGATACTGCGAGACTAGTCTATTTTAGCTACTTTCATAGTATTATGTCTTACGGTATTTTGCTATGGGGACGGGCTGCAGACATAGAGTCTATTTTTATACTGCAGAAAAGAGCTATCAGAGCCATATATAACCTTCGCAGACGCGATTCCCTTAGGGAACTATTTAAAGAAATAAACATCCTGACGGTCCCTTGTCAATACATTTATGAAAACATCATGTATGTTCGGAAAAATATTCATCTTTTTACTAAGATAAGTGACAGGCACAATTTTAATACTAGGAATAGGAACAAATTAGATCAACCTCGATTCAGATTGGCTAAAGTACGTAGCTCTTTCATGGGGTACTGTGTAAAATTTTATAATAAAATACCAATTGAGATTCTACAACTAAATGAGTCCAAATTTAAAACATGCATTAAACGCACACTATGTAGACAAGCATATTATAAACTGGAAGATTATCTCCTTGACAAAAATGCTTGGCTAAATGCTGGTCCTGCTCCACAACTACAGCCACTTTTACCTTCAAATTAGTTTTTTTTTTTTTTTTTTATAAATATATAAATATATTTCTAAATATTGGAAGAGATACTATTCCCCTTTTTGTATTTTTTGCTTTCGAAATGTATTTTTTATTTATTTGTTTATTTCAGTAGAGCTTATGATAATTTATTACTTTTTTTAATTGGAAACTAAATAGCATTGTATAATGTAGAAGCACTTTCTTCTTTTTTTCAAGTTTTGTGAATGTGAAGCACCATGGAGCATCTCTATTAGGTTACAACTTGTTTGACATTACGAGCATGGCAGTTGAGAGTTTGTCATGCTCACCCAAATGTCTTGCTGGTGGTGGCACGTGTTATTGGGTCATTCGGTTCCCTTTAAAATGGTTGAGCTGAGTGGGGCTGATGCACGTGTCATGCCCGTGAACGGGTCCATTGGTTGAGACTGGTCATCTCTTGGCTGCCAGTGGCTTAATTCGGTTTCTATTTTTAATTACATTTAATAAAAAGAATAATAAACTATTATTATTATGTATCTACCAACATTGTGCTCACATATTAGAAGCGACAAGAAATATGTAACCAAGATTTATGTAACTCAATATTATTTTAAAAAGAGTGTCCATGGAGTTTCTTGCACGTTCTTCTCCATAGAGACCTACGTTTTGGAACGTGCAATTTAGCTTCACTTTTCTTGGACTGACCGACATTTGACTATTCAAAAGTGCCTGCAAATGGTCTATTTGAAATAAATGATTTTGAATTTTTTGAATTTTTAGATTATTCAAAAATAAGGGACATGTATTTTTTTATTTGTAAATTAAACCAAAAATGACAAAGATATAGCTCATTAAAGTTACGCTGTGACGTGACGCCGTGCTACATTTTTTCGCACGGGGTCACACGTAACTTTAATTCATTAAACCCCAAGCGAACGCCGGCGTTCGCGCACCTATTGTCTTTCAATTGTGTCTGTCATTATCAAGATTGAAAGGGCTTTTAATTAATGGGCTATATCTTTGTTATTTTTTGTTTAATCGAATAAAGAAAAAAAACGTGTCCAATACCCAGAAGAAACCACCCAGGAGGCTTACTTAGGCAGGGAATTGTAAACTAATCTTACTAACTTTCTGTCACAACTAGAAGGTTGTGATATTTGGTAGTTTTATGACGTCGACTGTAAGACTCATCTACCTAAGCATGGGGATTAGAAACGACTTTGTCCCGTAATAAATGGCCACCTGCCCCAGACGTTTTCTGTGTAAATAGCAAATGTAATGAAAAGGAAAGGATAATCCCACTTTAAACAGCGTAACTGCCATTACCGTAGCAATTTCTTTAAGTTTAAACATAAGTAATGTATGCAATAGCTTTCGTTCAGTGGTCTGTAAATGGAAGGTTTTATTGCCAGCAACTTCAGCCGCGTGAAAGTAGAAAATTGTTCCAAGCGTACATACTCCCAGGATAAAAAGTATCCTATGAGCGATTCCAGGGCATGGTCTAAGTCAGATATAGTCAACCTGCGGGCCGCATGTGGCCCGTCAAGCATTTCTAAATTCCTCTGTAGTCTAGCACAATACTGTGCTATTATTAATATTTAGAAGATAAGGGGCTATGCATCACCCATAGTGTAGGGGATGTAGGCACTTCGACATAAAATATCTATTTTGACTCGCCACCTTGTTAGAGTAACTCTTTTAGCCCGGAGGCTTCCAAGAAATTTAGAATACTCCTAGCTTTTAGAGTTTTAATCTCCTCCGGGCGAATAATGTGTCGGCCCAGATGGAACCTGCGTTTGTGGATAAGAGGTTTGCAGTGGTCGGTTAAGGCGCGGGCTATCGCACAGATGGTCGTCCTGCTAAGCTCAAGAAGCTCGGCAGTTCGTTTTTGTGAGTAGCCTTCTATGAGAGATTTGGCGTGTAGCAGACCTGGTTGTACCAACCAGTGCTTTTTTGAATCGCTATACTGTGCCATAGTTCTATATTTGTTTTACTCAGTACTTAGCAGATTCATTGTACGGAAATCTACTTACTAGTTCACTCCTTGACGATGCACACCAACAGCTCCAACATCTTCTTCTTCCTGTCCCTATCCCATATGACCTCAGTTGGCGCAATACCAACTCCAACATACCGACAAATAAAATCAAATAAAATATGTTAGTGGGACTAAAATATTTAAATGTTTTACAGAATTTGCTTCACCATATAAAATTTAAATATGTTGGTCCCAGTGTGCGATGTGTGAAACAATTATGATCACGCTAACAAAAAAAAAAAAAAATGCAGCAATTTTATCAAAAACTGTCCATTTGTTGAAATTCCCATTTTATTAAATGTAGTTTTATTTTGCTGTACGATGGGCCGCCCATCGTGATAATGGTCGAAGCGATATATGGCCCTAGAAGAAAAAAGGTTGAGTATGACTGATCTTATAATATATAACTTCACCGGATGTTATAGAAGTACCTTATGACTACCACTCCTCTCTCCCTCTACTCTTCTCTTACCTTTTTGACTAGCTTTTTGCAATTTTATTATCACGAATCCTAGCTGGAAGTGACTTCATAATTTGAAGTAACCATTTTATTGTGTTATCACGTCAAAATCCTCTTAAATTGCCCTTCATTGCTCCTCAATTTACCACAAGTTAGAAGGGAACTGAATAATCTACTTTGCACTACCGCAAATCCCAATTTAACCTCAGTTCCCTAACTATACAAAACGGTAATAAATCCTCTCCGGCACTGCTAACCGCTCCAGTATTGATATGACCTTCGCCTTGCACCCTAGTCGCTATTACGATACTTCCCGAGGTCCCGTCCGCCTGCAAGTGCTGTGGGAAACTAGCATCCGTAGGATATGTGTAGTTTTAGAGTATTGGGATGTTCTTTGTTGCAAAAGGGCCTGCGCACACTTCAGACAAAATAGTCTTAGACAAACTTGTTTCGCATAGACGAGCCTGTCTTACACTTGCGAAACAAATCTGTATCAAGTGTGTGCAGTTTCTAAATGTCCATGCTGCTTTGTAACTATACAAGGCGCCAGATAAACTTAAAATAAAGCGCATTGACCTTTTCCTAATATCTCTAATATTTAGTACCTTCAATTACCTTAAAAACCTTCAATTAATTGTTTATCAGAAAATGATCACGATAGATGTCGATTCAAGACAGCTGATGTCATCAATTCCATTTTTGAAATTAAGAATGTCAATAAATGTAGGACAACGACCGTTATTCGGTTATTCTACTCTTATTTGTCGCCTACCTTAGTTGCTTGATTGGAATTCGGAGCGCATGTCTTAAGGTCATACAAGCTAGGGTATACCTGAAAGGTTTGCCTGCACAGTTACATCTGTCAGGTAAGCTTGTATGGAAAGCTGCACGGTTGTGCAACATACTCGCTCCGGTAATAATAGGTAACCGATTTTTAGTAGGAGAAAAATAGAACACTCTGATAGCAATAGTGCAACGCACACGTCCTATAAAAAATTGGTCAGAAAAATACAGAACCATGTTACAAATATACAAAATCGGCCCGATTATCTGTCCTACAAAAAGACTGACGTGGGTGGGGCGGCCTTACCTGTACAGGCAAACCTGTCGGGTATAGGTAACCTAGCGTGTATGGCTACCTTTAGCAAGAAGACCTAGGTCTTAAACAATGGGTCCATTTTAGACCATAGATAGAAATAATAATGATCTGATCCTAGAACTTGATCAGACTTAGTTAAGACTAGAACAATAGTTCATCGATGCTTCTTTAGTGTCTCATATTTACACCCCTGCTGCCTCTAGGCATAGCCAAAACTATTCCAGTTCTGAACAAGCACCACATTAGATCAGACTGACAGACGCAAAAGAAATGGTGTTTATTTATACATCAGACTTCCTATAAATAAGCCTCAACATCTAAATCTGGAACTTGATTAGACTTCGCTATGACTAGAAGAATAGTTCATCGATGATTCTTTAGTGTCTCTTATTTATACCCCCGCTGCCTCTAGGCATCGCCAAAACTATCCCAGTTCTGAAGAAGCACCACATCAGATCAGACTGACAAACGCAGAAGAAATCGTGTATCTTTATACATTAGACTCTTCCTTTAAATAAGCCTCAACATTTGATCCTGGAACTTAATCAGACTTCGTCATCGATCAGAGTTCATCGATGCTTCTTTAGTGTCTCTTATTAACACTCCTGCTGCCTCTAGGCATCGCTTAAAGTATTCCAGTTCTGAAAAAACACACCATCAGATCAACGCAGAAGAAATCGTTAATATTTATACATCAGATTCTTCTTTTAAATAAGCCTCAACATCTGATCTTAAAACTTGATCAGAGACTTCGCTAAGAACAAAGCAATAGTCCATAGATGCTTCTCTTTTGTCTCTTATAAGGTACATTCAGGGCCCGATCTAAGAGGGGGGGCGAGCCGGGCATTTGTCCAGAGCGGCAAAAAATGAGATGGCGTAATTGACGTATTCCTATCTTCCAACCTAGCCATTAGCCATCCATACAAAAGTTGGCAGGTTGAGAATTTTTTGTACCACTTCCCAATCTACTTCAGGTTGGATAGTAGAAATATAAGACATACAATTGCCGTCACGGATCTTGAGCGCTGCTGGCTTCAAGTGCGCAGAAGTCAAATATTCGGTCTCTCTAGTGGTGCGAAGTTAGACGCGGTGGCGGGGAGTGTCAGTGATTGGCTCGCCGCGCCACCGCGTCATAGACGTCACTCCTGATTCGTTCCCTGCGTTGCTGCATGTATCTAACAACGAAGACGATTGGCTCGCCAGTGTATGGAATGCGCAAACCGATCCCCACTCTGACGCCGAGCGCTCAAGATCCGTTTCGGAAATTGTAAGACTAATCATGACTTAAATGGTTTTGTGTATGTAAAGGGCGGTGAAAATTATCTTTGCCCGGAGCGGATAAATAGCTAGATCGGGCTCTGGGTACATTGCGCACATGTGGGCCACTTACCCCGATTTGGGCGCGTCGGTCTTCTTACATTTCATATGGCAACTAAACTTGCAGAGTAAAGCGCTGCTCCGTACAAATCAGGCATGGTCCACGTGTGTGTCGGTCAAGTGTAATTCGCGCTATATCCTAACATACTCGTGCAACCTCCAGGCATCGCTCGAAGTTCGTCAGGTGGGCAGACGCGCCGTCAGTCAGCTGGCAGGAAGAGGAATGGGGGATGAGATCGTCATCATACACTTCAATGATGTTTATAACATCGAACAAACTACTAGTAAGTATTTCACTGATTTTACAATAATGATAATCTTAACCCAACGACCTTAAAGTCACTAGATGTCTAATAACAGGCGGCGCATGTCTGTCAATACATATGACTTATAGATCTGATGTAAGTCGCAACAGAATAATTTCCAAATAGTCACGGCCAATCAGAGTGCAGTACCCCCGCTCTCCCGTACCAATCGAAACCCAGTACCAGTAACAATTCTGTCAGCTATACAGCCTATATAGCTTCATCCCTCTAATAGTTCAGGTTTGGTCGTCAAATGAATCGTGTTAAGAGCTCGTGGTAGGCCTCCATGTAAAATAGCTGAGATCTTTTTTAATGTTTTCTTCATCTCTTTCAGACACGGAGCCTGTGGGAGGTGCCTTAAGATTCAGTACAGCTGTGAAGGCGATGCAGCATTTAAACCCCTTAGTACTCTTCAGCGGAGATGTCTTCTCACCTAGCATGTGTAAGTCATTTGATCTTTCCCTTTTTTCTTTCGATCAGCCATAGACTTCACGTACCTACCTATAAACACATACACAAAGCAATTTTACTCGTTACGACAATTCTGCTGTGATCCTATGAGGAGTTCTGTTCCATATCTTCGATGTTCATCATCAGATCACAACAATATTTCTATGGGATCAACTTGAAAGCATAACCTTTCAATCAAAAAACTAATTTTTAAAATCGGTCCACAATTGACCAGGAGATCGGTGAATATATATGACGGATGGTCAGCTCCATCGTTGTTTTTAAAAAGGGTGACGTCAGCATTGCTGACGTCACGTTCTTGGTTATTTTCCATCTTTTAAATTAAATCACTTGGTACACTTTTATTAACTTTATTCAGTGACGTAACAATCAATATACATACAACAGTATAACAGTAACCGTACACTATGACTCACAGAGATGTGTTCCGTCCAACGGCTCGTGCGCGACTGAGCCGCTCTAATGCCGGCGCCTATATTTATACAGACCGACCACGTGCTCGACGCACATGTTCGAGTTTTTAGGTTATGATTTTAAACATTATAAATAAATAATCATTTTGACAATCTTTTAGAATAGTTAAAAAGATAATTAATTAAACCATGCAATTATAAAAATAACAATCAAAAATAAATAACAATGACGTAATTTAAGTTTTTGACGTAATTTAAACAATGATTTCGTAATCATAATCTTAAACTAATTATTCGTTGATGTAGTCCAGTTCCATCACACTGACGAGGTGCTTCAATTAACGTATTTGCGCCGATACGGCCATTCTGACAGGCGGTGCGTGCTCTGCACCGGCCTGTGTTTTAAAGTTGTACTGGTCTGAAACAACGAGATTTATTTTTGTTCTTTGAGTTTGGTATCTGTAAGCAGCTATGCTACTGATGAAGATACTTTATAAATAACCAAACATTTAACTTATGTTGGCCTTTTTGTAAAATATTTTGTGATCAATCATAATGTCTTGTACTCTTTTGTAGGTACTTATGTATTGACTTTTGTTTGTTTTATTATGTGTTTCGACCCTCCATCACGTCTACACACATTTTATTTCTCGGAGATTCTCGTTGAAACTGGAAGATGATTATGTTGCTGTGCTCTGGGCGGTCCTGTTCGCCGTGGTACACAGAGGCTCTATTGGGAATATGAACAAGGTCGATGCTGTGTTATACACAGAGGTTCTAAATGGTAAAGGATAAAGAAGAATATCTCTATAAAAGTACTTTGCTACTTACGGTTTATTGTGGGTGTGTGATAGCCACATTTGAGTTTTGTGTTTGTTGCTGTAGTACCTCAGTTCGGGAGGTGGACGGCGTTGGTTGTATTGCCCCAGCTGGCATTGTAGGTTGTTCATCATCAACCGCCGATACGGTTGCCTGATCGCCTGGTTTTGGAGCACGCCGAAGCTGATCATGCGCCACCTTACGTGGTCGTCCTCTACCAACGACTCTTTTTACTAGGTAGCGGTCGTTATCTAGTACTCGACAGATCTCATAAGGTTCGCTGAACTTGAGATCTAATGAAGTTTGATTACGTGGATTATTTTTTATAAGTACGTAGTCTCCTCTTTGGAAAGGATGAATCTTAGCCTTCCGCTGATTAAAGCGCTGTCTGTCTTGTTCCGCAGATAAGGTCATTTTTTGTTGTGCATGTTGAGTCAGTGCTTCTATGTCCACAGTTTGTTCATCGATGTTCACAAGGTTTAAGAGTTCTGGTGGCACGCAATGTTTTCGCCGAGTGATGAGAGTGAGTGGAGCAATTCCAGTAACGCGGTGAGGAGTACAGTTTAAAGCTAACTGTAGTTCCTCGAGTACATTGTGCCATTGCTCAGTTTCGTAATTTTTTATCATAATTAATGCGTTTTTTAGTGTTGCCACTATTCTTTCAGCTTGTCCATTCGCTCGGCTGACTCCTGGTGCTATGGCATGGATGTTGATTCCAAATTGGTCACAATAGTTTTTGAACTCGCCTAGGAATTCTCTTCCTCCATCAACAATTATTTGTACAGGTGTTCCAAATAAATGCACATGTCGTTTTAAGGCACCCAGTGTACTGTACTGATTTTTATTGGTAGCATAGTAGAAGAGTACGTACTTTGTGAAGGCATCAATTGTAATGATGACATATTGTTGATCGTTTGGAGTTCCCAACTTCCCCGTTATATCCATGTGTATAACTTGAAAAGCAGCGCTTGGCTTTTGGATTGGATGTAATTGGGCTTGTACCGCACCTGATGCCCCTTTAGATGTCCTGCATATCACACAATTATCTACGAAATTGCGAACAGTGGTGCTCATTTTGTCGAACCAATAGGTTTCCTTGATTTTCTGCAATGTCTTTTCCCAACCTGGGTGTTTCAGTGCTGTATGGTAAGAGTTTATTATACTCCACTGGAACGATTTGGGTACTACCGAACAGGCTTGTTCTCCAAAAACTTGATCTTGTATAACTTTCTTCAAGACATCATCTTCTAATATGTAACCATCCACTGGGTTATTATCTCGTAGAGTATCCATTAAGGGCCTTAATGTTTGATCTCGGCGTTGCTCGATTTTCAACCAGTCCAGATCTCTCGTCATGATATTGACTGCAAGTTCAGTTGGATTTCTGCTGAAGAAATCGGCGTGTTGTAGGCGTTCACCTTTACGGTATTCTACTTCAAAATCATAATTCTGTAGAAATGCCCACCAACGATGAATTCTTGGGAGTAGATCCTTCTTGTGTTTAGACGCCTTCAAAGCATTACAGTCAGTAATAACAATAAATTTGCGGCCATAGAGGTATTGGCGAAAATGCTTGATAGCGCGCACCACTGCTAGTGTCTCCAATTCGTACGAGTGGTATCGGCTTTCGGCATCCGTAGTCCTCATACTCATGAAGGCGACTGCGTGCTGACGTCCTTCAATTATCTGTACAAGTACCGCACCAAATCCCAGACTACTTGCATCAGTATATAACTGTATTGGTGCTCCTTCTTGAAATATTGTTAATACAGGAGCTGACGTCAAAATCTGTATAACGTCATTCCGAGCTTTCTCATGTCTATAATTCCATTCCCACTTTGCACCTTGTTTGGTTAGTTCGTATAATGGTACCATGATTCGTGAGAAGTTTGGAATGAATCTTCTGAAATACCCCGCTAGGCCATTAAACTGCCTCACCTGTTTAGCTGTTTTGGGTACTGGTGCTTTAATTAGAGCTTCCACTTTCTTTGGACTTGGACGTACCTGTCCATTCGAGATTACATTGCCCAAATATACTATTGAACGTTTAAAAAAACTGCATTTGTCAGCGTTGATTGAAAATCCAGCTTCCTGTAAGGCCATGAGGATGCGCTCAATCTTCGATAATCCTTCTGTAAACTCCACGCATTTACTTAGTACGTCATCCACGTAAACTTGAGCATCGGTACCAAGCAGTGAGAATAGAGCCTTATTAATGCATCTCTGGTATACTGCGCAGGCATTGCTCAGCCCAAATGGCATGGTCATATATTCGTATAAGCCATCAGGAGTCACGAAAGCAGTTTTCTCAATTGAGGATTCTGAAGTCGGGATCTGATGGAAACCAGCAGCCATATCCAAGCTGGTGTAATAGTTGCCATTGGCCAACTGATCAATTTGGTCTGCAATTAGTGGCAGCGGGTAATGATCACGTAATGTGTTGGAGTTTAGTTCTCTAAAATCCACGCACAGACGATCATCGCCATTCTTCTTCTTGACCAAAATTATAGGACTTGAAAATGGTGACTTGCTTTCACGAATAATCTTATGATCCAGAAGCTCCTTAATGATTTCGCGAACTTTCTCCCGTTCAATTGGGCTTAGACGATATGGTCTTCTCTCCACGTACTTATCAGGATTCTTGAGTCGAATTTCTAATTTTCCGGTGTTGACACGTGTTGTTGGAAAGCCACGAATAAACAAATGCTCATATTTGTTTAAAAGTGAGTGCAATTGAGCAATCTCATCAGCGTTAGTGAGATCACAATCCAGTTTGTCAAAGATCGGGTTCTTAGTATTCAATTGGTTGATTGTTTGTTGTCTAATGAGTTTAGTTCCAGTCGATGTGATAATCATACTTAAATTCGTGTTGTTGATTAAATTCATCCCAACCAGTATGTCTGTAGACATTTCGTAGTCAGGCAGTATGTAAAATTGTAGCTCAACTCTGATGTCATCAATGATGCATACAGTAGACAACGTTGTCAGAGACAATACCGGAAACCGTCCAATTCCTCTCAAGTAGTTTACCGTTTGAGTCCTTTGTCCCGGTAATGCTTCAGCAATGGTTTCTTTCATGATTGAACATTCTGCTCCACTGTCGAACACAGCTTGTATAGACTGCAAGCCTATTTTTATATTGATCGGTGCTAGCTTGGGTTTTCCAATGCAGTTCACGTTTGATGTTAGTGAACGTTCACGCTTAAAGCACACTTCATAAGTATGGCCCACTTTCTTGCAGAATGTACAGGTAGGCGTATTGGTTTGCTTCGTATCTTTGTTTGATGGTTCAGCATTCGCATTGGTATCTGAAGTCTTGGGCTTGAATCGACAATCGTTCGAGTTATGGTTGTTTCTTTTGCAGTAACGACAGAACGAAGATGATTGAGTACCTTCTGAAATTCGTGCACGTTTGTTTGGTACCGTAGAATTTGAACTTGGATGTGGGCGTTTTGTTCGTATTGAGGAGGCAACTGAAATGAGTTCGGGAACTGTAGTTGCTCTTGCATTTAGAAGTTCTATTCTTAGCCGCTCATCATTGACACATCCAATCACGGCTTCTACGGCATCTTCATTGCCAAGCTTATCCTTAGTGAGTCGTTTCCACAGCACCCAAGCACGTGATAAATATTCTGCTATGTCTTTCGACGAGTCATAAACATGTTCACGAAAGCGAAGAACGTCTCGAGAATATCTGTTTTCTGGTTCAAATGTAGTTATGAGTTTATGGCGTAGTTCTTCCCAGGAGGATGTGGTCACCATCCAATCATCCACCCACATTTTGGCTCGTCCTTTCAACAGACGACCCACTTTCATGCGGACATCGAAGTCACTTAGCTTGTACGTCTCGATGGCTTTGTCCAGGTGTTGGCACCACTCTCGTACCCCAACATTGGTATCAGGGTCGAAGGATGGTAAATAGATATCGTTTATCTTGACTCTTGCTTCAGTAGGCTTGCAAAGGCGCTCTGACATCTGCTGCATCATCTGCATCATTTGCATAAGGAATTCTGGAGGTACACCCCCCATGGATGTGTTAGGCATGGGTAAATTCATCAGCGTCTGCATCTGCTGTTGTGTATTCACCGCTGTTGGTTGTGGCGATGGTTGATTTGCTGATGAAGTAGAAGCTGGGATTTCCTCACATCCCACTTCTGATGACGGATGGTCAGCTCCATCGTTGTTTTTAAAAAGGGTGACGTCAGCATTGCTGACGTCACGTTCTTGGTTATTTTCCATCTTTTAAATTAAATCACTTGGTACACTTTTATTAACTTTATTCAGTGACGTAACAATCAATATACATACAACAGTATAACAGTAACCGTACACTATGACTCACAGAGATGTGTTCCGTCCAACGGCTCGTGCGCGACTGAGCCGCTCTAATGCCGGCGCCTATATTTATACAGACCGACCACGTGCTCGACGCACATGTTCGAGTTTTTAGGTTATGATTTTAAACAATATAAATAAATAATCATTTTGACAATCTTTTAGAATAGTTAAAAAGATAATTAATTAAACCATGCAATTATAAAAATAACAATCAAAAATAAATAACAATGACGTAATTTAAGTTTTTGACGTAATTTAAACAATGATTTCGTAATCATAATCTTAAACTAATTATTCGTTGATGTAGTCCAGTTCCATCACACTGACGAGGTGCTTCAATTAACGTATTTGCGCCGATATATATATAAAAAAAAAAAAACATTCAGCTGAACATAGAACCTCCTTTTTTTTTTTAAGTCGATTAAAAACAGCAGGCTTACTCTTGAGTTCAATTCCGATCGGTCGACATTGAGATTGTGACGTTTCGTACCCTTGAAAGCTAGCGCCAAATTGGTTCAAAATTGCGTGACCATTTTGAGAACTAAGTGAAATCGTATATGTTGTCAATATTGTTTTCAAGAGTACCAAAACACGTAACGACAAAATTGACATTGCAATCGGATTGACTTTAGATTGAAATTGAAATTAATTTTAAGAGTAAGCCTGCAGATCATGCGCACGAATATTTACTAATGAATGCGTTCATTTTTATTCCAGTGAGTACGTTCACAAAAGGTGAACAAATGGTGCCGGTGTTGAATGAAATCGGAACGCATTGTGCCGTGTTTGGAAACCACGACTTTGGTGAGTGAAAGTCTAATGATAAGATCTTAGAATATATTTGTTTGTTTAGTATGTGCATGCAATAAATAAGACTTGATTTTGTAATTTTTATCGAAAGAAATTATGGTGGTTTGACATAAGTACGTACGTAGAAAATAACATTGGGAAACAGTTTTTTTTTTATTTAAATCAATTTAACTTATTACATACACGACTAAAAACTATAATTACAGTAAATTACAAAAAAATATAATAATAAAACCCTACGCTAATTATAACTAACTAAAATCAAACTAAAATATGGCGTCAAAAAACTCTTCCACGTCGCTGTCGACTGGTAATGTGCCCAAAAGGCTGCCACGCTGTATGGCAATGCTTGTCCTCTGTCCGAGGTAAAAACCAGCCCTTGAATCACGCGAATTGTCAACTAGACGTTTCGACAGATCTTTAAACAACTTGTGAGCACTCGGACATTGGGAAAATAACATCCTCGCCATTGTGGCACTTTTTAAAAAATATCAACTAAGAAGCGGAAAAATACATCATTTTGAATGACATCAATGATGTTCCAACAGTCTAAATGAGGATAGTATAAATAAACATTGTTATTTCATTGAGAAATTTGTTATTAGTGATCAGAGTTTCCTGTAATTAGAACAGATAAACATTCCACACATGTGCATTTATGACTCTCTACTATTTATGAATTCGAGCACAGTACTATGCTTTTTCTTCCGTATGTCCGAATGAAAAAGGAGACGGACAAACAGGGTTATTTGTAAAACACTGACAACCCCTCAGGGTTGTGTGACTAACGTCATAAACTACAACTTTTGTTCTATGACTTTTAAAACTTTGTCATAAACACCGCTAAATTTTAATCGTTTTAAATTAATAGTCGGCGTTGCGTACAAACTACCTACAGGTCATTAAACTCGCTCAGCTGACGTTTTCTTAAAGAAATTAATTTCGTACATGCGTAAATTAATACGAGTTTTGAAAAAAAGGTACTTTATTTTTTTATTTTATCTTTACAAATCGATAGTGTTTCATGTACCGGATCGACCCTCCACGACATGATTAAAATTTAACGGTGTATTTTAAGTTCATCAGATTTTCATACAAAAATTAAAATATTTTAATTGAACGTTCTAAATATTGCGAAGTTTATACAAAGCAAGCGATAGTACAATAGCGGAGGAGAGCGGGGAATCCAGCGGCGGGGGTGCTTCATGCGCTTGTGTCATGTTATATAGACGTAGATAGGTACCTACATAAACAATGTCCATTATCCACCAATATTCGTCATCATTCTCCATAGAGATCTACGCTTAAATATATTCCATGTTTCCAAAAAATCCAATTTCAGATTTCGGCCTAGACGTCCTCTCAGGCCTAGTAGCGCAGTGTAACTTCCCCTGGTTGATGTCCAATGTGATAGACAACGAGACCGGCAGACCTTTAGGAGACGGCAAGATCACGCACGCTCTCATGTGTAATGGACACAAGATCGGCTTCATCGGGCTGGTGGAACAGGTGAATATAGTCTTTATTCCATAGGTAGCTAGGTCTAAAGTGGTGCGAGAAGATCACGTACGCTCTCATGTGTAATGGACACAAGGTCGGTTTCATCGGGCTGATGGAACAGGTGAATATATATAGTCTCTATTTTATAGGTCTAAAATGGTGTGAAAAGATCACACACGCTCTCATGTGAAATGAACACAAGGTCAGTTTCATCGGGCTGGTGGAACAGGTGAATATAGTCTCTATCCTATAGGTAGCTAGGTCTAAAATGGTGTGAAAAGATCACGCACGCTCTCATGTGTAATGGACACAAGATCAGCTTCATCGGGCTGGTGGAACAGGTGAATATAGTCTCTATTCTATAGGTAGCTAGGTCTAAAATGGTGTGAAAAGATTTCGCACGCTCTCATGTGTAATGGACACAAGGTCGGTTTCATCGGGCTGGTGGAACAGGTGAATATAGTCTCTATTCTGTAGGTAGCTAGGTCTAAAATGGTGTGAAAAGATCACGCACGCTCTCATGTGTAATGCATACAAGATCGGCTACATCGGGGTGGTGGAACAGGTGAATATAGTCTTTATTCTGTAGGCAGCTAGATCCAAAGTGGTGTGACGAGATCACGCACACTCTCATGTGTAATGGACACAAGATCGGCTTCATCGGGTTGGCGGAACAGGTGAATATTGTTTCTATTCTATAAATAGTTAGATCTAAAATAGTGTGACGAGATCATGCATGTTTTTATGTGCAATGGACATAAGGTGGACTTCATAAGACTGGTAAAATAGCTGAATAGTCTCTATTCTGTAGGAAGCTAGGTCTAAAGTGGTGTGACGCGATCACGCACGCTCTCAGGTGTATTGGGCACAAGATCGGCTTCATTGGGTTGGTGGAACAGGTGAATATACGTTCTATTCTGTAGGCTGTAAGGTCTAAAGTAACGCAACTTGCCCTGGCTGATGTCCAACGTCATCGACCATTTATTCTGAATACCACATCAAGTATTACTTTATCGTGGTTCACAAACATTCACAGGTCCTGCAACAACTATCTGTAGACCATGCAAATAACTGCCAACCGTCCTACCAAATTCTGATTTAAATATTACTTTTCATTTCAGGAATGGCTAGAAACTTTAGCAACGATAAACCCTGAAGAGGTTACATTTCTAGACTTCGTACAAGCTGGTACGAAACTGGCCTCGCAGCTAAAACAAGAAGTAAGCGTACCTGTTTGATCTATACCGTACTTTCCTCATCTTACCCATTTTTTTCTCTAGAGTGAAGAGTGTCGTGTCAGACCTTTACTGAATAAAAACCCCACATATATCCTTCAGTGAGCAGTGGTGGCCGAGTGGTAACGGCCCCGACTTACGAGTTGTAGGTCGCGGGTTCGAACCCAGTCAGGCGCATTACTTTGTGTAATTTATTTCATCACCACTGCTCTCAAAACGGTGAAGGAAAACATTGTTAGGAAACCGGCATGTCCTAGAACCAAAAATTCGAAGACATGTGACATTCACCAACACGCACTGGGCCCGCGTGGTAGATTACGGCCCATTCCCTCTCCTAGAGAGGAGGCGTGAGTCCCAACAGTAGGAACATTAAAAAGGCTGACCAAGACCTCGTTTTCTAAAAATTCTGCGCCCGAGCCTACAAAGCTCACTATGGTTCAATATTTCTTTTGTAATGAGTTCCTAAGCACTTCCTTACGTTTTCCAGGGTTGTGAGTACGTGATAGCACTAACGCACATGCGCACTCCGAACGATATAAAGCTAGCCGAAGGGTGCAACGATATCGACCTCATACTGGGAGGACACGACCATGTGTACGAAGTTTTACATGTAAGTGCACGATATTCTTATGTTTTGTATGATTATTTTTTTGACAGACCTGTTGGTCTAGTGGTTAGTGGCCCTGACTGCTATACCGGAGGTCGTGGGTTCGATTCGCACCCTAGAAAATGTTTGAGATGACCGCGATCATTTTTTCTGTGTCTGGGTGTAGTTTATCTACAATATTTAGAAATATATAAGTATGTTTATCTTGCTTATGGATAAAGTGAGAAACCTTATGGATAAAGTGATAAATGAGTATATTAGGGGAAGTCTGAAAGTGGCGCCAGTGACTGAAAAGTTGAAAGGGAATCGTTTGTCTTGGTACGGTCATGTGAAAAGGAGGGATGAAACGCATGTTACTAAAAAAATTATGAGTTTACATGTGGATGGATGGAGGGGAAGAGGGAGGCCAAAGAAAAGATGGATGGATTGTGTGAGAAGCGATATGAAAGAAAAGGGAGTTAGTGATAGCGTGACGAGTGACAGGACAGAATGGAAGAAAACAAACGTGTTGCGCCGACCTCAAATAAAACGGGACTAGGGCAGGAAGATGATGATGATGATGAAGTATGTTTATCTTGCAAATTAAATTTGATCCACTTCCCGGTTACCGATTGAGCTGAAATTTTGCATGCATGTGTAAAGTAGATGACAATGCAAAATTATTATGACAGAGCTGATCTGATGGAACTTAGTAGTTAAACGACACAACCTCATCGAGTTTTGGATCAAATGATTCACCTTGACGAGTATTAATTATATAGGTACCTATACCGAGCTATAAAAGCTTGCTATGAAAGAAATTATATTCATTAAATTCTTTTTAGGGTTCCGTAGTCAACTAGGAACCCTTATAGTTTCGCCATGTCTGTCTGTCTGTCTGTCCGTCCTCGCTTAATCTCTGTGACCGTTAGCACTAGAAAGCTGAAATTTGGTACCAATATGTATATCAATCACGCCGACAAAGTGGTAAAATAAAAATTGGAAAAAAAAAATATTAGGGTAGCTCCCCTATATGTAAAGTGAGAAGTGATTTTTTTTTTAAATTTAAACCCTAACGTGTGATATATCGTTGGATAGGTATTTAAAAATGAATAGGGGTTTACTAAAATCATTTTTTGATAATGTCAATAATTTCGGAAATAATCGCTCCAAAAATAAAAAACAATGTGTAACTTTTGAACCATAAGTTTAGAAAATATGAAAAAAATCTGAAAAGTAGAACTTTATAAGAACTTTCTAGGAAAATTATTTTGAACTTGATGGAAAGAACAGTTTTTGTACAAAAAAGACAAAAGGGTTCTACAAAATAATTTCTGGACTAAGTTTGTAGTATAATCGAAATACGATTATTTATAAGCATTTTTTTAAGCTCATCAGGAAACTACGGAACCCTACACTGAGCGTGGCCCGACACGCTCTTGGCCGGTTTTTTTAAATCTTTTTCTGGTTTCAGATCAACAACAAATACGTAGTAAAATCTGGTACAGACTTCAGACAGTTCAGCAAGATCTGCATTAACTTTACTGAGGAGGGCATCACGGTGGACATCAACGAGGTCCAAGTTACCAGTGCCTTCGCCGAGGATCTAGTGTTGAAGGAGAAAACTGATAGGTATTCCTGTAAGTATACACTTGTATTTGTCTTTACATATCATAGTATAACCATAACCAGCCTTTTAACGTTCCCACTGCTGGGAATGGGTCGTAATCGCGAGTTGGTGAATGTCACATGTCTTCGAATTTTTGGTTCTAGGTCATGCCGGTTTCCTCATGATGTTTTACATTGCCGTTTTTAGTGCAGTGGCAATATAATAAATTACACAAAGTAATGCGCCAGGCTGGGTTTGACCGAGACCTACAACTCTTAAGTCGGGGCCGTTACCACTTAGCCACCACTGCTCTGGAACTTGGTATTCTAAGTCTGAATCAGAATCAGAATGTCTTTATTGTGGGCATAGGTTACAAACAGGTGTTAAAATTAAATAATAAATTATAGTTCCATTATGTCCTGCCAATTAGGCATACAATAATAAATTACAGATTATACTAAAAAAATATTTTAAAATGATTGAATCAAAATTTAGTTGGATTTTTAAATGTCAAAATTGAGTCAGAATTATAAATGTCACAATTGCGTCAGAATTATAAATGTCAAAATTGAGTAAGAATTATAAATGTCAAAATTGAGTAAGAATTATAAATGTCAAAATTGAGTAAGAATTATAAATGTCAAAAATACACAATTATTCAAGAAAAAATAAGAAATCCTGGATCGTGTAGTAAGCCTTATTGATTAAGAAATTACGTCTGGGTGTCTTGTCTTGCACTATTGGGCTGTGTAATGATATCTGCTCCAACCGACTGGCCTAGGGCCAGGTTCGTAGCTGGGTGTAGCTCGCTGTCCGGCCGTCCGGTAACCGACCAAGCCCAAGTCGTCGACGGCGCGCAATGTTCCCGCGCGCCTCAAGGAGTTGTCAGCAACAGCAGGGACCCAGCCGGGTCGAAGCCTACTGGGGCCAGGGTTATCCGAAAGGGCGCTCGAGCCCCGGTATGAAGGCTTGAAGGAACGGGGTGGGTCTTTTAGTCAGTAAGAGTCTGACACTATCTTCCGCTCCGCCCAAGAGCGGGGGATGTCAATGCATGATTTTTTCCCACCATAAAAAAAAAGGTTCGTAGCTGGGTAGTATCACGTCGGAGTCACCAATGTAATGATACGACTGTGTGTTCTAAAGTACTCTATACAGGAAAAGTTTTTAACCACTGCGTAAATTTTTTTTGGTGGCTCAGTGTAAGTAATAGAACACATTTCCATTTTTAGTTTATAACTTTTTTTTTTCACATTTTTCCACCTTGTCCCATTTTGAAATAAGCATAACATGGACATAATATTTTAATCGTAATACTATTAAATACTATGAATGAAAACGCGCTGGCCGCCGCCCGTTGTACGAGACGGGGGTGCGGGGGGAAGGGGGCGGGGGTATGCAGCGCCGGCGGCGGCCTTTGATGTGCGGATCTGCAGTACGTCACTTGCGGAAGCGGGGTCCGGACGTTCGCTCATATTCATCCCTGCGCGCGTGTGTGCCGCGTACTCGTTTCGTCACGATGTCGAACTTTACTCACCGCGAATACTACGAAATGGTGCGAGTGTATCTACTTAGCCACGAAAATTTACGAGCAGCACGAAGAAGGTATGAGAGGGAGAGCGTACCTCGTATGCGAGCCCAAGGGATTCGTAATCCTACGGTACCTAATGAAAGGACAATTCTTGCAGCAAATCAAAGGATGCTTGATCACGGCCAGTTTAGAACCCCGAGCCATGCACTAGGGTCTGGCAGACCTCGACTGGCAGTCGAAGCCGAAGACGCCATATTTGATTTTTTTGAGCGTAATCCGAGAGCCAGTACCTACGACGCGGAACGTCGTTTTGGTGTGAGCCAACACGCAGTATGGAAGCTGCTAAATACAGCTAAATACAGCCGGACTCCATCCATACCACTTCCAGCCGGTACAACAACTCCATGACCCAGACCCAGCACCACGTCGAGCCTTTTGTGAGTGGCTTTTAAATCACCCTGATGTAAACATCTTGTGGACGGATGAGGCATTATTCACACGTGTGGGACTCTACAATGTCCATAATGAGCACTGGTGGTCTTTCAATAATCCCCATTTAGTACGAGAGACGCATCACCAAATACGTTTCAGCGCAAACGTATGGGCATGTTATTAAAAATAAAATAATAGGTCCCATTTTTATCGAAGGCGCCTTGACCGGGTCACGTTATTTAGAAATGCTCGACACCACAATCGAAGAATTAATCGATGAAGTCCCATTGAGCTACAATAATAACTTTTATTACCAGCACGACGGCGCTCCGCCACATTACGCCATAGCGGTACGAAATTATTTAAATGAAAAATACGGGGAAAATTGGATCGGTCGGGGTGGTCCCGTACCATGGCCGGCTAGGTCCCCAGACCTCACTCCCTGTGATTTTTATCTCTGGGGAGAAGTGAAACGTCGGGTGTATGTAGAAGAGGCTCAGAGCCTAGATGACATAAAACAAAAAATAAATAACGCGTTCAATGAAGTGAAAAGTGATACTAGTGTCCTAAACAAACTAAATGCAAACTTATTTAAACGTGCACGTTTATGCCTGGAAAAAGGAGGAGGTCACTTCGAACAATACCTTAAATACTGTGATTAACGAAATGTAGAGGTAAGAAATTATAAACAATCTTAGTGTGTTAGGTTCTTTTTGATTGGACATTGTTGTAAATAGGTAGTTGATTGCAATTTTTTAAATACCTACGCCAGAATGCATTTTTTTCAATTCAAATTGTATCATGAGTAAGTATCATACATAAATGTTTTAATTTGAATGTAAAAATTTTTACTTGATTTATTTTCTGCATTTTGATGGTCCTAAGCCCATGAAAGTATGAAGGAAAAATTGGAGTTACCTAATCCTATAAAAGTAGCACGAAATTGCGGTCAGTAACCGCACCGCGTAGGTACTTACGTCGGCGCCGTCGCATCGAGCGAACGCACATAAGTACTTACCTACAACTCAGCTGATACAAGCTTGCCGGTCGAGCGACCAGTCGACGCGTGAGTCGGTCGACCGGGCGCCCGACTGGCAAGCGACCATAAAATAAATTTCTATGTAAATAAGTCTCGTAAGCGATAACTTTATTTTTTACTATTAACACATATCAAAATAAAAAATACGTGTTTATTAAAATATATTCAAGTTTATCATGTCAAAATTTGCGCACTGGTTAAAAACTTTTCCTGTATTAAGATAAATAACTGAGCTTATATTCTATCGATCATACAAATATTTGTTCCGTGCCCACCCGTGACTCGCTGCTCAGAAACTAACCTCTCAACCACTGGACCTACCTATCTGAACACCTTTCTTTGTTTCCAGCAATGATCGAAGGTAAAATGGACGAAATCCTGGGCAAGATCTGCGTACCGCTGGAAGGTCGGTTCTCCTGCATCAGAAGACAAGAGTGCAACCTCGGTAACTGGGTGTGTGACGTGCTACTGGCGGCTACCGGAGCTGACTTGGTGGTGCTTAACTCTGGCACCTTCCGCAGTGATCAGGTAAATCTGTTACACAAGCTAACGTTCGTTTTATCTCAATATTGTGACGACTATAAAGGTCACATATTAATTGTAGTTAAAACTGGCCACATTGTGGATCATTTAAGGTTTATGGTATTAAAAAAATAGATTGAATTATGAACAAAGAAAAATATTTAATTTAATTTTTTTTATTAACACAATTCAAAGGCTTCTTTATAATATAATTAGTCAAAGTCAATATAAAGCCTTTCATTAGCGTCTCCCCCCGTTACATATGGTGGAAGCGCCCGCCGGGTAGTTCCCCGTAAGGCCTTGATTATATTTTTTCAGGAATACGAGACCCCGATAGTTGAGGAAGAGTATGTTATATTAGAGTACTCCCCGATAGTATATTAGAGTAAATGCTTCAGAGTACAATTAAATTTTAGAGGTCAGTATCAGGTTCTATGTTCATTGAAATACGATTTGCGACCGTAACAAATATAGTTTTAGCATCCTCCTCCTTGCGTCCTTTATCCTCAAAGCTGAGGGTCGTGACCTCGAAGAATAATTTTCTTCTGGACTACATTTCGTCATGTTGTCCTATCTTCGGCGATGTGGATGGCGCCGCAGACTGTGGTCTCCAGTGTAACACGGATTTGGTCTGACCAACGTAACCGACTCCTGCCCCTGGGTCTTTTCCCGTCAAGCAGCTTTTCCAGGTTATCACCTCTCTTTCTAGCAATGTGGCCAAAGAAATCAAATATTCTTCTCTGGCATATGGTGTAGTCTCATGGGTGACCTGAGTTCGGCTGTTATGGAGTCGTTGGTCCGATGCTCTGACCAGTGAATTCCAAGCATTTTCCTCCAGCACCACAGTTTTAGCATAATTAGCTTTATAATTTCCGCACTCCTAGAGGCCTGAGTCCCAGCAGTGGGAACATTAAAAAGGCTGATGATGTTGAATGTCCGCACTGATAAGACGCTCCTTTCTCTTTTTTTTATTGCTATAAACTAGTGCTTGACTGCGATCCCACGTGATGGTGAGCAGTGTTGCAATCTTTTGACTGGCCTGTTGGTCTAGTGGTTAGTGACCCTGACTGCTATGCCGAAGGTCGTGGGTTCGATTCCCACCCAGGACAAATGTTTGTGTGATGAGCACAATCATTTATTCTGTGTCTGGGTGTAATTTATCTATAATATATATGTATTTAGAAACATATAAGTATGTTTATCAGTTGTCTAGTACCCATAACACAAGCTCTGCTTAGCTTGGGACTAGACGGCGTTGTGTGATAGTTGTGGAATAATATATATATTATATTATATTATATATCTCTGATGGTGAGGCGCACTAGTTTATGAGCCTATTCACTTTTTCCTTGAAGACACCGTCTTTAGGAGACGGTAAGGCTGCAATCCACCACGAGGTCCCAGTGCGGGTTGGTGGATGTCACATATTGACAATACAACCCTCTCAGTTCGTCTAATCATTCAATAGATTACTTGACACTGACCTTGCGAAAACTTGAAAAAAAAATTCGTAGGCTCTATTCTCAATATTTTCACGCCACTGAACGTAGCAAACATGTCTGGACTGTTTCTTTTTTTTTGTCATCCTGCATGCACGTTTTTGTTTTATTCTTGGTATGTGTACACGTTTCAGCAAGTCAATATCTTATCTTGTCTTATCTTATCTTATCTTTATATTCTGGACTTGAGTATAGGTTGAAAAAAAAATTGCTTATTTTTTTTTTTTTAAATTTAGCATATCTTTTGTCAATCAACATTGAGAATACTCGTAGAATGTAGATGCTCATCAAATACTATGTCTTCCAGGTGCATGCAGCCGGTGACTTCACTCTCCGCGACCTGTCCACCATCATCCCGATGCGCGACCCGCTCGTCGTGGTGGAGGCTACCGGGGAGGTTATCCTGCAGGTGCTGGAGAATGCCGTCTGCAAGTACCCTAGTCTGGAGGGACGGTTTCCTCAAGTACGTAAGCTTGACTGATAAAACTCCTGTACCCCTAGCACAGATGATAATTTGCAATCGTTAACGCTAGTAGAAAACTTCAAATGTACGGGAATGACGTCACCTCAACGCTCAGTCACGTGGTCAAAATAAAAGAATTGGGGACGTGGTGAACTCGAGGCGTTCCATGTAAGAGAAACGGTTGTAACTTGGCTAGGGGAGCTGTAGCCTTTAATTTAAAGTTGGATAAGTAATTATCAAAAAACTTCCCCCACTCTGGGTGGAGCGATGACAGATTTAAAAAGATATGCGGAAAAGGGTGTTAAGTACCTCCGTTGAAAAGGGAAAATCCCCTACCTAACGAGAGTTTTGTCTAGTCCAGGCAACTGCCCCGTGGTTGAGTTTCCGACTGTTGTTATTATGAATTTGATGCGAGTTTACTGTTTTGCGCACTGCAAACCAAATAAGCCAAATTACAGTGGCAGTGGGCAAGGGCACATGCTCGTAGAACGGATGGTCGATGGGACCAAAAGGTTCTAGAGTGGCGACCGCGCACCGGAAAATGCAGCGTTGAAAGGCCTCCCACAAGTTGGACCGACGACCTGGTGAGAGTCGCGGAAATGCGACGGATGCGCGAGACACAGGACCGGTCGTTGTGGCGACGCTTGGGGGAGGCCTAAGTCCATCAGTGGACGTCTTTCGGCTGAAATGATGATGATGACGGAAAACCAAAACCTTACAGGATGCGCGTTGAAACATAAGTTTGCAATAAACCGTTTTGATTGATGATTGAACACTGTCATTTTTTGTTGTGTAATAAAGCCTATTATTTCTATTCCAGGTCGCCGGCGTCTCATTCGCCTTCGACCCTTCAAAGCCGCCCGGCCATAGAGTAGCCGAGCAGGTCGTCAAAATAGGCGACGAGTACCTCCAGAAAGAACAAACGTATCGTCTAGCTGTCAAGCAATACTTACAGAAAGGCAACGACGGCTTCACGATGCTACCCCAGTGCAAAGTTATTGTAAGTGTGAACCATAGTCTTAACACAGTCCACCTGGCTTCTTATTTCGTTGGAGTAAGACTGATTTTCGTTGAACAATTATTGTAGCTAATATGCAGTTGATTGTACCAATAAGAAGAATGCACTGAATTCTGTAACACATTTTACATATGTATATTCAACTATACTTACGTGGAATATATTTTTTTTTTTCATCACCTGCTCGATAATGCATACGAAAGGTATCATACAATTCTCACCTAAAGCAAGTAATTCTGTACTTAGTAATCTAATGTAGTATGGTATCATCATGATAATAATCTAATGTTTTCAATTTGGAAGTTCAAAGTGAAAACAATAACACAAAACCCTCGCAGTGCTCGGGAGTCACTTATATAAATCCCTTACTGCATTCGGGATCAAAACTGAGCAACACTCGTTTCGTTCGGAATTCAACATGCTAACCGCGACTTATAGGCACTGTTTTATCCCCTAGTCACATAATCTACTATTAGCTACTGGTATACTAATCGTGGGCATATTTTGATCAGATCCCAGAAGACATGTGCCCTGAGATCGGCATGGCCATCCAGAACCACTTCGCAGCCATCAACGTACGCACGGGCAAGTCGCGGCCCAGCAAGCATCGCCAGTCGCTCGTCACGCTCAGCAGGAGGTATACATTTGTTTTACATAAAATAAACTAATGCTTAACGATCCCACCTAATGGTAAGCAGTGATATAATCGTAGATGGTGAGGCTCACTAGTCCATTAATACATTCTAAACTTGAAGACACTTAAATTATATTCGGATGACCGCAGCAGGCCAATTGTTTCAGCCCTTCGATGTAGGCAGTATAAAACGATAAGGTGAAACGCTTAGTCCGGACCGTAGAGGTATTAATAATGTAAGGGTGGATACTCGCCGTACCAACTCTTAGTCTGTACGCAAATTCTTTTCAACACAATTACTTTTCGAATGAAGTTCAGTTGCTGTTGTAATGTTTTGACCGTCACGTCAAAATAGTAAAAGCATGCAGTCAAGTATTACTTTTTTTCCGCAAAAATAATATATTTATTTATTTAACACTTTATGCACATGGGTACAGAGGCGGACTTAATGCCTTAGGCATTCTCTTCCAGTCAACCTTTGGGTGACGCGGAGAAAAAGTAGTGGTAGGTGCAATAAAAGAGTGAGAAAGAGGCAAATACAAGAATTTATATACCATAGGATAGATATACTAAAAAACCATAGAATAAATATAAAATCAAATTAATACACTGCATAAATGCACTAAAATAGTCAAATAATTGGTCCAAATCGACAATAGAAAAACATTAACGCTGTGATGAAACTACTGCCAACTTTTTACGAATCAACTCGCGAACTTTGATTTTGAATGTAAATCTGCTTGTTGCCAACCTGCGGCCGTATTATGACATCTTAAAACCATCATGTTTTCTGTGTGAGAAAAGGATAGTGCTATTCGTCCTGTATAATAATAATAATAATAATCCTTTATTGTCCAGAAAAGAACATAACATGATGTAATTAAATACACTATCCTCCACACTAGGATTCCCTGTGTCGTGGAGGGTAGTCTCTTTCGTCCTAACATACATACAATAATCGGAACAATAAGGAGTAAAGTAACAAATAAAAAAAAAGGGAAGCAAAAAACAAAACAAAAAAAAAAGTGTGAGTGGTATATATGGTGAGTTCGTGTGAGTTAGTTTGTGAGTGTATAATGTGAAAACATGACGGTTTTAAGAGGTCATAATACGGCCCCTGATCTCCAGTCATATGTCCATCACTAGAATATAAGTCGATGTGTGTGATAGTTGTGGAATATTTTATCACGTCATTAATTTTTTCCAGACACAGTCTAGTAAAGATGCTAGACGTGAGCGAGCTGGACGGGCCTCCGCCGCTGCGCCGCGCCTCCTCAGCCGCTATGGAGCCTACCTCACACACCGGACATCATAGGTATGCTAAGTAAGACTACTGCAGGCAGGCAACACTGATTACTACTATTTGACATAGTGATATGGTAGCGTAGTAGTTTGGTAGTTATATGACTGATTTATCTCACTGATTATAATTAGTGAGATATATCGTATAATTATACGATTGTATTGATTATGAATGTTTTAGTAGATTTTTTTTCTAAGCATCTAGACTTATAATATACAAGGTGTAAGGGACAGCCCTCCACAAACTTTAAGGACTCACTCAGTAGACAAAACTGATCAACCTTAAACAAATTTTTCAGGAAACGAAACAAAAAATCAGCCTCACCATACAAAATTAAAAACTTGATTGGACAGTTTGTAAGGAAAGGCAGCTTTTTGTTTCGTTTCCGGAAAAATTTGTTTAAGGTTGATCAGTTTTGTCTACTGAGCAAGCCCTTAAAGTTTGTGGAGGGCTGTCCCCTACACCTTGTATAGGGTGATTGGTAATTAGTGACCGATAATTATAAACGTGATTGTACTCATGATTACAGACAACTTTCCCAAAGAAACTTTTTTTTATACTCATTATTTAACTTTATTATTTAACCGGAACATGTAGGTTCCTATACTGATTACATACACCGATGACTTTGTTAGCGGCGCGGGTGCACTATCACTATTGTTGGTACATGAGACAACAGCGTTACGCGGCTAGCAGCTGAGAGGTCGCAGGCACGTGCGCGCGAATTTGCGCGAACAGCTGTTTTGTTAACGTGATGAAATATGATGAGTACTAAAAAAAATTTTTATTTGGAATAGTTTGTAATCGTGAGTACAATAACGTGTATAAGTATCGGTCACTAATTACAAGTCACCTTATATAATATGTAGATATGTTTTTATTACTTCCAACATCCCTACATTCCCGACTAGTATGTCTAGTATGACTATATTGTAGTTTTTGGTCAATAATATATTTTGTTTGTGTTAAGTGGTGTACGAATGTCGATGCATTCCTGATGAGTTTTGTATTAAAACTCATCAGAATGCTTTTCTCATAATCCCAACCAAACCCAACAGATCAAAAATGCTCATTAAGAGCCCTTTTACGTTTCGGCTTTACGCAAGTTTAGGTATTTTACGCACCGAGCGCTCGAGCGGGCGGCTAACTGCGCCACCGATACTTTCATTCATACTTCTCGCTTGCACTCAATACGGCGACTAAATGATCTTAATTTTCCGTAACTTAAGGTTTCTTAAGATGAAGGTTAGTAGGTGGAAATTGTTGACGTGTTATTTCAATTTTATAAAATAATTAATAATAATAATTGATTAATTGATTTTTCTTATTATTATTTTTTATGAAATATGTTCACATAATTTTTTTAATTGTTATGCAGTAATCGATTATAATATTTACAGTCAATAGCATAGTTGTATTAATTGTATATATTATAGTAGTATGGTTGCTGCAACGTATTCTAATAAATAAAACAACCAAATGTAATAGAATAGAATAAACTTTATTGTTCACCAAAATACTCGTAGTAACAATTTCACAGAAACTTAAATATTATTAATATAATATATTTAATTAACAAATATATTAATTATAGAAAGAGAAGAAAGAAGAGAATATTTTTTTAATTATTACCCGACTACGGAGGGTTATGATTATGATTTTGACAGGCTATGTACATATGTATGTGTGTTTGTGAGTATGTTAATTTGTTCCTTATAGCTCCTAATCTACTTATCGGAACTCGACATATGTGGTATCGTTAGAACCGTCTTAATCGTTCGCTGAACATATGCTATGTGACCTGTCACAAAACGCGATATGGCGCCCTCTAGCGGACAAAAATTAATGTGGTAAAAATAAAAATGGAGATAAATACGTCGTGTTTGGTATCATTTGAAAGGGCTTAACTTGTGTATTTCCAATATGTTACTAAAATTTAAAGTAACGCCCTCTAGCGGACAAAAGGTAATGTGATAAATGTTAAGATAAATACACCGTGTTTGATATCATTTGAAAGGGCTTCACCGGTACTTAGCAAAAATATCAAAAAACAATGTGGCGCCCTCTAGTGGTAAAAAAGTTTTGTTTTAAAAAAAACATAGTCCCCTAATGATGTCGTCCTTTCAGTGCATGCCTGAAGGAACTCAGCGTGGCTCCCCATTTCACTTCCTTCTCCTCTCCTCCATTCACTCTCAAATTTTGAAAAAGAATGGAAAGAGTAAAGTAAAACAGCGGCTGTACTCCCTCTTTCACAAAATTCACCTCTCAAATATACGAGATCTGCACTTAAATCTCGTTGCAGTCCATCACCACCTGGAGACTGAAAAAACTAGCTGTACTATTCCTTACGGAGACGCAGATCAGAGGTCCGTCGTCCGACGTGTCGGATCTTTCATACCCAGGGTTTACCTTGGAGCACAACTTCAAACCACTCGCGGGCGTATGTATGTATGCCCGGGACGACATCTGCTATCGGCGTCTCCGCAATCTTGAAGACTCCAGGTTCTCAACGCTTTGGGCTTTGGTCGACACGGGCCTAGATAAAATAATCTACGCTTGTGTTTACCGCTCACATAGTGGAGATCAGGAGACGTCCGGGCTCACACAGCATCTGAGTGAGGCGGCAGATGCGGCTCAGCAGCGGTACCCTTCCGCCCAATTGGTGTTACTGGGGGACTTCAATGCGCACCACCAAGAGTGGCTTTTCCCATACCAGTACACAGATCGTGCTGGTCGTGAGATGCGGAAGCTAGCGCTGGAATTGAATCTCACCCAGCTGGTCCAGGGGGCAACGAGGGTACCTGATGTGGATTCGCACACAGCCAATTGCTTGGACCTTCTGCTGACCACAGATCCAGACCGCTACTCAGTGTCGATATCTTCGCCTTTAGGCAGTTCTGACCACTGTCTGGTTAAATCTGTGTCTATCTATTCCCCGCCCGATCCTAGTCCTAGAGGCACTCGGCGGGTTTGGCAATACATCTCAGCAGATTGGGATGGCATGCGGTCTTTCTTCGCATGCTATCCTTGGCAGCCCACTTGCTTTTCTTCGAAGGATGCATCGTCGTACGCTGATGCCGTGACGGATGTGTTACGACAGGGAATGGAGTACTACATCCCATTCTCTGACGTAGCAATGTCAGACCAAGCTCGACCTTGGTTTGGCACCAAGTGTTCTCGCACCGACACGAAAAAACATGCGGCATACCAAGCTTGGGCCGATGCTCGTATGCGCAAAGCCGGCGACGTGACTCTTAAGAAGAAGGCCTTTAACAGGGCTGCCAAGTCCTGCAAAAAGATGTTGAGAAAGTCTCGGTTCAACCACATTAACCGAATAGGGAACAAACTTGCTTCATACCCCGCTGGTAGTAAAGCGTTTTGGTCCCTGGCAAAGTCGGTTGAATCGAACTTCTGCCTTCCCTCACTTCCGCCACTGATTAGTTCCGATGGGACACTGGCCCACACCGCTGAGGGGAAAGCAAACTTATTTGCTTCTCTTTTTGCGGAATCTTCGCGTCTGGACTCCAGTGATGCGCGACCCCCTGTTTCTCCTGATGAGGGCGTGACGAATATGTCGGATATTCGTATCCATTAGAAGGACGTTCGTAGGGTCTTGAGTAAACTTGAAGTGAATAAAGCCAGTGGCCCCGACGGGATACCAGCGGTCGTTCTAAAATCTTGTGCGCCTGAATTGTCTCCGATCTTGTCTCGCCTATTTCGCCTTTCATATGAGACTGGAAAAGTACCGATGGCTTGGAAACGTGCAGCCTGTGTCCAAGAAGGGCAGTAGAGCTGACCCGACCCATCTCTGTTACGTCCATCCTCTGTAAGAGTATGGAACGGATTTTAACAGGAATTAACAGGAAGCTTCTGGCATACCTGGAAGCTAACGACACCCTCAGCGACCAGCAATACGGCTTTCGTCAAAATCGGTCTGCGGGAACCTTCTAACGTATGCCATTCACATCTGGAGCGAGGCCATTGAGAAGCATGGGGAAGCGCTTGCTGTGTCCCTTGATATCTCGAAGGCCTTCGATAGGGTCTGGCACGAAAGCCTCATTACTAAACTTCTTTCCATCGGTCTACCCACTGGTCTGTGTGATTGGATCGCAGACTTCTTGAGGGATCGATCCATCCGAGTGGTAATTGATGGATACTCGTCCGGTCAAATGGATATTAATGCTGGAGTTCCTCAAGGGCCGCCCCTTGAGGAACTCCGGCAACACGGTTTTTGCTGCACATAAATGACTTACTTAAACCCGGAACTTTTGGGTATGCAGACGACAGCACTGTTACTGAGAGATATGTGTCTAACGCACGAGCTAGTGGGTCACAGATTCCGTCATTTCGAGGGGCTATGGTTGAACACTTGAACTCATCCTTAGAGGCAGTCTCAGAATGGGGCGATGCCAATTTGGTCAAGTTCAATGTGACGAAAACCCAGGCGTATCTTTTCTCCGCTAAACGGAGCCAATTCCACCCGGCTCCATCTTTCCGGGGTTTAACCGTGCCAATTACCGATCACATTGAACTTCTTCGGGTAATGCTATCGTCTACCCTTAATTTCGGCTCCTACATCGAGGCAACTAGCTGCCAAAAAATTGGGGATCTTAGCAAAGGTGAGACGGTATTTCACGCCGGAACAGCTGCTAAACCTGTATCAAGAGCAAGTTCGATCGTGTATGGAGTACTGCTCTCATCTTTGGGATGGGTTAGCCAAATACCAGCTGGATGCACTAGAGTCTATTGAAAGACGTGCCAAGAAGATCATAGGCAATGATGCTCTTGTGAAGTCAAAACTCCAAAGTCTTGAGCATCGACGCCGAGTTGCTAGCCCGTCTGTTTTCTATCGTTTACACTACAGGGAGTGCGCATCTAGTGCGCACTCCCTGTAGTTACACAATTTAGCAGACAGTTCATTTAGATTTGAAAGACCAATGCCAGTTATTATCGCCACCGAAACCGCACCTAAATTGACATTCATGTCAACATTATTTTTGGAAGTTTTTAAATTAAAAAACTTTTTACAAAAAAGAAAAAAACACTAAAACTATTTCGGAAGTCGGTGTTGAATAAGGAACAAACAATATCGAGATACACCGACTTTCGAAATTAAAATTATGGTTTTAGTGTTTTTTTTAGTGAAGTTGGTTATTTATTTTTGTAAAAAGTTTTTTATTTCACACTTTTTAGTGGAAATACACTTACAGCTCGAGTACTATTGGCTTCAACAACCTCGAAAACCATGAAAAAGTCACCCATATCGAAAAAGTTGATAATTTATTTCAGCCGCCATCTTGAATTTACATTTTGACAATACCATCAGTTTCAACACCCTCGAAAACCACGAAAACGACACCCATGACGAAAAAGTTGATAATTTCTTGCAGCCGAAATCTTGGATTTACATTTCGACAATACTATTGGTTTCAACACCCTTGAAAACTATGAAAACGACACCCATGATGAAAAATTTGATATTTTTTTGCAGCCGCCATCTTGGATTTATATTTTGACAGTACTACCAGTTTCAACACCCTCGAAAACCATGGAAACGACACCCATGACGGAAAATTTAATAATTTTTAGCAGTCGCCATCTTGGATTTATATTTTGACAGTACTATCGGTTTCAACACCCTCGAAAACCATGAAAACGACACCCATGACGAAAAATTTAACACATTCTTGCAGCCGCCATCTTGGATTTATATTTTAACAGTACTATCGGTTTCAACATCCTTGAAAAACATGAAAACGACACCCATATCGAAAAAGTTGATAATTTATTGCAACCGCCATCTTGGATTCACATTTTGACAGAACTATCGGCTTCAACACCGTCGAAAACCATGAAAAAGACACCCATATCGAAAAATTTGATAATTCATTGCAGCCGCCATCTTGGATTCACATTTTGACAGAACTATCGGCTTCAACACCCTCGAAAACCATGAAAAAGACACCCATATCGAAAAAGTTGATAATTTATTGCAGCCGCCATCTTGAATTTCCATTAATAGATAAAGATTTAGTTTCCAAGCCAAAAACATTAAAAAAAAGTTGATATATATATATATATATTTATGGAACTTCGTTCCAATAAGCGACTATCTGGTAAACTATAGTCTGTCTAATAAGTCAACCGACTTGGGAATTTTGTATAATATTTAATCATTTAAAAAATACTTATATTCGGTACGTTTCATAAGGTTCTTCTGTTAGTAAACAATGATCTCTATCTCTTAATCAACCTTGATTATTGAACCTGTATTGACTACATCAGATTTTATTAAATCCTAATAATTACCCAAGTCGTTTAACTTATTAGACAGACTCTAATAATATGTGAACTTTGCACATATTGAATACCGTTAGAAAATAAATACAAAGATCAAAAACGGCGTTCGTAGTTTACACGCACACAACAGCAATGCGGTAGCGTATACGCGACAATCAGCGCACACAATGGTAGTATCGGAACGAACGCGCGCGGGAAATAAACTGACATAGGTCCGACCTCGACAAGCGCTCGCGCGGTACTAGTCGCGGGAGGCTGGCGCAGTGAAATATATAGTGTTTTTATTTATTTAATTACAAAATAACAGTAGCGATTAAAAAAATAAAAATAATACTATAGTTTAAGCAAATGTTGATGATTATTTTGGTATAAATTTTACGCCTAAATAATGTAGAACTTTGGAGATATTGGGGCTTGTTTCGAAGCCTTTTCGGTCGATAATTGAATTATGTAGATTTTTTATTTCTTTACACAAAAGGCATATAACCAAAATGTACTTAATAATTTTTGAAGTTAAGGATATTCGACAGCTAATTAATATTATTTTTGGTGGTAGATTTTCAGTAGAATCTCCAAATTAGAGCTGCCAAATCATGTCTCCGTGAGTTTTTGCCTAAACATGCATCGGAAGAAAGCTTATTACTAAATAATTAAACAAGTTATCTAAAATCGGTTAAATAGTTAATATAGTAGAGAAAACAAACTATTTTCGTCAATAATTGTTATTTCATTTAACGAACGTAAAACATACAATTTCAACGTCGAACACTTGCAATTTCGCGTTTTTTTGTAAAAGGCCTCTTAAGCCCTTCGCCCACGGCGACTTTTTATAGGGATGCTGTAGCGCGTTTGCTTCGATACAGCCGCGATGCTGTAGCGCGTTCGCTTCGATACAGTCGCGATGCTGTAGCGCATTCGCTTCGATACAGTCGCGATGCTGTAGCGCGTTCGCATCGATACAGTCGCGATGCTGTAGCGCGTTCGTATCGATACAGTCGCGATGCTGTCGCGCGTTCGTATCGATACAGTCGCGATGCTGTAGCGCGTTCGCTTCGATACAGTCGCGATGCTGTAGCGCGTTCGCTTTGATACAGTCGCGATGCTGTAGCGCGTTCGCTTTGATACAGTTGCGATGCTGTAGCGCGTTCGCATCGATACAGTCGCGATGCTGTAGCGCGTTCTCTTCGTTACAATCGCGATGCTGTAGCGCGTTCGCTTCGGTACAGTCGCGATGCTGTAGCGCGTTCGCATCGATACAGTCGCGATGCTGTAGCGCGTTCGCTTCGGTACAGTCGCGATGCTGTAGCGCGTTCGCATCGATACAGTCGCGACTCTGTAGCGCATTCGCATCGATACAGTCGCGATGCTGTAGCGCGTTCGCTTCGATACAGTCGCGATGCTGTAGCGCGTTCGCTTCGATACAGTCGCGATGCTGTCGCGCGTTCGCTTCGATACTGTCGCGATGCTGTAGCGCGTTTGTATTGATACAGTCGTGATGCTTTAGCGCGTTCGCATCGATACAGTCGCGATGATGTCCCGCGTTCGCTTCGATACAGTCGCGATGCTGTCCCGCGTTAGCTTCGATACAGTCGCGATGCTGTCCCGCGTTCGTTTCGATACAGTCGCGACTCTGTAGCGCATTCGCATCGATACAGTCGCGATTCTGTAACGCGTTCGTATCGATACAGTCGCGATTCTGTAGCGCGTTCGCTTCGATACAGTCGCGATGATGTCCCGCGTTCTCTTCGATACAATCACGAAGCTGTCGCGCGTTCGCTTCGATACAGTCGCGATGCTGTCCCGCGTTCGCTTCGATACAGTCGCGACTCTGTAGCGCATTCGCATCGATACAGTCGCGATTCTGTAGCGCGTTCGTATCGATACAGTCGCGATTCTGTAGCGCGTTCGCATCGATACAGTCGCGATGATGTCCCGCGTTCGCTTCGATACAGTCGCGATGCTGTCCCGCGTTAGCTTCGATACAGTCGCGACTCTGTAGCGCATTCGCATCGATACAGTCGCGATTCTGTAGCGCGTTCGTATCGATACAGTCGCGATTCTGTAGCGCGTTCGCATCGATACAGTCGCGATGATGTCCCGCGTTCTCTTCGATACAATCACGAAGCTGTCGCGCGTTCGCTTCGATACAGTCGCGATGCTGTAGCGCGTTCGCTTCGATACAGTCGCGACTCTGTAGCGCATTCGCATCGATACAGTCGCGATTCTGTAGCGCGTTCGTATCGATACAGTCGCGATTCTGTAGCGCGTTCGCATCGATACAGTCGCGATGATGTCCCGCGTTCTCTTCGATACAATCACGAAGCTGTCGCGCGTTCGCTTCGATACAGTCGCGGTGCTGTCCCGCGTTCGCTTCGATACAGTCGCGATGCTGTCCCGCGTTCGCTTCGATACAGTCGCGACTCTGTAGCGCATTCGCATCTATACAGTCGCGATTCTGTAGCGCGTTCGTATCGATGCAGTCGCGATTCTGTAGCGCGTTCGTATTGATACAGTCGCGATGCTTTAGCGCGTTCTCTTCGATACAATCAAGAAGCTGTCGCGCGTTCGCTTCGATACAGTCGTGAAGCGATCGCGCGTTCGGTTCAAAACAGTCGCGATGCTGTCGCGCATTCGCTTCGAAACAGTCGCGATGCTTTCGCGCGTTGGCTTTTTTTCTATAGCGCTTGCAAATGCGACAAACGCGCGTTAGCAGCACGCTTATGAAACACGCGACAGCATCGCTTCAAAAATTCGACGTAGGCGAGGTGCCTTACATAGTCTTCAAAGCGTTCGCTCAGTGAATGTACACGCGGAGCCACGAATGATGGAGAAGTCTCACAAAAACCGCAACCAACTTAAAATTGCCGAAACGGATCTTGAGCGCTCGGCGTCAGAGTGGGGATCGCTTTGCGCATTCCATACATTGGCGAGCCAATGGTCTTCGTTGTTAGATATATGCAGCAACGCAGGGAACGAATCAGGAGTGACGTCTATGACACGAAGGCGCGGCGAGTCAATCACTGACACTCCCAGCCCCCGCGTCTCAATTCGCACCACTAAAGAGATCGAATATTTGACTTCTGCGCAACTTGAAGCCAGCGCTCAAGATTCGTGCCGGTAATTGTACCAGACGATCTATGACTGCGACCACTCCTCCAGGAGAGTACGACAAAGAAAAAGAAAATACTGTTGTGTCCCTTGGTAGTGTGTAGTGTGCGTGTATTATGAGTTCCAAATGAGAATAGGATCGATTGCCACGTTGTGACGTCACGTCGTACTGACAAATCGATGAAATTTTAGCAAAATTGAAAAACTCAATGATGAAAAAAATTTAAGAACTGTATTCTGATTAAACTTTTTTCGTTCACAGTAAATAAATTAAATTTTTCGTAAATTAATTAAAGTTTAAAATTTTCTTTCCTCGATTTGACGTCGAGAACCGTTACGTCGCAACATGGCAATCGATCCTATTCTCATTTGTAACGCATTATATCCTGAGTAAGGTGTGGCCTTGTCTAGGGAGTAATTAAAGGTCACTGCAGAAAGTTACATAAAGATTTATTAATTCAGTTCACATTTGGTTCACATCTATTATTCTAACATGGTTCGTACAATTACCGGCACGGATCTTGAGCGCTCGGTGCCAGAGTGGGGATCGCTTTGCGCATTCAATACATTGGCGAGCCAATCATCGTTGTTGTCAGATATATGCAGCAACGCAGCGAATCACGAGTGACGTGTATGACACGATAGCGCGGCGAGCCAATCACTGATACTCCCAGCCCCCGTGTCTCACTTCGCACCACTAAAGAGACCGAATATTCCGAATATTTTGACTTCTGCGCAACTTGAACCCAGCGCTCAAGATCCGTTTCGGTAATTGTACGTAATTGATTTGGTAATACCCCTGTTGGCATAATATAGTATTATTTTGACAGTAACTATGGATCAAGGTTATCTGAATTAAATGCATTTTATTTATTTATTTATAGTTTGGCATAACTTTTATTAGCATAATAATGCTTTGGCATAATGCAAAGGTTAGGTTACGTTAGGTTTATAACGGCTTTACGTGCTTTGCGAAGCACGGGGAGCCAATAATGTCCTAGATTAACCAAGAAGGAAGGAAAAGAGAAGTGCGAAGTAACAGTATTTATGGCAACAATCATTATAGCAAAACATTTATGCCTATAATATTATGCGTAAGGATCATTATGCTGAATTTCGTTATGCCAATGTAAATTATGACAATTGGAAACTTGTAATTGACCTTCTTCAGCATATTATAATGTTTTTTAGTGTAACATATTAGCTGTAAGTTTTCTTAAAATCAATAAATAAAATATATTGTATGCTTATCATTAGTAAACCACGCTTACCTGTCTCAATTTGCTGACAGGTTCGCATCACCACAGGGCCTCAAGTCTGCTATTACAATAGTGTCAGAATGGTCTATCATTGATGTCATAATTGTCGATTTTGACAGTTTATTTGATCAGTGTTTGACCATTAGAATGTTATTAAGCAGTTATTGGTTTTAATATGCTCGAAATTATATCATTCTACCACGATTCTATTACAAGACCATTGACCGATCAATTATCGATCTTTATGAAATTATTATTATTAGCAGATTACAAAGTTTTAGCAAAATGACAATGGGATCGTGTTGGAATGACGAATTTATAAAAATAGCAGACTTGGGGCCCGGAGCGTAAGAGACTTGCGCTCGCGTTTGCCACGGGCGACTACACTTGGCGACCACACATTTGTCGCGACAGCATGTGTGGTGTGAGCACCTACAATACTATTATAATAACTTATTATTGCAGGTTAACTCGCCGAGCTTCGCTGGACGATCTCGAACAGCAGTCGTGTGAACTGGCGCCTAAGCTCGAAAACAGGATCATTGTACTCAATAAGCCGGAGGTTAGTACTTATCTTAGTTTATTTTTTTATCAATTTACTTTTAAGAAGAAAGACTTGGGGAGGGCTTTGCCTAGCAGTGGGCGAGTAATGGCAATAAAATTATCTTCTAAGTCAATATTTAAGTAAAATTATTTGAAAGACTTTTTTCGATGAAGCTACTGTAGAGAAATGGTTCGAGGTAGTCCGCGAAATTCAATAGAAAAGGGTTGATAAAGGGCATCTTTCGCCCATCAAACCCAGAAAAAAAAAATCCTGTTTCCGACTATCTAGTTACTCTGACATATTTTATAGTTAAATTTCCAAACATATTCATCAATCCAAAAAATTCTATAATAAAACATTATTTTTTCTATTAATTAGGATTTTGCTCGTCTCGGACTAATAGTAAATGGACACAAAAACTAAAGTATACGCTGGTTGCGACATAGCGTCTATGCTTGTTAACAAAATTGAACGTGTTTTGTAAGTATTTTTGAAAATCGTTGCTGGGATGCCTACTTTCAAAAAATCATTCGTAAAATCTACTCTTCTCCATACATGTTAGTATGTTCTTTTATACATATCATTTTAAACGCTGTCATACAGGGAATATGACATTTGCACGAAACTCTATTAAGAAAAAAAAAAAAAAAGAAAATTTGGTTTGGTTCGATATCGCGTGTTACGGCCTAGTCACGACTTCGGTCTTAGCAGCTTGTGGCGCAGCGAGTAGGGTGGTATCGGTAAGCGGTGCTATAAGCGGCGTCTCATGGCGTTCATCCTCTTTAATTACCCGTTCCATACTCGGAACGGGTAATTAGCAGGAAGCTTCTGGCATACCTGGAAGCTAATGACATCCTCAGCAAGCAGCAACACGGCTTTCGTCAAAATCGGTCTACTGGGGACCTTCTTGCGTATGCCATTCACATCAGGAGCGAGGCCATTGAGAAGCATGGGGAAGCGCTTGCCGTGTCCCTTGATGTCTACCCACTGGTCTGTGTGATTGGATCGCAGACTTCTTGAGGGATCGATCCATCCGAGTGGTAATTGATGGATGCTCGTCCGGTCAAATGGATATGCCAGTGCCAATCCATGCCAATGCCAGTCCATCAAGGGTCGGTACTCTCGGCACATAAATTACCTACTTAAACCCGGAAACCTTTGGGTCTTTAAGTCAAGAGTGAATAGATTGCTTCTAGGCAAGCGTGCTCCATCGTCGGCCACATCATCGCTTACCATCAGGTGAGATTGTGGTCAAACGCGAGCCTATTCATTATATATAAAAAAAAAAATATTTTCATACTTTTTGATCTTACCGCTCCCCGCCCCGCGCTTTGCTACCGCTCACTACGACAAGATTATCCGTAATAGTCGCAAGGATGTAGAACATTTCAACCATTACCTACAAGGAAATTAGACCAAAGGCCTTAACACGAGTTCTTAAAGCGATCCATTTATTCTGACTGGCCTGTTGGTCTAGTGGTTAGTGACCCTGACTGCTATGCCGGAGGTCGTTTGTTCGATTCCTACCCAGGACAAATGTTTGTGTGATGAGCATAATCATTTGTTCTGTGTCTGGGTGTAATTTATCTATAATATGTATGTATTTAGAAATATATAAGTATGTTTATCAGTTGTCTAGTACCCATAACACAAGCTCTGCTTAGCTTGGGACTAGACGGCGTTGTGTGATAGTTGTGGAATATTATATTATATTATATTATATTATATTATATTATATTATATTATATTATATTATATTATATTATATTATATTATATTATATTATATTATATTATATTATATTATATTATATTATATTATATTATATTATATTATATTATATTATTTCACGTCCTAAACTGTGCTGTTAAAGGGGTGGAGTTATTATAGGGTTTATAGTTCCATCCTTCTTCGCTCGCACGCGTAACATTTTAACACGTCATGGTAAGGCTCCTGTACAAAGAGATACATTACGAACTACATAAACCTACTTTCAAAAGCATGTATTAAAACTGGGAACAACATCTGGACTTATTCTTACACCTATCGTATCAATAAAGTTTCCATCAAAATAGGTGCTCCAAGAACGAAATGCGCTATATGTTTACTTTATTTCTTGGTGTTAATACAGTAACGGCTTATTTTTCAATAGCTTATAACTTTTATCAGAAGAATGGGGTAATTGCATAGTATAATCAACCTTGATATTCCCACTGCTGGGACTCAGGCAAGCTAGGAAAGGGAATGAACAGTACCCCTAGCCAAGTTGATAAATCTGCAATCGTTTACGCTATAGTCTAAGATCCCAGGATCCCGCCAGACGTCACGTATTTTTCTACGAAGGAAATGTGGACGATTGAGTACTGTTAGTATGAACTAAAAACGCATGCCTATCTGCTAGCTTGCTTAGACGACTAATTTTCAGGTATCAAGTAATCAAGGTACATAAAAACAGTACACCACTACTCATCAGAAGAATAAGGATTTCACATAATAATAATATATTTTATAGAAAAACTGTCAAACTAACATTTTTATTTCGCTGATAAAATTATCGAACTATTGAAAAAACAGAACTCATTATTTTGTTAACACTGCCAAATAATTCAGTAATGCACCAATTTTGATGGAATCTTTTTAATTAAAATTACCTCAACATAATAAAAAACTTGAAACTTTCTCCCGCTTTCTAGGAACTGCAAGCACTAGTCGCGGAGCGTACGCGATGGGAATCAGACACCGTCATCCGCGAAGTGGATGAAGGCTCCCCCTAAGAACTACCCTCCCTGTACGGCTGCTTCATCTGGTACCGCCACTTTCAGAACTAGCCGCCACAGCAGGTACCACTCTGACAACTTTTCAGAAAGTACCACACTGAAAAAAACAGGATGTTTTCATTTGAAAATGACTTTCTAGGCACCAGTGACTTTTATGTGTGTTTTGTGAAAATAGAGGATTTATTTTTGTGTAATCAGTGTAGACTTGTGTTGTGTTTAGATAAAAAAAAAGTATTTTTGAGGGCTTTCCCTAAGTACTACCCTCCCTGTACAGTTGCTTCATCTGATACCACGATTTTCAGACTTAGCAGCTATAGCAGGTACCATTCTGACACTTTTTCAGAAAGTACCACTCTGAGAAACAGGATGAGTTCGTTTGATCTTTAGGTACACGACAGTGACTTTTAAATTATTTGTGAAGTGTTGTAATTGGATTTTGTTTGTGTTAAGGTACCGATGTACATTTGTGTTGTATTTAGATTAATGGAACTTGAATTTTTTAGTATGGTAATAAAAGTACCACTTGGAAAAATTGATTGGATAGTACTAAAGGTACCGTTCGTGGAATGTTTTATTTTATGAATATTCGGCATAAAATTACCGTCACTTTAAAGAAATCATTTATTTTTATAAATGATTTCTTTACTTTCAATCATAATATTTGATTATTAAATTGGTAAAGAAGGCGAGCGGATGATGTAACATGTAGACGAGGTTAGAAAATTTATTTTGCAGCTATTTCCAATATTTTCTTTTATTTTTAAAAAGCTCATATTTTACAACTACATTTTAATTTCTCTGGTAAATGAAACACGCAATATAAGAATGGATCAATATTAAAACAATTCCTGATAAAGAACACCATTATCATTCGAAAGTTTTGAATAAATTACATTTAAAATTAATTAGAGTGAATAAAAATAAGTACTAGTTGAATAAAAATAGGGGACATTGTTTACACCTTAGCCCTTTAACTGCTCGCGTCGGATTTGTCCGACGAATATTTTCGCGTCCTAGTCGCTAAGGTCGTGTAACTGGGTACTCCATCTCGTTTAGTTCTTCAATCCCCATAGGTGAAAGAAGAGTTGACGAGATGGAGTATTTGGTTGTGGATGTGCCACCCTGACGGAATCAACGCCAGTGTTAGTCGGACAAATCCGACGTAGGCAGTTAAATGGTTAATCACCCCTCTTCTTATTGACACCAGCCCGCCTTTAAATCGCATTCGCAAATATTTTTACTTGAAAAAAATCGAGCTTGATTTTGAGAGAGGAATAGGAAAGATAGAATGAAGGAATAAAATATCTTATGATAAAAATATTGGAAATCGTTGCCTTCTATTTTAGAAATATTATCGATTGTTTACAAACGAATTTTGGATCACATAATTACAATTAGTAACCATATAGACACACAAGATGGCGTTACTATAGCTTGTCTTTTATAGAATAAAAATGAGTTGTTTGACTCCGAATTATTTAAACTTATTTAATTAAGACAGTTTTATCATAAAAATAATTATTTTTGTCATATTAAACGGTTGCAGTAGCGCCATTTTTAACAATATTCCGTCTATTTTTACGTTCAATTATATCAAAGATCAAATCAGATCGGAATAGACATCTACCTCATGCATAGTATTCCAGTCTGTCGCATAGACCTGTATAGTGCTAGAAAAATAACGTTTTACAGAACTCTAAATCTAGTTTGAGATCCCAAACTAGAATTTTGAAAGACCTTGAAGCCAGATACACACTGCTGTAGCGTAAGATGCAAGGTTACATGAAAGGAGCATTTCATAAGTGTGGACACAGCGCGCTCACGAATCGAGTATGTACCTACTCTATGAACTTGAAGCTGGAAACGATAGCAAGTTTTCATGTTTTCACTATGTCGTTCAATACAGAAGAGTTTATTAGTGGTGTTCAGACTAGAACTCCGATTTGGCTTTAAGTTATGGAAGAAAATTGCTCCCACTTTAGTAACGAATTTTCGATTAAAAATAAATGATCGTGATCCATTTTTTCAACCTCTGACAACACGTCACACCCGCACGAACGCCTGGCTGCCAATGCGAATACAAATTCGCCACGTCTTCGCGACCACACCCGCGCGTCCCAACATGTACAAGCACATTTATTTAAAATGCTCGCAAGGCGTCCACACTATGGGGATTCTGTTACATTGTATGTTACGTTACAGCAGTATCTACCCGGATTAAGATACCCAGCTTCACTTCTAGCGAAAAAACTGTGTATAATATAAAGTGTAACAGTTAACCTGAGATGGTCTCTAAATGCCTCAAATTCTCAATACATTTCTCTGGCCATAGAAAAAGCTACATCACATATCACCATGACCCAATTGAAACATTCTATACAATATGGGATCCGAGTCAAAATGTTATATCACCCATATTAAAGACTTTATTTCTAGCACTATAGTGGTCGGTAAATAACTTCGAAAATCTAGTTTTAATAATGTTTTTAGGCTTGTAAAGTACACCGAGTGGGGATACTGAATCGACTATAATGCTTTCGCTGTTTTAACAACTTAAGCTTTCGATACATTTGGGGGCAAAATGTCCCAACATGACGTGCAACGCTATGTTAAGTGGTCGCCCGTGCGTTCCCCAGTCGAGTAATGTCGCGCGTGTGTCGTAGCGGGAACAGGATTATTACCTGCGCAGTGTCGCTTAACTTAAATGGTGTGCATGTAGTCGTGCCGATGGAGATCTTTAATGTATTATTACGTAGCAAAACGGGCCCGGGACGCGGCTCCCCGCGACAGGGCACTATTGTATGGGACCGCGCGGACGCCAGCGTAAAGGATCTATTACACTACGCTTTATTCAGACTCGTTTTGTCTATGGTTCGAAGCATCTAGTCTATGGTTCGACGTATCGCGCAGTGTAATAGGGGTTAGACTGTCTTTCTATGAACGAAAAATAGTACGAGTCGGAATATCGCACGCGATATTCAGCGCAGTGTAATAGGTCCTTTACACAGTGCCGGCCTTTACTCTGCGTGACGCTACAATCATAAAATAGATAGATACAGAAGTCAATCTCATGTACCTACCTATATATTTCACTTTTTATACCTTCGCGACCGGGCGATTGAGTCGAGATATCGTGTCCATGAAAGGTGCCTATGTGTGCGTTGCTCGAGCGTGCTTTATATGTAGATTGTCTTCCTTACTTATCTTTTTAGTGCTACGTTTCCCGGTGTCATGTAACTTACTCGACATGTGTGTTGAATAATTTGATAGCATTAAGCATCATGTTGGGGGATAGTTTGTCCGCTAATAATACTTCAGGTTTCATTTTATATTAAGCAACTCTGTCACAGCCGCAAAAATGTGTAAATATTAATAATGAGTATTCGAGATATTCTAATTTCAAACATAGGTGTTTGAAATTAGATTATCTCAATCCTCAATTTTTTTTTTACAATTTTAAAGCGTAACCGACAGAGTTTCTTTCTCATTTAAAGTATTAGTATAGAGGTCTCCACTCAAAATAGGCCTAGTCTTCCGTCAAATTACTTTTAATATAAACTCACAGCTGCCACCACGGATATTGAACGCTGGCTCAAGTTGCGCAGAAGTCAAAAATCGGGTCTCTAGGTAGTGCGACGTGAGACGCGGGGGCGGGGAGCGTCACTGATTGACGCCACTCGTGATCTCGCCATTTCGCTTGCAGCACGTACCTCCCGACGACGACGATTGGCTCGCCAATGTATGGAATGCGCAAAGCGATCCCCACTCTGACGCCGAGCGTTCAATATCCGTGGTGGCAGCTGTACTCTATTGTGAATATTTCATGTCATTCATATTCTATGGGTAGTCCCACTGTCGGGCTTTAATGCCCACTGTCCGTTATATTGCTATTTAACAAGTAGTTAACAAGTGTTTAGCAAGTAAACTTTATAATAGCTTGAAAATGAACTAAAGATAAAAGTGACATTATTTTTAAACAAAACAAGGGTACTAGCTTATAAATCAAAAATCATTGTCAGTCATCGTTTTTGGCAAATGTTTCATTCATTTTATAAATAGAATCATTATAAAGTTATCACGCATCTAGTCTGTCTGTATATTTTTTGCGGGTTTACGCTATTTAAAGCTAATATCTACAACAAATTTTTTTTAGTTGGGCGAAACCTGAATATAGTTTGTTCAGAATCAGTAACTGAATGGATTCCAATAGTTTTGGCTTAAAAACTATTGAAATTAAAAAAAAAAACTATTAGAAGTTTATATTTTTTCCCAAAAATATTTAAAAAGGCCACTAAGTACAACATAGGTCACGGCAGGTCATAGCTGGCATTAGGTAGCAAACAGCTGTGTGTTTGTACAAAACAACCCCTCAGTCGCCTTGATGACCCGGTGATCATGTATTTTTGCGTCAGTGTTTTATTGTTTTTATGTCACATACACTTTGTGATTTTTCATGACACAATTTTGTTTTTTACATAGATTCTTTACATAAAAATACTATATCACAATTAATTTGAGTCATTTCAGTAAAAATAATAATCAAAGCATTCATTTCAAATAAAATATTTACAGGCACTTTTGAACAGTCAGAACAATGATGCCAGTTGCATATGTCAAAGCGTACATCTATATGGAGAAGAATGTGCAAAAATCTACATGGACACTCTTTTGAAATAATGTTATGCTTTGCAAATATATTGCAGTGGTTACATGTTTCTTCATTTAATAGTCTTCAGTCTGTGTTAGACAGTAATTTTGAATACGTCAAAATGTTTTTTTATTTTTTAGTTTAAAACTATTCTGGAAGTATCCAGAAGAGTTTGCAAACGTTTTGGTGTAGCCGAGTCACAAGAATTTGGATAAATCCCCAAATATTTTCAATTCCGTGTCACTTTTATCTTAAAAAAAACAATATAATCGTCATTATTTGCCAAAATCACACATATCATAACCAAAATACAAGTATTTTGTCTCAAAACTTCCATAAATACACAAATATAAGATATTGTATAATAAAAACATTGCATAACTTATTAAAACGCGCATAGTATTTTTTTGAAAATTAGGTATTAGGCGCTATTAGAATTAAGGCAAAGTAATAATAATAATTCATCAATTTAATAATAAGAGTTGATAACCAGCTAGATAGCTTAGTACAGCCGCATAATAATAAAGTTAATAGTAATTTGAAAACGAGTGATAATAATTCAGTATCTATCCCCTTAAAATCACACAAAATAAATACACTGATATCAAAAAAACTTCGATTGTTTTCGATTTCGATACAACATAACGATAAATTTGTGAAAATCAAGCAATTCGTTTTAGTCCACGTTAACATACGTTTTATCTTTAGGTTCAAATGGATTATTTGCAAAATGGTGATCAAGCGCCACCCTATTAAAAATTAAAAAAAAAACTGACTGACTAACAAGATGTGGTATTTTCCCATTTGTGTCAGGGTTGGCTTCCAGTATACCCAGATGCAGCTGATTGCCAGTTTACTGTACATCCGACCTCCACAACACAGTAACTGGGTAACACTATACCCTTGTTCTTCGTCATTCCCTTTGAACCTAAAGAGTGCAGTAATTCGTCATAAATACACCGTTAAATTTTGATCCTGTAGGTAGTCGGCGTTGCGTACAAACCTACAGGTCATTGGACTCGTTCAGCTGACGTTTTCTTAAAGAAATTAATTTCGTACATGCGTAAATTAATACGAGTTTTGAAAAAAAGGTACTTTATTTTTTAATTTTATCTTTACAAATCGATAGTGTTTCATGTACCGGATCGACCCTCCACGGGATTAAAACGATCAAAATTTAGCAGTGTATATGACCACTTTGACAAAATCACATCACATCAATTTCAACCATGTTGAATGATACCACAGACCTTTAGAAAAAGAATAATACATAACACTTATACTACTGCCTCCCCTGCTATGCTCTTTAAATAATATATTATATATAATCTTTCACTATAACTTCACATAAAACACGAAATACGCACACTAACAAATCTACGAAAAAAACTATGAGATTTATTTTTAAAATCATAAAAATAGTCTTATGGCAGTAATTAAGAATATTAATCGAAAATAGTTCTAGTACGCTTTGAGTATTATGTAAATACTCAAAAAAATAAAAATGGTTTAATGTAAGTTACCGAAGTCAAGTTAAAATGGAAATTATATAGTTTTAGTCTTTTTTTCTCGAAAATGTCTCCACTATTTAAGAATATTTAAAAAGGTAGACTTCATCTTTGACAGGCCTGTTGGTCTAGTGGTTAGTGACCCTGACTGCTATGCGAGGTCGTGGGTCCGATTCCCACCCAGGACAAATGTTTGTGTGATGAGCACGATCATTTTTTCTGTGTCTGGGTGTAATTTATCTATAATATGTATGTATTTAGAAACATAAGTACGTTTATCAGTTGCCAAGTACCCATAACAGAAGCTCTGCTTAGCTTGGGACTAGACGGCGCTGTGTAATACTCGTGGAATATTATTATGATTATTTATCTAACCTTATCTTTAAACACCTACGTAAGATATATCCGACTAACAATTTCTTGCCTTTATTCGCGAATAAACGCGAGTGTTTGACCACGACCAAATACTCCATAACATCAGCTCTTATGTCACTTATGGGGATTAATGAGCTAAACGAATTGAAGTACACAGCCGCAAACAGACGGGCCCCTGGCGAATAGGAGACTTAAACAATCGTCAGACGCAAGCAGTAAAAGGGTTAAGCTCTTAAAATAAAGTAAGTAGCAGTTAAGTAGTTGCTATCTAGGTTTTTTTTTCAATCATAACCTCCGCTCGTGGGCGGAGCGCGAGATAGTGTCAGATTCTTACTGACTATAAATCCCACCCCGTTCCTTCAAGCCTTCATACCGGGGCTCGAGATCCCTTTCGGATAACCCTGGCCCCAGTAGGCTTCGACCCGGCTGGGCCCCTGCTGTTGCTGACAACTCCTTGAGACGCGCGGGAACAGTGCGCGCCTACGTCGAGTTGAGCTTGGTCCGGACAGTTACCGGACGGTCGGACAGCGAGCTACCTATTGCTCACTGTCCGCAAGCCCACGCCTACGGTGGCTGGAAATTGGGATCGGAATCCCGGCGGCGGCGAGAGCTCCGTTGCCTGATGCGGTCGCCCTCCTTCTTTGCGAGCATTACTGCTTCTACTATCTAGGTTTCAAAATGGACATAATAGTGGCGACATTTTCATTAAATTTTTAACAAATCGCTATATTTTACAAACACAGTATTTATTACCAGTAAAATGTTCGTATTTATAAGTAGCTAATTTTGTTCTAGTATTTGAAACACTAACTTATGTCAGTGCCTTCGCAAAGTATAGTTTGTTCAGCAATTTTAGAGTAGAACACAAAAATTTAGTACCACTTTGGTACTTTTTTGTGACGGTACTTTTTAGTGACAGCACATAAAATACACGGAGTGATTATAAGTTTAGTGGCACTGTTGACACTTTTAAAGTTCATAGTATAATACTTTTTTTTGTGATAACAAAAAAAATATAATTTTTTGATTTTTTTTTTGTATTTGTAATTTTGTTGATTTACTGTCAGTTCTCTAACGAAAATAAAAGTAAAATTAATATGATAACTGATTAACTACTATGATTATTTGGAACTAATCGTAATCATTTATTTTTCGATCATTTTCGTTCAAGAAAGACAAGAAACTTATTATTGTATAATTTGATGCGTTTATTAGTTACCTACTCGTTTTTGTGTATATTCGGATGTTGCATATTTAATTATGTTTTAAAAACAAGACAAATATAACAATTAAGTTAGTTACACAAAGACATTTGTTTAGCATAACATGCTATTAGAAATCACGCCTTATATATTAAGCAATAAGATTGCTTTTCGTTGTCGCTTGATAGCCAGTGTTTTTTAATAGGTTGGAATTATGAAAATGATTGTTGTTCGTTGCGAATTAGCCTTTAAAATACCGGTTGCAGAACAAAAGTTAATCTAAATTGGTTTAGCTTTAACTCACATAGCAAAGGCAATGTACCATCGCGGTCGTTTCTGCCTGATCACTTAAAAAAAATTCGCTTGAATCCTGCGGCGCGGAGCCAAACCAAACTGTTTGAAGTTTTCGTTTCGAGTGCAAGCAAAAATGAACTTAACGGTGGTTAGGCGGAAATGTCTTGATGGTACGCTCAAAAACTTTGGGAACACATTCATTCTACGTACAGTTAAGGAGAAAAATTCCCTGTCGGAGTCCGTTTCGTGATAGCTACAACCTTACTCACTTAACCCCCAGGCTGTAACTATCAGAAAAAAACAGACTCTTGTCTGACTTTAAGTCAAGAGTGAACAGGTTACTTCTAGGCAAGCGTGCTCCATCTAATTAAGTTTATATTTTGATCTGCAACCGATTTAGAAATCGTCTTTTGCTGTCAATGAGACCAACTGTTGGTTCTCATAAATATTTTATTAAGTGATTTTATGTAAATTCATTTTCAGAATCTGATTGCTTCATAACCCTTGGTTTCTGAGAATTTCATTTCCACTAACGACTATGGATAACAAGATACTATTACAGTTTCACTTCTCCGGTAGGCTTACTATCTGGAACGAAAATGAAAGTGGTGATTTGTCTAAAACCCTAACATTACTATGGTGTGTCGTATCGTAGCGCCTTCTGACGTCGTTGATTGGCTACAAAACTTTATGATGTCACGTAGGATTTAAAAAATTCGTTTGATTGGTGTATCCTACGTCACGACACATCCCGTCACAATAATGTAACCCTAACTTAAATCGCGTCAGCTGCTGTTTAGTTGAATAAAATTAGGGAAACAATGGAGAAATATCATGATGTTGTTAATGTCATATTTAATTTAATTAAATTATAATATATGTCACCATTAATAAATCGATGAAAATATATATTTTTTAAATCCAACAATAAATAACGGAAAAAATAATTATTATTTAAGTTTATGTAAAACGATTGCAATCCACATTGGTGTGGGAGTATATTTTCCCTAATTTTGTAATAAGACAAGAAATTTTTCCATTGTATCTGTTAATTTGATTTGTCCCCGCACATGGACATCTAAAAAAACGCCGCCACAAAAATACGCTAGATGCGGCTTCAAAAAACAGCTGAAGCGCGCGACACCTTGTGTCCGGAGAGAATCTTGAAGTCGCTTCAAGCGTTTCTTTGTGGCGGCTCCGCCACAAAGAAAGGCCGCCTCAAATATAAGCTTGAAGCGGCGTTTTTTTGTGGCTAGCGTGCGGGGACAGTACCTAAGTCCTTTTCAGCAACCGGGGGAATAGACTCTCAGAAACCGGGGTTAAAAAGAGATCGATTTTATTGATAATGTATGATTGTATGGTCACCCATTTTGTTTTATAATTCTTACGATATGTCCTACAGGGACACGCCTTTGAAATTAAAAAAAAAAATGATAGAAATCATTATTTTTATTTACAATGTATGATTTTATGGTCACCCACTTTCTTTCATAACTCCTACAATATGTCCTAAATAGACACTTTTGAAATTGTTAAAAAAAGATATGATTTTTTTATTAACGATGTATGATTGTATGATCACCCACTTTGTTTCATAATTCTTTCGATATATCCAACAGGGATATACGCCTTTGAAATTGTTAAAAAAATATAGAAATGATTATTTTTAAATTAAAAAAAAAAGCTGACATTTATTTTCATGTAACGACGAAAAATGGATATATTTTAAAAATCGTAACGACAAAGAGAAGATGAGTACATAATATGTAATAATTTATTATTTAATAATACGTGTTGTGATGAATATTGACTAGAATGTTTAGCGGTAATACAACGCACTCCATTTTATTAGTGCTAGAGCACTGGACTATTAGAATCGAATGATTATGGCGGACATTATAATTAGACTCATTTTTATTTAATTTTTTTTTAATTAAATACCACTTAAAAAAAAAAACATATTTTTAATTTATTTTTGCGATTTTTTATTGAATTTTTTTTTTGTAACCTTTGCCACGTTTTGGTTCTTTGACTCCATATAAACAACCAGGACTATTCGATGGCACCGTTTTTAGAGAAGTCATAGTTCTCTTCGACTTTCTTCCGACAGTGAATAAACAATTTTACTATTAGAATCATTCAAGACACAAAACAGTACATTCATAATTCTGACATTAAAAACCTGATCTTCGTTTTTTTTTCTTTGGTTAAAAATCATCCATATGACATACCCTGCGCTTGGGCGGAGCGGGAGATAGTGTCAGACTTTAACTGACTAAAAAACCCACCTCGTACCTTCGTTGCATCTCATACGGAGGCCGAGCCTTCCTTTCAGAAGCAGATCCTTGGCCCCAGCAGGTTTCGACCCTGCTGGGCCCCTACGACCTGATCTTAGGTGAGGTACTAAAAAAACATAACCCTCTCTTTGCTACCGCACAGTCGGGTAAAGTATCATGTCCGCCAAATCATTCGTGTTAAGGCTTAGCTCGCCATTGCAAGTGATTTCAGTGAATCTTCGCTAGTTGTACGAATATTGTGATATATTTATGAGTTACGTTGCTAACTAATGTTATTGTTTTTTGATTTGTCTATTATTATTAAATTTAGTGTGAATCGTGATGTTGTTTCCTTTGTATAAACCTACAAACTTCCAACGGTTTCGCCTGTGTGAAAGTAGAAAAGTATCTCAAGATACCTTTTTTTTATGGTGGGAAAAATCATGCATTGACATCCCCCGCCCTTGGGCGGAGCGGGAGATAGTGTCCGACTCTTACTGACTAAAAGACCCACCCCGTTCCTTCTTGCCTTCATACCGGGGCTCGAGCGCCCTTTCGGATAACCCTGGCCCCAGTAGGCTTCGAACCGGCTGGGTCCCTGCTGTTGCTGACAACTCCTTGAGGCGCGCGGGAACGACTTGGGCTTGGTCCGGACAGTTACCGGACGGCCGGACTGAGCTAACCATTGCTCACTGTCCGCACGCCCGCGCCTACGTTGGCCGGAAATCGGGATCAGAATCCCGGCGGCGGCGGCGGCGATAACGCCGTTGCCTGATGCGTTCGGCCTCCTCCTTTGCGAGCATGGCGACCGCCTGCCACTCCTCCTCGCTCCGGACCATGGCCTCAACCAATCTCAAGATACCTGAAGGCGTCCGTTCACGAACATGACTCGTATTCAACAATTTAGAAGGAAACCAAATGATCTTTATACGATGTATACTTTAAACGCCAACGCCAACAACACTTAATTGACTGATAACTCCCAACCGCCAGAATCAGCTAACTACCAAGACACGTTTCTTCAAGATCTTAAGACCCGCATCCGTTCACGAACATGACTTATGCTCTGTCAACATTCAGTTCAATCGTTTAATGATCCAGCACATGCGCCACCATCAGCAAGCCGTTTGAGTGAGTATATCACTGCCAACTGCTACAATCAATTACCAAGAGACCTGTTTCCTTGTGATCTTAGACTTAGATGACGGCGTCGTCGAACATGACTCAATCGCTAACAACATTCAGTTCAAAGATTTCTAAGGGAACCAAATGATCCAGCACGTGTATGTGCCATCAGCAAGACGTTCACCCTCAGACGCGTCTCGTTTTTAGCTACCATCACGGAAATAAATTTTGATGATACGAAAAATATCTACTGAGGTAGGTACTAATTATTCAAAATTTTTCGCAAAGTATCAAGATCTGTCGGTCACTGGTTCGAAAGATGTAAAGGTTTCTAAGTGATCGATCTGGTCTCCCTAGCCTAGGGCACCAAACGAACCTTTGTTTTGCTTATTAGTCGAAATTTTTCGCCAAATATTAGAATTTATTGGTCACTGGTTCAAAAGTTATAAGAGTTTATGGATGACCGACAAGGGGTGCTATTCTCTAAGAAAACAGCCTTGAGCTCAGTGCTGGCACAGCGACGAGTCGTGAGCGCAGTACATTGAATTAACAACCCAATGCCCCTTTACATTGGATTGTTAATTCAATGTACTGCGCTCACGACTCGTCGCTGTGCCAGCACTGAGCTCAAGGCTGTTTTCTTAGAGAATAGCACCTCTAGAGTCTACCCGGCTTACCCAAATTTATATCTCAAAATCTAAGGGCACATAGCGAAGCTCTGTTTTCTCCCAAGTTTAGTCACTAATTAATAGAAATTACACTAATCGCCAAATAGGTATAATTTGACGGTCACTGCTTCAAGACTTATAAGCCTTTTAATAATAAACACTTAAGGATGCAAACTAAAACCAATGAATAAATATTAGAAATCATTTATTTACACTTATTACAACGAATAAATATCGCATACTCGACCATCACAGTTATTTACACTTTTTTTTTTTAATTTATTTACAATAATTTTAAGTCGACATCGATTAAATCGTTTTATTATATTATTAATTTCATTTCACGAGCGCGCGACAATCTACCTAGTCATAGATACGTTAGGGGACATTTTGTCCCCTAATATGACGCGCAAGGTTTCTATGTGACGCTGCAACGTTGCCCAGTGTTCCGCAACTTGCCCCACAACATTCTACAATGCATACACGTAATGCGAGATATGTTGGACAATTTGACAGCGTTGCGTATCATGTTGGGATACAGTTTGTCCCCTAAAGTAAATAAGGCTTAAATATGGGTCCTTATAAAACGTCAGAAGCTAGTGTCTAATTGGTCGTCTCCTATGGAGAAAAACCGACAAGGAAACGATTATTTACAGTCGCATAGACGCGCGCTTGTGATAAGCATAGGTAGTTATAAAATACAGATTAATTTTATTATGAGCTTATTTCATTAAACCCCAAGCAAACGCTGGCGTTCGCTCTGTCATTGTCTTTTTATATTTTTCTAATTACGCTATCCGAAAGGTTAATAAACCTGTAAGTCCTCTCAATATAAAATGACCTTTCTTGTATTACAATTGAGAGCTCATTTTGCTACGTTGGTAGTGCTTAATTTACGTTACTGATAGCACAAATAGCTTCAAGCTAAATATCTCTAGATTTTTCATAGAAATTAAGTCACTGTACATTTTAGTTTTATTTTACAACTTTATTCAACTTGAAAAGATCATTACAAAAAGCATTTAAACTGGACTACCTATAAAGTCTTTTTTACCATATTTCACCCATATTTCAAGTAATTTTTCTTTTTTTTATATCTGATATGAAATAGTGCTTGACTGCGATCCCACCTGATAGTAAGCAGTGATGCAATCGTTAATGGAGAAGCGCACTAGTTTATTAAGAGCCTATTCACTCTAGCTTTCCTCAAGGAAATTGACAGTTATAGCATGTTTTACCTATTCTATTGTTATTGATGGCCAGTAGAGCTGATGTATCTTATTCTGCCAATTGCCAACTGCCTTATGGTAAGTGCCTGGACCCTTCCCGAATATTACTATTTATTGACTTAGTCCTCAACTCAAAAGAGCTTTTGCCGTTGTCATAACAACAGAGTTGAGTCGTTGAAGTTTCTTTAAAACGACTTAAAATATGGGTTGACATAGGATCACCAAAAATTCTTAGTGACAATATAAGCCTCATTAATTTACTCACTACATAAATTAAGTATATATGATTGATAAGTCGACACTGATTTATAAAGAAAACAATTATTATGATTACTGTAGTTTGGGTGATCCCTGAGGTAAGGCGCAAACGTGTGTCTTCTGTCAGATACAAGCTACCGATGAAAATTTGATTTCTATAGAACCAGTATGAAATCATCCACTCCCTTCGCATATGTAAACATTTTCTGTGTCCTATTTCTTCCACTTAACACATACTCACGACGATCAAAAAGTGTCTACATGTAACTGAAAATTAAAAGTGTCTACATTTGCACAGCATCATCATCATCAGCTTTTTTTTTAATGTTCCCACAGCGGGGACACAGGCCTCCTCTCTAGGAGAGTGAATAGGCCGTAATCCACCACGCTGCCCGGTGCAAGTTGGTATCTACATTTGCACAGCGCCTAACACCAATAAATCCCAAGATCATTACAAGTACGTAAAGACTACCTTCTTCCAGTGGCTTCGCCTACGTTACAATCCGTTTCTCCACTCAAACTTTGGACCTCAGTTTCGTCCCCTTAAGGGGGTGAATTTTGGGAAATTTCTTAGTCGCTTTCTGTACAGGTACATCATACAAGGTGGACCGATGACCTGGATAGGGTCGCGGGAATCCGATGGATGCGTGACGCACTGGACCGGTCGTTGTGGCGACGCTTGGGGGAGGCCTATGTCCAACAGTGGATGTCTTTCAGCTGATATGATGATGATGATGACATCATAAAAGGAACCTCTGTGCAAAATTACAGCAGTTCTAGATCCAATGATTTGGGCAGTAAGGTTCAGTTGAAAACCAGCGTCGGGCAAGTGCAAAGTGGAATGACATCGATGTTAATAATGACATTTATGTGATTGACCCTGTATGTACAGGGGGTGTCAAAATTTCGTATTATTATTATTTTTGTCTATCCTATAAATTTATAAGACCACAAGCGAACGCCAGCGTTCGTTCTCTCATTGTTTTTCTATTGTCTCTAATTACGGTATTGAAATCTATAAAGATAAGAGTCGAGACTCGTCATTAATTCGTTTCGATCATTTATGCAATATTAGGTCATACATTCGGGTATGATTATTTTAAATGTACCTATCTATAGGGCATCTACCGTTCACCCCAATATGGCTACATGAGGCTGTTCAACCCAATAAGCCTATATGAGTTTGTTCACCTCGTTAAGCCTTTATGAGGCAGTTCCTCCTAATAAGCCAATATGAGGCAGTTCCCCCAGTAAGCCAATATGAGGCTGTTCACCCCAATAAACCTACTTGAGTTTTTTTACTCAAATAAGCCCTCATGAGGTCTATAAACGAGAGCTAGGATTTTTTGTTCCTAAAAACCTATAGAAGCCTTTTAACTTACACCAAACATCATATGTAAGACTCACTGAGGTCAATTACGGCTGCGGCCTACCCAAATGTCCTTTCTTTGGTATTGTTCGTCAAGTCGTAGAGCTCCTCAGTAGTCCTAAGTTGAGCTTTTCGAATACTGACAAATGCTTACACTGATTGGACAGGTCCACTCAAATCTGTATAATGACTGATTTCTTCAAAAGACCATCTCAGACAAATCTGCATGGTTCTCATGTGATTTGACCATTACATATTTACTGTATGGACTTTAAAAGAGACTTTGACCCTTGAGTTTGTTTCGGTGTTTCTTCTCAGGGTAGTCAGACAGGAAACACTGGCCTGATCTAGCATAAACCGACGGAAAAAAAATTGACGTGTAAAAGTGTTTTTTAAACCTATTTACAAAATAAATATCATTTATCATTATCATTTACGTTTTCTTTGTCAGATGTGACATAAATATTGCATTATAAAAATTTTGATTCGAGATAATTATTAAATTTTGCAACAAGAAACTCTCTATCTATACAACACAAAACAAAGTTCAAATTTCATTGCAACCTATATTTATTTATTTATTTAGCCTTTATGCAACAAAAAGTACATAGGCTATACTTTGAGGTCTTGTTTTAAATTATTGATCTTTAAGTAACCATTTGCATTGTCCACTTAAATATGAACTTAAAATACACAAAAATAAAGCTGATATTTGAGTTGGTAGTGATATGACGATGAGTTGAAATTATATTCGATTAAAAATTCAAGTATAGAAAACTGACTTATTCTGGCTTTTTCACCCTTTTAGGCCGCATTTCCACTTTGTCGTAACGACAGAAAATCGTGTAGTTTTAAGTGTCGTGTTGACACTTAAATGGAGGTAGTATAGGACAACACGATTAACTGTCGCCTACGACATTTATTGCAGTGACAACAGATTATCATGACAGGCATGGCTAGCACAAGTACCACGACAGTCGTGAAACGATAAAAAATTGTCATCACTAAACCGTGACAGTATATGTCTTTGTTGCGATAAATTAATCGGTACGACACAGTGTGGACGCGGCCTTAGTGACATAGGCTATTTAGTATTAGTATTTCAAAGGGTATCTGGGTAACCAGGTCTCATAAATCCACCTTGGCTCCGATGTTACTCAGGGGAATGGCCTGAAGTTCTGTTCGGAGGCAGAGGAACTCTCCAGCAACACACGTGATGCAGGCACAGGAGACGCTTAGTGCCCACCAGGAGAATGTCGTTGGGAAGGAACCGTTGTATAACCAGCAGGCGATGAGGTGGATCCCGTGGTATGTGCAACTGGAATGAAAAGAAAGTAAGATAAAAACTGGAGAAATGTTTATTTTTTCAGCCGAAAACCATTGTTGGACGTAAGCCTCCCCCAAGCGTCGCCACAACGACCGGTCCTGTGAACCTCGCATCCATCGGATTCCCGCAACCCCTCAACAGTAGCCCGATTCACGTAATGAAAACCGTAACGATATCGTAGCGATTTAGTCGTTTAGTTAGACCATTACCGTATTCATATCCATCAATCGAGTTTGAACGACACCGATTTTAAAGTCGTTTGAAATTCGTCGATTAAAAAAAAATGTATTACATTATTCTAGTAGAATACTTATTAATGTAACTGGAAATAAGTCGATAGATCGTGAATACCGCTTTTGGATAGGACTTCGATCGAACGACTATAAAACTTCAACGATATTTGGCTTGTTTGATTTTACGTGAATCAGGCTACTGGACATCTGTCCACCCTGTGAGAGGCCTTCGTTTCCACTCAAGGAACATTGATTCCGTCGACCATATCTATAATATGTATGTATTTAGAAATATATAGGGTGACTGGCAATTAGTGTACGATACTTAAACACGTGATTGTGCTCATGATAACAAACAATTTTTATTATGGGAGCAAAACCGAAATCGCGAAAAAAATATCAGCTGTTTAGTACATTAGGCAAACATAAATCTACTGAACAGCTGATTTTTTTTCGCGAATTTAGGTTTGTTCCCATAGTAAAAGTTGTTTGTTATCATGAGCACAATCACGTGTTTAAGTATCGTACAGTAATTGCCAGATTGTGCCTATATAAAAATGTTTATCAGTTGTCTAGTACCCATAACACAAGCTCTGCTTAGCTTGGAACTAGACGGCGTTGTATGGTAGTTGTAGAATATTATATTATTATACCATCTGTTCTGTGAGCAATGTGGCGTGCCCATTGACACGTAAGTATAGCGATTCTCTGAGCTAAGTCGGTAACCTTGGTTCTTCTGCCGATATCTTTATACTATCTACAGTAATATAAGAGGTAAAGTTTGTTTTTTGTTTGTAGGAGGTAATAGAAAGAAAGCACTGGTTGGATTGCGAAAAATTTTTTTCACCGATAGAAAGCTGTTTTATTATTGACTGACATAGGCTATATTTTAACTCTATGCGGGCGAAGCCGCGGGCAAAAGCTAGTGTTAAGGGCCAAGCGCCCGAAAAGTGCCATAAAACAGTGATTTTCTGAGGCCTACTCCTCCGTAACGGCTAGGTCAATTGGTTTGAAAAAAATATATATTTATTATAGATTCATGAACAATAATACCAACATTTGATTTTTTCCTGCAATTAATATTTTGTCAAAAAAAAAAATTTAGCAATTTCGCAACTTTTCCCTACTCCTTCGAAACGGCTTGGACCTTTAGAAACATTTTTACACATAAAAATTGGTGGTAAAATATTCTTCAAAGTGAACATTGCATATGTAAATCAATCAATATCTCGCGGAGAATATGGATTTAAAGCGCTTTCCGGGCGCTGCTGGCCGCAAATAAATGCACAGATTTGCGTACTGCCGCCTAAGCGAGTGCGAGAGTTGCGTTCACATAATTTCGGCCAGATGGTTCAAGGGACTATACGCCTTAACAATAAAGTTTATTCTATTCTACTTAATAGTTGACTAATTCTGGCTGTTACCTGAAGTCTAAGCACAACTTCGTCCTGCCGACAATCAGCCACAGAATGAAGGCTCCAATAATTGCATTCAGTACAAATGCAAATATGACCGAGCGGCCCTCATTGTCTCGTACATGTATCTCCTGAAACATACAAAGTTAATTTAAATAAAAGACAAATTTATTATTGTTATATTTTTATTATTGTTGTATACTTGTTAACCTAATAAGATTGACTAAGTAGTGGGTCATTATCAACAGCCTTTTTAGGGTTCCGTAGCCAAATGGCAAAAAACGGAACCCTTATAGATTCGTCATGTCTGTCTGTCTGTCTGTCTGTCCGTCCGTATGTCACAGCCACTTTTTTCCGAAACTATAAGACCTATACTATTGAAACTTTGTAAGTGGATGTATTCTGTGAACCGCATTAAGTTTTTCACACGAAAATAGAAAAAAAGCAATAAATTTTGGGGGTCCCCATACATAGAACTGAAACCCAAAAATTTTTTTTTCATCAAACCCATACTTGTGGGGTATCTATGGATAGGTCTTTCAAAATGATACTGAGGTTTCTAATATCATTTTTTTCTAAACTCAATAGTTTGCGCGAGAGACACTTCCAAAGTAGTAAAATGTGTGTCCCCCCCCTCTAACTTCTAAGATAAGAGAATGATAAAACTAAAAAAAATATATGATGTACATTACTGTAAAAACTACCAACGAAAATTGGTTTGAATGAAATCCAGTAAGCAGTTTTTTTTTAATGCGTCATAAACCGAAAAAAATACACTATTATTAAAACATCGATCAAAGTTACAACACGTTACAAGAACTTTTATATTATGTTACTTGCTGCTACGGAACCCTTCATGGGCGAGTCCGACTCGCACTTGGCCGGTTTTTTAATGTTCCCACTGTTGGGACTCAAGCCTCCTCTCTAGGAAAGGGAATGGGCCGTAATCCACCACGTGGGCCCAGTGCGGGTTGGTGAATGTCACATGTCTTCGAATTTTTGGTTTTAAGACATCGTTTCCAAACGATGTTATCCTTCACCGTTTTGAGAGCAGTGGTGATGCAATAAATTACACAAAGTAATGTGCCTGGCTGGGTTTGAACCCGCGACCTACAACTCGTAAGTCGGGGCCATTACCACTCGGCCACCACTGCTCTCTAAGTAAGTAAGTAGTGGGTAGAAGAGTTTTATCACTTCACGTTTGTACTGGTTCTGCCACGCAATAAACCTATTTACCTACTAAAACACAGTGTTTCAATGGACATAAAAATTAAAGTAATTTTCAGGTATAGAACTACTAAATTTTGAGCTACAAACATTTTCCCGCCCCCTGACAACAAAGGAACTGCAGCTCTCCTGAATCTGTGCCTCATTATTTGAATACATGACAATTATTAAAACATTACTACAATTGCCGGCACAGATCTTGAGCGCTGGCTTCAAATTGCACAGAAGTCAAAAATTCGGTCTCTTTAGTGGTGCAAAGTGAGACGCGGGGGCAGGGAGTGTCAGTGATTGGCTCGCCGCGCCATCGCGTCATAGACGTCACTGATGATTCGTTCCCTGTTGTTCACTCTGACGCTGAGCGCTCAAGATTCGTGCCAGTAATTGTAGGTAAAACTATACTAATCTGCCCATTTCTTGTTAGTTAATAACGAATCGAATGATATAACTGGTTACGAGCTAACTAACGGAGTTTCAAAGATATCATCATTTTAATTAGACGCGTCGAAATTGCGCGCGAATCATTCGCTAATACGTAACATGTGTTGCACTAGCGCAATTACGGTGCCATGCACGAACGGTTATATGAAACCTGAATAAAGTTTTTTTAGAATCAGTAACTAAATGGATTCCAGAAGTTTTTACACCACATTCGTTCTCAAAAATATTTTATAAGGTCATAATAATTATGTTGGACTCCACCGACACCAAGACACCTCGGGTCAGAGCAGGAGCAAAGCGCCACGTGACAAACAGTTGGGTGCAAAAACCACACTTGCCTTTGCTTGCCTGGATGGTCCGCTGACTATACATTTTTGCTGATAAAACAAGCTTATAACTTTAAGATTTTTATCGATATAGTTATGATACTTTGTAGATAGATTCTTTACATAAAAATACTAGACATACGTTTCGGGTTTCACATATAATATATACATAGTATATTAATATATATATAGTGTTGTAGGTATGTAGTTCAGATACAGTAATTTGACTACTTAGTTAAAAATGACATATTTATCTGCAGATGATTAATTATATTGTTTATTACTTGACACATTTTAAAAATATTATCTTGTTAAAGATAAACACAACAGATGTTTGTAAAAAGAACTGAACATGACTCAACTGAGGAAAATTTAATTCTTTATGAGCTAATTAATTTAATTAACTAAAATAGTAACAGTGTTAATATGGATTCGGACTACTAAAGAGTATACTTACAACATAAAATATAAACTTACATGATATTCGAAGATATGGTCCAGAGTTCTTGTGGACCCCGTCAAGTCTTGCATGAGAGCGATGATCAGACATAAAGAGCAGTACAGCACAGACTGCATAGCCACTATCTGCGAGACGATCAAGCAAGGATCCCATTGTGTATAGCGGAACGAGCCCGTCAGTTTCTTAATTTTCGACATTTTATCGAAAATTTTCGCTCAAGAACTAACTTTCAACACTATCGCAGATTATTTTAAGTAGGTAGCAGTTTATTTTGTTGTTTTTGTGTGTTTAAGTGTATAATTGTAAACATATGGACTTATTATAACGCAAATTCGACGAAATTATAATTTTTATTTGATAATATCTGATGACAATGAGAGAAGTTCCAACGCGAATGTCATTGTCAAAGTCAAATCGTTGACGTTAAGAATTGACGTCAGTGTTCCGTAAATATAGTATTTGAACATTTTGAACCTTTAGCATGCACACAAAGTTTATTCTCACTCGGTAACACTAAAAAATTGATTTAGCTGCATTTAGGCCCGTATTATAGAACATTGCTCAATACTCAAGCATTACTTAAAACTAGATTCAAGCCATTTGATTGGTTGAAACTAGTTTTGTAACGGTTGAGTTTTGAGTGATGACGTTCTGTAATACGGGCCTTAGATTTTGTTTTAAGCTATTGCATAGCTTCTATTGCGGGCCTTGAGCGTGGAGACCGAATCCAGAAATTCCGTAACGAAAATAACCTAACACCCCCCACTCATTTGTTTTTTGAGCGTGGTGACCGATAAGAAAACAAATGAGTGAACAATCAATCAAAATTCAATTCAATGTGTGAAAGTGTAACTTCAATTAATATCAAAGAAAAAACAACAAAGGAAAAAAAATACTGCATAAATAAAATAAATAAATAATAATAATGGCATAAGTTGATAAAAATGCTATGCAATGGCTTTACCGCGACAGTCCCCGAGTGCCACACGTCTTTTTATTAGGGCTCCGTAGTCAACTAGGAACCCTTATAGTTTCGCCATGTCTGTCTGTCTGTCTGTCTGTCCGTCCTCGCTTAATCTCTGTGACCGTTAGCACTAGAAAGCTGAAATTTGGTACCAATATGTATATCAATCACGCTGACAAAGTAGTAAAATAAAAATTGGAAAAAAATGTTTTATTAGGGTAGCTCCCATGTATGTAAAGTGGGAAGTGATTTTTTTTTTAATTTCAACCCTAACGTGTGATATAGGTATTGTTGGATAGGTATTTAAAAATGAATAGGGGTTTACTAAAATCATTTTTTGATAATGTCAATAATTTCGGAAATAATCGCTCCAAAATTAAAAAACAATGTGTCCCCCCCCCCTCTAACTTTTGAACCATAAGTTTAGAAAATATGAAAAAAATCATAAAAGTAGAACTTTATAAGTAAGGACTTTCTAGGAAAATTATTTTGAACTTGATGGAAAGAACAGTTTTTGAACAAAAAAGACAAAAGGGTTCTACAAAATAATTTCTGGACTAAGTTTGTAGTATAATCGTATTATCGTATTTGCAAGCATTTTTTTAAACTCATAAGGGGTACACTTATTGTAACGGACGGGAAACTAAGGAACCCTACAATGAGCGTGGCCCGACACGCTCTTGGTCGGTTTTTTTATTATAGTAGTAATAATAAAATAATGACATGCTAGTTTAACGTAGATACGTTTGAGACTACAATAATAAAATTTGCCGTTTTATTTTAATGTTAAAGATTTGGATAGGCATTCATGAAGTGCTGGAATGCGTCCGCGTTTTGTATTTGCATTGGGTTTTTGAGACGTTTAATTGCTGCATTGCATTTTTTCAGCTGGTTTTTAAAATCATGATGTTTATTTCATGAGGATCAGAAGAATAATAATAAAAAATAATCGTTATTATTTGGTTACAATTTTGTTGTGCAATAAGATTTTTTGTTGTACCTATTCTATTATATTTTAGGTAGGTACCATATGGAAAACGATTTTAGGTCGTGGGCCATTAATAAAACAAAAGAAAATCACATTATAAGGAGCTTATTTATTTAGTTAACAGTCTAAACATAATTTAATTTGGTATTATCATGAGTTGAGTGTATCATTCTACTCCTTATCACAGAGGAATAGTATCTCGCTGACTCGCGGGGCGTTCGAGTTCGGTTCGAATCCGAAAAGTTCACTGCGTAAAGACCAAATTTTGCTCTGAAAGAATACAACAAAATGTTAGTGTAGGTAATACAAATTATTTTATGTCTTTATAGTTTATTTCTACGTCTTTTTTTTTTTTGTAAAGATAAGTTCTGAAAGTACTGGTTTGCAAAAGATTTTTCACCGATTAAAAGCTGCTTTATTCTCGAGTGATGTAGGCTACATAAATGTTATGTAAGCAGGCGAAGCCGCGGGCAAAAGCTAGTAATAAATACCAATAAAATATTGGTACATTACTTTGTAGATTATTATTTAAAAGTTAAATAAATACAAATCACTAAAATGTTACCTTCACTTAGCCCCTTGGTTGCTCCCGGTGTAAAGGTGCACATTACGCTAGCTTTGTTCCCACGTTCAATGTCAATGGCCTACGTTTACACCGGGAACCACCTAGAAGCGCGAGCCAGAAAACTGAGAAAGTGCGAGTGGGACTCGCACCCTGAGGGTTCCGTACAAACTTACTTATGTGGAGTCTCGAAGATTTTTCCGGGTTTTTTTTTTCTGATGTTACTGTAGGTACTAAGTACAAACAGTTTTCAGATTTTTTCCTATATTTGAGCTAAGAGACCTTGCTTCAGCCATTTCAAGACTCTAGGTCAACGAAAAGTACGAATTTTGACTTAAGAGTGTCGAAATACACGTTTTTCCAACATAAACGGTCGTATCTCTTTTTTTTCGTTAATTTAAAAGTTTGATTTTTTCAGCTTGATGTGATCGCAGACTTGAGTACATATTGTATGGTTTTAATTTCAACTCGATACCTCCACGCGTACTTGAAATAGAGGGTCATAACACACAGTGAGACAGACGAACTAAAAAGTCCTATAGGGGTTCTGATTTTTCCTTTTCAAGTACGCAAACCCTGAAAGGAACGATATTTCTTTCAGCCTTCAGCCTGCACCCTAATAAAGGGATAGGCCCTTTATTAGAGTGCAGGCTATTAATTTCTAAGCTAAATACCTACATGTATCCACTAAGCCACTCGAAGTTGTCCATCAGGGTCCAGGCGGTGTACCCAGTCACGTTGATGCCGTCGTGGATAGCCAGCAGGACCTGGAAGACAAAATCGTTATGAATTTAATCATCATCATCATCAGCCTTTATGTTCCCGCTGGTGAGACTCAGGCCTCATCTTTAGGAGAGGGAATGGGCCGTAATCCACCACGCGGGCCCAGTGCAGGTTTGTGAATATCACTATCAAAGAAAAAGTCCCACACATTGCCAAGTAAGCACAGCTGTGTCCTCGTGAGGCGCTTGGCGGCAGTGATCTCTCGCGCCGCGTTGCGCGTACAGATCATGGTCCGAAGCGAGGAGGAGTAGCAGGCTGTTGTATCCTTTTACGAAGCGGTACTACTAGCATATGAGGCAGCCGCACGCGCGAGGCAATGGCCCTCGCGTCCCAGCCGCTGGGATTCCGATCCCGATTTCCGACCACCGTAGCGGACTTGCGGACGGCGAGCAATGGATAGTTAGTATTCCAAGCGCGCCCCAAGGAGTTGTCAGCAAACCGTAGGGGTTCAGCAGGGTCGAAGACTACTGGGGCTATGGGTGATGCGAAAGAGATCCCCTGGGCCCTGAAACAATGGCAAGGAAGGAATAGGAATGGGTTTTAAGTCAGTAAAATCTGAAACTATCTCCTGCTCCGCGCAAGGGTTTTCCCACCTAAAAAAAGTTGCCAATTAAGAAACCTTTATCTTCTCGGAAACTAACCTGTTCCAGATAATCCCTGTAGTACTCCAGGCGCTGCGTGTCCACCAGGCCGGGGTCTAACGAGGGCACTCCGTTCTCCGTGATGATGATCTCTTTGACGTCGTACGTGGCGTTCAGCCAGTTCAGCTGTTCGCGAAGACCTTGTGGATACACCTGGAAGAAGGACATTGTTAATTCCTTGTTACTTTGGCATATTTTTAAATAGCATTAGCGGAACAGACCATCTGTTCCGCTCATGCTATTTAAAAATATGATGGGGACGAAAGGTTCTGAAGTGGCCACTACGTAACGGAAGACGCAGCGTTGGAAGGTGGACCAATGACCTGGTCAGGGTCGCGGGTACACGTAACCACTGCTTGACAGCATTTTGTCGTTGCGACGTTGTGTGGCTGTGGTACGTGTGAAAAAGCCCGTAAGTTTAGAATAATAATATCGCAGTAAAAATGAGGCAAATGATAGTGTATTCAAGGTTGTAGGTATCTATATTTATTCAAATAGTTTGAATTAACCTTTCAATCGTGGAAATTACAGACACAATAGAAAGACAATAGGTGCGCGAACCGGCGTTCGCTTGGGGTTTAATGAATAAATTAGGTTGAAGTAGGTTAGGTATAATTAAAAAATATATTAAAATTACTTTAAGATTGTTATCAAACCATTGTTTCGAAGAATATTTGACTAAAACTGCTTGATTCATCTAACTAATTGCCTGATAGACATCGATGTTGAATTAATAAATTAACTATTCGTGTCAGTCGCTGTAATCACTTCATATTTATCTTTACAACGTACAAACAAAGTCGCTATCCTGTGTCAGTGTGTTTATCGGCTTACTTTTACGCCTGAACTACGTAACGGATTTTGATGAGGTTTCCAGTAATGTAAAGAGGATCAATCAGAGCACCTCTATACTCCTAAAGACAGAGATATCAGTATTGATAAAAGGGACACCCATATTTCATCTGATATCTTCAAACATTAATAATAATATATATTCCATAACTATCACACAACGCCGTCTAGTCCTCTGTTATCTTCAAACATTAATCTTTCTTCTTAATATATATAAATCTCGTGTCACAATGTTTGTCCTCAATGGACTCCTAAACCACTTAACCGATTATAATAAAATTCGCACACCATGTGCAGTTCGATCCAACTTGAGAGATAGGATAGTTTAAATCTATATATATAGTTATATATCTGATATATATATGATAGTTTAAATGTCTGTTATTATTTGACAGTCACAATTATCTGTTAACTCCAAATGATTCTAACAGATGTCGATACCTTTCGACTGGGTTGAGTAAGTAATCAATAGATGGCGCTGCTATGGTAAATCTACGAACGTGTCATATAAGCTACATTTTCAATTTAGGGTAGAGTAGGGTAGAGTAAGCTAGAGTAAAGTAGAGTTGGGTAGAGTAGACAGCTTAGCTAAAAGATATAACATAACTATTAGGCGGTACGAAGTTCGCCGGGTCAGCTAGTAATAATATATATTCCACAACCATCACACAGCGCCGTCTAGTCCCAAGCTAAGCAGAGCTTGTGTTATTGGTACTAGACAACTGATAAACATACTTTTATATTTCTAAATACACACATATAATAGTTAAATTACACCCAGACACAAAACAAATGATTGTGTTCATCACTCAAACATTTGTCCTGGGTGAGAATCGAACCCACGACCTCGGGCATAGCAGTCAGGGTCACTAACCACTAGACCAACAGGCCTGTCGAAACATTAGCTTCTCATAGAATTTTTATTTATTTATTTGATTTTAGAATGATACGTCTATAGAAAATATAGTGGTTCTTACCGAAAACCAGTAGACCGGCGTGCTCGGCCAAGCTGGATCCTTGAACATTATCGTGTTCAGTTCATCTGAGCCTTTGAAAAACCACTTCCCTGGAGCTTCACCAAGTTTTACTCTCCGCACCAGCCGAGTTGTGTAGTGGTTTAGTGCGTAAAAGTCGTAGGTACCTGAGTTGAATAAGAGAAATGATGATTTACTTCACAAGGTGATAGATAATAAGAAAAAAGCTGGGAATACTCGCCACCGGTACATGGTGGACATCCCACCTACACGCACAAAACGTTTTGGGAACACATTCATTGTGCGTGCATCGAGTGAGTGGAATTTCTTATAAATAGAATAGCTTCAACCTGGGAATCTTTAAGTCGAGTGTGAGTGAAAGTGAATAGGTTTCTTCTAGGTAAACGCGTTCCATCGTCGACAGCATCGTCGCTTTCCATCAGATGAGATAGCAAATCTTTCAAAGATAAAAAAAAGAGACGCTAAATTAAGTTTTTGATAGGGGCGAGGGGACGTGTCAGAGACTATTACTGACTAAATCTCACCTTTTTTGTAATATGGGAAGTCATCCAATGACTTCTCCCAATCTGGGTGAAGCGGTAGAGCGTGTCTGATTTTTACTGACTTCTGTTGCCCTTTTCGTTCTAGGACTACGGGTTTCCTTTTCAGAAAATCCCCGCGGTCTTAGTGAGCATCAGCCCTGCTGTTCCCTACGGTTTGCTGACTTCTCTTTGAGGAACGCATGGCTCACTATGCACTGTCGACGATTGGGGTTCGGTCTGGTCAATCACCGGATTGCCAGACGGCGAGCTATCCACTGCTCGACGTCTTCCGACTACTAACGCTCGGAGCGTCTCCTGTAGAGGTAGCTGTTGAGGACATGAACATGATTGCAGCCACCGCATTTGCTAGTATTTACTGTTTTGTATAAGAAAACGATTGCTTCCCATTCCCCCTCGCACCAGACCATGGCATGAACCAGAGCCATGTGCCTAACATATTTTAATAAAAATCAGATTTACCTCTAACCAGTTCAATTTCTTCAGGAGTAAAAGGTGGCAGTCTGGGATGACTGAAACCTTCCTTCTTTGCGTTTTCATTCAAAAGTTTCTCCAGTTTACGAGGCCATCCACCCTCTTTGGAGAAGATGGCGTGTGCGTATCGGCCTTCCTAGAAAGATAGAAACCAAGAGTGAATATCCTCTATCATCATCATATCAGCCGAAAGACGTCCACTGTTGGACATAAGCAACCCTCAAGTGTCGCCACAACGACCGGTCCTCTGCACAATTCCCGCGACCCTGACCAGGACCTAGACCATGACGTTTAAAGTAACATAGTTTTAATCTTGTTTCAGTGTGGGTAAGACAAAGATATACAAAGACAAAGATATACAAATTGTCTAGCGCCATCTCTTACCCACACTAAAACAAGATTAAAACAATCTTACTTTTAACGTCATGGTAACCCTGCAGGTCATCGGTCCACCTTGTTGGAGATCTTCCAATATCCTCTATACATACATATAAATAAAAATTCAAGTTTCTGTTTGTCCATCGGATGCCCGCGACCATCGCCAAGTCATTGGCCTACCTTGTGAGAGGCCTTCAAAGATGATGATACATCATTCCTGCAAGGGCAGCCAAGGGTCTCATGCAGGGCTGTAGCTAATATCGATTTTGAAGGTAAGGCAGCATTGGTTACAGGTAGTGCGGAAGTAAAAAAAAGTCACAATTGATCTGCCCTTGAAGCACGGGCTCCTAAATCAGTCACCATGTATATCACTGATCTAGAGGTCAGTGATGTACATTCAATAATCAAGCCAAAGCTAAAGCAATTCGTAGACAAAATAAATCTATGACAAAGCATGAGCATAGAAAAAAACCCTCAATGATGGAGAACAAGTGAACAAGATGGTTGAACTTCCAGATGTGGATGTAGAGATCCACGTCTGAGTGAAAGTGAGGTTGGGCATTGTGATTTCAAGGTAGGGCGTTGCCCCACAATGCCCCCTCCTAGCTACGGCCGTGGTCTCACGCTATTTAGGGTCGGCGAAACACGTTTTTTTCGTCCATTCTGTCCTGTCACCCGTCATGCTATCACTAACTTCATTTTCTTTCATATCACTCTTCACACAGTTCATCCATCTTTTCTTTAGACTTCTCACTCTAAATGGTATTTTCCACAGAATAGATAAAAGAGGTTAGAATGGCCTTATGGGCGGGGCAGGCGTGCCAAAAAGTAGGGCAAAGCTCATAGTTCAACTAGCAATAGAAAACTTGCAATCTAAGTGTGCGTGGTCTGTTAGTTGCGTAGTGCGCGTTCGTATTGGTTTATTGTCTGTAGTTAGTGGAGTAAAAGGGCGGGAGACAAGCGGCGACACTCGTTGTAGTACAAATCGGAAAGTGTTTCATTTTTAACTTTTTTCATCTCTTCTGTGGTATTTTCAAACAGTTGATCTTACCCAGTGGTTAATGGTGAGGTCGGTAACTTCTTGATCTTCGGGTGTAAATGGCTTGAACCAGAAGAACAGAGTGGAGAGCGACACCTTACCTGAAAAAGATAGACTTATTTATGAGGCCGATTTTCATCTAATGACTCCGTTTTGTATTTATTTTATTAATAGCCTTTCTTATCCCACTTAGGGTTTTGTTTTGAGATGGAAAATCTTCCCATTACTTCTCTCCCACTCCAAGGTAAAGTGGGAGGGTGTGACGGATTTCTTCTGACAAAAATCACACCTGTATTCTTCAGTTAATTTTTGCATTTTAAGATCACAGGTTTCCTTTTCAGAAATTCAAGACCCCTAGGGGCCCATGGGTTTTTTTCATCTACTTTTCCCGATGAGTCATAGACGCAGTAGAGTAGGCCTAGGGTAGGCGAAGCATGCCCTCGTCCATAGCCTCGCACCTAAAGAGGCCTTTCGTGTGCCAGGGCTGTTTAACGACGAAGGTTTCGTTTTATAATTTACAGGTTCGCGTTTGACCACTATTTCACGTGATGGTAAGCGACGATGTTTTTGAAAACTGGGTTGGTCGCGATTATATAAGAAAAAGGCCACGCTGATGCGCCTTCGCCAACGCGCAACGTTTAAATTAGTGCCAGCTACGCCGCTGCCTAGATGTGGCTTCAAGTGACAACGCTAAAGAAAATCTACCTATCTATAGTAGCCTCTTTATATCCAATTTTGGACGTAGGCCTCTTTCAATCTTCTCCACTCCTGACGGTCTTGGAAAATCGACCTCCAATCCCGTCCAGCGTGTAATAGAATATCGTCCTCACATCTCTTAGGTGGTTTCCTTTGAGGTCTCGTATGGGCACGTGGTCTCCACTCGAGCAGACGCCGCTTCCATGTCCCGCTATCCATTCGAGCAATGTGTCCCGCCCATTTCCATTTTCTTTCTGCCATAACCTGTCCCGCCCATTTCCATTTTCTTTCTGCCATGACCTTAACCACATCTCTAACCTTGGTCTTGGATCTTATCCAGGTGTTTCGCCTTCGATTTCGAAGGGAAACTCCGAGCATAGGTCTACTCGAATCACTCTTTGGGCCACACGAAATTTTTCTGCTGATTTAGGTACTGGTTAAGGTCATGGTCTCGGCTAAAGAAAATAACTACCATAAAAATGCACTAACCATGATACTTATCCCTGTAAAACTCGTCGTAGACCCTGTAAGCCTTAGCGTGAGCCATCAGCACGTTTTTATTGCAGAGGTACCGGCCAAGCTTGAGGTCGTCAAAGAATGGAGCCGCCTCCAAGTAGTAGCCCCCATCACACTGGATGTAAGCTTCGTTGATGGTCAGCCAGTACTTCACGCGGTCAGCGTACAGAGAGAAGACCACTTCAGCGTAGTCTGCGAACCAGTCCGCGATGAGAGGGTTTGCCCAGCCGCCTGGAAAGAAAAGGCGACAATTTTTGACTGGCCTGCTGAACTTTAGACTAGGCTTTCGCCCAACAGTGGGACATAAATGGGCTAACTAACTGTTGGTCTGGTGGTTAGTGGCTCTGACTGCTACGAGTATTACGGGGGTCGTGGTATCGATTCCCACTCAGGACAAATGTTTGTGTGATGAGCACATCAGTTGTCCGGGTGTAATTTATCTATAATATGTATGTATTTAGAAATATATAACTATGAATATCAGTTGTCTAGTACTCATAACACAAGCTCTGCTTAGCTTGAGACTAGACGGCGTTGTGTGGTAGTTGTGGAATATTATTATTTGATGATCTAAGCAATTCATGCCTGTGCCACCTCCCCTTCCCACTACAAATAAGTAAAAAGTAAGTCTTTAAAAAAAAATAACCTATTCTTTACTATACAATGCGTCAGATAAACTTAAAATAAAGTACATAGACCTTTTCCTAAAAAAATATTTTTCGGGTTCATGCCTTTACTTACTGTTTTACGCGCGAGAAAAATACAACTAGATTTGACTTTTTATTTGTCATTTAAAACATATGTACACACTATAATAAATTAATTAAGTATCTACAATTATAAAAAACTTAATAACTATAATAACAGTAAATTAAAAAATAAATAAATAATAAAACCCTACGCTAAAATACACTATCTAAAAAATGGCGTCAAAAAACTCTTCCACATCGCTGTCGACTGGTAATGTGCCCAAAAGACTGGCGGCATTGCCACGTTGTATGGCAATGCTTATCCTCTGTTCAAGGTAAAAGCCAGCCTTTGGGTCACGCGAAGTGTCAACTAGACGTTTCGACAGATCTTTAAACAACTTGTGAGCGCTCGGACCCCACGATCACGATCAAGTTTCAACCCTAAACGGTTCGAAAATATAACATCCAACAAGGTTGTTATTTTTCCGCCGCTTGAGGTTCTCCGCAGCCGCAGCGGCAGCACCAGCACGACACGACGAGCTAGGAAGACAGAAGAGTATCGACACAAGTAGCGTCCCATACTAAAGGCCTTCCCATCTTACAAGGAAATAACGACATGCCGTCCGGTCTCTTGCCATCGTCGCATGCCAGGCCATGGGGTTCCAATACGGCTGGAACGCCGACGGCTACAAGAGCGCGTCTGATGGTGTCGTTGATATTCGCGTGTCGCGCTATGCGACCCGCACTTCGGCTGCATGACAGACCGTGGTGTCCGAGGCTGTTGACAACTTCGCCGCAGTGGCAGGCCACTCTTCTCCACTGGGCACACTGGGCACCGAAAGTGTTGGCGCGTGGATTACATCCATGTAGCCGCAATATAAACTAAACATACAAACCAAGGTTACCTTGGTTGCAACGCTAGTTTGCTACAGTGTGGTTAACCCATAAATCTTACCTAAATCTTGCAAGGACATTGGTAGATCGAAGTGGTATAAAGTGACTAGAGGCTGGATCCCCTTATCCAGTAGACCGTCGATCAGGTTGTTGTAGTAGTTCTTGCCATCCTCGCTGATGTGGTTGGGGTAGCCAGAGGGGAGAAGACGAGTCCAGGATATTGAGAACCTGGAAGAGTCCAACTATATGAATAAAAGGTTTTTTTTTCTGAAACTTAACCGGAACTAGTCTTCTCAGGTTAGCGGATTATTATCAATAAAAGAAAAGGAAAAGATGGTTTATAGAGTTTCTTGCAAATTCTTCTCCATAGAGATCTACGCTTTGAAATGTGCAATTAGCATCATTGTTCTGACTGACTGCTTGACAATTCAAAAGTGCCTATTTTTTTTTATTATGTGCAGTTACCTCCCGAACTGGCCATGTCCGGTGAGAGCCTGCGTCACGTGAAAGATGAGGATACCGCGAAGTCTTTCCAGCCACTCCAAAAAGAGGGGACTTACCGTCATAATTATGGCGTGCCTGGCATTGAGTCACGACAGTCGCTATCGCTACTCGAACTCTGTCCGCCATGTGGCAATTTGTCGCGGCAGCGGGGTTTTGCCAAGCCTACCCATAGATACTTGAAGAGATAGTTCGTATGGATGAGGAGATGCTGATTTGTAGGCTAGGTTGGCACAAATTGAAGAGTTACCTGTACATATTCAGCCCCAACTCCTCACACATCTCGATGTCCCTCCTCCACAGGTGGTAGGAGTCGCATGCCACGTCTCCGTTGTTCCTGTCCGCCACCAGTTCTGGTCGATCGTGCATAAATTTATCCCAAATGCTTATACCTTTATCTGGAAAATTACAAAACAGTGGGTATGCTTTAAAGTTGGGTACTTACCTAAGAGCCGTAACTGTAACCGAAGCAGATATAACGAGTAACCAAACTTTATAAGTGAGTACCACGTAATTCGCGAGCCCGTTGTGGTTCGACACGAGCCTAAAGGATCTCCTTTGGGCTCGCAGTGAGCTCTGTAACCACAACGAGGAAACGTCTACACGTCAACTACGTTACTGTAACTGCAACGGTTACAGTAACGGCTCGTAGGTAAATACCCCGATTAAGTTATTCATCCGGAACAAAATAAAGACGTATTTAAAAATTTTAGATCATTTAGAGATTCGTTCCAGACATGGAGTTTTTTTTTTATAATTGATATTATCTAGTGCTTAACTGCAATCCCACCAGCAGGTGGTAAATAGTGATGCAAACGTTGATGGTGAAGCGCAATAGTTTATTGAGAGCATATTCACTCTAGATTTAAAGAAACCTAAATTATAATCAGACGAAAAGACCGCAAGCAAATTGTTCCACTCCTTCGACTTTAATCTCGGCCTCGACACATGGTCTAAATAGTTGAGCGTGTTTCTGATTCAGGCATTTGGGATTATGCCCGGTTAGTTGCATTGAGCTTGCTCGCAAACTACTTTTTTTGGGCACGCCACAACTGCGGCGATGAATATCTACCCTCTTTGAGAACAGGTTAGAAAGTCAGGAGTCGCAGATTGGAGTCGGTGAGCAATGAGTTTTAGTCAACGCTGTAAGTTACAGCCACTAGATGCCTCATGCTTGAGCTAGCGCACCAAAACCATTTTGTCAACTAGCCGAGGTACGAGGAACCGGGTACTGGGTTCCGTTTGGTTCTGATTGGTACGGGGAAGCTGGGTACTGCGTTCTGATCGGTCGAGACTATCCATCAGATCTTTAAGTTTTTTTGTATTGACAGACATGCGTCGCCTGTTATTAGACGTCTAGCTGTAAGGTCGTTGATATCTACCCCCTTTGAGAATGGGTAAGAAAACCAGGAGTCGCAAAATGGAGACAATGAGCAATGAATTTTTAATAAAAGTCTAAAGCTGGAACTACATTAGACCGACACACATTTGCACACGCCTGATTTGTACGTAGAATGACGTCGCGGGTCGTGGATCAAGTGTAGCTCTTCAAGTCTAGTTTCCATAGAAAATTTATGGAAACTAACGCGCTCAGATTGGCGTGTGTGGCACTCATGTGGTAGTTAGTTCTACTAGCATTATACGCTTTCACTCTACACAGAGATATTTGAAGAAGTAGTGAACTTACCACTGACATTCCAGGCACCTTCCACTTGGTACGCCGCTGATGCTGCCCCGAACATAAACGAGGGAGGAAACTTCAGCTGTTCTATGCTCCATGACCCGCAGAACAGAATACTGGAAATTACGAACAAACGTAGTATTCTTCAAGCATCTTTTGCACACTTGCAGGTTTCTCTTGGACCAAAATCAAAATTTGGATTATACTAGAAGAAAAATGGCTATAAGGAACTTCTGAATGAGTTCCATTTAACGCCAGACGATATTCAGAGCCCGATCTAGCTATTTAGCCGCGGGAAAGATAATTTTCGCCACCCACATTACATGAAGTCATGAGTCATAAATCTTAAATATATCCACTAGGTTGGAAGGTGGCACATAAAATTCTCAACCTGCCAACTTTGGTGTGGATGGAAACTTGGCAGATAGGAATGAGTCAATTTTGTCACCCCTCACTTTTAGGGTTCCGTTGCCAAATGGCAAAAAACGGAACTCTTATAGATTCGTCATGTCTGACTCTGTCTGTCAGTCTGTCCGTCCGTATGTCACAGCCACTTTTTTCCGAAACTATAAGAGCTATACTGTTGAAACTTAGTAAGTAGATGTATTCTGTGAACCGCTTTAAGATTTTCACACAAGAATAGAAAAAGAGCAATAAATTTTGGGGGTCCCCATACTTAGAACTGTTACTCAAAAAAAAATTTTCATCAAACCTATTCGTGTGGGGTATCTATGGATAGGTCTTCAAAAATGATATTGAGAAACACTCCATGGGCGAGTCCGACTCGAACTTGGCCGGTTTTTTGTCGCTCTGGACAAATGCCCGGCTTGCCCCCCCTTAAATCGGGCCCTGAAGATATTGCAGCAGATCAAGGCTAAGATGGCTGGGCAAAATGAATTTCTACTGAACGGACTCGCCAGAGACAAAGTGTGGGAAAAAATAGGCTAGATAAATAAATAGGTTAGCCACCTTCCCAACTGATACAGTTTTAAAACAATGAAGATGTTATCTTTTCAAGTTCACAGTTTTTTTTTCGGTATTTTGACATGTCTGCAGTTTGTATTTCGAAAACTGGTTTCAATGAGGTTTACAACTTGATAATAATTTTTGAAAGAAAACCAGTTATATATATACCTAACGTGTTGCTTTTGAACATAACTCAAGGTTTATAATCTACTAGCTTTTGCCCGCGGCGTCGCCCGCGTATATAAAATATAGCCTGTCAGTGTGTAACTCAGTAATAAAGCAGCTTTCTATCGGTGAAAAAATTCAATCAGAATATGCTTCCAGAGATTACCTCCTACAAACAAAAAACAAACTTTGTCTCTTTAATATTAGTAGGTATAGTAAGTAAAATAATCACGCAAAAACGGCTGAACGGATTTGGATGAAATTGGGCATGCATATAGCCTTTGATATGAAAAAGAACATAGGCTACCTTTTATCCCGATTCCTTAAGTACCTAATGCCACGCGGGCGAAGCCGCGGGCAAAAGCTAGTGGAATATATTAAAAAAAACAGGTTGTATATAAAAGCGAAAGTTTGTAGGCGTGTCTGCTTGTTCCTCTTTCACACTCAAACGTACTGGGATAAAAATTAGCACACGGGTAGATCATACCAGGTAAGGGGCGTAGGATCCTTTTTTGTCTTGAAAGTATGTTTGATCATTTTCTTCTTTCACTTGAGTGAAGCTGCTAGCTGAATCTAGTTACAATTACCGTCACGGATCTTGAGCGCTGGCTTTAAGTTGCGCAGAAGTCAAATATTCGGTCTATTTTAGTGGTGCGAAGTGAGACGAGTGGGAGTGTCAGTGATTGGCTCGCCGCGCCATCGTGTCATAGACGTCACTCCTGATTCGTTCCCTGCGTTGCTGCATGTATCTAACAACGAAGACGATTGGCTTGCCAATGTATGGAATGCGCAAAGCGATCCCCACTCTGTCGCCGAGCGTTCAAGATCGGTTTCGGCAATTGTATAGTAGGCAATTTTATTGCGTCATTAAAGTTTTCAAAACAACAAAAGGCCTGTTTTGACATTAGTATTTTGACTACCTTTTCAAGGTTAATGAATCTTAGGGATAAACAATAAAGTGGGGGATGCTTTTTTTTTTCTATGGGAAAAATCTCTTGACAACCCCCGCTCTTGGGTGGAGCGGGAGATAGTGTCAGACTCTTACTGACTAAAAAACAAATCCCGTTCCTTCAAGCCTTCATACCGGGGCTCGAGCGCCCTTTCGGATAACCCTGGCCCCAGTAGGCTTCGACCCAGCTGGGCCCCTGCTGTTGCTGACAACTCCTTGAGGCGCGCGGGAACAGCGCGCGCCGTCGACGACTTGGGCTTGGTCCGGACGGTTATCGGACGGCCGGACAGCGAGCTACCCATTGCTCACTGTCCGTAAGCCCGCGCCTACGGTGGCTGGAAATCGGGAACGGAATCCCGGCGGCGGCGGCGAGAGCGCCGTTGCCAAGTGGGGGATGCTCAAGTAATCCGTGAAACTCAATTCTTTTATTTGTTTTTCATGAAATAGTTTTTTTTTTTATTATGGATAGGCTCGCATTTGACCACTATCTCATTCTCACCTGATGGAAAGTGATGATGAGCGACGATGGAACACGATTGCTTAGAAGCAACCTATTCACTCTTGACTTAAAGACCACTAAGTTGTAGCTATCAGAAAACACAAACTCGGACAGGGAATTCCAATCCTTAGCTGTACGCATAATGAATGTGTTCCCAAAACGCTTTGTACGTATGGGTGGGATGACCACCATGTACCGGTGGTGCAACGTCGTTCGTCTTGTGGTCCGATGTATATGTTTTTTAAGCTATTGCATAGCTTCTATCGCGGGCCTTGAGCGTGGAGACCGAATCCAGAAATTCCATAACGAAAATAACCTAACACCCCCCACTCATTTGTTTTTTGAGCGTGGTGACCGATAAGAAAACAAATGAGTGAACAATCAATCAAAATTCAATTCAATGTGTGAAAGTGTAACTTCAATTAATATCAAATAAAAAAAAACAAAGGAAAAAAATACTGCATAAATAAAATAAATAAATAATTATAATTGCATAAGTTGATAAAAATGCTATGCAATAGCTTTACCGCGGTAGTCCTCGAGTGCCACACGTCTTTTTTTTAATTTACATTTTTTATTACGAAGGGCAAAAATTCACGCAAAATAATTCATTTTCAGAGGTCTTTATTAGGTTAGTCTTATATATTTTTTTTGATTTGATATCAATATAAACTATGTAATATCAACAAGATACCTTTTTATAGGTGGAAAATCATCTAATGACGTCTCCCAACCTCAGTCAGACTTTTACTGACTAAAACACACTCCTGTTCCTTCTTTGCCTTCGTTCCAGGGCCCTGAGGTTCACTTTTATACAACCCATGGGTTCACCTGTGTTACTAAAATATCTGAAGAAAGATGTGTTATAACGTCACAATGACGTAAGAGCGTTGTATGCAAATGTACCTTGGGAAAGACGCTCTTTATTTAAATAATTGTCACAATACGTACCTGAAAACAAGCACACTGTTATAATTCATTCTCATGACTGAGTTCGTGACGTTAATGGTGCTACAGAGCTACCTGTGAACAAGGCGGTGAATTAAACAATGACAATGTCAGTGCCTTCAACACGTCCACTGCGGTACGAGGTCCAAAAGACCTCGTAAGAGCCCAGCAGGGTCGAAGCCTACTGAGACCATGGGTTGGCTTCTGACAGGGAAACCCGGGGTCCTGGAATACATAGGACAACATAAGATGTTGTATTTGTCTCTCTTCTGTTTGTCTATTTATAAAGTTGCACCTGCCATGTTGTTTCTGCACCACCCTAAGGTCGACTGGTAGATAATGCCTATGGCATTAAGTCCGCCTTTGTAATGTGCATAAAGCATTAATAAATAAATAAATAAGAGTGGGTTTTGGTCAATAAAAGTCTGACATGTCTCCTGCTTTGCCCTAGACCGAGAGAAGTTATTGTATGATTTCCCACGTTAAAAATGTAGGGGCCCAGAAGGTCGAAGCCTACTGGGGCTATGGGTTCGCTTCTGAAAGGAAAACCCGGCCCTGGTATGAAAGGCAAAGAAGGAACAGGAGTGGGTTTTTAGTCAGTAAAAGTCTAATACACTCTTCTGCTCCGCCCTGGGCCGAAAGAAGTCATTAGATTATTTCCCACCTAAAAAATGGGGTCTTGGAACACAGGTCAGGTCACAGGACAACATAGGAATGGGTTTTAGTCAGTAAAAGTCTGACACGACCTCCTGCTCCACCTCAGACCGAGAGAAGTCATTGGATAATTTCCCAAATAAAAAAATGTGTCTCCCTTGCGATGCGGCTAAGAAAAACAGTCTTCTCTGCCATGCGGATGCCGTAACTTCAATTTGGTTTTGTTTGGGAAAGAGGTGAGCATAATCTGAGATGCCTTATTAAAACAGAAGTGCAGTGGTGTATCTACTTTAATACAGGGTCACTTCGACCTCGTAAGACACTTAACCAAAAAACTTTTAGTTTATTAAACGATTCGGGGTCTAATAAGCCCCTTACCACCATAATGATAGTTTTCATACGAGGTCTTAAACACCCCGTATCGCAGGAATGGAAATGATATTAAAATGTGTGCCGTCAACGTGTTAATGGTTGGCTGATAATGCGGTAGGTATAATTGGGGGTATAATTACCTGTGTTAATTTTTATACCTAGATTATTTTATACAAACAAAAAACACTGTAAATAATAGTAAGTACATTTTGATACAAGTGGAGAAAGTTTGTCATTGTGACCGCGGTGGAATTCGTTTCAGCTGTAGGCGATTATGTTATGGAGTTGAGAGCTGCAGTGACTTTCATCATCATCATCATTTCAGCCGATACACGTCCACCGTTGGACATAGGCCTCCCCCAATCGTCGCCACATCGAACGTTCCTGTGCGTCCCGCATCCATCGGTTTCCCGCTACCTTCATCAGGTCATCGGTCCACCTTATAGGAGGCCTTCCAACGCTGCGTCTTCCGGTACGCGTCGTCACTCCAAAACCTTTCGGCCCGAACGGCCATCTGTTCTGCGAGCAATGTGCCCTGTCCATTGCCACTTAAGTTTGACAATTCTTTGTGCTATGTCGGCAACCTTAGTTCTCCTGCGGATATCTTCATTTTTTATTGGTTAAAGACATTCGTCTTGAGATACTATGGTATGTTGACTGAGACTTTGCACACGTATAATAATAAAAATAATATTCCACAACTATCACACAGCGCCGTCTAGTCCCAAGCTAAGCAGAGCTTGTGTTTTTTTTGCTTTATTGTTCATTACATTTTTTTTCTTACGTTTCTTACAACAAAAACACTTGTCTGAAACCTTTCTAAGGTTAATGTAACAAAGTGGAGGTAGCAAGCTCGCTCGCAGCATGTTACATTACAATTTATATAATTTAGCTTTTTTTTTTTTCGATGGGAAAAATCATCTTATGACAACCCCCGCTCTTGGGCGGAGCGGGAGATAGTGTCAGACTCTTACTGACTAAAAAACCCATCCCGTTCCTTCAAGCCTTCATACCGGGGCTCGAGCGCCCTTTCGGATAACCCTGGCCCCAGTAGGATAATTTAGCTTAATGCTATAATTTTTGAGATGTGATGTTACCAGCAATATAAAGCTTTTTCAAAGTAAGTTTACATTTTTTATATGTACCAGTGACAATATTTGATTGCACAGGTTTTGGAATTTTATTTAAATTATCGGGTAATATATATTCCCAAGTTCTCATGCCATAAACATTTACAGTTGTAGGTACCTACCTTATATATGTTGGCAGGTAATCAAGATCACGTAAATGTTTTGGTCTACTATTTAACGTAATAGAGCTAATATAATTAAATTTGTCCAGGATAATTGCCGACCTGAATCTATCAAAGACTGACATAATTTTACAATATTTAAATAATCCATATTCATCATCTTTATATTTAAGTTTAATATTCAAAGGCACAATATTCTTGAGTATGCTTAGTTGTAATTTATATATTTTATCTAGATATGTTTTGTAGGTACGTGCTTAGCTAGTAAGCCCATAGCTTATGACTGAATCTGCCAGGGCGAGATACAGCATTCGTAGCGTGGAGAAGGGAAGTTTGTATTTGAGGATAGCTAACTTGGCACTAACAGATCTAAGTTTGTTACAGACATTTTCAATGTGAGGTCCCCAATTGAAATGCTTGTCTATAGTGAGGCCAAGATATTATGTGTGCTGATCGACAGCCTCTAGCGCAGGACACTACATATGCGTGCAGTGTTATGGGTACTAGACAACTGATAAACATAATATACATATATATTTCTAAATACGTACATATTATAGATAAATTACACCCAGACACAGAACAAATGATCGTGCTCATCACACAAACTTTTGTCCTGGGTGGGAATCGAACCCACGACCTCCGGCATAGCAGTCACAGTCACCAACCACTAGACCAACAGGCCAGCATAAACATCGCGTTGGATTGCGTTGGTTGGTTGCAATTGTGTTTGTGTTTTGTCGGTATCGAGTATCGACAAATACTATTGCTTTAACCTCATGGTAGAGGTAAGTACTGACCAGTAATTTCAGGTATTATCAACTACATAAAAAAAGAGTTACTTTTTTGTAATACTTATTAGTGTAGATTACAATAAAATTATGTATCTTCTTTAAATAAATTCTCTACATTTTCTGAAAAAAGTCCAATGCATTTAATGCAAATGCATATCTTTTGAGGTTGACACAAAATATTTTTTTTATGATATGATAATATTGATAATCATTTTATGCCTTTATTATGAGTGAAAGTCTATTCAAAGTCACCTCGGGCACCTTGTCTTAAAATATCAAGCGTGCGAACGAGAAAATGGAGATATACACATAGCATAGCATAGTCTGCCTTATAATGTTCCCACTGCTGGGACTCAGGCCTCCTCTATAAGAGAGGGAATAGGCCGTTATCCACCACGCGGGCCCAGTGCGGGTTAGTGGATGTCACGTGTCTTCGAATTTTTGGTTCTAAGACATGCCTATTTCCTTCACCGTTTTGTGAGCAGTAGTGATGAAATAAATGACACAAAGTAATGCGTCTGGCTTTTTTATTTATTTATTTATGTACACACATACACTAAAAAAAAAAACAAATACAGATAAAAGAGCACAAAGGTACTGCTTATTTCAGATGAAATTTCTTCCAGCAGAGCTGCGACAGGAGAGTTGGATAAGAGTTGGTTTTGTTTGAACCCGCGACCTACAACTTGTAAGTCGGGGCCTTTACCGCTCTGCCACCACTGCTCTGCTATACACCCTATATCACATTCATTTTAGTATATAATATGCTAAACCCGAAACACGTGTCTAGTATTTCTAAAAGTAAAGAATCTATGTACAAAATTTCAAAACTGTATCATGATAAATCACAAAGTAAAACAAATAGACAAAACTATTATAGAAACACCGACTTCCGAAATTAAAGTTATTTTATACTTTTCAGTGTTTTTTAACATTGAAGTCGGTTATATTTTTTAGTTCGATACATCTCCGCCCCCTTTTCTGCCAGTCTGTCAGTCAGTCATCGACTACACGTATAAACAAAGCAACTATACTTGTAACCACAGTTCTGCTGTGATCCTATGAGGAGTTCTGTTGCAAATCTTTGAAATTCATGAGTTCATTATGATCTGATATCAATATTTCTATGGGACCAATTTAGAAGCATAACCTTTCAATTAAAAAAATAATTTTCAAAATAGGTCCACAATTAACCGAGATTTCGGTGAACATAAACATACATTCAGCCGAACATTGAACCTCCTTCTCTTCGATATCGGTTAAAAATGGGATGATATGTTGGTGGATCTATACAGGGTGTAAGGGACAGCTCTCCACAAACTTTAGACGAAACTGAACAAACTCCCACAAGACGTTTTTTAGGAAACGAAAAAAAAAATCAGCCCACCTGCACCATAAGAAATTAAAAACTTGATTGGACAGTTTGTATGGAGAAGCCGATTTTGTTTTTCGTTTCCTGAAAGTAAATCTTGTGGAAGGCTGAACAACCTTCCGTTTTGTCTACTGCAAGCCCGAGGGCTGTTCCTTACGCCCTGTATAGGGTACCGTAAGGTTTTGAGTGTTTTTACGGTTATGGGTGTTCCCCGCAAATGAAATATTCATACAATTATTTATTGTAATGCATGGAATACGCTCGCGTGACGCAGAGCGTGATCCCGGACAGGAGCTCTGCATGCGGAATTGCCCCACATGATAAAATCCGCACGATATTAAAACCATCCTAATGAAGGGAATATTTCAATAATAAGTACAATTTTTTTATCAAAAATAATATATATTTTTATAACTATAGCTAATCATAATGAAGTCCAAGATGTAGGTAGTCATAGGAGCGACCTCTGGTCACCTTGGCGTAGTACCGAGCTGATTCACGCGGGATGCGCTGGCGGCCCGGATCCGTGAAGTTTACCGCGTATAGACCGAAGTTTACTCTGAAACAATATAAATATACTAATTAAAAAAAAAACCGGCCAAGTGCGAGTCGGACTCGCCCATGAAGGGTTCCGTAGCAGCAAGTAACATAATATAAAAGTTCTTGTAATGTGTTGTTAACTTAGATCGATGATTTAATAATAGTGTATTTTTTTCGATTTATGACGCATTAAAAAAAACTACTTACTAGATTTCGTTCAAACCAATTTTCGTTGGTAGTTTTTATAGTATTGTACGTCATATATTTTTTTTAGTTTTTTCATTCTCTTATTTTAGAAGTTAGAGGGGGGGGGACACACATTTTACCACTTTAGAAGTGTCTCTCGCGCAAACTATTCAGTTTAGAAAAAAATGATATTAGAAACCTCAGTATCATTTTTGAAGACCTATCCATAGATACCCCACACGCATGGGTTTGATGAAAAATTTTTTTTTGAGTTTCAGTTCTATGTATGGGGACCCCCAAAATTTATTGCTTTTTTTCTATTTTTGTGTTAAAATCTTAATGCGGTTAACAGAATACATCTACTTACAAAGTTTCAACAGTATAGCTCTTATAGTTTCGGAAAAAAGTGGCTGTGACATACGGACGGACGGACAGACAGACAGACAGACAGACAGACAGACAGACATGACGAATCTATAAGGGTTCCGTTTTTTTGCCATTTGGCTACGGAACCCTAAAAAGACGTGTGGCACTCCGGGACTGCCGCGGTAAAGCTATTGCATAGCATTTTCATCAACTTATGCAATTATAATGTTATTTGTGCAGTATTTTTTTTTCCTTTGTTTTTTTTATCTTTGATATTAATTGAAGTTACACATTCACACATTGAATTGAATTTTGATTGATTGTTCACTCATTTGTTTTCTTATCGGTCACCACGCTCAAAAAACAAATGAGTGGGGGGTGTTAGGTTATTTTCGTTACGGAATTTCTGGATTCGGTCTCCACGGTCAAGGCCCGCGATAGAAGCTATGCAAAAGCTTAATAACACAATAATTATATTCCACAACTAATTTGGTTCCCTCTACTAGAAAGATGCCTGAGTCCCAGCAATGGGAACATTAGGTATAGGCTGATTAATGATTATGCTATGGTAATGTAAATAAAGTAAAAAAAAAACAACAATTCAAAATATAGAAATTAATATAAGCCAATGGCAGCTAAGAGACACACGATACTCACGGACGCATGGAAGGCAAACAAATGAACGCACAACTAACCTAGGAGCTTTATTGGCGCAAACGTGTGACAGACAATGTTACTTTTTTATTATTATTTTTTTGTTTTGTGTTTGTCTTAGGTTTTTGTTGTTTACAATGTTTTTTTGCGCCAAAATAAAAATACTTTTCTTTCTCTCTTTCTTTCTTTCTTTCTTTTCTTTCTATGGGTCGCCACACAAAGGCCACCGGCCACAGCCTTTTCAAACATTTTTATATGAAGTCGCTGCACACTGTTGACAGCGGTGGCCGTCACACTCACACGCTACAAATCGCCTATTTCCTGTAGTTTTCAAACATTTTTATATGGACTCGCCGTACACTGTTGACAGCGGTGGCCGCCACACGCTACAAATCACCGTGCTCGCTTCTTGTGGCCTGCACCTGCCACTAAATGCGGAAATAAACCGCCGACACACGCCACTCTTGCTTTTAAACGTTTTTTCGACCGATTTCATTATGATACTGCGCTCATGGGTTAAAAAAGTAGCAGCCACCGGCCAGAAGTGTCTGTTACGCACTTCAGCTAACTTTTGTGGTTGTTGCGTGTGGCCCGTGTACCGCGACCTAACTAAAGATAGATGGATGACCAACTCTTCAACTTCCACAAAAAGAAACGAGGAAAGGCAGTAATAGGCTAGTGGCCGTAAAAAATGTAATTAGTCTGTCTTTTAGATTTTCTTTTTTTTATTGTTGATAGGTTCGCGATAAATTTATTATTCAAAAATAAGGGACACGTATTTTTTTATTTGTAAATTAAACCAAAAATGACAAAGATATAGCCCATTAAAGTTACGTGTGACGTCACGCCGCGCGCCGCCGCGCCGTGCTGCATTTTTTTGCACGGGGTGACGTAACTTTAATGGGCTATATTTTTGTTATTTTTTGTTTAATCGAAAAAAGAAAAAATACGTATCCAATATTTTTTTATGATCTAAAATACGGACTAAATAAAATGCAATTATTTTGACCCTGGACACTACCCTATTCCCACTAGTGAAATAACATACGACACAATATACTTACTTGTACCCAGCCAGCCACTCAAAGTTATCCATCAACGTCCAATGGATGTACCCCGTCACATTCACTCCATCTTCTATGGCGTACTGTATCTGAAAATATCATATTTTGTTTACAAAACTGACATCAAGTCGTCTAGCTTTAGTATTACGTTGCGTTTACACGTAGGCCTAGCCTCGGCCAATCGACATCCCTAGCCATTGTGTAGACGGGGTAAAGCTTACGCCATTCATGTCATTTCATAACCAAACCCCCGTTTACACAATGGCTAGGAATCACGATTAGCCGAGTCTGGACCCACAAGTAAACGCACCATTATATTATTATTATAGCTAGCCCGTGTAGTCCCACAGCTAGGCAATGGTCTCTCTCCATTCTTTCTCATTACAAATCTGAGGAAAGATATCCAGATTGTCTCGTCATTACTATTGTGGTATCCGGGCACCAATCCTGTGTTTTACGGACCTACAGCTCGTTAGACCTGTCTTGCCCAACAGTGTTATAATCTTTAGAAAATTATCAGTGTTAACAAAGAAAATATCGTTACGGTTGTATACATTAGGGGATCAAATGGCCCCAAACATCAAGTCCTAGTTATTTTAATTTTTTAAATTATTTCCTGCTTCGAAAGCTTCTTGTCAGCTTCTGGCAACCTTTTGAGTGTCTAAGGGTCACAGCTCATTAGAGCCACCCGGCACCCACTCCGCTCCGCCTCGCTTCCTGCGGCTGGTATTCTTTAGGTATATGGACTTGTATGGGTATACGCTCACTATATCAACTCCGTAGCGGCACCGAATCGCCTCGGTCGTAAGCCCTCCATGCCTGACGTTTATTGGTGATAACGCGGCGTCCACCCGTGGACCACCTGTCGACAACGAGTGGACGTGCGACGAGGCGGAGCGGGGTGGGTGCCGGGTGGCTCTAATGAGCTATGACCCTAAGAGCTAAAACTAGAAGTGCTATTATTCCACCTGGGCTCTGTTCTTACCTGTTCCAAGTTATCTCTGATATACTTCATTCTCTGCCAGTCATTCAGGTCATTTTCAATGTTGACGTAACCATTCTCCGTGATCATAATCTCTTGGACTCCGTACGTGTTTTTTATCCAGTGCAGCTGCTTCCATAGACCTTCTGGATACATCTGAAAAGATGATAGAAAGCATGGGTATATTCACAGAACAGAATGGCCTTGTGGATGAGGTAGGCGTGCCACAAAGTAAGGCAATGCTCGTAGTTCAACTACCAATAGCAAGCTTGCGATCTAAGTGTGCGTGGTCTGTTAGTTACGTGATGCGCGTTCGTATTGGTTTATTGCGTATAGTGGAGTTAAAGGGTGGGAGACAAGTGGTGACACTCGTTGTAGTACAAATCGGAAAGTATTTTCTTTCTAACATCTTTCGTCTTTTCTGTGGCTCTATTCCTTTTACTCGCTCGAACGACTGAAATTTTAACACGTCATAGTAGGTCATGGGAGACAAGCGGCGACACTCGTTGTAGTACAAATCCGAAAGTATTTATTTTCGATTTATACAATTAAATCCCGAGCATTGCGAGGTAACTTTAATATTCTATTACGCTCCGCTCTTTAATTACTTTTTTTGTGACTCCTTTGATGTTCCAAATTTAAATTTCATTATTGCCTAGGGATCGTCCATACTGCATTATCTGCCATGGGACAGAATGACTTGCTTTAAGTGATGTTTGTATGACATTTAAAAAGGCCTTGTTGAGCAGGTGGTCTAAAAAACTATTATTTTGTGTTTTATGAAACTTAATTGCCTTAAACCCTTTAATTGCCATGATCTACTGATCATAGCAAATCGCCACAATATCAGTAAGCCATTACCACACTACCACACATCACACTGCGTGTTGCGTGTCAACGCACCTACACGCGTATTTGTGAGAGTGCAGATCTGCATCTTTGTGCGGGTTTTTAGGGTTCCGTAGTCAACTAGGAACCCTTATTTAAGCATTCACGCACTTAGTTGCATTTTGTAGATTCACTCAGACTCTGACTTATTTCATCCAAAATCACGCACGACCACGGATATCGCGTACAATACTACGAGACTCAAAGTGCGATACCTTGCGTGTCGCCGCGCACCCACGCGCGTGAGCGCATTTTTCTCCGCTTGTAGGCGCGTGATTTGCATAAACGCGTGTGAATACATTTTCAGTGTGTTGGACTGTGCGTGTTTTTTAAACAAACGGACATACTTATAAGCAACGTTAAAACACGCCTTCACGCGCTTCACTGCGTTGTGCGTGGCAGTCTGATAATCGCCTCAGTTTTAGTAAGTCAAATATTTATATTGTTACCGCAAACCAATCCACAGCACCAACAGGCCATGAGCGATCATTCTCCAACACTATCCCAAGCTCTTTTGATCCGTAGAACGGCCAGGACCCTATTTCTTCACCAGATGTCGCCTTGCGGACCTTCCTTGTAGTGTAGTGGTTCAATCCGTAGAAGTCATACGTCCCTGAACAGTCAATATTATTGGTTAAGAAAAAGCTAAGAAGGCTCGGCTTTAAGGTAGAACTACACTACTAATACACGTGTCACACACGCCGTCTGGGCGTTTCGGTCTCTCGAAACTATGTCTAATGTAGTTCTAGCTAGCTTTGCTCTTTGTATTTCTTTTCATAATTTGCGAGTGAAGGGAGGAGAGGAGAAGGAAGTGAAATGAGGTTCCACGCTGCTAACCTTCAGGCACGCTTTGAAATGACGACATCATTAGGGGACTGGTCTGGAGACTGCGGAGACGCCCGCGCCTACGGTGGCTGGAAATCGGGATCGGAATCCCGGCAGCGGCTGGGGCGTGCGAGGCGTTCCCTCTCGCGTGAGCGATCGTCCGCCTCCTTTTCTAGCATTACTGCTTCGCAAGAGGCCAGGAGGCGACCGCCTGCCACTCCTCGACATGCTTTACCAATTCCTGTCTCTGGTCATGGACCACGCTTATTTCAGTCACCGTTGTCTCTTTGACCTTCGAGTAAAGTATTTAGTGTCCAATAATAGTCCAACATACCTCTAACCAGTTCTATTTCTTCAGCAGTGAAAGGAGGCAACCTGGGTTGGTGATAGCCTTCTTTCTTAGCAGCGTCGTCTAAGAACTGCTGGATCTTCGGCGGCCAGCCACCCTCTTTAGAGAAGATGGGGTGAGAGTAGCGGCCCTCCTGAAAAGATTACAGTATTTAGTAGGGCCTCTCCCACTAGCATAGCATATTCGGCCTTATAATCTTCCCACGGTTGGGACTTCTGTCGTTCCTTCCTCTCTAGAAAAAGGAATGGATCGTAATCTACCACGTGGGCCCAGTGCGGTTTGATGGATGTCATATATGTCTTCGCATTTTTGGTTCTAGGACAAGTTCCAAGTTCCTTCACAAAATTTTATTCTTCACTGTTTTGAGACCAGTCCCCCACTATTACGTGCAAAAGCCATCAAGATACCTAAGTGACGAAAGGAAAATGCAATTCGTTCTACGAGTATATGGCTCTTTTCCTCTAGCAGTAAAGTAATAGTGATTTTCAAAATTGTGTAGAGTGATGGAGGTTTTTCCATTACAAGAATTTTGTCTTTGTTTTGTAGAGCATCGTTGTTTCCGTTAAACTCTATGGTCTGATCCAGTTAGTAAACAGTCTAAATAAATGCACTGATTGAGCGATTGGTTGCTGCAATGCGTGTGGCGGGTTTGATTCTCGCATGGAACAAATATTTGTATGACCTACAGATAGTGTTTTGGGTCTGCATGTCTGGGTACATGTCCATGGACACTCTTGCGGTACAGGAGTAATTCTTAAGGCTATATTTCACCAAAACACCATGGTGGCGCGACCAGTCGCCGCCACCAACAAAATGTATACAGCTCTATAGAGAGTTACTAACCTGGTGGCCGTTTGGTTGCGGAACCAATTTGGTGGCGCGACCAGCTCGGACGCGTGGCGTCTCTGGTGTATGTATGGTGCCTAGTTTGGTAGCTTTTGGCTATATTTCACCAGGACACCATGGTAGCGCAACTGTTCGTGCCGCCATGGTATCCCAGTGAAATATAACCCTTAGTGTGAGGCGAAAAACACTGCCTACAAAGCGTCAAGTTTGTAACTATTCACCCCTAGCCAAGTTGATAATCTGCAATCGTTAACGCTAGTCGAAAAGTAATCAAATGTATGGGAATAACATCGTCTTATCGTTAATTCACGCGGTCGGAACAAACTAATAGAAAATTCTTAGCCAAATTCGCATCGTTCAAAATGATAGAATGAATTTCTACAACGTTTAACGCTACATCCTTTGATAAACAAACGCTACATTGTAGAACGAGTGACCGACTCAGACGCGTTAACATGGCTACCCACTTTTCGTTTTCTACAATTGCTGACACCGAAGCGTTACCGATTGGAGAATGGAATTCGGTTGTAACTTAGCTAGGGGGGCTGAAATAAATATTACAGATGCTATAAAGGACGAATAGGGCGAAGAATGACTTTTAAAGCTTTTAGGGTAGCTAAATGACCTTTATCTTCTCATTTGACGATAAATATCATGCCGCGGCCACCCGGTAAACTGGAGCTCTAAGTTTTATATCTACCTTTTTCGAAAGTTCAAAATAAATCTTACCCAGTGTTCAATAGTAAGCTCGGTGATTTCTTTATCGTCAGGAGTTAAGGGCTCATACCAGATGAACAGGGTTGATAGAGACACCTTGCCTGGAATAAACAATAAAGGTTCCGTTCAGTTTTAGGTATCTTCAAGGCTAGAGTGAATAGGCTCTTAATAAACTAGTGCGCTTCACCATCAATTGCATTACTGCTTACCATCAGGTGGGATCGCAGTCAAGTACTGGTTTACATCAATTCATCATCACCATCATTATTTCATCCGAAAGACGTCTATTGCTCGACATAGGCCTCACACAGGTGTCGCCAAAACGAACAGTCCTGTGCGTTTCCCATCCATCGTATTCCTGCGACTTTATATCATACCATTAAAAATAAGGCTTTCATCACAAGTTACCATGATCATCATCATCAGCCTTTTTATTTGTTCCCACTGCTGGGACTCAGACCTCTCTAGGAAAGGGAATGGGCCATAATCCACCACGCGGGCCCAGTGCGGATTGGTGAATGTCACATGTCTTCGAATTTTTGGTTTTAGCACATGGCCGGTTTCCTCGCGATACGTACCATTATACTGCGTCTTAAACTCTTCATGATACACCCTCCAAGCCTTCGCATGAGCCAACATGGTGTTCTTGTTGCACAGGTACCTGCCGACCTCGGTATCGTTCAGGTAAGGGGCGTGCTGCAGGTTGTAGCCCACATCACAGATCCCGAAGGGCTCGTTCAGGGTCAGCCATATCTTCACCCGGTCTCCGAAGAGGGTGAACACTACTCTTGCGTAGTCAGCGAACCAGTCAGCGATGAGCGGGTTTGCCCAGCCACCTGGAATAGGGGATAGTTGAAGTTTGAAGGCGGTTATCACACTGCCACGCACCCCGTAGTGTAGTGCGTGAATGCGTGTCTTGACGTTGCTTGTAAGTATCTCCGTTTGTATAGAAAACACGCACAGTCCAACACACCGAAAATGTCTCCACGCGCGATCACGCACCTACGGGAGACGGCACCTGCGGAGAAACATGCACTCACGCGCGTGGTTGTGGGGCGACAAGTAAGGTATGATACACTGAGTCTCGTAGTACATACATAGTACATAGTAGTAAAACCTGCACAATGATGCAGATCTACATTCCTACAAGTACGAGCGTAGGTGCGTTTCACGCGATACACTGCGTGGTGTGTGGCAGTGTGATAACCGCCTAAGATTGAACCTTAGGGTACTTCCCGTTAAGCTAGAATTCTGAAATTTGGCATGAAGCAAGGACTCATAGCACTAATATAGGTGAAATTCTGAAAACTGTAATTTAGTCATTATGTCACAAAAAAAAAACTATTCTTGTGATACGGAAAAATCTTCGTAACTTAATTAGGGAATTAAATTGTTTTCATGTGTAAATTTGTACGGAACCCTCAGTGCGCGAGTCCGACTCACTTTTTTTTTTGTTGACTTCATAAAGGTTTATTTAATTATAAGAAATAATGAGATATTGTTACTTAAACAATTAATAAAATGATTCTAAGCATTTGTTCAGTCAATTTACTTGCTGCTGAAGGGAGAGGGATATAAAAAAAAATGGACCAATATGCCTCCTGGCAACATCTAGAATCATAATCTGCATGCTTTTCTGAGTCCGAAAACATTCACAGAAGGCGGTCCTCATATTTTGCATATTCAACTCCCTTTGGCACCTCCTCTATTTATAAACCGCATAATAGTATCTAACAAACTGTCAGACAACTAATTCTTGACGCTGGTTTTCAGCTGGACCAGTGGTTGATGATTTTCTTATCGTAATTTCGACAGCCAGGGGACTTACCAAGGTCCTGCAATGACTGTGGCAAGTCGAAGTGGTAGAGAGTAACAACAGGTTCGATGCCCTTCTCCAGTAGACCATTGATCAGGTTGTTGTAGTAGTTCCTGCCATCCGCGCTGATGTGGTTGGGGAAACCAGATGGAAGAAGACGAGGCCAGGATATTGAGAATCTGTAAGTAAGAGTTTATGATTAACGAGGCTGCTCGAAAGTGCTTCTTTGGCTCTGCACTTCTGGCCCCCTGGTTACTCATAATATTGTGCGAATGTATCCATTAACTGCTCCATCTTTGTTCTAACATATTTTTTCTTTTCTCTAACACATTGCTTTTGCAATATATATTTTTTTTATATTATCTGACTCCAACCACATTAAATTCGTTAGTTTTTCTTTTTTTGGTTGTTAATGTCTCATTTACTGACAGTTGTAATTATTATTATTTTTTCTACCTGTTTTTTATATAGCCTCATTTTATAATTTAAATGGAAGAACACTGTAGACTCCACGAATTCTTAGATTACTTCATATTTTGACTCACTTTTTTTAAATGATTATTTTTATTGTGCTTTTGAGTACAATATAGACCGGGTACACTGTTCTTAAATAATACCTTTTAATACTGTTATATGTAAATATTGTAAGTACAACCATTTTTTTAAAAGAGTAACCATGGAGGTTCTTGCCGGTTCTTCTCCATAGGAAACGACCAATTTTGAACCGTGCACTAGCTTCTGATGTTTTATAAGTGCCCATGTAGGCCTATGTGAAATTTAAAACTTTTGACTTTGACTTTGTGTGATCGTTGTCTTCCCACCCAAACTTGAAACTGTATCCAGTTTTAATCAGAAGTGGAACCATTAGAGATAATAATCAGCCTTATAATGATCCCACTGCTTGGACCCCAGTCTTCTCTCTATGAGGGAATGACCCGTAATCCACTACGCGGGCTCAGTGTACATTAGTAGATGTCACGTCTCGAGTTTTTGGCTCTAAGACATGTAGATTTACTCACGATTTCTTCGCCATTTTGAGAGCAGTGGTGATAAAATAAGTTACACAAAGTAGTGCGTCTGGTTGGATTTGAACTCGCGATTTACAACTTCTTAGTAGTAACTGTTGCCTCTCGCTGGAAGGCCTTCTGTAAGGTGGATTCATGTCCTGGTATGGGTTGTGAAAATCCTATGGATGTGAGACACGCAGGACCGGACGTCATTACACTTGGGAGAGGCCTATATCAAGAAGAAGACGTCTTTCGGCTGAAATGATGAATGATGCTTATGCTAGTAATATACTCAGGTGGTTTTTTTTTATCTAAATGATATCTCCCACCTAAGAACCCACCCCTGTTCCTTCTTTGCCATTGTTCCTGGACCCCGGGGATCTCTTTCGCATCAACCATAGTCCCAGTAGGCTTCAACCCTGCTTAGCACCAATGGTTGCTGACAACTCCTTGAGGCGCGCGTGGAACACTACGCACCGTCGACGACTTTGACTCGGACGGCAATCTACCCATTGCTCGCCGTCCACAAGCCTCCTAGGTGGAGGCTGCTTAGATGGTGGTGAATACACCTTGACAGGTTTTGTCATCTAAGACCATTAAATAAGATTTACCTGTACAAATCCAGCCCCATCTCCTCACACATCTCGATGTCCCTCTTCCAGAGGTGGTAGGAGTCGCAAGCCACATCTCCGTTGGCGCCTTCAGCAGTTATATTAGGTCGGGTGTGCAGAAGCTTGTCCCAGATGGATTCACTTTTGTCTGCAATACATATACACGGTGAAATCCTTTAAACGTCCGGGTCAAATTAGACCGACGAGTGTTTTCGCCACGGTAGATAAAAGCTTGTAGATATGATTTAGAAGCGAGATGAGCCAGCAATTCTTAAGCAGGGCATTGTCGTCCTTTTTAAAGAAGTTCTTCACTCTTCTTTCTTCTTTATTCCAGGCATGGAGCATACGCGCGGCGTTTATAATTATAATTCATATATTTTGTAACAGCATAGTAGAGCATAGTCGGCCTTTTTTTATGGCGGGAAAAAACATCCAATCCATCCCCCGCTCTTGGGCGGAGCGGGAGATAGTGTCAGACACTTACTGACTAAAAGACCCACCCCGTTACTTCTAGCCTTCATACCAGGGCTCGAGCGCCCTTTTGGATAACCCTGGCCCCAGTAGGCTTCAACCCGGCTGGGTCCCTGCTGTTGCTGACAACTCCTTGAGGTGCGCGGGAACAGTGCGCGCCGTCGACGACTTGGGCTTGGACAGTTGCTGGACGGCCGGACAGCGAGCTACCCATTGCTCACTGTCCGCAAGCCCGCACCTACGGTGGCCGGAAATCGGTATCAGAATCCCGGTGGCGGTGGCGAGGACGCCGTTGCCTGATGCGTTCGGCCTCCTTTAACTCCTCCTCGCTCCGGACCATGGCCTAAACCAAGGCCCGGAGCGAGAGGTCCCCGCCGCCGATCGCCTCTACGAGGGCACGGCGATGCTCCGTCCAAGCGGGGCACACCTCGACAGTGTGCTCCACCGTGTCCTCCGGGTATTCCGCACAGTGGCGACACCCGGGCATCACTTCCGCACGAATCCGGTTCAGGAACCTCCCGAAGGAACCATGTCCGGTGAGGACCTGCGTCATACGGAAGGTAAGGACGCCGTGAGGTTTTTCTAGCCACGCTTCAAAGAGGGGACTTACCGCCATGATTGTTTGGGCACGCCACAGTCATGGCGGTAAGTCATAGTCGGCCTCATAAGTTGAGACTCAGACGTCCTCTCTGCGAAAGTGAATGGGCTGTAATCCACCAAGCGGGCCCAGTGCGGGTTGGTGAATGGCACATGTCTTCAAAATTTTGGTTCTAGGACATGATTTCTCACGATGTTTTCCTTCACAATTTAGAGAGCAGTGATGATGAAATAAAATAGACAAAGTAATGTGCCTGACTAAGTTTGGAATCTTCAAATCAAATCAATCAAATCAAAGCATTTATTTCAAATAGACTATTTACAGGCACTTTTGAATAGTCAAATGTCGGTCAGTCCAAGAAAAGTGAAGCTAAATTGCACGTTCCAAAGAGTAGGTCTCTATGGAGAAGATCGTGCAAGAAACTCCATGGACACTCTTTTAAATCATATTATGTGTTACATATAATGCTTGGTTACATATTACTTGTTGCTTCTATCATGTATGTCTTCTTATTTTTGGGTCCATATCAATACAAACTTACCACTCTCATTCCAGCCACCTTCTATCTGGTAGGCAGCCGAGGCAGCTCCAAACTTGAACCATGATGGAAAGACGGTATCTTGCAAGCAGCATTTACCGCTGATCAGGACACTGTGAGTCAAAATCATCATTATCAATAATTTTACGTCATAAAGGGGAAAAGTGTGAGTGTGTGTGTTTGTTACTTCTTCAAACTGAAACGATTGACCACTTTTTTTTTTATTGATATTATACAAACTAGTGCTTGACTGCGATCCCACCTGATGGTGCGTAGTGATGCAATCGTTGATGGTGAGACGCGCTAGTTTATTAAGAGCCTATTCAGTCTAGCCTTGAAGACATTTTAATTGTAGTTGAACGAGAAGCCCGCAGCATGCGAATTGTTCCAGTCCCTCGATGTACGTGGTATAAACGACGAGGTGAAACGCTTGGTCCGCCAAACCGTAGAGGTTTTAACAACGCAAGGGTGGATACTAGCCGTTCGTCGAGAAACTCGGGATTTTTTTATTAAACTTGGCACATCACCATCTTCCTGACTTCCTGCCCTCGTCCCATTTTATTCACGACGAAACACGTTTTTTTCTTCAATTATGTCCTGTTACTCGTCACGCTATCACTAACTCCCTTTTCTTTCATAACACTCCTCATACAATCCGTCCATCTTTTCTTCGGCCTCCCTCTCCCTCTCCATTCATCCACATGTAAACTAATAACTCATTCACATCACTAATTTTATAAAAGGAAAAGTGTGTGTTAGTGTTTGTAACTTCTTTTCACTCGAACGGCTGAACGTATAACAATGAAACTTGGCATACGGGTAAACCTCTAATGCCAGCCCCCCTGGCTAAGTTACAACCGTTTCGCTTGCGTCGAATGCTTTGAGTTGGCCTCGTCGCCGAATCTTTTGTTCTGACCACGTGACTGAGCGTTGAGATGACGCCGACGTCATTCCCGTACATTTGAAGCTTTCTACTAGCGTTAACGATTGCAGATTAGTAACTTGACTAGGGGTACAGGAGTGTGCTCCCTAGAAAAAAAATTAATTAGTAAGTAGCTACCTAGTTTATGTAAATAAATCTGAGAATCACCACGTTGCCGTTGTAGTCACAGAAAGTTTGTCCGGGTCCATGTCGATTTCGCGATTGGTTCCGTTTTAATACCACTAATCTAATACCACTGGTATTTGTTTGAACGCAATTTGATTACCTATTCTGAACGGAGACCACTCTTTAAATAATTTAATTTAATGTACGAACCCATACCAGTGACGTAAATTTAATACAGTCAGCTCAAGTCAAACCTAATAAAATTTTGGTTTCCTAATATTTTTACACTATTGTAATATACAAAAACTTTTACTAACTAATCACTTTTATTAGATATGTCTAAGGAAGCTATATCAAACCTCAACATCTTGGAGGAAAACAGAAACCTGCTTTGTAGGCAATATAACTCGTTGGCTAAAACTACAAGCTTAGACATCTGCGAGTCACTGACAAATCATAAAAAAAAATTACAAGATTTAATTTAATTTAATTAATTTATTGTATTATTCCTTGTTAATAGAATTCTAATTTTATTATTATTATTCAATCAATTTTCAATCCTTATTACTTTATATCATATTTCTATTGTATTATTTTGTAAATTTAATTTAAAATTGTACTTTTGTTAGCTTTTTTGCATGCTGTGGTCTCCTATAAGTGAAGGAGTACACCAAAAAGATACTGGAACCACTAATATTATAAGATACAAATACTGTGTACATCCTTTGTTGGAGATCCTAAATAAATAAATAAATAATAAATAAATAAACCTGGACTTGCATAAAAAAAAATGGTGGCTTATTGTTATTTAGAGCAGGTTTGAAGTACACAATATACTATTAAACTAGACATTTGTTAAATAAATACTTTTTGAATTTTATTTCAATTAAAGATCCTTTACATAAAAAGCATTTTGGCTGACTGTACTTTAGATCCTTGAATTTCTTTTAGTACTAATACTAAAAGAACGCAATGGTATCCCTTCGGAATAGACAATTAACACGGATTCAAACAAATACCAGTGGTATTAAATGAGTGGTATTGAAACGGAACAAAACGATTTCGCGGCCCAGTAACAGCTATTTTATTTTTATAAAAAAAAAAACATACTATTTAAAATATTGTTTTTGCCAGACCATTTAAAAAAATATGCTTATGCTTTATTATTTTATAAAAGTTTTAAATAATTCCGTGACGTAATCTTGTAGATATACACGTTTGAAATCGTAACTTAGGGTCTGATTCGTGATTTTGTTTTTATCGAGCCAACTAATTTTAAGGTTTTGATTTTTGCCTTTTTTTATGGTGGGAAAAATCATGCATTGACATCCCCGCCCTTGGGCGGAGCGGGAGATAGTGTCAGACTTACTGACTAAAAGACCCGCCCCGTTCCTTCTAGCCTTCATACCGGGGCTCGAGCGCCCTTTCGGATAACCCTGGCCCCAGTAGGCTTCGACCCGGCTGGGTCCCTGCTGTTGCTGACAACTCCTTGAGGCGCGCGGGAACAGTGCGCGCCGTCGACGACTTGGGCTTGGTCCGGACAGTTACCGGACGGCCGGACAGCGAGCTACCCATTGCTCACTGTCCGCAAGCCCGTTTTGATTTTTGCCTAGCGGTCAGTCATGGTCAATTTTGATAAAATTATTGTTCATGGTGATTTATTTTATATTTGTGGATTTCCAGAGGTTCAAAATAGTAAAAAAATTTAGTAGAACCTGGTCTTAACTAGTGTGTGTGTGCCTTGTGTAGTGCAAAAAAGCCTAACCCGACCTGGTTATCGAACCCAAGCGCTCAGCATTAGACCACTGGATCCACTGGACAGTCAAATATATTATTAGACTGGCCTGTTGGTCTAGTGGTTAGTGGGCCTGACTGCTATGCCGTGGGTTCGAGTCCCATAACCATTTGTCTGTGTCTGGGTGTAATTTATCTATAATATGTATGTATTTAGAAATATATAAGTACGTTTATCAGTTGTCAAGTACCCATAACACGAGCTCTGCTTAGCTTGGGATTAGACGGCGTTGTGTGACAACTATATAGAAAAAAAAAACCTACGAAGGCTTTATCAGTTCAGAATATCTACTCAGTAAAATCAGAAAACTGGTTACGAAACACTTTTTTAAACGAAACAATAAAAATAAAAACTAGATGTTATCATTAAAAGTTACCACGTAATGATTTATAGTCGCTACTTAACAAAAATAGCAATTTAGTGAATGGAATAAAATATAAAAGAAAATCCCACAAAGCTACAAATAAATTGCTCTCTGATTGTTTCGTTATTAGCAGCCATTTTTGAAGGCCCATTTATTAAGTGTACAAGTCACCAACTGCTTTTTTATCTATTAAAGTACATGGTTATTTGTATTTAAAAACCTTGCAGTAACATAAGTAACATCACGCTTCCCCCACAAGACATGCGCCACCTGCTATGCTGCCCATCCTGCGTAACGACCTGCAGTCTTCAGGATCTATACGAGGCCAACAATAGAGCTGTACAGGTTGCCAAATATTGGTGAGAAGAAGTATAGTTTGAGAGCATCTACACGAAAAGAAGAAGAAGAAGAAGAAGAAGAAGAAGAAGAACATCATAAACAACAACTTTACTTTTGCTCTATGACTTTTTACAAAACATAATTCATTTACTAAAAATCTTCAAGATTTCGTTGTTCAATTTAAACATTAAACCCTGTATTTTGCTATACCTACATAATTAATAAAAGGTGTAAGGGACAGCCCTCCACAAACTTTAAGGGATTGCTCAGTAGACGAAACTGAACAACCTTCCACAAAATGTGAAATGTTCTTTAATGTTGTATCTTCTTCTGTATACTGTGTGTACATAAATTGTAAAATAAATAATAAAAAATAAAATCTTTTTTCAGGAAACGAAAACAAAAATCAGCCTCACTATACAAAATGATAAACTTTATTTGACAATTTGTATGGCGAGGCCGATTTTTTTTTTCGTTTCCTAAAAAAGAAATTTTTGGAAGGTTGTACAGTTTCGTCTACTGACCAAGCCCTTAAAGATTGTGGAGGGCTGTCCCTAACACCTTGTATGTAATAAATTTTGTTTATATTTGCAGTCAATGACTGAATGAAAGAAGAGATGAAGGCGATTTTCGTCGTTTGTACCGCGTATCCACATCGAAGGACAAAACTCGTATCAATTTACGCATGTACGAAATTATTATTTTTTAAGAAAACGTCAGCTGAGCGAGTTCAATGACCTGTAGGTAATTGTCGGCGTTGCGTAAAAACTACCTACAGGTCATTGAACTCGCTCAGCTGACGTTTGAAAAAAAAGGTACTTTATTTTTTAATTTTATCTTTACAAATCGATAGTATTTCATGCACCGGATCGACCCTCCACGGGATTTAAACGATTAAAATTTAACGGTGTATTTTAAGTACCAACGCGGTTGAAGCCGCCTGCGGTGGGCAAAAGCTGAATAGACTATAAAATAATGCATGAACTCACCAAAACACGATGACACCGATATAACTCATGGTTGAGACTGACCCACACAACAATGATGTTTATCAGAAAGATAAAACAATCGTTTCTAGGGTTCCTTAACCCAAAGAGTAAAAAACCGGCCAATTGCGAGTCGGACTCGCACATGAAGGGTTCCGTAGCAGCAAGTAACATAATATAAAAGTTCTTGTAATTCGTTGTAACTTTGATCGATGTTTTAATAATAGTGTATTTTTTTTTAATTTAAGACGTATTAAAAAAACTACTTGCTAGATCTCGTTCAGACCAATTTGCGTTGGCGGTTTTCATGGTAATTAATGTTCATCATATTTTTTTATTTTTTTATTAAATTAAAATATTCAGTTTAGAAAAATATGATATAAGAAACGTCAATATCATTTTTGAAGACCTATCCATAAATACCCCACAAGTATGGGTTTGACATCTACTAAGTTTCAACAGTATAGCTCTTATAGTTTCGGAAAAAAGTGGCTGTGACATACGGACGGACAGACACTCAGACAGACATGACGAATCTATAAGGGTTCCGTTTTTTTGATATTTGGCTTCTTCGTTGGCTTGGTACGGTCGGTTACTGGACGGTCCGCAAGTCCAGGTCTACGGTGGAAATCGGGATCGGAATACCGACGACCGATAGGCTGTGAGTGCCGTTGCCTGATGCGGTCGGCCTCCTCCTTTGCTAGCATTACTGCTTCGCAGAAAGAGGCGACCGCCTGCTACTCCTCACTCTGCACCATGGCCTTTACCAAGGCCTGGCGTGAGAGATCGCTGCCGCTGATCTGGTTAGAGGATGAGTAATTGGGGAAATTGCAGGACTTTACATTCTGTTCCACATACCTTGAAATCATAAAGCATAGATGATATGACGCTAAAACAAACAATCACTAAGAGCAGATAAAATAAATATACACGTTAAGTGCGATAACAGGTTAAAACATCTTGTAAAACGTCTCGCTTACAGTGTGGCTAAGAAAAGTATAGACTTCCTTGTGGTGCGGAAGGCTTAACTTCAATTTAGTTCGGTGTAGGAAAGAGATACATTATTCCATGGAACCAAAAATAGATTAAGTTTTCTTAAAAGTTACAGGGTCTATATGCTTTTTGCCGCCACATTTGAAGTTTTATTACCACGTGTATAGACCTTGTACCGCAGGAATGGAAAGAATAGAAAAATCACTGCCGCAGCGAACGTGTTAAGTAGGTCTCCCATATACAGTAGGCAAAACGGTTCTTGAGCGTTCGCCGTCAGAGTGGGGATCGCTTTGCGTATTCCATACATTGGAGAGCCAATCGTCTTTGTTGTTAGATACATGCAGCCACGTAGGGAACGAATGAGGAGTGACGTCTATGACGCGTTGGCCCGGCGAGCCAATCACTGACACTCCCCGCCCCCGCGTCTCACTTCGCACCACTAAAGAGACCGAATATTTGTGACTTCTGCGCAACCGCTCAAGATCCGTTGTGCCTACTGTAATAAACGTGATTTTTTTGCCGTCTTTTTTTCGGTCGGTACGGAACCGCTTGTGCGCAACTCCGACTCGCACTTGGTCAGTAGATACGTATCTCTTGCTGTAAACACATACATTGTTTGCTTTTTTTAGTTACCAACCAGACTAATTATAATGTAGTTATTTCTTAGAAACAAAATATAAGTTAAGCTTCACAAATACTTTATTTACAAATATACAATGATCTTATTCTTGACTCAGTACTGCCAGTGGCTTTGCTTGTGTGTGTGTTTTTAAGATTGCCGACAAAGCACGAAGACTCGCCAAACTGAAGTGACAATAGATAGGGCTTATTGCTCGCAGAACAGATGGCCGTTGGGGCCGAAAGGCTCTGGAGTGGTGACCGCGTATCGGAAGACGCTGCGAAGACCTACAAGGTGGACTAATGACCAGGGCCTCAAGTCTGCTATTACAATAGTGTCAGAATGGTCTATCATATATGATGGGGTTGTGTCGTTTAATTACGACGTTGCTATAGCCATCTTTGGAACCGGAGTTCCATCATTAGATCAGCTCCATGTCATAATAATTTTGCATTGTCATCTGATTTACACGTGCATGCATCAGCTCAATCGGTAACCGAGAAGTGGATCAAATTTAACTTGTAAGATTTGATGACAGACAAACATCGGGACAGGTGAAACAAATAAAAGCTTGTAAAAATAGCAGACTTGGGCTCCTGGTGAAGGTTGTGGAAAGGGCTCCTACAAGGTGGACTGATGGCTTGGTGAAGGTTGTGGAAATTCGATGGATTCGAGGCGCATTTTGGACTGTTCGTTGTTGGGAGGCTTATAATGTCCAACTGTGGACGTCCTTCGGCTGAAATAGTGATGATGACGTATGTTTTTACGTCATCCCTATCAAACGGTTTAACGAATGGTCGAATGGCTAAAAAAAAGGAATATGGGTAGAAACCATGTCTTGAACATGGGATACTTTTTATACCGGGAGTATTTTCTAAGTAAAAAATTTATTTGTTTAAACTCTTGGGATAATTTTGTGCATTCTTCTGAGCGAAGTTGCTTATGGCGTAGGCCGTGTTTTTAATACGTACTCATACCGATGAGCTGTTACAGAGCAGCTAGTATAATAGACACCCCCATTTTTAACCTACTTCGAAAAGGAAGAGGTTCTATGTTCGGCTGAATCACCGATATCTTGGCCAATTGTGGACCGATTTTTATTTTTTTTTGTTTTTATTGATAGGTCTAGGTTTTATGGTTAGGTCTTCCAAGTTGGTCCAACCTACAACTCTTAAGTCGGGGCCGTTACCACCCCACACGGCCACCACATAATATTTATTATATTTTGAAGTGAAAACTTCTTTAGCGGCGTTGAGCACTTTTTCTGTAATGGGTATAAAATCTTAAACTCGCGTCAGGACACGTGACCTGATCGAAAAAGCGTAAGACGGATGGAGAGTATTTAATGTAAAATAATTGTAATAGTTTTAAAGTGTTAAATTTTTAATGTAATATAAATTGTCATGTTTGTGTACGATAGCGCAATAAATGAATATTGTATTCTACCACATAAATGATAGTACTTTTATACTGATAAAGCAATTGGTGCAAAATTATTCCCTAACCATTCCAAAATATCAAACATGCTCAACGTTAATAATCAAGTTTTCACTTCTGCCGGCACTCCCGGAGTGCAACCCGTCTTTTTTTTTTTAAAGGCGGTATTTTATCTCCTCTTTTGTTTTCCCTTTTCATCAATCTCATAACCCCCGAGCTGCAGTATGCGTATCATATTTACGCCGACGATTTGCAGCTCTACTGTCACATCAGGTGTTGACAACGTATTTGATACGATCGAGAAGCTTAACCAAGACTTAAAAACAATAAAAAGTTGGTCTGCCCGTTTTGGTGTGGCAGTTAACCCGCTTAAATGTCAAGCTATCATAGTAGGGTATTCCACATATAATATTCGACAGCACGGTTATTCCGTTTGGCTCCGAGGTTAAGGATCTGGGTCTACATGTCGACGCCTGCCTTGACTGGTGCAAGCAGGTTGCAAGTGAGTAACCGGAACGTTACGGTCGCTTTATCGTCTTAAAAAGCCTGCTCACATAAAGGTACAGTTGCTTGTTGCTTGTACAGTCCCTAATTTTTCCCATTATTGACTATGGTGATGTGTGCTACTATGACCTGAATGCAGATCTCCTCAATAAACTTGACCGCCTTCTGAACAACTGCATTCGATTTGTCTTCAACCTCCGTAAGTATGACCATGTATCTGAACATCGTTCGCTTTTGAAATGGCTACCTATTCGTCAGCGTAGAGCACTAAGGGCCTTGACTACCTTCTCCTTCTTATCTGACTTCTCAAATTCAATTCATTTGCTCTGCCCATAGTAAAAATCTTCGATCAACGATTAATCGTCTTCTACGATGTCCCTCACACCGCTCTGGGTTTATCCGATCCTCTTTCTTTGTCCAAGCGATCTTTCTTTGGAATGCGCTCGCGTTGAACATCAGTATGGCATCCAACCGGTTCTCCTTTAAGGTGAACTCGTGAACACATTCGCAAGAAGTTGGCAGAATCATCACAGCAGTGATTTGTTATATTAATTTCTCATAATAATTTTGTTTATCTGTATGTATTTATTTATATATTTTTGTGTTTATGTTGATTTTAATTTCCTTTTTTCTTGTTTGCCTTGAAGTTGCACCTACCATGTTATGTCTCTGCACCACCCTAAGGTCGACTGGTAGATAATGCCTAAGGCATTAAGTCCGCCTTTGTACAGTTTTTTTTTTGGGCAAGAAGTGTTAATAAAAAAATATATTTATGTTGTCTGGTGATTAGTTCACCAGACAACATAATATATAGTTTTCAATATTATAAATTTTTAAAAGTCATAGAACAAAACTTGTTGTTTATTAATGTTCTTAATTTAATCCTGAGAGGTTGCCAGTGTTTTACAAATATCATAAATATTATTTATTTATTTATTTATTCTTCATGCAACACAAAGTCCATAGGCGGACTTAATGCCTTAAGCATTCTCTACCAGTCAACCTAGGGTGGTGAAGAGACAATATGTCCTTGTATAGATAGATATAGTGGAATTAAATTTAAAAACTTCCAGGTAGGGAGTGTAGTATTTATTAATAACACAATTCATTGAATTTTAAAGGTGTGGAATTTAAAGTGATCGTTTCTTGATAACTTGTGAGCCAAGTACTGGCTGACTTGCGCGGCGTTCGCGTGCGCTCAGGAACAGAGAAGTCCACTTCGTATAGGCCGAACTTTGTTCTGAAAACAAATAAAACAATTTGGTATCGGTTTATGTGAGTTTATAGTGTTAACACACCATACGCTCGAACTTAGTATGACGGATTTGGTCCGTCCGTACCAAGGTCTACCGTGACCTAGCGTAAGTTTGGTTCATCGTACCAATTTCGAGCGTATGTTACAGTATGTTACTACTAACTACGCTGAGTCACACTCGTCCTTGGTACGGACGGACCAAAACGTTTGTGAACGTGTCCACAATACATAAAGTTTGTACCTGTGACTCGGGTGGTAGAAATACTCAATAGTGTCTTTTTACGGTTAGATATTTTTTCTTGCAAATTGGCGGAATTCGAGAGGGTGACACTAAGTGTATTGACCATCGATTATTTATTATGTATGTTGCATATACTAATGGATATCTGATCAATTTGTGGGTCTTGGGGCGTCTCTGACTGCTAGGCTATTTTGCGACTACATTTGTTACCTTCGGTATACCTTTTAAAAATATTCTATGTGATAATAAAAGTAAATAAATATCTGATAAAAAGTCCTGAAAAATGTACTTATAGGTGGCATCGCTACGATGTTATTTTAGTGTGTAACGCTATGATGTTATTATGGTAAACATCTTGAAGAAACCGGCATGTTTTTGCACTCGAAGACATGTGACATCCATTAACTCGTACAGACCCACGCGGTAGGTTATATAACCGATTTCCACTCCAAGAAGAGCTTGAGTCCCAGCAGTAGGTGGGTTGATTATGCTGATTTATTGAAAAAGAAGGTTGTCTACTTACCGATATCCATCTGTCCACTCAAAGATGTCCATAATCGCCCAGTACGTGTACCCTGTTACGTTGACGCCATCTTCTTTGATAGATAAGATCACCTGGGAAAACCACGATCAAAATAAATGAGAAGGTTAATAAATCGAAGACGTAAAGTAATTTTTTGCCACTTTGAGGATATTTTAGGAACTTTTTTTTGAGAAATATATTTAGTGGTATCGTCGATCGTAAGGGCCCAGCTACTGGGGCCATGAGTGATGCGAAAGAGATTCCAGGGACCTTAGAACAATGGCAGAGAAGGAACAGGAGTGGGTTTTTAGTCAGTAAGAGTCTGACAGAGACAGGAATAGATGGAGAAATATCATAAAAATTAAAGTGATGGATCAGGGAGGTCACGACCCTCAACATTGAGGAATACGACGCAAGGAGGATAAGGAAGAGTCTGACACGCCCTCTTTTTCAACCTAAACAAAGCGACCCAGCAGGGGCGAAGGCTTGGGCACGCCACAATCATGGCGGTAAGTCCCCTCTTTGAGGCGTGGCTGGAAAGGCCTCACGGCGTCCTTACCTTCCGCATGACGCAGGTCCTCACCGGACATGGTTCGTTCGGGAGTTTCCTGCACCGGATTCATGCGGAAGTGACGCCCGGGTGTCGCCACTGTGCGGAACGCCCGGAGGACACGGTGGAGCACACAGTCGAGGTGTGCCCTGTTTGGGCGGAGCATCGCCGTGCCCTCGTGGGGGCGATCGGCGGCGGAGACCTCTCGCGCCGGGCCTTGGTTGAGGCCATGGTCCGGAGCGAGGAGGAGTGGCAGGCGGTCGCCGACTTCTGCGAAGCAGTAATGCTTGCAAAGGAGGAGGCCGAACGCATCAGGCAACGGCGTTATCGCCGCCGCCGCCGTCGCCGGGATTCTGATCCCGATTTCCGGCCAACGTAGACGCGGGCTTGCGGACAGTGAGCAATGGGTAGCTCGCTGTCCGACCGTCCGGTAACTGTCCGGATCAAGCCCAAGTCGTCGACGGCGCGCACTGTTCCCGCGCGCCTCAAGGAGTTGTCAGCAACAGCAGGGACCCAGCCGGGTCGAAGCCTACTGGGGCCAGGGTTATCCGAAAGGGCGCTCGAGCCCCGGTATGAAGGCTAGAAGGAACGGGGTGGGTCTTTTAGTCAGTAAGAGTCTGACACTATCTCCCGCTCCGCCCAAGGGCGGGGGATGTCAATGCATGATTTTTCCCACCATAAAAAAAAAAAAAAAAAGGGGCGAAGGCTATGGGTTATGTGAAAGTGAACCCCGGAGCCCTAGAATGAATGCAAAGAAGGAACGTAGGAATGGGTTTTTGTATGTGCTTCTCGCTCACTCTTAAAGTCCTATTGTAGCACCGTATAGTGTGAAGGTGTAATTGATTATCGTCAGTATTAAACTAGCGTTCATAGAAAGCACCCATAGCCGACTTCTTATCTGCACCTTCTACCCGAAACATATCAGTTTCTAAAATGTTTGTGGAAGGTTGTTCAGTTTCGTCTACTGAGCAAGCCCTTAAAAGTTTGTGGAGGGCTGTCCCTTACACCTTGTACAAATAAGTTATTTTTTTAATTTTAATAATATTAGATATTATTAAAATAATATTACTATTCATCATCATCATCATCATCATGATTAAAATAATAGTATTAAATTTTAATAGTATTACTATTAAAATAACATTATTAAATTTTAATAATAATAATCGTTTATTCATTAAACATATATAGATTTCTCGCCATCAAACTATTAAGTTTGGCGAGTTAAAAAAATATGCTAAACAATTGTTAAAAGTAATGAGAGAAATAAATAATAATAATAAATAAATAAAATAATAATAAATTATATTTTTACGTATTTAATTTAAAAAAAAATTAAAAGTATAAATAAAACAGTAAGTATCCCACCGGTATCAGGAATAGAGTCCAAGCTACCGGCGCCGGTGGTCAGGGCCCCAGAAAAATTTACCTCCTGACTATACGAGCCCTTTCCAGGAGTACCGCTCTCTGAATCAAGCCCTTGATCCAGCCGCAAGAATTTAATTTTATTATTATTAAAATTATATTATCGTAATAAACATAATTTCTCTCACCATAACACGACTGCCTGAATCCAATCCATGATAAGAGTGACTGCGAACTCAATCCAGTATCTTTAATACCAACGCTATCTTTTCTTAAAGAGATATTCAAAAAGATTACGATTTATAATCTTTAAATCAGCGTTCGGTGCCACAGAGGATGAAAGCATGTTATAAATAAACTATATAAAACAAGAGGCATACGCCAAGACTTTGCACAAGAGATTTATCCTGGGGCCGCATTTACGTGCATCCTCACGCACGAACCTTCGCGCTTTGACATAATACACTAGAGATGAAACGTATATACTAGAACGTATATAAAATAGATAGTTACAGAAGTCAATCTCATGTATTACTTCACTTTTTAAACCTACGCTAGGCGATCGCGCTAGCTAGAGTCAGTACGTTGCGCCGAACTGTATGAGTGCGACCGGGCGATTGAGCTGAGATATCGTATCTGCGAGCGGTGTCTATGTGTGCGTGTCTCGAGCGCGCTTTGTGTGTAGATTGTCTTCTGCACTTATCTATATTGTGGTATAGGCAGTGGCGTAACTATATCATCTGAGGTCCGTGGCAATTTCAGGGTATAGGCCTGTGGCTGGACGCGCAAATTCTTATTTTGTGCGCAACACATAAACGCGTTTCAAGTATTTAGGCGTATGGCGTCTTTCATATAAATACTTAATGGACTACCAAGTCGATGAATACGATTAGGTGTAAGAAACGAGCAGGAAATACCTACTAAATATTTCAAAAAGAAAACAACAAAAATAGAAAAAAATAATAATATCGATAACATTGGGTTCAATTGGCGTATAAATCATTTTGCCAAAAATTTGTTATAAATGTCGCAGGGAAACGAGGATATCAGGGATTTTACGAAATCCCTAGGGATATCACGAAATCCCGGTAGATGTCGAATATTCTTATTTAGTACGTCTTCTTACTAAAAGTATCTAGTGATATGACAGTAGGTAATTGGTTCACATTACTATTAATAGGCCCATGTACCTGTTTAACTTGCTAGAATCGTCATAGACAGTAATAGGATTGGCAATATTATAGTACTTATCGGAGTAACCAGCATAGATAGCGTAGGTACTATTTACAATATACTACAACATTAGTTAGTCATAAATATATTTTATACTAGTTGCTGCCCGCGACGTCGTCTGCGTGAAGCTTCTACAGCACTAAAAATTCCTAAGATGCCAGTGTCGCTATATAAGTAAAAAAAAAATATATTAGCATTAAAATATAAGTTTTTTTTTTTGCAACCGAAGCAAGTGAAGAGAGTTATATGGATATCCTGCTGAGTTCAGTCATAAGATGTGACTGAAGGAAATAGAGAAAATAATGCAGGAATACATTCCAAGACACAAAAGAGTAAAAATACGTACAAAGGTATCATACCTTACAACACCCCTATAAACTATGTTGCTAGTTACACTGCCAGGAGGCAAAATGTAAAGAGAGTCAGGACTGGTGATGCGGGAGCAAGCTACGTACAGTTGCTCGTGTGAGAAGCAACTCGTCCTGAGGTCGACACCCGCTGCCCTCAGTGTCTGCCCCTGCAACTTATTGATGGTCATCGCGAAGCAAACACTCACGGGGAACTGTACGCGCTTGAACTGGAACGGGAAGTTATGAGGTATGAAGGGAATGCGTGGTATAAATACTGCCTCGCCGACGCCACAACCCGTAAGAATTTTCGTCTCAATGGTTTTGGTGTGGAGCGAGAGATTTTAGGCGGGTCCCGTCACAACTTCGAAGCATAATCGGGCACCGACCTTCAGCTTGATGGTATGCGCCGGAAGTCCACTTGGTGACAGGGAGTTCAGAAATTCCACGGGATAATGTGTGGCGCCATCTTGCTCGACAACAGTGTTTATCGAGGTGTAAACAACTTCATTCCCCTCAATTTCTGAGAGAATGCATTCGTTAATTGCTGCAGCCTGATCATTTTTGGGCGTCAAAATGGCCCGCTCACACACCCAAGAATTCTGCTGGTGCGGTATACGACTGATGCCCCCCGTACACACTCGATACCACTCTACCGATAGACTCTGGAGGCACCACCTGTCCACCTCTCTCTTCTGGTAGGGTGCCTTCGCCAAGGCTTAGAAGGACATCTTGAGCACGTGCATTGCCGCCGAGCTGAGCTCTCATATTAATGGTCAAGCGCAGCGTACGTCTTCGTTCGTGACCACAACGAAGATCGTTTCGACGAAGCATTCACCTCGTCAGCCCTTGATCCCCGCATCACCACGGGAAGTGTTTGCCGGAAATCACCAATGAACAGAACTGTGACACCATCCACCAAATGTTCGTTCCTGTGGACGTCCTGCAGGGTTCTGTCCACGACCTCAACTGCCTTCCTATTGGCCATCGTACACTCATCCCATACGTTCAGAGAGCAATCCTTGATCACGTGTCCCTTATCGCTGATACGTGACACACCACATACAGGCGTTTTGGCGCTCTCTAAATCGATGGGAATTTTTAACATGGCATGAGCTGTCTTGCCATCCGGAAGCAGTGTGGCAGCGATTCCCGCTGACGCTACAGCAATAGCAATTTTGCCTTGCCTCCTGACCTCTGCAAGTATGCCAGTGGTAACAAATGTTTTTTCTGTTCCACCAGGAGCATCCAAGAAAAACATTTTAACCTGGTTCTGCCCAACGCTTTCAAGGACGGTGTCATAAATTTGTTTTAGCTCTGAAGAGAACAAAGCGACATGGTCATTTCGTATGGTGGTCATTTCGCCCGGATCGTAATTTGTCTCAGCGTTATACTCCCGATGTCCACGCTCTTGATGCGGTGATTATTGGGGATCTGGTAACCCATATTCAATCAGTGGATTGCCATCGATAGAAATGACCACATCTTGAAGTGAACTGAGACAGGTGTTTAGCACGCGTTCATCAGTTACTTCGACTTCATCTCCAGTAGCACGCCTCAAAGTTCGTAGAAAATCTTCAGACAGATGATGGCGATACTTCTCCCACAAAGCTACCGGGTTCGCGACTTCACAAAACACCATGATGACGGCGAACAAATGATGTGGCTGTCACTGACGCTTGCCTCCGCGAGGGTGTCATCGCATTTAGGCAAAAGGCTGCGCGGTAAGTTGGATTCTCCACGTCATCAAATGTCCTCAGAAAGGCGAAAGACGTTGGGCCTGGGATAGTGTGAAGTAACAACCGCAGAAAATAGCATTCGCCACTATTCGGGTGCACGGTATAAACCCAATCCAATGTGGTGTCCCTGAAAATTCCCGGAAAACCTTCCACAGCACCTCCTCGTCGACATCGGTTAAATACACCCCTTTGCTTGTCGTACGTATAATATGAAGGCACCTCGTCACGTAAGGGATCTCGCAAACTGGTCGATTTCACAGAGCCTGAAAAATGCCATCATGTAATAATACTTAACACCGCCTTTTTTTAAATTGTCTTCCTCAACTCTGCTCAAGATTTTGAAGGTTTTGTTGGAACTTGAATTTGTCAAAACAAACTATAATATGAAGAAAATGCACACTACCATCCATGAATTTTAAGATTAACTAACCTCGCCAACATGATCAAATTTAAATTGTGAATTTCCAAAAACTGTTAACATGTAACTTGATTTGATTTTTATGAAGCTCATAGATAGCGCTGCTTCAAAATTGTCTATAGACTTCTAATATTCATTAAACTATGTTTCTCTGTCCAAGTTACTTAAATGGCATAGTTTTTATAGTGTAAAGCTAGATAATAGCATGACTTACTCAAAAACAACATTTAAATATGCGTAGATTACACGCTGTCACAGAATGCGTAAGAAAAATAAAGATTCACAGCTCCGCCCCTGTAGGTGATAGCGTGATAATATGTAGCCTATATGTTGAGCCGACCTTAGTAATATTAAGTTAAATCCATGTAGTACTTTTTGAGTTTAGCCTGGACATACATACAGACAAACCGACAAAAATTATAAAAACTATATTTTTCGATATCGATTGTAGATCACGCCCCAAGTATTCTTTTAAAAAAATATTCAATGTACAGTTTTGACTTTCCAACGATTTTATTATATATATATAGATAGATATAGATTTAATACACTTTGAAGAAATGCCTAACTATTAAACACGTTATTGTGACTAATTTATAAAATATAGATATATACTATAAAGGACTTTTTTTGTAGATCTATGAGAGACCATCATCTTTGTAATATTTACTTTTGATGTATGATCTACGTATGCGAGGATAGGAGCTCGAAAGCGCATTTTCATCCGACTTGCTTCAAATTTATCGTCACTTCTCAGTTCCTATGTATCTTGGCGTTATGTTATATAGCCTATAACCTGCCCAGGATTATGGACCACAATCGTACCAAGTTTTCTTTAAATCTCTTGAGTAGTTTTTGACCCATGCGTGCACATACAGACAGACAGACAGACAAAAAATTTACTGATTGCATTTTTGGCATCAGTATCGATCACCAGTCATCCTCTAATATTAATTTTTAATATATATTCAATGTACAGAATTGACCTCTCTACAGTTCTGTCCGGCCGTCCGGTAACTGTCCGGACCAAGCCAAAGTCGTCGACGGCGCGCGCTTTTCCCGCGCGCCTCAAGGAGTTGTCAGCAACAGCAGAGACCCAGCCGGGTCGAAGCCTACTGGGGCCAGGGTTATCCGAAAGGGCGCTCGAGCCCCGGTATGAAGGCTTGAAGGAACGGGATGGGGTTTTTAGTCACTAAGAGTCTGACACTATCTCCCGCTCCGCCCAAAAGCGGGGGTTGTCATAAGATGATTTTTCCCATCGAAAAAAAAACCTCTCTACAGTTTTATTATAAGTATAAGTATAGATATAGATAGATATAGATTTCTATGGTTTTAGTGAAACCCGAAACACGTGTCTAGTATTTTTATGTTAAGAATCAATGTACAAAATTGATGAAAGTTATAAGCTTGATAAGTTACCAAAAATACATAGTCACCGGACCATTCAGACGACTGAGGGGTAGTTTTGCACTTGCACCCAGCGGTTTGCTGGTGCCTAATAGCTCCGTTATGACTTTTCGTGACCTTCTTTTTAACTTCTGTTCTTTTGTTGCCTTTTGTGCCGGGGCCGAATCTTCTTTTCAGAAACCAATCCTTGGCCCCAGTAGGCTTCGACCCTGCACCTTCCGTGACCTGTGTTGTACTTAGTGTCGGTGAAGATCAACATGTGACCTTTTTCAAATATTTTTGAGAAAAAATATAACATGGGGTAAAAAATATTAAATGGTTTCAGTTATGTACTGATTCTGAACAAACTTTATTTAGGTTTGGCAAATACACATTACTAAAAATACTGTTGTATTATTATTAAGTTATGATAACAGGGCAAACATCTGAACAGAGCAACTTGGTGTCAGGTAAAAAGATTAAAAAATATATAATCAAGTGCAATCAATGGCCTTAAACGTTATAATTATCGCATGCACTTTTATGGGCTGTAAATAAAGATTCGATTAAAGTACATAATCTTATCAGATATTTGTCAAGTGCTGGTCTTTTGGAGTTCCATACTGACCTACCCAAAGTGTTCAAAGAACTTATATTATTAATTTAAACTTCATGTACAATTGTGGTACATAGGCGGACTTAATGCAACAAGGCATTCTCTCCCAGTCAACCTTTGGGTTAAAAAGACAGCACCGTGGTAGGTTTGCACAATAAACAAACAAATAATAGATACTTACTTTAAAAAAGAACAATGGTGCGATAAGTTATTTGTAATAATAAAACACATAATAATAATTTGTTATTTGTTATTATATAATTATTTGTTTAATGTGCAAACCTACCTACCACAGTGATCTTTTTAACCCAAAGGTTGACTGGTAGAGAATGCCTTGTTGCATTAAGTCCACCTATGTACCACTAGTACCACTACTGTACATGAAGTTTAAATAAATAAATAAATTATTTAAGCTAAAATTATAAACTAATAAATACTATGATAAATATCAAATCATTAAGAAAACTTGAAATATAACAATTATGACGAAGACCGAACTAAGGTTTTTTTTTAATAATATATACCCGTGCTTGACTGCGATCCCACCTGATGGTAAGCAGTAATGCAATTGTTGGCACACTAGTTTATTAAGAGCCTATTCACTCTAGCCTTGAAGACACCTTGAGATAAAGGACTTTAAGTAGTTCCGAATTTTACGCTTGAAGGAAACTTTATTTTCAGCTTTTACCTGCTGTCGGCCTTATAATGTTACCATAGCCACCTATTTAGGAGATGTAATGGACCGTAATTCACCACAAAGGCCCAGTGCGAATAGGCTAGTTGCCGTAAAAATGTAATTAGTCCGTCGGTTACATTATTCAAAAATAAAGGATACATATTTTTTTTATTTGAAAATTAAACCAAAAATGACAAAGTTATAGCCCATTAAAGTTACGTGTAACGTCACGCCGTGCTGCATTTTTTTATTTGAAAATTAAACCAAAAATGACAAAGTTATAGCCCATTAAAGTTACGTGTAACGTCACGCCGTGCTGCATTTTTTTAATGCGTACGTAACTTTAATGGGCTATATCTTTGTTATTTTTTGTTTAATCGAAAAAAGAAAAAATAGGTGTCCAATATTTTTTTCTAATCTAAAATACAGACTAAATAAAATGTAATTATTTTGACCCTGGAAACTACCCTATTATGGATATCACATACCTTTGAATGTTTGGCTTTAGGACATACCAGATTCCTCAGCATCTTTTCCGCACTGTTTGTTTCTAAGTGTGCTAAATATGTTTTCTTTATTTTCTTTCTTTACTTTTTTTATTTCTTTTAGATATTATGGGGCAAGCACATGGGTGAATGAAGAATGAGAATGAAGTTTTCTACTAGCGTCAACGATTGTAGATTATCAACTTGGCTAGGGTGTATGTTAGTTTGGGATAATTTTTAACTGTTACGCGAGCATTTAATTAGCAGCAGATTCGATAGTCAAAATACCTAATAATATTCTTGCACCTCCCTACCTTCCTATCTTTGATCGACAGTTATCATTATTTATGACTTAATGTTTAAGGCAGTTAATATTATCTCCAAGTCGCTATTGCCAAGCACTGGTTACTTGCGAATGCGATACGACTTTACGAAAACTGACTAAGTAATTATAAAAAAATAAATAACCGTAAGTCGGCTAAAAAAATAAAAACACTAAAACGATCAAAATAACTTTAATTTTTTAAGTCGGTGTTTCTCAGTATTGTTTTTTTTCTTATTTAACACTGTCTTCCGAAATTAATTATTACTTTGATCGATTTAGTGTTTTTTTAGTAAAGTCTGTTATTTTTTTTTTTGTAAAAAGTTTTGTATTTCACACTTTTTAGTTATTCACATATGGCTTTTTCATGACAATTCCAATAAACCCAAACCCTACTAGAATACATTGTTTTATTATGAAGTTCCCGTGTCTACCTGCCACCTTCCGGCTCTATCATCAGATCAGTTCGATAGTACCTTATGGCCAAAGTGCATCTTTAAACAATTCTAATAAGCTCAAACACGGCTAGAATATATTGATTAGTTACGGAGTTCCGGTGTATATCTTCCGGCTCTATCATCATCAGATTAGTTCGATAGTACCTTATAGCCAAAGTTCCTTATTACTAATTCAGCAGTCAGGCGGTATTGGCCGCCACATTAACTATTTTTTTTTTGTATGGGATCATCAAAGTCCACCCACACAACACGACCCTAGGCTATGGGGAAAACTGAAGCATATGGTGGTCTGCAAGCTCCACCATGTCTTCTGGGCGATCTGCACGATCAATGGTGACACTCGTGCTTTTCTTTCCGGCGAATCCGAAACAGGAACCTCCTGAAACAACGGTGTCTGTAAACCAGAAAGTGAGGATGCTGTATCAATTAAAAAATATGCCTACGGTGGCTGGAAATCGGGGTCGGGATCCCAGCGGCTGGGGCGTGAGGGCCGTTCTCTCAAGCTTGCCTCCTTTGCTAACATTACTGCTTTGCACGAAGAGGTGATCTACTGCCAATCTTCCTCGCCCCGGACCATGGCCTGTACCAGGGTCCGGCGCGACTGGAGCCTCAAATTAATCACCCAGAGTCGAAGCCTACTGAAGTCAAGGGTCTGCTTCTGAAAGGAAGTTTCGGTCCCGGTATAAATGATAAATGATAAATGATCTTTATTTTGCAAGTAGGTTTTATAAAAACACTTTTACACGTCAATTTGTTTTTTGTCGTCAAATAATGCTAGATGAGGCCGGTGTTTCCTAGCTGACTACCCTGAGAAGAAACACCGAAACAAACTCAGGGGTCAAAGTCTCTTTTAAAGTCCATACAGCAAAACATGTAATGGTCAAATCATATGAGAACCATGCAGATTGAGCCTGAGATGGTCTTTTGAAGAAAGAACCACACAGTTTTAAGTGGACCTGTCCAGTCAGTGCAAGCATTTGTCAATATGCGTGTAGCTCAACTCAGGACTACTAAGGAGCTCAACGACTTGACGAACAATGCCAAAGAAAGGACATTTGGGTAGGCCACATCAAATACTCAAAACTGCCAGACATCATGTGAATATAAAAGAAAACGAAAGAGTAATCCACATAGTTCTCACATTCACAATAATAAAATTTACAAAAGTGTAAATATTGCAAATTGTAAAAAAAAAAGTATATAAAAAAATCAGTCAAATAGTAAAAATAAACATGTCATAATTGTAAAAAAAATAATAATAAGATATATATTTATATATATACAATATCATAATTGTAAAACAACAACAATCGTCAATAAAAAAGGCAGTTAAAACAAAAAAACATTCAAATGATAATAATTATAGTGAGTAGGTACTGGAGCAGGTCAATCCCAAGCCGTTTTATCCTCGAGATACTCTTTTACAGAATAAAAAGCCTTTTGGCAAAGTTTTCGCTTTACAAATATTTTGAATTTATTAATGCTAAGTTCCTGAATAGGACTGGGAAGCTTATTATAAAAATGTATACTTTGGCATCTAAATGAGCGTCCTATTTTTTTGAGCCTGGTGGCAGGAACCACTAACTTGTGTTTGTTCCTAGTATTAACGTTGTGAATGTCACTGTATTTTTTAAACATGTTTTTATTTTTATGAACATACAAAATATTTTCATAGATATACTGAGATGGCACAGTCAAAATATTAATATTTTTAAATTTATCTCTGAGGGAGTATCTGGGACTTAATTTATAAATTGAACGAATAGCCCTTTTCTGCAAAACAAAAATCGTTTGGATATCGGCGGCATTTCCCCATAATAGAATACCGTACGACATGACACTATGAAAATAACTGAAGTAAACTAAACGGGCTGTCTCTAAGTCAGTTAGATTTCGAATTTGTCTAACAGCGTATGCGGCAGAGCTAAGTTTTTTCGATAACTTATCCACGTGTGGGCCCCACTGAAGCTTAGCATCAAGAGTTATACCTAAGAATACTGTAGTGTCTTCAGGACTCAATTCTTTACCTTTTATTAGCACACTAGTTTCTACCTGTCTTACGTGAGGCATCGTAAATTTAACAAATTTGGTTTTCTTTTCGTTAAGGAGCAGGTTATTGACATTAAACCAGTGTACTATTTTTGAAAGGGCGTTATTTATGTCATCAGTAACCGGCTGCTGACGTTTAAGCTTAAACAAAAGCGAAGTGTCGTCTGCAAACAGCACTATATCATGGTTATCCTTTATGAGGTATGGCAAGTCATTGATATAAATGAGAAATAAAAATGGGCCAAGAATCGAGCCCTGGGGCACACCCATTGATACTACAGACCCGGGTGATCTTTTTCCATTTACATCAACTCTCTGAATCCTATCACTCAAATAAGAAGTAAGAAGATCCAGAGAGGAATTCCGGATCCCGTAATGGTGTAGTTTCCTGATTAATGTTTCATGGAGAACGCAATCGAAAGCCTTGGACAAATCACAAAAAATGCCCAGGACATCGCATTTGTCTTCCCATGCATTATAAATATGTCCTAAAAGTTCAACCCCGGCATCGGTTGTTGAACGACCCCTTGTAAAACCGAACTGTTTATCATGTAACAACTTATGTCTATTAAAAAATCTTTGTAATTGATGTAAAATTAGTTTCTCAAATATTTTACTAAAGGTGGGTAGCACTGAAATAGGTCTATAATTTGTGGGGTCAGATGTGCTACCTGTTTTAAACAATGGTATTATTTTACTATACTTCATTAAGTCAGGAAACTCGCCACGATCAATACAATTATTAAAAATAAGTGCTAAACTAGGAGCTACAACCTTTATAATAGACTTTACAACATCCACAGAATTTCCCCATAAATCTGTGGTCTTTTTTACATTCAAAGTGTTAAAGGTTTTAATTATATCCACATATGTCACATGTTCGAAAATAAAATCTGAATCACAAACTTTAACATTTTCTTTAAGCAGAGACTCTGCAGCAGTGGGTGATGAGTTCAGAGATTTAGTAGTTAATATGCGGATCTCTGAAAAGAACTTTTCAAAAGCTGCAGCAACTTGTGAGTCCGATTCGATCACGCTGTCATTAATTTTAAGGCTATAGTCACTACATGGTTTTGTAGATCTTCCAGTTTCACTGTTTATAATATTCCAGGTTGTTTTAATTATATTATTACTATTTTTAATTTTGGAACTCAAGTAGCGCGATTTTGCAACAGAGCATACTTTTTTGAATAATTTTGAATAATTTCTAACATACAAACTAAACTCGGCAGTGTTTACAAGAATTTTTTCCTCATACAATTCATAGAGTCGCGTTCTACTTTTATGTATACCAATGGTAGCCCATTCACTGAAAGATACATTACTGTTAACCGACATAGTTTTGGGTATAAAAGTGGAATTAAATTGCTTACAGTACATATTAAAAACACATTCATATTGTTGATTCAGATCATCTAATGTTGACAAAGCTGGTAAATTATTAATTAGTTTGGTTTTAAAAGTTTCTAAGCGATTTGCAGTTTTCGGGTTAACAGTGATATTCTTTTTAGCCACTATGATGTTTGGAATTTGAAAAGTAATTAATTGCCCACAATGATCAGAATCTAGTAAATTTATAATGTCTTTATGGCTAGGTACAACATCGGTATAAATATTATCTATGCAAGTGGCACTAGTAGGAGTTATTCTTGTAGGCTCCAAACAAATTAACAAGATTGTAGGACTGAAACAAACTTATAATTTTGCTACATAAAGCTGAATTTTCTAATAAATTAACATTAAAATCACCACATGTGATTATGTACTTATTTGAATTACAAATCTTGTGAAACACTTCATCCATTACCTTTTCAAAGCAGTCATACAATCCGGAAGGGGGTTTGTACACACTTAATATAATAAACTGCTCCAACTCAATACGCTATTTCAATTGACCGCTCAACAGACAGACTCACAATATCCTTACGTTCCTTAAATTTAATGTGGTTACTAACTAAAATCAATGAGCCACCACGTAAGGCATTAGTTCTGCTGAATGAACTACCAACCTGGTGGTTATTAAAATTGAACATGAGCTGGTGGCTTTTAAGCCAATGTTCCGTTATACAAAGAATATCAATATCATTACAATTAAGGAATAGCTCTACCTCTAAATCTTTATTCATGAATCCCTGAATGTTTTGATGCACCAGGTTGATACTATTTATGGATTTCAAGATTTGATTTGAATGATTTTTGTTTATCAGTAAATTCGTGCTAGAGATTGACTCTGTTGTCTCAATTTCTAATTTAAATTAATATTAATGTCAATATTTGATGCTAACTTATTGGCACAATCAATTATTAAGTCATTGCATTGCTCAAAAGGAGCAACTTGTTTAGCCAAGTTCTTGGCTGAAATAAAAAAATAATATGATAGCGACATAGCTATCTGTCTTTTACAAAATTTGGAAAGATAGTAATTATCAGCAAGATATCTATCTTTTGTCAAATAATAGTTAATACCAACATAATTGTTGGTGTCAATTAAATGGAACAAACTATTATTTAATATCAAATTGTACAATGTCATATTAATCTTATATCTAATGCAATTTTCTTCCTGTGGCAAACTTTGGCTGTAGGGGAATGTAAACATCACAATTTTTCCTACACTCAGGTTACTTAAGGTACTATAATATTGGAGTAATTCTCCTCTGTTCACATTTCCCCTATTACCAATAAAAATTAAAAGTATAGAATCCTGGTCAAATTTACATTTTATTATTTCTTTCATTATGTCATTTAAGGAACAGCCAGGCATACAGTTGTTTATAATTGAGTGTCCTGGATATTCGTTTGTCAATAAATGGCCTAAGTCCTTTCCAATTTCATCACAAAAAATTACTATTTCCCTATTTGAGAACTGTTGTGAAAAGCAATTAGTTATTTCTACCGGCAAACTAACACTAGACTGGGGTAAGGTGGTATCACATATTGACAATGAATGGCCCGGCGCAGATGTAATAGATGTTGTATGACAATGTTCACAATTGGGTTTTTGTGAGCTCACCAGCTCATTCATTGCCAATGAAAGGTAACGAAAGAAAGGGGTGGGGTTTTTAGTCAGTAATAATCTGACACTATCTCCCGTTTCGCCTAAAGGCGGAGGATGTCATGTGGATGATATTTACCCACCGAATAAAAACTCGCTCCAAAAAAATGAACGTTTATAAAAAACACCAAAGTCACAAATTGTTTGCAGCATGTTTGGGTCTCATATAAAAAGCATGCCGGATTTGGTAAGCGCTTAGTGACAGATAATATGTTGTGGCTAACAGCACTTGTTCTTTGGTACGTATTCCCAATATTAATTTATTAATAACATTCGATAAAGTTTGTTCCTTGTGTGTGTGTGTTTTTTTTTTGGTGATAATGTCATCACGAAGTAGTAGCTGCACGAAGGCTGCGTTCATTGTCGAGGGTCACCAGGTCTCCAGCTTAGAGGTATGCGGAACAGAGAGTAAAGTCTCGCAAACCTCCGCTGAAAAGGGAGAAGGAGAAGACCAGATAGGTGTTATGGTCTGGTGGGCAACTGAGCAAGAGTTGATTTCGGGCTGTCGTATATGTTCAAACCGCGCGGAGAACTTTGTTTGCGCGGTGCAGGATTAGTTCTTTTGTGGCGCCATAGTTGTCGCTACATCATGTCTCTTCTAGTTTTTGTTTTAATGAAACGGACTGAAACTGAAAAGTTTTGAAAAGAAAATGTATAAAAACACCAGCCCCTCTAGCTAAGTTACAACCTTATCGTGTCGAATTCCGTTCTCCAATCAGTAACGCTTCGGTGTCAGCAATTGTAGAAAACGATAAGTGGGTAGCCATGTTGACGCACCTGCGTCGGCCGCTCGTTCTACAATATAGCGTTTGTTTACCAAAGGATGTAGCGTTAAACGTTGTAGAAATTCATTCTATCATTTTGAACGATGTGAACTTGGCTACGAATTTTCTATTCGTTTGTTTCGACCACGCGACTTTACGTTGAGATAACGTCATTCTCATACGTTTCATCACTTTTCTACAGCGTTAACGATTGCAGAATAACAACTTGGCTAAGCGTGCAGATATTCAGTCATAGTGGAAGCCGACCCCAACATAATTTGGATAAGGCTAGACAGGCAGAAATGGTTTTATATATAGATATTTTTCACACTAGGGCTTCAGTGAGTCACTCGTGTGGTAGTAATCTCCAGTTCCCATCATGGTTTAAATTCGGAGCAGCATCAGCAGCCTTTCAAGTGGAAGGAGGCTGGAATGTCAGCGGTGAGTAAAGTTTTCTAATTCAAAGTTATGAAATTTAAATATGTAGTCTACTATTTCCAACCGAGCAATCGGCAACTTCTTTCTTCCAGTTTTCAATTCTTTTTCAAATGGGAAATCATCAAATAACTTTTGCTGCTTTATACTTTATAACTTTTACTCGGCAGCTTGCCCCACCAGGCAAGCTGGCGAGTCAGACGGTCCTCCAGTTACCCCTTGTACTTTAGGACCACGAAATTCCTTTTCCCTATGGTCGACCCTGCTGGACCCCTACGATAGGGCTCCTATCGGGTGTCTTTAAAAGAGTTCAAAGATACCCGTAGCCCTAGCAGGTATTGGCCCTACTGGAACTTTCAGTTTTGTTGACATATCGTTTGTACTAAACCGTCACCCTAAAGCGAAATCATTGGATGATTTTCTACCTCTAAATAAAAAGTAAAAATGTATGAATAGTAAATTATGACTGTCTTCTTGTACTGTTTCTTATTTTCCAGACAAAGGAGAAAGCAATTGGGACCGCCTGACGCATCGGTATCCAGATTTGATAGCAGATGGCAGCAATGGTGACGATGCTTGTAACTCCTACAATCTGTGGGAGAGGGACATTGAGATGGCTGCTGAAATGGGCTTGCAGTTTTACAGGTTTATAGATTTTCTTATCTAAATAGTTAGTCTAATAATAGCCTTATAGACCTCACATGACTTTTATTTTGAATCTAGGACATGCCAGTTTAGTATGAGACTAGATAGGGACATGCCTATCATTAGGTTTTTTCTGGGCCTCGCTAAAGCCTTCGACACAATTCCATGTTTAAATTACTGTACAAGCTTGAAACACTTGGGATAAGAGGCAGGCAATTTCTGTTATTCTCCGATTATCTTAGAGACCATCAACAATGTGTTAAAAAAATAGGGCAGTAATGGTACATGTTTTGAGATGGAAAATAGTTGTTTTGGATTACCCCAAGGAAGTATTTTGAGTCCTACATTATTTTTAATTTTCATTAATGATCTATGTAGTTTAGTCCTTCATATTGGGCTAAAATGATCATATGCGGATGATACGGCTCTATTGTTTCCCATTGAATCTTCTACTTATAGAAGTAAAATTACAAAGTAAAATTAAGTATCTACATGCTTCCAGATTTAAAGTTAATGTTTCTGAAATCCTTAAATATTGATAATTTGGTTATACACATAGTTTTTAATCCATTTTCAGATTCTCCATATCCTGGCCTCGGCTCCTCCCAACTGGTTTTGCGAACAACATAAGTGAGGATGGCAAGAACTACTACAACAACCTGATCGACGGTCTACTGGAGAAGGGCATCGAACCTGTCGTCACTGTCCAACACTACGATATGCCGCAAATGTTTCAAGATCTTGGTGAGTTTGAAAAAATATTTTTATGAAAAAGTGTCATCAATCTTTTCCCCTCCTATCTTAGCAGAGACTAAAGGTACACCTACATTGGGCACACGTGAGCCACGGATGCCGATGTAGGCGCGCCAGTCTCCATACATTTCGTCTTGACGTAATCCCGTACATAATCATGAGTTAGGGTCAAATAAGCGATTTTTTTATCGAGCTAACTAATTTATGTCATGTTTTGATTTTAACCCAGCGGTTGGCCATATTTTAATAAAATATTTTTGTTATAGTGTTCTCTTTTATATTTGTGAATTTCCAGAAAGAGAGAGATTCAAAAAGTTCAAAAGTACAACCTCGTGCCTTACTTGTAAAAGGTACATAGTAAGATTTAGTAGATATTAAAAAGTAATATATATTTTATAAAAATAATTCTAATGACAAATTCCAGGTGGCTGGGCCAACCCTAAAATCGCCGACTGGTTTGCTGAATACGCTAGAGTTGTGTACTCTCTCTACGGTGATCGCGTGAAGAACTGGATCACCATCAATGAGCCTTTGTTGGAATGTGATTGGTACTACGGACAAGCGATCCTCACTCCTGAGCGGGAATATTTCGTGGGGCCGTATCTTTGTAATAAGAACCTGCTTTTGGGACACGCGAAGGCTTACCATATCTATGACAAGGAATTCCGGTATAAATATAATGGTAGGCCATTATAATTTTTCCGTTTTAGGGTTCCGCAGCCAAATGGCAAAAAACGGAACCCTTATAGATTCGTCATGTCTGTCTGTCTGTCTGTCCGTCCGTATGTCACAGCCATTTTTTTTCCGAAACTATAAGAGCTATACTGTCCGCAACACTTAACTCATAGACATGATGTTGCATTGCTACGAGTATAAAGAGATCCTATCTCCATCACTTTTTAGGGTTCCGTAGCCAAATGGCTAAAAACGGAACCCTTATAGATTCGTCATGTCTGTCTGTCTGTCCTTTTCTCCTGTACTAACTTTTTTCCGAAACTATTAGAGCTATACTGTTGAAACTGAGTAAGTAGATGTATTCTGTGAACCGCTTTAAGATTTTACACAAAAATAGAAAAAGAGCAATACATTTTGGGGGTCCCCATACTTAGAACTGAAACTCAAAAATTTTTCTTTTCATCAAACCCATACTTGTGGGATATCTATGGATAGGTCTTCAAAAACGATATTGAGGTTTCTAATATCATTTTTTTCTAAATTGAATAGTTTACGCGAGAGACACTTCCAAAGTGGTAAAATGTGTCCCCCCCCCTGTAACTTCTAAAATAAGAGAATGATAAAACTAAAAAAAATATATGATGTACATTACTATAAAAACTACCAACGAAAATTGGTTTAAACGAGATCTAGTAAGTAGTTTTTTTTTAAATACGTCATAAATCTAAAAAGAAATACATTATTATTAAAACATCGATCAAAGTTACAACGAACTACAAGAACTTTTATATTATGTTACTTGTTGCTACGGAACCCTCCATGGGCGAGTCCGACTCGCACTTGGACGGTTTTTAAATTCATACAAAGGCTTGAGTAACTATAAATCGGGTTCCGTATCACAAATGTCTGTTTTTCTCTGCACCACCCAAAGGTTGACCGGAAGAAAATGCCTAAGGCATTAAGTCCGCCTCTGTACTTCTATGTGCATGAAGTATAAATAAATAAATGTGTTAATTTTTCAATCACAATTTTTGACATTGGATGCCTTTTTTGTAGTAGGAAATCCTTAAATCGTCGTCTTCAAAGCGCGTGTCGCGAATCAAACGGTGAGCTTTTCATTGCTCGCACGCCCGCCGTCCGTAAGCGTCACTAGCTAAATAAAATCATCAACAACTCAAAAAATTTAATTAAAGTTGATTATAATATTAGCACAAATTGCTTACGTGTCTAATAATACTTTTTTTTGTTTAATAAATTAGAAACAATATATCTGGTGGGGATTCTTACACTTATTTTTCCAAAAATCCCCACTGAGATGAGTGGGGATTTCTGGAAAAAAGTAACAATTCCCACTGGCGGGGATTTATCGGTGGGGATTACTAGAATAAACCGAAAAAATGCTTTAATGATGCTGACAAAAAAAGTTCTGCCTAAGGCTGTCTAACACATACACACACACATCACATTTTAATTTTTTTTTTTATATACATTATTCATATGAACTTTTAATCTTCTTTCAGGGAAGGTGTCTATAGCAAACCAATTATTATGGCTAAAGCCATACTCAGACTCAGCAGAAGATCAGGAGTTGACAGAAGCAGCCAGACAGTTTCTAGTAAGTCTGTTTTATGTCGTGGAAACCAAATCAAATAGCTTTGCTGTGGCCTCTTTTTTGGAGGAGGGAGAGATCATCCAATTACTTCTTCCTCTCACTCCACCTCCCCCTGAAGGGAAAAGGCGTTCGTTTGCTTTCTATTTTAAGCTACTGCATAGCTTCTATCGCGGGCCTTGAGCATGGAGACCGAATCCAGAAATTCCGTAACGAAAATAACCTAACACACCCCACTCATTTGTTTTTTGAGCGTGGTGACCGATAAGAAAACAAATGAGTGAACAATCAATCAAAATTCAATTCAATGTGTGAAAGTGTAACTTCAATTAATATCAAAGAAAAAAAAAACAAAGGAAAAAATAAATAAATAATTATAATTGCATAAGTTGATAAAAATGCTATGCAATAGCTTTACTGCGGCAGTCCCCGAGTGCCACACGTCTTTTTTTTTTAGAAATTCCCCAAAGTCTAGTTAAGGCTACGGACTCTAAGCCATAGCCAGTTATGTGACGTAAAACACTATTGTATTAAATAAATATTAAAAAAAAGTATTTCAATTTTTACAACCGTTGTCTTCCAGACCGGTCGCTACACTCATCCCATATTTTCAAAAGAGGGTGGATGGCCATCTGTGGTTGAAGAGACAGTCGCGAAGGTCAGCAAAGAACAAGGCTACTCAGAATCAAGACTGCCGTCCTTTACACAAGAAGAAATTGAATTAATCCGAGGTAAGATATATGTTAGAGATCTTAAATAATAGAGCTGATTATTTTGTTTTATACTTTAAAAACAATTTCCGCATTGCTGGTACCATAGAACAGATAAACGAAGTTAGAATGGCCTTGTGGGCGGGGCGGGCTTGCCTCAAAGTATGGCGATGCTCCTACTTAAACTACCAATAGCAAACTCGCGTTCGTATTGGTTTATTGCCTGTAGTGGAGTTAAAGGGTGAGACAAGCGGCTACACTCGTTTTAGTACAAATCAGAAAGTATTTCCTTTCTAACTCTTTCATCTTTTCTGTGGCTGGAACACCTCAGGCAGGTTTCCTCTTTAGAAGAAGGAATGGTTCATTGAGTCCAAAGTCAAGGTAGGTAGCTATGAAACTCGGCGTTCTTGCAAAGGTCCAGCGGTACTTCACAACGGGACAGCTATTAATGTTATACAAAGCACAGGTCCGTTCGTGTGTGGAGTACTGCAGCCACTTATGGGCTGGTACTGCAAAATGCCACCTGGCAGCTTTGGACTCGGTGGAAAGGCGTGCGAAGAGGCTAATTGGTGATCCAGATTTGGTTAAGTCCAATCTTCAAAGCTTTGAAGCGACAAAGACTAAGCATTGTGCCTCGTCGTTTATACCGCGTACGTCGAAGGACTGGAACAATCTGCCTGCTGGGGTCTTCCCGTCCGATTATAATTTGAGGGTCTTAAAGACAAGAGTGAATAGGCTCCTATACTTGTGCACCTTACAATCAGAGATTGCATCACTGCTTACCATCAGGTGGGATCACAGTTAATTATAAAAAAAAAGTGTTGGTGTGTGTAAAATATCTACCCATCTTTCCCCAGGAACCTTCGACTACTTTGCCATAAACTACTACACTGCCAGATTGGTGCGAAAACGACGTGCCTCGGAGGATGTCGTGAAGTCTCTCTTCACGTACATCGCTGACTTGGATGCTGTGCTGGAAATAGATCCGAGCTGGCCCTTTGGTTATAGCAAGCTTATGTCGGTAAGCGGACTGAACGGTCTTTAAAGTTTGTAAAACTTTCAAACAGTATTTTCCAAGTAAAAACCTATGAATATGCATGTTCAGCAGGCTTAGCCAAGTTACGATCGTTTCGTATTCAATCGCTTTCTACAATCGGCAACGCCGCGGCGCGTACGGCGTAAGTGATTTTAAACAAAGTGCTATAACTTGGTAGCCATGTTGACGCGCCTGAGTCGAACTTATTCAGAAAACACAAAGTCGCTTCATCAGGAGAGAAGAGACCGCCCGACCGAAAAGTACAGAGACCGCCTTACTGCCGTAGGCATAATTCTATTTGTCAACTAATGGTTGGTGACGCAGATAAAGTGGGTACTTTTTGATAAGCTAGCACTTGACCACCAACTCGATGGTAAGCAAGAAGATGTGGCCGTCGATGAAGCACGCGTACCTAGAAATAACTTATTTACTCGTGACTTAAAGACCTATAGGTTGAAGGTATCTAGAAACAGGCACCGGCATGGAATTCCACTCCTCAACTGTGCCTGGCAAAACTATTTTTAATTTCAAATTTTTCATTTCTGGTTCATATTCCCTTTTCAACCAGATTTATCCACAAGGCTTACGGGAGCAGATGCTGTGGGTGAAACAGCAGTATGGAGACATAGAGATTCTCATCACTGAGAACGGATATTCCACCGGGGGCTCCGACCTCAATGATGACATCCGCAGCTCTTATGTCAGAGATCATTTAGAACAGGTATTGAAAAATTGCAGTTATTTGTTAGGTCAGACATTTTGGACACGTACTCAGTTGTTATTTGATAGTTCTTTGAGGGAGTCGATGTAAGATGCAGAAAAACAAAATCTTTTTAGGGTTCCGTAGTCAACTAGGAACCCTTATAGTTTCGCCATGTCTGTCTGTCCGTCTGTCCGTCCTCGCTTAATCTCTGTGACCGTTAGCACTAGAACGCTGAAATTTGATACCAATATGTATGTCAATCACGCCGACAAAGTGGTAAAATGTTGAAAAAAAAATGTTTTATTAGGGTAGCCCCCCTTATATGTAAAGAGGGAAGTGATTTTTTTTAAATTTCAACCCTAACGTGTGATATATTGTTGGATAGGTATTTAAAAATGAATAGGGGTTTACTGAAATTGTTTTTTGTTAATGTCAATAATTTTGGAAATAATCGCTCCAAAAGTAAAAAACAATGTTCCCCCCCCCCCCCCTCTAACTTTTGAACCATAAGTTTAGAAAATATGAAAAAAATCTAAAAAGTAGAACTTTATAAGGACTTTCTAGGAAAATAATTTTGAACTTGATGGAAAGAACAGTTTTTGTACAAAAAAGACAAAAAGGTTCTACAAAATAATTTCTGGACAAAGTTTGTAGTATAATCGTATATGCAAGTATTTTTTTAAACTCGTAAGTGGGTACACTTATTGTGACGGACGGGAAACTACGGAACCCTACACTGAGCGTGGCCCAACACGCTCTTAGCCGGTTTTTTTTTAGTAAGACAACGAGCCCTCTCACATTTTAGTAATTGCCACAGCACCGTCTACGAATTATGGTTTGAACTGCTTGATTATCCATCTTTCTCACCAGATCTAGTACCAAGCAAGTTTTTTGTTCCCTCATCTAAATAATTGCGCTCGGTGGATAGAGATTTTCGTCAAATGCGGCAAACTTCATAAATAATTATTTTGCATAGAAACACGCTAACGCCTTAGCTGGAATACTTGTTAATGTTACCACTTTGGCTACGCGTATCGTGGTGCAAAATCCAAGAATTTTCTTTCCACAAATCTAGCCTATTTCGTCGAATTTGCTCTCTTAAATGCCGCATAACGCTCAAATAATATTCTTTATTTACCGTTTGACCTTCCAGAAAGAATTCCGAGTGCACAACACCGCGATAGTCAAAGAAAACAGTCAACATGACTTTGACTTTTGATCGACTTTGGCGTGGTTTTTTCGGTTTTAGTTCAGTTGGAAGACGCCACTCCAAAGCTTGTTTTACTTATTTGCATGTCAAACAATGCGTTTCATGAATGTTGGGTCACAATTGATTCGTTCTAGCACGTCCTCATTGAATTTTTGGAGAAAATTCAGGTCTTTTGGGACTAGCCGAGCGGCAACATGTTACATACCCAAATGATTAGTTAAAATGGTACGGATCGACTCGTGAGATACAGAAAGTTCGGCGGCTATCTCTCTCAAACTTGAATGAGGATTTCCTTCACTTTTGCGATGTTAACTTCAGTTGCAGAGGTTGATGGCCTACCAGAGCGAGGCAAATCTTCCATCACATCACGACCGTTTTTGAATGCTTTGGACCACTCATAAGCACGTGTTTTTGATAAAGTCGACTAGATATGATATAACTAAAAACAGCTCTGTATATAATATAAATAACAGATGCAACTCAAACTCCGCGCCAAAACGGAAATCAGTTGTGCCAATCTAGCAAAAATAAAAAAATCTAAAATTTGAATTTGGAACCATAAACAAATCATCCATTCCCGATACTTTTTTGACTGAATGTAAAGTTGCCATATTAAAATGTATGGAGACCGACGTGCCCGGATCGGCGTACGTGGCCCACAATATGTGCTCAATGTAGCTCTGTCTTTATCGTCGTAATTTATTTATTACGTGGTTTATCCAGGTGATCTTATCTATCGAAGAAGATGGCGTCAACGTAACAGGATATACGTACTGGACGATTATGGACAACTTCGAGTGGTTAGATGGATATACGTAAGTAGACATCCTTGTCTTTCAATAAATCAGCATAATCAACCTTATAATGTTTCCACAGCTGCGACTCGAGCTTCCACCCTAGGAGTACCTAGGTATGGGTTATAACCAGCAGTATTGTGAAAGTATAATAATAATAACGGTAAAGGCATGTTAAGTAGGGTGAATAAAAATAGCAATGCTTATAAAAGACCGCTGAGTCATAAGTACTAACACGATATAACACCAACATTGTACACTTATTACGCAATAAACCATTTTGATTTTGACTTTGCTTCCCTATCGTGGGCTCGTTCACAAACATGTTATAGCGCTCGAATTTTGTAAAACAGTATTGGTCCTACCGTACCAATGACGAGCATGCCTCAGCGTAGTAACCTTTAACATACACTCGAAGTTGGTATGATGGACCAAACTTAAGCTAGGTCACGGTAGACTTTGATACGGACGGACCAAATCCGTCATACTAAGTTCGAACGTGTTGTATGTTAATATAAACTCACATACACAAGATTCCAAATTGTTTTATATATTTTCAGATCAAAGTTCGGCCTATACGAAGTGGACTTCTCTGTTCCGGAGCGCACGCGCACGCCGCGCAAGTCAGCCGAGTACTACACACAAGTTATCAAGAGACGATCACTTTAAGTTCCACCATCTTGTATAAATTAATAAATACTTTTATACCTGGAGCCTGAACTATATTATTTCATTTTTCAAACCGTGTGCTTTTCATATCCATAAAAACAAACTCACATTTGTATGTAGGATTTTACATCGCTTATTTGATGCCATACTATGTTTTTTTTTTTTCGTATATATGTTACCGCGGACATGGTAGTCTGCGCAATTGCTTACATTGATAGTTTTTTTTTTTATAGTATTTTTTTTTTACTTAAATGCATTATGTCGTGCCCTCATCTTGGACAGATATTTACTTAAAAACTAGCTTAATATTAGCTTAAAAACTACACGAGTTCACCGCAGACTCACTTTTATATTTATTTTTTTAGGTTTTTTTTTTTAATTAATTTATATAGACATTTTGTTTTTGTATTTTTTTTTACAATATAGTTTTATATAGTTGTTTACTTTTACATTTTTATATGTATGGTTTTTACAATATTTTATTTCTGTGTAAATAAAATCACTTTTAATACTAAATCATACAATATAAAATTTGGTTTAAATCATGCATTTGTAATGTGTGCAATCGTGTATGTGTAGATAGGCAAACTCGAAGATGGACGAAAAGATAAACTTCTTCCGCAAATCATCGTCTTATACATTTACAATGTGTTATGAGATTAGTGTCGTATTAGACAATAAGATTTTCATGTGTCGTGATGTGTGAGAACTTTAGAGCTACATTCGTGTGACAATACTTAATCTATATCTTTTTATATCATCTGAAAATCTGAGATAAGACGTCTTTGTTTATTTATGTTTTGAAATTCGAGGAAAAATGAAACAGCAATCGTCTCTGAAGACCAATTGTTTCTTTCATAATGCTATGGCTACATTATCGGCATTCGGCGAATATTTGCAGTTCGTCCAATCATGAAGTATTCGTGCGAATACGATTGTTTCTCGACACTAACATAGCTTCATAGAAATGCGATGGATGACTAAAATATAGGTATATGTCGTGGCCAGATCTTAGAAATTGGTCACTTCATGATTCATTCACATCTGGTGAATGCGCCATTCACCAGATGTGGACGCACCATTATAGTGAAGACAACTGACGATTTCAAAAGACAATTATTTTTAATTTTTTAATTATGGCAGTCTTCAGGAAGTATGTTGTGACTCCTAGCGACCCTGGAGTAGTATCGTGCAGACGCTCGAGGAGTTCGCGGCCGGTTCGGATCCTTGAAGTCTACGGAGTACAGACCGAATTTGGCGCTGAAAATAAAAGAATAAGATCAGGTTTTTAATTTATTTGTTTAATACATTATGCACACAAAAGTACAGACGCAGTCTTAATGCCTAAGCGTCCCCGCACAAGGGCCTCAAAAAAAGGCCGCCTTAAAAAGAATCTTGAAGCGGCGTTTTTCTGTGACCCGTGTACCACAGTTAGACATTTTCTACCAGTCAACGATGAAAATGTATGTAAAAAATTAATGAATGTCAATGCAGGTTTGAGTTGTTTCAGTGTTAGGTACTTCTCAGGGTAGTCAGTTAGAAAACCGGCTTCATCTAGTTTGAATTGATGTAAAAATTGACGCGTAAAAGTGTTATTATTTTTTATTTTTTTTAATAGCCAATACTGTCCCATTGCTGGGCAAAGGCCTCCCCCAAGTCCTTCCAGACGTTCTTCTCTCGCGCCGTCTCTAAAGTAAAAGTGTTATTAATGAACAATTTTCAAAAGTAATATAATTTTAATGCACTGTCCTCTTTCCAAGTGATTACAACCGTATCCTTTTTTTTCAGTGGGTAAAAATCATCCAGATGACATCCCCCGCCCTTGGGTGGAACGAGAGATACTGTCAGACTTTTACTGACTAAAAAAATCCACCCCGTTCTATCGTTGCCTTTCATACCGAGACCGAGCTTTCCTTCCAGAAGCAAGCCCTTGGCCCCAGTAGGCTTCGACCCTGCTGGGCTCCTACGGTTGCTGATAACTCCTTGAGGTGCGCGGGGACCACTTAAGCTCGGTCCGGATGGTTACCGGACAGACGGTTAGACAGCGAGCTACGCATAGTCCGCAAGCCCGCACCTACGAAACCATACCATATGAAGTAATTTGATGAATCCACTTTAAAAAAAATACATACATACGCATAAAGTGTTTTGTTATGTTAGGATAATTTCAGTGAGTAGTTATTCATTTTGTCAATTTAATCATTATAGCATAGTATATATGATTATATACATATATAATCAGCCATATAATGTTCTCACTGCAGGGACTTAGGCCTCCTCTCTAGGATAGGGAATGGGCCGTAATCCATCACGTGGGCCCAGTACGAATTGCTGAATGTCACATGTCTTCGGATTTCTGGGTCTAGAAAATACCGGTTTCCTTAGGATGTTTTCCTTCACCATATAGAGCAGTGGTAATAAAACAAATTACACAAACGTAACGAGGACTTGATGGAATGATTGGTAGTACAAGGGAAATTCGAGGAAAAAGATCACGAGGACGCTCTCCAACACGGTGGATGGACCTCATCAAATCGGTGACACACTGCAGCGTAAATGAAAACTCCCAAGCCGCCAAACAGAGCTGAATTGCGTCGTATCGCGAGAGAGACGGTGGTGTGGGACTCGACCGAGACATGACAAAACAACCGTACCTAAACAACACCTCAAGGCCTCAATTCTGCTATTACAATAGTGTCAGAATGGTCTATCATTGATGTCACAATTGTCGATTTTGACAAGTTTGGTAATCTACTAATATAATGGCGTCATCATGACTTTCCAATGGCCAACCACTGACACTCCGTTGAAAGAAGTGACATAGAATGGTAATCTCGTACATATTGACAAATGAATATTTGACTTTTGCGGTAATCTGCTAAAACTTTGACAGTTTATTTGATCAGTGTTTTACCATTAGAACGTTATTGTGCAGTTATTGGTTTAAATATTCTCGAAATTATCATTCTATCATAATTCTATTAAAAGACCACTGACCGATCAATGATCGATCATTATGAATTAGCAGATTACAAACTTTTAGCAAAATGACAATGGGATCGTGTTGGAATGACGAATTTATAAAAATAGCAGACTTGGGGCCCAGGGCCTCAAGTCTGCTATTACAATAGTGTCAGAATGGTCTATCATTGATGTCATAATTGTCGATTTTGACAAGTTTGGTAATCTACTAATATAATGGCGTCATCATGACTTTCCAATGGTCAACCACTGACACTCCATTGAAAGAAGTGACATAGAATGGTAATCTCGTACATATTGACAAATGAATATTTGACGTTTGCAGTAATCTGCTAAAACTTTGACAGTTTATTTGATCAGTGTTTTACCATTAGAACGTTATTGTGCAGTTATTGGTTTTAATATGCTCGAAATTATCATTCTACCACAATTCTATTACAAGACCAGTGACCGATCAATGATCGATCATTATGAGTTAGCAGATTAGGAACTTTTAGCAAAATGACAATGGGATCGTGTTGGAATGACGAATTTATAAAAATAGCAGACTCGAACACACCGTTTGTTAGCTGATCCTTTATCGCAGACAGTGTCACGAGCTATCTCGCCACTCATTCGTGCGCTTTCTGTGCTTAATGCTCTTCTGACTCTAACACCAGAGTGTGACTTGTTTGCTAGGAGATGGATATATGTGTGTCGTGACTTGAATGTTTGAGATTTTGTGAGAGGATGAATGAAAAATAAATAAACGTTGTCATACATTTGGTTTTGTGGGATATTTTATTTTATATAAGTGGTAATGTTTGTTTTCTTTTTTTTTTTTCTTCTTCTTTTTCTTTGTTTCTGTATAATGCAATAGTTTAGGCTGTAATGTTGTTAAAGGGAGTTAGTGATAGTTTGACGGGTGACAGGACAGAATGGAAGAAGAAAACGTGTTGCGCCGACCCCAAGTAATATGGGATAAGGGCAGGAAGAAGAAGGCTGTAATGTTGTGCAAGTAAATTGTTAATAAATAAATGATCACGACTAATCTGCCAAGAATGTACGACGGAAAAGAAGAAGTCAGTACTTCTAGGGAGCTTCTAGGTACAAAGTCCCTAACCTAGCTGCTAGAACCGGTCGTTGTGAGGATACTTGGTAGAGGTCTATGTCTAACAGTAGACGTAATCCGGCTGAAATGATGGTGATGTTAATGAATGCACCTGACTATATAATATAATATTCCACAACCATCACACAACGCCGTCTAGTCTCAAGCTAAGCAGAGCTTGTGTTATGAGTACTAGACAACTGATAATCATGCTTATATATTTCTAAATACATATAATTATATTATGGATAACATTACACCCAGACACAGAACAAATGATCATGCTCATCACACAAACATTTGTCCTGGGTGGGAATCGAACCCACGACCTCCGGCATAGCAGTCAGGACCACTAACCACTAGACCAACAGGCCTGTCAACTATAACTTACTCATATCCTTTGTCGAAATTGTCCATGATGGACCAGTGGATGTATCCGGTGACATTGACGCCATCTTGGATTGCGAGCGCAACCTGAAAGTATTTTATCAGTCATTTACATTTTTTTTATGATATAGAAGTCGCCAGATAACCATGGAATAAAGTACATCGACCTTTTCCTAATATCTCTACGTAGGTACCCGAAAATCAAACAATAAACTGCTTTTCATTACTAGATCATGTATAAGATCACGATACATGTCGATTCAAGATGGCTTTATGCCTTTATTTCCATTTTTTAAATTAAGAATGTCAACAAATGTAGGAGGGTCAATGACCATTATTCCACGTTCATCTAGCGCCTACTTTAGTGCTTGATTGCGATCCCACCTGATGGTAAGCAGTGATGCAATCGCTGATCGTGAGTTGCACTAGTTTATGAGCCTATTCACTCTTGCCTTGAAGACATCTAAATTATAATCGGATGGGAAGACCGGAAGACGCAGCGTTGGACGGCCTCCAATAAGGTGGACCGATGATCTGGTCAGGGTCGTGGGAAACGATGGATGCGTGATGCACAGGACCGGTCGTTGTGGCGACACTTGGGGGAGGCCTATGCTCAACAGTGGACGTCTTATCTTATATGATGATGATGATGAAGACAGCAGCAGACAAATTAATGTTCCAGTCTACATTCTCAACATTCTGTCATTAAGGGCTATATATATATTTCACCGAGACACCATGGCGGCGCGACCAGTCGCCGCTACCAATAATATGTATACAGCTCTATAGAGAGTTACTCACCTGGTGTCCGTTTGGTTGTGCAATCAATTTGGTAGCGCGACCAGCTCAGACATGTGGCGACTCTGGTGATTGCTGTATTATGTCTAGTTTGGTAGCTTAAAGCCATATTTCACCGGGACACCAGTTGCGTCGCTGTGGTGTCCCAGTGAAATATACCCCTTAGTGATATTACTATTGCAAAAGATGAAGATTCGCTATTGACTTAAAGACCTTGAAGAAGGTTGCAGCTGGCAAGAGCTCAACTGGCAATAGTTGACCGAAACAAACAAACATAAAAACATTGGAAGTTAAATAAACACTTAAAGCGTAAGCATAATCACCCTTTTAATGCTCCCTACTGCTAGGAGTACCCTCCTCTCTAGGAGAGGGAATGGCCCGTAATCCACCACGCGGCCCAGTGCTGGTTAGTGGATATGTCTTCGAATTTTTGATTCTAGAACTTGCCGGTTTCCTCAGAAGTTAAATTAAAACTTAAAGCATAAGCAAAATATAATCAGCCTTATAATGTTCCCACTGCTGGAACTCAGGCCTCCTCTCTAGGAGAGAGAATGGGCCGTTATCCACCACGCAGGCCCAGTGGTTGATGTCCTATGCCTTCGAATGATTGGACATTCCTCACAATGTTTTACTTCGCCATTTTCAGAGCATTGGTGATGAAATAAATTAGGTACACAAAGTAATGCGCCTGACTGGGTTTGAACCTGCAATCTACAACTTACGAGTTGTAGATCGCAGGTTACCACTCGACCACCACTGCTCAGGAGCAATAAAAACTTCATCATCATCATCATCATTTCAGCCGACAGACGTCCACTGCTGGACATAGGCCTCCCCCAAGCGTCGCCACAACGAACGATTATGCGCGTCCCGCATCCATCGGATTCCCGCCGCTAAAAAATAATTATAATAATTTTATTATAATAAAAACTTATTATAATAAAATCCCGCGGGAAGGAGTCGTTCCAATACCTGTTCCAAATATTTCCTCGTATACTGCACAGTTCTGGTGTCATTTAGAGATGGATCCGTGTTGAAGAATCCATTCTCCGTAATGAGGAACTCTGATACTCCGTATGTGTTCTTCAAGTAGTTCAGTTGTTTACGAATACCTTCGGGATATACCTGGAATATGAAGCATTTGATTCAGTTGGGAATAAAGATCTTGGGTCTGTCTGTCTGACTTTTGACGAATCGTTTCAGATCGGGAACAGATCGCATCTCCAAGTTTGTTAATTAACGAAATTGGCAGTAAAATTAACTGAAGGAAACACAATGAAAATTACCGAAAACCAAGCAGCGTCACCCGTCTCCCACGAAGGATCTCTCTCCAACACGACGCCCAGCTCCTTCGAGCCGTACAGCGGCCATCTCCCTATCTCCTCGCCAGGCCTGGCCTTCCGTACCAGCAGAGTTGTGTAGTGATTGAGGGCATAGAAGTCGAAGGTTCCTGGAGTTATTAATTAGTTATTAAATCAGAGTTAGCTCGCTGTCCGGCCGTCCGGTAACTGTCCATACCAAGCTTAAGACGTCGATGGCGCGCACTGTTCCCCCGCGCCTCAAGGATTTGTCAGCAACAGCAAGGGCCCAGCCGGGTCGAAGCCTACTGGGGCCAGGGTTATTCGAAAGGGCGCTCGAGCCCCGGTACGAAGGCTAGAAGGAACGGGATGGGTTTTTTAGTCAGTAAGAGTCTGACACTATCTCCCGCTCCGCCCAAGGGCGGGGGATGTCAATTTTTCCCATCGAAAAAAAAAAAATACTGTATGGATTTTAAAAGAGACTTTGACCCCTCAGTTTGTTTTGGGGTTTCATCTCAGGGTAGTCAGCAAAATCCGCCTTGTCTAGTTTACACTGCATCACATCATTTATCAAAAGCAGGAGAACCAAGGCTAGCGACAGAGCCCAAAGAATCGCCAAACTCAAATGGCAATGGGTAGAGGGCTCACAGAACAGATGATTGATGAGACCGCAAGTTTCTGGAGTGGCGATCATGTAACAAACGCAGCATTAGCAGGTATCCCACAGGTGGATCGTTGACCTGATGAGGGTTGCTGAAATCCGATGGATGCGAGATGCACAGGACCGGTCGCTGTAGTGATTCGGAGAGGACTACGTCTATCTGTGGACGTCATTCGGTTGAAATGATGATGATCATCATGGCTGCTTTTTTGCAACATTTTCGATTTTCATATTTTCGACATTTTTATAATCGGATTCAATATTTTCGACAGTTCAACTGACTTGGATTTCGAAACGAAATTAAACGAAAAATAAAAAAAGTAATGAAAATATGATTTCCACTTCTCTTCATATTTTAGTCAGAGGACAGAACCGAAAATTTGGGAATATTATTATGAAAACAGTCATGAACCTCACTCGAAAAAATGTTCACTTTTTTTTCAAAGCAAACAAATAAGGTTGCATTATATGCAACTCAAAACGTACAAGGCATTTTTGGTAAAAATAAAGAATACCATTTACTGAGGAGAAATAAACAAGAAAAATAAATAATGGCATCTTCAGATTATTTTGACGTGAAGTGGCCAGTAAGTAGGGTGAAGATTGTTCTACAAATAACTAAAGAGGTTTCACTAAATATATAAAAACTAAATACACTAAACTATAACAATTTTAAAGTAGTGTAACCAATTTAATTTCGATTAAAATAAAGTCCATTTTTTTTTAACCGATTACCGCAAATAACTCAAACCAAGTGTAGTTCTAGCATAAGGCTGCGGTATTGTTTAAAAGAGACGCCGAGGCCTCAGAACGCCAAAGTCAACTGTAGGAACAGATGTTATGGAAAAAATATTCAAGTGCATAGATATAAGAAAGTTTGTATGCTAAAGTGGACGTACTACTTATGTCGCATGAATGCATCCGGAAATGGGTGAAAATGTTCGCTTAAGCCACGTCACACGAATGTACCCGGGCTACTTGGCGAAGATCGTCACTCACTGGACTCCTAAGAGAATGATGTCGATATCGACCGCAGCGAAGATTATGTGACAACATGATCTTGTTTTTTGATCATTACCTTTAACTAATGCAACTTCTTCGTCAGTGAAAGGGGGCAGCCTGGGTTCAGGGTAGCCTTCCCGCCTGCTGTTGCTTGCCAAGTGTCTCTCCAACTGTTTTGGCCAGCCGCCGTCTTTGGAGTAGATGGCGTGGCCGTACCTTCCTTCCTGGAAAGAAAAAAAATTGATGAAGTAATTGGGGTATTCCTCTAAGCGCAGTCAATAAAGCGCACTACAAAGATTTTTGAAGCTCACCATTTGGTACGTTTACAAAATATATTTTTTAATTATTACAACTTTAATAACCGACTTCAAAAGTTCAAGAAGTTCTATTATGTTTGCTGGATCTTTAAGCACAATCATCCTTTTAACGTTTCCATTGTTGGGACTCAGTTCTCCTCTCTGGGAGAGATAATGAATTCTAATCCACTATACGTGCCCAGTGTGGGTTGGTGAATGTAACATGCCTTTGGACATGCCGGTTTCCTCACGATCTTTTCCTTCGCCGTTTTCAGAACAGTGGTGATGAAATAAATTAGACGAAGTAATGTGACTGGGTTTGAAGCCACGACCTACCCACTCGTAAGTCGGGGCCGTTACCACTGCTCTTATATAATACTCTTCAATAATTACAGGCACTTGTCGATAGCCAATCACCACATTTTTACGCTAGATTGTTTTTTTTATGTAGGTTCACTAATATCTCGGCCAATTGTGGACCGATTTTAAAAATGTATGTTTTTGATTGAAAGGCACACTTAGATCGCAAGTTGGCTATTGGTAGCTGAACTATGGGCATTGTCCTACTTTGTGGCTCGCCTGCCCTGCCCACAAGGCCATCATTCTAATCTTTTTCATCGGTTCTGTGGTTAAAACAGTAAATACAAATGATAAATGATAAAATAAATGATCTTTATTTTGCAAGTAGGTTTTATAAAAACACTTTTACACGTCAATTTTTTTTTTCGTCAAATAATGCTAGATGAGGCCGGTGTTTCCTAGCTGACTACCCTAGCTAGCCTAGCTGTGATGTGCTATGATAGAATGGTTTCTTACCCAATATTGTATTGTAAGATTGGTTATTTCCTTATCATCTTCCGTCGCAGGTTGCAGCCAAACGAAGAGTTGTACCATGGATACTTTGCCTGAAATAATAATCACATTATATTTTAAACAGTTGCTGATTTTATGTTTTCCCACTTTTTGTGTTTTTTGCCTATTATTATATTATATTACTAGCTGCTGCCCGCGACGTCGTCTGCGTGAAACCTTTACAGCACTAAAAATACCTAAGGTGCCAGTGTCGCTATGGCATTATAAATAAACAACTTTTAAAATAGCATTATAATATAAGTTTTTTTCGCAAACGTAGCTAGTGAAGAGAGTTATATGGGAATCCTGCTGAGTTCAGTCATAAGATGTGTAAAGGTATCACACCTTACAAGACTTCCCTATAAATTACGTTGGTAGTTATACTGCCAGGAGCCAAAATGTAAAGACAGTCAGGACTGGTGGCGCGGGAGCAAGTGACGTACAGTTGCCGGTGTGAGAAGCAACTCGTCCTGAGGTTGACACCGGCTGCCCTCAGTGTCTGCCCCTGCGACTTATTGATGGTCATCGCGAAGCAAACACACACGGGGAACTGTACGCGCTTGAACTGGAACGGGAAGTTATGGGGTATGAGGGGAATGCGTGGTATAAATACTGCCTCGCTGACGCCACAACCCGTAAGAATTTCCGCCTCAATGGTGTGTCCGTGTGGAGCAAGATGACTTCGAGGCGGGTCCCGTCATAACTTCGAAGCATAATCGGGTCACCGACCTTCAGCTTGATGGTATGCGCCGGAAGTCCTCTTGCTGACAGGGAGTTCAGAAATTCCACGGAATAACGTGTGGCATCATCTTGCTCGACAACAGTGTTTATCGAGGTGTAGACCACTTCATTCTTCTCAATTTCCGAGAGAATGCATTCGTTAATAAAATTGCTGCAGCCTGATCATTTTTGGGCGTCAAAATGGCCCGCTCACACACTCAAGAATTCTGCTGGTGCGGTATACGACTGATGTCCCCGTACACACAGTGAATGAGTTTTTCTAAGGTGAATACCACTCTACCGAGAGACTCTGGAAGTATCAACTGTCCACCGCTCTCTTCTGGTAGAGTGCCTTCGTCAAGACTTAGAAGGACGTCGAAGAATTCTTGAGCACGTGCAGTGCCGCCGAGCCGAGCTCTCATATTAATAGTCAAGCGCAGTGTACGAACTCGTGACCACAACGAAGATCGTTTCGACGAAGCATTCACCTCGTCAGCCCTCGATCCCCGCGTCACCTTGGGAAGTGTTTGCCGGAAATCGCCACTAAACAGAACTGTGACACCATCCATCAAATGTTAGTTCCTGCGGATGTCCTGCAGGGTTCTGTCCACGACCTCAATTGCCTTCCTATTGGCCATCGTACACTCATCATTAGAGAGCAATCCTTGAGCACGTGTCCCTTATCGCTGTTACGTGACACACCACAAACAGACGTTTCGGCGCTCTCTAAATCGATGGGAATTTTTAACATGTCATGTGCTGTCTTGCCTTCCGGAAGCAGTGTGGCAGCGATTCCTGACGACGCTACAGCAATAGCAATTTTGCCTTGGCTCCTGACCTCTGCAAGTATGCCAGTGGTAACAAATGTTTTTCCTGTTCCACCAGGAGCATCCAAGAAAAACATTTTGCCCTGGTTTTGCCCAACGCTTTCAATGAAGGTGTCATAAATTTGTTTTAGCTCTGAAGAGAACAAAGCGACATGGTAATTTCGTATGGTGGTTATTTCGCCCGGATTGTAATTTGTTTCTGCGTTATACTCCCGATTTCCACGGTCTTGATATGGTGATGATTGGAGAGCTGGTAACCCATATTCGATCAGTGGATTGCCGCCGATAGTAATGACCACATCTTGAAGTGAACTGAGACAGGTGTTCAGCACGCGTTCATCAGTTACTTCGACTTCGTCTCTAGTAGCATGCCTCAAAGCTCGTAGAAAATCTTCAGACAGAAGATGGCGTTACTTCTCTCACAAAGCTACCGGGTTCGCGACTCCACAAAACACAAAGATGACGGCAAGTAGATAACGCATGTGGCTGGGACTGTCACTGACGCTTGCCTCCACGAGGGTGTCATCCCAATTAGGCAAAAGGCTGCGCGGTAAGTGGGATACTCCACGCCATCAAATGTCCTCAGAAAAGCGAAAGACGTTGAGCCTGGGACAGTGTGATGTAACAACCGCAGAAAATAGGGTGCACGGTATAAACCCTACCCAATGAGGTGTCCTTGAAAATTCCCGGAAAACTTTCACAGCACCTCCTCGTCGATGTCGGTTGAATACACCCCTTTACTTGTCGTACGTGTAATATGAAGGTACCTCGTCATACGTAAGGGATTTCGCAAACTGGTCGACTTCACAGAGTCTGAGAAATGCCACCATGTAATACCTAACACCGCATTTTTTTTAAATTGTCTTCCTCAACTCTGCTCAAGATTTTGAGGGTTTTGTTGGAACTTGAATTTGTCAAAACGAACTATAATATGAAGAAAATGCACATTACCATCTATGAATTATAAGAATAACTAACTACTAACCTCGCCAACATGATCAAATTTAAATGATTAATTTCCAAAAACTGTTAACATAAACTTGATTTGATTTTGATGAAATCTCATAGATGGCGCTGCTTTAAAATTGTGTTTATACTACTAACATTCATTAAACTATGTTTCTCTGCCCAAGTTACTTTAATGGCGTAGTTTTTATAGTGTAAAGCTAGATATGCTATTATCTAGCTTTACACTTACTCAAAAACAACATTTAAATATGCGTCCTTATATTACACGCTGTCACAGAATGCGTAAGAAAAATAAAGATTCACAGCTCCTCCCCCGTAGGTGATAGCGTGATAACATGTAGCCTATATGTTGACCCGACCTCTTAGTAATATTCATGCAAAATTTGAAGTAAATCCATGCAGTACTTTTTGAGTTTATCCCGGACATACATACAGACAAACAGACAAAAATTCTAAAAACTATATTTTTGGCTTCGGTATCGATTGTAGATCACGCCCCAAGTATTCTTTTAAAAAAATATTCAATGTACAGTTTTGACTTTCCTACGATTTTATTATATGTATAGATTAAGGTTATAAAGGTAAGGTATTATTTTAAAAAGGAATTAAATTTTTGATACAGAATACAGGCACTTTGCTTACCATTACAATGCCTACAATGGCATTGTCGTCGGCATCAATTCATGATATGACCAATTAAAACTAGTCAGATCGTTTAAACATTAAGTCAAGACTGAATAGATTGCTTCTAGGCAAGCGTGCTCCATCGTCAGCCACATCATCGCTTACCATCAGGTATAGAGGCCACACGCCAGCCTATCAGTAAAAAAAAATAGTATTTTCTCTCACCATGATACCGCGGCTTAAATTCCTTCTCATAGATCCTATAAGCCTTCGCATGAGCAATCAACGCATGCTTATTGCAGAGGTACCGTCCGATCTTCACGTCATCCACGTATGGAACCGTCTCCTTATTATATCCGTTGTCGCACTGGATGATGGGCTCGTTTATCGTCAGCCAGGTCTTCACGCGGTCGGCGTAGAGAGAGTAGACCACCCTCGCGTAGTCGGCGAACCAGTTGGAGATTAGAGGGTTCGCCCAACCTCCTGGAATTGTAACATAAGTAGTTTTAATTATTACTTGCTGTGCCCGCGACTGCGTTCACGTGTGCGTTCACAGGATTTTGCATTGATTTATTCTAAAATAAAAGTAGACTATGTTACTCCTTATTACATCAGCTACCTGCCAAAAAAAAGTCCCGTCAAAATCGGTCCAGCCATTTTATATTTAACATAGATTTTAAAACCTTTCTAACTAATAATTCTATGGACATTATTTTTTTACTCCGAAATAAATGTATTTTATTTATATTTTATTTATTTATTTATTTTATTTTATTTAGAGATTAACCCGGACAATGCTTTCCTTCTGTAGATACCCGCTGTGCATAACGCGAATAGAGTACAGAGTATAGTATAGGACTACATTTTACCCAGATTCTGAAGACTCTGTGGCAGATCCAAGTGGAAGATAGTGACGACCGGTTCGATCCCCTTCTCCAGTAGACCGTCGATCAGGTTGTTGTAGTAGTTCTTGCCATCCTCACTGATGTGGTTGGGGAAACCAGTTGGCAACAGACGAGACCAGGATATTGAGAACCTGGAAATATAATGTGAAGGTACAGCCGACTTCATTTACATAATTTTTTTAATTATGCATTTGAACAGAGTGTAAAGTCCCGCAAACCTCCGTTGAAGAGGGAGAATCCGACCAGACCGTTATTAAGTCTAGTGGGCAACTGCTCGGCAGATGATGACGCGAAGAAATCTGATTGCACGATGCAGGATCAGTTCTAGTATGTGGTGCCATAGATGTCGCTATATTACTTAAAACAGAATTACATACATATATACATAGATAAATCAGGCTTATAATATTCCAACGGCTTGCACTCAGATCTCTTCTCTAGAAGAGAGAAGATGGGCCGTAATCCCCCACGCAAGCCCAGTGCAGTGGATGCTTCTTCTTTTCAATATTTTCATCACCACAAGGGAAAACTAAATTCGGAACTACTACTTGAAGTCCTTAGTTTGTTCTTCGTCAGAATTGTTATTAAGTTCTCTTTAAGATTTGATATTTTTCATAGTATTTATTAGATTATTATTTTAGCAAATATAATATGTATTTTACTATATAGTAACTTATTTATTTTCATTATTTGTTATTTGTTTATTGTGCAAACCTACCACAGTGATGTCTTATTTAACCCAAAGGTTGACTGGGAGAGAAGCCTTGTCGCATTAAGTCCGCCCATGTCCATCCAGGAAATACAGACTTCGCCAAGGAATTCCACTCTCTAGCTAAAACGTTTTGTGCGTGTAGGTGGGATATCCACCATACACCGGTCCCGATGATGGAACAGGCCAGGCGAAATTAGGTTATGCAATTTCGGCGCACACTCTCCGAAATGCAACCGGTAGATAACCGACAGGCTAGCAACTCGGCGTCGATGCTCAAGACTTTGAAGCCTCGACTCGACGAGTGCATCATTGCCAATTATCCTCCTGGATCGCCACTCTATTGCCTCAAGTGCATCAAGCTGGTATCGGACACATCCGTTCCAAAGATGAGAGCCTTATACACGATCGAACTACAGCTGTTCCGGCGTAAAGTACTGTCTGACCTTCGCGTGGATTCCAAGCCTTTGCTTCGATGGATGACCCAAAGTATAGCCCAAAGGTGATTATGCTACGTCAGACTATTAATAAAATATTGCTTTGTTGGTGGTTATAAAGCTTAAAAGTTATGCATATAAAGGGTGTAAGGGACAGCCCTCCACAAACTTTAAGGGCTTGCTCAGTAGACGAAACTGAAGAAACTTCCACAAAAAATTTTTTCAGGAAACGAAAAAGAAAATCGGCCTCTCCATACAAACTGTCCAATCAATTTTATAATTTTGTATGGTGAGGCGGATTTTTTTTTTTTCGTTTGCTGAAAAACGTGTTGTGGAAGGTTGTTCAGTTTCGTCTACTGGGCAAGCCCTTAAAGTTTGTGGGTGCTGTCCCTTACACCTTGTATTATTGGAATGCTTGACTCCAGTACTCATGTATCAGTCCTTACCTGTACATATTCAGCCCCAACTCCTCACACATCTCGGTTTCCCTCCTCCACAGATGGTAGGAGTCACAAGCCACGTCAGCATTGCCTACTAGGGTTTCAGGAAACACGTGGAGGTGGTGGTCCCAGACACTTTCGCCTCGATCTGAAAATACATTAGCATAGCACAATCAGTCTTATAATGTTCCCACTGCTGGGACGCAGGCCTCTCTAAGAGAGGAAATGGGCCATCATATACCACGTGGGCCCAGTGAGGATTGGTAGATGTCACATGTCCTCGATTTTTTGGTTCTAGAACATGCCGGTTTCCTCACGATATTTTCCTTCACCGTTTTAAGAGCAGTGGTAATGAAATAAATTGCACAAAGTAATGCCACAAAATAGATAGGTACAGAAGACAATCTCATGTATGTACTTCACTTTTTATACCTACACTGTGAGTGTTTGAGCCGGAACTGTTCGACGAGTGGTGCGAGACGCTCCGAGATATCGTGTCCGTGAGCGGTGTCTATGTGTGCGTTGCTCAAGCGCGCTTTGTATGTAGATTGACTTCTGTACCTATCTATTTTGTGATATAACCTTCACCTCGAGACAATCCTTCTACATATGTATGTAGATGGAAACAGGAACAAAAATGTTTTTGTTTTAATTTGAATTTAAATAACCATATTACTAATAATACCACTATTGTTACCTAAGTAACAATACTGACAGTACTCTTTATTATGTTAACGTCGTCGTGACTCGTAATTATTTCTTTTGTATAGTTCAAGGATGTTTTTAAGCTATTGCATAGCTTCTATCGCGGGCCTTGAGTGAGGAGACCGAATCCAGAAATTCCGTAACGAAAATAACCTAACACTAACTCTAACTCCTAACTCATTTGTTTTTTGAGCGTGGTGACCGATAAGAAAACATAACTTAACTTAATGTAACTTCAATTAATATCAAAGAAAAAAAAAGGAAAAAAAATACTGCATAAATAAAATAAATAAATAATTATAATTGCACAAGTTGATAAAAATGCTATGCAATAGCTTTACCGCGGCAGTCCCCGAGTGCCACACGTCTTTTTTTTCAGAATACCTTTATAGCCCTGTATTATAAAGGCATATGAACATCGTGAGGAAACTATGCTATTCGAAGACATGTAAATCTACCAACCAGCACTGGACCTACGTGATTGATTACGAACCATTCTCTCTCCTAGACGAGAGACTTTCATCCCAGCAGTGGGAATATATAAGGCTGATTATGTTCTGTGGAGGTGGTTCTAGTGGTAATTATAATTATAATATTCCACAATTATCACACAAACGCCGTCTAGTCCCAAGCCAAGCAGAGCTTGTGTTATGGGTACTAGACAACTGATAAACATACATAGAAAGCTGTAAATTTGTAAGAAAAAACCCTAATTTCTATAAAAAAATAACAGACCAACCTCGCCGATATGCACCGCGTTCACAATTTGAAAACACGCTTGTGGTACCTCCATCAAAGTTAAAACTACACAGTTCGAGTCCTCATGTAGGGTCAATAAAAATATATAACAAAATACCGAATGACATTAAAACTGAGGAAAGTGACATAACATTTATTAAACGGCTAAAAAAACTACTAGTCGAGAAATGTTACTATTCAGTGAAAGAATTCTTTGATGACGACTTCAAAAATTAATAACACCAATAATGACTTTTAAACATTTGACATCTTTTTCATATTTGGTTTATAATTTGGTAAATGTATGTTTTTGTGAACCTTATCGATATTGACAATGAATTTATTTTGACATTGTTACGGTTTAATTCTATCTTTTATTTTTTGACATTAACCTATTCTGGTATTTGTAATATTCTTATTTAATTAATTTATATTGACATCTGTAATAAAACTTTTAACATTTGTAATGAATTATTTTGGTATTTTAAATCAATTTATTTTTGATATTTATAATTAAATTATTTTGACAATTGTAATGAATTTATTTTGACATTTATTGTGAATTTATTTCGACATTTATATTGAATTTATTTCGACATTTATAATGAACACGACTCTGACAATTGAAAGAATGTATTTTGACATTTAATGAACTTATGACATTTATTAATTTTATCTCCTATTTTAGTGACATTTGTATTTCATTTAATTTGAGTTGTATATCCGATTATTTTTTATTTTTTTAAATTATATTTCTCTTAAAATTGTTCTATATGAAATTGCTGTGCCCGACAGGGTCCATGTGCACTTATTTAACTATTTTATAAGATCTTATGTAACACATGTGTTTTAGCAATAAAGATTGAATTGAATTGAATTGAATAGATATTTCTAAATAAATACATATTATACATAAAATACACCCAGACACAGACAGAACAAATAATTATGCTCATCACACAAACATTTGTCCTGGGTGGAAATTGAACCAACGACCTCTGGCATAGCAGTCAGGGTCACTAACCGCTAGACCAACAGGTCAGTCAAAGTCAGTAATTGTGATGGAATTAGTTAGAATTATTTAGATAGGTGTTAACCTATCTGAATAATTTTGATGAAATCCGTTCTTAGCGGATGTGTGTAGACATCCGCTAAGAATACTCCTGTAAGGAACCAACTTGCCAAATTTTACTCAATACTCAATACTTTATTACATTCCATAATGTGTACATAGGTGGTATAAAATATTATCAAGATCAATATGGACGCTGTCTGGCACAGTAAAGTTACGAGAGAAGATGAAGACTAAATTACAATTCATGGAATCATCATCATTTCAGCCGATACACGTCCACTGTTGGACATAGGCCTCCCCCAAGCGTTTCAACATCGAACGTTCCTGTGCGTCCCGCATCCATCGGTTTCCCGCTTTCTTCACCAGGTCGTCGGTCCACCTTGTAGGAGGCCTTCCAACACTGCGTCTTCCGGTACGCATGGAATCGGATCATCATTATTCGTTATTTCCATTGGATTGGCAGATCTAATAGATGTAATTTATGTATTTATGTTTGTTATTGGTGTAATTTTATAAATTATGTTAAATATGATGTTTTAAGTTTGTAGGTGTTATAGTTTCTGAGATTTCGTGATTATTAAGTGAGTGGTATTTCGCTTTTATATTATTATTCTGGTATCTCACCGCTAGCGTTCCAGCCACCTTCAATTTGGAAAGCAGAAGAAGCCGCCCCTATCTTGAACCATGATGGCAGCTTGTTCTCTTCACTTCTTGATCCGATCAGCAACACACTGCCAACATACAAATATAAAATGGAAATCAACGCAAAGGGTAACTGAAGAACACAGGTGGGTTTTAATCCGTAAAAGTCTGATACGCACTTGCAGTCCACACAGAGTGAGAAAAGTGGAAATTATCCCTCCCTGGAAGAAACTGGTATTTAAGTGGTCTGATTTTCTTCATTATCCCAAAAATAATAATTATATCAAGTAGGTACCTACCACATATATCGCCTAAGAAATTACTCACATTAAGATTAAATAAATACAAAATTCAACAATATTAAACTATAATCATTACAAAATACAGTAATAATTTAAATTCATTTTTCATTTAATCATTATAAATCAATCATTACAATCATCCAACAAATTAAAATCACAATAAAAGGTCAATAAATTAAAAAATAATTACAGTAGTATCATACACGCAATATTATAATTATTTTTATTAACTTGTCTGTAATCTCTATAGTCTGTAAAGGTGTAGCCAGACCAGTGAATATGTCGCTCCGTATATTACAAAGTACTTTATGGTGCCGCTCGCGTACCGCTTGCGAACTGCACGCGTGCATTTCATGTACGGAGGCCCCTGTCCCCCTAGCCAAGTTACAACTGTTTCGCTTTCGCCGAACGCTTCGAGTTGGCCGCGTCGCCAATTCTTTTGTTCTGACCACGTGACTAAGCGTTGAGATGACTCATTCCATTGATATACAAAAAGCCTTTTTTTATAATTCAATGCGTCATTCCCGTACATTTGAGGCTTTCTGCTAGCGTTAACGATTGCAGATTAACAAATTGGCTAGGGGTACTGGGCCGACTACGCGTGCCGCCCGCGATTCACCTCCTTCGAGGCCCAAAGAAGCTACGAGCTGCACGTGCATCTCACTCTAGCCTTGCCAAAGCTGCACTAAAGCGGCACCAACCTTAGGCTGCAACCGTACGCGAGCAACAACCGCGCAGCGCAAGCGGCTCGCGAGCGGCGCATTCGCCAGCTCTAGACACACCTTTATGTGTTTGAAATTCAGACTAAATTAAAACAAGGATTTGGAAAACCCCTCGAGCGCCAAGGGGAACCTGGAAAATTGGCGTTTTTACGTAAATCACCAAAAACAAAAACTTTTTCTTATTTTTTTCTAGTAAGTAAAAATCAACCAAAATTTTCGGTCAAATAATTTTCGTACAAACGTGTGTACAAAACGAAAATTAAGTTTTTTTTTCAAGGTCATTCAAGCTATAATATAGCTTGAATGACCTTGAAACAACTTGTACATACGTTTGTATAGCTGCTATACAGACGTATGTACAATCGGCGCTTGAGGGAATAATATTAACACCAGTAGATAGGTACTTTTAAAAGTCGTAAATTAGATTTTAATAACTCAATAATGAAACCCACAGCAACTAACCTGAATAAAACCACAGCTATATTGAACATCCTACCGCACACTACCACAACCTAATATAATGACTATCGAGTTTCGAACGTTCTTATTTTATTAAAAATAAAGTATAATTATCAATTCGTAACGGTAGTATTTAAACAGAAGGTTCACAAATTATTGACACCGGCACCGGTTGCAACTTATTTAAGGCCAGGTTCTACTCATCACGAACTTTTTTTAAACCTCTGGAAATCCACAAATATAAATAAAAGAGGACACCATGAAAAATTATTTTAATTAAAATTGACTGCATGACTACCACTGCACCGGGCAAAAATTAAAACATGATATAAATTAGTTGAGTCGATAAAAAAATCGCGATTCTGAACCTTACGATTTCAAACGTATAATTATATACTGGGAGATTGCATCATGGAAATATTAAAAGTAATAAAGCTTGTTTTTTAATACATTAAGTCCCAAGCGAACGCCGCGTTCGCTTTCACATTTCAGAGTAGTATTATGTCGATCATATGTTCCTTCGAAATAGAGATCCGCCGAACAAGTGCATATCGAAGAAGGGTTTTGTCGGAGTAGTATTCTTCGAAGATGTGTATTGTCGAAGTATGTTCTGTCGGACTAGTGCTTGTCGAATATACATATGTTCTGTCGAAGCAATGAGTAGTCGAACTATAATAATATTCCACATTCGAAATAAGTAGATATAAGTTCAGAATGACACACTTGTCTTTATACTGTGTCTCTAATTACGGCATTTGAAAGGTTAAAAGGGCTCACAAAAACAAAAATCTTAAATAGCTATTGTTAACACACTAATGTTTTAACGAGCCTGATCTTTGTGGCTTTTGTTGTTTTCCTATTTCTCCATATTTTCTTGAGCTTATCCATTGCCGCTTTGGACAGAACCATTCGACGTTTGATGTCTTCAACGCAATTTCCCTGATTTGAGATTAGAGCCCTAAGGTACACATAAGATTGTACGACGTCGAGTTCGCTATTTGCGTTATGTGAGGTAAATTGTTGTTAGCTCTGTTGACAATCATCATCTTGGTCTTGCTACGGTTAATCTTCAAACCAAATTGGATGCTAACACTTTCCATTCTCGAGAGCACCCGTTCCATTTGGTGTTCAAGGTGGTCATCTGAGTAGCATAGATTTGAAATTTTTCGTCCACCTATCGTAACGCCGTCTGACCAGTCTTTTCTATTCACATAGTACCACAGATATCGCATGGTAGGTACCTTTAATCAGAACTATTTTAGTAACATATGCGTCTCATCCCTCTTATTTACATGACCTAACCGAGATAGACGATTCCCCTCCAACTTTTTAGTCACTGGCTGGCACTATAACAACAATTACAATAAAAAAAAAAACAGAATAAAAAAAACTATTTAAGGGGGGAATCCTTCGTGAGCCAGTCCGACTCGCACTTAGCCGTTTTTTTAGTATTAGAGATAATATCATGGAATAGATTTTCTTACTTATTTTCCGTACGACTGTCTAGTCTACCTACCGACCAGGTATTTAAAATGTGAATACTAATAGGTACGTATTAGGAACTATTGACGTTTTTATAATGAACCAACGTTTTGGTATTTATGCTGTTTGGTTGCCTGAACCTGTTTCAATGATTTTTGTGTTGTCATTTAAAATAGATAACAATTACCCATATTTTAGCCATATACCCATGCCACCCATACCCATTTACCCATATTTTATTCATAAAATTATTAAAATATATTATGTAGCGACATCTATAGCGTAACATAGAAACTAATCCTGCATCATGCAATTAAAGTTCTCCGCGCGATTTGAACATCTATATAAAATCAATGCCGATTTCGTTGTAATTTTATAACTCAAGAACGGGCTCACCTATCCAAACCAAATGTTTAGGCTTTGTTCAGACTATTTAGTAGATGGTTTATGTGAAGTTTGGTAGGGTGGAGTAGGGTATAGTAGGGTTGAGTAGGGTAGAGTATGGTATAGTAGGGTGGAGTAGGGAAGAGCGGGAGCGAAGCCTCGCGGGCAAAAGCTAGTATTATATAGAACAGCCCGAAATCATCTATCATCCTCCAAATATTATAAAATAACTTTAAATGCCAAAAAGTAAATGTGTATTACCAACACACTATTTTGTTATCAATTAACTTTTGCTAGCGTCATCGTCCGTATGAAAACAAAAAAATATATATATTAGGGAACATATTCCTGTAACAAGTAAAAAGTAGCCTATGTCCTACCTACTCCAGGCAAGACATGGTCGACACGTGTGTTAAAGGGGATTGCCCAAATGAGGCCGCAAGAGAAAAAATACTTAGTTCATTAATTTTGCTTTAAGAAAATATACACCGCTAAATTTTCATCGTTTTAATCCCGTGGAGGGCCGATCCGGTACATGAAAGACTATCGATTTGTAAAAATAAAATTAAAAAATAAAGTACTTCTTTTTCAAAACTCGTATTAATTCACGCATGTACGAAATTAGTATCTTTAAGAAAACGTCAGCTGAGCGAGTTCAATGACCGGTAGTTAATAGTTGGCGTTGCGTACAAAGTACCTACAGGTCATTGAACTCGCTCAGCTGACGTTTTCTTAAATAACCATGGTTCATATTTAACCACTCACCATTAACATCATCATTTCAACTAAAAGACGTCCACTGTTGGACATAGGTCACCCTGAAGTGTCGCCAAAATGAACGGCCCTGTGCGTCTCACATCCATGGGATTCCCGCAACCATCACCAGATCATCGGTCCACCTTATCGAGCCTTTCAACGCTGCGTCTTCCGGTAGGTAGATGCCACTCCTGAAACTTTCTATCCCAACTGTCATCAGTTCTGCGAGCAATGTGCCCTGCCCACTCTGCCACTTAAGTTTGGCGAATCTTTGGGCTACGTCAGTAACTTTGGTTCTCCAGCGGATATCTTCATACTTGATGCGATCACGCCAGGAAACTCCGAGCATAGATAGCTTTTCCACCTTTGACCATTATCCTGATGGTAAACAATGATGTAGTCCACGATGAAGCACGTTGCACGTTACCTAGAACTACAACTCATTGTCTATTGTAATTAATCTTTAAATACACGTAGTGACAGGTAAATCGATAGTCATTAAATATTTATTGGCAACTAGTATTTTGCCAGCGACATTGTTCGTGACATTTTCATTTTTTCTGACTACTAGACGTACGGTGTTACGCTATCGGTATATGTTGGACATCTACTCATACATATAATGCGTTTTAGGAACATATTCATTATGCGTACATCTAAGAACAGTTGATATGCCAGTTATAGTCTATCTAATAAGTCAACCGACTTGGGAATTTTGTATAATATTTGATCATTTAAAAAATACTTATATTCGGTACTTTTAATATGGTTCTTCTGTTAGTAAACATTGATCTCTATCTCATAATTAACCTTGATTATTGAACCCGTGTTGACTACATTAGATTTCATTAAATCCTAATAATTACCCAAGTCGTTTAACTTATTAGACAGACTCTAGTTAGTTTCTACATGTAGGATGGATAAAAGGAATGTATGTGATGTGTAAAATGAAGCGTAAAAGTGTGAGAGCGAGAGAAAAAGGAAGGCATGAAAGAGACAGAAGAGAAATGGCGACTTTAGAACGTGAGCTACAGGACATAGTGATTAAAAATCAATACGTTCTTCTTAGCTTTTATTAGTTTTGAAGGTAAGCGGAACAGAGAGTAAAGTCCCGCAAACCTCTGTTGAAAAGGGAGAATCCTCCGGCCAGACAAGTGTTATGTCTGTTGGGCACCTGCCCTGTTAGATGATTTCGGCTTTTTCTATGGCGGTTTTCATACTATCACGCAATACGCAGCGTAGTGCGTGAATGCGTGTCTTAACGTTGTCTGTAAGTATCTTCGTTTGTATAGAAAACACGCACAGTCCAACACACTGAAACTGCATCCACGCGCGTTCATGCCGATCACGCACCTACATGCGGAGAAACACGCAATCACGCGCGTGGGTACGGGGCGGGCGACACGCATGGTATGGCACACTGAGTCTCGTAGTACCGTGCGTGATTTTGTATGAAATGAGTGCGTGCCTGCGTGAATTTACAAGACGCACCTACGCGCGTGAGTGTGTAAAAAACCCGCACGGTGATGCAGATCTGCACTCCCGCAAGTACGTGCGTTTTCACGCGTTACGCTGCGTGATGCGTGGCAGTATGATAACCGCCTATTTGTACAAATCGCGCAGAGAACCTTAATTGTGCAATGCAGGATTAGTTCTTATGTAACGCCATAGTTGTCGGTCGCTACAAAGTTTTGAAACGTTGGGAAAAATAAGAAATAAGCAAGTTAACAACAGTTTTATTTATCTTCTATAAGACCGCAACGCCCAAACACTACATATACATACATTATAGATTACTGATTACTAGTGTCCGGTCCGACCGAAAGTCCGAAACGGGTTTTTCATCCGAAACCGAAACCGAATTTCGGCAACAGTCTCAGTTTCGGCCGAAACGCGAAACCGAAACTTTCTTACAAGGATCATGTTTTGAGGGAATAATACGGAAAAATGTATTCGTTGCTTACTCGCTTGGAAGGAATTTTACACGTTGAACATGACCGATCACAGCGCGAGAACTTCCGAATGCAGTTTCGGTTTTGGTCGTAGTTTGGGGCCATCCAAGTATTACGTAAGCACTATAGGGGGGGTGGGTGGTTCTAGCATTGCTTATTTTCGATGACATGGGGGATGGGGGGGTCAGATGGTGATTACGTCAGCAGTATATATTTTTCTTAGTTTTTTAAGAGAACGATTTCGATGTTCCAAGATCACACAAGAAAGTGAGAAGATACACATCACTGAGCAGTTTAGTTAAATAGTTGTAGTAGTTAAATGAAGTTTTATTTTTTCCTTTATTTCAAGCCTATTCCTCATTTGTAGACTTACAACTAGTGCTCTTAAATTAATAACGAAACCAACACCTTGACTAATACTTGTACCAATGTTTACGTAAGCATGGGGGGAGGGAGTGAGAGCTATGCTTACTTTTGCTGACAAGGGGGAGGGGGGAGTTAATATTTGCAAAAAATCTGCTTACGTAATACTTGAACGGCCCCTTTCGGCAGGTATGCCTCCGAAACCGAAATTAAACCGAAACTCGTTTTTTTGCCGAAACTCGACTGAAACCGAAACAGTAACCGAACATTCGATCGGACCCTACTGACAAGAAATGTAAATTTTTTAAGGGTACCTATTAATCAGCGCCATTTTAAGTAAATTAACTGTTCAAAAATGCAGTACCTACTATTTTGCTTTTACTTGGAACAGTTTCAATTGAGTATTTAATGTAATCCAGAATTAATTACTTTTGCAAATGTTATGTCGCAGCTGATGATTAATCAGCAATGCTGATTTAGCATATAACGTTTCCAATGCGGACACCGCTCCCTGACCAAATACTTTTTGACAATGAATATCGCCGACATTCTGGATGATGGATTCTGGAGGATACGGCGGTGATCCGTCCATGCGGGGCACACCTCTACCGTATGGTCCACCATGTCCGGGTGCGCCTCAAAATGCAGAAGCCTCTCGAAGGTCATAGATGTCACTCGTCATTCGTTCCCTGCGCTTACTGCATGTATCTAACAACGACGACGATTGGCTCGCTAATGTATGTATGGCCCAAGGACTTCAAAAGGAAAAAAAAAACACCTTCATAAAGGTTTCAGAATTATAAGTGCTACATGTTGAATGTGTAACAGAATCAAAAATGTAACACTTATATATGTGTTTTCAATGTGTTAACCCAAAACACTTAAAAAAGTGTAATCGTAACATATATGTAACAGATATTTTTATATTTGTTACAGATTAAGTGTTAACCGTGTTAATAAGTGTAACAGGTAAACGCAGCGTTGCCAAAGTTAAAATTTACTTATTTATGGTACTGTGCAATTATTTCAGTTACACATATTAACACATAATTATAACAAATTACAGTTTGATTCGGTTGCACTTAATTAGCACATATAAAAGGTTAGGTACAGTTTGATTCGGTAACATTATTGTATCTGTTACACTTTAAAAGTGTTTCTCTTAAGTGTTTCTGTTAAGACTGTTTTAAAAAACAGTGTTAAAACACATTATTACGGTTACAGTTTGAGTCCCTGATGTATGGAATGCGCAAAGCGATTCCCACTCTGACGCCGAGCGCTCAATATTCGTGCCGATAAGGATAGAAAATATTTCTACGTGTCTCTGTGTTCTGCCACAGTAAGTGGCGTCATCATCACCATCTTAACAGCCCAAAGACGTTCACTGTTGAACATAGGCCAAGCGTCGCCATAACGACCGGTCGGCATACAAAAGTCAATAAAATATGTAGTTACAATTACGTAATTATTAGGTATACTTAGCTCAGGTACTCAAAATGTAATAATGCTAATTCGTGGCTAATTATAATAATTAGCTAGTAATAATCGCACGGGTTCATGTTCGAAGTTAAGCATTGCTTGCCGAACAACGTCTTCTATACGGGGGTTGTCATTAGATGATTTTCCCACCATAAAAAAAAAATCCCTAACACGCGACGAACTTGATAGATTCCACCAGAACTGGCAAGAAGAAGCCCAGGCCCGCGAAAAATGGAAGGAGTGGAGGGAGGCCTTTGCCCAGGAGTGGCACAGAACAGGTTAACAAAAAAAAAAAACACGAACATTATAAGGTCGACTATGCTATGTCCAACAGCGGACGCCTTTCAAATGAAATGAAGATGATAAACTTAATATTAAGGTTGTTATGTTATAAGAGCACAAATTGTAACCAAATTGTAGAGCAAGAGCTATTACGGTAAAATGGGGTGAATAAAAACAAAGGGGTAAATAGAAACCAAACGATATTTGAATATAATTTATTATTATTACGAGCCCGTTGTGTCCCACAGCAGAGTAAAGGCCTCCCTTCTGTTATTCCACTCTTTTCTATCCTCAGCGACTTCTGGCCAATCCTTAAGGTAGGAGTCCAAATCGCCACGCCATCTCCTTCTGGGCCTACCGCGTCGCCGGCTCCTGCTGTTCGGAGTCCAGTCAGTAGTTGCTTTCGCCTAATTTTGTTGTGTGACATGCGGCAGATGTGACCTGCCCAGTTCCATTTCAATTTGGCGGCTGAGTCACCTACGTCTGCGATTTGTGTTTGTCGAGTACCGAACGCGGCGGATGGTCAGCCAGTACTATGAATTTGATCTTTATGTGTATCTAGGTAAAGTTGAGTATAAAATGAAACAACATAGTACTAGGATACTGAACTAATTTTTATTCTCATATTGAACTTTATTAGCAGGACCCTAACCAGATGGCGGAGAATCTTAATAGCGACTTCTAATTTGACTGTCAACGCCATCTAGTTAGGAATCCGTAACTAATACCTTTTTGAATTTGAATCGCGTTCTAAACATACCGCCCACCAAGGACGTTACTGAAGGAATGTCCTTCTTGAACTAAATCCTGGATCTGACATGTATTTAATCTCAGGTTTGATCTAAAGTCTTAAATTAAAAACATGTACTACAATAAATCTTAATATCTAACATTTGAAAACCTTAAACTACTTATTTGGCTAAACTACTAAAATAACAATGTGACATAACAAACATAAATAAATTCAGTGATCTGCAACTGGTAAAATACAAAGTTTGGATGTTGGCCTCTTAATGATAGAGGATTTAGTGCGTAATGTGACTACACGGGTGATGTTATCAGCACCGGGATGCTTCTCTAATACGCGACCTAATATCCAACGATTTGGAGTCCAATCGTCTTCACTCAAAGGAGCTTTCTCAAGTCTACCTCGAACTCTGATAAAGCCTGTATCGTCCAGATATGGACAGAGTGAGTTGAGCTTACTAGATTTTAATTGTAAATAACTTTTGTCCTGTAATTGTAAATTTTCTACTGTAAATATATCCTTTTGTGTTTGTCTTATACAACATTCTAGCGATGCTTCTAGTTCTAACTTTTGTAAATAACTATGTTTAAAGGTGTTATTCCTTAAAAACCGTCTGCAATAGGCGATTACCCTAACTAATTTTTGTAATGACGAATACCGTTTGAACATTGAAAGCTCTGGCACTACAGCAATGTGTGTTTTTGTTATTTGCTCTAAGTCGATATTCAAATCACTTGGCCTTTTATAGACTATTGTTCTTTCAGTTAGAAATGATGGTCCGGAAAACCATAAACGATTATCTATTAATGCACTAGGTAAGATACCTCGTGAGGCGCAGTCTGCTGGGTTGTCCTTGGTTTTTACATGAAACCATTGAGATGCTTTCATCATGGTCAATATTTCCGAGGTGCGATTCGCCACAAACGTCTTCCATCTGCTTGGATGGCTGTTAAGCCAAGCCAACACGACAGTGGAGTCTGTCCAGGCCTTGATTTTATCCCTAGAAATATTCAGAACATCTGCTGTTTCTATTAAAAGATTTGACAGTAGAACTGCTCCACATAACTCTAGACGAGGTATACTAATTTGTTTGACGGGCGCTACTCTAGTTTTTGCAACCAACAACGAAATATGAACATTGCCTACCACATCTACTAGCCGCAAATAAATCACGGCTGAGTACGCGATTTTGGAGGCGTCACTGAAGCCATGCAGCTCAAGATCGTCGTGTGACTTCGTTCCAAGCCAACGAGGTATCCGAACTTTGCTAAGCAGTGACAGCTCTTCACGGTAAGAAACCCATTCTTTTATTAGGTCAATGTTCAGTTCTTCATCCCAACTAACACCTGCAAGCCATAATTTTTGGATGAATGTTTTTGCTAAAACCACACTAGGAGCTAACCAACCTAGTGGGTCGAACAATCGGGCTATGTCCGAAATAATTGTCCTTTTAGTTACAGGTGCAGTCGCCAGAGGCGGAAGATTCACCGAGTACTGGAAGGTATCTTCGTTGCGGTTCCAGGTAAGTTCCAAAATTTTTATTGTACTATCTAATTTAATTTCTAACCCTTTCTCTTCTTTGTGTTCTATCTTCTCTAGTTCATTGTTCTGTATTTTTATTTGTTCTCTTGTTTTGTCCCTTTCAGAGGCGTTGAAAACAACACGAACTTTAGTCTTTACTTTAGTCGTGGTCTTGTCATCCCTAATGACTGCGTGATGTGGTAGATATACTGCTTCTTCCCTTTTGCTATCATCTTTCTTCACGTGCCTCATATGACCTAACTGTAAATATTCATGTATTACTTCTGTGTATTTTTCTTTTAACTCTTTGTTCTTTGCTAATCTACTCTCTAATGCTTGAAATCTAGATTTAGCTATGCCACGTGAATTTCCAGACTTGCAAGGAGGATCTTCGTCTCGGAAAGGTAACCTGACTATATATCTACCATCACTATCTCTCTTAGTAGTCTCACAATAAAGCTCTTTGCATTTATTCTCCTCTGGTGTAAATATCTTTTTAGTACTAATATGCTCTTCAATTTCCCAAAATTTCTTTAACATATCATCTACATGTACCATGCAATGCATTACGCTAATTTTATTTGTGCTTTTACTTTCAGGGCTCACTGCACCTGACAGGACCCAACCTAATCTAGTATTCTGTGCTATAAGACTGCCAGAAGGACTCTTAACTAGACCTTCCTTAATAATACAGCTATAAACATCGGCACTCAACAGAATGTCGATTTTGTTGGGTGTGTTGAATTCTGGATCTGCTAAAAACAGATTGTTGACCTCTAACCAGTCGAAAGCTTCTGTGTTTAAGCTTCGCTCAGGTAAGTAAGAGGTGATCTTGCTTAAAACGTAAGCATTAAACGTAAACTTAAAACTAAATTCGACGCGAGACTTAATCGTTATTTGTACCATGTACTTTGTCATGGTTGACCTATTGTCTCCTAATCCTAAAACAGACCCTTGAATTGGAATCTTTTTCAGGTTGAGAAGTTGAACTGCTGCTTCTGTAACGAAACAAGCTTGCGAACCTTGATCAAGTAAGGCTCGTACAGTTTGGTATCCACCCGTCTTTGACTCAGCTTTTATTAGCGCTGTGGCTAATAAAACTTGTCTGGGCTTGGGTACCTTCCCTGTTGACAAGCAAGCAACTATCTGATTAGCACTAGTCGAAGGAATCGCACTATTAGCAGCTGGCATTGCTTCAGGGTTTTGATCTTGGTTAATATGTAACAGTGAATGGTGGCGCTTTTGGCAAACTTTACAACTAGTGTCCTTTTTACAGCTTGTAACTGTGTGGTTGCTACCTAAGCAGTTAAAGCATATTCTGTTTTTACGTACAAATTCACGTCTAGCATCAAGCGACTGGTTTGCAAACTTTTTACAAAAACAAAGCTTGTGGAATTCTGAACAGAATTCGCATTTCATATGTGATGATGAGTTTGTGGCAAGCATTGTCTTAGGCGTATGGTTTGAACTGTTATTATTTATTGGGTGGACAGAACCCTTTTTTGGTTCTATACACTCAAATGCGCGGAATCGTTGTTCCAAGAATAATTTGAACTGATCAATGGTGGGAAAATCATTGGAAATGCTACCACTGACGCATAATTCCCATTGTTTACGCGTTTCAACATCTAATTTAAACGTCACGATGTGTATAATGATAACATCCCATGTACTCACATTTATGCCTAAATTTGACAACGCATTTAAACAATCAGTGGTGGTATCTAAGATCTCTTTTAATGAAGTTGCTGACTCAGTTTGCATACGTTTTATTCCAAATAACCTTTTCAATATGCAATTGGCGAGATATCTTTTGTTGTTATACCTCTTGTCTAATAAATCCCAGCATTGACTATAATTTGCATCCGTTATTGGTGTATTCCGTATTAACTGATCAGCTTCACCCGAAAGATGACTTTTTAAATAATGTAGCTTTTGTACGTTATCTAACGATTCATTTTTGTGCACTAATGACATAAACAGATCACGAAATGTTGTCCATTCTCCATATTTTCCAGAGAATATTGGAATGGTGATCTTTGGTAATTTAACGAATGAACTTGCTGACTTAAATGAACTGTTAGAAGAATGATCACTGGGTTGTACTGATTCCTTTGGCCTAATTTTATTAAGTGTTGTTTTTAACAAACTTTTATACATTATATAAGTGTCTTCGGTTGTATCATAAATGTCAGCAACCTTTTGATCTGTACTAACATCTAATTTAAAGTTTTGATAAATTTTAGTAATGGTTTCTTTAAACGAATCCCAATCCTTTTCTAACAATTCTTGCCTAGTTTCAATGAATTCAATCGTTAATCTTTCTTCAGGGCTTTTTTTGAAATTTGCTAATCCTTTAATAATAACATTTTGGGAGCCTTTTAGTACGTTAATTAATCCCTCCATCTTTGAGACAATTCTTAACGGGAAAACAATTTAAATACTTGACATAAATACAAATATAATATTGACGAAATTATTCTATGTCCTAAAAAGTTGGTAAAATTTTACAAGTGTTTTAAATATAACTAAAATCTGTCGGAAATCGGGCATAGGTTCCCCGTTCCGTCGTTTTTTTTAAAACTATTCTAAGTCCTTAACTAAACTTAAACAATACAACACAAATCTAAGGGAAATATTCTAAGTCCAAAAAACTTAAAATTCTACAAGTCCAAAATTCTTGAAAAAATGTCCAAGTTAAACTCTTGGAAGAAATAAAGTTCAAAATTGTTTGTCATAAACTTTTCCTTTGTTTATGATATAAAATGTACTCACAATTTGCACTTCACTTACAAACACGATGTTTCTGGCGCGCCCTGGTGGCGACACGTTGAACTTTTGGATGTGACGTCAGTCTTCTAACGCCACGTTGAACTGGGGGGTGTGACGTCCTTGTGACGACACGATGAACTGCGGAGGTGACGTGTACGATCACCTTCCGTTTGATCTGGTTGCAAGTGGCGCCCTCTGGTCACCACTTTCCTCCTGCCGCTGTTGCTGAGCTCGTCCACAACACTGCTGGACAGAGCCGGTGCTGCCGATGCAGGGGACCGAGTACTCTTGCTGCAGCAATCCACTGCGAGTACACGGGCAAGCGGACCGGGCCGCGCGCAAACTCAAAAACGGTTATTTATCCGGCTCGAAGGACCAATGTCGAGTACCGAACGCGGCGGATGGTCAGCCAGTACTATGAATTTAAAATATCAATTAATTAATTAATTGATATTTTAAAAAGGCGATGCTTTGTTAGAAGCCGATAATATGGTATCAAAAAGAAAAACTTAACCAAAGTTTGGTTTCTATTCACCCCCGCGTTTCAAGTCACCCCGTTGTACGGTATTTGTACTTTTCTCTGCATCTGATGTCCATGGAATTTTGCATAATCCTGTACTTTATAAATGAAGACTTGTTATTAGCTGTCAGTCTAACTTACTGTCTCTTACCTGAATCGTTTTAGCTGTAACTCCTCCATATCATTTGAATAAATTATATAAGACGAACGAAAACCTCACACCAAAAAAAAAAAAAATTAATTGGCAGTGAGACATTGAACCTTGGTTACTTGTACCTTAATTAATTTATAATGGTTTACCTTAAGTTTACCTTATCCGCAGATAACTGCAAAATTTTAATTGTCACCATCCACACGGGTTTAGTTGAGAGAATGATTCGATTCAGTGCGGTTGTGTTCAGGTACGTACGAATTACGTCAAAGTTTTTTTTTTTTATGGCAATTGAACCGATAGCGACTATTCTGCCAGTGTCTAGGTCAAAGTTATCTTGATCAACAGATCTGAAGTTGTTTTGTAGAGTCTGTCTAATAAGTCAACCGACTTGAGAATTTTGTATAATATTTAATCTTTAAAAAAATACTTATATTCGATACGTTTTATAAGGTTCATCTGTTAGTAAACAATGATCTCTATCTCATAATCAACCTTGATTATTGAACCCGCGTTGACTACATCAGATTTCATTAAATCCTTATAATTACCCAAGTCGTTTTAATTATTAGACAGATTCTAACAAATAATCTCGCTGACGGACAACGTAAAGGTAAACGATGAATTTATTTTGCAAATAGGTTTTATTACCCTTTCAAAAACTGTAATTAGAGACTCAATAGAATGACATTGAGAGAGCGAACGTCGGCGTTCGCTATATTTCATTAAACCCCAAGCGAACGCCGGCATTCGCGCACCTATTGTCTTTCTATTGTGTCTGTAATTGCGACGATTGAAAGGTTAAAACACTGTTTCACGTCAATTTTTTTGTGAATTTAAACAAGATGAAGCCAGTGTTTCCTAGTTGACTACCCTGAGAAGAAACACTGAAACTCAGGAATCAGTCTCTTTAAAAAAAAAGTCCATACAGTAAACATGTAATGGTCAAATCATATGATAATATGAGAACCATGCAGATAAGTGTCTGAGATAGTCTTTGAGGGAAGAACCACACACTTGGGTGGACCTGTCCAGTCAGTGCAAGCATTGCTCAGTATTCGTGTAGCTCAACTTAGGACTACTAAGGAGCTCAACGATTTGACGAACAAAACACAGACTGACGTGTACTTGAACGAGGATAGATTTTTATGCAAGTGTCATTTGAGGTCAATGCTCCAGGGTAGCCTCAGAAATTTAATTGTTTTTTTTTTTGCGTTTTTTGATACGGACGATACGGAATACTTCGTACGCGAGACTGAATCACACTCGGCCGGTTTTTTTTTTACAATAACCTGAAAGTTAGCCATGAATCCCAAACTATCGCAGCCTCTAACTTGCTTACCCAAAAAGATCTGCTCATTGTCATGATATACTGTTACTGAGTGTTAAATGTGCAAATAAAAAATTATTATTAGTATTCAACATAAATTTTAGTAAATACGAAACCCGAAAGACGTGTCTAGTATTTTTATATGTAAAGAATCTGTGTATAGTTATTGGCACGGATCTTGAGCGCTGGTTTCAAGTTGCGCAAAAGTCAAATATTCGGTCTCTTTAGAGGTGCGACGTGAGACGTGGGGGCAGGGAGTGTCAGTGATTGGCTCGTAGCGCTATCGTGTCATAGACTCGTGATTCGTTCTCTTTGCTTGCTGCATATATCTAACAACGACGACGATTGACTCGCCAATGTGTGGAATGCGCAAAGCGATCCCCACTCTGATGCCGGCGCTCAAGATCCGTGTCGATAACTATACAAATATAATTTGTACGATGAAATATCACAAAGTTATAAGCTTGTTCTGTACCTGGTTGGCCGCGCAAATACATGATCGCCGGGCCACTCAGGGTTTGTTTTACTCCCCTATCCACCTGTGCGCTTGTGTATAATGTCCGCTATGACCTGCCGTGACCTGTGGTGTACTTAGTGTCAGTGGTGTCCAACTTGTGATCTATATTTAAGTATTTTTGGGAAAAAGAAATATAATAAAAATTACTGAAATCGGTTCAGTTACTAATTCTGAACAAACTATATTCAGGTTTCACATTATATACTAAAAATAATGTTGAATTTGAAATAAAATATTTGAAATCCAGCATTTTGAAAAGAGTATGTGATAGGAGATTTGAACATTAGTTTACTTACGTTTTTTTCTATGATATGAAGAGTCACATTATCACGTATAAAACTACCAACCCGTATATATATAGACATATATATTATATCTACACTGTGCACTTACAGATTAAGATAACCAACAGTTTTAATGTGGTTAGCGTCATACATTGTTTTATCAGACACCCATTCTTATTACCTGTAAACTGTTATTTATTCACGTAAGGATCTAATGATAGCATCTGCTTCCGCCTTTGCAATAGGACTATTGGTGTAACAATTTAACTCCGCCAAGTCCGTTCCATCCACAGAAAAGATAAGACACGTTAGAAAGGAAATACTTTCCGATTTGTACTACAACGATTGTCGCCGCTTGTCTCACACCCTTAAACTCCACTACAGGCAATAAACCAATACGAACGCGCATTACGCAACTAATAGACCGCGCACACTTAGATCGCAAGTTTGCTATTGGTAGTTGAACTATGAGCATTGCTCTAATTTGTGGCACGCCTGCCCCGCCCACAAGGCCGTTCTAACCTCTTTCATTTGTTCTGTGCTTCCATCATCGGACCACTAGACGTATGGCGTTGCGCATGGTTGTGCGTCGTGGACATCCCACACGTTCGTACAAAGCATTTTGGGAACACATTAATTATGCGTATACAGTTAAGGAGTGGAATTCATATTTATAATTAGGTCCATGATATTTTACAACATCGATAACGTACTTAAATTAAATAGGGTACTTTTTTCAAATTCAGCTCGTTTTCAAGTTAAATGGCAATAACTTTTTTTTAAATTACGGTATCCGTTTTTTTTATTTTTATTTTTTGGCTCTAATTTCAACAAAAAACATTATTTTCCAAATTTTTTTTTGTATATTACTGTTGAAAACATGAGCTATGCAAATAACTGTATTACTGTAAACTTACAGGTATTAAAGAAAAAATGTGTTTATTTCAAATTTTAACTATGGTCTTTAGATAATCAAGAGACTTTGGGCGCGAATGGTGTAAAAGAAATGTACTATACTGTCGGTGCCCATTATTGAAAAAATATGTTCATTAAATGCAGATTCTAATGTGGTGTAAAAACCAAGCCATTTAACTTGAAAACGAGCTGAATTTGAAAAAAGTAACCTATTTAATTTAAGTACGTTATCGATGCTGTAAAATATCTTGGACCTAATTATAAATAATATTTAACATAAATGTTAACCAGTCGTGCATAAGGGTAAAAAAGGGTCAATACGATTACCAGAAATCGGTACCTGGCCGGATAACACACATTTTTTACAATTTTTGTCGGTCTGTCTGTTTTGTTCCGGCTAATCTCTGAAATGGCTAGACCGATATTGACGAGACTTTTTTTGGCAGGTAGCTGAATGTAATAAAGAGTAACTTAAGCTAATTTTATTTTAGAAAAAAAAACAAAAATCTTGTAGTCCACGCGAACGAAGTCGCGGGCACAGCTAGTATACCTATATTACTACTTAAACTTATATTCGATACTTTTTATAAAGCTCTTCTATTAGTAAACAATGATCAAGATCGCTTAATCGACCTTGATTATTATTGGACCAGTGTTGACTACATCATATTTCATTTTACTTAATAATTACCTAAGTCGTTTGACTTTTTAGACAGTTAAAAAACTTGATGGTTCTCTCATACAATGAGATTTAATTGGATTTAAAAATTAGATTATTTCTTTATTTTGTGAAATACTAGTTAGTAGTGACGAAGAGCCTATATGTCATGGCCAAATCATAACTGGCCATATCTTTGATGTAGGATTTCAATGATAATTTTAAAAAATATAAGTACAAAAAATAAAAGGTTTAAAGAAAGTAGGAAAAATAAGCATTGAAATATCCAACTTATAACCCACGAATGCAAATCCGTGATTTTTTTTTCTTTTTAATTATAAATTTCGTTTTTTTTTTTTCGCGGAGATGAGAATGTTGAGATGTATGTGTACCAAGGGCGGATCCAGCTTTGACGGTAAGGTTACATAGTCATGTTCTTTTGGGGGGGGGGGTGTAAAATCATCCAAATGACTTTCCCTCCCTTGGCGGCCGCCTTTAGCGCGCCGTCGACGACTTGGGCTGTGGTCCGGACAGTTACCGGACGGTCGGACAGCGAACTACCCATTGGTCGCAGTCCGCAAGCCCGCGCTGTAAATTGGGATAAAATCCCGGTGTCGGCTAGGACGCTGTGAGCACTGTTGCCTGATGCGGTCGGCCTCCTCCTTTGCTAGCATTATTGCATCACAGAATGAGACGACAACCTGCCATTCCTCCTCGCTCCGGACCATAGCCTGTACCAAGGCCCGGCGCGAGAGATCGCCGCCGCCGAGTGGCGCCAGTGACTGAAAAGTTGAAAGGAAATCGGTTGTCTTGTTAAGGTCATGTGAAGAGGAGGGATGAAGCGCATATTAATAAAAGAGTTCTGAGTATACATGTAGATGGATGGAGAGGGAGAAGAAAGCCGAAGAAAAGACGGATGGATTGTGTGAGGAGTGATATGAAAGAAAAGGGAGTTAGTTATAGTTTGACGGGTGACAGGACTGAATGGGAGAAAAAAACGTGTTGCGCCGATGCCAAGTAATATGAGATAAGGGCAGGAAGAAGAAGATGAAGTGGTTTACTAGAACTATGTAGGTATTTAATTATATCGACGGTTGAAAGGCAAAATGGTGTAAGAGACATTGAGTTAACTTTACAAAAAACCGGCCAAGAGCGTGTCGGCCCACGCTCAGTGTAGGGTTCCGTAGTTTCCCGTCCGTCTCAATAAGTGTACCCACTTATGAGTTTAAAAAAATGCTTGCATATACGATTATACTACAAACTTACCAGAAATTATTTTGTAGAACCCTTTTGTCTTTTTTGTACAAAAACTGTTCCTTCCATCAAGTTCCAAATAATTTTCCTAGAAAGTCCTTATAAAGTTCTACTTTTCAGATTTTTTTCATATTTTCTAAACTTATGGTTCAAAGGTTAGAGGGAGGGGCATAGTTTTTACTTTTGGAGTGATTATTTCCGAAATTATTGACATTATCAAAAAATGATTTTAGTAAACCCTTATTCATTTTTAAATACCTATCCAACAATATATCACACGTTAGGGTCGAAATTAAAAAAAAAAACTTCCCACTTTACATATACGGGGGCCACCTTAGTAAAAATTTTTTTCCAATTTTCATTTTACCACTTTGTCGGCGCGATTGATATACCTACATATTGGTACCAAATTTCAGCTTTCTAGTGCTAAAGGTCACAGAGCTTAAGCGAGGACGGACAGACGGACAGACAGACATGGCGAAACTATAAGGGTTCCTAGTTGACTACGGAACCCTAAAAAGTAAAAAAATAAAATAAATTGAGTTCTCTTTTGTAAAGTTTACTTGATGTCGCTTAGATCATTTTGCCTTTCAACCGTCGATATATTCTCGAGTAGTATTACAGATTAGATCCGAGATTAATTTACGAAATCTATGTTAACATACTTGCATATTAGTGCAGTAATAAAATATTAATTACGACGCAAGATATTATTGTTTTACCTCGTGATTAACAATGTTTTTATTGCTGTGTTTACCGTTTGCTTATTGCAGTATAAATGCGTTTGCATTCTAGGACCACGAATTTACTTTCATAAAATCCCTGTGGTTTTATGAAAGTCGGGCATTAGCCTTGATGGGCCCCTACGATTTGCTGATCGGCAGTGATCTCTCGCGCCGAGCATTGGTACAGGCCAAGGTCCGGAGCGAGGAGGAGTGGCAGGCGATCGCCTCCTTGTACGAACCAGTAATGATATCGCATCAGGCATCGGCGCTCACGCCCCAGCCGCCGCCGTGATTCCCATCCCGATTTCCGTAGGCATGGGCTTGCGGACGGCGAGCAATGGGTAGCTCGCTGCCCGATCGTCTGGTAACCGTCAGGACCGAGCCCAAGTCGTCGACGGCGCGTATTGTTCCCGCGCGCCTCAAGGAGTTGTCAGTAACTTTAGAGGCCCGGCAGGGTTGAAACTTCTGGGGCCGAGGGTCTGCGTCTGAAAGGAAGGCTTTTTAGTCAGTAAAAGTCAGACACTATCTCCCGCTCCACCCAGGGGAAAAAATACCCATTGCTCACCGTAGTCAGTGTATTAATACGTCGCTTACTCAAATTCATACCGCTCAAGTTATTAAAACAGTATCTCATCATCAGTGCTAAGTTTTTCTTTTTTTATTCGCTCTTTTTATAATTCTTCTTTTAATATTACTTCATTTGAATTTAAAAAATAATGACGTGCAAAAAAATGTCTAAAAACTAGTCATTACGTCACATTGACGTAATAACTTGTTTTTTGACCAACAATAACTATTAGGTAGATAATATTTTTGACTATACAACCAAATGAAACACACGTATTTTGTTTCTTAATTAAATTGAAAAGATTAACATCTTAATTGTTTAAACTGCGGATAATCTGGGAAGGTTGCTAATCAATTTCATATGTTATACGTTTATACCTTTAAATACCTATGGGAAAATAATACTTTAACATAAAATCTGTTTGTTTTGAAACAATAAAAACAGATGTGAAAAACAAAAAAAAAAATTTTTTTTTGTTGACAAGCAAAATCAACAATCATTTATTTCAAATAGACCATTTGCAGACACTTTTGAATAGTCAAATGTCGGTCAGTCCCAAGAAAAGTGAAGCTAAATTGCACGTTCCAAAGCTTAAATCTTTAAGGAGAAGAACGTGAAAGAAACTCCTTGGACACTCTTCTCTTATCATATTATGTGTTACATATAATGCTTGGTTACATATTTCTTGTTGCTTATATTATGTGAGCACAATGTAGATAATAATAAAAAAAAAAATGAAAAGCCCACGAACATTCGTTCCGTGCTGGAATCAAACCCGAGACAAGCCAGTCCAATACCCACAGACTAACTAAAAGTCAATAAACCGGTCAATTTAGAAATCCGAAGTTACAATAATTCGCACCCTGCTGAAAATTGGTAGGATTTTTCAAAACACTTCAAAAAGTTCTCATCGATCGGACACCTGGAAAAAATACTCGGGGTCGAAGGTCACAAAAACAATAAACAAAACAGTAAATTTTTTCATAAAATTAATTCAGTTAAAAATTGACAGATAATTCTACTCTAATCTACTAAAATGTCCGATTACTTTTTTTCTTATGAGCCACCGTTATTGAGAAATAATTATTCAAAAAGTTGAAATAGGTAATCGTCCTAATATGCATACGTTTTCATACCACCTTTGAGGTTTTGTACTTAGCGCGTTTTTAGGGTTTCGTACCTCAAAAGGAAAAATCCTGGGCAAGTGCGAGTCGGACTCGCGCACCGAGGGTTCCGTACAGACTTACGTAGGTATGAAAACAGTTGAATTCCCGAATTGAGTTACGACGACTTTTCCGGAGTGCAAAATATTTTTCTTTTCTTGATGTAACTACAAATTCACAGTTTTCAGATGTATTCCTAGATGTATTCCTCCTATTTTATGTCTAACAAAAAATAGAATCATAAAAAAGAAACATAAACATATACCACAAATACACAAAACACCTTCACGCAACACACAATTTCGATTGCAAATTATTATTTGGTTAAATTATTTGCGCAAATACTTATCCTTTTTTTTCTGGAAAGGGGAGTACTCCCTGAAATACAGGTTCGGCCTAGCTGAGGCGCAGTTGCACATATTTATTTCTTATGCACACTGCCACGCACCCCGCAGCGTAGCGCGTGAAAACGCACCTACTCACGTACTTGGCGGGAGTGCAGATCTGCATCAACGTGCGGATTTTTTACGCACTCACGCGCGTAGGTGCGTCTTGTAAATTCACGCAGGCACGCACTCGTTTCATACAAAATCACGCACGATACTACGAGACTCAATGTGGCATACCATGCGTGTCGCTCCGCACCCACGCGCATGAGTGCGTGTTTCTCCGCATGTAGGTGCGTGATCTGCATGAACGCGCTTGAATGCAGTTTCCTATGATAACCGCCTATATCATTTTCAATTCATTACTCACAATGTTGCGGAGAAATAAATTATATTATTATTGTTTGTTCCAGTATAGTGATCTGCGGGTCATGGAGCGCGGAACAGTTGAAATTTCCAGATTCTTTCATGTTCGGAGCGGCGTCAGCGGCGTACCAAGTGGAGGGTGGCTGGAACGCCAGTGGTAGGTAACAACAATAAATTTTATACTGCATTTGCTAGGTTAGGTAAAACGGGCTGTTATCCGCAACTCCACGACTAAAGCGCGTATTTTGCGTACGGAGGACTGCATTTGCTAATGACTTCGCTGGCAAGGCGATTTCTGACACCACCTGTGCCCTCACAGGAGCGGGGGCTGTTGCAGCTTCCCGCTGGTTGTTGAGGGCTGGGGGCCTTTTCCAATCTGCCCTCGCCCCCCTCTTCCTCTACCTTCGTCCGGATGGTACCCTATAAGAGGGCCCATTTGCCACCGCCATTAAGGTAGAGCCTTGGGCGTCGGTTTCATCAGTTTGGCCTGGGCCATGAGTGTTCCAGGCCGGGCCCTTGTGTAGCGGCAACAGTGCCAGCACGCCTGTTCTGTGCATCTCCCCTGAAGATGGGGCACTCCCGGTTTGATGCGGGATGTTGCCTGCCACAGTTAGCACATGTAGCCGGCTCAGTGGGTGGTCGTGGAAAAACCGGGCGGGGTGCCCCTCTAGGCACCGCATGCAAGCAAGCGGGCGATAGCACTGTTGAGAGTTGTGGTAGAATTTTTGGCAGCGGTGACTGCCAAAAATCCCCCTCCGTGCCTCAACTCTGACACCACGCATGTATAGTAATACAGTGATGTCATATTATATCCGTCGGATATCGGGCTGTCGTTTTAGGGCCGCGTAGAAGATGCAGCCTGGGGGTCCACCACTAGCCCTGATGTTACGGTCGTATTTTGGCTCGAAGTTTAGAAGTTTAGACTTTTATCAGGGCTGGATCCGTGTCGGCAGGCAGGCCGCTGATGAACCTTCAGGTTCTGCTCCGCCGATTGCAAGTAAGAAAACCAGAACAGACCGTCCGACCTATCCAGGTTGGAGAGGTACCTTTGTACCACCTGGTACTCTGCCTCGTTTTCTGAGATAAAACGAATCCAATCCTGGTGTGTTAAACGATACAGCGGCGACAAATATATATTTTAAATGATAGATCGTTTCATTTAATTTTATTTACATAATTCTGTTCCGTTCCACTACGTTCCGTTCCGTTCTATTCTATTCCGTTTCGTTTCGTTCCGTGGCGTACCATTCCGTTCCATACCATTCCGTTCCGCTCCATTCTATGCAACCGTTAAATTGATCGCTTGTGCTTCTAGTCGCAAGGGACCACACTTCTCTTGAAGGTCTTGGAACACCACTGGAACTAAAAAGGAAAGGACTAGACAATGTGGCGATGCTTTAAGGAGGTTTCTGTACAGCAGTGGATGTGATTCAGCTGAAAGGGACCATCGGACAACCTGACGTACGGCGAGTATCCACCCTTACGTTGTTGAAACCTCTTCGGTCCGGACAAAGCATTTCGCCTCGTCGTTTATACCGCGTACATCGAAGGACTGGAACAATTTGACCGCTGTAGTCTTCCCGTCCGATTATAATTTGGGTGTATTCAAGGCTACAGTGATAAACTAGTACGCCTCACCATCAACGATTGCATCACTGCTTACCATCAGGTGGGATCGCAGTCAAGCACTAGTTTATATCAGATAAAAAAATGTAAAAAGAAGATGGGTGAAAATATTCTTAATCTGGTCATCATGTTTCAGATAAAGGTGTCAGCATTTGGGATAAGCTCTTGCACGATCATCCCGAGCTGGTGATAGATGGTACCAACGGAGACGTGGCATGTGACTCCTACCATCTGTGGAGGAGGGACATCGAGATGTGTGAGGAGTTGGGGCTGAATATGTACAGGTAAATAGGCAAGATTTAGAAAGAGGCTATTTGTTTATTAATTAAACACAGTGCAAGGATGTAATAAAATCTAGATTTTACTCGGGAATCGTCAAAAATAAAAACTAGCCCAGTTTGAGTCAGACTCGCCCAGTGAGGGTTCCGTACAAACTTACCTATTAAAACAGTTCAATTCCCGAATTGAGTTTAAGATTTTTCCGGATCGCAAAAAAGTTCTTTTTTTGTGACGTAATTAAAATTTTACAGTTTTCAGATGTTTTCCCATACCTACTTGTGCTATGAGACCATGCTTCATGCCAAATTTCAGAATTCTAGATCAACGAGAAGTACTTACCGCTACGCGGTCCCCAGGTAAAAGGTCTTGACAGACAGACAGACAGACCGACTACAAAGTGATCCTATAAAGATGCCGATTTTTTAATGATTATAGTTAGGTACCTACATATTAATAATATTACAAGGCCCAGTACTTTCACCCAACGTTCTATAAGTTTAATCTTACTTATAATAGGGTGATGTACCTAAAACACATCCCTAATATAGGTACCGTCGCGGTCATTTCTGCCTGATCACTTAAAAAAAATTTCGCTCCAATCTTGCGGCTCGGGCGCCAAACCAAATCCTTTGAATTTTTCGTTTTGAGTGCAAGCAAAAATGAACTTAGCGGTAGCCAGGCGAAAGTGTCTTTAATGGTACCTACTGAGACTTTACAAATACTTCCAACTTCTACGTCAACGAAGTAGTGAGCAAGAACTAGTTAACAATAAAACAAAATCAATTACAAAAATTATAAGAAATTATATTTATAAAAGATGAAGGTGGGTAGGCCTCTGGTGTGGGACGCAACCTGTGTCGACACCCTTGCGCCATCCCATATTCCAAGTACGGCAGGCTGTGCTGGCGCTGCCGCTGCTGCTGCTGAGACCCTTAAACGGCGCAAATACTGTAACCTTATTGGTAATTACAGTTTTGAGCCGTTTGGGGTCGAACGCTTGGGTCATGGGGTCCGAGTGCGCGTCTCCTTTTCAAGGAAATTTCACGCCGACTGATCGACACTTCACGTGACCAGAGGGCTGGCTCGTTCTTCGCCCAAAGAATTAGCATTGCCATTCAACATGGCAATGCTGCCAGTCTTCTGGGCACATTTCCGGATGACAGCGATGTGGAGGAGTACTTTGACGCCTGAGCGTACTTTGTCATTTTGTATTATATTTATGTAAAAAGTTAGGTTTTAGTATAAATAGTTTAGTTAGTATTTAAGTTTTTTATGTACGTATGTATTAAAATATTTTTTATATAAAATACCCTAACGGTTAAATCCTAAAAGAATGGTAATAAATTAACAATAATTTTATAAAAGATTGACTTCTTATGTCCTAGATTCTCAATATCCTGGCCTCGTTTACTTCCATCTGGTTTCTCCAACCACATCAGCGAGGATGGCAAGAACTACTACAACAACCTGATCGATGGTCTACTGGAGAAGGGGATCCAGCCTCTCGTCACTATATACCACTTCGATCTGCCGCAGTATTTGCAGGATCTAGGTTAGTATTTCTGCCACCAGATATACACAAAACAGTTGATTATATTGCTGTAAAAATATAGGCCATCTTGAAATACATGATACTGCGAATTCAGCACAGTGTCCAGTGGTAACGATCCCAACTTACAAGTTCAAACTCAGTCTGGCACATTACTTTGTGTAATTTCTTTCATCACCACTCCTCTCAAAACGGTGGAGGAAAATATCTTAAGGCAATCTGCATGCCCTCAAACCAAAAACTTGAAGACATGTAACATCCACCAGTCCGCACTGTGGATTACGGTCCATGCCCTCTCCTGGAGAGGAGGCCCGAGTCCCAGCAGTGGGAACATTATAAGGCTGATTATGCTATTAGTCCAAGATCCTAGGGCCACCAGAAGTCACGTATTTTCTGACGAAGGAAATGTAGACGGTTGAGTACTGTTAGATTTACTAAGATCGCATGCCTATCTGCTAGCTTGACGAGACGGCCAATATTCAGGTATCAGGTAATCAAGGTACATAAAAACATTACTTACTTCACGTAAATTCTCCAAGCTGATTTTTACGTATGTTTTAGGCAATATCTTTAAAATCAAGTCGCCAATACTCCCAGACACATTCCGTCGGCCGTATTGCTTTACAGGCGCTTGGTACTGGTAGTAGCAGTTTCGACTGCTACTACCAGTACCAGTACCAGCGCTGTTCAAATGAGGAAGGTATTACAAAAAAACAGAATATTCTTTCAGGTGGCTGGGCAAACCCTCTCGTTGTAGACTGGTTTCAAGACTACGCTGAAGTGGTCTTCTGTCTCTTCGCTGACCGAGTGAAGTACTGGCTTACCTTCAACGAACCCATGGGGATATGTGACGGTGGTTATGCCCAGTATTCAGCCCCCTACTTCGACGATCCTAATGTTGGGCGGTACCTTTGCAATAAGAACGTGTTGGTAGCGCATGCCAAGGCTTACAGGATATACGAGGAGTTGTATAAGGATCAGTACCAAGGTATGTATGCTTCTAGAGTTAGCGATATATGAAGTGGAGATGGATAGGTCCATGTAGTTTGCAAGAAAAAATGGGTTTTTCTTGGGTGGGGCGAGAAGGCGTGTCAGACTTTTAAGTGCTTTTACTAATTATAACTCACCTGTGTCGTTCAGTTGCTCTTTGCGTTCCAGAACCCACCGCATCCCTTTCATAAATTTCCGTGGCACTGGCGGGCATCAGCCCTACTGGGCCCCTTCGGCTTTGCTGACTTCTTTGTAACTACGTACCATCTACGATTTAGACTCGTTCCTTACTGGATGGCCAGACAGCGTGCTACATAAAGCTCGTCAACCCGAGTCTACGATGGTCGGGGATCACCCTGCGACTCCTAATGCTCGAGGAGTGTCTTGTGGCGGCGTGTGGGGTGTGAATATGTCCGTCCACTACGTTTGCGTCACTGTATTACTAGCGAAGGAGCCCCTTCGCTAGTAATACTGCTTCACCGAAGACGTCCGCTTCCCATTCCCTCTTACTCCGGACTGTGGCCTGAACCAGGGCCCGGCGCAGAAGGTCGCCGATCGCCTCCTCTGGGATACGATGCTCGGCTTAAGTGGAGCATACCTCCACCATTTTGCTGAAATCATGGTGCAGAAATCTTTATTGATTTTTAATTTTTTATGATATAAAAATCAATAAAGATATTTCTGTTGAACACGCCATAATTATGGCAGTAAGTTCTCTCTTTGAGGAGTGCCTGAAAAAACCTCACAGGCGTTCTCACCTTCCCCATGACGCAGGTTCTCATCGGACTTAGTACGTTCGGGAGGTTCCTGCCCCGGATTCATGCGAAAGAAATGCCCGGGTGTCATCGTTGTGTAGACCACCCGGAGAAAAAAGTGGAGCACACGGTAGAACTATGCCCCACTTGGGCGGAGCCGTGTCCTCATTGGGGCCATCGGTGGCAACGACCTCTCGCGCCTGGCCTTGGTACAGGCCATGGCCCGGAGCAAGGAGAAAAGGCAGGCGGTCGCCTCTTTCTACGAAGCAGTCATGCTAGCAAAGGAGGCGGTCCTTATGCCCCAGCCTTCGGGATCCCGATCCCGATTTCCAGCCACCGTAGGCGTAAGCTTGTGTACGGCGAGCAATGGGTAGCACGACGTCATCGTCCGGTAATTGTCTGGACCGAGCCCAGATCGTCGACGGTGCGTAGTGTTGAAGATCAGCAATCTTAGGGGCCAAGCATGGTCAAAGGTCAAAGCTTACTGGGGCCATGGGTTAAGTGAAAATAAAACCGAGCATCCTGAAACGCAAAGCAAAGAAGTAACATACGCGTGGCTTTTAGTCAGTTAAAGTCTGATATGCTCTCTCGCTCCGCCAAGAGTTGGAGAAATCTTTGGATGATTTCCCAAAAAAATCTAGTTCTGTGTTTTAACGAATATACAGGGTTATTTGTAAAACACTGGCAACCTCTCAGGACTATGTTATTAGCATCATAAACAACAATTTTTTTTCTATGACTTTTAAAAATTTATCATAATACAATTTAACAGATTTTTATACAAAAATAGTCATATTTAAACTGAACATTCTAAATATTACTAAGTCTATGCGAAGCAAGCAATAGTACAATAGCGGAGGACAACGGGGTTACAGAGTTAAAATGTGTTAGATAGAACAGCGAAATTTTGAAGGTAGGTGTGTTTTTGGTAAATGAATTATGTTTTGTAAAAAGTCATAGAACAAAAGTTGTTGTTTGTCATGTTAGTAATACAGTCTTGGAAGCTTAAATAACCCTGTTTATCTACAAGTAAAAACACTGCTCTATTTCTAGATCTGGAAGCAAATTGGAGATTACAATCTGTCAATATGTCATTTTCAGGAAAAATTTCTCTAACACAACTATTCTTCTGGTTCAAGCCAAACACGCCAGAAGATCAAGAAGTGACTGATCTTACTATTGAACATTGGGTACGAGCAATTTATTTTTTAGTTTTTTAAACTGAGTATACCTTTACTATCGTCTTCCTGCCCTTGTCCCGTTTTATTTGTGATCGACACAACACTTTTTTTTTCATTCTGTCCTATCACTCGTCACGCTATCACTAACTCCCTTTTCATTCATATCACTTCTCACACAATTCACCCATCTTTTCTTTGGTCTCCCTTTCTTTATCCATCCATCCACATGTAAGCTTATAACTCTTTTAGCAACATGGGTTTATTTATCCCTTCTCTTCACATGACCATACCAAGACAAATGATTCCCTTTCAACTTTTCAGTCACTGGCGCCACTTTCAAACTCCCCCTAATATACTCATTTCTTACTTCATCCATTCTCGTCACACCACACATCCATCTTAACATTCTCATCTTCGCTACGCGCAAAGTTTAAAATAAGGCATTCATTGGAAATTCACTAAATATAACTAGTAAATAGATTAACTTTATGTTCCGCTGCCCTCTGCTATTGTGATATCGCTTGCTTCGCAAAGACTTCTTAATATTAAGAACATTCAATTTAAATATTTATAAGCTATTGCATAGCTTCTATCGCGGGCCTTGAGCGTGGTGACCGAATCCAGAAATTCCTTAACGAAAATAACATAACACCCCCCACTCATTTGTTTTCTTATCGGTCACCACGCTCAAAAAGTGTAACTTCAATTAATATCAAAGAAAAAAAAAGGAAAAACATACTGCATAAATAAATAAATAATTATAATTGCATAAGTTGATAAAAAATGCTATGCAATAGCTTTACCGCGGCAGTCTCCGAGTGCCACACGTTTTTTTTTTATTTCTGAATGAATATCTGATGAACTAAAAAATGAAAATAAAATAAAAAAAAAAAAACATAGAACAAAACTTGTTGTTTATGATGTCAGTAATACAGTCCTACTATGTTGTTAGTATTTTACAAACAAGCCTATATATGTGTATGTGTGTTTTATCCAACCTAATCTCTGTAGCACTGATTTGACTCAAGAAATTCTCTCATAATTTTAATTTTGAATACAAATTCTTCTGTTTTTAAGGAAGGTCGTTACGCTCACGCTATTTACTCCAAAGAAGGTGGATGGCCACCTAAACTAGAGAAACTGTTGAATGAAATCGCGAAGAAGGAAGGATACAAGCACCCCAGATTGCCTCCTTTCACTCCTGAGGAAATTGAACTCATTAGAGGTGAGGTAGTTTCTTCATCATCAGTAGACAGTGTTAGAGAGCAGTGGTGGCTGAGTGGTAACAGCCCCGACTTACGAGTCGTAGGTTGCAGGTTCAAACCCAGCCAGGCGCATTACTTTTTGTAATTAACTTCATCACCACTGCTCTCAAAACGGTGAAAGAAAACATCGTGAGGAAACCAGCATGTCCTAGAACCAAAAATTCGAAGACATATGACAATCACCAACCCGCACTGGACCCGCGTGGTGGATTATAGCCCATTCCCTCTCTTATAGAGGAGGCCTGAGCACCAGCAGTGGGAACATTTAAAAGGCTGATGATGATGATGAATTTTATCCAGGAACCTATGACTACTACGCGCTCAACCACTACACAACTCGGATGGTGCGCAGAGTGAAGCCAGGTGAACAGCCAGGGAAGTGGTTCTTTGAAGGCGCCGAGGAACTGGGCACAGTAATGTTCAAGGATCCTTCGTGGGGCACCACGGTGGCTGACTGGTTTGCGGTGAGTTATATAAATTGTTAGTTTCTGCCAGCGGTTTCTTCCGCGTAAGAGTTAGGCATACGAAAATTAAAAAAATAATCATTAAAAATATTTTTTTCATATATTCCTACACGGACACTTACAAAAGTCAGAAGCTAGTGCACGGTTCCAAATTGGTCGTTTCTTATGGCGAAGAACCGGCAAGAAACTCCATCTTTTTAAAAAAAGTGGTTTTTGTTAGAATATTAATAGATACTATATAAGAACAGTTTAGACAACATTGTACCAAAGAGCACAATAGAAATAAATCATATTAATAAAAAAAGTAATATATTATTAATATAATATAATTAGTAATATAATTTGAGAGTTCGTGGGGTATACACATATACCTACAGTGTCTCACATTCACATTACAAAAAAGCTAAATAAAAAAAAGCAAGCAAAATATCAATAATTACAACTATCAATAAAATGTTACAAAATAATTTAACGAATTTAAGACAGTTGAAATCTAAATAATTAAAAAAAAATTTGCTAAAGTAATGTGTTAGAAAAAAATAAAAAATGTAATAAATATTAAAATATTAATTTAATTAAATTTATCATTTTAATTTAATTTAATGCATGTTTCTGCTTGTTTTAATAATTTATGTCATTTTCAACAAATTGCCATACAATGGCAAATTATTTGATAATTATTTGGTATATATTTATTTATCCAGCGACATTTACCTACTGTCAGCAATCTTATGCGTCAATATGAGGATAATGCAGTGGGCTGCAATATTGTAAACTCTTTTGTACTGTTTTTTTTTTCTTTCAATATGTATGTATATTGTAGCTGTTTATTGGCCCTTAAATAAATAAAGAAAGAAATAAATAAAATACAGGTGGAGCAGACAATATTGATGAGTTACCAGGGGGCCGAGTTCAAACTTCCAAACTTTTAACCCCACAGGGTTGAAGTTTCGTAAAATCCGTTCTTAGCGGATGTCTACATCATATGGACGTAAACAATTAGACATACATCCTCCATCCAACACAACGACAACAAGTTTATTGTAGAGCACAATGGAGCAGGTCAATCCCAAGCCTTTGTCCTCAAGATAGTCTTTTGCAGAGTAAGATCCCAGGGCCGCCAGACGTCACGTATTTTCTCACAAGGAAAATGTGGACGATTGAGTACTGTTAGTATGTACTAAGAACGTATGCCTATCTGCTAGCTTGCTTAGACGGCCAATTTTCAGGTATCAGGTAATCAAGGTACATAAAAAAAGACGTGTGGTACTCGGGGACTGCCGCGGTAAAACTATTGCATAGCATTTTAATCAACTTATGCAATTATAATTATTTATTTATTTTATTTATGCAGTATTTTTTTTTTTTTTGATATTATTTGAAGTTACACTTTCACACATTGAATTGAATTTTGATTGATTGTTCACTCATTTGTTTTCTTATCGGCCACCACGCTCAAAAAACAAATGAGCCCCGGTGTTAGGTTATTTTCGTTACGGAATTTCTGGATTCGGTCTCCGCGCTCAAATCCCGCGATAGAAACTATGCAATAGCTTAACAGTATTTACTTCACGTAAATTTTTCAAGCTGATTTTTACGTATATTTTAGAAAATATAAGATAGGTTCGCGTTTGACCGCCATCTCACCTGATGGAAAGCGACGATGCGGTCGACGATGGAACGTGCTTACCTGGAAGAAACCTATTCACTTTTGACTTAATGATACCCGGGTCGTAGCTATCAGGAAACACAGACTCCGGCAAGGAATTCCACTCTTTAGCTGGACGCACAATGAATGTGTTCCCAAAACGTTTTGTGCGTAAACGTGGGATGTCCATCATGTACCAGTAGCACATCGCCGTACGTCTGGTAGTCCGATGATGGAATGGGCTAGGTGGAATCAGTACCCCTAGCCAAGGTGCAATTCTACAATAGTTAACGCTAGTAGAAAGCTACAAATGTACGGGAATGACGTCATCTCAACGCTCAGTCACGTGGTCAGAACAAAAGATTCAGCGACGCGGCCAACTCGAAGCGTTCGACGCAAGCGAAACGGTTGTAACATGGCTAGGGGGGCTGGTTATGTAATTCCGACGCACACTCCCCGAAATGCAACCGGTAGGAAACCGACAAGCTAGCAACTCGCCGTCGCTGCTCAATACTTTGAAGCCTCGACTCGACGAGTGTATCATCGCCAATTATCCTTCTGAATCGCCTCTCTAGTGCTAAGTCTGTCCCGAATAAAAGTATTTCTGTTCTATTTAATGTAGCAGTCTATTTAATGTAGTGGTCACGGCACATTGCTCGCAGAACAGATGGCCGTTGGGGCCTAAAGATTCTGGAGTGGCGACCGCGTATCGGAAGACGCAGAGTTGGAAGGCCTCCTACAAGGTGGATCGATGACTTGGTGAAAGTTGCAGGAAACCGATGGATGGATCGTTCATTGTGGCGACACTTGAGAGAGCCCATGTCCAACAGTGGACGTCTAACGGCTGAAAAACAAAACTTAGTACCTTTATCGTTGCCTCAGAGAGTGTCATTTAGTCTAAACCCCTAAAGCAGCATAATGACGTCATCAGGGAGATGTAATTTTCTCTACCAGCTCATTCAAATAATACTGCACAATATGTCTGCAGTTATACCCGGAAGGTCTTCGGGAGCAGCTGCACTGGCTGAACTCCACGTACGACGTCAAAGAGATCATCATCACGGAGAACGGAGTGCCCTCGTTAGACCCTGGCCTGGTGGACACGCAGCGCCTGGAGTACTACAGGGATTATCTGACCCAGGTAAGAATACCATAGCATAATCAGCCTTTCAATGTTCTCACTGCTGGGACTCAGGCCTCCTCTCTAAGAGAGGGAATGTGCCGTAATACACCACGCGGGCCTAGTGATGTGCCGTTGCCAGCAATATTGCCATAAAGTGGAAATATTGGTGGGAATGTTGCCCGAAGTATGAATATTGGTGGCCAGCAATATTCCCATATTGCAAAGGCACATCTCTACGCGGGCCCAGTGGTTAATGTAACATGTCTTCGAATTTTTGGTTCTGGGAAATGATTTTGATGATATTTTGATGGGAATTTTCAAACTCTTCTTTCTCTGTATGGCGTGGGCTTGCGGACGACGAGTAATGGGTAGCTCGCCGTCCGGCCGTCCGGTAACCATCCGGACCGAGCCTACGTCTTCGATGGCGCGTAGTGTTTCATGTGCGCCTCAAAGAGATGTCAGAAAAACCGAAGCCTACTGGGGCCATGGGTTGACTTTCGAAAAGGAAACCCGGGGTCCTGCAATGCTAGACAGCGAGTGTAATTCTGAATTTCCACAGTTAATTATTTCGACACAGTCTCAATTTCGAAAATCAGTAGTTTGACTACTAATTGCTTCGACGAAACATATATTTGACTAGCATTAGTCCGACAGAACCAACTTCGACAACACACTCCTTCGAAGAACACTTCTTCGACAGATCCCTTCTTCGAGATGCACTGGTTCGACGGATCTCAATTACGACGGATCATACGGTCGACAAAAAAATTATTGATCAACAAAGAATTTAGTCAGTACAAGTCTGACATGTTTTCTCGCTCCGCCATAGAGCGCGAAAATTCATTGGATGATTTCCCACATTAAAAGAAAATGTGATTCCGGCTAGTCTAGATTTGTCAATACTTAAATCTAGTTTGTCTTCCAGGTCCTGCTGGCTATCCACGACGGCATCAACGTGACTGGTTACAACGCCTGGACGCTGATGGACAACTTCGAGTGGCTGGGCGGATACATGTACGTATTTACAATACACTAGGCACTTGCCACGGCTTCGAACGGGTAGGACTTATTTGTCCACGGCCTATTCAATGAATGAGTACGCCACGACTTCACATGAAAATTTTAGCAGATGCACATTGGTAAACTTCGCGAGAGAGAACGCTACTCGCATACAAAGGGTCCCCAAACCACAGGCGGCCCATATTTTTTGTAGTATTTCAAACTAAATCAACAGTCCACAAAAACCTATATTATACCTAATTTCTTCCTTTCACAAAATACAACTGAGCGTCCGTTTGTCACCGCAGGGATCCAGCAGAATATCAGCGTCAGGTATTTTGCCTGACACACGCTGAGCTGGGCTCCCATTTGGTGCAACATTGAGATGCACACCGCACTATTTTTTTTTTTTTGAGTATTTCAAGTACCCGCCCCATAAGTGTCATTTTATATATCTTGTTTTTTGTTTTGTTTTTAATGTTATCATTAATTTATTTTTGTGTTTTATTTGGCTTGTAAATATTTTTTTATTTGTTTTTATTTTAGTTGTTTGTATCGGTGTAGGTGTATTTTGTTTTTTTTTTTTTTTAATTTAGTTGTGCTTTTGTGTGCATTTTGTGTTGCAACGAATAATTTTTGTTTATCTATATTTTTTCTATCTATACCACAAAATAGATAGGTACAATAGGTAGGTGCTCTGCCCAAGCGGGGCTTAAATGTCATAGGTTTACCATCTCTGACCCAAAGTCTCAGTAAAAGTGTGCCTAAAATTAACAATTATTTTTTCCAGGTCAAAATTCGGCCTGTATGCGGTAGATTTTTCGGATCCAAACCGGACTCGAACCCCGCGCGAGTCAGCGCGATACTACTCCTCTGTGACACGGAGTAGAATGATTCATCCCACTCAAGATAATACCAAATTAAATTATGTTTAGTTAAGTTTGTTGAATAAATTATGTTTAAATACCTACCTACTCTACTTTTTATTTATTTAGTCTATTAATTTTAGTTAGTTCTTAAGGTTTTTTTTTTGTAATTCAGTGAATGTAGGTATGTGTTTAATAATGTTGGTTAAGTGTTTCTTTTTTGTAATGTAAAAACTCTAAGATCGCCTTCACACTAGCGTTTGTTCAACGTAGGCGTTTGATAAACGTATACGCAGCGCAGACGCCACGACAACGTGGCGTTCAATTGACTCCAGAGGAAACACCGCAACAACGCGACGTCTGCGCCGCGTTGTCGCAGCGTTTAATTGACTCTAGAAGTAACGCCTCAACAACGCGCCGCCTGCGCCGCATTGTCGCGGCGTCTGCGCTGCGCATACGTTTATCGAACGCCTACGCTGGAAAAACGCTAGTATGAAGGCGCTCTAAATGTTTAGACAATAAAGGGTACGAAACTCTATTAACAAAATAATGCTGTTGTGGTCAGAAATCAGAAATCAGAAATCAGAAACGTTTATTTCAAATAGACCAGTTACAGGCACTTTTGAATAGTCAAATGTCGGTCAGTCCAAGAAAAGTGAAGCTAAATTGCACGTTCCAAAGAGTAGGTCTCTATGGAGAAGAACGTGCAAGAAACTCCATGGACACTCTTTTAAATCGTATTGAGTTACATGAATCTTCGATTACATATTTCTTTTTTTGCTTCTATTATGTGAACACAATGAAGATAAGTAATAAAAATTAAATATAATGGTAACAATAAAAAAATAAATTGAATAAGTCACTGGCAGCTAAGAGATGACCAGTCTCAACTGACGGCGCCCGTTCACGAGCATGACGCGTGCATCAGCCCCACTCAGCTCAACCATTTTGAAGGGAGCCAAATGACCCAATAACACATGCCACCATCAGCGAGACATTTTAGTGAGCATGACAATCTCTCAACTGCCATGCTTGTAGTGTCAAACAACTTGTAACCAAGTAAAAATGCTCCATGGTACTTCACATTCACAAAATTAAAAAAAAAGTGCTTCTACATTATACAATGCTATTATTTCTAAATGTAACACGTAATAAATCATAAGTTCTATTGAAATAAACAAATAGAATTAAAAAAAAATAATAATCCGAAAACAACAATAGGAAAAGGCCAGCAGCCTCTCTTCCAATATTTATAATTAAAATTTAAAGAAAATAAGAAATACGACTAATTCGTAGCTAATGACTGTGACTGTGGAGCAGGACCGGCATTCAGCCAAGCATTTTTATCGAGTAGATAATCTTCCAATTTATAATATGCTTGCCTACATAGCGTGCGTTTAATGCATGTTTTAAATTTTGACTCGTTTAATTGGAGAATTTCAAGTGGAATTTTATTATAAAATTTTACACAGTACCCCATAAAAGAACTAGATACTTTAGCCAATCTGAATCGAGGTTGATCTAACTTGTCTTTATTTCTAGTATTAAAATTGTGCCTGTCACTTATTTTAGTAAAAAGATGAATATTTTTCCTGACATACATAATATTTTCATAAATGTATTGACAAGGAACCGTCATGATGTTTATATCTTTAAATAGTTCCCTAAGAGAATCGCGCCTGCGAAGATTGTATATGGCTCTGATAGCTCTTTTCTGCAGAATAAAAATAGACTCAATGTCTGCAGCCCGTCCCCATAGCAGAATACCGTAAGACATGATACTGTGAAAATAACTAAAATAAACCAGTCTCGCGGTATGTATATCAGTAAATTGACGGATTTTTCTGACAGCATATGCTGCTGAGCTAAGCCGTCCTGCCAGAGATGTTAAATGAGGACCCCATTGTAGCCTCGAGTCGAGCGTGATTCCCAGGAAAACCGTGTTTTCTACGAATTCAAGTTTCTCCCTGTTCAATACTATTTCCAAATCATTACTTTTAACATTCGGTAACGCAAATCTTATGCACTTTGTTTTTTTCCCGTTTAATACTAAATTATTGACAGTAAACCAGTTTTGGACCTGCTGCAGAATGTAGTTTACGTCATCAAGATGTGTGGAGCGTCTATTTATCTTAAATATTAAGGAAGTATCGTCAGCAAACAATACTACATGTGGTTGTTTTTTCAATAAATGCGGTAGATCATTAATATACACTAGAAAGAGGAAAGGACCCAATATAGAGCCTTGTGGTACACCCATTTTGACTTCTAAGCCCTGTGAATTGACACCATTTATTTGAACTTGCTGTTGCCTGTCATTTAAATAGGATTTCACTAAGCTTAGTGCAAGTTTACCTAATCCGTAATGTTCTAGCTTTAAAAGTAAGGTTTCATGATTGACACAATCAAAAGCCTTTGAGAGGTCACAGAAAATTCCAATAGCATCTTGGGCTTCCTCCCATGCTGCAAATATGTGTTTTAATAAGGTGACACCAGCGTCAGTCGTACAACGTCCTTTGGTGAAACCATACTGCTGTTCGTGTAAGATCTTATTGATGTTAAAATGAATAAGCATTTGATTGAGCATAACTTTTTCAAAGACCTTACTGAAAACCGGCAACACAGATACAGGTCTATAATTATTGGTGTCATTATGGTCGCCGGATTTAAATAGAGGTATAACTTTACTGAATTTCATTAAATCTGGAAAGACTCCTTGGTCCACACACAAATTAAAAATTAACGCCAAGTATGGTGCCACGGTCTCGATTATAGACGCACAAACTTTAACAGACATTCCCCATAGGTCCTCGGTTAATTTTATTTTTATTTGCCGGAAAGCCTTTATGACTGTCATAGGGTTTATATGTTTGAATTGAAATTCAACCGGACAGCCTGGCACGTTTTCTTTCAATAATGTAATTGAGGCCTCTGGCGAGGAGTTTAAAGCTTCCGTTGTCTTAAGAGGTATGTTGGTGAAAAAATTCACAAACTCTTGGGCTACTTCTATGTTAGAACTTATGGGACCATTGGCAGTCTCCAATAAAAAATCCGAGTTTCGTTCCTTATTTCTACCAGTCTCACTATTAATAATTTTCCAAACGGTCTTTATTTTATTGTCAGCCAATTTGATTTTTTTGCTAATGAAAAGGGCCTTCGCTACTTTGCAAATTTTTCTAAAGAGTTTAGAATATTTATTTACATACTTGTTAAAGCTTTCAGAGTTAAAAAATGGCTTAAGGCCATATAGCTCATATAGTTTTTCCCTACTTATCCTTATACCTTTAGTCGCCCAGTCACTAAATACAAACTTAGGGAAAATATTTTTCGACTTCTTTTCAAAACTTTTATTAAATTCATTGATTATTACTGAAAAGAAATTATCATAAAATTTATTAGCATCATCAATATTGTGGCCCAGAACATTTAATTTATTTTGTATGTTACTATTAAATTTTGTCAATTTGCTAAGTGTAATCGGCCTAAATTTAATTTGAGCTTTTTCCAAAGTCGCTTTAGACTTAAAAGACACCGTTTGTCCACTATGATCAGACGGAAGATAATATACTAAAGATTTATCTAAATAATCACAATCGCAGAAAATATTATCAATACAAGTTGCAGAGGTTGAAGTTATTCTAGTTGGTTCTGTAAAAACATTAGACAAGTTAAATGATTTAAAAAGGCTTAAAAATCTGCAGCTATTTGAATTATCCTCTAAAATATTGATATTAAAATCTCCACAAATTATTATAGATTTGTTACTGTCTGCAAGCTTTGCTAGAACATCTTCCATTGTTGATTCAAATAGACCAAAGTTTTGCGGGTTCGGGGGTCTGTACACGCACACTACAACATGCTCATCTAGCTCAACACAGGACAGTTCAATACAATGTTCATTTGACAAGCTAACTATATCATTACGTTGCTTAAATTTTAAGCATTTTTTTATTAAGATCAGGGAACCACCCCGCAACATAGTTTTACGGTTGAAACAGCTGCCTACACTATAATTTTCATAATTAAGTATCATTTGGTAATCCTGTAACCAATGTTCAGTAAAGCAAACAACATCAAACATTGTTGTTTCTAAAAACATTTCAATTTCTAATAATTTGGAAGAGATACCCTGAATATTTTGATGAAATAAATTCAAGGCATGCTGCTGAACTCCCTTTTGCCGTTTAACTTTTTGAAAGCAAGAAGATACCTCGTTATTACTAGGTATAACTATGGCGTTACTGGTACCCTCTGTTGTCCTATGAATTAGTTTAAAGAACTACTATCCAGAGTTTGCTCCAAGTCTTCAATATTGTCACTTGGTAGTAAGTTGCCACTGATTGTGGCACCTACATTTACAAAAGAATTTTCCATAGTGATACATGGAACCTCCTTCGTACAGTTCATAAAACAATTCATAGCAATTACGCTACGGTCAATTTGGCTTTCCACTGGGTTATTAGTAATAGTACTAAATATAGTGGTTTTAATTACACTTGACTTCGACATATTACTTATGTCTGTGTTAATAAAATAAACTAATAGCCTTGCTATTCTGTGTCTTACACTAATTGGCAGATACGTTGTACCCCTAGTCGACTTTAAATGACCAACAAAATTGTTGGTGTCAAAAAACATAAACTTGTCACTATAGTGACTTACTAAAAAGTGCATATGCTGATTAAGCATATGTATATAATTATTTTTCCTACTTGATAATTGTTCATAATATGGGAAAGCACACAATATGATTTTCCTACACTTTAATTCCAACATCTCAGTTACATATTCTGTGATGTCTTCCTTTTTTACTTTTAAACTATTACCTACAAACACTGTTACATCGGTATTACGACTATATTTTTTTCTAGTAACCAATTCTATAATTTGCTTATAGAAATGGTAGTAGGGAAGGCCCGGATGCTAAATTTGCAGTTACTAAAGCGTCATGGGGACTTATGGGATTGTGAAAATCAGATTCTAAGCAAAAAATGCCTCGATAAGTTTCTATTTTACTGAGGCTAACTCGGTCTCCGCGTGTAAGAATTTTCAAAAATTTTAAAAAAAAAACTTCATCTCGACATCTCGAGCGCGATTGATTTTTATTTTTATTTTGAAGGTAATCCTATCAGGATTACAAAAAAACATTTATAATCTGACAGTTGTGGGAGCTAAAACCATCGATAAGTGTAAAATTTTCAACGTTCCTAAAAAAATTATCTTAGTAACTTTGTGATTCGCACATTGCTTGTGCTACGCTCGATTTGCCAGATTATTAAACTATACACTTTTCTGTATGTACTTAACGTACCTTGTCTTAATCTGACGAGCTGCCCTCGACACACCCCACTATATTAAGGGTTTATATGAGGTAGGGGTAAATTACAGGGTGCAAGGTTTCTCCCCTTTTGATTTTCTGACGCTCTCGAGTACCGCGTAAAATCCCCGTCTGGCCGCCCCTACTATGGCGTACAGTCCAACGAATCCCGTGCGTCCACGTTGCGCATTGGCCACGCAGTCGTTAGAAGCGTGACGGACGTCTATGAGAGCAAAAGAGATTCTTTTTAGGGTTCCGTACATCAAAAGGAAAAATATTATAGGATCACTTTGTTGTCGTCCGTCTGTCTGTCTGTCCGTCTGTCTGTCCGTCTGTCTGTCCGTCTGTACGTCTGTCCGCCTGTCCGGCTGTCCGTCTGTCCGTCTGTCCGTCTGTCCGTTTGTCCGTCTGTCCGTCTGTCCGTCTGTCCTTCTGTTTGTCAAGACCCTTTATCTCAAGAACCCATTAAACGTGTCCGTATTAAAAAAGAGTATTTCAAGATTAGAGACTACGTTGAAGACAAATGTTTTGGCAATTACTACTTCTGTGCATGTGGTTTAACTCCCAGGTAGTTTTTTGTTTTCATTTGCTGTTCTATTTTTTAAATTCAATTCAATTCAGTTTTTTTATCTGTACTTTATCACTTTGAAATAGCCACATCATTACATCATCATATCAGCCGAAAGACGTCCACTGTTGGACATAGGCCTCCTCCAAGCGTCGCCACAACGACCGGTCCTGTGCATCACGCATCCATCGGATTCCCACGACCCTGACTAGGTCATCGGTCCACCTTGTTGGATAGCCACCATGTTATTACGTAATTCAGCTGTGTAAACCTTTGTACTTGCTCCGTGGTGTAAACTAAAGGTCACAGCTGTTAACTGTCAACTGATCAGCCATACTAAGTCATTACTAGCGCATTTGTTTACAGCACCAACTGAGGTCATACCTCGGAGTAAATATGGCGTCCACTACGTTCTGCATTACGCGCGAAATTGGAAAATGTCAATTTTAAATGCATTTTTAGGGTAGTTACTTAGCGATTGAATAAAAATTTTGTATTTTCTTTTAAAAATTTTTTTAACTACCGAAACTCATTAAAAATAATAATGTATTAAAGATCAAGGACAGAAATGAACTATTAAAACAAAACCTTGTCCCTAATATTTCTGACTAGCTTTTGGCAACTGATGCATTAGCATGATTTCTCTACCAAAAAAAAGTGATAAAGTAGCTTTCTATTGGTGAAAGAATTTTGAAAATCGATCCAGTAGTTTTTGAGTTAAATCGTAACAAACAAACAAGCAACCCAATCTTTCCTCTTTATGACTTTATGAAGAGGTAATTTGTTCAAGGTAGGTACTAATATTTTCCTAACTAATGGCTCATTGTCTGCAGACAATAATTGTTGATTTTTTTATCGCTGTAAACGACCAATGATTTAGTTATGAATATGACTTTTATCAGTGTAGTTGTGTTCAGGTGAGCATACAGTCATAATTATTATATCTATATCGTGAATTTTATGGTTTCATGACAGACAACAAATAAAAAAATAGTTTTAGAAATATACTGGTTGTAAAGTCGGTTTGGGCACAATATATTTGGACACAGTGACCGTACTGACACTATTTTATTATGGTCAGATTAAAAAGCAATTCAAAATATCGTCGTTGCGACTTTAAGACCTCTTATGTGTAAAAAAATTCAACTTTATGAGAAAATCGATATAAATCGTCTACTGAAAAAAATATAATGAAACCATTGACTTATATTCTAGTGAGAAACCCACAAAAAATATAGGTAAATATCAGTCACAGGATTTCCAGCTTTTAATTTTGCTATTGTTAGTTGAAATTAAAAGTAGTATGATTGTAACAAAAAACAGTTTTTACATGTAAAAGTAGTTTAAATGTAAAGTAGTATTTAATTAGTAAGCACGTTGTTGATTTTGAAATTGGTAAATAAATGACATTTATTTGTAATTTATGTAGTAGGTATACACACACATGAAAGTTTTTGTAAAAAAGTGATTTTGCCAAAAGTGATACATAAGAGGTCTTAGAGTTGCAACGACGATATAATAAATGGGAAACAAGCGTTACCAAAACTATTTTATTTATTTATTATAATATTTATTGTACACCAAATAAACAAAAATACAGGACAAACATTTAAAAGAATAAGTGCACAATGGGCGGTCTTATCGCACAGGGCGATCCCTTACAGACAACCTTTGGATGGACTGAGAGAAAGGAGATAGATTAAGGGTTGTCAGTGTACAAACCTCAGATATAATACTAACAAGATACATTAACACAAATACATACATACAATACAAAAAAAAAATACTAATAAATATCAAATATACAAGGTGTAAGGGACAGCCCTCCACAAACTTTAAGGGCTTGCTCAGTAGACGAAACTGAACAACCTTTCACAATACTTTTTTTCAGGAAACGAAAAAAAAAATTCGCCTCACCATACAAAATTGTAAACTTGATCGGACAGTTTGTATGGAGACGCTGATTTTTTTTTTCGTTTCCTGAAAAAAAATTTTATGGAAGGTTGTTCACTTTCGTCTCCTGAGCAAGCCCTTAAAGTTTGTGGAGGGCTGTCCCTTACACCCTTTATAGTTGAACCAGGAGAAGAAAAATATGTCAAAGAGAAAGGTAATGCTCCTTCACCATCTTTTTAAATGTTGGTAGTGTTTGAACACGCCTAACTTCTAAGGGTAACGCATTCCACAAACGTGCAGCTTGAATTGTGAAAGATTTGTCAACGATTTTCCGATGATCTCGAGGACCTACTATGTGTGTCACTAAGGAACTGAAAACATATTACTTATTTATTTATGAATAACCAACAAAGCATACACCATTATACGTGCTAAAGATTCCGTATTTATACATTTTATAGTGTAGCCTTAATTGAAGGTCAAGACATGCATTAGATTTAGGAGGAGTTAAAGACTAACGTATCTAATCTGATTAATATTTTGTTCGACTTTAAGCCAACCAATAAAGATATGACAACAAAAACAAATTGTAAATATTAAACATCTACAAATTTCAAGTATGTAAACATTCCAAATATTATTTATCTATTTATGAGAATTTTGTATTTTTCACTCACATTTTGAATTTGAATTTTAGGCTGAATTTAAGTTTTATTCCGTTTTAATACCACTAAACTCCAACCATAAAAAAAGTAGGTATGCTATACAATCTCTAAGAATTGTATATCTATAATAATATAATATAATATATTTCACAACTATCACACAACGCCGTCTAGTCCCAAGTTAAGCAGAGCTTGTGTTATGGGTACTAGACAACTGATAAACATACTTATATATTTCTAAATACATACATATTATAGATAAATTACACCCAGACACAGAACAAATGATCGTGCTCATCACACAAACATTTATCCTGGGTGGGAATCGAACCCACGACCTCCAGCATAGCAGTCAGGGTCACTAACCACTAGACCAACAGGCCTGTTAATTGTACTTACTAATACATAGTAAAATCACCTTCAGAGTCTACGCAGCTGCTTCACTGCTTCACTAATGAACAGATGTTTTATGTTGATCAACGAGTTCTTAATTTAACTTGAATTTAGCATTTACAAGTAAATATAGAAGCGCAGTCATTTAACACTAAAATTATTTAAATAAAAAAAAATAAAAACTAAAAACCGACTACGACAAAAATAAAAAAAAATAAAAACCGTGCAAACTACAATTCCCGAATGGAGTCTCAAAAAATTTTCCGAATTGCATTTTTTTTTTGGCCTAGGTAACAACAAATTTAGTTTTTTCAGATTGTTCCCTATACCTGTGCTATAAAACCTTGCTTTGTGCCAAATTACACACAAAGACATAAACGGCCGTATCTTTTTTATTCGTTAACTTAGAAGTTTGATTTTTTCACATCTTGAAGGGACCACAGACCTGAGTATACGGTTTTAATTTCAACTCGATACCTTTACGCGTTCTCGAGATAAAGGGTCTTGACAGACAGACAGACAGAAGGACGGACAATAATGTGATCCTATAAGGGTTCCGTTTTTGTCCTTTTGAGGTACGGAACCCTAAAAAACGACAATCGGCCCATTCGCTTAAGCGCTATTATGCCACGGACAGACACACAGACACCTCAAACTTATAACACCCGTCTTTTCCGTCGGGGGTAAAAAATTAAATAATACAAAAAAAAAATGGAACAGCAAAAGAAAACAAAAAACTACCTAGAAGTAGTGATTGCCAAAACATTTGTCTTCAACGTAGTCTCTAATCTTGAAATACTCTTTTTTAATGTGGACACGTTTTTTGGGTTTTTGTGTGTGTATGATAATGTTTTACAGCATTATTCTTAAGCCCTTAATCTGTTACTTCTTATCATAATTTTTCAGTATTCTTATCTGCCGGTCATGGACCGCAGATCAGCTGAAGTTTCCACCTTCGTTTATGTTCGGAGCAGCTTCAGCGGCGTATCAAGTGGAAGGCGCCTGGAATGTCAGCGGTAAGTTGTGTGAAATAGATAAAAAATATTCTACAGTAGCAAAATTTTGAGCTTACTTAAAAGATATCAACTACATGAGGCGATTAGACGGCTAGCAATGGGTAGCTCGCTGTCCGATCGTCCCGGACGGTTACCGAACCGTCCGGGCCGAGCCTAAGTCGTCGACGGCGCGCACTATTCCCGCGCGCCGCGCGCGTGGGTCGAAGCCTATTGGGGCCAAGGTTCTGCTTCTGAAGGGAAGGCTCAGCCTCGATATGAAAGGCAACGAAGGAACGGGATGGGTTTTATAGTCGATAAAAGTCTGACACTATCTCTCGCTCCACCCATGGGAAAGGAAGGGCGGGGGCTGTAATCTGGATAACTTTTACCCATAGTAAAAAAAAACCTATACGCAAAAAAAAACGTTTTGGAAACACATTCATTGTGCGTACTGGTGATGGCTACAACCATCAGGAAACTTTAAGTCAAGAATAAATAGGTTACTTCCTGGTAGGTGCGCTCCATCATCGACCGCATCGCTTTTCATCAGGTGAAATATCGGTCAAGAGCAAAGCTATCCACAATAAATAATAATAAAAAAACAAGCTTCTTTCCTTTATACCATGCCATGATGCCTTGTTTGTACGCAGATAAAGAGTGTCCCAACCAGTGGGACAAGCTCATACATGACCGTCCCGAACTGGTGGCAGATGGCAGCAACGCTGACGTGGCCTGCGACTCTTACCATCTGTGGAAGAGAGACATCGAGATGTGCGAAGAGTTGGGGCTGAACATGTACAGGTGTGTGTTACCTTTACTGCCCATTACGAAATAAGGGTGCAAACATAAAGAAACAAGCTCCCCTAGCCAAGTTACAACCGTTTCGCTCGCGCCAAACGGTTTGAGTTGACCTTGCCGCCAATTCTTTTGTTCTGACCACGTGACTGAGGACGACGACGTCATCCCCGTACATTTGAAGCTTTCTACACGCGTTAACTATTCCATATTAGCAACTTGGCTAGGGGTACAGGTGCAAGCGAGTCTGTGCGGGTCGGTACCGATCGGTGCAGGTGTAATTCTCCCGTGTGTTCTTATGTGCTCATTTATAAAGGAACTGGTGTATACTTGTCGGTACCGACTGCCTGGACCGAGTCATACGGGTTTACCATTGGCCAATGTAGTGTTTCACACATACCTACAGATTTAACTGTTTCCTTATGTGGTTTATCGATACCTGTCTGTACCGACCCGTACCGATATTTGCACACAAAGAGTGTCTTCTATTAGTATTGCAAGTGCGAGTCAGAATCGTACACTGAGGGTTCCATACTTTGTCTAAGAAAACCAAATCAAATCAAGTTTAATTCCTGAATTGAGTTTTCTTTTTTTGTGACGTTACTACTACAGTTTTCAGATTTTTTCCTACATTTGTGTTATAAGACCTTGCTTTATGGCAACCTGAGCTGTTCTGACATCTCATTGAGGATTGACTGTCATTTCCGCCATCACTGATTTGAGTACAGAAATGCTTAAACAAAGTATCATCTATATTCATCATCATCAGCCTTTTTAATGTTCCCACTGCTGGGACTCAGGCCTCCTGTCTAGGAGAGGGAATGGAAGAGTTAATCGGTCGTAATCCACCACGCAGCCCAGCCCAGTGCGGGTTGATGAATGTCACATGTCTTCGAATTTTTGGTTCTATAACATGCCGGTTTCCTGACGATGTTTTCCTTCACCGTTTTGAGAGCAGTGGTGATGAAATAAATTACACAAAGTAATGCGCTTGGCTAGGTTGGAACCCGGGATCTACAACTCGTGAGTCGGGGCCATTACCACTCGGCTACCACTGCTCTCAACACCCACATTACATCATAGAAAAAACTGTTTACTTAAGACATCTGTTCTTCTTACAGATTCTCAATAGCCTGGTCCCGTCTTCTCCCCTCTGGCTATCCCAACCATATCAGCGAAGATGGCAGGAACTACTACAATAACCTGATCGATGGTCTACTGGAGAAAGGCATCGAGCCCATGGTCACAATTTACCACTTCGACATGCCACAGTCTTTGCAAGATTTAGGTAAGTAAGGTAAACCTTAGATTTTTACAAAACGCAACTACGCGCGTGAGTACGTAAAAACCCGCACGATGACACAGATCTGCACCCCCGCAAGAACGCGCGTACCTAGGTGCGTTGACATGCAACAAGCATGTCGAGATGCGTGGCAGTGCGATAATCGCATTCTGCCGAAATTAATAATATAATCGATCTACGGCCGAAATTAATAATCAATCCGCAATCCAAGATGGAAATCGATCGCAGATATACACCGATCTACGGATCGATATCCAATCCAAGTCCCAATATTGAAAAATGGTAATCCATCTGTTGCTCAATCCGCACATATCTGACAATCTGTCCCCTCTTGATCATTCCGTTTTATGATTTTTACAGGTGGCGCTAGTTGTCATGTCACGTCAACATTGGCTCTACATTCAAGTTATTGTAAAAAATAGAAAACATTAATTTTAAAGTTTAGTTTTGTATTATATCCGTCAATTTAAATACAGTAATCATCGTCTATTGTTCGTTAAGGAGTACGTTATGTGCCAGAAAGCTATCCACGGGTTGAAATCGCAATCTTTAAAACCAAGCTAACCTTGAGAGGACGGATCGCAGATTTTGGATTGACCTCTGTTCAGAAATGACAGTTTGAGCGTGTCTGTGAATGGATGGGCCATTGAATTTGACAGTTGCTTTGATCGCTGTAAACAATCTCAATCGTAATCTTAGAATTTCGTCAGATTTAAGATTTGGTTTACGGATTTGATTTGTTAAAAATGGCAGTGTCGATATTCTCCAGTGATAGTAACAGTGATATGGAGGTCCTGGCTGAGTTATCGGATTGGGATAGTACAGATAGCGAAGCGGGTGAAGAGTTACAACGTTGGTGGTTTTTGACAGAATAAGTTTGCTGTTTTCTATCAAACTCAGCAAAGATTTCGCCTTCTCTTTCGATAGGGGTTTGCCTCTCACCTACAATAAGGACACATTGTTATAGAAAAAATGTTTTTATGAAATAAACGAGCACAATATAGATTAGTAGGTACTTGTAGTATTACTTAAAATCGAACATATAAATTATTAACAGGGAAATAACAAAGAAACTAAGTATATAATATTTCGTAAAAAAAACGGCGCGCGCCAAACTAGCACAGATAAAAAAACGCGTCCTTTCGCGTCCGAGTCATTCCATTTTAAGCAAAACATTTAGATTTTTGTCATCATTTTAAAGGATAATTATTTTTATCGTTCAAGTTTTATTTAAATAGATGTATTTACAACAAAAAGTGCCTATAGCAAAGTAGAACACTTGTTTAAGCATAATTATTTTATATTGTAAATAAATCAACGATGATTATATTCATAAGTTTTGCATAAAATAATAATATAATAAAATAATAATATCGTTTATTTGCGTAAAATGTGGTAGGTACAAAAGATGTTACATAAAAGAGACAAGTGCAAAGACACATTCCGCCATTTAATGATGGCATGCAAATATTTAGTCGATAGTGTTTTACTAACATAAAGTAACTCACAACTATCTGAATTCTATTGTTAATAAAATAGAATTACAAATAGATCTTCACCCAAATTATTTAAACTTGGTAGTTAATATTAACCAGAGAAATAGGTAAATATTTAAAAATAAACACAACACTTTAATACGAACTACAAAGCATTCTTGAAGTGGTAGGATTGGCAAGTTTTTTAATTCAGAAATTCGCCTACTGAGTAAAAACTGTGCGATATCAACCATTTTTTTAAAAACAAACAATTTTTTGTAAGGTAATTTGGTCATCCAGCTAGGTAACGAATTAAAGATAAGTGGCGCCATATATACGCAACTGCGTCTGAAAATTTCTAATCTAGGCACAGGGATCATAAGTGAGTACTGTGTAACTTTTCGTTTCTTAAAATTATTTTTTGCTTCAAATAGAGATAAATTACTTTTAACAAATTTTGCAATTTCATAAATATAAATACATGGAGCGGTAAGAAGTTTGTGTGATTTAAATACTGGCCTGCATGATTCGGTCCAGTCCATGTTAAAGATCGTACGAATACATTTTTTTTGTGCTATCAGTATTCTCGACATCTCAGAGGAATTTCCCCAAACAATGATACCATATCGAATAATGGAACATATGTAGGAGTGATATACCATCATAGCAGTTGGTCTAGATGTTTCTTCTTTAACTTTTTTTAAGGCAAAAACAAATCGGTTAATTTTCATGCATATTTCGTCAACGTGCTCTTTCTTTAAATATGTAAACAGGTTTATTTGTAAAACGCTAACAACCTTGAAGGACTGTATATGTATAGGTACTATATAAGTAGTATTGGTAATAGTCGCAAGATTACTATGTAAAATTCTATTAATCTAGCTGTTTTTATGGTAAAGTAGATAACTAAATATCGTTCAGAGTTTTGACGAAACAAAAAAAACTTTAGCTGTCACCAAAACTATATTAGACTAGTCGGTTTTAAAATAACGAAGAAATAAAATTAGAAATATCGACTTTCGAAAACAAAATACATATAAAACGAAATTTCACAAATGATATATTTCTGTTGCCGCTATAAAAACTAGTACCTACTAAAAACGGAAAAATAAGCGCCCGAAAAGTGAAAGAAAAAAGAAAGAAAGAAAAAGTGTTTATTCACGTCAAACATGACGCATACCATAACAAAATAAATAACAATATCGACTAAAAGTAGCACGTAAGATATGCGTCACATCCGCGCAAACAAATAAACACCACGCCAAATAAATAAACGCCTTAAAACAGTGACTTTCTGGAGCCCACTTCTCGGTAACGGCCAAGTACCAAAAAAATATATGTTTATTATAGATTCATGAACAACATTATCAACAGTTGTTCATGAATCTCTAATAAACATATATTTTTTCGTGCGATTAATATTTTTTTCTAAAAAAAATATTACATATAACATCACATTCGCAACTGTTCCCTACTCCTTCGAAACGGTTGGATCTTTAGAAACTTTTTAACTCATAAAAATTGGTAGTTAAATATTCTTCAAAGTGAACATTGCATATGTAAATCAATCAATATTTCGCAAAGAAAATGGATTTAAAGGTCAGCGAGGCTCTGTCCGGGCGCAGCTGGCTGCAAACAAATGCACAGATAGTCGTACTGTCGCCTAGACGGGTACGAGTGTAGTGACCATTTAATTTCAGCCAGATGGTCCAAGGGACTATAAGCCTTAAGTGGGGTCACATACAACCAAAGTGACGTTTTTGCCGCTTTTTGCTACGGGCGATACCTGTTTTTGCTGTTCCGTGGGCGTTACGGAACCCTTCGTGAGCGTGTCCGACTCGCACTTGCCTAGTTTTTGGTATAAACGAACAATATTTAGCAATGTACTAACACCACGGCAAGCTGCTGTGAAATGAAGCCTCTAGGCCACCGCAAGACTATACTGCAGCTCTGTGCGTTTCTGCAGAGAAATCTGCATCATCATGCAACCGCACGCATGGCTGCCCCGCGCAGCTAAGAGCTCATACACGTAAGCGTCATGTTGCGACCGGCAGAGGTAGGTGCAGCAGTCGACGAAGGGTTGGCGGTATCCGTCGGCGCCAGCCGTCGACCTATAGTGACTCTTGACTCAAACGATCGCTGCCGCTGATCTTCATTTATTGGTATGTCGACGGCTGCCATCGACGTGTTGACTATATAATTTGGGTGTCTTCAAGGCTAGAGTGAATAGGCTCTTAATAAACTAGTGCGCCTCACCATCAACGATTGCATCACTGCTTACCATCAGGCGGGATCGCAGTCAAGTACTAGTTTATAACAGATAAAAAAAAAAAAAAAAAAAAAGACTGCAGTTGTTGGCTGCAGTTATCTCTGCTGTTCAGAGACTGTGAGAACTCTGCCGGTCGTGTATTTGAGTTCTAACGGCCCGTTCATGACCTTGCCGCTGTGTGAAGATCAAAGGTATGAAAATATTTGAAGCAGACCACGAGACGCCGCTCATAGCGAAAACGCACGCAGTTACTGATGTCACACCGCTCGAATTCAACATGTCGCCCTCGACTTAAAGACACTGCTTTATCACTTATTCACATAATCTATTATTATTTTCCAGGTGGCTGGGCAAACCCCCTCGTCACCGACTGGTTCGCAGACTACGCTGAAGTGCTCTTCTCTCTGTACGCTGACCGCGTGAAGTACTGGCTGACCATCAACGAGCCTATGATGATGTGTGATGGAGGTTATGCGGAGATGGGAGTTCCTTACTTGGATGACCCTGATGTCGGCCGGTACCTGTGCAATAAGAATGCGCTGATAGCCCACGCTAAAGCTTACAGGATATATGATGAGTTTTATAGGGATAAATATCATGGTAAGCATATTGAGGGCTTTTAGTCCAGGCAAAATTACATTGATCCAGCAAAAACGGTCTAGATAAAAGTTATCTACATTGATTTCGTACATTTACAATGCGTTCCAAATGAGAATAGGATCGCCCGCCATGTTGTGACGTCACGATTTACTGTCAAATCGAGGATAGAAATTTTGAAACATTAATTAATTTACGAAAAATTTAATATTTATGAATCCAGTTCTTCAATTTTACACATCTCTAAGTTCTTCAATTTTGCCAAAATTTCTTCGATTTGACAGTACGACGAGACGTCAAAACATAGGAATCGGGCCTATTCTCATTTGGAACGTGTAGTACATGTAGATTTTAGCCTTGAAATCTAATCGTATATTTTTGTAGGTAAAATATCGCTACCAACTCTGTTCTTCTGGTTCATGCCTTCCACGCCTGAAGACCAAGAATTGACAGACCTGACTATGGATCACTGGGTTAGTATATATAATAAATATCTAATCCGAAAGTGCCCTCATGGGGGCGATCGGCGGTGGAGACCTCTCGCGCCGGGCCTTGGTTGAGACCATGGTACGGAGCGAGGAGGAGTGGCAGGTGGACGCCGACTTCTGCGAAGCAGTAATGCTCGCAGGAGGAGGCCGACCACATCAGGCAATGGCGTTCTCGCCGCCGCCGCCGGGATTCTGATCCCGATTGTGTGTGATTTCTGGCTAGAAGGAACGGGGTGGGTCTTTTAGTTAGTAAGAGTCTGACACTATCTCCCGCTCCACCCAAGAGCGGGGGTTGTCATTGGATGATTTTTTCCCACCATAAAAAAAAGTGTTCAGGTGGAAGTGTCTTTGAAAGTACAAATCACGCGTGGTCCACAAGTGCGTCAGTCTAATGTAGGTCTAGCTTATCAGCTATCTTGCACAAATACGTGAGTAAACACAAGCAAAAATCAACGAACCATTACCTTCTGACCCCACATTTCTTTCTATACATACTATCCGTCTTTCTTACAGGAAGGCCGCTACGCACATCCCATCTTCTCCAAAGAAGGCGGATGGCCTCGTAAACTGGAGAAACTGTTGAATGAGCTTGCGAGGAAGGACGGCTACAAGCGACCGAGACTGCCTCCCTTCACTCCTGAAGAAGTTCAGTTTGTTAGAGGTGGTTATTAGTAGCTATGTGTTTATCAGTGTTCATGAGAGCAGTGGTGGCCGAGTGCCACCGTAGGCGCGGGTTTGCGGACCGTGAGCAATGGGTAGCTCGCTGTCCGGCTGTCCGGTAACTGTTCAGATCAAGCCCAAATCGTCGACGGCGCGCACTGTTCCCGTGCGCCTCAACGAGTTGTCAGCTACAGCAGGGGCCCAGCCGGGTCGAAGCCTACTCGGGCCAGGGTTATCCAAAAGGGAACTCGAGCCCCGGTATGAAGGCTAGAAGGAACGGGGTGGGCTTTTAGTCAGTAAGAGTCTGACACTATCTCCCGCTCCGCCCAAGAGCGGGGGTTGTCATTGGATGATTTTTCCAACAATAAAAAAAATGGTAATGGCCCCGACTTACGAGTTGTAGTTCGCTGGTTCGAACCCAGCCAAGCGCATTACTTTGTGTAATTAACAAAAACGATGAAGGGAAACATCGTGAGGAAACCGGCATGTCCTAAAACCAAAAATTCGACTTGTGTCAATCACCAACCCGCACTGGGCCTACATGGTAGACTAGGTCCTAGAGAGGAGGCCTGAGGCCCAGCAGTGGGAACATTAAAAAAGGCTGATGATGATGATGGTGATGTGTTTAACTCATCGAATGCCGTAATTAGAGACACAATAGAAAGACAATTGCTTATGTCGAACTGTGTAACTTAAGACATTCAAAAGGTTAATTAGAGTTAAAGGCAAAGTACCATTGACCTATTATGTATTGTAATTGCCATTGGCAATACATAATAAGTACTATACACAATGGTTTAAATAAATCGGTTTTACAGCTCCAATGAACCAAAAAAACAATGTAGACTCTTAGACCAGTGTCGATAATTTTTAAAACAAAAAAAACGAATAGTAGGATGAAACCCATCACAAAAGGAGGAGAATATTATAAAAATGAAAGGAAAAATAATTTACGGGCGATCTGAGGTCGGGAAGGGGGTGGGGGTGACTTTTTAAGGGGAAAAAACGGTTTTTTTTTATTTCCGGCAAAACTAAAAGTCCTATGGAAAAAAGTCAAATGGCAAAGTTGTAGGTAATAAAAAGATCTAAAACTTTTGTATTAACACTTTTTTCACATAACCTCAAAATTTATGTGAAAAATTCAAAAAACCATGTTTTTGGTTTTTTATTTTTATCTCTTTCAAAAAACAATATTTTATCACGAAATTTGGTGAAAACTTACCTTTTTATGTCCCAAATACGCTGTAATTTATTTGATTAGAAATATTTATTTTTTCACCTTATTTTGAATAAATATCGAAAAATCACCCTAATTTTCAATCGAAAAATCACCCGTCAAAATATCTTTTTTTTTCAAAAAGTTTATATGGTGTCTGTTCGTTGAAATCTCTACTTTCCAATGGTGAAAAAAAAAAAATATGTTACCATAGTAAATCTTCTCAGCAAATGCAAAAAACCGAAAAAAACTCGAATTCAAATTTTTTTTTCAATTATTATGTTGAATGTAGAGCTATTTATTAAAATTTACACTTTAATTACTCGAAAAACGTAAAATTACATGTTACATAGATAACAAAAAAAATTGCAAATCAAAATATAGTACTATAATTAACAAACAAATAAGTTGATAAAATTAATACTTAATAAGACGTCTACAATATTTGGAGAAAGGAGTCGAATCTTCTTTAAGTTATATGCGTAGATGCCTATTTATAACTATTTTTAGATAACTTATATTTATCTGAGTGACCTACGAAAAATTTTAGCCCATCAAAAGGTATTTCATAGAGGAGTGGGGAAGGGGCTAGGCGGGTCCGGGTCTTACTACATACATACCTAATATATTATTTCGTAGCAGCTGTAACAACCGTTAGCCTAGCCAGTATTCGAAATACAGTATAGTATACAACATCGTTTAAAAAAATACACGTGCACGTTGAGTTTCTTGAAGATAATTGTGACAAGTTTACAAAAAAACTAAGAAGATTAAAAAAATAATAATCTCCTTTATTTTGCACAAACAAACTTAGTTACTCCCATATGATATATAAAATACACATCGTAAATATATTTTTACTACAGTCAATTACAGTCAATTAGGTCACAAGGTATATATTAATTGTGATATTAATATAATATAATAATAATAATATTAACACACATAACTATCACACAACGCCGTCTAGTCCCAAGCTAAGCAGAGCTTGTGTTATGGGTACTACACAACTGATAAACATACTTATATATTTCTAAATACATACATATTATAGATAAATTACACCCAGGCACAGAACAAATGATCATGCTCATCACACAAACATTTGTCCTGGGTGGGAATCGAACCCACGACCTCCGGCATAGCAGTCAGGGTCACTAACCACTAGACCAACAGGCCTGTCGTACTAACTAACTTATGGCCTATTTTCATATATATTTCATATATTTTAAATATATTTTAGATACATTCAAAATATATCCTAAAAGACATAAAAAACATAGCTAAAAATAAAATAAAAAAAAAATTGGTTGCCTGTAAAGTCGGTATACGGGCGAAAGTTTTACGTGACAACGACTTTGAGTGGTAAAACATAGTTGAGTGGGAGAGAGACGCAAGGCATTCGGCGGGCCTCTCTCTCGTTCGGTGACTCATCGTAACGTTACCGAGCGTTACACTTTTTCATAAGTGACTCCCAGCCGCAACCTAATTTAAGACGTTGTCACGTCAAAAAATTGAATATATCTGAAATATATTTGAAATGTATAATATATATATGAAAATCGGCCAAAAGTTAGTTAGTAAAAATATATTTACGATGTGTATTTTATATATCATATGGGAGTAACTAAGTTTGTTTGTGCAAAATAAAGGACATTATTATTTTTTTAATCTTCATAGTTTTTTTGTAAACTTGTCACAATTATCTTCAAGAAACTCAACGTGCACGTGTATTTTTTTAAACGATGTTGTATACTATACTGTATTTCGAATACTGGCTAGGCTAACGGTTGTTACAGCTGCTACGAAATAATATATTAGGTATGTATGTAGTAAGACCCGGACCCGCCTAGCCCCTTCCCCACTCCTCTATGAAATACCTTTTGATGGGCTAAAATTTTTCGTAGGTCACTCAGATAAATATAAGTTTTCTAAAAATAGTTATAAATAGGCATCTACGCATATAATTTAAAGAAGATTCGACTCCTTTTTCCAAATATTGTAGACGTCTTACTAAGTATTAATTTTATCAACTTATTTGTTTGTTAATTATAGTACTATATTTTGATTTGCAATTTTTTTTGTTATCTATGTAACATGTAATTTTACGTTTTTCGAGTAATTAAAGTGTAAATTTTAATAAATAGCTCTACATTCAATATAATAATTGAAAAAAAATTTCGAATTCGAGTTTTTTTCGGTTTTTTGCATTTGCTGAGAAGATTTACTATGGTAACATATATATTTTTTTGCACCATCGGAAAGTACAGATTTCAACGAACAGACACCATATAAACTTTTTGAAAAAAAAAGATATTTTGACGGGTGATTTTTCGATTGAAAATTAGGGTGATTTTTCGATATTTATTCAAAATAAGGTGAAAAAATAAATATTTCTAATCAAATAAATTACAGCGTATTTGGGACATAAAAAGGTAAGTTTTCACCAAATTTCGTGATAAAATATTGTTTTTTGAAAGAGATAAAAATAAAAAACCAAAAACATGGTTTTTTGAATTTTTCACATAAATTTTGAGGTTATGTGAAAAAAGTGTTAATACAAAAGTTTTAGATCTTTTTATTACCTACAACTTTGCCATTTGACTTTTTTCCATAAGACTTTTAGTTTTGCCGAAAATCGAGAAAAACCGTTTTTTCCCCTTAAAAAGTCACCCCCACCCCCTTCCCGACCTCAGATCGCCCGTAAATTATTTTTCCTTTCATTTTTATAATATTCTCCTCCTTTTGTGATGGGTTTCATCCTACTATTATTATTTTTCACTTTTTATTATTTTTGAAGGCATCTACCCTGGTCTATCTAGTCTACATTGTTTCACCTGATAACTTAGAATCAAAAATCAGGAACTTTCATATTGTCAAGAAGTCAGTCAGAAAAAATATGTTAATAATTGTACATTCCAAAGCCATCCATCTCTATGAAGAAGAAGACTTTTCAAATTCCGTTCCTATGAAGAAAAATATTCTCCTTGAACACTCTTTTAAATCATGCACCTATGCTAGTTTTCACATCGATGTCAACACTGTGCTAATTACTATTTTTCTAGTTAAAATTCATACAAAGTAATTACAAGAATAAAAATAAAAAATTCTTTCGCAGGTATTCTGGATGAGATTTCCGTAGAAATAAGCATCACCTTTGTACTTATTTTCTTTCTGTTTCTTTCTTCTTTTCTTTTATTGTACTGTGTGTACAGTGTACATGAATTGTTAAATAATAATAAATAGCACGCGGCGCAATGATTGTCGATGACCCATCCCACATGACGAGAATCTCGTGAAAGCTGAGAAAGAGAAACAAATCAAATATCTTGTCTTAGCACACGTGGTTGTGGACATTTGGAATGTGGACCGATTGTCGTAACCGCCAACGGCCTTATAGCCAAAAGCTTCGACGACCATCTGTCGAAGCTGTCGTTGCGCAGTTGAAACAAGCTCCTGATATCTACAGAATGCAGTACTCCTCGATAAATAAATAAATATAATAATATTCTACAACTACCATACAAACCATCTAGTCTCAAGCTGAGTACAGCTTGTGTTATGGGTACTAGACAACTGATAAACATACATAAATATTTCTAAATACATACATATTATAGATAAATTACACCAAGACACAGAACAAATGATCATGCTCATCACATAAACATTTGTCCTGGGTGGGAATCGAACCCACGACCTCTGGCATAGCAGTCAGGGCCACTAACCACTAGACCAACAGGCCAGTCAGTGCAGTCGATACGGCTCGCATTGTGAGGAGGTTCCTATCTCTGGAGCCCTAACCACCGGTAGCTTGGACCCTGCTCCCGACACCGGCGGACAACTATTTTCAAATTTTTTTTTTAAATATTTTTTTTGAAGAAATATTTAAAAACGTAAAAACTAAGTGAAGAAGACAAATAAAGGAAATAATAATTATAATAGACCGGTTAATAATTATTAACCGGTCTATTATAATTACTCTTTCTAAAACTTAACTAGTAATTATAAATACTCTTTCTAAAACTTAACTCATTTGAACAGGAACATACGACTATTACGCGCTAAACCACTACACAACCCGGCTGGTGCGACGAGTGAAGCCAGGTGAACAGCCAGGGAAGTGGCCTTTCTACGGCTCTCCAGAACTGAACACCATCATGGATAAAGATCCTTCTTGGGGGACAACAGTTGTTGATTGGTTTTCGGTAGGTATACTTACTTAACCTTTTTAATGTCTTATGTTACACAGTTCGACATAAGCAATTGTCTTTCTATTGTGTCTCTAATTACGGCATTCAAAGAGTTAATTAAAGTTTTTGTTAGGTGAGCGACAAGACCATCGCAGGAATAACCCTGGCGTCGAGAGGGACAAAGCAATTCCCAATAACGACGAAACTTGAGTTTGGCTTGTCATCTATTGGGAATCCCCAATAGATGACAAGCCAAACTCAAGCGGCAATGGGCAGGACACATTGTTCGCAGAACAGATGGCCGTTGGGCCCGAAAGGTTCAGGAGTGGCGACCGCGTACCGGAAGACGCAGCGTGGAAGGCCTCCTACAAGGAAGACCGATGACCTGGTGAAGGTTGCGGGAACCCGATGGATGCGGGACGCACAGGATCGATCATTGTGGTGACACTTGGGGGAGGCCTATGTCCAACAGTGGACGTCTATCGGCTGAAATGATGATGATGATGAGATGACGAGCAATAGGTACCTTGTCGTCCGGCAACAATCAAGCTCGAGGCGACCCCTGTTTTTAAAACCTATTTGCAAATAAAAATATAATTTTTTACCCAAATTAAGTTAAACACAGAGCTATCGATTCGTTTCATCAAGATGAACCTACAGGTAAAAACGGTTATTAGCAACGACACCTATTTACAACCATAGCTTCGGCAAAAAGTAAACAACCTACAGATTTGATCGAATATAACAATAATACTATAATATAATAATGCAAAAGTCTTGTTGGTTTTTGCAATAAGGGTACGGGCTTTTAATCAGTAGAAGTCTGAAACACCCTCCCGCTCCACACAGAGTACGAAATGAGAGAAGTTATGTGATGGCTTTCCACCAAAAAAAGTGAATGATAACAAAACCCTTATGATAGTCTTTAAAGATGCTTTACCAAGTTCAACAATGATGAATAACAATTTTCCAGGTGTATCCACAAGGTCTTCGGGAGCAGCTGAACTGGCTGAACGCCACGTACGACGTCAAAGAGATCATCATAACCGAGAACGGCGTGCCCTCGTTAGACCCCGGCCTGGTGGACACGCAGCGCCTGGAGTACTACAGGGATTATCTGGAACCGGTAATACAGAAGAACAATGGAACGGGCGAAGATCAAAGTTAAAGTCAGCAAAACTGTAGGGGCCCAGAAGGGCCAATGCCCGCTAGGCTACGGGCCCCTTTTAAAAGAGAGACTAAGTTGCCCTTTGTGTTCTAGAACACAAAGGGCAACTGAAGGATGCAGGTGGGTTTTAGTCAGTACAATAATGACAGACCCTCTCTATCCGCCCGAAAGCGGACGACGTCATTTGATGATTTCCAACCATAAAAAAAAAGTTTGAATAGTATTCGTAGATTGTGGATTCACATCCAATTTTTGTGTTATCAGGGATCGGAATTAGGTAGAGTTATTTAAGTATTTCATAGAGTAAAAGAATAAAATTGATAAGCTTCAATCAATTCCGAGATAAATGCAAAGAGCAAAACCAAAGGTTGACTGGCAGAAAATGCCAAAGGATTTAAGTCCGTCTCTGTACTTTTGTGTGCATAAAGCATTTAATCATGACAGGCCTGCTGGTCTAGTGGTTAGTGACCCTGACTGCTATGCCGGAGGTCGTTGGTTCGAATCCCACCCAGGACAAATCTTTGTGTGATGAGCATGATCATTTGTTCTGTGTCTGGGTGTAATTTATCTATAGTATGTATGTATTTAGAAATATATAAGTATGTTTATCAGTTGTCTAGTACTCATAACACAAGCTCTCCTTAGCTTGAGACTAGATGGCGTAGTGTGATAGTTGTGGAATATTATAAAGAAAAAATAAAAATAAAGGCATCTCCCTACACGTGGTAACACACAACCAGCATTTTACCGACCCTGGTTTGGTGACAGTTCTTGAATCGATATGCTTTGTCTTCCAGGTCCTGCTGGCTATCCACGACGGCATCAACGTGACTGGGTACACCGCCTGGACGCTGATGGATAACTTCGAGTGGCTCAATGGATACGTGTAAGTTACATACTGCATCAGTCGTCACTGCCGCCATCATTCGTGAATTGTACTGTAGTTGTCATTCACTTATTTTTTTGAGATGATGATAGTTCTATAAACTTACTTATGACGCTATTAAATCTTTGCAAATGTTTCTTTACTTTTGTAATAAGAATATCATTAAAGAGACTAAAATAGGCGTATTCTAAACACAAAAATGCAGAACACAAAGTGTTTTGCATTTTTTATTGTTAAAAAGTCGCCTAATAATATTAAATAATTTAAAAAATATTTATTTATAATCATCATCAATACTTTTTATTAGGTTTCAATTCTATTAGGAGTTCAGGAGATCTTGATCTCAACCTTGATTTATTAAACCAGTGTTGACTACATCTGATTTCATTTTACCCTAATAATTACCCAAGTCGATTGACTTGTTAGACAGACTATAGTAATGGCATCTTCGTTCTCTACCGTTTAGTTACTAATGTACGTTTATTTGTTTTCAGAGCTAAATACGGTCTGTACGCTGTGGACTTTTCGGATCCGAACCGGACTCGAACTCCGCGAGAATCATCGCGCTACTTCTCTACCGTGATAAAGAGTAGAACGATACACTCCACTCAAGATAAAACCAAATTAAATTATTTTTAGAATGAACTTGGTCCAATACCATGACGTATAAAAGTGTAAGTTGTGCGAGCCAGAAAGAGGGAAGGTGCTCTACACCCTATAAAGCTATGGAGCTTTATAGGGCTCCATGAGTTCTTAGCCTTTAAGGCATGGGCCTTAAAGGCTAAGAACTCATGGAGCAGTTTTCACTCGCGCCAAACGCGCTAGAGAAAACAGCTATTTTATTTCAAAACTCACCAGATCGCGGCCTGCAAGATACTACTAGTTGCTCGCCGGTACAGTACAATTCACAAATGATGGCGGCCGTGAAGTTAGCCTTTGCGAACGTTCGCGCATACTACACTCTTCTCGCACACGCACTTCGACATTTGGTTCCTTAAACACGTTACTGCACAGCCTTCTGCGCAAACTTCACGGCCGCCATCATTCGTGAATTGTACTGTACAGCGCTAGCCGCGAACAACCGTGCACACCGCGGTTGTAAAACGCATTGTGAAATGTGCTTTAATTTTTTTTATATATAGATATCTGCATTCTACCGAAGCTGCAGGCCCGTAACCACGGCGGCCGCGGGTAAAAACCGATTCGTGAGTTGTTAACCACAGTTTAGTTTAATTAAATCGTCGAATGGGTCGCATTATGAGGCTGTGTAATTTAGAAAAATAAGAGAATAAACTTTTACTCTTAATGTGAATTTGTTTCTTAATATTTATTAGATAATAAATTGTTAATAGCGATAACAATAAATTATTTGTTATTTATTTCTTTTTATAACTACATTTAATACTCTAAAAGCAAAAAAAATAAACATAAAAAACTTAAATATTAACAAATTATTTAAACTAAACCGAACTACACACAATATACATACCCCTACCCCTTACTAAAATATAGCGTTATAAAACTCTTACGCATCGCTGTCGACTGGAAGTGTGTCGAAAAGGTTAGCGACAGTGCCGATCATCGACCATCGACGTTGTATGGTAATACTTAATCTCTGACCGAGGTAAAAACTAGCCCTTGGGTCAAGGTAAGCGTTTGGACAGTTCTTTAAAAAGCGTATTAGCACTCAGACCCCGCGGCCCAAGAGTTTCAACCCCAAACGGCTCAAAAATATAACTTCCAACGAGGTTGTTATATTTCCGCCACATGTGGTTTTCCGCAGCCGCAGCGGCAGCACCAGCATAGCACGATGAGCTAGGAAGATGGGATGGCGCAAAAGTGTCGACACAGGTAGCGTCCCACACTAAAAGTCTACCCATTTTACATGGAAATAAAGACATACCGTCCGGTCTCTTACCACCGTCGCGTACCAGGCCATGAGGTTCCATAACGCCGGAACGCCGACGGTGACAAGGGTTCGTCGGATGATGTCGTTAATATTCACGTGCCGCGCTATGCGTCCCGCGCTTCGGCTGCATGACAGACCGTGGTGACCGAAGCTGTTGACAACTTCGCCACAGTGGCAGCGATAAGGAGAACAGCAAGGAGCACCTAGACGTAGGGCAACTGCTAAGCGGAAAGTATCATCGAACAAGGTGCCAAAATTCAACCTGACTCCCGATTTCCCACAGCCAGCAGGCGCGCACGCTCCGCAGTAGTAGCAGATGTTACCATGTTGCTTACTGTCAGGTGGGATCGCAATCAAACACTAGAAAAAAATTAAAATGTTACGATTTCCTGAACTAATTTGCAGAGTGGCTCATCGTCTCTGGGAAGTTGGGTTATTGGGTGGATTTGTATTCGAGCAAGCTAGTCTCCAGGCATCCATAGCCTCATTGAAACACGGCACTTCTAAAGGAATCAGTGTGGAAGTTAGGGTGTTTCTGATTAATTTATCAGTGCTGTGGACCGAAGATAATTATGTAAACAAATACTAGTAATTTTGTGGACGCCGAGGCCCCCCATACGTATAGGAAGAGTAACTTCAACCCAAGCTTGATCGTCGAAGGTCATATTTAAAATTAAAGTAAGAGTATACCGGATAATTTGGTCCATTTTTTCCAAAAGGTGAGGGTGCTTCCATAAGTGGGAAACATCAAGGAAATATATTAATTTAAGATCGAAACAACAATAACGGATAAAAATTAGGTAAAACCAACTTAATCGGTAGTAATAGTTAATTGAATTAGTTCATTTAACGCGAAAACCATCAATGGCCGCGCTTTCAATTTGAAATTGTATTGTGTGTGCAAAAACTACGATTGTCATAACTTTAAAATTATAAAATCAATTATTCCATAATATAGCATTTTTGACATTAATTATTTCCGCCAAGAATTCTTCATTACTTATTGCGCTAATGAGATCATTTTATTTAAATATTAATTAGCTTGATATTTAATTAACTGAAGATATATTAATTAATGACGTGCAAAAAAATTTTAATTTCGCTAAATTAATAAAGATATTGTATTATTGAATTAACAAAACCAACATCTGTTCTTACTTTTCGGTTTCTTTTATTTATTAAGGCCCTTACTTCCATTTTGTGCCATAAAACAGTGACTTTCTGAAACCCACTCCTCGGTAATGGCTGGATTTTTTGATTTTAATAAAAAAAAATATTACAGATTCATATACCTACAACCTTATTTTTCATCATCATCAACATCATTTCAGCCGATAGACGTCCACTATTGGACATAAGCCTCCCCCAAGTGTTGCCACAATGATCGATCCTGTGCGTCTCGCATCCATCGGATTCCCGCAACCTTCACCAGGTCATGGGTCCATCTTGTAGGAGGCCTTGCGACGCTGCGTCTTCCGATACGCGGTCGCCACTCCAGAACCTTTGGGCCCCAACGGCCATCTGTTCTGCGAGTAATGTGCCCTGCCCAGTGCCACTTGAATTTGGCGATTCGTCGTGCTATGTCAGCAACCTTGGTTCTCCTGCGACCTTATTTTTCGTATGCAAAATCTGAACACCTAAGCTGTCTAGTATTTTTATGTAAAAAATCTATGTACAAAATGTACAAATCAAAACTGTAGGTATTACAAAAAATCACAAAGTAAGCCCATTATGGTACCCGATAAATATATGGTCACTGGGCCAACCGGGTGACTGGGGGGTTGTTTTGTTTCCGCTACCAGCTGTGTGCTGGCGCCTAAAGCCCGCTATGACCTGGGGTGCTATTCTCTAAGAAAGCGCAGCGCTGGCACAGCGACGAGTCGTCAGCGTCACATTGAATTAACAACCTAATGCCCCTTTACATTGGATTGTTAATTCAATGTATTGCGCTCACGACTCGTCGCTGTGCCAGCGCTGCGCTTTCTTAAAGAATAGCCCCCCTGACCGCAGTGCCGGTCGCAGCGACGAGTCGAGAGCGCAGTACATTGGATTAACAACCTAATTCACTTTTACATTGGACTGTTACTATTGCTCATCAAAAAGATTGATAAACCAATCAATATTTTGCAAAGAAAATCGTTTTCAAAGGTCAACAGACTTTTATGCGGGCCCAGGCGACCTCAAGAGATGATCGAGAGACTATACACCTTAATAAGAAGTAGAATAAAAGAAAACTTTCAAGGTTGTGTTACCGATCATAGGAACAGTTAAAATTATGTCTTAATTCACTGAGCAGAATATGTCTGCTGCATGCCTGGTAAATTGTAAGCCAAAGTAGAACAGTTGGTGCCTCGAGGCACTGAGGTGGGGTGGAGGCTGTCTGTGAAGGAGATAGCGAGACAACTGGTCAGATATCGCCAGAACTGGCAGGAGAAGCGCGAACTCGCAAAATGGGATATTGTATTATTCCGTTTTTGCCGTTATATGAAAGCGTTTTGATATATACGTAAAATCCAAAACACTTTCATACAACGGCATCTTTTTTATTATTTGATACTAGCTTTTGAATTTGATACTAGCTTTAGAATGAGAGGTGTTTATGAAAGAGTACATAGGGGATGGGGTTTTGGAAGCCCGAACAGTGCAGGGGAGACACTATTGCAATCTGCAACAGCAATTGACCTGGCAGTAGACAATACTTGGTTCCAGAAAGCAGACGAACATCTGGTCACATACAAAAGCGGTAACCACAAGACGCAAATCGATTACTTCCCGGTTAGGCGCAATCAGCTAAAGCACGTCAAAGATTGCAAAGTGCTACCAGGAGAAGACCTAGTCGCACAGCACAGACTCCTGGTAATGGTGTTAGTAGTCAAGACTGAGAGCAAAAAACCAAAGAGCGTCCGACCCCTAAAATAAAATGGTATATGCAAGAGAAGAGTGAATGTGCGAAGAAATTCAGAGAGCGAGTGGTGGATAAAATGATAGAGATGGGAGACATGAATGAACGAAGTATAAATGAAAGCTGGAATGAGATTGCTGAGCGTATTTGACTTGCAGCGAAAGATATTTTGGGAGAGACGAGAGGAGAGTACAATAGATACATGGTAGTGGTCGATAGATATACAGAATGTGTTGAAGTAAAAAAATAGGAAATTTAAGGAATGGCAGCGTATAGATCCGGAAAACGTTAGTTTAAAGTCTGCAAAAAAGTGAATATGATGCTTTAAAGAAAAAAGCCTAAAAAGCTGTGGCAATAGCGAAGGCAAAAGCGCAAAACAAGCTTTACGATACACTAGACAGTCTGGCATGCCAAAAAGATCTATACCGACTTACGGATATGATACAACTTAAAACGAATAAGTAAAAAGAAAAGCTTCTTTGAGAAAGTTGTTTGTAATCACGAGTACAATAACGTGTTTAAGTATCGGTCACTAATTACCAGTCACCCTATAAAAGTTGTAAGGGCCAGCCCTCCACAAACCTTAAGGGCTTGCTCAGTAGACGAAACTGAACAACCTTCCACAAAATTTTATTTTAGGAAATGCAAAAAAGAATCAGCCTCATCATACAAAATGTTAAAACTTGATTGGACTATTTGTATGGCGAGGCCGATTTTTTTTTTTCGTTTCCTGAAAAAAAAAATTGTGGAAGATGGTTCAGTTTCGACTACTGAGCAAGCCCTTAAAGTTTGTGGAGGGCTGTCCCTTACACCTTGTATACCATATTCTGATAGCTAGCTTCTGACGTTTTATAAGTGCCCATATGGGCCTATGTGAAATAAATAATGTTGTGTTTGTGGTCGATAAAAAAGCCTAGAAGCCTGTTGCATCATAAGCCTGAGTATTGCAGAGCCAATTTTCCACGTATATCAAACGACGTTTTTCAATACACTTACGAAGAAATAATTAACGTGGGCTGCACGGCGACTAGTTGGGGCTGCTTGATGATAAATACAATAAAGTGGTAGTGACGAGCTGGTGCACTTTCCTACCCTAGTGCGAAATACAGTGAATTGCATGCCTAGGTGCTAACTAAGTGGAACCGGGTTTTTGAGCAAATATATTAATAAATCCTTCACTAATTATTAACACGCTTATATTAGCTTCACCTGTGTGTTTGTAACCAACGCCTTTGAGCTCGATTTTGACCAACTTTGGGCGATCAGATTTTCTTCAAACTTTGCACACTCATCAAAGACAATAATCCGTTTTTTTTTTTTAGTGAAAAATAATAATATAGTTTAAAAAAACACGCTTTCATGGCATATCAAACTAAAAAGTGTAAAATAATTTTCAATATAGGTAGAAAATAATAATAAAGAACGAAAAATATTAATAATTAATTCGCAATGATATTAATAACGATAAATATTAATATCATTGCGAAAAAAGCGCAGGGTGCTTTGTGCCATATTTTTCGTAAATCGAGCACCCCACGCTTTTTTCACAGTGATATTAATATTTTTCGTTCATTATTATTATTTTCTACCTATATTGAAAAATATTATAATTCACGAATTATGATTTGTAACCAGTCACACAATCGAACTGAGGCCAGGTGAAAAGATTAAGGTCGCCTTCAAATTAGCAAAATGGGTCTTTAAACATAATGCATACAATGATAATGAGGAGTAAAGTCATTGATTGCAATTGATTATTTCTTAGGGCGTCTTCATATTAGCCACAAAGTGCAGCAAGATAGCAGCGCTGCCGCCACGCAGCTTTGTTATTCCATATTTAATTAAAAACGCGCGTCTGCTGCGCTTCACCCGCGCTGCAGTCGCGCGGCACGCTACTTTGTTGTTTAGGGCCATATTTCACCGAGACACCATGGCGGCGTGACCAGTCGCCGCTACCAACAAAATGTATAGAGCTCTATAGAGAGTTACTCACCTGGCGTCTGTTTGGTTGCACAACCAATTTGGTGGCGCTACCAGTAACCCGATTCACGTAATCGAAACCGTAACGATATCGTAGCGATTTAGTCCTTTAGACCATTTCCGTATTCACATCCATCAATTGAGTTTGAACAACACCGATTTTAAAGTCGTTTAGTCGAAGAGTTTATTTAAAAAAAAAAATCTGTATTACATTATCCTGGTAGAATACTTATTAACGTAACTGGAAATAAGTCGTCAAAACATCGTTTAGTTTCGAGCCAGTTGAGTTGTCGTTCTATCCAATCCCGATTAAGGAACACGTGAATATCGCTTTTGGATAGAACTTCAATCGAACGACTATAAAACTTCAACGATATGTGGCTTGTTTGTTTTTACGTGAATCAGCCCCCCTAGCCAAGTTACAATTGTTAATAAAGAGATTATTAAAAATGTCGATTTTATGTCAAGTCAAATGAAGGACATCGAGAAAAAAATTGGTAAACTTGAGGGAGAACGCAACAATTATAATGCTCAAATCCTTATTCTTGAGGACAAAATTGAAACAATGGAACGTAACTCCAGGAAAACCTGTATTGAAATAAGGGGTGTCCCAAAAAAGTCTGGTGAATCAAAGCAGGATCTTTACCAACTGATTTCTACTGCCTCACGCGCAATTAAGTCAGTCTTGTCGGAATCACAAATTAAGGACGTCTACAGGCTACCTTCTAAAGAAAACTTTCAGACTAGCACGGTCGTGGCCGAATTCACAAACACTCTCGTCAAGGACAACTTCCTAAAAGCTGCAAAAAAATATAATAATGAAAATAGGAACAATGAATTGAACACTAATATCTTGGGCCTCCTGGGACCTGCGACTACGGTCTACATCTCCGAGAATCTCACCGCGAAAACTAAACGGCTTCTCTTCCTTGCTCGCGACCTGGCAAAAACCGAATCATACCAATTCTGTTGGGTTTCTAATGGCAGAGTTTTTCTCCGCAAGAAGCAGGGCGCCCCGTCGATTCTCATCAAAAATGAAAACAGCTTCCTCAAATTAAAACAGTTGGACCAATCTTATGATGTAAATACTAAGGGCGCAATTTGACTATTTTTTGCACTTTTTACTAAAGCTATAAATGTTTATCTTCGCATGTATTTAATTGCCAGTTGTATTGTTACACATTGTTATACTCCTTACGTACTCAACCTACACACGTTTAACTTATACTCTTACCAGTGCTATCACAGATTTCACATAATAAATAATTTTACTGTCAAAACCGAATTTATAAATACACACTTACCCTCTACACAACACACAACACATTTGACTTCTGTACCTATTCGTATCTTACTACTCAATATAACATTTATGCACACATCACATACACTTTTTTTCCATGCAAACAATCTACTCCACTCATTGCCCAACTATCCTACACGCTCTCTAATACATCGTTACTCACTTTTGATTATGCTGACAGACAACTGTCCCGGCACGACAGACAAAAATAAAATCGTGATTAAATTACTGATACATCTTATTCAACTTAAAAGTTTCAATGGCTAATATAACAAATAAAATTATCGATGAAATCGACACTACATCCTTTGCCAAAAGCCTAAAAATAGATTCAATAGATGACTGTCGACAACATCTCGGTAGAATCGAACAACAGTACTCGGTTGTGATCCAAAATATACGAAGTATTAGAAAGAATTTTGAAAATTTTTTGGTACTACTAAGTAGACTCAATTTCTCTCCTGATATTATTATACTAACCGAGTGCTGGCTCGATTCTACGTCAGTCTGCCCCGACCATCAACAGCTACACTTGTTTCTACTCAAAACAATACTTTAATCAAAATGATGGGATAGTGGTTTATAGCAAATCATCTATTCAAGCCAATGTGTCTGAACCCCCTTTCAAAGACTCAAACTGCGTGACTATAGATATTGGTAATGCACTATCTATCATTGCACTATATAGATCACCATCCTTCGCCAACATAAGCAACTTCTGCGAATCTCTAATAGACACAATGAATTCTTGCAAGGGTCATACCTGCGCTATAGTTGGTGATATCAACCTGGATATTAAGCCGGGCTTCTGTGATAATCGCTCTACCGACTACTTAGATTTAATCAGCCATCACGGATACTACCCAGGTCACACTTTCCCAACTCGTGGCAATAACTGTCTTGACCACGTTCTGCTTAAAACCCAAAGACCCGCCACAGTTATTGTCTGCGAAACAGGTATAACAGATCACGAAACAGTTTTATTCAGCATACACAGAGAGTTACCCAGGACTCCAATAAATAAAACTGTAACTAAAGTAAATTACCAAAACTTAATGGAAGACTTAGAAAATGAATCTTGGAACTGGCTATATGGGTTACCCAATGTCGCGGCCGCATTTGAGGGTTTTGTTGAGACCTTAACAACCAAAATACATGACCATACCACTAAGAGTACTTACCGCAATTCTGATATTTTAATCAAGCCATGGATCAGCAAAAACCTCTTAAAATGTATCAGGCGTAGGGACTCACTTCACATCAGAGCTAAGAAAAAGGAGAATCTAGGAAACCCACTCATACAATTAGAATACAAAAAGTACCGAAATTATTGCAACAATATCTTAACTAATCTAAAGCTAGACTACGAACGGAAACAGCTAAAAGATACCGAGGGTGACTGTAAAAAAATGTGGCCTGAAATTAAGAAAATTTGTAATATCAAAGACAAAAAATCCAGTAACACTGAGCTTTTGGCAAATAACAATAACCCTGTGAGTACTCTAAATGAAATCAACGAATATTTCACAACAGTTGGTGAAAAACTCGCAGCAAACACACTTAAGGAGCTAAAGTTAACTGAAACTGAATTAGCTAACAACATAAGAAATTACTCCTCTACTAACAATAATCCTAACGCCTTTTTCTTGTCCCCAACAGATGAACACGAAATTAGCAAAATAATTGCTAATCTCAAAACGACTTCAGCTTCTGGCCCCGATGGCATTAGCAACAAAGTACTTAAACATTGCATTCATCTTCTGGTCAAACCCATCACCTTTCTATGCAACCTAAGCCTATCTCAAAGCACGGTTCCCGACTGTTTAAAAATTGCAAATGTATGTCCGATCTATAAGAGTGGTGATCCTAAAACTCCTGCCAATTATCGACCAATCTCTTTGTTGGCTACTCTTTCGAAAATTCTCGAAAAATAAGTAATAAGAGACTATTAAGCTACCTCGAGAAAAATAGATTACTTTCGGATCAACAATTTGGTTTCAGAGCCGGCAGGTCCACGGAGGATGCAGTTACAAATCTAGTCGATTTTATTACTCAAAATCTAGATCAAGGCATGGCGTGTACTGGCATCTTCCTGGACCTTGCAAAAGCGTTTGACACGGTCTCGAGAAAAATACTGATCCAAAAAATGTCTCTACTCGGTATTCGTGGCAGTGCTTTAGAATGGTTTAGCTCGTACCTTTCTACCAGAACACAGAGTGTTGTCATGGGTGACTATAGCAGTGAGCCATCTACTGTGCATTTCGGCGTCCCACAAGGTAGCGTGCTGGGCCCTACCTTATTCATTTTGTACATAAACGGTCTATGCTCGATGAATCTCCCTCAAGCCAAACTATTTACGTATGCAGACGACACTGCCATAATTTTCTATGGAAAATCTTGGTATGATGTCCAAATGGCAGTTGAAAACGGATAAAAGCTTACAGCAGATTGGCTAAAGCATAACTTACTTACCCTTAATATCGGCAAGACGAAAGCGGTTAACTTTTTTATTTCCAAAAGCTCAGCACCTCGCAAAACAATTACCTTTCGTCTTCATTCCTGTGTAAACTCCGCCAGCTGCTCTTGCCCTCAAATAGAAAACACTAGCTCCATGAAATACTTAGGCATTTATCTCGACTGCAAAATCACTTGGACAACCCACATAATTACATTGAGCTCGAGAGTTCGGAAGCTCCTTCATATATTTAAGCGCTTGGGTAAGATTGCTGACGAAGCTATCGTAAAAATTGTTTATTTCTCACTCTGCCAATCAATCCTTAGTTACTGTATCGTCTCATGGGGTTCTGCAGCTAAAACTCATATGATGAAAATCGAACGTGCACAGCGTGCTCTGCTCAAAGCTGCTTACAGAAAACCGTTCAGGTACCGCACTAATCTTCTTTACGCAGACGCAAAGGTTCTGAGAGTTAGGCAGTTATACATTCTTTTGACTACGCTGCGATTTCACAAAACATCTCTAAACAGCTGCAGACCTCAACAACGCTCCAGTCGTCTGGTGAACTGGGATAAACCACACTTTTATAAGTCTTTTGGAAAGAGATCGTTTGCCTTTATGGGACCTTACTTATACACTAAATTAAATAAAATTCACAAAATTTTAAAATTAAGAAAAAAAACTTGCTCTAAAGTGATCTCCCTTTGGCTACTTAATTTGGATTACGATAAAACAGAGGACATCTTAAAAATAATGTCATAAAATAATAATAATAATAATAATAAAGAAATAATAAATAAACGCATAGGTATACTAGTTATTACCACACTTACACCTGCATCCACTTTTACCCTACTCACATGCACTTACACACCCACACCTACTTCACTTCACTCACTACACCTACCGCTCTACACTTCCTACACTACATTCACTACACTCTACCCAAACTTCTGTTTATATGTTTAAGTTAGTTACCTAAAACTATTATTGTACTGTACCTTCCTAATATGGATTGAGAGAGACTGGACTCCACAACACAGGGAATCCTAGTGTGGAGTTCAGGGCTTGATCTATGATTGTAATGTACCTATGAGACAATAAATAATTTTTATTTATTTATTTATTTTTATTTACAATCGAATTCCGTTCTTTAATCGGTAACGCCTCGGTGACAGCAATTGTAGAAAACGATAAGTTGGTAGCCATGTTGACGCGCCTGAGTCGGCCGCTCGTTCTACAATGTAGCGTTTGTATAACAATGGATGTAGCGTTAAATATTGTAGAAACGATTTTGAACGATGTGAACTTGGCTACGAATTGTCTATTCTTTTGTTCTGACCACGTGACTTTACGTTGAGATGACGCCATTCCCATACGTTAGGTACATCACTTTTCGACAGCGTTAACGATTGCAGAATAACAACTTGGCTAAGCGTGCTTGCTGGCTACAGCTCGGACGTGAGGCGACTTGTGTCTGTATGGTGTCTAGTTTGGTAGCTTGAGCTATATTTCACCGGGACACCATGGCGGCGCGATTTATGCGTTGAAGTATTATATCCCTTACATAACTAAGCAGCGCTGCAACCGCGCTGCACATTGCGGCTAATTTGAAGACGCCCTAAGAAATAATCAATTGCAATCGATGAATTTATTCCTCATTATCATCGTATGCACTAAGTTTATGAGTTGTAAATAAAGATTTGATTGAGTAGTCTTATCAGATATTTATCACATAGTTGTTTTTTAGAGTTACTGATCTAGAGTCTGTCTAATAAGTTAAACGACTTGGGTAATTATTAGGATTTAATGAAATCTGATGTAGTCAACAGGAGTTCAATAATCAATGTTGATTAAGAGATAGAGATCATTGTTAAACAGAAGAACCTTAAAACAAGTATCGAATATAAGTATTTTTTAAATGATTAAATATTGTACAAAATTCCCAAGTCGGTTGACTTATTAGACAGACTATACCTCAAGAGGTCAAAGAATTCACCTGCAATAATGTTCCCACTAGTCCTAACATGTTGCCTTATTATATCCAACAGTGGACGACGTATCGTCTGAAATAATGATAATGAATGTTCCCATTGCTAAAACCCAGGCCTATTTATATATTAATTTTTTTATGCACATAAAAATACAGAGGCGGACTTAATGCCTTAGGCATTTTCTGCCAGTCAACCTTTGGGTGATGCAGAGAAAAATAGTGGTAGGTGCAATAAACGAGAGAGAGAAGACGAATACAAGAATAGACATAGACACTAATAAACAATACATATAAGTATAATACATTATACAATATAAAGGGTGTAAAGGCCAGCTCTCCACAAACTTTAAGGGCTTGCTCAGTAGACGAAACTGAACAAAATTCCACAAAAAAAAAATTGGACTCTCCATACAAACTGTCCAATCTGGTTTATAATTTTGTATGGCGGGATGGATTTTTTTTTGTTTCCTGAAAAAAAGTGTTGTGGAAGGTTGTTCAGTTTCGTCTACTGAGCAAGCCCTTAAATTTTGTGGAGGGCTGTCCCTTACACCCTGTATACTCAAATTAATAAACTACATACCTAACTGATATCAAACAATTATAATAAGTGAAGCAATTGGTCCAGATCGATAATTGAAAAACCTTAACGTTGTGATGATACTACTGCCAACTTCTTACGTATTAGCTCTCGAACTTTAGTTTTGAATGCCAATCGACTTGTTCCCATCCTGATCGCCTACTGGTTGCCCGAAAGGGATCCCGAAGTCCTGGAAGGCAAAGAAGGACTTAAGAGTGGGTTTTAGTCAGTAAAAGTCTGACACGCGTCGAGTCCTGCTCTGCCAGAGCGCAAAAAGTCATTGGATGAATTCCAACTTAAGAAACTGGGCAAGTGCGAGTCGGACTCGCGCACTGAGGGTTCCTACAATTCCCAAATGGAGTCTCGAAGATTTTTCTGAATTGCAAAAACATTTTTTTTTTGTGACGAAGGTAACAACAAATTTACAGTTTTCAGATTTTTTCCATACCTGTGCTATAAGACCTTGCTTTGTGCCAAATTTCAGAATTCTGGGTCAACGGGAAATACCCTATGAATTCGATCTTTGAGAGTATCAAAATGTACGTTTTTTTTTTTTGCAACATAAACGGCCGTATCTTTTTTATTCATTAACCTAGAAGTTTGATTTTTTCACAGCTTGAAGAAACCGCAGATTTGAGTGTACGGTTTTAATTTCAACTCAATACCTCCACGCGTTCTCGAGATAAGGGGTCTTGACAGACAGACAGACGGACGGACGGACGGACAACAAAGTGATCCTATAAGGGTTCCATATTTTCCTTTTGAGGTACGGAACCCTAAAAAATGCGGCCTTTCTAGAAGAGGGAATGGGCCGTAATCCACCACGCGGGTCCAACGCGGTTTGGAGGATATCAAATGCCTTCGAATTTTTTGGGTTTGGGACATGCATGTTTTCGTCTCAATTTATTTCAGCACCACTGTTCTCAAAACAGTGAAAAAAAATATTGTAAAGAAACTGGCATGTCCAAGAACCATAAATTTGTATACACGTGACATAAAAGTGGAATTTTACGACAACGTCTAAAGTCACGAATTGTTCGCAGCGTGTAAAAGTATGATAATATAAAAAGAATGAATAATTTGGTGAGCGCTTAGTGAGAGTTAATATGTTGTGGGTAACAGCACTTGTTCTTTGGTACGTATACCTAATATACTACTGATTAGAACTTTTTCAATTCAATTTTATTTATTTTTTATTCTACGACTATCATGCAACGCTGTCTAGTCTCAAAATAAACACAGGTTGTGATATGAGTCCTAGACAACTGATAAACATAGTTATATATCTCTGAATACGTACATATTATAGATAAATTATACCCACACACAGAACAAATGATCGTGCCCATCACACAAACATTTGTCCTGGGTGGGAATCAAACCCACGAGTCACGACCTCCGACATAGCAGTCAGGGCCCTATAAGAGATCCGTTTTTTCCCTGAGTCAGGTCTGATCATTTTTAGGGTTTCGTACCTCAAAAGAAAAAAACGGAACTCTTATAGGATCACTTGGTTGTCTGTCTGTCTGTCTGTTTGTCTGTCCGTCTGTCTGTCTGTGTGTGTGTCTGTCAAGACCCTTTATCTTGAGAACGCGAGGACGTATCGAGTTGAAATTAAAACTATTTATTTAAGTTTGCGGTCCCTTCAAGCTGTGAAAAAATCAAACAAACGAATAAAAAAGATACAGCCGTTTATGTCGCAAAAATCCTATATTTTGATATTCTCAAAGATCGAAATTCATAGGGTACTTCCCGTTGACCCAGAATCTTGAAATTTGTCACAAAATAAGGTCATATGGCACAGATATTATGGAAAAAATCGGAAAAGCTTAGATTTGTTGTTACGAACGTAAAACAAAAATTGCAATTTGGAAAAAATCGGGAATTGTAGTTTGTACGAAACCCTCAGTGCGCAAGTCCGAGTCGCACTTGCCCAGTTTTTATGCATCACACGTCTGTTTTACCCGTTTACAAGACTTACTTTAAGAAATATTCTGGCCCATGTAATCGCCCTGTGGGACTCCTCTTTCAATATTTTAACTATTATTACACTTTGACTTCTAATTCGATTACGGCTGTAACCACTGTTTTTATAAATTATCCGTAAACGTATCGGACGTATCTGCAATGTAAGTGAGATTATTATGTAGTCTGCTTAATGTGTCAAAAATGATTGTGTGTGTTATGCTATCAAACGCTTTAGATAAATCCATAAAAGCCAAGAGGAGCAAATTCTTTTAAGCCTCTATTTAACAAAATTCTAACTTTTAATATTCAGATAATTTTCATACTAGGGCTTCGGTGAGTCACTCACACGCACACTGTGATAGTGATCTTCAGTTTCCATCATGGTTTAAATTTGGAGCAGCATCAGCTGCCTATCAAATAGAAGGAGCCTGGAATGTGAGCGGTAAGTTAATTTTTCTAAATAAAAATGTCAGTTGTCTAATTGTCTCATTTCTTTGTTTTCCTGAGGTGGAATTCATCGAATGACTTCGCCGCTCTAAGGTAGAGCACCTGTGTCCTTTTACGATCAGTCTTTTAAGCGTTCTCAAAGTCCAAGCCAAAGGTATAGAAAGTATCAGCTCTACATGGCCCCTTCGATTTACTGACATATCATTCATATCTGAGCATCGTCACCCTACAGTGGGAAAAGTATTTGGATGATAACCTACCGCAAAAAGAAAACAGGTATTCTTATATTGTCTCTCGTTTTCCAGACAAAGGGGAAAGTAAATGGGACCGCCTGTCTCATCGATATCCAGACAAGATTGCAGACCGCAGCAATGGCGACGATGCTTGTAACTCCTACTATCTGTGGGAGAGGGACATCGAGATGGCTGCTGAGTTGGGCTTGCAATTTTACAGGTTTAAAAGTTTTTCTTTGGAATCAAAAACGTTTATTTCAAATAGACCATAGGCATTCGTCGTTTTTACAACGCTAATTAAAAATCCTCAGTCCAAGAGTGAGCGTAGTTAACTCAGAAAGCTAAGGTCACTTTAGCCTTCGTGGTTAGTTTTTTTTATAAAAATGAAATATTCGAGTGAATGACGAAATGACGGAAAAAACGATAGACGAACCCGAACCGTCTATCGTCAATCTGAGCATGATTTAAAAGAAACAACGAAAGAGAAACATTTATTTGTGACTCGTACAGGACAAACAACAATAAAACAAAAAGTAACTGTTTAATCATAAATACTTAACTTAAAATAAAAAATCAATATTAAAAGTTTGTTCGTTCGGTAGTTTCGTTCAAAGCAACCCAACATAATGTTTGATAAAGAGGTAATGCAAAAAAAGAGAGACCACCTAAACGCATTGCATTATTAGGTAAAATCGCTCATTCCGTTTTATTTTTACTCAAATTATTGCCTCTCCAAGAGAGGACGCCTGATCCCAGCCGTGGGAACATTAAAAGGATGATTACGTTTATAGTCAAATTATTGTCTCAAAATTCACCTAATCTTATTGTCTATAACTCTAGACTGTTGGCCTTCTGCAGTTTCTTCCAGGCAATGATGATAAATGGATAAAAATTGCCCGGACACAAAATTGCATTTAGTAAAATCTATTTTCAGATTTTCCATATCCTGGCCTCGGCTCCTTCCAACTGGTTTTTCGAACAACATCAGCGAGGTTGGCAAGAACTATTACAATAACTTGATTGACGGTCTACTTAAGAAAGGCATCGAGCCAATTGTCACTATCTACCACTGGGATATGCCGCAAATGTTTCAAGATCTTGGTGAGTTTGAAAAAATATTTCTATGAAAAGGTGTCCCTACGGACCTCTATGGTCCGGACTAATCGTTTCGCCTCGACGTTTATACCAAGTACATCGAAGGACTGGAACAATTCGTCTGCCACGGTCTTCCTGTCCATTTATAATTTGGGTGTCTTCAAGGCTTGAGAGAATAGGCCCTTAATGAACTAGTGCGCGTCACCATCAACGATTGCATCACTGCTTACCATCAGGTGGGGTTGCAGTCAAGCATCATCATCTCCTTAGCTTTTTCCCAACTAGCTTGGGGTCGGCTTCTAGTCTATTCGGATGCGGCTGAATATCCGTGATTTACATGGAGCGACTGGCTATCAGACCTCCTCAACCCAGTTATAGGGTAACACGATACTCCTTGTATAGATCTTTTTGGTCGCAGTCAAGTACTATTTATATTATTTAAAAAAATATACTCGCTGCTTTCATACCAATTTCAGCAGAGATTTACTATCGACAAAAGAAATATGCAAGCAGATTCTAGTAATGACGATCACAGCCACGGCTACAGTAGATGTCACGTGCTCGAATCAATCTGTTACAGGAGGCACCACTGTCGCATAATTATACTCCTTATGTTTTACATTACTCCGCACCGGTACAGTACTCAGACCTATTGTAAGGTTCTTTGAGCGAATTTACTTATATAAACTAAGTGCTTAACCACGTAGCAAGAGAAGCAAATGGGGTGAGCTTCAATTGGATGTAAAGAAACAAGATTTCTGTGCCATATGAATCTTAATCACTTCTAGATTTTGCATACAGATAATGAACTCAACTTACCTATAGATCTGACCTAAGTTAGCACTGCACAGAATTTCTTACCTGTGAAAATACAGAGTGTCTTCGACATCGACGCACAAACCAGTACCATGTATCCAGTATATGATTTTGAACTCTCTCCGTGGTGGATTTTTTGTCGGTTTTTTCTAATTAAAAAAAAAAATATCTTTACGTTGTATAAATTAAACTGTTTATAATCGTAATTCTATCATTTTTAGTGAAAATACTTAATTAATAACTTTTAAAAATAAAAATGTCGTCGATGTTGACTAGATTAGAGCTTTTATCTGCCCCGATGACAATAATTTTATTTTTAATAAATCAGTTTCTGATTAAAACTGTTTTTTTTTTTGTCTTTTTTACTAAATATATCATCGGGGTTGTTTATAATAACGATTTTGCTACGGTCCAGAATCATGTACTAGATCCGTGGTTTTCGTTTGTGCATCGATATCAAAGAGACCAATTCTAATGTCATATTCCAGGTGGCTGGGCCAACCCTAAAATCGCCGACTGGTTTGCTGAATACGCAAGAGTTGTGTACTCTCTCTATGGTGACCGCGTGAAGAACTGGATCACTATCAACGAGCCTGTGGTAGAGTGCGACTTTTACTATGGACAGGGGATCCTCAGTCCTGAGCGGGAGTATTTCTATGGGCCGTATCATTGTAATAAGAACCTGCTTTTGGCGCACGCGAAGGCTTACCATGTCTATGATCAGGAATTCCGGGATGATTACAATGGTACGCTTTTTTTTTATTCATTCACTGAATAAAAAAAAACATAATACTAAATATGAAATTACTTTTTTTTTTTTAAACGTTTCTTTATCTTCTTTCAGGGAAGGTGTCAATAGCAAACATGTTATTATGGCTAAGTCCATACACAGACTCGGCAGAAGATCTGGAGTTGACAGAATCAGCCAGAGAATTTGTAGTAAGAGTTTTTAATAAATATCATAGTAATAACGAGAAAGAAATGAAACGTGACGATGACGGGGTTGACGAGATAGAAAGGGAGGATCCTCCGATCAGGCGGTGTTGTCTGGTTGACAACTGACCGATAGATGATTTCGGGCTGTCGTATATAGGCGATTGTCACACTGCCTCACGTCACGCTGCATATAGTGTGTCAACGAACCTACGCGCGTACTTGCGGGAGGACAGATCTGCATCATCGTGCGGCACTCACGCGCGTAGGCTTTGGCTCTTTTCATACAAAACCACGCACGGTACTACGAGACTCAGTGAGCCATACCTTGCGTGTCGCCTCGCACCCACGCGCGCGTGTGCATGTTTCTGCGCGATGATAATTTCCGCGCAAGACGATTACGGTTTGTTATATACCTACCTACGTTCAAATCGCGCGGAGAACTGTGCGATGCAGAATTAGTTCTTATGTGACACCATAGATATCGCCACAACAGTTTTAATTATTATTTAAATCTACAATGTGAAACTGGCGCCAGTGACTGACAAGTTGAAGGGGAATTGTTTGTCTTGGTATGGTCATGTAAAGAGAAGGGATGAAATGCATATTACTAAGAGAGTTATGAGAATACATGTGAATGGGTGGCGAGGGAGAGGGAGACCAAAGAAAAGATGGATGGATTGTGTGAAGAGTCATATGAAAGAAAAGGAAGTTAGTGATAGCATCACGAGTGACAGGGTAGATGAGACAAGGCCAGGAAGATGATGATTGATTTATGATTTAAATCTACAATCAATGTCTTTCAGACCGGCCGCTACACTCATCCCATATTTTCAAAAGAGGGTGGATGGCCAGCTGTGGTGGAAGAGACAGTCGCGAAGGTCAGCAAAGAACAAGGCTACTCAGAATCAAGACTTCCGCCTTTTACGCAAAAAGAAATTGAACTAATCAGAGGTAACATACCGTTAAAGACTTTTTAGAAATCATAATCACCCAATAATTTCCCCTCTCTTGGAGAGGATGCCTCTCCAAGAGGATGAAATAGGTAAAACAAATTATTACACACTGGCATCCTTGTAGAGATTTATTTATTTATTAAAACTTTATGCAACACAAAAGGTACAAAGGCGGACTTAATGCCTTAAGCATTCTCTACCAGTCAACCAAGGGTGGTGAAGAGAAGACATAGCAGGAGAGATTAGGAGACAAAGCAAGATTATTATCGAGGTAGCGCCATCTGGAATTAGTGCTTCACTACTTCTTCGTAACCACCCGGACCGAGCCCAAGTCGTCGAAGGCGCGCCTCAAGGAGATGTCAGACAATCGTAGGGGCCCAACAGGGTTAAAGAAAAAAAGGTAGCCTATAAAGGCCATGGCGCTAATAGGCTAAAAGGTAGCCTTTTCTATTTTTTTTGATCTTGCTCGCAGAACAGATGGCTGTAGGGGCCGAAAGGACGCAGTGCTGAAAGGCCTCCTACAAGATGGACCGATGACCTAATAAAGGTTGCGGGAATCCGATGGATGCGGGACGCGCAGGATCGATCGTTGTGGTGACACTTGGGGGAGGCCTATGTCCAACAGTGACGTCTATTGGCTGAAAAGATGATCTTGATGAGACCACCCATTGCGACACCGTATTAATTTTAAGTTCCTATTGTAACTTGATTATTGGCGTATTTTAAAGAGTATATCTATCTACCTATCTTCCCCCAGGAACGTTCGACTTCTTTGCCATGAACTACTACACCAGCAGATTGGTGAGGAAGGCACAACCTTCCGAGAACGTCGTGAAGTCCGCGTACTCGTACGTCGCAGACCTGGAAGCTGTGATGGACGTAGACCCGAACTGGCCCATCGGTCATAGTAAGTTACTGCCGGTAAGTGGGTAAAAATTTTTTGCTACAGGATCTTGATAAAAGGAGAAAAAAGGTTTAAAACAGTATTTTCCACTTTAAACTTTTAGGGATTAAAAAAAAAAAACACTTATTTCCTGACACAAGTTTTGTAAAATATTCCAGTAAAGCACGAAATTACCGAATGCCAACAGAGTTTTCAGGCGTTATCTCTCTTTTATCGCGTTGCCCTTTCGTCAAACGTCCTAGTATGGATTTGGGATTCGTTCTCTCACCCGTTGCGAGCTGCTTAATGTCTTTCAATTCTCTATGTATTTATAAGTCTGTATTTGAAAGTTTTATCAAATAAAAGAATTTAAATTTAAAAAAAAAAAACATCACGTTGGATTGCGTTAGATGAAGAAACAAGCTTTTAGAACATGCTTGACGTTGACGATAAGCGAGGGGAAAAGGGGGTCCGTTTCTTATGAATCTACAAAAAGAATTAAGATGCCATCAAAAACATAATTTAAAAAAAAAACCAAGGCTCACAACTCAATTCGGGTGACACTAAGTGTGTTGTCCTCTATGTAACTTGTGCCGATTCTCCAGGGTGCTGCTTGAGACTGAACATCGACTGTTCATTATGTATGTATGCTGCATGCACTAATGGATATCTGAACAGTTTGTGGATGGTATCTCTGAGTGCTAGGCTATTTTGCGACTACTTTTGTTACCTTGGGTAGGTATACCTGTTAAAACAATTGTATGTGCTTTTAAAAATAAATAAATTCATCTACCGTAAAAAGTTGTGAGATCCATTTACCTATTACCAAGTCTGTTAATTTATTCAGTCCGTACTTAATTAAAATTCCCTTTTCAATCAGATCTATCCACAAGGCTTACGAGAGCAGATGCTGTGGGTGACTCAGCAATATGGAGACATAGAGATCTTGATAACTGAGAACGGATACTCTACTGTCGGGTCCGACCTCAATGATGACGGCCGTATCTCCTATGTTAGAGAGCACTTGGAACAGGTATTGAAAATTTGCTATTATTTGACATAAGTATATAGTTCAGTGGTGGCTAAAGCGGGAACTACACTAGACCACCGCACACGTGGGCTACTTCTGACACAGCCCACTCTCTCTCAAAGAGAGGAGAGCCCTATATTCCAGTGTATTATAAATACTAGACCAAAGAGACAGTTCTTAAATAATTTTGTATATTGATGAACTGATGCCGTTATAGTAATTTCGAGATGGAATGTACTTCAGACGACGTGTAGTTGAAGTAATAGCCCATACATACGAGGCCATATTGCCAAAGGCAGAGGTAACTGCAGCCCGTCAACCTGTAGTAATACTTGACACACACGACGGTTGCCATCATCATCTTCCTGCCCTAGTCCCGTTTTATTTGGGGTCTGCGCAACACGTTTTTTTCTTCCATTCTGTCCTGTCACTCGTCACGCTATCACTAACTCCCTTTTCTTTCATATCGCTTCTCACACAATCCATCCAACTTTTCTTTGGCCTCCCTCTTCCCCTCCATCCATCCACGCGTAAACTCATAACTTTTTTAGTAACATGCGTTTCTTCCCTCCTTTTTACATGACCATACCAAGACAAACGGTTCCCTTTCAACTTTTCAGTCACTGGCGCCACTTTCAAACTTCCCCTAATATACTCATTTCTCACTTTATCCATCCTCGTCACACCACACATCCATCTTAACACTCTCATCTCCGCTACATGCAATTTTTTTTCATCCGTCTTTTTCACAGCCCAACATTCTGATCCATACTGTATGACAGGCCTTATCACGGACTTGTAGATTTTACCCTTCAACTTGAGGGGCATCCGTGGGTCACAAGTGGTTCCCGTGACCTGTCGCCACTTCATCCATCCTGCGTTGATCCGACGTGTTACTTCCCAACACATGACGGCTGCCGCTGATCTTCAAAGTTGGAATAACCACGGCCACCGTCGACGTGTTAACAGCTGCCGCACCGCGCCGCTGGATGCAGTTACCTCCATCGTTAGCAATATGTCGCTCGTGTATATGAGTTCTAACTGTATGAGGAAGTTTTCTTCATCTCTGTGACGTTCAGCCAAATATTAATTCGTTCCCGTTCGATAATTTGGGTGTTTGGTGTCTTCAAGGTTAGAGTGAATAGGCCCTTAATAAACTAGTGCACCTAACCATCAACGATTGCATCACTACTTACCATCAGGTGGGATCGCAGTCAAGAACTAGTTTATATCAGTAAAAAATAATAGTCCAAAATTTTTTTTTTTTTAAGAAAACATTTTTAATTTTTTTCCCGCGCTGGGTGGAGCGAGGAGTCGTCAGATTTTTACCGACTTATACCCACGTATGTTCTTTCAGTTACCCTTTGCATTCCAACGTCACGGTGACTCTTTCAAACTATCTCGCCGCCCCTTAGAATTAAAAAAAAAGTAGTATCCCTATGACTATATGTATACCTGACTGGCCTGTTGGTCTAGTGGTTAGTAGCCCTGACTGCTATTATTCTATGCCGGAAGTTGTGGCACAAAATAGATAGGTACAGAAGTCAATCTACATACAAAGCGCGCTCCAGCAACGCACACATAGGCACCGCTCACAGACACGATGTCTCGGTCGCGTCTCGCCTCACTCGTCGAACAGTTCGGGCTCAAACGCTCATTAGTGTGCGTCCACTGAGCGTAGGTATAAAAAGTGAAGTACATACACGAGATTGTCTTCTGTACCTATCTATTTTGTGGTCGTGGGTTCGATTCCCACCGATCATTTGTTCTGTGTCTGGGTGTAATTCACCTATAATATGTATGTATTTAGAAAATATAAGTATGTTAATCAGCTGTCGAGTTCTCATAACACAAGCTCTGCTTATCGTGAGACTAGATGGCGTTGTGTGATAGTTTTGGAATATTATTAAGTACATTATTATATTATACCATGTAATTTATTTTGTACATGATTTCCCAGGTGATCTTATCTATCAAAGATGGCGTCAACGTGACTGGGTACACGTACTGGACGATTATGGACAACTTCGAGTGGACAGATGGATATACGTAAGTACAATTCTTCCCTTTCAATAAATAATCACAATTATAATGTTCCCAGTAGTGGGACTCGGGTTTCCTTTATAGTAATGGTTGGTGAATGGTCTGACTGATGACCAGTGTGTGTTGCCAGTATAGTACTAATAAAGTAATAGTACGAAGAATCGCCAAACTTAAGTGGCAGTGGGCAGGGCATACTTCTCGTAGAACAGATGGTCGATGGAGCTGAAAGGTTCTAGGGTTGAAAGGCCTCCCACAAGGTGAACCGACTACTTGGTAAGAGTCGCGGGACTGCGGCGCATGCGAGAGGCATAGGATCGGTCCTTGTGGCGACGCTTGGGGGAGGTCTTTCAAGTGCACCCAAACATAATTTGATCAATTGTTTTATATATTTCCAGATCAAAGTTCGGCCTATACGAAGTGGACTTCTCTGTTCCCGAGCGCACGCGCACGCCGCGCAAGTCAGCCAAGTACTACTCACAAGTTATCAAGAGACGAGCACTTTAAGTTTCACTACTTACTATGTAAAATTATTAATAAATATAAAACCTACAGCCTAAACTTCATTTGTTAATGTAGTTTAAAAAAATTCAAAAGCTTCTTCTTCTTCTTCTTGCCCTTATCCCATATTACTTGGGGTCGGCGCAACAAGTTTATTTCTTCCATTCTGTCCTGTCACCCGTCAAGCTATCGCTAACTACCTTTTCTTTCATTTTATTATAACACTAGCTGTGCTCGCGACTTCGACGCGGTTTTTATATTTTCTAAAATAAAAGTAGCCTATATTACTCCTTATTACATCAGCTTCCTGCCAAAAAAAGTACCGTCAAAATCGGTCCAGCCATTTCAGAGATTAGCCCGGACAGACAGACAGACAAAAATTGTAAAAAAAATGTTTTGGTGTATGTACCGTACATATTCTTAAGCATGTAGTAAAAAGCAGTTATTTCAATAATACAGACACTCCAATTTTATTTATATGTAAAGATGTATGGATTTCAAATAGTACCCCATGAAATAAATAGCCACTTTAGCCAGTCTGAAACCTAGTTGAACTAATGATCCCGATTTCTTGTAACATAATTATGCCTGTGGCCTCTTTTGCTAACAAGATGAAGATTTTTTTCTAACGTACATGATGTTTTCATAAATATATTGACAAGGCACCGTCATGATGTTAGTATCCTTAATCAGTTTCCTTAGAAAATCGCAACGGCGGAGATTGTAAATAGCTCTGATGGCTCTTTTCTGTAGTATAAAGAAACGCCCGGAGGACACGGTGGAGCACACAGCAGAGGTGTGCCCCGCTTGAACAGAGCATCGCCATGCCCTCGTGAGGGCGATCGGCGGCGGCGATCTCTCGCGCCGGAAAAAAAAGGCCATCCCCACAGTAAGATACCGTATGACATGATACTATGAATATAGCTAAAATAGCCTTGCGGTATCAACATCCATAAATTGGCGGATTTTTCTAACAGGACATGCACTTATGCAACCTAGCTAAGCCCTCCTGCAAGAGATGTTAAATGAGGACCCCGCTGTAGCCTTAAATCAAGCGTAGATAATTCCCAGGAAACCTATCTTTTCGACAAATTCTAGTTTCTCATTGTTCAATACTATGTCACCATCGCTACTTTTGACACAACATAAGAGTATGCTTACATATCGGCACTTGAAAGGCAAAAATTACTACGAAAATGTCGCTTAGTCATTTTTGCCTTTTAAGCGTGGTGAATAAGTTTTACAGGAGAGTGATTTAAAGTTTAATTTGTTGAAAGGGACGAAATAGTCGGATTTAGAAACTATAAACATATTATTTTTTTCTAAGAATTTTAACTTTTTAAATCCCACTACTGTAAGTTTACTATGTCGCTTATGCCTTGATCACACATACCGAGTAAAGGGCGAGACAGTACTCTCTGCCGAGTACTCGCTACGTGTGAACACAGTGCCAAGTGCTCGGCCTACCATCTCCACGACTTGCTTACATCACTGTCTCGGCCTAGCAACATTTTACTGTCTCGTCTGTTTACTCAGTACGTGTGATCAAGGCATTAGTAATATTTGAGACCGTGCGTCGATAGCAGCATTAAAAATAAAGAACCTGTAGCGACATCTATGTCGCAACGTATGAACTAAAGTACGAAATTCTACGTCGCCCACATAGAGTTCGCCGCGCGATTGTAACTTATACAACAGTCCAAAACCAACTAACGGGCAGTCGCTCAAAATCATACATATCACCCGTGTGGTCGAAGAATCCTCTCTTTTCAACGGAGGTTTGCTGAAAATTTACACAACAGACCGCAGACCAACCAACCAACCAACCAACCAACCAACCAACTATGTATACATGTATGGTACGCAATAAAGAATTGAATTGAATTGACCTCCAAAAGCCTATTTTACACCTTCTCATAAATCGAAAATTTTGCCTTAGTAAGAAGGAAAGAGTCATTCGTATAACCCAGTAATTCAGCCTCTACATTGGACTTTGGGATAACCCGAGGTGATAAAGAGTATTAGTATCGTCGCGGCAACGAAGCGGCAAAGTTGCACGCAACATAAACGACGTATACAGAACGAACGCTACTTACGATCGCACCACACGTTATTGGTTTGCTGACTTTAGTTCTCGAAATTTCGGCTTAAGAAATATTTTTTTTTTCTTTTTTTTTTTTTAATTGAGATAAACTAGTGATTGACTGCGATCCCACCTGATGTTAAGTAGCTGTGTGAGGAGTGATGAGAGCCTATTCACTCTAGCCTTGAAGACACCCAAATTATAATCGGACGGGAAGACCGCAGAAGGTAGACTGTTCCAGTCCTTCGACGTACGCGGTATAAACGACGAGGCGAAACGCTTAGTCCGGACCGTAGAGGTTTCAACAACGTAAGGGTGAATATTCGCCGTACGTCGGGTTGTCCGATGGTAGAATTGCGATGGCGGAATCAAGTCATGCAATTCCTGCGCACACTCTCCAAAACTCACTTTTACTTTTAGTCGATAACGACGAATTAAAGGAGATTGTGGAAGCTGATGCTTCTCAATCTACTGCTGAATTAGCAGCAGCTTTCGATGTAAGCATCAAAACATTATTGATCCATTTGCGACGAATTGGCAAGGTAAAAAAGCTTGAGAAACGGGTGCCCCACGAATTGAATGATCACCAGCGCGATGCACGCGTCGAGTCGAGCCTTGCACCAACATGCACACAAACGAAAGCTAACTGAATCGCATTGTTACTTCCGACGAAAAATGGATTCTCTTCATTAATCGCTAGCGCTCAACAAGCTGGTTAGATCCTGGTTCAGAACCTAAACAATGCCCCAAACGTAAACCTTTTTTTTATTGTTGATAGGTTCGCGCTTGACCGCTATCACACCTGATGGAAAACGACGATTTTTTTATGGTGGGAAAAAATCATCCAATGACAACCCCCGCTCTTAGGCGGAGTGGGAGATAGTGTGAGACTCTTACTGACTGAAAGACCCACCCCATTCCTTCTAGCCTTCAGACCGGGGCTCGAGCTGTCTTTCAAAACTAACCCTGGCCCCAGTAGGCTTCTACCCAACTGGGCGGAAAGCGACGTGGCGGTCGACGATGGAACGCGCTTACCTAGAAGAAACCTATTCACTCCGGACTTAAAAAATCTCGGATTGTAGCCATCAGGAAACACAGACTCCGGCAAGGAATTCCAATCCCTAGCTGTGCGCACAATGAAATTTCCAACACGTTTTGTGCGTGTAGGTGGGACTTAAAAAAAAATATGTGAAGGTCACTGTTTGGTGGTCCACCGCCGGTGTCATTTTCTTCACAGCCTCTTACCAAACGGGATGAGCATTACTGCTGATATGTTCTACTCGCACATCAAGCTTTGGTCAGTCATTCGGCTCCGCTGATCCTGCATGACAACGCGTGGCCTCATACTGCACAGCAGACGTTCTCTTAAGTTACAAGAGCTAGAATTGGACGTTCTCCACCGTTCTCAGCCTTGCCCCTACAGACTTCTACTTGGTCCAGACTTTGGATAACTTCCTGGCGGGGAAAAAAATCAATGAGAGGCAGTTCAACATGCCTTTGAGGAATTTGTTGCCTTCCGTCCAGCAGACTTAAAAGTCTAGTTAGTTAGTCTAGTTATTGATGCTATTTTTCTTTAGAAAAAGCAATAAGCTACCACTACATTGGCAAAAAAGCATTGCTTGCATGGGGAATTATTTTGATTATTAAAAATAAAAAAGGACGTAACTTATTTAATGAAAAACGGCAATTTCATAGGTAAAGATCTAATATTTTCATTTTTTTATTCCCTTGTGGGAATCGAATCCGCGTCACGCAGCGCAGCAACCAATTTCTCAACCAACCGTCTCACTTGCGTTCAACGGCACGTTGTTTGCCCCAGGCGCGTCAAGGAGCTATCCGCTAAATTGACGGGACTCACTAGGGTCGATGCTTGCCAGGGATTAATCGAAAAAGTTATAGGAGCCCTGGAACGCAAATAGCAAGTCAATAAAAGTAGGTAAAATCGGAACCTGGCAACTCGCGAGCACTCGCGAGTTTCGTAGTCGCGAGATATCAATAATATTTAATTTGTTATGTATTTTTATTACTTCACATGTGTTCGAATTTTTTGATTCTAGGACATGCCGGTTTCCTCACGATATTTTCCTTTACCGTTCTGAGAGCAGTGGTGATAAATTACACAAAGTAATGCGCCTGGGAGAGAACAGTGGTGGCCGAGTGGTAACGGCCCCGACTTACGAGTTGTAGGTCGCGGGTTCGAATCCAGCCAGACGCATTACTTTGTGTAATTTATTTCATCACCACTGCTATCAAAACGGTGAAGGAAAACATCGAGAGGAAACTGGCATGTCTTAGAACCAAAAATTCGAATGCATGTGATATTCACCAACACGCACTGGGCTCGCGTGGTGGATTACGGCCATTCCCTCTCCTAGAGAGGAGGCTTGAGTCCCAACAGTGGGAACATTAAAAAGGCTGGTGATGATGATTATGATGAATGCGCCTGGATGTGTTTGAACCCGCGACCTACAACTCGTAAGTCGGGGCAGTCGGGGCAGTTATCACTCGGCCATGTATCGGCCATCAGTGTATAATTTCAAGACAAAAAAGTAGGTACAATCGGAACACCTGCCAACTAGCGAGCACTCGCGAGTTTCGTAGTCGCAAGATATCAATAATATTTAATTTGATATTATGTATTTTATTACTTCTGATTAAGAAAGACGTATGTACTCATTGCATTCATCAGTGAAGGTCACTTTATTTCAATATTAATTAGTACAATATTTAATTAGCTGTTAAAATCATGTTAATTCCACTAAATAAATAAGGAATTTGACAAAAACAACATCAGCGCGCTGTTCATACACTTTTCGGTTTTATTAAATAATAAGAAATTTGAAACAATTGATATTACTTACCTAAGTATAATAAAAGAAAACTGCCAAGGCCGATCAAAATAATAGTCAAAATATCACGGATATCTATGCAAAGTACTATTTTTAAATTCATGAAGGAGATGGTGAGACGGTTTTTTGTCAGAACTGGCAAGAGATAGCGCGGATTCGCAAAACAGAATGGAAGCCGCAAATGGAAGGAGTCAACGGAAGACCTAAAATCACTATACGTCATGATCTTCCATATGGTTCTTTCTTCAAAAGACCATCTCGGATAAATCTGCATGCTGCATCAATACATATTTACTGTATGGACTTTAAAAGAGACTTTGACCCCTGAGTTTGTTTCTGTGTTTCTTCTCAGGGTATTCAGATAGGAAACACCGGCATCATCTAGTTTAAGCTGACGTAAAAAAAATGACGTGTAAAAGTGTTTTTTCAAAAACCTATTTACAAAATAAATATCATTTATCATCATCATGATCATCATTATTTCAGCCGAAAGACGTCCACTGATAGACCATGAGCGGATCCAGGGGGGAGGTCAGGGGGTCATGACCCCCCCCTGGGCTAGGTCCAGGACGTAGGTGGACCACTGATTAAAATTATTGAACATAATGTTTTTATCTACGCACATTTTAAACAAACAAAAATCTATGTTTATGGCTCCATGTCAACCAATGCAAATATTCAATATTATAAAAAGTCTCAAAAACACCCATAGCGTAGGTTATGATGATATTTCAACTAAGATCATAAAAAATGTTGCTGATTTAATCTCTAACCATTTGAGCCATATCCTTAATTTATGTATAAGTCACGGTGTTTTTCCGGACCGTCTTAAGGTCTCCATTGTAAAGCCTATTTTCAAAAAAGGGGATAAAGACCTAATAGAAAACTATAGACCTATTGCACTATTGCCAATTTTCTCCAAAATTTACGAAATATATATATATAATGAACTGTATGCGTATTTAGAAAAACATATGATTCTCTGTAACGAGCAAAAAGGGTTTCGGAAAAACAAAACTATAAATATGGCAATATATGACTTCTTAAATGTAATTATGACTAATATAGATAATAAGATTCCTGTTTGTGCTATGTACTGTGATATGACTCAAGCTTTTGATTGTGTTGACCATGATATTTTAAGAAACAAAGTGTATACGAGGCAACATTTTAGATTTATTAAGCACTTATCTCTCAAATAGAAAGCAAATAACTGCTATAACTGACTTAAATTTGAAAACTAAAGAACAAGTTACATACCTGTCTAATGAACGTAATGTACATTTTGGCGTACCACAGGGCAGTGTTCTAGGCCCTTTGCTTTTTTTAATTTATATTAATGACCTGCCTAAAGCCATAGACTACCCTATTACACTATTTGCTGACGACAGCACAGTAACAGTAGCTTGTAATAATCCTGACCTATATGAAGCAGATGTTAATAACGCTTTAATATCAATAATCTCTTGGCTTAGTAATAACAATTTGAAAATCAATCTAGGTAAAACTCAAATTAGACTTCGGCCATAGAAAATCCACTGTTAAAGTGAATGTAAAGTTCCAAAATAATAATATTAATGACGTACATAGTGCAAAATTCTTAGGCCTTATAATCGACAGTCAGCTTAACTGGAAGGATCATATCGAAACATTATGCAAGAAGATTAGTAGCTCATCCTTTGCCTTATATAAACTTGCTCCAATAGTTAACACCGATGCACTACTTACAGCTTATCATGGAATTGTTGCATCAATACTAAGATACGGCATAATATTCTGGGGCAACTCTACTAATAGAGAAGCTGCTTTTAAAGCGCAAAAGCGTTGCATAAGAGCGATGTTTGGACTTCAAGTAACTGACAGTTGTGTGCCATATTTTAGAAAACATAAAATTCTGACACTGCCAGCTTTGTATATATATGAGACTGCCTTATTTGTAAGATCCAATCCACATTTATTTCCTTACCTATCTGACACGGTCCAACGTAATAGGCGATATGATACTCTACGCGGACGGAGAGCCAAAACCGCTCTTATGCGAAAAAGCATATTTTGCAAAGCCCCGCAAATTTATAATAAAATTCCAAAATCGATTAGAGAGTTAGACTTGACAGGGTTTAAGAAAAAGTTTAAAGAATTATTGTGTAATAAATGTTACTATAATTTAAATGACTACTTAAATGACACTGTGACATATTAATTCAATGATTATTTGTATGATTTTATTTGACATTTCTAGTTTCAATTATCTTAATTATCACAATTTAATGTAATTAATAATTTATGTAACTTTAATATTTGTACGCCCTTGTGGCAGAACGTGCTGAGACTGAATGTTTAAACCTAAGACCATGTAATGTACAGACAGCTGTGAAATTGCCTGGGTACCTTAGTGTCTAATTTCCCTTGCACGTTAAAATTCAAGTTTTCGAAAATGTAACTAGATGGCGTTGGTTGCTTCCCAGCTAAATGGCGACCAAGGCAATCTCACAAACCATAAACTTGACTTTTAGTTTGACAGAAAATAGATACATGCGTCATCGTTATCTTCAACAACTGGGTGTGAGGGTAGATTGATAAAAAAATATGAGACACAAGCTTAACTAATTTCGTGATTCTTATCAACTGTTTGTAAACGGGCACGAATATTGCGTCTAGCATTACAAGTAACGTTAAATTTCAAGTGTGACCACAAGAGTCCATTTCGTCCAATGGTAACAACGGCGGCTTGTGATGCACATGTTTCTGGTTCAAATCTCAAGTTAAACTTTTTACTTTTTGTTTTCCAGCTTTTGTGTTTTAGTTGGCATTTTTTTTACTTTTCTTTAATAACGTAAGTCGGGAAATGTCTTTTTAAATGGACAGTTTGTATAGAAATGAAAGAAAGTATTGCAAGTAAATGTTTATTATTTTAATATATAATAATAATGTATTTACTTAAGATAGATAAAGTAAGTAAATGGTCATAGTCCAAAATTAAAATACATTTTTTAATATCATAGTTAGCTTAGTGGTTTATGTAAAGACTTTGACGCAGTAAGGCACGAGGCTAAATCGCAAATCTTGTGTATTTTTTTGCTTTCGATTTAAAACCCCAAATTGAACATTCTTCAAACATATTTGGAATAATTTCGCTTGACTTGTAATAAGTGGGTAGTCTAGACCATTAGGCATATCCATCATAAAACTGGTATTCAAATGTTACTTAGTTTAGGGTAGAGAAATAAAAATGAACCGTTCTAATAACGCAAAAACCAGTCGACACTAATTGCAATGACGTCGTGTAAACAATTTTTAGCCCGTAGCATTTGCTAATTTTGCTACGTGGTTAATCCGCCACTGGCACTATTGAAATACATAAACTGTTTTTGTCATGTTCAAAATTGTATTTCAAATAATTCTATTCTGTCATAAGCAATTTAATATCTTCACTTCTTTTATGTGTTTTACCTTTATACATAGTTATTTAAATTAAGTCTATTAGACGAATACGATATATACTTTATAAGAAGTAAAGTATTTGTATAAGTAATATTTAGTTGTTTTTCATTAAAGTTTTGATTTAAATAATTAATTTAATTTAATACTTATAAATTTTAATTTGATTTAAAAAAAACAATTCAGTATTCTAAACACAAACCTACTAAAAGTAGCGTGACTGCTTTGAACTTAGTACCGGCGACCACGTCAATATAAGTCTACAGTTAGACTATGTTGACTTATGGAATAATGTTGAAATTAACAAGTGCATTATGTGACAGGACCGTATTCACAAGTTAACGTTACGTCTTAAAGATCAAATTGTTATAACAGTATTCGTTCGTTTTACTCATTTAAATTAGCTCCGAATTGAATACCACTTAACTTCTGCTTATTGCAGAAGGTTCAAATTCGTCTAACTTTTAGGATGTCTTATGTTATCTACCTTCTACTGCCAGGTGGGTCAGATTTCTGGTTCCTCTGTACTTTTTGAAGTTATGAATAACAAATAAAAGAAATCGGTAGGATTTATATCGAAGCTGACAAAGTGGATATTTAATTGTAATATAACATTATGACTGGCCTGTTGGTCTAGTGGTTAGTGGTCCTGACTGCAATGTCGGGGTCGTGGGTTCGATTCCCACCCAGAACAAATGTTTGTGTGTTGGGCACGATCATTTGCTGAATCTGGGTGTAATTTATCTGTAATATGTATGTATTTAGAAATATATAAGTATGTTTATCAATTGTCTAGGACTCGTAACACAAGCTCTGCTTAGCTTGGGACTAGACGGCGTTGTGTAATATCATTATTAATATTCAAATCGGTAGTTACGCAGCAAAAGGAAAAAAAAGCAGGTAAACAGGCTCATCAAACAAAAAGGCAATAATAAAATAATATAGATATTTATTTCTTACAGTTTACTATTCAACAGTCAGATTATTAATCATCGAATAAGATTATAATATTACTTGTAATTTTTTATTGAGGCCATAGCTTAAATATTCGTTTCCCAAATTGGAAAGAGGATTGAAGCATAAGTAACCTCAACAAAAACAAACAAGACGCAAGATATGAAAAAAAAAAACTACAAAATTGCACAACCACATATCAAATGTTTAGTAGGTAACATAAAAAAAAAATTATGTTGTGTTATAACTTTAAGTGTTCATAACTTTTTTTTTAATTATTTCAAATACAGGTATTAATTAAAACACACGTAACGAGGTCTCCAGTACGTACTGAGTAAATATGTAATATTAATTAAATATATTTATCAATATCTCGTATAACCACCATTTTGGTCAATAACAGCTTGCATTCGGAAACGCATTGAATTAATCAAATTTTTACACAGATCTGAACCACGAATACTCTCCCATATTTGTAAACAATGAGCCTTTAACGCATCTGGAGTACGCTCGTTTTGATTATTCCACCGTTGAACAATAACACCTCATAAATTTTCAATTGGATTTAAATCCGGTGATCTAGCAGGCCAAGGAATAGCGTAAATGTCATTATGCTGACGAAACCAAGCCTGCACACTGTGCAAACGGTGTATTGGACAATTATCCTGCACAAATGTTATCTGTGGCAATTCTTCGCTTGGATACACCGTTCGAACTGTGGGCAACATTGTCTCCTCCAGCACTTCTATATAACTTGCACTATTTGCTCGGCTTGGTATTCTCACTAGTTCTCCAGGATCGGCTGCACTCATCCATCCCCACATGTTCACCGTTATATGGCCAGATTGCCTATTGGGCACTACGTGACCACTTGTGTATCGCGTATTATCTCGACGCCACAAACATAATCGACCGTGTTCACTGGACTTAAAAGTTTTTTCATCAGTAAAGATGACATTACTCCAATCAAAGTTTATGTGGTCCATAGCAAATTGCAATCTTGCTCTTTTATGGGTTTCCGTAAGCAAAGGTTTCACAGCATGCCTCCGATAATGCAGCCCTTCACTATGAAGAGCAAGACGGACAGTGTCGACGCTTGTGTCAAATAAACCAGCATAATGGTTCGTCGGCAAAAATCCATTTTCCTCGTATTCCCTTACCATGGTTTGACGCTGCAACATGTTTATCAGTTTTGGTCTACCAGTTCTTTGACGGTGTTTCAAAGAACCATCTTCTTCAAATCGTCGTACCCATAGAACAACTGTTTTTCTCTGCAACAATAAAACAAAAATATATAATACCTAATAATGATTATTATAAAGAGGAGTGTTTTGTTATATAAAAAAGTGTAAAATAAGATTACTTACGTTTACACCGATCTCTCTGGCTATTTCTGACAAATTTTTACCTTGACTATGCAAAGCAATTATTTGAGCTCTTGTCACTACATCTATGTTACAATTCATACTCATTGTGATAAATTGACCTGATTAAAAAAAATTAAACGAAAGGAGCTCGAACGAGGTAATCGAAATGAACTTGCGAACAATCAATTAAAGCTTAGTCACAATTATTTGGTCTAAGTATTATATAAACTACCTACTGATTATTATTTATAAATCCATATTAAACCACGGTAGGTTTCTCAAGTTTTGAAACTGACACATAGACAATCAGATATTTATAAATTGATAATTATTAAATTTTAATATTTTCAACTCTTAATAAAAAAATATATAAATTGTTTCAATGTTTATAGAAACAAAAGAAGCTACAAAAAAAAAAGCATTAGCATAAGCATTTGAAGCACAGCAACGCCACCTAGTAGCAGTGTAATTAATGTTGTCAATAACAACATTTCAATCTGATTTTACGCTAGATGGCGTCATTTCTCGCTTCACACGATTTTTTTTCTGTACTATCCAACCACTATTGCAGCCAATCGTACATACCTACCACGTTTTAACAAATAAATGATTATGATTATGATTATATATTTTTTGGCACAATATAGATTTTATGTACCCTAATTTTTACCTGTTTTTATTATATTTATTATTATAATATGCGCCCGAGTTGTCTCCTGTATTGACGCGCTTGTATCGCCTCTCATTTAAGACTGGTATAGTGCCCAAGTCCTGGAAGCTTGCCAACGTGCAACCCGTGCCCAAAAAGGGCAGTCGTGCCGATCCTGCCAACTATCGGCCGATTTCGGTAACCTCCATACTCTGCAAGATTAGGAGAGGAGGAGGAGCGTGTATTGAACTCGCGCCTCATGGCATACCTGGAAGGTAACGATCTCCTCAGTGACCGACAGTACGGGTTTCGCCGCAAGCGGTCTACTGGGGACCTACTGGTTTATGCCACCCACTTGTGGGGCGAGGCCCTCGAGAGGAATGAGGAAGCGATTGCCGTTTCCTTAGACGTCTCGAAGGCCTTCGACAGGGTATGGCACGCTAGCCTATCGAGTAAGCTTCCAGCGTACGGCATTTCCCCTGGTCTGATAAACTGGGTAAAAGACTTCCTGAGTGAACGGTCTCTCCGAGTTGTTGTCGACGGATGCTCATCAGAGCCCATGACGATTAATGCTGGAGTTCCTCAGGGGTCTGTTCTCTCTGCAACTCTCTTCCTGTTGCATATCAACGATCTGCTGGTGCCCGGTATCTATGGGTATGCAGATGACAGCACAGTTGTAGAGAGATACCTGCCCAGTGCTCGGGCTAGTAAGGAGCTAATCCGGTCCGAAAGAGAGGCTATGGTAGAGCGAACGAATATCTCACTTCGGGCAGTCTCCAAGTGGGGTGAAGCCAATCTAGTGGGATTCAACGCCGCCAAAACACAAGCGTGTCTTTTCACTGCCAAAAGGAGCCCGTGCACCTTGGTTTCTACTTTTCGGAATTTATCCCTGGAGTACACCGACCGCCTTCAGCTCTTGGGGGTTGAAATTCCCTCAGACCTTAACTTTGGGCGGTTCATTGAGTCCAAGGCCAAGGTAGCTGCTAGGAAGCTGGGCGTTCTTGCAAAGGTCCGGCGGTACTTCACACCGGGACAGCTTTTGATGTTATACAAAGCACAGGTCCGTTCGTGTGTGGAGTACTGCAGTCACATATGGGCTGGTGCTGCAAAATGCCACCTGGCTGCTTTGGACTCGGTGGAAAGGCGTGCAAAGAGGCTAATTGGTGATCCAGATTTGGTTAAGTCCAACCTTCAAAGCCTTGAGCATAGGCGTAGAGTAGCCAGCCTTTCGGTGTTTTACAGGATGCATTTTGGAGAGTGTGCGCAGGAATTGCATGACTTGATTCCGCCATCGCAATTCTACCATCGGACAACCCGACGTACGGCGAATATTCACCCTTACGTTGTTGAAACCTCTACGGTCCGGACTAAGCATTTCGCCTCGTCGTTTTTACCGCGTACGTCGAAGGACTGGAACAGTCTGCCTGCTGCGGTCTTCCCGTCCGATTATAATTTGGGTGTCTTCAAGGCTAGAGTGAATAGGCTCTTAATAAACTAGTGCGCCTCACCATCAAAGGTTGCATCGCTACTTACCATCAGGTGGGATCGCAGTCAAGCACTAGTTTATCTGAATTAAAAAAAAAAAAAAAAAAAAAAAATTAGATAATAACTTAGTGTGACTTGACCACGACTATTGCGACGGGGCTGCTCTCAAGCGGCTTCTGCCTAACCTTGGGGGTCCAGACGCCTCTTGCCGGAGGCTCTACGCGGGAATCGTTCGGTCCATGGCCCTTTATGGTTCGCCAATGTGGGCGTCGTCGCTGCGTCAGCAACCAAAGGTCCAGCTGAACGTATACCAGAGTGTCATGGTAATACGAAAGGTGCGGGAATACCGTACGATTTACCACGAAGCCTACGCGAGCCTCCTTGCTGGCCTGCCACCTTGAGATCTGGAGGCAACTGGAGGATCTGGATTTGCGCGTAGAGATGCAACGCCGGAGCGAAAGTCCGCTGCCGTCACAGGTCGCGGCATGGCGGACCGAGCTCCGGCGGGATATCATGGTGAAATGGCGTCAGCGACTATCGCAACCCAGTGCTGGGCAAGTCACAATTATGGCGGTAAGTCCCTTCTTTGAGGCGTGACTGGAAAGACCTCATGGCGTCGTCACCTTCCGCATGACGCAGGTTCTCACCGGACATGGTAAGTTCGGGAGGTTCCTCTACCGGATTCGTGCGGACGTGACGACCGGGTGTCGCCACTGTGCAGAACGGCCGGAGGACACGGTGGAGCACACAGTGCAGGTGTGCATCGGCAGAGCATCGTCGTACCCTCGTGAGTGCGATCGGCGGCGGTGAACTCTCGCGCCGGGTCTTGGTTACAGGCCATGGTCCGAAGCGAGGAGGAGTGGCAACGGTGGAGGCTGACCGCATCAGGCAACGGCGCTCACAACGTGCCAGCCGCCACCGGGATTCCGATCCTGATTTCCGGCCACCGTAGGCGCGGGTTTGCGGATTGAAATAGGTAGCACGCTGTCCGACCGTCCGGCAACTGTCCGGATCAAGCCCAAGTCGTCGACGGTGCGCACTGTTTATTTATTTATTTATTTAAACTTCATGTACAGTAGTGGTACATAGGGGGACTTAATGCAACAAGGCATTCTGTCCCAGTCAACCTTTGGGTTAAAAAAGAGATCACTGTGGTAGGTTTGCACAATAAACAAATGACAATGAAAACGAAAAAAATAAATAATAAGTTATTTATATATATAATATATAATAAAATACATAAATATGCTAAAATAATAAACTAATAAATACTATAGAAAATATCAAATCTTAAAGAGAACTTAATAACAATTCTGACGAAGAACAAACTAAGGTTGAGAGGACTTCAAGTAGTAGTTCCGAATTTTACGTTTGAAGGAAAATTTACTTTCGGCTTTTTTGATGTCTAGGGGAAGTAAATTCCAGAGTTTTATGGTGGAAACAGCGTAAGAATTGGACATAAAGCCAGTACGGTGAGAAGGAATCTGAAGAAGCATGTTTTTGGATGCACGAAGGTTAAGATTATGAGAACTGCCCAACACTTACACTGTTCCCGCGCGCCTCAAGGAGTTGTCAGCAACAGCAGCCGGGTCGAAGCCTACCGGGGCCAGAGTTATCCGAAAGGGAAGCTCTTCCTCGGTACGAAAAACAAGAAGGAACGGGGTGGGTCTTTCAGTCAGTAAGAGTCTGACACTATCTCCCGCTCCACCCAAGAGCGGGGGATGTCAATGCATGCGTTTTTCCCTCCAAAAAAAGAAAGTCTGTAAGGGACAGCCCTCCACAAACTTTAAGGGCTTGCTCAGTAGACGAAACTGAACAAGCCCTTAAAGTTTGTGGAGGGCTGTCCCTTACACCTTTTATAACAGTGTGAATAGTGTACGTTTTTATGTTTGTTGTGCCAGTTTTCTCATGATGTTATCCTTTACTACCTATTGTGAGAACAGTGGTAATTAAATAAATTACACAAAGTAATTGGCCTGGCTGGAACTCGTGCCTACAACTCGTAAGTCAAGGTCGTTGACACTGGGCCGCCACAAACCCCAATTATAACAAAATTAAATATTATTGTATTGTAAATACCTACACAGGTAAATATTGCCACTTTGAGCTTCTTCGGAGGCCAGAGAGTATAAGAAAAATCTGTACTAATATGTCCGGTCACGCATCCGAACAAGGCAAGTTGATATCCAAACTAATATTATAAATGCGAAAGTAACTCTGTCTGTCTGTCTTTGCTTCACGCCTAAACTACTGGACCGATTTGTGTGAAATTTGGTACAGACATAGTTTGGAACTTGAGAAAGGACATAGGATAGTTTTTATTACAAACAATAAAATAAAATAAAAAATTTATTCCGGACATACAGCGCCATCTATTGGTCAAGAGTCGGCATCAATTCAGTACTATCTGCCGGAAGTCACTATTCCACGCGAACGAAGTCGCGGGCAAAAGCTAGTCAGGTAATAAGCAAGGTTAGGTACTGGAAAAACAAGGACAGGGGGCTTACCATGACTTCTTATGGAAACGTTCAATTCCCAGTGAGTTACAATTACCGGAACGGATCTTGAGCGTTCGACGTCAGAGAGGGGATCGCTTTGCGCATTCCATACATTAACAAGCCAATCAACTTCGTTGTTAGATACATGCAGCAATGCAGGGAACGAATCAGGAGTGACGTCTATGACACGATCGCGCGGCGAGCCAATCACTGACACTCCCCGCCCTCGCGTCCCACTTCGCACCACTAAAGAGACCGAATATTTGACTTCTGTGCATCTTGAAGCCAGCACTCAAGATCCGTGCCGGTAATTGTAAATTCGTTTCAAAAGCAGGCCTGCTGCTGAATCGCTAAAAATCATACCATGACAGTTCTAAAGTTGAACGACTTATGTTCAGACGTGAACAGTTACGCTTGAAGATCGCTTAATTTGACGTTGCAAACGACAACGACAAGACGGTCATCTGCTGTCAAATAGTACGCCATAGTACAAAAAGTCCATACAAAAAAAAATCACTTCCCACTTTACATATAGGGGGGCTACCCTAATAAAATATTTTTTTTTCCAATTTTTATTTTACCACTTTGTCGGCGTGATTGATATACATATTGGTACCAAATTTCAGCTTTCTAGTGCTAACGGTCACAGAGATTAAGCGAGGACGGACAGACAGACGGACAGACAGACATGGCGAAACTATAAGGGTAGGAACCCTAAAAAAGGTGAACTAATTTTGAGCGGATTTCGTAAACGTCACTTAGCAGGCCAGTTACAGGCCTGCTATATGAAGTCATATTACAATAATGCCAGGCAGTTCAACTTCAGCCCTGCTATAAGAGGTCATGGTAAGCCCCCAGAACAAAAATAAAAGCCGTAGTCACACGTTATACACCGCTAAATTTTGATCGTTTTAATCCCGGAGGATCGATCCGGTACATGAAACACTATCGATTTGTAAAGATAAAATAAAAAAATAAAGTACGTTATTTTCAAAACTCGTATTAATTTACGCATGCACGAAATTAATTTCTTTAAGAAAACGTCAGCTGAGCGAGTTCAATGACCTGTAGGTATTAGTCGTCTTTGCGTACAAACTATCTACAGGTCATTGAACTCGCTCAACTAGCAGCCCTATCAAATGAAACTAACTAAACACGACGTTTTTATCTTTTTTTAACACAATACTTTTTTTCCGCAAGAGTCGCCACATTAAATTTTATGACAAGTCCTTTGGCTTCGCCGTAGTCGGGTAAAAAGATTAAAAAATAAAGAATCAAGTGCAATCAATGACTCTTTTCCTCAATAAATATCATCAAAGCGATTTAAAAAAAACACATATTTGCATTTTTTTTTTTATCTTTTATTTATGAATTTTCGTACACTAATGCAACAAATCATAATGCTTTATCATTTATCATAATGAGGAATAAAGTCATTGATCTAAGTTTATGAGTTGTAAATAAATAAATATGATTTATGATTAAGTAATCCTAACAGATATTAGTCGCGTGCATGTTTTTATCAGTACCTACCTACCAAAGAGTTCAAAGAATTTACGACTTGCAATCGGGCCTATAAAGTCTGTCTAAAAAGTCATACGACTTGGGAATTCTGTTTAATATAATTTAATCATTAAAAAAATACTTATATTCGATCATTTTTGTAAGGTTCTTCTATTAGTAAACAATGATCAAGATTTTTTAATTAACCTTGATCATTGAACCAGTGTTGACTCCATCAGATTTCATTTTGCCCTTTTTTTTATGGTGTGAAAAAGCATGCATTGACATCCCCCGCCCTTGGGCGGAGCGGGAGATAGTGTCAGACTCTTAAAAAAAGACCCACCCCGTTCCTTCTAGCCTTCATACCGGGGCTCGAGCGCCCTTTCGGATAACCCTGGCCCCAGTAGGGTTCGACCAGGCTGGGTCCCTGCTGTTGTTGACAGATAATTACGCAAGTCGTTTTACTTTTTAGATTCTAATCGCTAATCGCTTACCATTAGGCGAGATGGTGGTGGAGAGCGAGCCTATCAATTATAAAAAAAAAAATCGGCCTTGTAATGTACCAGTGCTAAAACTACGAGACGGCCCTGACGCCCCAACTACCAGGATCCTGACCCGATTTTCAGCAACCTCCCAAATCCACGATGGCGTGTATTGTTCCACGCGCGCTTGAAGGAGATGTCAGCAGGGTCGAAGCCTACTAGGGCCATAGGTTTGCTTGTGAAAGGAAAACTAGGGTCCCAGAAACGCAAGCCAAGGAAAAGGGAGTGGATTTTATTCAGTAAAAGTCTGACACACTCTCCCACTCCACCCTGGAGCGCTCGCTGGAGCGAGTGAAGTAATATGTAATTTACCTACACACGTTAGGTAAATATATCTTAGGATTGACAAGTAAAATCTATGATAAATAGACTTTTACAGTAGCATAAAATATTTAAATCATTGAATATCACGTAAACCTTTAATCGATTATTAAATGAATGTTATATCTTTAAAAAATGGAAATTGTAGTAATCAGTTTCTTTGACCCTGTCTGGGCCCATCCCTATTCTTCAAACTGTCAGAAGCGTGGCGCACACTTCTGCTCTACTGTGTCCTCCGGGCGGTCCACACTATCAGAACTTATTTAGATTTCATAAGACTATAGTACCTATGTATGTTTACTAATCCTCCACGCTCACACCACTGAACTACAAAATAGATAGGTACAGAAGACAATCTCATGTATGTAGGTACTTCACTTTTTATACTTACGCTCGATGGACGCACACCAACGAGCGTTTGAGCTGGAATTGTCCGACGTGCGGGCCGAGACGCTCAGAGATATCGTGTCCGTGAGCGGTGTTTATGTGTGCGTTGCTCGAGCGCGCTTTGTATGTAGATTGACTTCTGTACCTATATATTTTGTGACTGAACGGATTAGGATTAGAGCATTATTAGATACTTTTTATCCTAGATGCCTGTGCCTTAGGAATATTGTTTTTGTCACACAAGCAAAACTGTTGGTAGAAGTTGGTTCTTCTATAAACCTGATAACTGTGAGATAATCCTGATGAAGCCCTGAGTGGTCCTAATCTCTTTTAACCCAAAAATCTACAAGTACCTTTATCTTTAACCTACAGTTATCCTTATTTACGATCCGATGCTTCAATGTAAAAGGCTGATAACCTTATCTTAAAGCCTTCACTGACGAATGGGTTACTTACGATATTTATTAAGATATAAAAGAGAAAAATGGCAAAATTTCCTACTTAAACCTGACCACCACTTTTCAGAAAGCCGGATAATCAAATGACACAATCTTGGACAGCTCGTCGTAACTAGCATGGTTCATGGCAAACGACCAAGAGGCCGCTGCCCAAAAAGATGGGCAGATCACGTCCACTCCACACTGGATACCCGATTGCACGTCGCTCTTCATGACGCCAAAAACCATCCCAGATGGCGAGACACCATCAATAAGAAACAAATCCAGCAGGAACTTCACAACCCTCAGTAATGAGGAATACGACTCGAGGGGGCGGTGGAATCAAAAGACACACATAATCAAATTATTATTAGGGAATCCGGACATTGGTGACACCTGGGCATTTCTTCCCAATGAATTCAACAAAACAGGAACTTTCACATTCACCTGATCCAGGTCCAATTCCTCCCTTGTGTCAAAGGGGAAGTTTATTTTTTTTGTTGATAGATTCGCACTTGGCCGCTATTTCATCTAATGGAAAGCGATGCGGTCGATAATGGAGCGCGCTTACCTAGAATAACCTATTCTTTCTTGACTTAACCCGTTGTGTGCCTAAGCGTGAATCCACGCGAGACACAATGGCTTTTTGTGTCTCTAATTACGGCACTCGAGAGGTTAAATATTTCCGGGTTATAACCATCAGGAAACATAGTTTCCAGCAGGGAATTCCACTCCTTAGCTGTATGCACAATGAATGTATTCCCAAAACGTTTTGTGCGTATACATAGGATGTCTACCATGTACCGGGTTCGGTAGCACATTGTCGTAGGCCTGGTGATCCGATGATGGAACGGGCTAGATGGAATTAGGCTATGCAATTCCGACGCACACTCCCCTAAATGCAACCGGTAGAAAACCGACGGGTTAGCAACTCGCCGTTGATGCTCAAGACTTTGAACATCTCGACACGACGTGCATCATTGCCAATGATCTTATTGTCTCGCCTGTCAATTGCTCGGTTATCGAAAAAGTGAGTGTGGCGCTTCTCTAACCATTCTTCAAGTTGTAATAACTACTAAGTCTAAGCTATTCAAAAGAAAAAAAAAATTGTCCGCTATTTTTTTCCTTAGATCCCAAGGTCCTAGTACTTTGAAAGGCGTATTAGCGGCCGAAACTAACTTGCAGAGGCCCCTTAATCATTTTCTACAGAACGTAGTACCAACAGACGGTTACCAGGACAATTCCAGAAGTAAGTACGGTCAAAATTACTGCCAGCACCTTACTGGATTATACATCTTATCCAAACGTTGTTGAAAGTAGGTTTCTCCATAACTTTGGACCCTCCCCCTCCTCTCTAAGTGCTCGCTTATGTCATAAAAGGAAACTTTGTGCAAAATTTCACGCACATATGCCCAGTAGTTTCAGCTGTGCGTTTATATGTCAATCAGTCAATCAGTTTTATTTTATTTATTTATTTAAACTTGATGATGAGAATGTTGAGATGGATGTGTGGTGTGACGAGATTGGATAAAGTGAGAAATGAGTATATTAGAGGAAGTTTGAAAGTGGCGCCAGTGACTGACAAGCTGAAGGGGAATCGTTTGTCTGGTATGGTCATGTAAAGAGGAGGGATGAAATGCATGTTACCAAAAGAGTTATGGGTATACATGTGGATGGGTGGAGAGGGAGAGGGAGGCCAAAGAAAATATGGATGGATTGCGTGAAGAATGATATGAAAGAAAAGGAAGTAGTGATAGCATGACGAGTGACAGGGTAGAATGGAAGAAAAAACGTATTGCGCCGACCCCAAATAAGATGGGACAACGGCAGGAAGAAGAAGAAGATTTAAACTTGATGTACAGTAGTGGTACATAGGCGGACTTAATGCAACAAGGCATTCTCTTCCAGTCTTTAGAGATTTACATTATAATCTATCCTATAATTATTTTTATTGGAAAAAGTTTAGAGGCAAAAAAATAAAAAAAAATAAGTAAATTACTCATTAGTTAAGCTTCGAAATCCTTCTTCTTCTGCCTCTGCCTCTGCTTCGCTACCCGTCTGTAAAGTTGTCGTTTTACAAAAAACACTAAAATCATAAATTGTTCGCTGCATGTAAAAGTATGATTGGGTCTCATATATATAGCCTGCATTTTTTAATAAGCGCTTAGTGACAGATAATATGTTGTGGGTAACAGCACTGGTTCTTTGGTACGTATACCCAATACTATTGATTAGAACTTGTTACTAACATTCGATAAATTTCACTTGTTGAAAGAAGAACTAGAAAATTATCTATTCCGGTTTTTGTTACACTCGCTCTGAAAGAATTTGTAAAGGTAAATTTAGTTAAAAAAAAAACTGATAAAATACCTCACATAAGATATAGTTTTAAGCATTTATAAAGTGACTATTTTCTTTTTTAATTAATACTTAAGTTACATTTTATTGTGACTGCAAACTATAGGTATAAACCACTAGTTTTTAATTAATACAAGCAGTTAAAGGCGCTTATTAGAAAAGATCTTGTTATTAAGTAAAGTCTCAATAAATAATATTCATAAACAGCTGTGACATTTTGGGATTTATAAAAACACTAAGGGTGAGTTGCACCATTTAACTATAACGATAACCAAACAATAACCAGCCGTGAAACGGCCACCTATTGGTTTATTCGACGATTTGACAACTGTTAACGGCTTTGTTATCGTTATAGTCAAATGGTGCAACTCACCCTAATAGTTTGTGTCACTTATTTTTATGAAAATATTGTACAGGCTACTGATTTATGAATGAATAAATGACAATCAAAATGGAAAAACACTGCGCATAGTATTTTATAGCAACTATTCTTTTGAATGATTGATTCTGTTATGAATTTAGTACACGTGGGGAGCGTTCGTACAAATATCTTGTCGTAGAAAAATGTCTGTATCTCTTTACCTTTTTGACATAATAGTTTCAGACTTTTTTGTAACTAACTACGATGTCTAGTGAATGGCTGTATCTCTTTACCCTTTTGACATAATAGTTTCAGACTTTTTTGTAACCAACTACGATGTCTAGTGAATGTGCTCACTAACACCCTCTACCAGACAATTTTGGCAATTAATCAATTATTAAAAAATAGAATTGTAAAAAGTGTACGAAGTGGTTCGGTGGGTAAATCATCTAATGACATCCTCCGCCGTTGGGCGGAGCGGAAGAAGCACGGAACCTGTTTTTACTGTTCTGTGAGAAAAAGTGTCAGATTTTTACTGACTAAAAGATCCACTCCTGTTCCTTCATTGCCTTTCGTACCGGGGCTTCGACCCAGCTGGGCCCCTGCTGTTCTTTGTACTATAAGTGCAGTTTATCTAAACGGTTTTGATGAATTAAAACTCTTCTCAAGGAACTCATGACTAGAATAATAACAGCCGAACAGTTCGATCTCCTAGGTGAAGTGAACTTGCTGAGGTCAGCCTGTGGATGAGTGAACATCTTAACATATCAAGATCTCCGTGCCACAGAAATTACGTCAAACCGTTTGTCCTGACTGTAATTTTTAGACTTTTGCCAGTTGCTATGGATTTTTGATTGTCACGTAGCAGCCCAGTAGGTTTGAAGCCTACTGAGGCCAAGGGTCTGCTTCTGAAAGGGAGGCTCGGCCCCGGTATGAAAGGCAATGATGGAACGGGGTGGGTTTTTTAGTCAGTAAAAATCTGACACTATCTTCCGCTCCGCCCAAGAGCAGGGGATGTCATTTGAATAGAAAGAAAGAAGAAAGAAAAAACTTTTATTCGTACCTCACACATACAGTAGAATTCGATAATAAAAATAAAAAAAAAAAACTTTAAAATCTGTGCAAGGCCAAAAGGGCGCCTAACTCAGCATATTCTGCGATATTTAAAAAAATAAATAAAGCAGCGCTGGTGAATGATTTTTACCCACCGGCAAAAAAATTATACTAGTGTTGTCAAGAGGTATTGTGTGTTCAAATGCATCTGGTTAGACAGTTCGACTGGAATTCGAATTGGATTCGACTTCCAAGCGACCCATAGCTGGAAAAGAGCTACACAGAATGTCAGAAATGTTTTAATATTCAGATAATTTTCATAACAGGGCTTCAGTGAGTCACTCGTGTGGTAGTGATCTCCAGTTCCCATCATGGTTTAAATTCGGGGCAGCATCAGCAGCCTTTCAAGTGGAAGGAGCCTGGAATGTCAGCGGTAAGTAAACTTTTCTACTATTTTCCAACCGACCAATCGGCAACTTCCTTTTATCCATTTTTCAAGTTTTTTTGGAGTAGAGAAATCATCAATTAATGACTTCTCACGTAATATGCTAGAGCGAGAAGGCGTGTTAACTTTTACTGATCAAAACCCAACTGTGTCCTACCCCCTTTCCTATTTTAGGATCATGGGTTTCCCATTTAGAAATTCCCTAAGGTCACGGCCAGCATCAGCCCTGCTGGGCCCGTACGGTGCGTTTTAGGGCTACAATCATTCTTTCAAACTTACTCACAGCTCTACCAGGAATCGGCCTCACCAGGCTTCTTCAGTTTTATATACATATCGTTTGTTCAAAACCGTCACTCTAGCGCGAAGTCGTGATTGAAGACTGGATGATTTCCCACCTCTAAATAAGAAGAAAAATATGTACGAACAGTAAATTATGACGGTCTACTAACACTGTTGGCGGCCCATTGAACGAGTTCGCCCGGATGACTGCCAGCAGGCAAAAGTGGCGGGAAGTCATGCGGCATACCCTGACGGCTTCCGGAGAGCTACGTTTGCGATACCACGACCACTCTAGCAAGAGTGAAAAGACCAAGAAGAAGACTCACACTGTTTCTCGTTTGCCAGACAAAGGAGAAGGCAAATGGGACCGCCTGATCCATCGGTATCCAGAACTGATAGCAGACGGGAGCAATGCTGATGATGCCTGTAACTCCTACTATCTGTGGGAGAGGGACATCGAGATGGCTGCTGAGTTGAACTTGCAGTTTTACAGGTTAATAGTTTTGCTTATGTAAATAATTAGCCTTATAATGTTTCCACTGCTGGGACTCACGTCTTCTCTCAAGGGGTGAGTACAGGCCGTAATCCGCGCGGGTGTGACGCAAATTCATGTCATAATATTTGCAAATTTTTACAGGCAAATAGAACCTCATTACTTTACCTAATTGAATTTCATCATATTGTTTCTGGTGTCAATATTAATTCCGTAACTTCAACATGTGCAAATATGGTAAAATTATAACAAGTGTCCATACATTTCAAAAAACACCTTCATAATTTGCATTATAAGTAAGTATTTATTTATGATGGACATCCCATTGCAGCCATATGAACAAAGCGTTTTGGAAACCCATTTATTGTGCGTACAGCCAAGGTGTGGAATTCCCTGCTGGAGTCTGTGTTTCCTGATAGCTAAAACTTAGGGGTCTTTAAGTCCAAGCTCCATCGTCGACCACATCATCGTTTACCATCAGGTGAGATGGTGGTCAAACGCGAGCCTATCAATAATTAAAAAAATAATGTATTAGCTGTGCCCGCGACTTCTTTCGCGTGGACTACAGGATTTTGATATTTTTTCCAAAATAAAAGTAGCCTAAGTTACTTCTTATTACATCAGCTACCTGCCAAAAAAACTCCCGTCAAAATCGGTCCAGCAATATCAGAGATAAGCCGAAACAAACAGAAAAACAGACAGACCAAAATTGTAAAAAAATGTCATTTTGGTGTATTTACTGTAAATACAGTATGCACATAGTAAAAAGCAGCTATTTAAATATTACAAACAGATACTCCAATTTTATTTATACGTATAGAGTATAGATAATTAATTTTACACCAAGTTGGTAATTTATATAATGAAAATCTAAAAGTGCCAGGGTAACTCACTAAATTCAAAGTTTTGTTATTTTTTTGCTTTTTACAGGTGAGAGTCAAGTTGTATACCTCAGACTTCTCCTAATTTTTACTTCTTTTCTACCTTACCGCATTCCGCGATTTCTATGTGGCAACCTGTAATGGATAGAGATTTCCTGGACACAAAACTGCATTGAGTATTTTTAATCTATTTCCAGATTCTCCATATCCTGGCCTCGCCTCCTTCCGACTGGTTTTGCGAACAACATCAGCGAGGATGGCAGGAACTACTACAATAACCTGATCAATGGTCTACTGGAGAAGGGGATCGAACCTGTCGTCACAATCTACCACTGGGATATGCCGCAAATGTTTCAAGATCTCGGTTAGTTCCAGAAAATATTTATATGAATGAGTCCCAGCAATCTTTTTCCCTCCTATCTCAGCAGAGACTAAAACTAACTAAATTAGACTAACGCACACGTGTAACACGCCTTTTGTACATAGAACGAAGTCCCGTGGCGTGTATCTAGTGTAGCTCTACAAGTCTAGTTTCCATATAAACTGTATGGAGACCGACAATGTAGGCAACTTACCCATAAACCCATTACTAACAGAGGGCCGCGGGGAATTTTTGAAAAATAAGTTAAAGAAATTTTAATTTGTTGTCATATTTAAAATAAGCGGTGCTGGCTTAAGCCAGCGTGGGGCCAACGCTGGCTTAAGCCAGCACCGCTTATTTGTAAAAGATAAAAGGTGAGATTTTTTTTAATTAGCCTATTGTATGTCCCACTGCTGGGAAAAGGCTTCCCTTTCTCCTTCCAAACTTCTTTGTCTAGAGCGATCTCCTTCAGGCGTCCAGTGTGTGACAATCCTCGCCCACCAGCAAGCCCACTCCCACTACATCCTGGCTGTTTTGTCCCGAACATCTGCTGTTTGAGTTATAGAGCGCAGTGTGAGATAAAGTGAGAATCTATACACAACGTTACATTTTAATCGTTTTAATCCCTTGGAGGGTCGGACCGGTGCATGAAACACTATCGATATGTAAAGATAAAATTAAAAAAAATAAAATACTTTTTTTTTAATAACTCGAACCAATTCTCGCATAAGTGAATAAATAATGAATAAATTAAACTCCGCCCCCAAACCCTAAGTGCAGCGCGTGAGTGACACACGTCATGAAATAATTCAGTTTCTCTCAAGACGTCATAGGTGTGTCGTAACGCGAAAATAATGGCGCCTCGGGATTACGTGTACTCCAACCTGGAGTTGGTACGAAATCGTGGCTCTTGATGCGCAGTTGGCTCGACGTTTTTACAGTACCAAACCACTTGCAATCCTTGCGTTAAACGTGCAAAATTATGTATCCAAAGGAATGCTATGCTCTTGTGAAGTCCATCTAACCAGTAATGATTCAGAGGTGATTAGTTATTAGGTTTATAACAGCCCCTAAGACTTTGAATTGACCCTGAACTCTTCTTCAACAAACGTGTAACGTGTCGTTTAAGTGTTAAATACATAAAAATACAAAGGCGATTTAGGTACGAAACAGAACTTTTTTAAAATCATTGTACATAATTTTGATTCCACATTTTTAAATACGCCATAGCTAGCAGGCCTGTAGAGATTTATTTTTACATGTAATGTAATTAATTGCCTAACACTTTTAGCATAAGTCATTATTTTATTAAGATTGTCTTAGGCATAAAGCAGTTAAGTCCGTCCTAAGTCTGTAAAAGTATGAAGTTTGGAATCATTTTATTTATTTTACGTGAACATCAGCTGAGCGAGTCAATGACCTCTCGACCGACGTCGACGCGCGACGTAAGTACCTAGGTGTCATTACTATTTAGTCGATGCATTTTGCGAGTATTACCTTATCACTTGCAGTTTTTTTTATTATTTTAAAAGTAACATTGCTCTACAACCTACCCAATAGTATTTTATAAGTGAAACCACCGGTTCAAAGGATTAAAACGATTAAAATGTAACGGTGTATATAAAAATGAATCCCTATTTCTTTGGTCACGCCATCACTCGTGAACGGTTGGACTCGCTACTTCTATTTTTGTTGTTTCGTTATTATGAGGAGAAGGTTCTTATGGAAAAAAAAAAGTGGAAATTAGGGTAGTGTAGGGTAGAGTAGGGTAGTGTATGGTGGTGTTGGGTAGAGTAGGGTAGAGTAGGGTAGAATAGGGTAGAGTAGGGTGGAGTAGGGTAGAGTAGGGTAGATTAGGGTAGAGTAGGGTAGAGTAGGGTAGAGAAGGGGGTAGAGAAGAGTAGAGTAAGGTACAGTAGGGTGGATCAGAGAATAGCGGGAGCGAAGCCGAGCGGGCAAAAGCTAGTTAATAGATATTAAAAACCGTAATAATAATAATTCCAATGACAAATTTCAGGTGGGTGGGCCAACCCTAAAGTCGTCGACTGGTTTGCTGATTACGCAAGAGTGGTATACTCTCTCTATGGTGACCGCGTGAAGAACTGGATGACCATCAATGAGCCTCTAGTAGAGTGCGACTTTTACTATGGACAGGGGGTCCTGACTCCTGAGCGGGAGTATTACTATGGGCCATATATTTGTAATAAGAACTTACTTTTGGCGCACGCGAAGGCTTACCATGTCTATGATCAGGAATTCCGGGAAAAATATAATGGTAGGTCATTTTAATTTTCCCTTTTTAACAAGCTTTTATTAGCTCCACTTAAGAAAATCTTGGAATCTTAATTTGACCCACTTCCCGGTCTTCGGTGAGGATAAAATTTTGCACACGCTCTGATTTCTGATTGAGATACATGACTAGCTAAGAAAGGTCATTAAAAATCCAATATGGCGGCCTCCCCAAGATGACGGACTGGCTGTTTGAAATCCACCCCCATGATATGGGTATCAAATGAAAGGGTTTGCTGTCAAGAATACAAAAAAAATTGTCGTGACTCAAATCCAATATGGCGGACGTCCAAGATGGCAGATTGGCAATTTGAAATGCACCATGATATGGGTATTAAATTTAGTGTGTACTAAAAGCGTGTTTTTTAGTGTTTTAAACTATTATATTTTTGAATTCATTAAAACACGTCACGATCACGATCAATATTGGATCATATAAATCAGGTATTGTATCAAATGGTATCAAGATAATATATTTTTCCAATGATGGCCAGAACATTATTAGACAAATATTTAACTTGTAATTGGCCTTCTTTCAATATTTTTCAACTATCTGTATCTTAGCTGTAAGTTTTCCGAAAATAATAAAATATAATAAAATAATAAATATCAAGATGCAGCGCTTAATCTAACAACAGACGGTCAGAGAGAAACATTTCGTATATATAGCTTTGAAGATGCTGACATAAAAAGCGCTGTCTATAATGAAATAAATAGAAGAACATACAACATATCTTATGATCACATACACCATCACACACACATCTCATCACATCACATCACATTTAGGTACAATATTTTTTTATATATATTCAAATTAACTTTTCGCCCTCTTCCAGGGAAGGTGTCTCTAGCAAATCACTTATTATGGCTAAAGCCATACTCAGACTCGGCAGAAGATCAGGAGTTGGCAGAATCAGCCCGACAGTTTCTAGTAAGTCTGTTTTATGTAGTGGCAACGACCTTTTTAATGGTTCCGTACGTACGTAATGCAGTCCACACATTGGTAACACCCGGGCATTTCTTCCGCACGAATCCGATGCAGGAACACCCCGAACCTACCATGTCCGGTGAGAACCTGCGTCATGCGGAAGGTGAGTCGACGCCGTAATATCTTTCCAGCCACAAAAGGTCAAAGCACACATAAACGACTCTGCTCCAACACCGCTCCCACCCAAAACCGCCCTAAACTAAGACGACTGCTCGCAGTCCACGAGGCGTCAGCTAGCAGACACCCAGCAGTCCACGCGGCGACAGCTAGCAGACGGCCAGCTGTCCACCCGCCGACCGCTCTCGCTTTTGTGTAGATACTGACCGAACGAGCGGCGACGGCGCGGCGACTGCTAGCAGTGAGCGCGCGGACACCGCGCCGACCCTAGATATCCCCGACCGATCGTTTACAATGTGGGGTCAGCGAGGCGTCAACTACCGAGCAGTCTGACTGCGGTAAGCTCGCTGACAGCGAGCTGTCTGCTAATTTATGATGCCAATGTAAAATATATCATATGAGCAAATATTAAAGCTCATATTTAAATGATATTATTTTTGCCGGGTGGGAGCAGAGTCGTGTAAGTTAGCTACGACCTTAAAGGGCATATTATAGCGTGCCCAAACTTCTCTCGCTCTGGGTTTTTTTTAGAAATGGGAAACCATCCCATGGCTTCTCCCAGTCTAGGACAAAAACCACACCTGTATCTTTTAGATACCCTTTGCGTTTTAGAAACACAAGTTTCCTTCTGGATCGCCGATGTGACGTCGAATCACGTTTACAATGATTTTGAGATTAAAATAAAATAGATCTACTTCATCACCAGCCTTTTTAATGTTCCCACTTTTGGGACTCAAGCCTCCTCTAAGAGAAGGAATGGGCCGTAATCCACCACGCGGGCCCAGTGCGTGTTAATGAATGTGTCTTCGAATTTTTGGTTCTGGGACATGCCGGTTTCCTCACGATGTTTTCCGTCACCGTTTTGAGAGCAGTGGTGATGAAATAAATTACACAAAGTAATGCGCCTGGCTGGGTTCGAACCCGCGACCTACAACTCGGGGCAGCCACCACTGCTCTCAGATCTACTTAAATGGATCTAATTAAATCTGTGATATCGTCGTCTGTGCAAATACAAATCCTCAAGTTCTTCGGGCATATAATCCGTAATGAGGACTCGATGGAACGTTTGGTGGTGCAAGGGAAAATCGAGGGCAAAAGATCTCGTGGACGCTCTCCAACTCGATGGACGGACCTCATCAAAACCGTGACACACTGCAGCGTAAATGAAGGCTCCCAAGCCACTAGAGCTGCATGGCGTCGTATCGCGAGAGAGGCGGTGGTGCGGGACTCGACCGAGACATGACCACGACCAGTCTGTGAAGAGTGTACGACTAAGAAAACTAAGAAGAATATTTAAATCTACAATCATTGTCTTTCAGACCGGCCGCTACACTCATCCCATATTTTCAAAAGAGGGTGGATGGCCAGCTGTGGTGGAAGAGGCAGTCGCGAAGGTCAGCAAAGAACAAGGCTTCGAAGAATCAAGACTGCCGTCCTTTACACAAGAAGAAATTGAATATATCAGAGGTAAAATAAATATTAGACATCTTAAGGCCCAAACGCACGAACAGTGCCATAAAACAGTGACTTTCTGAAGCCAACTCTTCGGTAACGGCCAGGTTAATAAATTTGAAAAAATATATGTTTATTACAGATTCATAAACAACATTATCAACTACCTATACAATAATTATTACAACAAAAATATTTTTCAAAATTGGACCATAATTGACCTTCTTCTTTTTGAAGAAGGTAAAAATAAAGAGTTCTTCCAATATTGGTGTAAAGTAAAATATCTACCTATCTTCCCCCAGGGACCTTCGACTATTTTGCCATAAACCACTACACCACCAGACTGGTGAGGCAACCATGTCCCTCGGAAGGTGTCGTGAAGTCCATGTTCACGTACATCGGGGACCTGGATGCTGTGCTGGAAGTAGACCCGGACTGGCCCTTCGGTTTTAGCTCATTTACGGCGGTAAGTGGGTTTAAACTTTGCTGAAGACGGAACTTTTTAAAGGTTAAATACCTCTGAGTATCGTAAAAACATGAAACACGTATCTTTTGAGGATCCACAAAAACTAAAGTAGGCATCAGGTGTGATCGCAGTCAAGCACTAGTTTATGTCAGATAAAAAACTGGCTTCACCATCAGATCAGTCCGATACACCCCCTCCCCCTTTTCCTTCTGCTAGTCATCGACTACACGTATAAACAAAGCAATTTCACTCCTTACCACAGTTCTGCTGTGATCCCATGAGGAGTTCTGTTCCATATCTTCGAAGTTCATGATCAGATCATAACAATATTTCAATGGGACGAACTTGGAAGCATAACCTTTCAATCAAAAAAAGAATTTTCAAAATCGATTCCCAATAGACCGAGATATCGGTGAACATACATAAAAAAAAACATACATTCAGCCGAAAATAGAACCTCCTCCTTTTCGAAGTCGGTTAAAAAGGCCTATATTATCATGTACTTTAAATGTACTTCTACAAAACTAAATGAATTTAAAACGCTTGTTTCTCTTAGTTATTTATTTATTAAAGCTTCATGCAACACAAAAGGTACAAAAGTGGACTTATTGCCTTAGGCATTCTCTACCAGTCAACCAAGGGTGGTGAAGAGAAAGCATGGCAGGTTCTCTTGGTTTTTATTTTTTTACGTTAACGTTATCACACCAAACTGAATCGAGCAAGATACGCATTCAACATTGTATAAGGCGCTACAAGTATCGAATCCTAATTTTGAGGTATTCCACTTTGGGCACCCGCCAAAACGGCACCCGAGTGAATGACACCTAATGTATTCCACTTTTTGCACCCATTGATATTTTTCGCAGGTGCCCAAAGTGGAATACTTTTGTATTTTAATTTTATTCCACTTTGGGCACCTACAGATTAGTAGCTACTAGTGTTGGGATGTTACGTTTACGACTCTGACAAAGAGTTCCAATCATTAGATATAGTTGTCAATAAATAAAAAGACCGTTTTGACTAGAAATTTATCAAAACGAATACTTAAATACGCAAAAAGAATACTCGCAATATATTTTATACTATATTATTTCACTCAACAAGTTTCGGCATATAATGAGAATAAGTGACAGTCCAAATTGTGCAGAATGCGGCACGGTGGAGGATGTCCACTTGTTGGTGGAAAGCGTCAGGACACGAGCTGCTAGAGAGGTGCTGATGAATACTTTCAAAATTAATTTGATTGATGTTGGTGTTATTCAAAGTATACTGTCCGAACCTCTCTCTAACGCAGCACTCGCTGTTTATAAAATAGTGAGTAAGGTTTTGAGCCCTCATAGTTGATAAAGTTTACTTGTTACGATGGGGCTGGCATGGTCTTACTGAGACTAAAAGTCCCTAAATTTATAGGATTAAAAAAAAACATATTCTTTAACGCGCCAAAAATTTAATGTATTTTTTTTTATAAATAATTAAATATTATTTTATTGTTTCTTTTTCGTTCCAAATTACATTCTAGGGTCTTTCTGAAAAGTCAAAAAGAGTAATTTATGTTTTAACGAGTTTACCTATTCTTAATTAAACTTCTGATTTCCACCAGATTTATCCACAAGGCTTACGGGAGCAGTTGCTGTGGCTGAAGCAGCAGTATGGAGACATAGAGATCCTGATCACCGAGAACGGATACTCCACCGGCGGCTCCGAACTCGATGATGATGGCCGCATCTCCTATGTTAGAGATTATATGGAACAGGTATTGACAAATTGCTGTTATCTATACACCATTAAATTTTAATCGTTTTAATCCCGTGGAGGGTCGATCCGGAACATGAAACAGTATCGATTTGTAAAGATACAATTAAAAAATAAAGTACCTTTTTTCAAAACTCGTGTTAATTTACACATATACGAAATTAATTTCTTTAGGAAAACGTCAGCTGAGCGAGTTCAATGACTTGTAGGTAGTTTGTACGCAACGCCGACTACTACCTACAGGTCATTGGACTCACTAGTGTTTCATGTACCGGATCGATTCTCCACGGGATTAAAGCGATCATTTAGCGGTGTATACCTAGGTTTACATAAAAGGGAAATACCACTCGCTGATTAATCACGAAATCACCTTAAAATTTGGCAGGTAGGTTCCTTGTGGTGTGCAGACATCCGTTAAGAACGAATTCTACGAAACTTCACCCCTAAAGGGGTAAAACACATCACATAACCGATGGCCTCAGTAGGCTTCGACCCTGTTATGCCCCTTTTTTGTAGGTGAGAAATGTAAAACTGATATGTTTCGGGTAGAAGGTGCAGATAAGAAGTCGGGTGCTTTCTATGAACGCTAGTTTAATACTGACGGTAATCAATTACACCTTCACACTATACGGTGCTACAATAGGACTATAAGAGTGAGCGAGAAGCACATACAAAAACCCATTCCTACGTTCCTTCTTCGCATTCATTCTAGGGCTCCGGGGTTCACTTTCACATAACCCATAGCCTTCGCCCCTGCTGGGTCCCTTTTTTAGATGGAAAAAGAGGGCGTGTCAGACTCTTCCTTATCCTCCTTGCGTCGTATTCCTCAATGTTGAGGGTCGTGACCTCCCTGATTCATCACTTTAATTTTTATGATGTTTCTCCATCTATTCCTGTCTCTGTCATACTCTTACTGACTAAAAACCCACTCCTGTTCCTTCTTTGCCATTGTTCTAAGGACCCTGGGATCCCTTTTGCATCACTCATGGCCCCAGTAGCTGGGCCCTTACGATCGACCATACCAATAAATATATTTCTCAAAAAAAAATTCCCAAAATATCCTCAAAGTGGTAAAAAATAACTTTACGTCTTCGATTTATTAACTTTCTTATTTTGATCGTGGTTTTCCCAGGTGATCTTATCTATTAAAGAAGATGGCGTCAATGTGACTGGGTACACGTACTGGACGATTATGGACAACTTTGAGTGGACAGATGGATATCGGTAAGTAGACATCCTTCTCTTTCAATAAATCTGCATAATCTACCTTATAATGCATCTACTGCTGGGACTCAAGCTTCCTCTCTAGGAGTGGAAATTGTACCGGATCTCTACCACGTGGGCCTGTGCGAGTTAGTCGATGTTACAGTCATGTCTTCGAGTTCAAATACATGCCGGTTTCTCCAAGATGTTATATATAATATCCCAATATATATATAATGTCCATAATACACTAAAATAACATCGTAGCGATGCCACCTATAAACAGTACGTTTATCAGGATTTTTTATCTTTCAAAATAAATCTAACCGTAAAGAGACACTATTGAGTATTTCTACCACCCGAGTCACGGGTGCGAACTTTTATGTATTGTGGACACGATCACGCGCCCGAACTTGGTAAAACAGTTTTGGGCCGTTTTCCATAGGACGAGCGTGACTTAAAGTAGTTAGTATTAACATTAACACTAACATGCGCTCGAAGTTGGTGCGATGAACCAAACTTACGCTAGGTCATGGTAGACCTTGGTACGGACGGACCAAATCCGTCATACTAAGTTCGAGCGTATGGTGTGTTAACACTATAAACTCACATACACCTTTACCAAATTGTTTTATTTGTTTTCAGATCAAAGTTCGGCCTATACGAAGTGGACTTCTCTGTTCCTGACCGCACGCGAACGCCGCGCAAGTCAGCCAAGTACTACTCACAAGTTATCAAGAAACGATCACTTTGACTGGCCTATTGGTCTAGTGGTTAGTGGCCCTGACTGCTATGCCGGAGGTCGTGGGTTCGATTCCCACCCAGGACAAATGTTTATGTGATGAGCATGATCATTTGTTCTGTGTCTGGGTGTAATTTATCTATAATATGTATGTATTTAGAAATATATAAGTATGTTTATCAGTTGTCTAGTACCCATAACACAAGTTCTGCTTAGCTTGGGACTAGATGGCGTTGTGTGGTAGTTGTGGAATATTATTATTATTACTTTAAATTCCACTCCCTTGAAAATTCAATGAATTGTGTTATTAATAAATACTACACTCCCTACCTGGAAGTATTTAAATTTAATTCTACTATCTATATCTATCTATACAGGGATATTTAGGATATTTGTAAAGCACTGGCAACCTCTGAGGATACAACAACTTTTGTTCTATGACTTTTAAAAATTTATAATATTTTAGTTCATCAGATTTTCATACAAATATAAAAATATTATGTGGTGGCCGGGTGGTAATGGCCCCGACTTACGAGTTGTAGGTCGCGGGTTCGAACCCAGCCAGGTGCGTTGTGTAATTTATTTCATCACCACTGCTCTCAAAACGGTGAAGGAAAACATCGTGAGGAAACCGGCATGTCCTAGAACCAAAAATTCGAAGACATGTGACATTCACCAACCCGCACTGCGCATGGTAAATTACGGCCCATTCCCTCTCCTAGAGTAGAGGCTTGAGTCCCAACAGTGGGAACATTGAAAAGGCTGGTGATGATAAAAATATTTAAATAGAACGTTCTAAATGTTACGAAGTCTAAGCAAAGCAAGCGATGGTGTTAGCAAAACAGTCCTACAAGGTTGTTAATGTTTTACAAATATCTCTGTATCTTTTATTATTATTATATTTGTGTTAGTTATGACAATGTAATAGTTTATTTATTTTAGAATTTAAATTAATCTAATTTTAATGACAAATTGATAATTATTTATCAATCTGTTTAACGCAATTATGTTGTTATGATACTACTACTACTGTGACTTAAATTTGTGAACCTAGTGAATTGCATTGATAAATAAATTATTTTAAACAACAGCTTTTATTCATTTAATTTTTCAAACCTGATGGGCTTTTATATCGATAAATTAAAACACCCACATTTGTAGACAATATGGCTTTTTTTGGGTGGGTAAAAATCATCCAAATGACTACCCTCGCCCTTGGGCGGAGCGGGAGATAGTGTCAGACTCTTACTGACTAAAAAACCCATCCCGTTCCTTCAAGCCTTCCTACCGGGGCTCGAGCGCCGTTTCGGATAACCCTGGCCCCAGTAGACTTCGACCCAGCTGGGCCTCTGCTGTTGCTGACAACTCCTTGAGGCGCGCGGGAACAGTGCGTGCTTTCGACAATTTGGGCTCGGTCCGGACAGTTACCGGACGGTCGGACAGCGATCTACCCATTGCTCGCCGTCCCCAAGCCCGCGCCTACGGCGTTGTGAGCACCGTAGCCCGTTGCGGTCGGCATCCTCCTTTGCTAGCATTACTGCTTCGCAGAAGGAGGCGACCGCCTGCCACTCCTCCTCGCTCCGGACCATGGCCTGTACCCAGGCCCGGCGTGAAAGGTATACAATATGGTTTCTTACATCGTCTATTTGACGCCTAAATTAAAAATTATTTCTAAAGCCCTAAATTCAAATCGAAAATTTAAATTGAAAATATTTATTGTATATCTTGGCCAAATAGTCTATAGTCTTTCAGGCGCGATAAAATACGACAGTTGCTCGACGTATTGACAGAGCCTGGAGAAGCTTTTGATCAATGAAAGATCTTCTCAAAGGAGATCTCCTGCTATGCCTGAAACGGAAAATTATGGACATGTGCATTCTCCCTATACTTATGGAGCACAAATTTCATTTTTGATACTTCAGCACATGACCAGGCTCGGGGTTTGTCAGCGAGCCATGGAGCGTAGTACCCTGGACCCCTGTGGGTTCGAATGTCCGACCGCGTAAGATAAGAACAATACAGAGCGCAAAAACTAAAATGTTACCCGAAAAGCTGCTACCCTAAAGTGGAATTGGGCCGGAAATGTCTGCCAAATGTCAGATGAACTGCGGGCTAAAAAGCCACTTATTGGGTCCCATTAAACGTAAGGCGACCTCACGGCAGAGATCAAGGCGAAAGTAGAAAGATGAGCTTGACAACTACCAGAGGGACTGGCCTGCAATGGCTAAGAACAGACGTGTGTGGAAAAGGGAGAGGGAGACCTTCATCTAGCAATGGGACATAATAGACTAACTAATATAGTATGGCGTATCCACGCAGCTCAGGGGTTGACCTGCGATAGCGTTATTATAATTAACACCAAGTCAAGGAGGCTCCAGATCCACGACAGCATCTTCCACGCAGTTGTCGCAGTGACGAGACACACGGTCAGCTGTGTGTATTACACCGACGACGCCGACGATGCCACGGGCCGTTTCGCCCGGAAAACGATGGATGCACCTTCTAAAGTGGTCGTCGAATACAACCTAAAGACGGCCATGCAGCATCTAGACACCGCAGTCGTAAAAGCTCTGATGGATTTAGTGAAGACTCTAGGCGGGAAATCAATAGGAACCTAATACCCTTATTCTACCTATCAAACCTAAATCTAAATAACTGTAACAAGATGTTAATTTTGAAAATGCACGATTTAAACCTATAAATATGATTTAATATTGAAAGTGATTTTATTTACACAGAAATAAAATATTGTAAAAACCATATCATATAAAAATGTTAAAGTAAACAACAACATTTATATGTTGTTGTTTACTGTTGCAATATTGTAAAAAAAAAAAAAACAAAAAAAAATCAATATATATAGATTAAAAAAAAAAAGAAAAAAAAGTGAGTCTGAGGTGGACTCGTGTAGTTTTTAAGCTAATATTAGGCTAGTTTCTAAGTAAATATCTGTCCAAGATGAGGGCACGACATAATGGATATATGTAAAAAAATCTGTAAACAAAACTATTAATGTAAGCAATTGCGCAGACTACCATGTCCGCGGTAACATATATACGAAAAAAAAAAAAACCATAGTATGGCGTCAAATAAGCGATGTTAAATCCTACATACAAATGAGAGTTTGATTTTATGGATATGAAAGGCACACGGTTTGAAAAATGAAATAATAAAGTTCAGGCTCCATGTATTTATTAATTTATACAAGGTGTTGGAACTTAAAGTGATCGTTTCTTGATAACTTGTGAGTAGTACTCGGCTGACTTGCGCGGCGTGCGCGTGCGCTCAGGAACAGAGAAGTCCACTTCGTATAGGCCGAACTTTGATCTAAAAATATATAAACAAATTTAGAATCTTGTGTAGGTGAGTTTATAGTGTTAACATGCAACACGTTCGAACCTAGTACGACGGATTTGGTCAGTCCGTACCAAGGTCTACCGTGACCTAGCGTAAGTTTGGTCCATCGTACCAACATCGAGAGTATGTTGCAGTGTTAATGTTAATACTAACTACGCTGACTCATGCTCGTCCTTGGTACAGTAGGACCAAAACCGTTTTACCAAATTCGAGCGCTATAACATGTTTGTGAACGAGCTAACGATACAGAAGCAAAGTCAAAATCAATAGTTTATCTATACTAATATTATAAAGCGGAAGAGTTTGTTTGTTTGTTTGTTTGTTTGTTTGTTTGTTTGTTTGTTTGTTTGTTTGTTTGTTTGTTTGTTTGTTTGAACGCGCTAATCTCTGGAACTACTGGTCTGATTTGAATGATTCTTTCAGTGTTGGGTAGTCCATTTATCGAGGAAGGCTATAGGCTATGTTTTTTTTTTCTCAAAATTAGGGATCCGTAATAAAATTGCTATTTTGTAACACAAGGTGTAAAATCGAAAACCTATTTTTGCGTGCGCTGCAAAAACTATTGACAATAGAACAAAATGATGTACTACGGGGTTGTAGATCCCATTAAGACCTACAAAAAAGTCCGCGAGAACATATATCTAGCTATCATGGTTTAATCACAATAACCGATTTTGTGTTCAAAATAATTATTAAATCATCTGAAGAAAAAAAAAACTACGTTAAATATGTATCGTAATATTAATCTTTATCGAAATTAAGCATTATGTTGTCAAGAGTATTTATGTAGAAGTAAAATACTTTTTGTTTCATCTCAATCGGATATTTCGTTTAAAAGTTATCACGTGCGTAAGATGTTAAGAGTTGGTACCTATTAATGAGTTATGGGCCATAGAGTTTTTTATCAACATAAAATCCTGTAATAATCTTTTTCGAAATATATTTATTGATGATTGTAAGTATAAGATCTTTGAAGAGTATAATAAATACATTTATGAACGCGGTTATTTTGGGAAATACTGATCTGATTTGAAAACTGTTTAAATATTCAATAGTCCATTTATTGAGGGAGGCAATTATATTCAATATTTTATCTCGGTATTTCCACGGAAACGAGAAAAACGCGGGTGAAACCGCGGGGCACAGCTAGTTGTGTACTAAGTGTACAGTGTTGGTGTTATATCGTGTTAGTACTTATGACTCAGCGGGCTTTTATAAGCATTGCTATTTTTATTCAACCTAATTAACAACTTATTTATTTTTTGACATAACGAACATGGCAGTTGAGAGTTTGTCATGCTCACTCAAATTCTCGCTGTTGGTGGCACGTGTGATTGGGTAATTCAGTTCCCTTCAAAATGGTTGAGCTGAGTGGGGCTGATGCACGCGTCGTGCTCGTGAACGGGTGCCGTCAGATGGGACTGGTCATCTCTTAGCTGCCAGTGGCTTAATTCAGTTTCTATCTTTTAATTTTCTTACATTTTTATTCCATCATCGACATTGTGCTCACATGATAGAAGCAACAAGTTATATGTAACCAAGCATTATATGTAACACATAATATGATTTCAAACAGTGTCCATGGAGTTTCTTGCGCGCTCTTCTCCATAGAGACCTACGCTTTGAAACATGCAATAAAGCTTCACTTTCCTTGGACTGACCGACATTTGACTACTCAAAAGTGCTTGCAAATGGTTTATTTTTGACTTTGACTTTAACATGCCACTATCGTTATTATTAATTATACTTTCTTATTGTTATTATCACTAATCCCTAGTGAGTGACTTCATTCTTTTGTTCACAATACCTCTGTTTATAATCCATACCTAGGTACTCCAAGGGTGGAAGCTTGAGTCCCAGCTGTGGAAACATTATAAGGTTAATTATGCTGATTTATTGAAAGACAAGGATGTCTACTTACGTATATCCCTCTATCCACTCGAAATTGTCCATAATCGTCCAGTACGTATATCCTGTTACGTTGACGCCATCTTCTTCGATAGATAAGAGCACCTGGAAAAAACATGATATAAATAAATTACGGCGTTAAAGACAGAGCTACATTGAGCACATATTGTGGGCCACATACATCTGGGCGCGTCGGTCTCCATACATTTTATATGGCAACTTTAAGAGCTACATTAGATTCATGCCATTAGACGCCATACGACACGACTTTACATACTTACCATCAAAGACACTTCCGCCTGACCACCCCTAAGATCATTTTCGCTTGCACTCGAATAAAAAATTTCAAAGGGTTTGGTTTTGGTTTGAAAATTTCGCCGCAGGATTCAAGAGATTTTTTTTTTAAGTTATCAAGCAGAAATGGCCGCGATGGTATAAATCAAGCGTAGCCAAGTGGTAACATTTTTGTCTTAAAAATTCACGGAAACTAAGATGTCGTCCTCATACAGTCCAACAGGTGTTCTGAAAAGTTTCCGAGCTAACAAAGACATAAGAATTTTTTACTTACTAAGTATTCCTTTTTCTTTTTTACATTGTCTCCTTGTAGGTAATTCTACAAACTTCTTCCAGCGATGCCCCCATCTCTCTAACCCAGTCAAATAGTAGTTAGCGTTTTTCTATGCAAAATAATTATTTATGAAGTTCGCCGCATTTCACGAAAATCTCTATCCACCGAGCGCAATTATTAGATGAGGGAAGGAAAAGATGCTTGAAGCTAGATCTGGTAAGTAAGACGGATAATCAAGCAGGTCAAACCTTAATTCGTAGACGGTGCCGTGGCAATTGCTGAGATGTGAGAGGGCTCGTCGTCTTACTCAAAAAGGGTTTTCTTTTTCTGCTACCCACATCGACTCCCTCAAATAACTATCAGATAACAACTGAGTACTTATCCAAAATGTCTGATCTAACAATTTTACAATTTTTCAATACCACGCATACGCATATCTTACGTGCTACTTTTAGTCGATATTGTTATTTATTTATTTTGTTATGGTATGCGTCATGTTTGACGCGAATAAACACTTTTTCTTTCTTCTTTCTTTATTCTTTCTTTACCTGTTCTAAATGATCTCTGACAAAAGAGCTGCGGCTATCGTCATTGAGGTCGGAGCCCCCGGTGGAGTATCCGTTCTCAGTGACGAGGATCTCTATGTCTCCATACTGCTGTTTCACCCACAGCATCTGCTCCCGTAAGCCTTGTGGATAAATCTGGTTGAAAATGGAAAATGAACCAGAAATTAAAAATTTTGAAATTAAAAATAGTTTTGCCAGGCACAGTTGAGGAGTGGAATTCCATGCCGGTGCCTGTTTCTAGATACCTTCAACCTATAGGTCTTTAAGTCACGAGTGAATAAGTTACTTCTAGGTAAGCGTGCTTCATCGACGGCCACATCTTCTTGCTTACCATCGAGATTGTGGTCAAGTGCTAGCTTATCAAAAAGTACCCACTATCTCTGCGTCACCAACCATTAGTTGACAAATAGAATGATGCTTACGGCAGACTGTAAGGGGCCCCTTCGTACTTTTCTATGTATTGAACACTAAATAAATTAGGTAATTAAAAATAAAAAAAAGAACTCAAAGGACTTCCGATGAACCGACTTTGTGTTTTCAGAATAAGTTCGACTCAGGCGCGTCAACATGGCTACCAAGTTATAGCACTTTGTCTAAAATCACTTACGCCGTACGCGCCGCGGCGATGCCGATTGTAGAAAGCGATTAAACACGAAACGATCGTAACTTGGCAAAGCCCGCTGAACATGCATATTCATAGATTTTTACGTGGAAAATACTGTTTGAAAGTTTTACAAACTTTAAAGACCCTTCAGTCCACTTACCGACATAAGCTTGCTATAACCAAAAGGCCAGCTCGGATCCATTTCCAGCACAGCATCCAAGTCAGCGATGTACGTGAAGAGAGACTTCACGACATCCTCCGAGGCACGTCGTTTTCGCACCAATCTGGTAGTGTAGTAGTTTAAGGCAAAGTAGTCGAAGGTCCCTGGGGAAAGATGGGTAGATATTTTACGCACACCAACACTTTTTTTTTTAATAGACTGTGATCCCACCTCATGGTAAGCAGTGATGCAATCTCTGATGGTAAGGCCCACAAGTTTATGAGCCTATTCACTCTTGTCTTGATGACACTCAAATTATAATCGGATGGGAAGACCCCAGCAGGCAGATTGTGACTGGAACAATCTGCCTGCTGGGGTCTTCCCTTCTTCGACGTACGCGGTATAAACGACGAGGCAAAACGCTTAGTCTTTGTCGCTTCAAAGCTTTGAAGGTTGGACTTAACCAAATCTGGATCACCAATTAGTCTCTTCTTAATCTGGAACACCAGCGTGTGTGGAGTACTGCAGCCACTTATGGGCTGCAGTACTCCACACACGAACGGACCTGTGCTTTGTATAACATTAATAGCTGTCCAGGTGTGAAGTACCGCCGGACCTTTGCAAGAACGCCGAGTTTCATAGCTACCTACCTTGACTTTGGACTCAATGAACCATTCTCAATGGTCCATTCCTTCTCTTAAAGAGGAAACCTATGTTCCAGCCACAGAAAGGATGAAAAAGGTTAGACAGGAAATACTTTCCGATTTGTACTACGGGTGTCGCCACTTGTCTCCCACCCTTTAACTCCACTACAGGCAATAAACCAATACGAACGTGCGTTACGCAAATAATAGACCACGCACACTTAGATCGCAAGTTTGCTATTGGTAGTTGAAGTAGGAGCATTGCCCAACTTTGATGCTCGCCCGCCTCGCCCACAAGGCCATTCTAACTTCGTTTATCCGTTCTATGGTACCAGCAATGCGGAAATTGTTTTTAAATTATAAAACAAAATAATCAGCTTTATTATTTAAGATCTCTAACATCTATCTTACCTCGGATTAATTCAATTTCTTCTTGTGTAAAGGACGGCAGTCTTGATTCTGAGTAGCCTTGTTCTTTGCTTACCTTCGCGACTGTCTCTTCCACCAAAGATGGCCATCCACCCTCTTTTGAAAATATGGGATGAGTGTAGCGACTGGTCTGAAAGAGATTTTTTGATTTATTTAAAACAATGGTGTTTTACGTCACATAACTGGCTATGGCTTAGAGCCCGTAGCCTTAACTAGGCATTGGGGAATTTCTGAAAAAAAAAAATAGAAAGCAAACGAACGCCCTTTCCCTTCAGGGGGAGGTGGAGTGAGAGGAATAAGTCATTGGATGATTTCTCCCTCCTTTAAAAAAAAGTCCACAGCAAAGCTATTTGATTTTCCTCCTCTGAGGTTGTTGCCACGAAATAAAACAGACTTACTAGAAACTGTCGGGCTGCTTCTGTCAACTCCTGATCTTCTGCTGAGTCTGAGTATGGCTTTAGCCATAATAATTGGTTTGCTATAGACACCTTCCCTGAAAGAAGATTAAAAGTTCATATGAATAATGTAATATAAAAAAAAAATGAAAATGTCATGTGTGTGTATGTGTTAGACAGCCTTAGGTAGCACTTTTTTTTAAAGCATCATTAAAGCATTTTTCGATTTATTCTAGAAATCCCACCGATAAATCCCCGCCAGTGGGAATTGTTAATTTTTTCCAGAAATCCCCACTTACTAAATAAAATCATCTCAGTGGGGAAGAATCCTCACCAGATATGCTAAGTTTCTAATTTAATAAACAAAAAATGCATCATTGGACACGTTTAATTAGACACGTAAGCAATTTGTGTTAATATTATAATCAACTTTCATTAAATTGTTTGTGCTTGTCATTGATATACGAAAAACCCAGTTCGATGGTGCTTGATGATGATTTTATTTAGCTAGTGACGCTTACGGAAGGCGTGCGAGCAATGAAAAGCTCACCGTTTGATTCTCGACACGCGCTTTGAAGATGACGATTTAAGGATTTCCTATTACAAAAAAGGCATCCAATGTCAAAATTGTGATTGAAAAATTGACTCTGATTGATTTATACTCAAGCCATTATTGATTTGATTGAATTTAAAAAAGGAAAAATTATAATGGCCTACCATTATATTTATACCGGAATTCCTTGTCATAGATATGGTAAGCCTTCGCGTGTGCCAGAAGCAGGATCTTGTTACAAAGATACGGCCCCACGAAATATTCCCGCTCAGGAGTGAGGATTCCCTGTCCGTAGTACCAATCACAATCCAACAAAGGCTCGTTGATAGTGATCCAGATCTTCACGCGGTCACCATAGAGAGAGTACACAACTCTTGCGTATTCAGCAAACCAGTCGGCCATTTTAGGGTTGGCCCAGCCACCTGGAATTTGTAACTAGAATTAGGTATATTATTATATATGTCGCCGCGAAGATTATCTGGTTGATTATTATGAAACTCATTTTGTTACCTAACTGATTGAATTGATTTACTATAAAATAATTACCTTATATATACAAACAACAAATATGTTTAAACAGTGCCAATATGTAGAACAGTTTTATGTTTCTAAATAAATATTCTCGGATTCGGTTGGTAATAGTCTTGACATTAAATAATGTCAAGACTGTGACCAATTAGATCTAATAATTGCTGCTAAAAATTAAATTGTGATTACCTTTAAATAATTTGAAATTTTGGAATATTGTTTTGTAAACACTTAACGTTTAAACGTTATCTGATTTGTGAGTAACGTTCGCTTCGGGTGGGGCGAACGAGTTTATAAAAGGCGTAACTTGAGCGCGGAGCTCACTTTGCTGCCGATTTTTCGAGAATTAACATTGTAAGTAGAATCTATGTTTGTCTGATTAAAAATTATTAATTTGAAATGTTTTACTTGTTTTCATTTGCTGATTTTCCTTAAGCTTGCCTGCAGTTTAAAATATAGTCCACTATAGCTATAGCAGAACCGATGACCAGCATAAGGTCGGCGATTCTGCACTTTTTTAAAAATAGCTGCCCTGTCCTATTTTCGATATATATTATTTTTTAATATCTACTAAATATCACTTTATACCTTTTACAAGTAAGGCATAGGCAAGGCTGTACTCATTTTGAACTTTTTGGACCTCAGGAAATTCACGAATATAACACTAATTATTAAAATTGACCTTAGCTATGACTAACCACTCTGAGTAAAAATCAAATCATCATCATATAAAAATTTTCAAACTCACCAAGATCTTGAAACATTTGCGGCATATCGTTGTGTTGGACAGTGACGACAGGTTCGATGCCCTTCTCCAGTAGACCGTCAATCAGGTTATTGTAGTAGTTCTTGCCATCCTCACTGATTTTGTTTGCAAAACCAGTTGGGAGGAGCCGAGACCAGGATATGGAGAATCTGGAAATGGAATAAAAACTATGTGTATAACCAAATTATATTATCAATATTTAAGGACTTCAGAAACATTAACTTTAAATCTGGAAGCATGTAGATACTTAATTTTACTTTGTAATTTTACTTCTATAAGTAGTGACTTGTTTTGAGTATGTCTATATGCTTCACCTAGGGACTCGGTGGAAAACAATAGAGCCGTACATAGCCGAGCAATAGAGCCGTATATAGATTAAAGTCCGTGCGTCACTGCGGGGCGCCAAATGAAAATCAGCGCTGGGTGTCTAACGCCCAGCAGATGCTGAGGTGGTCACCCTTTCGGTGCGGGCACGCTCGGCGTACTTTGTACTTATATTCTTGTTTACTTTGTGTATGTAACCGTTGTGCTGTGTCTGTACCGAATAAAAGTATTTCTATTCTATTATATTTATTTGTTTAAGTATACTCTATTTACCATTACCCGTGCGTCACTGCGGGGTGCCAGCTGAAAATCAGCGCTGGGTGTTTGACGCCCAGCAATTGCTGAGTTGGTGACCCTTTCGGTTCAGGCACAGTCACTGCAACTTGTATTGTATGTCTGTACTCTTTTTTTATTATTATTATTTTATGTTGTTGTATATTGTGTTGCTTGCGCCGAATAAATACTATTCTATTCTATTCTATTCCGTAGGTATCATCCGTATATGATGATATTAGCCCATTTTGAAGGACTAAACTACATAGATCAATAATGAAAATTTAAAATAATGTAGGACTCAAAACACTTCCTTGCGGTAAATTGAAACCACTATTATCCATCTCAGAACATGTACCATCACTGCCCTATTTTTTTAACACATTGTTTATGGTCTATAAGATAATCGGAGAATAACAGAAATTGCCTGCCTCTTTTCCCAAGTGTTTCAAGCTTGTACAGTAATATAAAACATGGAATTGTGTCGAAGGTTTTAGCGAGGTCCAGAAAGATCCTAATGATGGGCATGCCTCTATCTAGTCTCGTACTAAACTGGCATGTCCTAGATCCAAAAATTCAAAGTCAAGTGACGTCTATAAGGCTAATTATTAGACTAACTATTTAGATAAGAAAAACTATAAACCTGTAAAACTGCAAGTTCAACTCAGCAGCCATCTCGATGTCCCTCTCCCACAGATAGTAGGAGTTACAAGCATCGTTGCCATTGCTGCCGTCTGATATCAGTTCTGGATACCGATGAGTTAGGCGGTCCCAATTGCTTTCTCCTTTGTCTGGAAAAGGAGAAACAGTTAAGGAAGACAGCCATAACCATGTAAATGTTCAATTTTTTTTTTCCATTTTATTTAGAGTGGAAATTCATTCAATGACTTCGCTTTAGAGTGACGGTTTAGTACAAACTTCTCCAGTAGGACCGATACCTGGTAGGCCTGTGGTTACGTTTGAATGAGTGATCGTAGCCCTACCGTAGGGGCCCAGCAGGGTCCACCAATTCCCTGCCAGAGTCTGTGTTTAATGATAGCTACAACTTAGGGGTCTTTAAGTCAAGAGTGAATGAAAAAAAAAATTTAGGCAAGCGTGCTCCATCGTCGACCACATCATTGGTTACCATCAGGTAAGATGGTGGTCAAACGCGACCCAATCAATAATAAAAAAAACATACGATAAAGGAAATTCGCGGTCCTAAAGTACTAGGGGTAACTGAAGGACCACACGCCTCAAGGAGTTGTCAGCAACATCGGGGTGTCATCCACCCGGGTCGAAGCCTACTGGGGCCAGGGTCTTCCGAAAGGGAACTCGAGCACCGGTATGAAGGCTAGAAGAAACGGGGTGGGCTTTTAGTCAGTAAGAGTCTGACACTATCTCCCGCTCCGCCCAAGAAAGGGGGTTGTCATTGGATGATTTTACCCACCATAAAAAAGGGGTAGAAAAAGGGGCTGAAGGACCGAGGGGTAAATGAAGAAAGAATTCATTTAATGATTTCCCAATTCAAAAAGAATTGATAACTGGAAGAAAGAAGTTGCCGATTGCTCGGTTGGAAATAGTAGACTACATATTTATATTTCATAACTTTGAATTAGAAAACTTTACTCACCGCTGACATTCCAGGCTCCTTCCACTTGAAAGGCTGCTGATGCTGCTCCGAATTTAAACCATGATGGGAACTGGACATTACTACCACACGAGTGACTCACTGAAGCCCTAGTGTGAAAAATATCTATTTATAAAACCATTTCTGCCTGTCTAGCCTTATCCAAATTATGTTGGGGTCGGCTTCTAGTATGACTGAATATCTGCTGTTTTTATACATTTTCTTTTCAAAACTTTTTAATTTCAGTCCGTTTTATTAAAACAAAAACTAGAAGAGACATGATGTAGCGACAACTATGGCGCCACAAAAGAACTAATCTTGCACCGCGCAAACAAAGTTCTCCGCACAGTTTGAATATATACGACAGCCTGAAATCAACTCTCGGTCAGTTGCCCACCAGACCATAAGAACTGTCTGGTCTTCTCCCTTTTCAGCGGAGGACTTTACTCTCTGTTCCGTATACTATACCTCTAAGCTGGAGACCTGGTGACCTTCGACAATGAACGCAGCCTTCGTGCAGCTACTACTACGTGATGACATCATCACCAAAAAAAAAACCCACACACACAAAGAACAAACTTTTTCGAATGTTATTAATAAATTAATATTGGGAATACGTACCAAAGAACAAGTGCTGTTAGCCACAACATATTATCTGTCACTAAGCGCTTACCAAATCCTGCATGCTTTTTATATGAGACCCAAACATGCTGCAAACAATTTGTGACTTTGGTGTTTTTCATAAATGTTCATTTTTTGTAGCGAGTTTTTTTTTTCAGTGAGTAAATATCATCCAGGTGACATCCCTCGCCCTTAGGCGGAATGGAAGATAGTGTCAGACATTTACTGTTTAAAAACCCCATTCCGTTCCTTCGTTGCCTTTCATACCGGGGCCGAGCCTTCCTTTCAGAAGCAGACTCTTGGCTCCAGTAGGCTTCGACCCTGGATGATTTATTTGAGGCTCCTGTCGCGCCGGGCCCTGGTACAGGCCATTGTCCGGAGCGAAGAAGATTGGCAGGCGGTCACCTCCGCGTGCGAAGCAGTAATGCTAGCAAAGGAGGCATCCGCACGCATGAGGGAACAGCCCTCACGCCCCAGCCGCTGGGATCCCGACCCCGATTCCCAGCCACCGTAGGCGTATTTTTTAATTGAGACAGCATCCTCACTTTCTGGTTTACAGACACTGTTGTTTCAGGAGGTTCCTGTTTCGGATTTGCCGGAAAGAAACGCACGAGTGTACCCATTGATCGTGCAGATCGCCCAGAAGTCATGGTGGAGCTTACAGACCACCGTAGGCTTCAGTTTTCCCCACAGCCTAGGGTCGTGTTGTGTGGGTGGACTTTGATAATCCCATACAAAAAAAAAATTGGTTAATGTGGCGGCAATACCACGCCAGACTGCTGAATGAATAATAAGGAACTTTGGCTATAAGGTACTATCGAACTGATCTGATGATAGAGCCGGAAGGTGGCAGGTAGACACGGGAACTTCATAATAAAACAATGTATCCTAGCAGGGTTTGGGTTAATTGGAATTTTCATGAAAAAGCTATAAGTGCATTGCAACTAAAAAAGAGTGAAATAAAACTCTTTTTACAAAAAAAATATAAAAATAACCGACCTCACTAAAAAAAAAACAAAACCATCAAATTAATAATTAATTTCGGATGTCAGTGTTAAATAAGAAAAAAGCAATGCTGAGAAACAACAACTTAAAAAAAATAAAGTTATTTTGATCGTTTTAGTGTTTATTTTTTAATTGAGTCGGTTTTTTTTTATATTTACTTAGTCAGTTTTCGTAAAGTCGTATCGCATTCGCAAGTAACCAGTGCTTGGCAATGGTGACTTGGAGATAATATTGACTGCCTTAAACATTAAGTCATAAATAATGATAACTGTCGATCAAAGATAGGAAGGTAGGGAGGTGCAAGAATATTTTTAGGTATTTTGACTATCGAATCTGCTGCTAATTAAATGCTCGCGTAACAGTAAAAAAATATCCCAAACTAACATACACCCTAGCCAAATTGATAATCTACAATCGTTGACGCTAGTAGAAAACGACGGAAAATGACGTCATCTCAACGCTCAGTCACGTGGTCAGAACAAAAGATTCGGGGGCGTGGCTAAATCGAGGCGTTCGACGCAAAAGAAACGTTTGTAACTTGGCTAGTGGCGCAAAAGAAACGTTTGTAACTTGGCTAGTGGAGCTGGGATAAAACGTATCCCATGTGCTATTCTCCATAATATTTAAAAGTAAGAAAGAAATAAAAACAGTAAAGAAAGAAAATAAAGAAAACATATTTAGCACACATAGAAACAAACAGTGCGGAAAAGATGCTGAGGAATTTGGTATGTCCTAAAGCCAAACATTCAAAGGTATACGTGATATCCATAATAGGGTAGTTTCTAGGGTCAAAATAATTACGTTTTATTTAGTCCGTATTTTAGATTATAAAAAAAATATTGGACACCTATTTTTTCTTTTTTCGATTAACCTCTAGAGCCCCAGCGGCACAAAAACGAACAAAAAATAACAAAGATATAGCCCAAAGTTACGTGTGACGTCACCCCGTGTGAAAAAATGCAGCACGGCGTGACGTTACACGTAACTTTAATCTTTGTCATTTTTGGTTTAATTTTTAAAATAAAAAAATATCCTTTATTTTTGAATAATCTAAAAGACGAACCAATTATATTTTTTACGGCAACTAGCTTATTCGCACTGGGCCTTTGTGGTGAATTACGGTCCATTACATCTCCTAAATAGGCGGCTATGGTAACATTATAAAGCCGATGGCAGGTAAAAGCTGAAAATAAACTTTCCTTCAAGCGTAAAATTCGAAACTACTTGAAATCCTTTCTCTCAAGGTTTCTTCCTTTAAGGCTAGAGTGAATAGGCTATTAATAATCTAGTGTGCCAAAGATTGCATCACTGCTTACCATCAGGTGGGATCGCAGTCAAGCACGGGTATATATCATTAAAAAAAAACCTTAGTTCGGTCTTCTTCATAATTGTTATATTTCAAGTTTTGTTAATGATTTGATATTTGTCATAGTATTTATTAGTTTATAATTTTAGCTTAGAAAGATATGCGTTTTATTATTACAAATAACTTATTTTATTTTTTCTGTTTGAAATAAGTATCTGTTATTTGTTTGTCTATTGTGCAAACCTACCACGGTGCTGTCTTTTTAACCCAAAGGCTGACTGGGAGAGAACGCCTTGTTGCATTAGGTCCGCCTATGTACCACTACTGTACATGAAGTTTAAATAAATAAATGGTCAGTATGGAACTGCAGAAGACCAACACTTAACAAATATCTGATAGGATTACTTTAATCGAATCTTTATTTACAGCCCATAAAAGTGCATGCGATGATAATAACGTATTAATAATTAATGTTGTGGGGTGGAACAAACACGTGAGAGATGCTCATTGGCGGGCTAGGCAGGCGTATCACAGGGCCTCAAGTCTGCTATTACAATAGTGTCAGAATGGTCTATCATTGATGTCATAATTGTCGATTTTGACCAGTTTGGTAACCTACTAATATAATGGTGTCATTATGACTTTCCAACGGTCAACCACTGACACTCCATTGAAAAAAGTGGCTTAAAATGGTAATCTCGTACATAATTACAAATGAATATTTGACATTTGCGGTAATCTGCTAAAACTTTGACAGTTTATTTGATCAGTGTTTGCCCATTAGAACGTTATTATGCAGTTATTGGTTTTAATATGCTCGAAATTATCATTCTACCGCAATTCTGTTACAAAACCATTGACCGATCAATGATTTAGCAGATTACAAACTTTTAGCAAAATGACAATGGAATCGTGTTGGAATGACAAATTTATAAAAATAGCAGACTTGGGGCCCAGATAACTAAAATACGGGAAACTTGATAGTGAAAGAAAGAAAGAAAGAAAGAAAAAACTTTTATTCGTACCTCACACATACAGAAGAATCCGATAATATAAATAATAGGAAACACTTTAAAATCTGTGCAAGGCCAAAAGGGCGCCTAACTCAGCATATGCTGCGATATTTAAAAAGATAAATAACGCAGCGCTGGTATTCTGTTAGGGCCCGCGGTGATGCCACGGTCACATTCACGGAGGTTCAATATAATTAATATTGGTATCGAAACAAAAAAAAATAAAAATAAAATAAAATAATAAATAATTAAATACGAACATTGTAAAACACGCATTGGGCAAATAATAAATAAATAACATTGGTAAATAGGTATTAATATTAATATATATTATAACATTGGTAATTGGTGATAGTGGGCCTATTTATGACGACATGTATCTCACACGTAAAATCTTTAAGTCTAGACTCAAGTACGGTCAGAACCACCAAGACCAACTTCGAATGGATACGCCAGCCTCACATATTAAGGGAAAAAAACTTTCGTGCTTTCTGGAAGGGCACTAAGAAATTGAATGGAAAATTGAGTTTACCAGTTAGTGTGGATCATTGCAGTGAGCCTATAGACATAGCTAACCTTTTAAAACCCTTTTAGGGTTAAGTCATCTCTAGATACAGATGCTGCGACCGCGAGTGGTGAGACCGTGATTGTCAGTGAGAAACCAATTGGTTTTACTACCAGGGATGTTAAAAAAATCATCCGAAACATGAAAAGAGGCAAATCTCCTGGCAGTGACGGGCTCAGCATTGAGTATTTACACGCGGGTAGCCACTTGTTTAGAGTTTTAGCTATGTTATTTACATTCTGCATACGACACTCATATTTACCCTCTAAAATGATGGAAACCATTGTTGTGCCTATGACAAAGAATGTCACTGGGTATGCGACTGATAAGAATAATTATAGACCTATCTCTTTAGCCACTGTAATGGCGAAGGTCTTTGATGGGTTGTTGGATGCGCAGCTCAGCAAGTACACCTCTCTGCATGACGCACAGTTTGGGTTTCATGATGTCGACTGAGAGTGCTATTTTGACATTACAGCACACGGTCTCATGTTACGTTAGTCGAAGCACACCCATCTACGCATGCTTTCTTGACGTGTCAAAGGCTTTCGACCTTGTTGATTATAATAAGCTCTGGGCTAGCCTTGGGGAGATTGGGGCTCCCGCTGAACGAATAAATATATTTTCTTTTTGGTACAGACATCAGAAAAACATGGTTAAGTGGGGAAATGTTTATTCAGACGAATATAAACTAGATTATGGCGTGAGGCAGGGGGGGCTAAACTCTCCAAGACTTTTTACGAGTATATTTATGTTAAACAGCTGATTGGTGAGCTCAGCAACAGCCATGTTAAAGCCTATATACCTATATATTGAAAATTATTTTACACTTTTTAGTTTGATATGCTGTGAAAGCGTGTTTTTTTAGTTTTTTTAAACTATATTTTTATTTTTCACTAAAAAAAACGGATTATTGTATTGTCATCAGTCTTTGATGGGTGTGCAAAGTTTGAAGAAAATCTGATCGCCCAAAGTTGGTCAAAATCGAGCTCGAAGGCGTTAGTTACAAACATACAGGTGAAGCTAATATAAGCGTGTTAAAAAAGGTCACGGAAGGTCATAGCGGGGCTATTAGGCACCAGCAAACCGCTGGGTGCAAGTTCAAAACTACCCCTCAGTCGTCTGGATGGTCCGGTGACTATGTATTTTTGGTAACTTATCAAGCTTATAACTTTGTAATTTTTCATGATACAATTATGAAATTTTGCACATAGATTCTTTACAGAAAAGTACTAGACACGTGTTTCGGGTTTCACATATATATTAAAACTAGTGTTATATACTTTGTACAAGAATTGTTGTCAATAGTAACAACAATATTGCCAAAACTGATCTTGACCGCTCGGCGTCAGAGTGGGGATCGCTTTGCGCATTCCATACATTGGCGTGCCAATCGTCGTCGTTGTTACATACATGCAGCAGCGCAGGGAGCGAATCATGAGTGACGTCTATGACGCGATGGCGCGGCGAGCCAATCACTGACACTCCTCGCCCCCGCGTCTCACTTCGCACCTCTAAAGAGACCGAATATTTGACTTCTGCGCAGCTTGAAGCCGGCGCTGAAGATCCGTGGCGGCAATTGTACCTACGCTATCAATGCTTGTTACTCCGATAAGTACTATAATATTGACAATCCTATTACTGTCTATGACGAATCTAGCAAGTTAAATAGGTACATGGGCCTATTATTAGTAATGTGAACCAATTACCTATTGTCATATCGCTAGATACTTTTAGTAAGAAGACTTTTAGTAACAAGAATATTCGACATCTACCGGGATTTCGTGAAATTCCTGATATCCTCATTTCCCTGCGAGTTGCGACATATACTTATAACACATTTTTGGCAAAATGATTTGCACGCCAATTGAATCAAAAGGTATATTATTATTTTTAATTAATTATAATTAAGTATATTATAATTTTTGTTGTTTTCTTATTGAAATAGTAGGTATTTCCTGCTCGTTTCTTACACCTAGGGTGCTATGAGCGCAATACATTGAATTAACAATCCAATGTATTACATTGGATTGTTAATTCAATGTATTGCGCTCACGACTCGTCGCTGTGCCAGCGCTGCGCTTTCTTAGAGAATAGCACCCCTAATCGTGTTCATCGACTTGGTAGTCCATTAAGTATTTATGTGTCAGACGCCATACGCCTAAATACTAGAAACGCGTTTATGTGTGCGCACAAAATAAGAATTTGCGCGTCCAGCCACAGGCCTATACCACAAAACAGATAAGTACAGAAGACGATCTACATACAAAGCTCGCTCGAGCAACGCACGCATAGACACCGCTCGCAGATACGATATCGCAGCTCAATCGCCCGGTCGCACTAGTACAGTTCGGCACAACGCGCTGACCCTAGTGCGATCGCTTATCATGCCTACGCTGCTGTTGCCACCTCCAGGAAACCATCAGGTACGTCGCAACCTAAGCGACAAGCGAAAATAGGGGACAAAGAGACATCGGGTTCTCAACCTACCCAGACTGCGGTCCGCAGCTCCTTGCTAAAAACGGGCCGAGTTGATGAAGAGGGTTTCACTCGAGTTGAAAAGAAGAAGAAGAAGAAGGCCTGTTCCCGGAACCTGTGCGGTATCGCACCGACTGGACCAAATATGCTGCTGCGTCCTGCTGTGCCTACGACGCAGCTGTATATTTCGCGTCTGCATTGCCCTACGAAGATTGAGGAAGTTGTGGAGTATATAAAGATAAAGAGCAACTGGACTCTGAGGGTCGAAAGGCAGGATTCTCGCCACGACACCAACTTCAAGTCGTTCGTGATACGAGTTCCAACCCACCATCTGGAGACCTTTTTGAGAGAGGACTTTTGGCCGAAAGGTGTCGTGTATCGGGCCACGCTCAGTGTAGGGTCCCGTAATTTCCTGTCCGTCACAATAAGTACCCACTTACGTGTTTAAAAATATGCTTGCATATACGATTATACTACAAACTTAGTCCAGAAATTATTTTGTAGAACACTTTTTGTCTTTTTTGTACAAAAACTGTTCTTTCCATCAAGTTCAAAATAATTTTCCCAGAAAGTCCTTATAAAGTACTACTTTTCAGATTTTTTTCATATTTTCTAAACTTATGGTTCAAAAGTTAGAGGGGGGAGGACACATTGTTTTTTTACTTTTGGAGCGATTATTTCCGAAATTATTGACATTATAAAAAAATGATTTTAGTAAACCCCTATTCAATTTTAATTTTAAAATACCTATCCAACAATATATCACACGTTAAGGTTGAAATTAAAAAAAAATCACTTCCCACTTTACATATAGGGCGGCTACCCTAATAAAACATTTTTTTCCAATTTTTATTTTACCACTTTGTCTGCGTGATTGATATACATATTGGTACCAAATTTCAGCTTTCTAGTGCTAACGGTCACAGAGATTAAGCCAGAACGGACAGACGGACAGACAGACATGGCGAAATTATAAGGGTTCCTAGTTGACTACGGAACCCTAAAAAGTGAAGTAATACATGAGATTGACTTCTGTACATTTCTTATATATGTTCCAGTATATACGTTTCATCTCTAGTGTATTATGTCAAAGCGCGAAGGTTCGTGCGTGAGGATGCACGTAAATTGCGACCCCAGTATAAATCTCTTGTGCAAAGTCTTGGCGTATGCCTATTGTTAGTTTATTTATAACATGCCTCCATCCTCTGTGGAGGCACCGAACGCTGATTTAAAGATTATAAATCGTAATCTTTTTGAATATCTCTTTAAGAAAAGATAGCGTTGGTTTTAAAGATAGTGGATTGAGTTCGCAGTCACTCTTATCATGGATTGGATTCAGGCAGCCGTGTTATGGTGAGAGAAATTATGTTTATTACGATAATATAATTTTAAAAATAATAAAATTAAATTCTTGTGGCTGGATCAAGGGCTTGATTCAGAAAGTGGTACTCCTGGACACGGCTCGTATAGTCAAGAGGTTCCTTTCCCTGAGGCCCTGACCGCCGGTAGCTTGGACCCTGTTCCTGATACCGGTGGGATACTATTTTGTTTATATTTTTAAATGTTTTTTTTTTATTTAAATATTTAAAAATATAATTTATATGTATTATTAAAATTTCATAACATTATTTTAATAATATCTAATATTATTAAAATTTAAAAAATAACTTATTTATATACTTTTATTAAACATTCGGATATACTCACAGTTGCAACGTACAGACATTCTCTAAACACACATATACAATAGCCTTGATTACGCTATCATGCACACAAACAAGGTAATCTATTGTGTTTATATTTGTATTCCCTATTAGGGTACTAAATGTAACATATGATAATATTTATAATAATAAAAAAAAACTAACATGAAGTGTAAACGTAAGAGCCTGGTTCTCACAACACATACAATCCTAGTGCGAGTTCCAGGAATTCAACCCACAAATGTATGTTTTTTAGTTAAATATTTTTAACTTTGGGGGAGATAATGTTTATGGGTGTGTAATGTCAAGGTTCACTGAGAGTTCGACTTTACTTCCACTGAATGTGTTCTACGGTGTGTTGGGGTGAAGATTAATTGAAACGACTATTTGCGACTACGGTTTATTCGCGACTAAATTATATTGTCTATGCATCACGGGCGCAGCCGTGCGTCATAATAATATTGCTGAATTAGCATGTACATTGTGTCCCTACATAACAATAAAGTGTCAAAATTGTCTATACGCATGTAGGTGTGTGTGTTTGATACTCATTCACGCTCTAACAGTTGAACGAATTTGGATAAAATTCACATAAGTAACATAGGGTGCAATTTAGCTTCACTTTTCTTGGACTGACCGACATTTGACTATTCAAAAGTGCCTGCAAATGGTCTATATGAAATAAATGCTTTGATGTTTTTTATCCTGGGTGAAGTTCCTTTTGATAATTTTGTCCTTTCACATGAGCGAAACCGGCGACAGAGGCATGTATTATACAGGTCTTATCATCACGGAATTTATACACATATAGAATATATCATTACATAACAAAGAAGTAACACAACTTACACACAAACCTAAATCTAAGGGTTATACTTTACCGGGACAGCGTGGCCCAACTGGTCGCGACACCATGATGTCCCGGCTGCAGAGACCAAAGTCGCCACACGTCCGGTCAGTAGCCGGATTAACGTAATGAAAACCGTAACAATATCGTAGCGATTTAGTCGTTTAGACCATTTCCGTATTCACATCCATCCCCATCGAGTTTGAACGACACCAATTTTAAAGTCGTTTGAAATTCGTCGATTTAAAAAAATCTGTATTACATTATCCTGGTAGGCTAGGCCTACATTATTTATGTACTAAACTGGAAATAAGTCGATAGATCGTGAATACCGCTTTTGGATAGGATTTCGATCGAACGACTATAAAACTTCAACGATATTTGGCTTGTTTGATTTTACGTGAATCAGGCTACTGGTCGCGCCACCAAATTGGTTGCGCAACCAAACGGACACCAGGTGAGTAACTTTCTATAAAGCTGTATACATTTTGTTGGTAGCGGCTACTGGTTGGGCCGACATGGTGTCGCAATGAAATATAGCCCTATAGGTACATTAATGGCGGTCTTATCGTTAACAGAGATATCAACCAGACCACCTTAGAATTAACTGTAAGAACTTAAAAATATATGGGGTAGTCTGCAGTGTGGGTAATATAATATCATTATCATAATCATCAGCCTTTTTAATGTTCCCACTGCTGGGACTCAGGTCTCCTCTCTAGGAGAGGGAATGGGTCGTAATCAACCACGCGGACCGAGTGCGGGTTGGTGAATGTCACATGTCTTCGAATTTTTGGTTCTAAGACATGACGGTTTCCTCACGATGTTTTCCTTCACCGTTTTGAGAGCAGTGGTAATAAAATAAATTACACAAAGTAATGTGCCTGGCTGGGTTTGACCCCGCGACCTACAACTCGTAAGTCGGGGCCGTAACCACTCGGTGACTGCTTCAAATAATATAATATTCCACAACTATCACACAACGCCGTCTAGCCCCAAGCTAAGCAGAGCTTGTGTTATGAGTACTAGACAACTGATAAACATTTTAGCTTCACTTTTCTTGGACTGACCGACATTTGACTATTCAAAAGTGCCTGTAAATGGTCTATTTGAAATAAATGCTTTGAATTTGAATTTGAATTTGACATACTTAGATACCTATATATTTCTAAATACACTCCTAACAAATGATCTAATCAAACATATAGATAACCATATATATGATATATAATAATCAAACCAAAACATAGAGATACAATTATTGATTTATATTTGTTTGTTTGTTTTGGTATTTCTGTAAGTAAGGTCAACTAGTCGAAGACCGATACTTTATTAAAAAAATATTTCATTGGGCATTTTTTGCTATTTCTATAATATATTAGGAAAGTTTTATTAAACTAGGTTATTAAATATTTAGTCTCAATAGAACTGAACTTTTTTTTTATGGTGGGAAAAAATAATGCATTGATATCCCCCGCTCTTGGGCGGAGCGCGAGATAGTGTCAGACTCTTACTGACTAAAAGACCCATCCCGTTCCTTCTAGCTTTCATACCGGGGCTCGAGCGCCCTTTCGGATCACTCTGGTCTTAGTAGGCTTCGACCCGGCTGGGTCCCTGCTGTTGCTGACAACTCCTTAAGGCGCGCGGGAACAGTGCGCGCCGTTGACGACTTGGGCTTGGTCCGGACAGTTACCGGACGGCCGGACAGCGAGCTACCCATTGCTCACTGTCCGCAAGCCCGCGCAATAGAACTGAACTGTCTGTGCCAATTTCTTAACATGTGTAAGCTACTCGCTTACACTACTGTCTCGGCCAAGCAACATTATACTGTCTCGCCATTTTACTCGATACGTGTGATGAAGGCATTACAGTGGCCCCGAAACGTAAAAGGTAACGGAGGAAAACAGGTCAAAAATCGGCCAAGTGCGAGTTGGACTCGCCCATGAAGGGTTTCGTAGCAGCAAGTAACATAATATAAAAGTTCTTGTAGTTCGTTGTAACTTTGATCGATGTTTTAATAATGGTGTATTTTTTTTTTATTTGTTACGTATTAAAAAAAACTACTTACTAGATCTCGTTCAAACCAATTATCGTTGGTAGCTTGCATGGTAATAGACATCATATATTTTAGATTTATCATTCTCTTATTTAAGAAGTTACAGGGGGGCGGGGGGCACATTTTACCACTTTGGAAGTGTCTCTCGTGTAAACTATTCAAGTTATAAAAAAATGATATTAGAAACCTCAATATCATTTTTGAAGACCTATCTATAGATACCCCAAAAAAAAGATATCGAGTTTCATTTCTAAGTATGAGGAGTGAGGACCCCCAAAAGTTATTGTTTTTTTTCTATTTTTGTGTGAAAATCTTAATGCGGTTCACAGAATACATCTACATACTAAGTTTCAACAGTATAGCTCTTATAGTTTTGGAAAAAAATGGCTGTGACACACGGACGGGCAGACATGACGAATCTATAAGGGTTCCGTTTTTTTGCCATTTAGCTACGGAACCCTAAAAAGTCGTCGTAACAAGTCCGGCGCTCGGAATTGTTACTACGACTTTTTAATCTGTGTTATTGTGTCACCCAAGTGAAATAAATTGTTTGATTACTATGTAGCAGCTGTCCCCCGCGGTTTGATCCGTGTCTATGGTTACTCTCCAGTCCCGTGGATCGTAACATGAAGTTATGACTCGATAAATGGGCTCATCATCATCATTTCAGCCGATAGACGTCCACTGTTGGACATAGGCTTCCCCAAGTGTCGCCAATATGAATGATCCTGTGCGTTCCGCATCCTTTGGACTCCCACAACATTCACCAGGTCAACGGCTCACTTTGTAGGAGGCCTTACAACGCTGCGTCTTCCGGTACGCGGGCGTCCAGAACCTTTCGGCCCCAACAGCCAAAAAAATACAAAAAGATTTTGAGTAAATGGGCTATTCCACACAAAAACACATGCATTACCTACCGTTGCTTTCGTACATATGACGAATTACATAAAAAGTATAAATTACTAGCTTTTGCCCGCGCAACTTCGCTCTTCCCTACTCCACCCTACTATACCATACTCTACCCTACTGTACCCTACTCTACCCTACTCTACCTACTCTACCCTACTCTACCCTACTCTACCCTACTGTACCCTACTGTACCCTACTCTACCCTACTCCCCCCCCACCCCCACAGGCAACTCCTAGAGGCGCGTTACCCATTGCTCGCCGTCCGCAAGCCTGCGCCTACGGAGAAGTTGACCTATGGTCCCAGTAGGCTCCGGCCCGGCTGGGCCCCCAACGGGTAATAAACTGATGCGCTGCTTATCTTTCTCTCAAAGCTCTCGAGGGAATGCGGTCTTAAACCTTGATTGAAGGCGGGTGTGTCTCTATCTGCAGCTCTGCACACAAGTTAATCAACAATGTATGTGAGAGATCGGTTATCTTAAGCTAGTCTTATCACAATAATTCACAGGCTACATTTGACGAACATCTGTTAAGCTGTATTTTTTGTGATAAGATTACTATCTAACCTGTAAACAGTGGTGACCCCGATTTACGAGTTGTCGCGGGTTCAATTATTTTTTTCTGACATGATAGTAAGGTAATGCCTGTGATATAATCAAATCATACTAACATAGTAGCATAGTCGGCCTTAATATGGTGGAACTCCAGCCTCCTTTTTAGGGTTCCGTAGTCAACTAGGAGCCCTTATAGTTTGCTTTGCCTTATAGTTTTTTTTTAAAGCTGAAATTTGGTACCAATATGTATATCAATCACGCCGACAAAGTGGTAAAATAAAAATTGGAAAAAAATGTTTTATTAGGGTAGCCCCCCTATATGTAAAGTGGGAAGTGATTTTTTTTTAATTTCATTCCTAACGTGTGATATATCGTTGAATAGGTATTTAAAAATGAATAGGGGTTTACAGAAATAATTTTTTGATAATGTCAATAATTTCGGAAATAATCGCTCCAAAAGTAAAAAACAATGTGTCCCCCCCTTTAACTTTTGAACCATAAGTTTAGAAAATATGAAAAAAAATCTGAAAAGTAGAACTTTATAAGGACTCTCTAGGAAAATTATTTTGAACTTGATGGAAAGAACAGTTTTTGTACAAAAAAGACAAAAGGGTTCTACAAAATAATTTCTGGACTAAAGTTTCTGGTCTGTTTATGCAAGCATTTTTTTAACCTCATAAGTGGGTACACTTATTGTGATGGACGGAAAACTACGGAACCCTACACTGAGCGTGGTCCGACATGCTCTTGGCCGGTTTTTTAGGAAAGAGAATTGGCAGTAATCCACCACGCGGGCCCAGTGCGGGTTGGCGAAAGTCACATGTCTTCGAATTTTTGTTTCTAGGACATGCCGGTTTCCTTACGATGTTTTCCTTCAGTTTTGAAAGCAGTGGTGAAAAAATAAATTACACAAAGTAATGCGCCTGGCTGGGTTTGAACCCGCGACCTACAACTCGTAAGTTGGAGCCTTTACCACTCGACCACCACTACTCTCTATAAAAAGTATCTTATGTCCTATTACAGGAGATGGTATACAATGTGTCAATTTTCATCAAAGAACCGTAAAGCCATTTGAGTGGTAAGGAGTAACAAACATACATCCATACAAACTTTCACCTGTATAATATTGATATCATGCTATCATCCTTGATAACCGTGATGTGATATGATTATTAACATATCTGTGTCAACGGCTTATCGTTGAGAATATTGCACATATACAAATAACAACATAATCTAGAGATTATGTAAGTTATGAATGAGAAGAAAGTACTTTTTTTTTTCAATGGGAAACATCATCTTATGACAACCCCCGCTCTTGGGCGGAGCGGGAGATAGTGTCAGACTCTTACTGACTAAAAAACCCATCCCGTTCCTTCAAGCCTCCATACCGGGGCTCGAGCGCCCTTTCGGATAACCCTGGCCCCAGTAGGCTTCGACCCGGCTGGGCCCCTGCTGTTGCTGACAACTCCTTGAGGCGCGCGGGAACAGCGCGCGCCGTCGACGACTTGGGCTTGGTCCGGACAGTTACCGGACGGCCGGACAGCGAGCTACCCATTGCTTACTGTCCGCAAGCCCGCGCCTACGGTGGGCATAGATATCCTTGATAAGCGTGATGTGATATGATTATTATCATATCTGTGTCAACGGCTTATCGTTCAGACAATTGCACATATACAAATAACAACATAATCTAGAGATTATGTAAGTTATGCATGAGAAGAAAGTACTTGAAAAATCTTAAATCGTACTTGTATGCAAATGCGCAGTATTTTAGATAGATAGATAGATAAATTCTTTATTGTACACCAAAAATAAAGCAATTAAATAAGTAACTTAAAATTAATAGGGTGCCACAATGGGCGGTCTTATCGCTAAAAGCGATTTTTTACAGACAACCTATGGATGGATTTGACAGTGGAGAAAAAGATACGCAGGTAGTTCGTGGTTTACTATTTACATATCTAGCAAATTACATATATTACAAACAATATTATATATATAGATATAATTTTATAAGCAGAGAAATACTGTACTTAATGACAATTTAACATTCAGGAGGAAAGGTTGTGTTCTTTGACCTCATTTTTAAAAGTTGAGAGTGTTTGAGCTTGCCTTACCGACACGGGCAAAGCATTCCACAGCCGCACAGCCTGAACTGTAAACGACTTATCATAAAAGTTGGTGGAGCGACTTGGCATCTCTAACCTCAAGTTTTTCGATGACCTAAGTAATAAGTGTGTCATGAAGGAACTTGAAACGTTCTTTAAGATAAGCGAGGGTTTTAGGATTGAACAGAACACTGTATAGCAGATATATATATAATAATATTCCACAACTATCACACAACGCCGTCTAGTCCCAAGCTAAGCAGAGCTTGTGTTATGGGTACTTGACAACTGATAAACATACTATATATTTCTAAATACACACATATCATAGATAAATTATACCCAGACACAGAACAAATGATTATGCTCATCACACAATTATTTGTCCTGGGTGGGAATCGAACCCACGACCTTCGGCATAGCAGTCAGGGTCACTAACCATAAGACCAACAGGCCTGTCGAACAAAAAAAAGTTACTAAAAACAAACCTTCAATATTCCGTTGTTCTATCTAACACATTTCAACTCTGTATTTTTCTATGCAGTTCGCTCCCCTCTGCTATTGTACTATCGCTTGCTTCGCATAGACTTCATAATGTTTTGAAGGTTCAATTTAAATATTTTTATTTTTGCATGAAGATCGAAGACTTCATAATATTTTGAAGGTTTTTTTTTTTTTTCGATGGTAAAAATCATCTTATGACAACCCCCGCTCTTGGGCGGAGCGGGAGATAGTGTCAGACTCTTACTGACTAAAAAACCCATCCCGTTCCTTCTAGCCTTCGTACCGGGGCTCGAGCGCCCTTTCGGATAACCCTGGCCCCAGTAGGCTTCGACCCGGCTGGGCCCCTGCTGTTGCTGACAACTCCTTGAGGCGCGCGGGAACAGCGCGCGCCGTCGACGACTTTGGTTTGGTCCGGACGGATACCGGACGGCCGGACAGCGAGCTACCCATTGCTCACTGTCCGCAAGCCCGCGCCTACGGTGGCTGGAAATCGGGATCGGAATCCCGGTGGCGGCGGCGAGAGCGCCGTTGTCTGATGCGGTCGGCCTCCTCCTTAGCGAGCATTACTGCTTCGCAGAAGTCGGCGACCGCCTGCCACTCCTCCTCGCTCCGGAATATTTTGAAGGTTCAATTTAAATATTTTTATTTTTGCATGAAGATCTGATGATACATTTTTAAAAGTCATAGAACAAAAGTTGTTGTTTGTGATGTTAGTAACATAGTCTTGAAAGATTGCCATTATTTTACAAATACTAGTATAATAATGAAAGACGAATAAGTATGATGCTTTAACCGGTACCAATGACATCAGCAATATGTACTGGATTATGCTTTTAATATCTCTTCGCGAGTAATTGGTCAACTCGGACTGCATACCTATGTGGTACGAGTTGCGGAAAATAAAAATAAATTATATTTTCATTGGTCAACTCGTCCCACGTCACTATCACAATGAGAAAAAGTACAATCAGCAGAAAAGCGTTGGCGTGGAAATAATAAGAAAGTTACGAATTTGCTATACAACAGTAAACAATCATCATAAAGATAATTAGTCAACATTTATAAAGATAATTAATAATTAACAATTTTATCTTCTAGTTAAGAGGACTACAGTACCTAAAACGCTATAGCTACTTTCGGACAGCATACAAAAGAAAGAGATGAGTAAAGACACAAAGCTTGCAAAGAAGAACCATTTTGGCGATTTACTAATAATATAATCTACAGATTCGATCATAAAACTAAAAAGAAAAACTTTACTTGTAGAATAATCTAACAAACAATCAAAATTATTGCCTATACACATATTAGTCCTGATTTGAATCGATAAGAATAATTTTTAGAGACATCTTCTTGTTTTTGTCTGTTGTACTAAATTGAAAGAAGACGGATGAAAGCACGATCAGGCACCTTTGTAAAACAAGACCGGCGGACAGTTCACGCTACGATGGAGTTTCTCACTTTCCGTCAGTGAAGGAGGAAGTTCGTTGTATGTACTGCAATAAACTAAATTGATTGTTTTGAACACATCTAAACAAAATTAGTTTTAAAATGCGAAACCTGAAACACGTGTCTAGTATTTTTATGTAAAGAATCTATGTACAAAATTTCATAACTGTATCATAAAAAATCACAAAGTTATAAGCTAGTTATGTCAGCAAAAATACACAGTCACTGGGCCATCCAAGCGACTGAGAGATTGTTTTGCATTTGCGTCCAGCTGCTTGCTGCCGCCTAATGCCCGCAATGACTTGCCGTGACCTGCGGCCGTATTATGACATCTTAAAACCATCATGTTTTCTGTGTGAGAAAAGGATAGTGCTATTCGTCCTGTATAGCTCCGTTTCCTTTTCACACCGAAAACATGATGGTTTTAAGAGGTCATAATACGGACACTGTGCTGTACTCAGTGCCGGTGGTGTTCAACTTGCGAGTACCGTTTAAAATATTTTTGGGAACTTAACTACTATTACGATTCTCTGGTAATATTTCTGCTGTTAGCACATTTCCAATCTGAAATATATGCTTGATTGACAGTTAAAACCTTTGCTAGCATCTGTAACTATGTAACGAATTAGAATTGGATCGATTTACCATCAATTAAAACCTATGTTCATGCAAAAAAGTCGGATTTTTTAACCCTTCAATTGTGAACGCTAACTTAGTAAAAAAAACCGGCCAAGTGCGAGTCGGACTCGCCCATGAAGGGTTCCGTAGCAGCAAGTAACATAATATAAAAGTTCTTGTAATGTGTAGTAACTTTGATCGATGTTTTAATAATAGTGTATTTTTTTCGATTTAAGACGCATTAAAAAAAAACTACTTACTAGATTTCGTTCAAACCAATTTTCGTTGGTAGTTTTTATAGTAATGTACATCATATATTTTTTTTAGTTTTATCATTCTCGTATTTTAGAAGTTAGAGGGGGGGGACACACATTTTACCACTTTGGAAGTGTCTCGCACGCAAACTATTCAGTTTAGAAAAAAATGATATTAGAAACCTCAGTATCATTTTGGAAGACCTATCCATAGATACCCCACACTCATGGGTTTGACGAAGAAAAAATTTTTGAGTTTCAGTTCTATGTATGGGGACCCCCAAAATATATTGTTTTTTTTCTATTTTTGTGTGAAAATCTTAATGCGGTTCACAGAATACATCTACTTACAAAGTTTCAAATGTATAGCTCTTATAGTTTCGGAAAAAAGTGGCTGTGACATACGGACGGACAGACAGACAGACAGACAGACAGACAGACAGACAGACAGACAGACAGACAGACAGACAGACAGACAGACATGACGAATCTATAAGGGTTCCGTTTTTTGCCATTTGGCTACGGAACCCTAAAAACATCAAATGTACGAGAATGACGTCATCTCAACGCTCAGTCATGTGGTCAGAAAGAAATTCGAAATGAAATGGTCGTAACTTATTGGCTAGGCATACTGTAGTCCTCTTAATATCAGTGTTCTATAGCCTAAGAAAAACCATCTTTTTTTATTTAATTTATTAAACCCCAAGGGAATGCCAGCGTTCGCGCCCCTATTGTCTTTCTATTGTGTCTGTAATTCCCACGATTGAAAGGTTAATTATCAAAAATATTTTTTTTATTAAAAAAAATAATAATAAAATAAAATAAAAAATAATCTTTAATTCGGATTAGTGACATCCATATGGGTTAGTAAACAATTGAAGAGAGAACTTATAACCTATGTTAGTAGCCTTCATGATATTTTGATTATTGAAATCAATGTAGTTTCTTATCTTAATAAAGTTAATTTAATTTTACCACCGTTAACAATTTTTATCGTTATTTTAGAATATAAAAGATATAAGAATCAGGAACCAATTGACGTTTAAATCTCCGTTATACAGCTCATATGATAATGATAAAACCACATAATCCTATATTAATGAAATAAAAAACAAATCAACAATATAACATTTATTACTACGCGCGATGCACTATATTTCCCGCGATATATTTTGTTGAAATATTGTGGGTATAGTGACAAAATTGGTTTTGTAACTACCATGGCACATTTTATAAAATATTTAGTTACGTACCTATATAACAATATTAACACACAAATACACTAGTATCAATATTTATTTTAATTATGGGTTATATTTATATAGATTATATTTATTTGTTTAAGTATACTTTATTTACCATCATCCGTGCGTCACTGCGGGGTGCCAGCTGAAAATCAGCGCTGGGTGTTTGACACCCAGCAATTGCTGAGTTGGTGACCCTTTCGGTTCAGGCACAGTCACTGCAACTTGTATTGTATTATTTTATGTTGTTGTATATTGTGTTGCTTGCGCCGAATAAATGCTATTCTATTCTATTCTACTATAATCTGTGTCACGAATTAAAAACCATGATTATATAATTTACATTTAAATTATCTATTTATACACTTAATATATCATAAACAAGACTCTATGCAAATAATATACGTAATATAAAATATACAAATCCTTAACAAAAACAGTAATACTTATAAATCAGGGATCTAGGAACTATCTGTAATTTAATTAACACTAGTTTTACCTCAATGTATACAAAGTTATAGAAGAGAAGTTGTTTTTAGGGTTTCTGTAACATTGTCCTGGGAGGTAGAGTCTGTCTAATAAGTTAACCGAATTGGAAATTTTGTATAATATTTAATCATTTAAAAAATACTTAACTATATTCGATACTTTTTATAAAGTTCTTCTGTTAGTAAACAATGATCTCTATCTCTTAATCAACCTTGATTATAGAACCCGTGTTGACTACATCAGATTTCATTAAATCCTAATAATTACCTAAGTCGTTTAACTTATTAGACAAACTAGCCAGTGTTTGACATATAACCCTGTATATGCTAAAAAAATGTTATAATAGATTTTCTACAATTTGGTCATGTAACTTCATCAGTTTATTAAAATTGCTAATTAGCGTTTTTACTCCACAGCGCGGTGCTAACCGCGTCATGGGGTGCCGAGGACCTGTCGTTTCCACCTGGGTTTAGGTTCGGAGCCGCCACCGCTGCCTATCAGGTCGAGGGCGCTTGCACTGAAGGCGGTAAGAAAAAGTTTTAAAATTACCTTCTAGCAAAAAGACCCATTGTCTGTATAGTAGATTTCCACATAGGTACATACTTTGGCACGAAGAATCGCCAAACTTAAGTGGCAATGGGCAGGGCACATTGCTCGCAGAACAGATGGGACCGAAAGGTTCTGGACTGGCGACCGCGTACCGGAAGACGCAGTGTCGGTCTTCCGACGCAGCGTCCTACAAGGTGAACCGATGACCTGGTGAAGGTTCCGGGAATCCGATGGATGGAGACCTATGAACAACAGTGGACGTCTATTTGCTAAAATGATGATGATGACATACATACTTTGGACCCTCATTTGAACCCCTTTGGGGAATGAATCTGGTTCACCAGCTACACCACTTTTACTTCACAATATCAGTGACTGAACTTTACTCGAAAAATCCCAGCAAAAAACCAGCCCTCTAGCCAAGTTACAACCGCTTCCTTTTGATTCCTTTGCGCCGAACGCCTCGAGTTGACCACGCCTCCAGTTCCTTTGTTCTGAACGCGTGACTAAGCGTTGAGATTACATCATTCCTGTGAAGTTTCCTACTAGCGTTAACAATTGCAGATTATCAACTTGGCTAGGCGTACTGGGGTTAGACGATTACCCATAACCCATTTTCACGCGTTATTAGGCAGAGGCGAGAGTACCTGGGACCGGTTCGTGCATGAAGATCCCAGCAGAGTTGCAGATCTCAGCAATGGAGATGTTGCCTGCGACTCCTACCACTTGTGGAAGAAGGACATCGAGTTAGCTGAGGAACTGGGGCTGCACTTCTACAGGTAATTTTATAAGAAGAACACTATGAATAATTCCTTTAGTCCGGGTTCCCCGGACTAAAGGAATTATTCATAGTCTTCTGTGAGTGTGTACTAGGGAAAAGGAAAGTGAGAGAAATGTACTAGGGAACCCGGACTACTTTTCTTGGGACGGAGAAAATAATGTCAAAAGAGTTTCTGGCACTGTCGTCTCCGAGAATTCAAAAGTGCCTATAAATAGTTTATTCGAAATAAACATTTTAGTTTTTGGGAAACTTCAAATAATTTCTGTCGCTCTGAGTGGGGCGAGAGGAAATTTCAGACTTACTGACTCCGGCACGTTGCCACATCTATACTAATATTATAAAGCGGAAGAGTTTGTTTGTTTGTTTGTTTGTTTGAACGCGCTAATCTCTGGAACTACTGGTCCGATTTGAATGATTCTTTCAGTGTTAGGTAGTCCATTTATCGAGGAAGGCTATAGGCTATGTATGTTTTTTTTCAAAATTAGGGATCCGTAATAAAATTTCTATTTTGTAACACAAGGTGTAAAATCGAAAACCTATTTTTGCGTGCGCTGCAAAAACTATTGACAATAGAACAAAATGATGTACTACGGGTTTGTAGATCCCATTAAGACCTACAAAAAAGTCCGCGGGAACATAGATCTAGCTATCATGGTTTAATCACAATAACCGATTTTGTGTTCAAAATAATTATTAAATCGTCTGAAGAAAAAAAACTACGTAAAATATGTATCGTAATATTAATCTTTATCGAAATTAAGCATTATGATATCAAGAGTATTTATGTAGAAGTAAAATACTTTTTGTTTCATCTCAATCGGATATTTCGTTTAAAAGTTATCACGTGTGTAAGATGTTAAGAGTTGGTACCTATTAATGAGTTATGGGCCATAGAATTTTTTATCAACATAAAATCCTGTAATAATCTTTTTCGAAATATATTTGGTGATGATTGTAAGTATAAGATCTTTGAAGAGTATAATAAATACATTTATGAACGCGGTAATCTTGGGAAATACTAATCTGATATGAAAACTGTTTAAATATTCAATAGTCCATTTATTGAGGGAGGCAATTATAGGCAATATTTTATCTCGGTATTTCCACGGAAACGAGAAAAACGCGGGTGAAACCGCGGGGCACAGCTAGTCGTTCATATATACGGTGCAGACTACAGAAAATATGATAGAGGTTAGAAAGGAAATACTTTCCAATTTGTACTACAACGAGTGTCGCCGCTTGTCTCCCACCCTTTAACTGCACTACAAGCAATAAACCAATACGTACGCGCATTATAGTTGAACTATGAGCATTGCCCTACATTGAAAAAACATGTTATCTTTCTTCTTTATTTCTTCTTGGCACACCGCCGCGCCCAAAAGGCCATTCTAACCTCATTCATTTGTTCTGTAGTGCAGAGCCCTTCTAAAACCCACCCGTGTTCCTTCAATTAGCCCAGGGACCAACTAAATTTACCAAAACCTTTCTTTCCCAACATCCAGATTCTCAATATCCTGGTCGCGGATCCTGCCGTCTGGTTTTGCCAACGAGATCAACGAGGAAGGCGCGAATTACTACAACAACCTGATCAACGGTCTACTGGAGAAGGGCATCGAGCCTCTTGTGACTATGTACCACTGGGACTTGCCGCAATCACTACAGGATCTCGGTAAGACTAATAACCATCGATCTATATCTTGTGATAGACAAGCCCATTCATGGAAACTATTTGTCAGAATACTGAAAAGTTAAAAAAGAAAAAGTTCGCGGCAGCGATACATTCGCATTCGTCTAACAGAACTATTAAATCGACGTTGAGTTGCTAGCCTGTCGGTTTTCTACCGGTAGCATTTCAGGGAGTGTGCGTCGGAATTGCATAACCTAATTCCGCCTAGCCCGTTCCATCATCGGACTACCACACGTACGGCGATGTGCGACCGGTACATGGTGAACATCCCACCACACGCACAAAACGTTTTGGGGACACATTCATTGTTTGCAGCTAAGGAGTGGAATTCCTTGCCGGAGTCTATGTTTCCTGATAGCTAAAACCTGGGAATCTTTAAGTCGATAGTGAATAGGTTTCTTCTAGGTAAGCGCGTTACATCGTCGCTTTCCATCAGGTGAGATGGCGGTCAAGCGCGAACCCTTGGCCGCCATCATCAGAACCGCTAAGATAGCTTTTATAGGATACTTTTTTCGCGATCAAAAGGTATTAAGCGCCATGAATTTCGTGGCACTTACGCTTTTCGTTCGTTTCGTTCAACTTAATGTAATATTCTAGGTGTCTCTCAAGTAAAGTCCCTTTTTTTATGGTGGGAAAAAATCATGCATTGACATCCCCCGCTCTTGGGCGGAGCGGGAGATAGTGTCAGACTCTTACTGACTAAAAGACCCACCCCGTTCCTTCTAGCCTTCATACCGGGGCTTGAGCGTCCTTTCGGATAACCCTGGCCCCAGTAGGCTTCGACCCGGCTGGGTCCCTGCTATTGCTGACAACTCCTTGAGGCGCGCGGGAACAGTGCGCGCCGTCGACGACTTGGGCTTGGTCCGGAAAGTTACCGGACGGCCGGTCAGTGAGCTACCCATTGCTCACTGTCCGCAAGCCCGCGCCTACGGTGGCCGGAAATCGGGATCAGAATCCCGGTTGCGGCGGCGGCGGCGATAACGCCGTTGCCTGATGCGAGGCCTCCTCCTTTGCGAGCATTACTGCTTCGCAGAAGTCGGCGACCGCCTGCCACTCCTCCTCGCTCCGGACCATGGCCTCAACCAAGGCCCGGCGCGAGAGGTCTCCGCCGCCGATCGCCCCCACGAGGGCACGGCGATGCTCCGCCCAAGCAGGGCACACCTCGACTGTGTGCTCCACCGTGTCCTCCGGGCAGTGGCGACACCCGGGCGTCACTTCAGCATGAATTCGGTGCAGGAAACTCCCGAACGAACCATGTCCGGTGAGGACCTGCGTCATGCGGAAGGTAAGGACGCCGTGAGGTCTTTCCAGCCACGCCTCAAAGAGGGGACTTACCGCCATGATTGTGGCGTGCCCAGCACTGGGTTGCGATAGTCGGTGACGCCATTTCACCATGAGATCCCGCCGGAGCTCTGTCCGCCATGCAAGTAAAGTCCCTTGTGGACCAATTGATGAAGCGCTGTTTCTGACCTGAAGGTCACCTCTATTCTCTGTAATAGATATGTCGACATTCGATTCTGAGATCATCACTAAAAGACAAGTAGCCAAAATAAATGTCGAATAATTTACTGATTTTAAGATCTCCCAGGGTCTCAGAGATTTGTTAAATCACATGAGAACCACAGCATGGGTTGATGTGGAAACACTTGAGGAAGGCCATAGAGGCCTTTAGGTCAGGTCGTATAGATCCAGCAGAGGATATCTTTTGGCTTAATTGATAATGTCAAAATCTTTCTCTGACGAGCGCGTGCACTTCCTTCTAGGGTCTTTTTTCAGGTGGGAAAACATCAAATAACTTCTCCCGGTCTGGATGGAGCGAGAGGCTCAGACTTTAACTGACCAGAACCCATCTTGTTTAAGGGCCGCAGTAACACTTTCAAATAATCCCCTTGCCCTTGTAGACCATCTTTTGCCTTGAGAGTCTAGATAATGAACTGTCCCAAGGTTGACGTCCCAGTCGTAGTTACCTCTCTCAACTGTCAAAATTGTGTTCTAACAGATGTAGCTTGGGCTTTTAGCACCATATATTCTTCTCAGCTCCAGCACACTGGGACGGAGAGATAGGAAGATGTTTTGGTGAACCGTATTCTATAAAGTCTCATCATCTTCAAAATCATCAGCCTTTTTCATGTTCCCATTGCTGGAAATCAGGCCTCCTCCCTAGGAGAGCGAATGGGCCCTAATCCACCACGCGGGCTCAGTGCGGGTTGGTGAATGTCACCATGTCTTTGATTTTTTGGTTCTAGGATATGCCGGTGTTTTGCCGCACGATGTTTTAGAGCAGTGGTGATTTCCTCACGATGTTTTCCTTCACCGTTTAGAGAGCAGTGGCCCGCGAGAACCCGCGACCTGCAACTCGTAAGTCGGGACCATTACCACTCGGCCACCTCTGCTCTCATCATCTACGTCCTCGAAATGCTTATTTTGAAGCCAATTCTAACGAATGCCTTAAAGATTCTGATTGGTATTTCTTTTAGGTGGCTGGACAAACCCTCTCATCGTTGACTGGTTCGTGGACTACGCCAGGGTTCTGTTCAACCTCTATGGCGACCGCATCGAGCACTGGCTGACTCTCAACGAACCCTTGATCATGTGTGATGGAGTGTACAACACTGGGGTCTTCGCACCCGGCCTGTTGAGCCCCGAGGTTGGGGCTTACTTGTGCAATAAGTATGCATTGCTGGCCCATGCTAAAGCTTGGAGGCTGTACGATGAGGAGTTTAAACCTAAGTATCATGGTAAGTTATAGGGTTTTCTTTCATGATTATTTTAAAACCAAATGGCAAAGGGCAGGGTACATTGCACGCAGAACAGATGGTCGATGGGGACGAAAGGTTCTGGTGACCACGTACCGGAAAACACAGCGTTGGAAAGCCTCTCACCAAGTAGACCGCTGACCTGGTGAGGGTCGCGGGAATCCGATGGATGCCAGAGGCGCAGGACCGGTTGTTGTGGTGACGCTTGGGAGAGGCCTATGTGCAGTAGTGGACATCTTTCGGCTGAAGTGATGCTAATTATGATGATGTAGCACAAATTCTTTTTGAGTAATATACACCGTTAAATTTTGATCGTTTTAATCCCGTGGAGGGTCGATCCGGTACATGAAACACTATCGATTTGAATAGATAAAATTTGAAAATAAAAACCTTTTTTTTAAACTCGTATTAATTTACGCATGTACGAAATTCACTTCTTTAATAAAAGTCAGCTAAGCGAGTCCAATGACCTGTAGGTAGTTAGTACGCAACGCCGACTACTACCTACAGGTCATTGGACTCGCTCAACTGACGTTTTCTTAATTTTACCTTTATAAATCGATAGTGATTCATGTACCGGATCGACCCTCCACGGGATTAAAACGATAAAAATTTAGCGATGTATACATAGAAACCTTAGTCAGCAAGATAACTCTTACTAATTACCTTAGGGTGGAGTACTTTGCAATGGTCGCTATTCACTTGATAAAAATATATCTGTCGTTCGTGGCCAGATCTTAGAATTGATCTCTTCATGATATGGCCAACTAAAACTGGCCAGATCGTTTAAACACCAACGTTTGATGATATGTCCATCCACGTTTAGCCACATCGTTAATGTTACAGGATTTCTGTGTATCAAACATCTTATTCTTCACTAACTAAATTACTTTTTGTATACCATATACTTTTTACGAGGATTTGTGGCACTCGGACAAGTGAAAGAGATGTCGGGTTTAGTGAGCTAGCGAAGCGAGCGAACACAGACCCCGCCATCTCCTTCGTGATTTTTTTTCAAAGCACGCTTAAGAGCACTATATATTATGAAACACTCGTGCGTTTAGCTGAAATAGGACCATTTCATGAAATGGCCAGTCACACCATGAAGTGACAAATTCCAAGATCTGGCCATGGCTTGTCTTGCCTAATTATGATGTCATGATTTGTCTTTTATTACTCCTTAAAATTTTCAGGCAAAGTCTCACTAGCGAATCAACTAGTGTGGTTCGACCCTAAAACAAAAGAAGATGAGGCTCTTGCGGAACTGGTTGTAGAGTACTGCGTAAGTTATAAATACTACTAGCTTTTGCCCGCGCGGCTTCGCTCCCGTTCTTCCCTACTCCACCCTACTATACCCTACTCTACCCTACTATACCCTACTCTACCCTACTCTACCCTACTCTACCCTACTCTACCCCACTCTACCCTACCCTAATCTACTCTACCCTACTCTACCCTACTCTACACTACTCTGCTCTACTCTACACTACTGTACACTACTCTACACTACTCTACTCTACACTACTCTACTCTACTCTACCCTACTATACACTACTCTACCCTACCAAACTTCACATAATCGTCCATCATCCATCTACTATATAGTCCGAACAAAGCCCAAACATTTGGTTTGGATAGGTGAGGCCGTTCTTGAGTTATAAAATTACAACAAAAAGTGGCATTGATTTTTATATATATAGATTACTTTTACGAATCACATAATAACGAAAATCCAATAGTTTTAGAAGGTCTTTGCCCCTATATTCTAGGACATTCCCTCTTTAACTCAATCTCAAACAAAGGTTTAGCCCTTCATAGGAGTTGTCAGCAACAGCAGGGGCCCAGCTGGTTCGAAGCCTACTGGGGCCAGGGTTAGTTCCGAAAGATAGCTCTGCCCCGGTATGAAGGCACGAAGGAACGGGGTGGGTTTTTAGTCAGTAAGAGTCTGACACTATCTCCCGCTCCGCCCAAGAGTGGGGAAAGGCCTTAGATGATTTTCTCACCAAAAAAAACGCTTTTCATCTGTTTTCTGGACGCACGCGCATCCGTAGGCTTAGGACGGGTTTCTGAATTAAGTATTTTAATTTTAGAACGTCTTTAACCCAATAGGGTTGGCTGAAAATCTGTTTTTGTCTTTGAGACAGACAAAAATATCGATTGAGAAATGCTCAACTTCAAATGTTTAAATCAGAAATTTAGGATTAAAATATGTATGATACAAGTAAATGTTGCCATAGCCAACATGTTTATCTCTAGTCTTCTAAGTAAACACCGTCACACAAATATTGTTCTAATAGTAATCTGGTTGACGGTCGAACAGTGGACTATCTGACGGATGCACAGTCTAGAGACAGTGCATCCGTTTCGCCCATAGAAGGGAAAGTTATTAAAGCATTTTCAATAGCAAAAAAATAATGCAAACACCTGCAGACACAGAAGTAATTAAAGCATCCAAGAAGTTTAAAAGGTTAAATTCGGTTGAAAACAAGTCTGGCAAGTTGTCACCAGTCTATCCCAATTAAAGAGATGGGAATAAGAATCCCTTCTAAAGTATAGTTTTGAATTTATTAACGACTAGCTATTGCCCGTGACTTCGACATAAAATAAAACCTATGTCACACAGGAATAAAACAGCTTTCTATCGGTGAAAAATTTTTAGCATACGGATCAGTAGGTACTTCCTCCTACAAACAAAAAACATAAAAACAAAAAAACAATTTTTACCTCTTTATTATTAATGAGTGTAGATTATTATATTAATGTAGATGGAGAACGTCGTTAACAATCTTAAACTGCCCATAAAATAAATCTCCCTTTTTCTTCTAGGCTGGCAGATACTCTCATGCGATCTACTCTAAAGAGGGTGGCTGGCCACCTTCCATAGAGAAACACATGCAGGAGCTTGGCTTGAAGAGAGGATACCCCAGGTCAATGTTCCCTTCGTTTACTCAAGAGGAAATTGAGACAATTAGAGGTAGGAGCATTATTACAGTCTAAAACTACATGCTTTCAGCCTGCCGTTACGTAACATGAAATGTAACACGCACTGCAAGAATTTTCCCTCCTCTTTGGCGCTATGTATCATGCAATGTAACAGAATTCAAATAGTGTGGACGCCTTGCACTTGCGAATCGAGTACATTACGCGCGCGAACAGAATCTTTCAACTATGTAAGTAGGTACATGCTCCGTTTGTGCGCGCTCGAACCGTGCACACTACGCTCGTGAACTGAGCGTTCCAACTATGTATGTACATGCTCGGTTCGTGCGCGCTCGAACCGTGCACACTACGCTCGTGAACAGAGCATTCCAACTATGTGAGTATGTACACGCTCGGTTCGTGCGCGCTCGAACCGAGCACACTACGCTCGTGAACAGAGCATTCCAACTATGTGAGTATGTACACGCTCGGTTCGTGCGCGCTCGAACCGTGCACACTACGCTCGTGAACAGAGCATTCCAACTATGTGAGTATGTACACGCTCGGTTCGTGCGCGCTCGAACCGTGCACACTACGCTCGTGAACAGAGCATTCCAACTATGTGAGTATGTACACGCTCGGTTCGTGCGCGCTCGAACCGAGCACATTACGCGCGCGAGTACAGTAGTTTAACTATGTGAATGCTCCGTGAATAATACGTTAAAGTGTGAAATTTAATTATGTAGTAAATTATCTCTACTTTGCTTCTGGGTTGTTTTAAAAAAAACAGGTGCCCTAAAATAAATATAGCATTTAGATTATTAGATATTAGTTTAAATTTGAATTCGCATGTTTTAGTCAAACACAGAACCTGTTTTATTATTATTATATATTATTATTTATTAGTCTGCAGATTATTTAGTTAATATAAAACCTTAAACATTTTTTTCCACTTTAACGGGCTCAGCGGTAACATACACCGACTGGTCTCTAATACACTCATCAAATAAACTTGTACAGGTACGTACGACTACTACGCTTTCAACCACTACACGAGCCGCATAGTCCGTCACGCGGAGGAAGGTGAGGAGTTCTCCTCCTGGCCGCTAGGGGACGCTGTGGATCTCAACCTCAAAATAGAGAAAGGAGAAGGTTGGGGCAATGGTGCTTCTTCCTGGTTCTTCGTAAGTTTCACCTTTTGACTGGTTGTATCATTAAAAAACAGGGCAAGTGCGAGTCGCACTCGCGCACTGAGGGTTCCGTACAAACTTACCTATGAAAACAGTTCAGTTCCCGAATTGAGTTACTAAGATTTTTCCGAATCGCATTTTTTTTTGTGACGTAACTACAAATTTACTGTTTTCAGATTTTTCCCTATACTTGTACTACAAGACCTTGCTTCATGCCAAATTTCAGGATTCTAGGTCAACGGGAAGTACCCTATAAATTTCGATTCCCTTGAGAGGGTTGATAACCATGTTTATTTGCGACATAAACGGCCGTATCTTTTTTTTAGTTAACTCAGAAGTTTGATTTTTTCACAGCTTAAAGGGACCGTAGACCTGACTATATGGTTTTAATTTAAACTCGATAACTCCACGCATTCATTAGACAAAGAGCCTTGACAGTCAGACGGACAACAGAGTGAAGGTTTCCGTTTTTTCCTTTTGAGGTACGGACCCCTAAATGTTGTTCAACTTCACAGGTGAACCCCCCAGGCATTCGCAAGCAGCTGGTCTGGCTGAAGGAGAAGTACGGAGACCTGGAGTTCATGATCACCGAGAATGGATTCGCTACGTTTGGAGGACGTGACGATCAGGACAGGATTCAGTATTACAGGGATTATTTGGAACAGGTACCTTTAACTGATACACCGGGTTATTTGCTTTACACTGGCAACCTCTCAGAACTATGTTACTAGCATCATAAACAACAACTTTTCATACAAAAACAAATATTACTTAGGGCGTATTCAGATGACAGGCGCCGATCACGCACAGCACCCGCGCACGCGTTGTGCCCGCCTTAAACCCGCACACGCGCTGCATCCGCCTCGCACACGCCTCGCGCCCACTTATACTACTAGTGACTGGACTACTTCGTTCACTAGGCATTTAGCCATAGCGCGGGCGCAAGCCGTACGCGGGGAGGGTGCAGAGCGCAGGGGCAGGGCGAGCGCGGGGTTCATGCCAGGAGGGCGCGGGGCGTGATCTTGGCGTGCGCGTTTAGACCTCGTTAAATGCAATTTGAGATCTATTGATGCATTTTAAGACTCAAATTCTTATTTAACAAATTTCAATGCGAGCGTGCGAACGCGCCCTTACACTTAAATAATTAAAAATAATAGAAACAAGCGATAGTACAATAGCGGAGGGGAGCGGGGATTGGGCGGCAAGGGTGCTCAATGGTATGTTACCAATTGTTTCACATTTACTGCAACGATCCTCTCTTTGCAGGTTTTGCTTGCCATTAAAGAAGATGGAGTCAATGTGACAGCATACACTGCGTGGACTCTCATCGATAACTTCGAGTGGATGGATGGATACAAGTCAGTCCTTTTTTTGTCATTTAATTTATTTAGAAGTCTCGACAACGATTACGGCCTGTTCGCGGTCTTAGCGGCGAGTTAGCGGCGCGGCACAAAATAGACAGGTACAGAAGACAATCTCATGTATGTACTTCACTTTTTATACCTACGCTTGGTGGACGCACACTAATGAGCGTTCGAGCCGGAACTGTTCCACGAGTGAGCCGTGACGCTCCGAGATATCGTGTCCGGGAGCGGTGTCTATGTGTGCGTTGCTCGAGCGCGCTTTGTATGTAGATTGATTTCTGTCTGTACCTTTGGAAGTAGGCGGAACAGAGAGTAAAGTCCCGCAAACCTCCATTGAAAAGGGTCCGACCAGACAGGTGTCATAGTCTGGTGGGCTACTGCCCGATAAATGATTTCGGGCTGTCGTATATGTTCAAATCGCGCGGAGAACTTTGATTGTGCGATGCAGGATTTCGTACTTTCTTCGTAGTTGTTATGTGGCGCCATAGATGTCGCTACAGTACCTATCTATTTTGTGGGCGCGGCGCGCGGCGCGACATCGGTAAGCGGGCGCGCGGTGCTATGAACGGCGTGGTCTCGTGAAGTGCTTCAAATATTTTGATACTTTTGATTTTACCGCTCGCCACGCCGCGCTAAGCTACCGCTTACAGCGGCAAGGTCGTAAACGGGCCGTTAGATATCACACACTTCTATCTTTCAGGGTCAAATTCGGCCTCTACGAAGTGGACTTCAACGATCCTGAGCGCAAACGCACTCCGCGTGCGTCCGCTCATTACTACGCTAGCATTATCAAGAGTCACTCTCTAAATGTACCCAGCACACGCAATGAGTTTTAATTTTGTTAATATTTGTATTTATTGATAAAATAAATTGTTGAAATATAATACCCAAATATTTGATTTTTATTCTGGTAACGAGAATGAGGGCGTATCAGACTTTTACTGACTAAAACCCACTCCTGCTCCTTCTTTGCCTTCGTCCCAGAGCTCCGGGGCCCTCTTTCGCATCACTCATTGCCCCAATAGGCTTCGACCCTACAGGCTACGGTAAGTTTGTTCCTGATAATATGGGACGTTGAAATATAATACCCAAATATTTGGTTTTTATTCTGGTAACGAGAATAAGGGCGTATCAGACTTTTACTGACTAAAACCCACTCCTGTTCCTTCTTTGCCTTCATCCCAGAGCTCCGGGGTCCTCTTTCGCATCACTCATTGCCCCAATAGGCCTCGACCCTACAGGCTACGGTAAGTTTGTTCCTGATAATATGGGACAGGTTTTGTCCGATGACGGATGAAATGCGACTTAAAGGCACTGCTTTATCCCCTAGTCACATAATAGTAGTTTATGTGACTAGGGGATAAAGCAGTGTCTTTAAGTTGCGGGTGGCATGTTGAATTCCGAACGAAACGAAGGTTGCTGATTTTAATCCCGAACGATAGTGAGGGATTTATAAAATTAACTCCCGAGCATTGCAAGGGAGTTAATAAATAATATTGGCACCTTGTTCGACGATACTACTTTCCACCTAGCTGTTGCCCTACGCCTTGGCGCTCCTTGTTGTTCTCCTCATCGCTGTCACTGTGGCGAAGCTGTCAACAGCCTCGGCCACCACGGCCTGTCATGCAGTCGAAGTGCGGGACGCATAGCGCGGCACGCGAATATTAACGACATTATCCGACGAGCCCTTGTCACCGTCGGCGTTCCGGCTGTTTTGGAACCACATGGCCTGGCACGCGACGATGGTAAGAGACCGGACGGTATGTCTTTATTTCCATGGAAGTTGGGTAGACCTTTAGTGTGGGACGCTACCTGTGTCGACACTCTTGCGCCATCCCATCTTCCTAGTTCATCGTGCTGTGCTGGTGCTGCCGCTGCGGCTGCGGAGAACCTCAAGCGGCGGAAATATAACAACCTTGTCGGCAGTTATATTTTTGAGCCGTTTGGGGTTGAAACTCTTGGGCCGTGGGGTCCGAGTGCTCATATACTGTTTAAAGAGCTGTCAAGACGTTTAGTTGACACTTCGCGTGACCCAAGGGCTGGTTTTTATCTCGGTCAGAGATTAAGCATTGCCATTCAACGTGGCAATGCCGCCAGCCTCTTGGGCACACTTCCAGTCGACAGCGATGCGGAGGAGTTTTATGACGCCATATTTTAGTAGGAAGTAGCCCTTAGTGTGTATAGTTAGGTTAAGCATACTTAAATATTTTAATTTTAGTTTATTATGTATATATTTTGTTGCTTTAAGTTGCAAATAAATACCAAATAATGAAAAGAAACCTAAGTGAAGTGAGGAATTTAAGCCGCCCAAGACAAAGACAGCTTTATCCCCGTGTTGCATACTCTACTTTTTACACCATCTGTGAGATAATTAAAAGACAATTTGGTCGGCCAAATCATATACTTATTAGAAAAATATTATATTTACAAGTTCATCAAACAAACAAAATTCACTACTCCAAGATTCTATAGTTTCAATTTTTTATTACACTCCTGTCAGTAATGAGTAATGACGTTTTATTCTATATTCTTTTTTTTTTTGTTAGTGGCCAGTTTGAATTTCGAGTCAACTTGTTCGATGCACGTACATTTTAATTCACAATGTTAACGATTTTTGATGGGATTAGGCGCACAATGCCACATTCGCAAAATGACATATTGACGCAAAATGCCACATTCGCAAAATGTTATATTCTCAAAATGTCATATTAATAATGTGGTTTTTTGTGTATTTTTTTTAGAATGTGTCATTTTGATAATGTGGTCTTTTTCTAATGTGACATTTTGAGAAAAGTCATTTTGTGAATGTGGCATTTTGCTAGTGTGGCATATTGCGAAGTGTCATTTTGCGAATGTGGCATTTTGCGTCAATATATCATTTTGCGAATGTGGCATTGTGCGCCTTATCCTTTTGATGTTCCAAATTCAAATCTCATTATTCCCTAAGGATCGGCCATACTGCATTATCTCCCTAGGGATAGAATGGCATGCTTTACGTGAGGTTTGTATGACGTATAAAACGACGTTATCGAGCAGGTGGTGTAAAATAGTACATTGTTACACTAGGGGTGAAAGTAACTCATTTCGTCCCGAGAAGGAGTTGGCGGGCGAGCGAAGCGAGGTCGTTAATTCGAGGGGTTAAATGGGTTACTTTCACCCCGAGGTAAACACTGTGCTTTTCATTACGAATACGAGGAAACTAAAAGTAAAATAAAAAGTTTGTAAAACCTGAGTCGTCGTACCTATGATTTTAAGTAGATATCTTTCTTCTGATTTAGGCGGTTAAAGGTACTCCACTACTGCTTTAGCCTCTTCTCTTATGAAATAAGGCGTTAATCACTATTTAAATCTGATAAACATGACGTGTTAATACAAATCTCCGTTGTACGAAAATGTAAACAAAACTCAGAAAAAACTAACGACTGATTGCCACTTTCCCGCCATTTTGTTTTTTTTTTTCTGTTGCCGGCCAGCTATTCAGCCTCATTAATGAAAAATTAGAAATTAATTGTAATGAATAAACAAATAAATCATTTTAAATATAATATTATTTAATTAATACTTATTTTTAAGTTATTTCAATTTCATATCGCGCTGTGATCGACTGGCTGTATGGAAAATTGGAACATGGTTCAATAGAAATGTGAAGATAGAACTAGTTTTTTTTTTTTAATAATTTGACAGCTGTCAGTTGTAAAGTAAAACTCCCTAGGGATGAAAAGTATCACTTTCAGCCCGCTCCTCAGACAACTTCAGACCTACTTTCAGAGTAGGAGTAATGAAATAGTACATTGTTACACTAGGGGTGAAAGTAACTCATTTCGTCCCGAAACGGAGTTGGCGGCCGAGCACAGCGAGCTCGCTAATTCGAGGGGTTAAATTGGTTACTTTCACCCCGAGGTAAACACTGTGCGTAACACATTACGAATACGAGAAACTAAAAATTAAAAGTTTGTAAAACCTGAGTCGTCGTACCTATGATTTAAAGTAAGTATCTTTCTTCTGATTTAGGCGGTAAAAGGTATTTCACAACTGCTTTAGCCTCTTCTCTTATAAAATTAGGCGTTAAATCACTATTTTAATCTGATAAACATAACGTGTTAATACAAATCTCTGTTGTACGGAAATGTAAACAAAACTCGAAAAAACCAAAGCCTGATTGCCACTTTCCCGCCATTTTTTTTTTCTGCGGCCGGTCAGCTATTGAAAAATTAGAAATTAATTGTAATCTTTTAAAAATAATCTATTATAGAAATACTAATTTAAGAAATACTTAGTTGAACAAATAAATCACTCAAAATATAACATTATTTAATTAATACTTGTCTTTATGTTATTTCAATTTTATATCGCCCTGTGATTAACTGGCTGTATGGAAAATTGGAACATGGTTCAATAGAAATGTGAAGATAGAACTAGTTTTTTTTTTAATAATTTGACAGCTGTCAGTTGTAAAGTAAAACTCCCTAGTGATGAAAAGTATCACTTTCGGCTGAAAGTCGCTCGTCAGGCAACTTCAGACTTTCAGAGTATGAGTAATGAAAAGGATATTTAGTTTATCTCTTCAACATCAGGCCATAAAAACTTAGACTACTGTAACATTTAGGGGTAGAACCGTGATGGGGTCTAGTGCACGTTTCTTTATGAGGTCGGCGTAGAACCGCGCTGAAGCTCGCGGGGTGCGCGTGCGCCGCGGATCTGTGAAGTCTACCTCGTAGAGCCCGAGTTTTGTCCTGGAAAGTAAAAGTTCATTATATCATACACTAGTTTTTCCTATGGCTTTCCACTCGTTCACAGGACATAAAAAAGCATTCGCTGTAATTAATAATAATAATAATTTGGACCCTGTTCCCGATACCGGTGGGATACTGTGTTTTATATTTTTAAATGTTTTTTTTATTTGTTGTTTAAGGAATATTTAAAAATACCATAATATGTGTAAAAAATAAATAAAGGGAATAATAATTTAATTCTCCATAAAAAATTTACAAATTCTGAGCAATGAATTGAAGGTTACTACTAATACATAAGAAATAGAAATGGCAACTGCACCTGAGCTAGGCCGAGCTTGTATTTCAAGACGCAGTTCTCTTCCCGGAAAAGAAGTTATCAATATAACAGCATTTTCTAGCAATCATCTTTTTGAAAGGCGAAAAACTGCAATGATAAATGCCCACGGGTCTCAAACGGCAGTTTTCAACACTTTTCAACGTGGATTATTAAAATCCAACAAAAAAATTTTAGGAAATCGTAATGGGAAAACCCAATGAGACACTGCATCAAACGACGTGTTTCAACACTTTAAGTTTCAACCACATTCTTCTTCTTCTTCCTACCCTTGTCCCATCTTATTTGGGGTCGGCGCAATACGTTTTTTTCTTCCACTCTACCCTGTCACTCGTCATGCTATCACTAACTTCCTTTTCTTTCATATCATTCTTCACGCAATCCATCCATCTAAGTTTCAACTACATTCGTGGTTTATTAAAATGCAACACGACTTCAAAATTGCCCTAAACCCCTAATGGAGAAACCCAATGACACTTTTTTTGCCTGAACAAAAATATATAGTGTTCATTCATAATTGTTGCCATACTCACACGTATCCATCCATCCATTCAAAGTTGTCCATGAGCGTCCACGCGGTATATCCTGTGACGTTCACCCCATCTTCTTTCATGGCCAGCAAGATCTGTAATCAGAATGTGAAACTTTCAAAATCAAACCAAAATAAAAAAAGACGTGTGGCACTCGGGGACTGCCGCGGTAAAGCTACTGCATAGCATTTTAATCAACTCATGCAATTATAATTATTTATTTATTTTATTTATGCAGTATTTTTTTTCCTTTGTTTTTTTTATCTTTGATATTAATTGAAGTTACACTTTCACACATTGAATTGAATTTTGATTGATTGTTTACTCATTTATTTTCTTATCGGTCACCACGCTCAAAAAACAAATGAGTGGGGGGTGTTAGTCCATTTTCGTTACGGAATTTCTGGATTCGGTCTCCACGCTCAAGGCCCGCGATAGAAGCTATGCAATAGCTTAAAAAAATGTTTACTTATCTCCACAAATTACTCTTCAAACATCAACATGTTATTTGGCAGAAAAACAATTATAATGCTGATTCATCATCATAATATCATCATTTCAGTCGAAAGACGTCTACTGTTGGACAGGCCTCCTCTAAGTGTCACCACAACGAGCGGTCTTGGGCCATGCACCACGCAGCGTAGTGCATGAATGCGTGTTTTAACATTGCTTGTAAGCATCTCCGTTTGTATAGAAAACACGCACAGTCCGACCGACTCGTCCGTCCACTCCGTCCGTCCGTGAGTCCGTTTGACTGGCCTGTTGGTCTAGTGGTTAGTGACCCTGACTGCTATGCCGGAGGTCGTAGGTTCGATTCCCACCCAGGACAAATGTTTGTGTGATGAGCATAATCATTTGTTCTGTGTCTGGGTGTAATTTATCTATAATATGTATGTATTTAGAAATATATAAGTATGTTTATCAGTTGTCTAGTACCCATAACACGAGCTCTGCTTAGCTTGGGACTAGACGGCGTTGTGTGATAGTTGTGGAATATTATTATTATTTTTATTAGTCCAACACACAGAAAATGCATCCACATGCGGTTATAATGCAGATCATGTGCTTACAAGCGGAGAAACATGCGAATAAGCGCATGGGTTGGGACGCGAGGTACGCACACTGAGCCTCGTAGTGAGTGCGTGATCTTGGATGAAATAAGTCAGAGCCTGCATGAGTTTACAAAACGCAACTACGCGCGTGAGTGCGTAAAAACCCCGCACGATGATGCATATGCAGGTCCGCACTCCAGCAAGTATGCGCGTAGGTGCTTTGACACGCAACATGCAGCGTGATGCGTGACAGTTAGATAATCGCCATAGGCTGATTATTAAGCTATTGCATAGCTTCTATCGCGGGCCTTGAGCGTGGAGACCGGATCCAGAAATTCCGTAACGAAAATAACCTAACACCCCCCACTCATTTGTTTTTTGAGCGTGGTGACTGAAAAGAAAACAAATGAGTGAACAATCAATCAAAATTCAATTCAATGTGCGAAAGTGTAACTTCAATTAATATCAAAGAAAAAAAAAACAAAGGAAAAAAAATACTGCATAAATAAAATAAATAAATAATTATAATTGCATAAGTTGATAAAAATGCTATGCAATAGCTTTACCGCGGCAGTCCCCGAGTGCCACACGTCTTTTTCTTATTATTATGCTATTGACATCAACAGCGCAGAAATCCTCTAGGAAACTATAATTGAGAAACATAAAATTGAAAACCCAAAAACACTTTGCCCGACCGACATTAAACGCTTAAATATTTCTATATAATTACTTCTTCTCACGCCGTGTCATTTATTTACCTGTCTCAAGTAATCCTTATAGTAATTGATTCTGTCCTGGTCGTCGAGTCCTGCGTAGGTGGACAGTCCATTCTCCGTGATCACGAATTCCAGGTTGCCATACTTCTGCCTCAGCCAGACCAGCTGCCTACGGATACCTTCAGGGTAGACCTGGCAACGTTATTTATTGTTCCACGTTAAAACTATGACTAAAAGTGTTTTGCTTTTTTTATCTGAGGCTCCTTTTCCACACGCCTGTCATCAACATCGAGTATGGTTTAAAAGCCTCTTGCTTCATCTAACGCAATCCAACGCGATGTTTGGTGAAGAGGCAACGCGAAAAAAGAGAGATAAGGCCTGTAAATACTGGTAATTTCGTGATTTACTCGAATATTTCACAAAACTTCTTCCAGGAAATAGGTTTTTTTTTTTAAATCTTAAGTTTTTTTAAAAAAATGTTGTCATTCAGAATCTTGATTAAATTTGCAAGGCTTCTTCTTATATTTTCTACTTTTTGATTTTTTTTGTACATTATGAAGTGTCAAAGTTAATGCAAAATAGCTGATTTTCAGAGATCTCTTCTTGATTAGTTTTTCACTTTACAAATCGAATTTGAATAGAAGCCTAGATAATATCCACAAGATACTGTGTTTCCAAAATATCTAATGAAAATGCGTTATTACGTAATAATAGCGTAAGATCTGTTGTTTGAAAAAACAGTGAAAATGTATATCAAATTGCATGCCCTTAAAATAAAACTCAGGCTATATAAGATCCGCGGAAGACGCCCCGGGCATTTTTTTTTGGCGGGTAAAATCATCCTATGACAACCCCCGCTCTTGGGCGGAGCGGGAGGGAGTGTCAGACTCTTACTGACTAAAAAACCCACCCCGATTCAGATAACCCCGGCCCCAGTAGGCTTCGACCCAGCTGGGCCCCTGCTGTTGCTGACAACTCCTTGAGGCGCGCAGGAACAGTGCGCGCCGTCGACGACTTGGGCTTGGTCCGGACAGTTACCAGACAGCCGAACAGACGCCCCAAGCATTGGAAGTGACAGGGCGATCGCAGCCTTGCGGCTAGGTAGGGACAAAATGGCAAAATGTATCTGCACTATTAAATTATAAGTTACCATCTCTTGTACCACATTTATGCAAAATAAATGGCTTTGATTTTGAAAACCCGAGTCGACGACTCGTTGTTTACTACGCACACCTCAAAGAGCTATCAACAAAATTGATGCGGTACTGTAGGGCCGATGCCTGCTAGACCTGTGGGATTATTTGAAGTATCATGTGCCCTGGAACGCAAAAGGCGACTGAAGAACACAGGTGGGTCTTAAATAGTAAAAGTCTGACACGCCCTCATTCCACCCAGAGCGAGAGTCAGTGAATATTATACCTTCTAGAAGATCAATCATCCTCATGACATTTCAAATAGCATTTTCGACGTTCAAGTACGGCCTCAATATAAGTATAACTAGATGTACCCTTATGTATAAATCTCTGAACTATTTAGAAACTAATTGCTAGGTAAAATCAAAGTGGAAATAAATAGTAAGTTCTCACATAAAACCAAAACGAAACCGTCAATGGCCAGTCCGCCCGTCTCTGCACAATACCGCCTAGATCCTCGGAGTCCCCAAGCGGCCATCTCGTGAAGGTCTCGCCCTCCTTGGCTTTGCGGATCAGACGGCTCGTGTAGTGATTCATGGCGTAGAAGTCATAGGTCCCTGGGTAAACATACATGAATAGGATACTTGTCGGATAAGGATTGGTCACACGCTTAGGAGGGATTCCAATCGAATACCTACCTAAACAGGCGTTGGACTGGAATCCCCAAGGGAAAAGAAAGCGCGGCCGCCCTCGGCAAACCAGGCGACGTACCGTGTTGGCAGAAGCGACGGCCATCGAATTGACATGGAACGAAGTAAAGCGTAAAGCCCAAGACCGGTCGCAATGGATGACTACTGTCAACGCCCTCTACCTCAACAAAGGGACATATGTATGATATGGTCAAAGTAAGTCAGGATGCGTGTCGAGGTCTGGGTTGAACTTATAAGACTCAACGAATGCTCCTGAAGATCTGAATTGTACATGGAGTGACTACTTTTCAGGTCTCATTCGAAAATCAAGAATCGAAAAATCGCCTAACTTAAGTGGCAGATGGCAGGATAACAAATTTAGATTTGTAACTGGTTGGACTAAATGATCCATCCAACCAAAACCTACCGAAAGATTGAATTCAGAATGCGGGTGGGCTTGAGACAGCAAAAGTCTGACTCTTTCTTTCGTTTTTCCTGGATCAGGAGGAATATAATGTTTTTCCACAAAAAAAAAGCCGTAAGACAGTGGCGCCACCAATTTGGCAGTCAAGGTTAATAGATTACCATTTATCTTATTTTGCTCTTACAACGTATCAAAATATCATTCTTATCATGAGGAAACATGGAATTTAAAACCTATTTGTTTAGTGTTATGACATTACCTTTTACAAAAGTAATTTCTTCTGGAGTAAACGCCGGTAAGAAAGATTTTTTGTAACCTCTCTTTATGCTAACCTCCTCTAGCACTTTTTCCAAAGATGGCGGCCAACCACCAGTTGTGGAGAATATTGCGTGGGTGTATTTGCCGACCTGTAAATAAAAGGTAAATATAGCGTGGAAGCGATACTGGTCCCTAAAAGAAATAAAAAAAAAAAACAATCAATTCCACTGACGCTAAAAACTAAAGTACCTATTAGTAACTCGTGTATACTTCCTACCATGACCTACGGTCGTCAAAGGGCTTTAAACAAGCAAAATACTAAAAAATTACAAACATACCAACACAACTTGGAAAGAAGTATGCTTAATCTTAAGAGAAAAGACAAATTAAGCCTTAAATACATCATAGGGAAAACAAAAATAGCGGACGTGGCATAAAACATCAAAAAACTAAAGTTGAAACGTGCGTCACTGCTGGGTGCCAGCTGAAAACCAGCGCTAGGTGTTTGACGCCCAGCAATTGCTGAGTTGGTGACCCTTTCGGTTCAGGCACAGTCACTGCAACTGTATTGTATATCTGTACCATTTTTTAATTTATTGTTTTATGTTGTGGTATATTGTATTGCTTGCGCCGAATAAATGCTATTCTATTCTATTCTAAATGGGCAGGTCACTTAATCAGGAACAAAAAGGAGAAATAGGCTAAATTAGTAGCTGTATGGTATCCCAGAGAAGGCAAACGGAAGAGAGGACGCCCGATAAGATGGGACGACGACATAAAGGCGGAAGCGGGGCCAGTGTGGAAGAGGAAAACCCATGATCAGGAACTGTGGAAGAATATGGGGGAGGCCTATGCTAAAACAAAACAATCTTCTGAGACCGATGTCGGATAATATTTTTTACATTTCATAAACACATATATGGGGCTAGATGCCTGAAATTAATTGAATTAACAAAACAGTATATTACATTTTAGATTGTTAATAAAGGCTATTATTATTATTATTATTACACTTCTGGACACATCTATTGGCCCACCTTGTACCTATTTTCAGTTTCGTTTGGTCCTAGCTAAAATTTTATATTAGGTCGAGCAAAAAGTTTTTATGCAGTTTTGAACCTGGCACATTCACAATTTCATTCAATAGTCTTTTTTTTGAATTTCGAACACAGAATTTAAAGAAACAAAAGACAATTTGGAGCCTGTTTGTTAATATCAAACAATCGAATACTAAGAAAACTTGGTTTTATTGGTTTACTTGGATTTAATTCTTGAAAAAGTGATTGATATCATTGGTTTTGCAACAAATATTACTTATTCTTAACATTAAGGTGAGGTTCTATCAATAATCTATGGATACTTCACCTGAAGTCGCCGCCCAAGCTGTGGCACTTATTCAGGCCGGACACCGCCAAAGAATCGTGAGTGCTCAACTTAATTTAAGTCGATCTGCGGTCCCAAATGTTTATCGGAGGTACCTAGAGACTGGCGGCTTTGTTCGTCGCCAAGGAAGGCCACAATCTCGGGTCACAACTGAAAGGTAGGATCGATTCATTCCACCCTAGGTTGACTGGTAGAGAATGCCTAAGGCATTAAGTCCGCCTATGTACTTTTTGTTGCATAAAGGCTAAATAAATAAATTCATCGTGACGACCAGCTTGAGAAATCGTCACCTTACCTCCATTGAGATACAAAACCAACTTCGCGACTTCAACGGAGTATCTGTGAGCGCTCGAATTGTTCGGAGAAGGTTAAAAGAACGCGATATGTTACCACACAAGCCAGCTAATGGGCCCAAACTAACGCGAGCCCACCGAACAGCGCGCCTTCATTTCGCACGCTGTCATTTAAATTGGACACAGCAAGATTGGAGCCTTGTACTCTTTTCTGATGAGTCTAAAATTGTGTTACATGGCAAGATGGAAGGAAGAAGGTCTACCGACGTAAGGGAGAGCGTTTCGCACAGTGCTGCTTTGAAGAGAGGGTTGCTTGGACTGTCTGTGGCGGTATATCCGCGAGCGGCAAAACTCAACTTGAGGTTGTTACAGGACCACGGCAGCCAACATTAAATGCTGAAAGGTACATTCGTGAGTGCTTAGAACCTCACGTGATACCATACGCGGACTATGTGGGCCCAAATTTCCTCTTTATGCATGATAATGCAAGAGCCCATGCGTCCGGCATCGTCAGGGAATATCTTCGGGAAGTGAACATCACAGTTATGGACTGGCCAGCCAGAAGCCCAGACATGAACCCCATTGAACACATGTGGGACGAGCTAAAAAGACGTGTTAGGGCTCGTCAGCCAGTTGCTCAGACGATGCAGGAGTTGAAAACTGCCATAGAAGAGGAATGGGAGATGATCCCTCAAAATTTCATAGAGCGGTTGATAAACTCTATGCCTAATCGTATGAGAGCTGTGGTAGAAGCCCATGGAAGCAACACGCGTTATTAAATTAAACCTTTATTTGATAAAACATGTTTTTTATTCAAAAATCAATTGCCTTTAACAAGGCGCATATCCGACTTGTTAGGCGTAGCTCCATGTCGTATGGTATTCTGAATTCAAATTTAAAACAATACGATCAAAAAAGATGGTAAAATGTATCAGGTTTAAAACTGCATCAACAGTTTTTGTTCAATCTAGCAATCATATTTCGGTAGGGGCCATCGAAACCTAAACTCCAAGGAGGGCCAATAGATGTGTCCAGAAGTGTATAACTATATTCTTTATTGTACACCACATAGCCATAAAATACATGACAAACATTATTAAAGTGTACAATGGGCAGTCTTATATCACACAGGGCAATTTCTTACAGACAAACTTTGGATGGATTGAAAGAAAGGACATGTATTATTATTAGGGCTTTTATTATTATTATAAATAAAGGATCGATTATTGTTTAGGGTTCCAAACGGTTACCAAAGTTACCCTAAGGTTACGTGGAACTTACACAGTTCTCTCTAGCCAGTTCAGCAACTTCAGCATCAGTTGGCGTCAAAGGGTCAAACCAAATGTGGTGATTGGCTATCGACACCTTACCTGTAATTAAATAACGAGACTACTTAAGAGCAGTGGTAACGCCCCCGACTTACGAGTTCTAGGTCGGGTTCAAACCTAGCCAGGGGCATTACTTAATTAATTTCATCACCACGGCTCTCAAAACGGTGAACTCAAAATGTCATAGAATCCAAAATTCGAAGACATGTGTGGTCACATGCGGGTTGGTACCCGCACTGGGCCCGCGTGGTGGATTACGGCCCTTGCCCTCTCCTAGAGAGGAGGTCTGAATCCCAGCAGAGGGAACATTAAAAGGCTGACTATGCTATTATATTACTCGTTACTAAACACAAAAAAAAAAATGGCACCAGACCCCTTACTCACCATTATAATCATCATTTTGCTGAAAGACATCCACTGTTGGACATAGGTCTCCCCCAATTGTCACCACAAAGAACTGTCCTGTGCGTCTCGCATCCATCGGATTCCCACAACCCTTGCCAGGTCATCAGTCTACTTGATAGGAGTTTCTTGCACGTTCTTCTCCTTAGAGATCTACGGTTTGGAACATGCAATTTAGCTTGACTTTTTATTTTTGACTGACCGACATTCTGACAATTAAAAAGTGCCCGTAATTGGTCTGTTTGAAATAAACGTTCCTGATTTCTGATAGGAGGCCTTCTAAAGCTGCGTCTTCTGGTACGCGGTCGCTACTCCAGAAACTATCGGCCCCAACGGCCATCTGTTCTGTGAACAATTTGCCTGCTGCAGTCTTCCCGTCCGATTATAATTTGGGTGTCTTCAAGGCTAGAGTGAATAGGCCCTTAATAAAGTAGTTTATATAAGATAAAAAAAAAAAACAATGTGCCCTACCTATAACTCACCATTATACTTTGGCCTAAACTCCTCATCATACAGCCTCCAAGCCTTAGCATGGGCCATCAGCACATTCTTACTGCACAAGTGAGCTCCAAGCTCTGGGCTCACGATGGGCGGTGCTAAGATTCCGGTATGGTAGACCACGTCACACATGATCAAGGGTTCGTTGAGGGTGATCCACCATTTGACGCGGTCACCATAGATGGTGAAGACCACTCTTGCGTAGTCGTTGAACCAGTCTGCGACTAGAGGATTTGACCAGCCTCCTGCAAAAGTCAAACTGAGTTAGTTTTTTTACAAGTAGAATATACATATAATATTTAAAATCGATTCAGGATGCCGATCGATCCTTTTTTATGGGTGGTGAGTTGTATGTAACAGTCAAAGAACAGGTGAAAGAGGTTAGAATTTCCTTGTCGGCAGGGCAGACGTGCCATAAAGAAGGGCAATGCTCATAGTTCAACTACCAATAGCAAACTTGCGATCTAAGTGTGCGTGGTCTGTCAGTTACGTAATGCGCGTTCGTATTGGTTTATTGCCTGTAGTGCAGTTAAAGGGTGGGAGACAAGCGGCGACACTCGTTGTAGTACAAATAGGAAAGTATTTCCCTTTTAACTTTTTCATCTTTTCTGTGGTGTGGAACTAATGTATGTAGCTCTACAAGTCTATACTCTGCTCAAAATAACATTAGACATTTAGGAAAATCTATTATTACTGTCCGTTCAACCGATTTTGACTTTTATTACGTTGCTGGTATGACAAATGGCGGCTGCAGTAAATAGTTGGTATTGTAACCACTTTTTTGTTTTTAATGCCACCCTTATAGGCATAAGGATGAAATAGAAGTTAAAATCGGTTGAACAGACAGTAAAAAAGGTTTTTTTAAATGTCTAATCCTAACACGAATAGGATATTATTTTTTTTATATATATTTATTTATCTCAGGACCCTGAGGTCCTGGACCTTTGAAAGGCATACGAGGAGCCGAAACCAACTCGCAGAGGCCCTTTTAGACGCTTATAATGAAAAGTGGTACCAACCGGTGATTATCCCTGTATAGGCATGCTAGTGCATCCAAGGACAACTCCTGGTTGAATTGATTATTATTATTATTGCGTTACGTGGGTAATCAAATGCCGATTTACTGACGAGAGAACTTTATTCGCCACAAACAATAACAAATTAGTCCAGTCAACAATAATCCGAATCGCAATTAACACTAGAGTACCGTTACACTATTGCTTAAGTCGTTAAGTAAAATCACTTCAAGTACTAGGATAGTTCGCTCGTGATCGCAGTCGAAATCACAACTGACTCGCTTCCAGCCGGGGGCTCGTATTTATATGCGGAGCCAAGAAAATTCTAGATACCGACGTCCCCGGATCTATCCAGAATTCCAGAACAATTGAATCGCTTCTCGAAGTCATAAATCATTTTTATTGCTCGTAATAATAAGAGTCTCGTTCATGCGAATTTCGACTCTATTATTAACGTCGGAGAGTACAATTTCCCTTACGGTTAGATAATTGCCTATTACTACTTGTACCTTGGTAGGTAGGTACCTTGTGGATGTTTCGAGATTTTTCTAAGACTGACTACATCCAACCATTCTAGACCTTTCGAACAGCAATGCGTTTTAATTATTATGTGCTATTTGCTATTTTCTCGGAGATATGGCGTGTTTACGTTTAATGGCGTAACATTATTATAAACCCGTTGTACGCCACTGCAGGGCAAAGGCCTTCCTTCCGTTATTCCACTCTTTTCTGTCCGTCTGTGTTGTACGTACAGGGCTTCAAAATTGTTCAATGCAGTCATCACGGCCCTGAACGCCAAAGAACGACTGAAGAACCATGGGTAGATTTAGTAGATTTAGTTAGTCAGCAAAAGTCTGACTGTCTCTCGCACCACGCAAAGCAGGAGGGATTATTTGATCATTTCCATCACAAAAAAAGGATTGCAGAAAGGTTTAAGACCATTTAAGGTGGCGTGAAATGGCGGAGACCTATACTCGTTATTATTATATATTGGGTGGATACAGTTTAAATATGAAAAGAAAGAAAGAGGTAGTAGCAAGCCAGTTGCCCATGGAGAAAAGCGAGTAGGTTAAGTATAGAGCAAACTAGTTCTAGCGTGAGCCTGCGTGCCGCCCAGCCGAATACTCCAGTGTACATCTCCCGTCTGCATCACACCACAAGGGCGGAAGACATCGGGGAGTACGTGCGCCAAAAGTCGAAGTTCGCACTGAGGGTACAGCTGCTGGAGTCACACCGTAACGTCAATTTCATGGCGTTCGTGGTGCGAATCCCGAACAATTTTCTGCCCCTCATGTTGAAGGAAGACTTTTGGCCGCAGGGCGTGATGCTCTCGTGCTTCCGCGGACAGGTGCCACAGAACAGCACAAATTACGTAAGCACAAATTAAGTAAGAATTAGTGCAGTGGAAGTGTTACTAACATAGTCCTAATTCTTATTTACTAACGACAAGTTGTATTTACTCTTTATGTATATATGTTAGCCTGTAAGGTCTACGCTCCAAAATTCCTGATAATAAATGATTTATTATTATTAAAACACTGCTCACCACTGCTCTCAAGACGGTGAAGAAAAACATCGTGAGGAAACCGGCATATCCTAGAACCAAAAATTCGAAGAAATGTGACATTCACCAACCCGCACTGGGGCACACTGCGTGGTGCATTACGGCCCATTCCTTCTCCTAGAGAGGAGGCCTAAGTCCCAACAGTGGGAACATTAAAAAGGATGATGATGATGATGACGATGATTATTAAAACTATCATGCAGTCAAAAATATTAAACTTACCGAGATCAATAAGACTCATTGGCAAGTCCCAGTGGTACAAAGTCACAAAGGGCTCGATACCCTTCTCCAGTAGACCGTCGATCAGGTTGTTGTAGTAGTTCTTGCCATCCTCACTGATGTGGTTGGGATAGCCAGACGGGAGAAGACGAGGCCAGGATATTGAGAACCTGGAGAGTTTATGATTATCAGGAACTGTTTACAGACTAGGTCCCCCCAAGTATTTTTTTACTGTTGTCTATCAATCTTTCATCTCGCGCTCAACGTCTATACATCCACAGAAAAGATGAAAGTTTTTTTTTCCATTTATACTACAACGAGTTTTCTTGTAAAATCAGCCTTTTAATGTTCCTATTGCTGGGACTCAGGCCTTCTCTCTCTACCCTCTCCGGGTATGAGTCGTAATTCACCACGCGGGCCCAGTGCGGGTTAGTGAATGTCACATATCTTCGAATTTTTGGTTCTAGGACAGGCCGGTTTCCTCACGATATTTTCCTTCGCCGTTTAATAGCAGTGATGATGAAATAAACCAAACAAAACCACGACGATACTAGACTAGACCCAGTGGTAACTACTCCGACTCGATAGTCGGGATCACGGAACAAATGAAAGCTCGGTTAGAATGACCTTGTGAGCGGAACAGGCGTGCCACAAATTAGGACAATGCTCATAGTTCAACTACCAATAGCAAACTTACGATCTAAGTGTGCGTGGTCTGTTAGTTGCGTGATGCGCGTTCGTATTGGTTTATTGCCTGTAGTGGAGTTAAATGGTGGGAGACAAGCGGCGACACTCGTAGTACAAATCGGAAAGTATTTCCTTTCCAACGTCTTTCATCTTTTCTGTGGTCAGGATACTTACCACAGGGTTAGTACTGCTACGTTCGCTGTTATTTGGCATCAATGGTTTGGTTATTCCTGATTACAGGTAGGTAGTGTGACTATAGAAAATATGCCTATCATCATAATCTTCCTGCCCTTCTCCCGTTTTATTTGGGGTCGACGCAACACGTTTTGTTCTTCCATTCTGTCCTGTCACTCGTCACGCCATCACTAACTCCCTTATCTTTCATATCACTTCTCACACAATCCATCCAGGTTTTCTTTGCAGTTATTATAATTCTTTAAAAAATATTTTGATATCTCACCTATAAAATTGCAACCCAAGCTCCACAGCCATCTCAATATCCCTCTTCCATAGATGGTATGAGTCACAGGCTATGTCTCCATTGCTGTGGTCCTTAATCATTTCTGGATGTTCATGTGTTAACCTGTCCCAAGCACCTTCGCCTTTGTCTGGAAAAAGGAAAGAAGTGTTTAAAAAAAAATTGAGCAAGCGCGAGCTGGACTCGCGCACTGAGAGTTCCGTACAAACTTACCAATGAAATCAGTTCGATTCGGAAAAATCTCCGTAACTTAATTCGGGATTGAGTTACGATGATTTTTCCAAATCGCAAAAAACTACTTTTTTTACTCCCGACGGAAAAGAGGAGTGTTATAAATTGTCTGTATGTCTGTCCATGGCATCATAGCTCCTCAGCGAATGGACTGATTTTGCCCAAGCCAAAGTCGTCGATGACGCGTACTGTTCCCACGCGCTTCAAGGAGTTGTCAGCAACCGTAGGGCCCCCAGGAGCGTCGAAGCCTGCTGGGGCCAAGGGTCTATATATGAAAGAAACGAAGAAAAGAAAAAGAAAAGGCAACGATGGAACGGGGTAGGTTTTTTTAGTCAGTAAAAGTCTGACACTATCTCCCTCTCCGCCCAATGGGGGGGATGTCATCTGGTTGATTTATACCAACTGGAAAAAAAAATATATGACGCCACTACTGCATAAATTTTTACTGCGGCAGACTACTCATTTTGCGTCGCCGTGTGAATGAAACAGGACTTTTGGATGAAGCCGAATACAGCAGAAATTACGCGACCGAAATTCTGCGATTCACAACTCACAAAATTACGCTCGTTTGACCTCACCCTAATGGCTCGTAAATACTTTTGGCATACTTTCTTTGGCTATCTAGATTACGTGTATCAAAACCTTCAGCTCCACAGTTTACATGTTTTGTGGTTATGGCAGAAAATGAGATTAAAACCTTAGTAAGAATTTTCTAGAAGTATATCGGGCGTTCCTGATGCTTACCACTGACATTCCAGGCACCTTCGACTTGAAAAGCAGCTGTGGCCGCTCCAAACATGAATCCTGGTGGAAACGTCAAGTCTTCGGCACTCCATGACACAGATAGCACGGCGCTGAAGAATGATAAAACATAGCATAATCAGCCTGGAACTTATGTGCCATTGGGACACACCCCTGCTGTGGAAGTATAGTGCTTTTCACGTAATGCCGCCATGCAGGGTCAAACCTATCTTTCAATCGGTATGACGCTACCGATTTGACCGTGTGTGGGAATAGATTTGTATGACCAAAATGTTGTCATATCAATCCACTCCCATACACGGTCAAATGGTGTATCCTGGCGTCCAATCGGTAGCGACACGTTCAGTTGAAACCATCGTCAACGGTGACTGACAACGATGTTTTACCCCATTTTGGCATTTTACTCGTGAAAACGAAACGAATACAGTTCACTTATTATAAATTTATTTATTTAACTATTTATGTACACACATGGAAATACAAGAAAAGAGGAAGGAAACAGAAAAATAGTGCATAGGTGGTGTTTATTAAAAGAATTGAGGATTACGCCAAAAGTTATTACAATTATTTAATTTAAAATTCCAGTAACACTTCGCGGTACCGGGCTGTATTTTGCGACACGTTTGATCATACCGATTGGACCGCCATACCTGGTCCAATCGGTATGATCAAACCAAAAAAAATCGAAATTCGATTGCGCCGCCAAACATAACCGTTATAACAATTCACTCCCACACACGCAAGTACAGGTATGATCAAACCTGTGGCGTCAAACCGATTGGACGACAAGTATGATGGTGTATTCGCATAAGGCGAACAATACACGGTAGGTTTTGCTGTCAGTTTTGCCACTGTCAAAGTTATGATTGACGAAAAACCTACCGTCCAATGCTATGATTGACGAAAACCATCATTCATGTTTGATGGAATTGATTGACGCTTGCATGACTAATACACGGTCATAGTCTCCTATGATATTCCCTGCGCCGTATTGTTGGGTCCCCTGTCTGCCTAAAGAAAAAGGAACCAATGTTTGGCTTTGAAGCCACATCCTAACAACGCCCTATAATTTTGTACCTACTGCCAAAAAAAACATAGTATAAATAAGATAGCGTTGATCGGCTTCAGTGCTATAGACAAGTTTGGGCTAACTGTTTCCGCTGATACCAAGTGTTTGTATTGTCTCCAGATAATAAATTGGTCTAATTCTGTTATGGATGTAATTGAGAAAATACAATTTTATTTATTAATTTTATTTGTCGATAGATTCGCGCTTCACCATTATCTCACCTGATGGAAAGCGACGATGTGGTCGATGATGGAACACCCTTTCCTAGATGCTTGCCTAAATGGATCTTTAAATCGAGAGTAAGAGTAGGTAGTAACCTGCTTGATATTTATTGTGTATCCAAACCAAACGCAACATTGCATTGATGGCTACAACCTGAGTCTGTGGTCAATTGGACCCACTCGCTTTTGGTGCCGTGGGTACACTTGACCACACAATTTATTTTCTGTATTTTTATTGGTTAACTGGACCCGCATTAAAATTTAAAGAAAAGACGTGTGGCACTCGGGGACTGCCGCGGTAAAGCTATTGCATAGCATTTTTATCAACTTATGCAATTATAATTATTTATTTATTTTATTTATACAGTATTTTTTTTTCCTTTCTTTTTTTCTTTGATATTAATTGAGTTACACTTTTTAGCGTGGTCACCGATAAGAAAACAAATGAGTGGGCGGTGTTAGGTTATTTTCGTTACGGAATTTCTGGATTCGGTCTCCACGCTCAAGGCCCACGATAGAAGCTATGCAATAGCTTAAAAACTTTGTTTAAAGCTACTAGTGGATACAGTAAAGCGTAAAGGGGTAATTCAAAATACCGGGTGTAAGGGACAACCCTCTACAAACTCTAAGGGCTTGCTCAGTAGACAAAACTGAACAACCTTCCACAAGATTTTTTTTTCGTTTCCTGAAAAAAAAATAATGCATCAATTTGACTTAAAGATCAAGACAACAGATACCAAAGCCAATGCCAAAACATCATTCATCCTTATTTATCAACGAACCCAAACATGTTTTTTATTGTGACAGTTACTTGAGTGGTGATAGTAATATGTTTCGACATCTCGAAGTGGCATTACCTCATTATAACCCCCTGGTAACATGTATGTAGGTAACTGATAAAATGCGAGATGAGATAGTTTATCTGGTAAATTATGCAGATGTAGTCGGAGTCAAGATAAATTAAATCCCATCAAAAATGTAACAGGTATACAAAAAATAGGTACAAAAAAAAAAGTCATTTATCGAAATCCGTAGGGGCCCAGCAGGGTCGAAGCCTACTGGGGTAAGAGGCTTCTGAAAGAAAGGCTTGGCCCCGGTATAAAAGGCAAAGAAGGAACGGGGTGGGTTTTTAAGTCAGTTAAAGTCTAACAGTATCTCCCACTCCGCCCAAGAGCGGGGAAGTCATTTGGATGATTTTTAAGGGTAAAAAAGGCTTGTAACGACTGCTCTAATATCAAACCAAGTCATTTTATTTATTCAGTACTTACCTAATTAAACATTTGTAGCCGACTTTCAGAAAACTAGGAAGTTCTCAAGTCAACTGATCTTTTTGTATCTTTTTCAGCGATATTTTAGAATAGAATAGAAATACTTTTATTCGAAACAGACACTGCACAATAATAAATACAAAATAAAAAATAACAAAAGTACAAAGTACGCCGAGCGTGCCCGCACCGAAAGGGTGACCAGTTTATGTTCAGCATTTGCAGGGCGTTAGACACCCAGCGCTGATTTTCAGTTGGCACTCCGCAGTGCTCGTAAAACATAATATAAAAAAAAATTATGTTGTGTATCTACTGGTGTATAATTCTATTGAAATATCATACATTTTCACTTCTTTGAACCGGTTTTGACGATTCTTTTTTAACCAACTTCCAAAAAGGAGGAAATTGTCTTTACTTCATCTGATTTTTTTGTACCTAGTTCAGCGATATCTTCGCCAAATGTAAAAGAACTTCGGAACACTTCAATGATACCAAATCATCCGGGATTGCTGCAAACGGATATCTAGTATCACGCCAGTATGCTCTGTAGGAGGCGAGAAGCTCGCCGCTTCGCGGGAAACTATATGGTATCCCACCAGGATGGCCATAAGCTTGGCCGCCGATCTTCGCACCCAAAATTATTGTTAAGTGCGAACAAATTGCATTAAGTACTTGATTCTATGACTATAAGACCATAATAGGACCCTCCCTTTCTGAAGTCGATTGAAAATCTCTTTAATGATCGCCAACTTTTTTGAATCGGTAGATTAAATTCACTTGCAAAAATAATCTCACCTACGCTATTAGGTTCACCTACGTATAAAAACTTTTTTTTTTTATAATTTATACAGGGTGTAAAAATCGCGGCGCTTGATTGCGATCCCATCCCAGGCGCAATAGTGTTATTTCTAGAATTCTTTGAACAATTTTCTTTTGTTTAAATTAAAACTTAACTAGTTTAATTGGTACCTTCAAATCGCACGACGAGTTCGTGGCAGACCAACAAGGAGGTGTCTGCACGACTTAGATGTCTTCCTTGGGAATTAGAGAGAAGTAGCTCAAAACCGGGAATATTGGAAAGAATGGTGGGAGATCTTTGCCTAACAGTGGGACAGTGTGGCCTAGATATAATAATAATCTGGTTTGGCTCGCGAGGCTGTCGACATGTGGGAAAGAGATTCAGCGATCATCGTTTCAGTCAATGGCATAATAGCCAAGAGCCTAAACCAACCTTAGGAGGCTCTCGTTAGGCGACTTGATCAAGAGCTTGATTCAAAAAGCGGTATTACTGGACACGGCTCGTATGTTCGGGAGGTTCATTTTTCTGGAGCCCTGACCGTAGCTTGGACTCTGTTCCCGATCCTGGTTGGGTACTGTTTCTTTTTTTTTTTAAATATACCTACATTGGTATGTAAACCTAATTAATTAATGGAATAATAATCTAAAACCTACCTCAATACAACTGCCCGGTACCAATCCATGTTCACTACTCTTGTGTGCCAGTTTCCGTCTCAAAACCATCCCACTATCTGAACGTACATTACGACAGATTACGATTTAGTATTTATTTGCACAGTAGATATAAAAAAGCAAACACATAATTACGTTCTTAAGATAAAGGCCTCCTACATTTTGAAATGAAGAAAGCACAGCACGCACGTTTTTTTTTTTTCAAAATACCTGTCACTATTAGTCCAGGTTTTCGTGAACCGCTGTCTTCGTCGTATCCTAGGAATTTACTGGCCCGGAACCATCTCAAACGTACAGCTGTTGGAGAAATGCCTTGAAAGACCGATCGACCCCCAGATCAAGCATCGTAAGTGGAGATGGATTGGTCACATGCTTAGGAGGGATTCCGATCATATAGGTACCTAAACAGCCAACAATGATCGATCCTGTGCGTCCCGCATCCATCGGATTCCCGTAACCTTGAAGATATCCGCAGGAGAACAAAGGTGGCCGACATAGCACGAACAGTCGCCAAACTCAAGTACTAAAAATTTTTATATTTATCGAGACAAGCGATAGTACAATAGCGGGGATCGAGTGGTGGGGGTACTTGATGCGCTTGCGCCGATTCATACAGACGTCTGTAGGTATAACCAAATACAGAGTTAGAATGTGTTGGATAGAACAACGAAATCTTGAAGGTTTGTTTTTGAGAAATTAATTTGTGAATGGTAGCGACACTGCGACCACTTTCAGTGTGAAATAATTTATTTACTCTATTTATTTATAAGGTCGCAAGGCGGCCCGCGGTGCCGCGAGCGAGCGGCCGCGCGCCACGCGCTTCTTGTCGGTAGTTCTAGCCTAGAGTCTGTCTTAATAAGTTAAAACGACTTGGGTAATTATTAGGATTTAATGAAATCTGACGTACTTAACACGGGTTCAATATAATCAATAAGAGATAGAGATCATTATTTACTAACAGAAAACCCCTATTTAGGTATTTTTTAAATGATTAAATATTATACAAAATTCCCAAATCGGTTGATTTATTAGACAGAGCCCACCGCTGTCTGCTCTAAAGCTATTACAGTAGTAGCAGTTTAACTGTCTGTACCATCGCAGCTTCTAAATTAGAAAAATTGCCCTGGCAATAATTCTTATAACCTAGAACATCCGAAGTATTGTGGAATTATTTCCGGACGATTATGCTTTCACACGCGAACAAATGGCACAAAGGCCAAAAGGCCATGCCATAAAATTGGAAAAAAAAAACACGCGAACAAAATTACTGAACGAAAGCAAATCTGTCACTATCAAACACAACGTCAAAGTCACATTGTGTTCCGTTGTTTTGAGGTTATGTTAGCCAAAATAACACAATTTTTACGAATTTTTCAATAAAAGTTTTAAAATGAGTAAGAAAATAAACAATATGAAATGGGAGTCGGTGGCAATGGATGGTTTTCCGGCGTCCATGTCGGACAAATTCCACGGTTTTGTCGGTTTAGAAGAGTGCACAGACTATAGTTTTGATAAAGAAAGCAAAAAACGGGCGAAAAAGGTTTGTTTATATCGATTTTAAAGTCTTTTTGTATTAAAAAAAAAAATGGTAGCAGTAATATAATTTAAATTAGGAGTAGCTTATGTTCTGTTGCGCTGACTCATAAAATTATTCTTATGTTTATAATTTCTTAGTAATATACAATAATATGATAGGTTTGCTGTAAGAAAACCCAATTGTGGTTTAAGCTCGCCTGTGTACATCACCTGTTAATTTTTTTATTTACTTTAACCTGTTACTGTGTGTAATGTAATCTACAAAGCCTTGAGCACAGGCGTAGGGTAGCCAGCCTTTCGGTGTTTTACAGGTTGCATTTTGGAGAGTTTTTACAGGTTGCATTTTACGCAGGAATTGCATGCCTTGATTCTGCTATCTCATTTCTATCATCGGACAAATGGACGTACGGCGAGTATCCACCCTTATGTTGTTGAAACTTCTAGAGTCCGGACTAAGCATTTCGCGTCGTCATTTATACCTCGCACATTAAAGGACTGGAACAATTTTATTTGCCTGTTGCAGTATTCCCGTCTAATTATAATTTAGGTGTCTGCAAGGCTAGAGTGAATAGGCTCTTAATTCATTAAACCCCAAGCGAACGCCGGCGTTCGCGCACCTATTGTCTTCCAATTGTGTCTGTGATTATCACAATTGAAAGGTTAATAAACTAGTATGCCTCACCACTGCTTACCATCAGGTGGGATCGCAGTCAAGTACTAGTTTACATCAGACAAAAAAAAATCTGTGCAATAAAGATTCAATTATTCTTTTAAATAACACTATTGAAAAGTTTTGGTTAGGTTTGTTATCAATAGCCATATAATCCACAATAACTCGTAATGATTCCATACTGCCCAGGACTGGTTGTAGCTATCAGGAAACAGATTTCTGATCTGGAGGTCTTTAAGTCAATGCTTTCTATTAGGAGAGATAGTGCACAAGCATGAGCCAATATAAGTTTATTGCTAATATTCAGCTTTATTTATCTTCAAACATGTCATGATATCAACATAGGAAACAGACAGAATACCTGTACTTAGTATATATATTATACACACTCAGCTAATCTAGCCCATCATGACCAAAATTTGGTCAGAGCAAATTAATTTATTTCTATAAGAAACAAACAACAATGTTTTTAGATTTACTACATTTCGATTAAAATCATAATTTTCTTTTAGAATAAACAAAAAGAAATAATTAAAGAGAGGAGAGAACTAAAGAAGAGGAAAGCATCTGAAAATGAAGCCAAGGAGGTCCCTAGTAAAAAAATAAAAATAGACAATGGTTTTACTGTAGAATCGTTTAACAGTGGCAGTGTAGCACCATCACTAGCCAATAATTCTCAAAAGAGGTCTAAAAATAAAAATAAGAAAAAAAATAAAAAAGTAAAAAATGCTGAAGAAAATAATGAGGACACTGGCAACAAAAATAATGAAAACACTGAAAAAAAATCTAAAAGTAAGAAAAACAAAAAGAATAAAGACAGTAAAACCACAGAAGAAACTCTACCTTCTCCTAAAAAACTAAAACGGAAGCTCGGGGACCTACCGCAGTCTGATTCAGATTTGACACCCGAAGATATGCTGCCATGGGCCGAATTCAAACTACAAGAGCCTATCATCAAGGCGCTAACTGAATTAGGCTTCAAACAACCGACTAAGATACAGCAGTTGACGCTACCAGCCGCTATTCATGGTAAATATTGTTTTAATAGTATCTTTATTCTCTATTTTATCATAACAAAAAATGGGTAGTTACATTAGGCACAGCAAGAAATACGATCCCGATTTCCGGCAACTGTAGGCGCGGGCTTTCAGCCGGTGAACAATGAGTAACACTGTCCGACCGTCTGGTAACCGTCCGGACCGAGCCCAAGTCGTGGACGGCGTGTACTGTTCCCGCGTGCCTCAAGGAGTAGTCAGCAAACGTGGGGGCCCAGCAGTGTCGAAGCCTACTGGGGTCAAGAGCCTGTTTCTGAAAGGAAGGCCTGGCCCCAGTATGAAAGGCAACACAGGAACGGGTGGGTGGCTGCTACTTCGCCTAAGGGTGGGGGATATCATCTGGATGAAAATCATTTTTTTTTTTCACAGGCATCTTATATTTTTTTTGGCTACATTTTTATTTATAGATTTGTGTAAGATTTTTTATAATGAGCCCGACATTAGAAACTGCTCCTGTATTGTGCGTACATTCACAAACATGTAAACATTCATATACATGACACCCAAACCCAAAACAATTAATCAGTAAGCCATACAAATATTTGTTGTGAGCCCGCGACATGTAGTGCAGAAGCCATTGCGCCAACCATGCCATCACATATTTTTTACTAATTTAAAGATTGAATATTCTTCTTTCATGTCGATCTGACTCAGCTCATGTCCGACCAATATTTAGCCACCTGGACAGCTCTGTTTTAGGCCTCGTATAAGTCGTGGAAGGTGCAGGTAGTTGTGCATGGATGCACAATAGAAAGACAATGAGAAAGCGAACGCCGGCGTTTGCTTGGGGTTTAATGAATAAAATAAAATAATGTAATGTAATTAATTTAGCACTTCATCTACAGGGCGCAGAGATATCCTCGGTGCAGCGGAAACAGGCAGCGGCAAAACGTTAGCATTCGGGCTCCCAATCCTTTGTGGCATACTAAAACTTAAAGAAAAAGCTCTTCTAAAAGGTTTAGACGTCTACGACATACCTTACAAGAAGCCTTCAGCAAAGAAAAAGGACACGGAAACAAAAGAAGACAGAAAACAAAGGTTCAAGAGGAAAGATAGGAAATTGAGTGAAAAGAAGAAAGAAAGAGAAGTTATTGAAGAACCTAAGGCAAAAGAATCATCTGAGGATGGATACAGCAGTGGAGTAGAAAGCAATGATGAGGCTGATGACTCTAAGCCAGACAATAAGAGTCAAGATTATACTGATGATGATTATTTAGAAGAAATAGAAGTACCAGTCAGAAAACGTGATAACTCTGCTGATGAGGGAAATGACAGTGACGATGATGACAACTACATACATCTATCTGACATGTTAGATTCTGATGATTTGGCAGAAACCAGTGATGACGATGAAGAAGGGAAAGACAGTGAAAATGCCTCTGGTGATGAAATTGAAAAAGATATTGATAGTGATGCAGAAGAAAGTGGTGATGATGAGGTAGAAAATGATGATGATGATGAAGTAGATGAAGAACATGGTAGTGAGGAGTCTGGTGATGAAGAAAGTGATGGGAATGAAGACATTCCTGATGAAGGCAATGAGAATGAACAAGGTAAGATATTTTGTCCATTGAAATATTCAAGTAAATCGTTTTCTGTTGTCAAGCAGCATTGCTGTGTTACTGCTTAAACTAGGTTATTAAAGTGGCTTTGAGTGTTACCATCAAAGACACTTCCGCCTGACCACCGCTAAGTTCATTTTTGCTTGCACTGGAAGCGAAAAGTTCAAAGGGTTTTGTTTGGCACCGCGCCACAGGATTCAAGCGATTTTTTTTTAAGTAATCAGGCAAAAATGACCTTGGTGGTACATCCGTTATGCTTCTAGAATTGTATAAAGGTAGAACTGCATTGCGCACACGTGGGCCAAGTATGCCGATCTTGGCGCGTCGGTTTCCATACGTTTTATAAGGCAACTAGACTTGCAGAGCAACATTAAATCCACGCCACGCGACGCGCCGCTACGTAGGTACGAATTAGGCGTGGTCCATGTGTGCGTCGGTCTAGTGTAGTTCTCGCTAATACGTGGGTGGTCTGAAAAAGTTTTCGACCTTAATGTGAACGTAGCAGCACTCGGCAATAAAAGCTAGTGTATGGAGTTGTCCATCTTTTAATTGTTACTCACTAAAGTTACGGCCTATTTGGCCTGTTGGTCTAGTGGTTAGTAGCCCTGACTGCTATGCCGGAGGTCGTGGGTTCGATTCCCACCCAGGACAAATGTTTGTGTGAAGAGCATGATCATTTGTTCGGTGTCTGGGCGTAATTTATCTATAATATGTATGTATTTAGAAATATATAAGTAAGTTTATCAGTTGTCTAGTACTCATAACACAAGCTCTGCTTAGCTTGAGACTAGACGGCGTTGTGTGATAGTTGTGGAATATTGTATTATATTATATTTAGACGCGCAGTTGTTATGTGACACTCATTTGAGTGAGTCGATGTGAGATGCAGAAAAAGAAAGTCCTTTTTCACAAAAGACAACGCGTCCTCTCACACTCAGCGGTTGCCATGGCAAAAATCTACGAATTACAGTATGAACAATCCGCCTTACTCACCAGTTCTAAACTCCTTACTTACCAGTTATAACCTCCCTACTCACCAGTTCTAACCTCCTTACTCACCAGTTCTAACCTCCTTACTCATCAGTTCTAACCTCAGGCAACTTCTTTTGGTCCCTTCATCTAATAATTGCACTCGGAGGATAGAGATTTTCGTCAAATGTGGAGGCAAACTTCGTGAATAATTATTTTGCAGATAAAATCGCCAACTACTATTTGAACGGGTTAGAGAAATGGGAGCATCTTTGGGAGAAGTGTGTATAGTTACAAGGAGACTGTAAAAAAAAAATCGTAAGAAAAAATGCCTTTTATCGTTGTTAGGTCGGGAACTTTTCAGACCACCTGTGCATGTTTCATGCTCAGACAATACTACACGTACTGTTTTTTCACCAAAATCTGATCAAATCCTTGAAAATAAATTTTTCATTGCAGGCATAGGGTGTGTTAAGGTGGTGGACAACATCGAGATCCCTGGCCACGTGTCTATGAAGACTGGCAAGCCGCTGTATGCCCTCATCCTGACTCCCACCAGGGAACTGGCCATACAGATCAGCAGACATTTGATAGCCGCTGCCAAGTATACAGGTATGTTATATTGCGAAGACCGACAAGCCTCTGTACTTCTACATCCTGACTAAGCTGGCCATAAAGATCAGCAGGCATTTGATAGCCGCTGCTATACAGGTATAAGTATACAGGTATGTCTTATTGGCAAGATGATCATGCCGTTGTACTCCCAACACACAGAACGAACCATACAGATTAGCAGGCTTTTAATATCTGCAATGAAGTCTACAATCTTCGATTTTGGTTAGGCAACGTTCGGGAAGCTGCGCAGTATTTTGTCTAACATACCACTGTGTTTGAAGACGAAAGTCCAAATGACCAGTGCAAACCCTCTTATAAACTTTCGCCTTTATAATATTATTGTAACTAGATACTGTCAGCGGCTTCGCCCGGATGAAAGTAGAAAATTGACTCAACATCTCCCAGAGATAAAAATCCTACTTGCTATTCCAGACAACCAACTTACTGAACTGACTATAAGTATACCCCGTTAAATCTTAATCGTTTTAATCCCATGGAGAGTCGATCCGGTACACGAAACACTATCAATTTGTAAAGATAAAATTTAAAAAGTACCTTTTTTCAAAACTCGTATTAATTTACGAATTAAATTTCTTTAAGAAAACGTCAGCTGAGCAAGTCCAATGACTTGTATGTAGTTTGTACGCAACATCGACTACTACCTAAAGGTCATTGGACTCGCTCAGCTGACGTTTTCTTAAAGAAATTAATTTCGTCAATGCGTAAATTAATATGAGTTTTGAAAACAAAAGTACTTTATTTTTTAATTTTATATCTTTGCAAATCGCTAGTGTTTCATGTACCGCATCGACTCTCCACGGGATTAAAACGATCAAAATTTAGCGGTGTATAATCAGTTCAGTAAGTCCATGATATAAACCGACCTCTTTCAAAGAATGACGTCTTGCTGGACCTATTTATTGTTTCTTGCCAGGCATAAGAGTAGCCACCATCGTCGGTGGCATGGCGGCCGTCAAACAAGAGCGGGTGCTCCGCGCGGGCCCCGAGATAGTGGTGGCGACGCCCGGCAGGCTGTGGGAGCTCATCGGGCAGGGCCAGCCGCATCTACAGCAGTTGGACATGGTCAAGTAAGAGTTGCATGGTTTTTTTACTTAATAAACGGTAAGTAATAAGGTAATTAATACGCAACGCCGACTACTAATAGGCTTGTTTGTTAAGTGTTTTCTATATATTTTTGTTTTTATAAAAACAAAATCGCTGTTGTGGTGCCTCGAAATCAACATAGACCCGGGCCAGTACCTATAAAATACTCTATGAGTTTGTGTATACAACCGGTTCTTAACACAACCAGGTTCCTCGCCATTGACGAGACGGACCGCATGGTAGAGCGCGGCCACTTCGAGGAGCTGACCCCGCTGCTGGAGCGCCTCAACGCGGACGACGAGCGCCGCGCCGCGAGACAGAACTTTGTGTTCTCGGCCACGCTCACCATGGTACATGACCTGCCCAATCATATGAAGGGGAAAAAGGTATGTGCAATTTTTGAGAAAAAAATTGATGTTAAATTGAACAGTTATATGTATATATTCAAAAAAAAATTCTCATCTGATATAAACTATTACTTGACTGCGATCCCACCTAATGGTAAGCAGTGATGCAATCGTTGATGGTGAAGCGCACTAGTTTATTAAGAGCCTAATTTTTTATTTTTAAATGTCGAAAGCGTCGAATAAATTCTATTCTATTCTTTAAGTTATTGCAGTGAAACAGTGTTTAAATTACCATTGATACGTTGTATATTTATTTTAACCATCTTCGACGGGCTTTTCTTTTTCATTCTGAATTCTGATTGCATTAATTTTTGTAGGTAACAAAACGCGGTAAGATAATAAACAGGAAAATCGAGAAAATGACTCCTGAGCAGAAGTTGAACCGTCTCATCAAGATGATCGGCATGTCCGACCCCAAGGTCGTCGATATCACCACACAGAACTTAGGTAAGAACAGTGATCAATCTGCTTAGCCCTTCCCCAACTGTATTAGGCATAGGCAACGAAGGAACTAGGAGTGGGTTTTAGCCATCGATATACACCGTTAAATTTTGATCGTTTTAATCCCGTGGAGGGTCGATCCGGTACAAGAAACACTATCGATTTGAAAAGATAAACCTAAAAAAAAATAAAGTACCTTTTTTTTCAAAACTCGTATTAATTTACGCATGTACGAAATTAATTTCTTTAAGAAAACGTCAGCTGAGCGAGTCCAATGACCTGTAAGTAGTAGTTGGCGTTGCGAACTAACTACTTACAACGATACATTAATTAACGAATTCTAACTAAAAACCTTTTTTTCTAGCGATAGACGCTTGTCTATCGCTAGAAAAAAAGTCGATGGTTTTAGCCCACATCAAAAAACTGTATCAGTCGTCGTTCACACTAGTGTGAACTTGGACTCAGTCTGCAGTTTGCGTTCTCACAAAGCCGACCATACGCTATAGCGTCCCTATATAGTCCGGGCCTAGTGGGCTAGTGCCTTCAACTTTGCCCTACACTACGAGACGCTGTATGAAGTCATTACCACGACTATTATTATTACATTATTATTTATAACTTTATTGCACACCTTAGCTTATTATAGGATAAACATTTACAAAAGAATAAGTGTACAATAGGCGGTCTTATTGCACAAGGCAATTTCTACCAGACAACCTTTGGATGGACTGAACGAAAGAAAAAGATTTGGGGCTGTATTTCAATGAACATAGAGTCTGAAATAGACCTGCAAAAACAAAAATTTTAAGGAAATTTAAATTCCGTGGGCTGTCCTAGCACTTTAACCCTCAGTGGGGGCAGTTACCACAAGGCCACCCCTCCTCTCGCCTTCCACTATGTACTACACACACTTCTGAACAGTAGCCCGATTCACGTAATGAAAATCGTAACGATATCGTAGCGATTTAGTCGTTTAGACCATTTCCGTATTCACATCCATCAATCGAGTTTGAACGACACCGATTTTAAAGTCGTTTGAAATTCGTGGATTTAAAAAAAAATCTTTTTTACATTATCCTGGTAGAATACCTATTAATGTAACTGGAAATAAGTCGATAGATCATGAATACCGCTTTTGGATAGGACTTCGATCGAACGACTATAAAACTTCAACGATATTTGGCTTGTTTGATTTTACGTGAATCAGGCTACTGATATCCCCACGTCTCTTGCAGGTACAGCAGAAACGCTGACCGAGTCGCGAATAACTTGCGCACTGGAACACAAGGACGCGTACCTGTACTACATTATCAAGAGGCATCCTGGCAGGACCATCGTGTTCTGTAACTCTATAGGTAGTGTCAAAAGGTAGGTCTTACATGATTTTGTTTTACGGTATAACTTGGCTTTATTTTTAGAAGAGGTAGAGATAGCCGAACGCGTCCGTCGGCGCCGTACCGCTACCGCGGCATGTGTACGGCTGCCATGGTAGCCGCACGCGTGCCGCGGCAGCCGACAGTGTCCGCTGGAAGCCGTACGCACTCCAAGCGCCCAGAAGTGCTACATTGTCACTGTATTTACGGGAATTAACGTCATAAAAACAATCATATGTCTGAACTAAAGAAATTAGTTTTTCTTCAGTATCCATTTTTGAAACTGTCGCTTGAAGAACACAAAGAGATTTAAAGAGATACAAATTTTTAATGTCTTTGGAAGAACACAACTTGAATGATTCGCTAGTTTGCTGCACCGTAATCTCCGTTCCTATTCCACGAGGCACGGCCGACCGGCTCCGAACGGACCCGACCTCAGCCGATTGGGTGCCGACGGCGCCTTTCGGAGCCGGTCGGCCGTCGCGACAGCCGAATGCATTCTGCGACACGTCGCGACGCGTCGCGGAATGCCGACGGCGGTAACGGCCCGATGCGAGCCGGTTGGTTTGAATCGTACCATGGTGTCCAATTTGCTAAGGCTGCAGAGTGAACCTCGCTCCTATCTGGGAGGCACCCAGCTGTGGAATTTCTGAGATAGGATCGCCGCACCCCATCGGCCACAACCACAAAACTAAGCTGACCTGAGAAATGAACCCCAAGACGTATATAATAATTTAGAAGGATGCTCAAAGTTAGTCTGCGAAATTCAAAGGACAATGCATCAAAACGTCCCCCCAACTCTTACATCGACCAACAGATTTGAAATGCGTCTCAATCGAAAGATCTTAGTAAGGCGAGAATTTTTTACTATGGCGACATTTCTCAAAAGAATGGGGTTTAGGTTATATAAGACATTTTTATGCTAACCTAACCTAACACAAGTGTTTTAGACCTTAAATATATTCATAACATAGTACTGTCTTACAAAACCTAAACCCCATACTTTGAGAGATGTCGCCATGGTTAAAACTTCTCGCCTTTCTAAGATCTTTTGATTGAAATACATTTCAAATCCGTTGATCGATGTAAGAGTTGGAGGGTCCTTTTGATGTTAGGTTAGGTTAAAACAAAAATATAATATTTTACAAAACCTAAATCCTATACTTTTAAAGTATGTCACCATGATAAAAAGAACCCTATTCAATTAGACCCTTCGATTCTAACCTTAATCAAAAATAATCGAGCCTTAAACAAAAATAATTATAAATATCGCCATCTTAATTTACAGACTAGCTCAATTATTTACGTTGCTCAAGTGTCGCCCTCTACCGTTACACGCCAGCATGCCGCAGCGACAAAGAATCAAGAATTTGGAGAGGTGAGTAACATTAAAATAGCTATGGGGGGTATTACAACCTCTTTTGTTAGATTTTAATATTTGACCGTTACATATTTTTATTTTAAACTAGATTCTGCCAGGATTTCGCCCACGTGTAAGTCGAAAAATATCCCAAGGGAAAATACTCCCAGAATAAGGAACAACACTATGTCCTATTCCAGGATAAAGTGTATTCAAATCACTCCATGTTTGAACATGAGTAAAAAAAAATTTTTTTTTTTTCGACAAGCGCGCGTAAGATACTTTTACCCAAAGGAACATACTCCCGGGGAGTTTTTTCCCTTGGGATAATTTTCTACTTTCACGAGGGAAACATACTGTATTCTAAGCAAAGTAATTATTTTATTACTAGCTTTTGCCTGCGGCTTCGCTCCCGCTCTACCCTACTCCACCCTACAACACCTACATTACCTACACTACCCTACTTTTCATTTTTTTTAACAATAATAAACATAACAAAAAAAGAATTAGCAAAATTGGTTCAGCTGTTCTCGAGATTTGCGCTTAGAGACACATTTAGCAATTTATTTTTATATTACAGAAAATAGAAGATATTCTGCTTGTAAAAGCATTGGCATGGAGATTCTCACTCGGTTCCGTAAAAATCACTGTCTATCAGACGCACTTTCGCATTTTTAATATCCATTCTATACTAATATTATATATGTAACTCTGTCTGTTATGTTTTCACGGTTAAACTACTGAACTGATTTTGATGAAAATTGGTATGGAGGAGGCTTGAACTCCAAAGATGCACATAAGCAACATGTTATCCGTCTTTGACTTAGATTTTGCGTCTGCAATAACCAACGTTCACGCGAACGAAACCGTTGGCAAAAGCTCGTCTATAATATATTCACAAATTATAACCATCCCCTTTTATATAAATTTAAACTTAAGTGGTAATGGGCAGGGCACATTGCTCGCAGAACAGATGGCTAATGGGGCCGAAAGGTTCTGGAGTAACGACCATGAACTGGAAGTCGCAGCGTAAGAAGGCCTCCAAGGTGGACCTAAGACCTGGTAAGGGTTGCGGAAACCTGATGGATGCGAGACGCACTGGGCCGTCCATTGTGGGTGGCGACACTTGGGAGTCCTATGTACAACAGGGGATGTTTTTCGGCTGAGACGATGAAGATATAAAAAATATTTCCTTTGAAAGGTTCCGCGACGACCCCCACGGCATGCTGATCGCGACGGACGTGGCAGCGCGCGGGCTGGACATCCCGCACGTGCAGCACGTCGTGCACTACCAGGTGCCGCGCACGGCAGAGAACTACGTGCACCGCAGCGGCAGGACGGCCAGAGCCACCAGGGAAGGCCTCACCATACTGATGATGGAGCCCGCCGAGGCCTATCTTTATGCTAAGATGTGCCGGACGCTGAATAAAAGTAAGTGAGCAAAATTGCTCGTTAATTATGTCGGGGTTGTAATTTACCCCATGGTATCATTTGGAGTTTTAATGTGCCCCACCCACGTAGTCATTTGGGCTTATAATGTACCCTACCCACGTAGTCATTTGGGGTTATAATGTACCCCACCCAAGTAGTTATTTGGGGTTATAATGTACCACACGGTATCATTTGTGGTTATAACGCACCCCACCCACGTAGTCATTTGGGGTTATAATGTACCCCACCCACGTAGTCATTTGGGGTTATAATGTACCCCACCCAAGTAGTTATTTGGGGTTATAATGTACCACACGGTATCATTTGTGCTTATAACGCACCCCACCCACGTAGTCATTTGGGGTTATAATGTACCCCACCCACGTAGTCATTTGGGGTTATAATGTAACCCCGAATAGTCATTTGAGGAAATAATGTACACCACGTTTTCCCCACGTCTATATCTAAGGTCAAAATGTACAAAATTGAGTTTCCCAATGATGACCGGCATCTTCCACCGACATACACTATTATTATTACAACAATTGATGGATCCTTTAACATCGTTTTTAATAACTCCTCAGCATCGGAAGTCCCCACGTTCCCGGTAGACGCGGCCGTGCTGGCGCCGCTGAAGGAGCTGATGACAGTAGCGCGTGAACTGGACGCGCTGGAACTCAAGAAGAGACGTGCTGCGCAGGCGCAGGGGTGGCGGGAGAAGGCCGCGAGGGAGATGGACATTATTATCGATGACGACGATGTGTATCCTTTTGGAATAGTCTACAATGCAGACTTATCTATATATTTAAATAAAACTAGCTGTGCCCGCGACTTCGTTCGCGTGGACTACAGGATTTTGAATTTATCTTTTCTAAAATAAAATTATGCTGTGTTAGTCGTATAATAGTAGCCTATGTTACTCCTTATTACATCAGCTACCTGCCAAAAAAAGTCCCGTCAAAATCGGTCCAGCCATTTCAGAGATTAGCCCGGACAAAAAGACAGACAGACAGACAAAAATTGTAAAAAATGTTATTTTGGTGTATGTACCGTATATATATTCATCATGTAGCACAAAAGCAGTTATTTCAATATTACAAACAGACATTCCAATTTTATTTATATGTATAGATTAGAAACTGACTGGCATTAACGCAAAGCCAAAAATACTGAGACTAGGAATAGTAATGCGATTTTTTTTTTATTGATAGGCTTTTTTTTTCGATGGGAAAAATCATCTTATGACAACCCTCGCTCTTGGGCGGAGCGGGAGATAGTGTCAAACTCTTACTGACTAAAAAACCCATCCCGTTCCTTCAAGCCTTCATACCGGGGCTCGAGCGCCCTTTCGGATAACCCTGGCCCCCGTAGGCTTCCCCCCTTTATTGATAGGCTCGCGTTTGACCACTATCTCACCTGATGGTAAGTGATGATGTGGCCGACGATGGAGCACGCTTGCTTAGAAGTAACCTTTTTTTTTTAATTGGTATAAACTAGTGCTTGACTGCGATCCCACCTGATGGTAAGCAGTGATGCAATCGTTGATGGTGATGCAAACTAGTTTATTAACCTCTCGGATGCCGTAATTAGAGACACAATTAAAAAGCCATTGTATCTCGTGTAGATCTGCGTTCCGGCAGTCAACGGGTTAAGAGCCTATTCACTCTTGCCTTAAAGACACCTAAATTATAATCAGACGGGAAGACCGCAGCAGGCAAATTGTTCCAGTCCCTCAATGTACGCGGTATAAACAACGAGGCGAAACGCTTGGTCCGGACAGTAGAGGTTTCAACAACCTTTTCTTTCTTGACTTAATTATGCACAAATATCATCAAACTTTAACATTTAAAACTATCTGGCCAGTTTTAATTGGTGATATTATGAAGTGATCAATTATAAGATCTAGCCACGATACATGGTAAGTGCTGTCCGGACCAAGCCCAGTCGTCGACGGCGCGCACTGTTCCCGCGCGCCTCAAGGAGTTGTCAGCAACAGCCAGCAGGGACCCAGCCGGGTCGAAGCCTACTGGGGCCAGGGTTATCCGAAAGGGAACTCGAGCCCCGGTATGAAGGCTTGAAGGAACGGGGTGGGTTTTTAAGTCAGTAAGAGTCTATAGACACTTATCTCCCGCTCTGCCCAAGAGCGGGGGTTGTCATTGGATGATTTTCCCCTCCCAAAAAAAGTACATGGTAAGTGATTCATTGATTTAGGGAGTTATTGTTTTGGCTTCGATTTTTAAAAGTAAACACTAAACAACTTTAATTCACAATCTATGAGCGAAATAAATGATCATACCGTATTAGGGTCAACTCACACCGAAAGAGCGGCGAAGCGGAGCGCAGTTTCAGTTTCATATGAATTTTAACTTTATTTTCATTTCTATAATACTTATTATCGCATGAGAAACACGAACGAGAGAATTCCCCGGAATTCCTGCGGCCCCGCGGGCATCCGCGCGACTCGTTCGAGGTTCTCATGCGATAATAAGTATTATGGTAATGATAATAAAGTTTAAATTCATATGAAACTGAAACTGCGCTCCGCTTCGCTGTGAGTTGACCTTTAGAAGGTACTCGTATCACGAACATGCTTTGCAACATGCAACTTCTATTTTTTTTAATTCTATGATAAACAATAAGGGATAAAAAAACAATAAAAATACCACGAAATTCAATTCAATTCATTATGATATGGCGCAATATGGAATGTAATCTATTCATCGGGCGTTTAATGAAAATATCAAGTTCTTTGTTCTTATTGTTTGTTCTGAGTGGCTATTGATAATGATAAACACAGATCTGGGGGCTTACCATGACCACTTATGGAAACGTTCAATTCCCAGTGAGTCAAATTCCTTTCAAAAGCAGGCCTGCTTCTGAATCGCTTAAAACCGTACCATGACAGTTTGTACGGAGGTGAACATTTACACTTGAAGATCGCTTTATTTTTTGACTGGCCTGTTGGTCTAGTGGTTAGTGACCCTGACTGCTATGCCGGAGGTCGTGGGTTCGATTCCCACCCAGGACAAATGTTTGTGTAATGAGCATGATCATTTGTTCTGTGTCAGGGTGTAATTTATCTATAATATGTATGTATTTAGAAATATATAAGTATATTTATCAGTTGTCTAGTACTCATAATACAAGCTCTGCTTAGTTTGGGACTAGACGGCGTCGTGTGATTGTGGAATAATATATTATATATTTGACGCTCAAAACAGGGTCATCTGCTATCAAATACACGTCAAATAGCACGCCAGAGTACAGTCTATACAAAAAAAAAGGTGAACGAATCTTGAGCGGATTTCGTAAACGTCACTTGCAGGCCAGTTACAGGCCTGCTATATGAAGTCATAGTACAATAATGCCAGGCAGTTCAACTTCAGCCCTGCTATAAGAGGTCATGGTAAGCCCCCTGGTTATCTTAAGATTACCCCAACTAGAGATACAGTCCCATACAACCGCTCTTACGTGATTATGACCACAGAAAATATGAAAAACGTTAGAAAGGAAACACTTTCCGATTTGTACTACAACGAGTGTCGCCGCTTGTCTCCCACCCTTTAACTCCATAACAGGCAATAAACCAATACGAACGCGCATTACGCAAGTGACAGACCACGCTCACTTAGATCGCAATTAAGTTTGCTATTGGTAGTTGAACTATGAGGATATTAGGGGAAGTTTGACAGTGGCAACTGAAAAGTTGAAAGGGAATCGTTTGTATTGGTATGGTCATGTGAAAAGGAGGGATGAAATGCATGTTGCTAAAAAAGTTTTGAGTTTACATGTGGATGGATGGAGGGGAAGAGGGAGGCCAAAGAAAAGATGGATGGATTGTGTGAGAAGTGATATGAAAGAAAAGGGAGTTCGTGATAGCGTGACGAGTGACAGGACAGAATGGAAGAAAAAAACGTGTTGCGCCGACCCCAAATAAAACGGGACTAGGGCAGGAAGATGATGATTGGTAGTTGAACTATGAGCATTAACCTACTTTGTGGCACGCCTATCCCGTTATAACAACATTCTAACCTCGGTCATCTGTTTTGTGATTATGACGTTATAACACATCTTTATCTAGATATTTTGAAATCAAAACATAAATTTGTGTAAAATTAATCCAATAAAAACCTCTGGAAATCTGCTGTTTTGCGTGAAATTTGGCTCTTCATAGCTTAGTATAAAATCTGATTTGATGTCTGTTTGTGCCTGCTAGTCTCCTAAACGACTGGACCGATTTTGAGCGGGATTTTCATTGGTATTTAGCTGATGTTGTAAGGAGTACCTAATGTTAATTTATTAACTTCAAGCGAACGCCGGAATTAGCTCTCTCATTATAATAATAATAACATTCTACAACTACCACACAACGCCGCTAGTCCCAAGCTAAGCAGAGCTTGTGTTATGGGTACTAGACAACTGATAAACATACTTATATATTTCTAAATACATACATATTATTGATAAATTACACCTAGACACAGAACAAATGATCATGCTTATCACATAAACATTTGTCCTGGGTGGGAATCGAACCCACAACCTCCGGCATAGCAGTCAGGGCCACTAACCTATAGACCAACAGGCCAGTCATTGCCATTGTCTTTCTATTGTGTCTCTAATTACGGTATTCGAAAAGTTTAAACTACTTTTATTTTAGAACAAGAATTAGTTGAAATTTTGACCAAGTACTAGTTAATATATATTATAATTTCCTTAACTCCACTCCAGTCCCGTGAAACAGGTAGACGCGTCAATAGAAAAAGCTCTGAAAGCCAAGCGGAGACAACTGGATTCCCTGCTCTCACGGCCGATATACCCACGGGGATTCTCCTTCAAGTACCCTACATTAAACGATACGGCGGCGTTCGCAGGGAGCGAGGAAAATGCTTTGCAGGTATGTTGGTTTATTCATTATCATCGTCATTTCAGCCAAAAGGGGTCTACCTTTTATAGCAGAAAGTTCTGCCTAATTTTATGTCATAACTTTATTTTGTACTAGCGTTTGCCCGCGGCTTCACTCTCGCTCTTCCCTACTATAACCTACTCTACACTATTCTACCCTACCCTAATTTTCGTTTTTTTTTTCATAAGAACCTTCTCACAATAACAAAAACAACAAAAAAAGAATTAGTGAAATCGGTCCAGCCGTTTACGCGTGATGGCGTGACCAAGGGAAATAGGGATTCATCTTTAGGATTCATAAGTTCTTTCTATTTGTTATTTTGTATAAAGTTACTTTTTGATCATCATCATCTTCCTGCCCTTGTCCCGTTTTATTTGGGGTCGGCGCAACACGTTTTTTTCTTCCATTCTGACCTGTCACTCGACACCCTTTTCTTTCATATCACTCCACACAATCCATCCATCTTTTCTTTGGCCTCCTTCTCCCTTTAAAACCAAAGTTACTTTTTGATAAAAACAATAAAAAAATTGAGTCAAATACAGTAGGTACTACATGTACACATGGTAGGGATACAAGAGATGTTGGGGTAATTTGTCTTTACTATAGAAAGGGCTATGCTCGGAGTTTCCTTGCGTGATCGAATCAGAAATGAAGATATCCGCAGGAGAACCAAGGTTGCCGACATAGCACAAAGAATCGCCATACTTAAGTGGCAATGGGCAGGGCACATTGCTCGCAGAACGGATGGCCGTTGGGGCCGAAAGGTTCTGGAGTGGCGACCGCGTACCGGAAAACGCAGCGTTGGAAGGCCTCCTACAAGGTGGACTGACGACCTGGTGAAGGTAGCGGGAATCCGATGGATGCGGGACGCACATGATCGTTCGTTGTGGCGCCGCTTGGGGGAGGCCTATGTCCAGCAGTGGACGTCTGTCGGCTGAAATGATGATAGAAGGCGCCAGATAACCGTGACTTAAAGTACATTGACCTTTTCCTAATATCTCTGCGTATGTACTCAAAAAGAGATATAGTTCATGTAAAGAATCACGATACATGTCGATTCAATACAGCTTTATGTCTTTATTTCAGTTTTTGAAATGAATGATGTCAACAAATGTAGGAGGGTCAATGACCGTTATTCCACGGTTATCTGGCGCCTACCTTAATATTATAACGAAAAAAGATTTATATTTTTGTTTGTAATCTAATTCTCAAGAACTATTGGACCGATTTTCTAAATTCACACGAGCGAAGCCGCTGGCAAAAGCTAGTCGTAATATGTATAAGTGCTTATTAGATTTTCCTTAGAAAACCTAAATTCGTTTGTAATAAGTCTATGACGTCATCGCCATAGCCATGGAAGCATTCATTTCTAGGAAAGATTCCCTATTTTATGTAGTAAAGAGAATTAGTGAACAATTCTCAGAAGGAGAGTATCGATTGTAGGTCTAATCTTTTTACTTTTGTGAGTAATAATAATATTCCACAACTACCACACAACGCCGTCTAGTCCCAAGCTAAGCAGAGCTTGTGTTATGGGTACTAGACAACTGATAAACATATCTACTTATAAATTTCTAAATTCATACATATTATAGATAAATTACACCCAGACACAGAACAAATGATCATGCTCATCACATAAACATTTGTCCTGGGTGGGAAGCGAACCCACAACCTCTGGCATAGCAGTCAGGGTCACTAACCCCTAGACCAACAGGCCAGTCAAATTTATTATTGGCTCTTGTCTGCGGTTTTGTACACGTAAAACAATACAATGCATTTTTATCTCAAAATATGATTCCGGAATAAAAAAAATAATATCATATGGGTCTACTCTCTTTTCATTCAAGTCCTTTCAGCTGTTTGAGCATAATTGAGCAACAAACACGACTCAAACTTTCACCATTACAATATGAGTGCTATGTATAACTAGCCAGACAGATATCAAAGAAAAAAAATTATACTTGGCAACAACACAATTTTGCCTATCATTTAAAAAATACGACCGTGATTCGCATATCTAATTATACCCTATTCGCGTTAAGAATAGAAATTTAAAGAAACCTTTTTTACTGCCTGGTCAACTGATTTTAACTTCTATTTCGTAGGGATAAGGCATTAAAAGCAAAAGTGGTTACAATACCAACTATTTACTGCAGCCGCCATTTGTCATGACACCAACGTAATAAAAGTCAAAATCGGTTGAACGGACAGTAATAAAAGGTTTTCCTAAATTTCTAATGTTATTTTGAACAGAGTACAATTGCCGTCACGGATCTTGAGCGCTGGCTTCAAGTTGCGCAGAAGTCAAATATTCGGTCTCTTTAGTGGTGCGAAGTGAGACGTGGGGGCGGGGAGTGTCAGTGATTTGCGTCGTCAATGACGCGCGACGTCTATGATGCGCCATCGCGACATTACTCCTGATTCGTTCACTCCGTTGCTGCATGTATCTAACAACGAAGACGATTGGCTCGCCAATGTATGGAATGCGCAAAGCGGTCCCCACTCTGACGCCGAGCGCTCAAGATCCGTTTCGGCAATTGTATAGTTGTTTGTTTATGACATTCACCAACCCGCACTGGGCCCGCGTGGTGGATTACGGCCCACTCCCTCTCCGAGAGAGGAGGCCTGAGCCAGTGCTAGGAACTGGGAACATTATAAGGCTGACTAATTTATAGTTGTTTTCTCTTCACTACCCTCCTTGAGGAGCAGTGGTAACGGCTCCGACGTGCGAATTGAAAGTCTTAGGTTCAAACTCACCCAGGCGTATTACTTTGTGTTTTAATTCATTACTACTTCTCTAAAAAGGTTAGGTTAGGTTCATGGAGAAACCGGCATGTCCTAGACCTAAAAGTTTGAACACCTTACATCTACCAACCTTCACTGCAACCCTATCAACCACTGCCAACCGTGCCGTATGAAATGTTTTTGTGTTTATTTTCATAGGTGATGAAAAACGCGATAGAATCGGGCCAGCTGAAGAAAGAAAAAAGGAAAAGCAAGAATGCACCTCTGTTGCAACTACAAAAGAAATTGACGAAGAAATAAGATCAGACATGTTTTATAAATAAAATAATAGATCATTATTATCATTCCGTCTGTTTTTTTTTTATCTCCTCTTACGTTTTCAATGAACTCGTATGAATAACTATTTCGGATACCGTAATTAGTGACACAATAGAAATACAATCAAATGAGAGAGCGAACGCCGCTTGGTGTTTAATGAATTAATCTATACATATAATAAAATCGTAGGAAAGTCAAAACTGTACATTAAATATTTTTTTTAAAGAACACTTGGGGCGTGATCTACTCGATACCGAAGCCAAAAATATAGTTTTTAGAATTTTTGTCTGTTGGTCTGTATGTATGTCCGGGATAAACTCAAAAAGTACTGCATGGATTTACTTCAAATTTTGCATGAATATTACTAAGAGGTCGGGTCGGGATATAGGCTACATATTATCACGCTATCACCTACCACCACCCAGCTGTGAATCTTTATTTTTCTCAAGCATTCTGTGACAGCGTGTAATCTAAGGACGCATATTTCCATGTTGTTTTTGAGTAAGTCATGCTATTATCTGGCTTTACACTATAAAAACAACGCCATTAAAGTAACTTGGGCAGAAAAACATAGTTTAATGAATGTTAGTAGTATAAACACAATTTTAAAGCAGCGACATCTATGAGATTTCATCAAAATCAAATCAAGTTATATGTTAACAGTTTTTGAAAATTAATCATTTAAATTTGATCATGTTGGCGAGGTTAGTAGTTAGTTATTCTTAAAATTCATAGATGGTAATGTGCATTTTCTTCATATTATAGTTTGTTTTGACAAATTCAAGTTCCTACAAAACCCTCAAAATCTTGAGCAGAGTTGAGGAAGACAATTTAAAAAAATGCGGTGTTAGGTGTTACATGGTGGCATTTCTCAGACTCTGTGAAGTCGACCAGTTTGCGAAATCCCTTACGTATGACGAGGTACCTTCATATTACACGTACGACAAGCAAAGGGGTGTATTAAACCGAAGCAGTAATGCTCGCAAAGGAGGAGGCCGAACGCATCAGGCAACGGCGCTATCGCCGCCGCCGTCGCCGGGATTCTGATCCCGATTTCCGGCCAACGTAGACGCGGGCTTGCGGACAGTGAGCAATGGGTAGCTCGCTGCCCGGCCGTCCGGTAACTGTCCGGACCAAGTCCAAGTCGTCGACGGCGCGCACTGTTCCCGCGCGCCTCAAGGAGTTGTCAGCAACAGCAGGGACCCAGCCGGGTCGAAGCCTACTGGGGCCAGGGTTATCCGAAAGGGCACTCGAGCCCTGTATGAAGGCTAGAAGGAACGGGGTGGGTCGTTTAGTCAGTAAGAGTCTGACACTATCTCCCGCTCCGCCCAAGGGCGGGGGATGTCAATGCATGATTTTTCCAACCATAAAAAAAAGGGTGTATTCAACCGACATCGAAGAGGAGGTGCTGTGGAAGGTTTTCCGGGAATTTTCAAGGACACCGCATTGGGTAGGGTTTATACCGTGCACCCGAATAGTGGCGAATGCTATTTTCTGCGGTTGTTACATCACACTGTCCCAGGCTCAATGTCTTTCGCTTTTCTGAGGACATTTGATGGCGTGGAGTATCCCACTTACCGCGCAGCCTTTTGCCTAATTGGGATGACACCCTCGTGGAGGCAAGCGTCAGTGACAGTCCCAGCCACATGCGTCATCTACTTGCCGTCATCTTTGTGTTTTGTGGAGTCGCGAACCCGGTAGCTTTGTGAGAGAAGTAACGCCATCTTCTGTCTGAAGATTTTCTACGAGCTTTGAGGCGTGCTACTAGAGACGAAGTCGAAGTAACTGATGAACGCGTGCTGAACACCTGTCTCACTTTCTCCTGTTCACTTCAAGATGTGGTCATTACTATCGGCGGCAATCCACTGATCGAATATGGGTTACCAGCTCTCCAATCATCACCACTTCAAGACCGTGGAAATCGGGAGTATAACGCTGAAACAAATTACGATCCGGGCGAAATAACCACCATACGAAATTACCATGTCGCTTTGTTCTCTTGAGAGCAAAAACAAATTTATGACACCGTCCTTGAAAGCGTTGGACAAAACCAGGGTAAAATGTTTTTCTTGGATGCTCCTGGTGGAACAGGAAAAACATTTGTTACCACTGGCATACTTGCAGAGGTCTGGAGCCAAGGCCAAATTGCTATTGCTGTAGCGTTGTCAGGAATCGCTGCCACACTGCTTCCGGAAGGCAAGACAGCACATGCCATGTTAAAAATTGCCATCGATTTAGGGAGCGCCGAAACGCCTGTTTGTGGTGTGTCACGTAACAGCGATAAGGGACACGTGCTCAAGGATTACTCTCTGATGATGAGTGTACGATGGCCAATAGGAAGGCAATTGAGGTCGTGGACAGAACCCTGCAGGACATTTGCAGGAACTAACATTTGATGGATGGTGTCACAGTTCTGTTCAGTGGCGATTTCCGGCAAACACTTCCCGAGGTGACGCGGGGATCGAGGGCTGACGAGATGAATGATTCGTCGAAACGATCTTCGTTGTGGTCACGAGTTCGTACACTGCCCTCGACCATCAATATGAGAGCTCGGCTCGGCGGCAATGCACGTACTCAAGAATTCTCCGATGTCCTTCTAAGTCTTGACGAAGGCACTCTACCAGAAGAGAGAGGTGGACAGGTGGTACTGCCAGAGTCTCTCGGTAGAGTGGTATCCAGCTTAGAAAAACTCATTCACTGTGTGTACGGGGACATCAGTCGTATACCGCACCAGCAGAATTCTTGGGTGTGTGAGCAGGCCATTTTGACGCCCAAAAATGATCAGGCTGCAGCAATTAACGAATGCATTCTCTCGGAAATTGAGAAGAATGAAGTGGTCTACACTTCGATAAACACTGTTGTCGAGCAAGATGACGCCACACGTCAAGAGGATTTCTGGCGCATACCATCAAGCTGAAGGTCGGTGTCCCGATTATGCTTCGAAGTTGTGACGGGACCCGCCTCAAAGTCATCTCGCTCCACACAGACACACCATTGAGGCGGAAATTCTTACGGGTTGTGGCGTCAGCAAGGCAGTATTTATACCACGCATTCCCCTCATACCCCATAATTTCCCGTTCCAGTTCAAGCGCGTACAGTTCCCCGTGTGTGTTTGCTTCGCGATGACCATCAATAAGTCGCAGGGGCAGACACTGAGGGCAGCGGGTGTCGACCTCAGGACAAGTTGCTTCTCACACTGGCACTGTATGTCGCTTGCTCCCGCGTCACCAGTCCTGACTCTCTTTTCATTGTAGCTCCTGGCAGCATAACTACTAACGTAGTTTATAGGGAAGTCTTGTAAGGTATGATACCTTTATACGTATTTTTACTCTTTTGTGTCCTGGAATGTATTCCTGCATTATTTTCTCTATTTCCTTCAGTCACATCTTATGACTGAACTCAGCAGGATTCCCATATAACTCTCTTCACTAGCTACGTTTGCGAAAAAAACTTATATTATAATGCTATTTTAAAAGTTGTTTATTTATAATGCTATAGCGACACTGGCACCTTAGGTATTTTTAGTGCTGTAGAGGCTTCACGCAGACGACGTCGCGGGCAGCAGCTAGTGGAATATATTTTTCAATACACTTACTCGGAAACCTGCTCTTATCCCTACTGTTTTTAGGCATTCAATTTACTGTTAAGTGCTTGAGCCCCTTAACAATTTATTACATTTATTTTAGGTATCAGACTGGGTGCGGCGAGACCCCTATGAGTCTCACGTCGTTTGTTTAAGGCTTATAGTCCCTTGAACCATCTGGCCGAAATTGTAAGGACGCGACTCGCACCCGCCTGGGCGGCAGTACGCAAATCTGTGCATTTATTTGCGGCCAGCAGCACCCGGAAAGCGCGCGGCTGATCTTTAAATCCATTTTCTTTGTGAAATATTGATTGATTTACATATGCTATGTTCACTGTGAAGAATATTTAACCACCAATTTTTTTGTGTAAAAATGTTTCTAAAGAAGCATGCCGTTTCGAAGGAGTAGGGAAAAGTTGCGAAATTGCTAAATACCTATTCTTTTTAGACAAAAGTATTAATAGCACGAAAAAATCAATTTATAATAAACATATATTTTTTTAAACCTATTAACTTGGCCGTTACAGAGGAGTAGGCTTCAGAAAGTCACTGTTTTATGGCATTTTTTGGGCGCTTAGGCCTTAACTTTGACGGTCAAAGCATAGTTCCCAAAACAACCAGTCATTAGGGTCCTGACTTTCTAGTGTTGAGCCTGGACCCTTTTTTAGGGTTCCGTACCTCAAAAGGAAAAAATGGACCCTTATCTCTCTCTTTGTCTGTCTGTCTGTCAAGACCTTTTATCTCGGGAACGCGTGGATGTATCGAGTTGAAATTAAAACCATATAATCAGGTCTGTAGTCTCTTGAAGCTGTAAAAAAAATAAAACTTGCAAGTTAACGAGAAAAAAAGATACTTCGGTTTATGTGGGAAAAAACGTACGTAATTTTGACACTCTCGAGGAAATAAAATTTCATAGGGTACGTCCCGTTGACTCAAAACCCTGAAATTTGGCAAAATGCTAGGACAGGAGGCGAATAGCTCTTGCGCCCCAGTCGCCAGGATTCCGATCCCGATTCCCGGCCACCTTAGGCACGAGCTTGCGGACTGTGAGCAATGGGTAGCTCGCCGTCAGATCGTCCGGTAACCGTCCGGACCGAGCCCAAGTCGCCGAAGGCGCGTAGTGTTGCACGCGCGCCTTAAGGAATTGTCCGCAACCGTAGAAGCCCAGCAGGATCGAAGCCTACTGGGGCCATTGGTGATGCGAAAGAGATCTTCGGGGCCCTGGAACAATGGCAAAGAAGGAACAGGAGTGGGTTTTTAGTCAGGAAAAGTCTGATACTATCTCCCGCCCCACCCAAGAGCGGGGGAAGTCATTAAATGATTTTCACACCTAAAAGAAACACATTTGGGAAAAGGCTCGTGAAATAATGGTAGGCTGGTACCTACTCGGTTTTCAAGGCAATGACATTACAAATTCTTATGAAAGAAAGGTAAAGTGGATAAAATGGCCCAGCAATATACACAATTATAAAAAGTAATCTTCGAGCATGATACAGCATTTCGCAAATAACGGTACGAAGTATATTGTAGGTATAATATCTACATAGGTATGTATGTAGGTACGTATAATAATATCTACTAATGAAACTTGAGTTTACTAAACAAATCAATCAACAAATTCGTCATTTATTTTGAATATTCAAAGTACTAATTTACTTCATACATATCTTGAGCGATAAACGTATCAGATTGAAGATATTAGGTATAAGCGTCCACATGTTTACCTAATATCTATGAAATCGGTGTATTGGCCGTCTGCCAAAGTTACCCTCGCCTGCTATTATTATCTGCGGCTGGCCTTTGTAAGTTTTATTAGTCTAGCAAAACCTAGCGATATAATATTTAGGCTAGTAGGATCGTTATCTCCTGAACTTTGACCCTGGTGTTCGAGACAGTTATAAATAAATCATATTATTGAGCTAGGTTCCTAAAACAAAATGCCTAACATAATAAATGACTGAATTAATGATATTAGGTCATTGTACTGTAAATGTGTAATAGTCTTTTAATGTTGTTTTCCTCAACTATTTTCCTTATATCTTAGCTGAGGTTAGCAATGTGGATATAAAGGTAAAGCAGGTACTTAACACAAGCGGAGCATGAGCCGAGCACAAATTCGTCTACTGCTGTGGCGAATGCGCCGCACGAGAACAGCGCAGGGGGTGCGCGCGTGCCGCTCGCGGTTACATGTAACCGCACGCGAGCAGCACGCGCGCCATTAGCAAGCGGCTCGCGAGCGGCGCATTCACCAGATCTGGACGCACCATTAAGTGGACTGACTTACAAGCTTCGAGGCTTGTAAGTCGATCGAGCGCGCTTCGAGCGTTTGGTTCGTGCTCGACTGTACTTCGCCTGTTAGTCGGTTTTTTGACGAACACAAACAGGAATCACGCTCGAGGAGTGTCATTAGAGGCTCTTTGTACGTCCACACTTCACTGCGAGTAGAACAGCTTGGCTTATGCTGGCTCCTTTATCAAAGGGATACGATTTGCGAAGGTTAAGGCAAAGTACTCCCACATTTCAAATTTAGTACAGTTTCATATTTTAAAAGTTAAGTCCCATGTATACAAAGTCTAGCAATTACAAGCTTACCGTCTGATAAAAACCAAGCCCGGATCTACGACGCGTTGTGGTCCACTACTTATACCCTATTCGCGTTAAGATTAGGCATTTAAAGAAACCTTTTTACTTTCCGTTCAACCGATTTTAACTTCTATGTCGTGGAAGTAAGGATGGCATTAAAAGCTAAAAAAGTGGTTACAGTACCAACTATTTAACTGCAGCCGCCATTTGTCATTCCACCGTACACCGTAACGTAACAAAAGTCAAAATCGGTTGAACGTACAGTAATAAAAGGTATTCATAAATGTCTCATGTTATTTGGAACCGAGTATAGAGATATCAACAACATTGACGGGACCTGGTAGGGCCTATCTGCCAGTCTTGCGGGATTGTTCGTAATTTACCGTGGCTGAAAAGTAAAAGGTAACTGTAAGAAAACAGGTGGTGTTTTAGTCAGTAAAAGTCTAACACCCCCTTTTTTAGTTTCACCCAGAGCGCGATAAGTCATCAATTTGTTGAATACCCACAAAAAAAATGTCTAATAATTTCACTTTGTCTAGGGTGGGCGTTTTAGGAGCTGTCTTTAAGAAACTGACCGACATTCAAAAAGTGCTGGCACCCGGCCTAATTTAAATAAATTACTTTTGATTTTTAATGGATCGGAGCGGAGTCAAATCCAGACTCCGTAATGTTCTCAATAGTTAAAACTAATACAAGACGTTATGATGTAGGATTCGGGACAGGATTAGAATTAAACGAAACGGAATAGATTAGAATTATTTGATATAATTACTGAAAATTGCCGTCCAAACTTTTTTGTTTTCATAATAATTAATTGTCGTCTTATTAAAAATTAGAAGTAGGTACATTTCATTTTGATTGTATACTACAAAAACATAATTATGTGGACGTGCAGTGAAAAAAAAAAACAATAATACTTATTGAAAGAGGTACAGGCCACGACTTATAGAACGAGGATAACCTGACGAGGCCATAATTATGCACTATACGGAAGCCGTACATGCTGTGGCCCAAAAATGCTATACATTATATGACCTTGTAATTCGATGGCCAAAAAATGCCATACATTATATGACCTTGTAATTGGACTAGCTTAGGTAATACTCTCCGCGTGAATGTCATCTTAAAATTAATTATTGCTTATATTCCTTTTATGCCAAGCTTATTTTAACATCACGACTCAAAGGTACCTTTCAATAAAAAATATATTCCTAAATTGATGAGACCAAGTCTAGATCAATAGTAACTTACCTGTTAGTTCAAGCGAAAATGAATGTGACAAATGTTTAAGCGCGTTAATTCCTGTGATTATCTGTTGACCATTTGATCAACCAATCACACAAGGGCTTGACAATTTGTTACAATAATTTTCTAAAATCTGAGCAATAAAACAATTGAGACGTTATACTTGAGGCCACGATGTAACCGCACTATAGGTCGTGGCTTGGCCGAGATAACACGCCTTATTATTACAAAATTCACATTATTTTTTATTCTGCACCCACTGAGACGCACTGCAGAAGCGTACCGTGAAAAGTAAGGAAAAAAAATATTTTGTAAAAAAAAAAACTATTTTATATACAATTGGTTTACTTTTTTAGATAGAATATTAATGGGTCAAATTAAAAAATATAAAGTTTTTACGCTTGCATCAAAAGCTTTACTCATAATAAATTCTTTAACGATATCGTTGACAATTTATTAGAATGAATGAAGTCGTAAGATAACATGGTACATATCGACTAATATTGTCTTTAAAATTATATTTCTTGAAATTTGACTTTCCGTCGGTACGTTTTCGCAGTGAATAGGAACAATATCCAAAACATAATTTGCTAGATATTTTGTCGCGAAAAAATAAAAATGAAACTAAATTGTTCTATACTTGTCATACAGGCTACTTACATACAAAATCAGATTCCTGATAAAAAATAAATCAACTTCATAAAAGTCACTTTTGAAAGACTAGTAAATGCGTTCAAAATGCACCTATTATATTTTAATTCTAACATACTAACATGAAACATTTTTTAATGCTCGTAGCTCCATCTAACATAAAAAACGAAATAAATCTTGCTTGGAACCTCTTCATAATAAACATTTTAATATGCAAGATAAAATAGTAGATAGAGACGTTTTCAAAAACATGTTTTTTTTTTTCATTTGACCAGTCTTTCAAAAATTACATTATTTTTGAACAGTCTTTTAACTCTTGAATGAAAAAATTATTAAATTAATATTATTCTTGTTATTTATAGGTATAGTTATTAAGTATTTAAGCGTTGGAAAACATAACTCAGTCCAGCCAAGGCCCATTATTCACGGTTGAAGCGAATATCAAAATTTTATCTTAACCGACTTCAAAGAGATACTGGTATGAAGGTCTGTTCTAAATAACATTAACATCCAAAGAGTTAAAATACCGCTTATAATTTTAATTTAGCATGCATAGAAATTGACCAATTTATTTATATCTTCGGAAATAAACCAACTTTACGGATCGCTATGCTGGATATTATAATAATAGGACTTCGATAAAAAAAATCCCGGGTCGAGGAAATTCAATGGATGCGACACAGGGTCCGTCATTATGGCAGCACTTGAAGCCAGTTTTCAGTTATGGATGTATTTCAGCTGAAGTGATGACTATGAGTTAAAATAAGACGAATCCTCTATCGAAGTTGATGAATAGATAAACACATACGTGTTTACCTATTCATTAGAATTGTGTATTGAAGTTAATTTTACAGCTAATCGCCGTAATAATAATATTGTTCAGATCAATCCTATTCTTGTTATGATAACATCTTTCTTCTGACAAAAGAGAACCCAGTGTAATCTATTTACAATTCTACACCTGCTGAAAGGTGGTTCAAAGTAAAGACTTGCTGAAAATTCTAGGCGCCAAATATACCAAATTACGATCAAAGTGTGGCTCGTGCAACCCAAAAACAAATGAACCCGTAAAATTAGTTTATTTCCAACCAACGCACGCTATTCTCATATTATACAAATGATTTTATTACACAACCGTGATGCAATTCGACAAAAAAAAAAACACCAAAATGCTACAATTGTTCTTATTTACATAATCTGTATTCTAGGTGTTGCTAGAAATGAAAATTTAATTTTTATTCCAAGTGAGAAATTGCTTGGTAATGTGGCCTATTTATTTAAAACTGGGGTTTAAATGGCGGTGTATGTTTTTTCAATGCCTGCCGTCTACCGCTGTCAACCCTTTTATAATAAGGATACATATAATTCATAAGTTATACCAAATGGTATTAAAAGATCCTAGCAATTATTATTACCTAAGCCTAATTGGCTGACCAAGGTAAGGCCTATGTCTAGAAAATTACGTTTTCTCTTAACGCGAGAATAGTCATTATTTCGTAATGAAGATACATTACTATGACTACAAATATTATCACTCTTATACTATGATGAAGTAAGCTATGATACAACTTGAATCACTGTATAGTTCAGCAATTATCACTTCATAATGGTAAACTATGTAAGTTTACCTCTACCAACTTCCATCAAATTTGACGGGCGTGAATATACGAGCTTATATTCAGTGTCCCACATATTCATATTGATTAAATAGTATCACCATGACAGCCCCAACTCATCGAAACAAATTGATTTCAATTTGAATCAATTAAATTTTCATTTTTAGCTCACTGATCTAACATTGGTGTTATTCTAATTAGTGGCCTAACACCTAATTAGCCAAGGGAATATAGACTCTATGATATTCGTAACATAAAAGTGAATTTCGTTAAAATGGCAAGTCATATTGGCTTCCTACTAAAACACCAATGCTGCGGGACGGGGTGACGCGCCATATTATTACACTATGGCAACATTTTAAATAAAAAAATAATACGAGTCACATTTTTTTTATTAAGGGACTTTTGCTTCCCGCCTTTTTATTGGAGGTAAGTTTTACCGCAGATCACAAATATTATCGCATTTCGCAGAATGTTTTCGTGTGGCTACTATCGCCCTACATGGCTCAAGTCATCAAGATTGCTTCTACACTCAAGTCCCTATTTTCAAGTGCTACAATCCCCTTATATTTATGACAGCACCTAGTCATACAGTAGATGAACTACAAAACATTAAAAGCACTTACAATTTTACATTTTGATCACCCCACCCGCGCAAAACGCTTACGTTAATGTTGCCAGAATATTTTATGTGAAGTAATTTTATTATTGCTCTGTATATAAGAAGAATGAACTGTGTTTGGGCACTTTTATAATATGATGACATGCTAATTATAGAAATTATTATTTAAGTAGAAAAGATAATCAAGTTATATCTACTTCATAATATTTGATGAAGTAGATATATTTGATTATCATTTTAAAATATGAAAGAATAAGACTGGGTTACAGTTTTCAGCATTTTTTCAAGCAAATTGATGTAGTCCTACAACATTAATTTATAATTTTTAGGTACTCATACTTTCATTTAACAAAATTTCTTTGAGTCAAACATTATCAATAAATTTAATATAAGTTGTTACTTGGGTCAGTTTTGTAAAAAATAATAATAATAATTTAAAAGAGAACCTTTGAATATTGTTTGATAACAATTGAGTTTCCAAAACAATTTATATTCAACAAAAGCATACTAAGCCTTTGGTTATATTTATGAAAAATTATATTACATATTTATAAGCATTACAGTCAGTAGATAATGCTGAACATCCTTCATTCCACTTATAAACAGAGCTCTTATGGCAACTCAATGTGATCATCATGATAAAAAATTGTCATGTTATTATTTTCTATATAGCCAAGGCTTTTGCAAGCAAACTCGTGACTCAACTCTGTATGGTTTATTTAACCAAGTAGTTTTGGCGTTTCATGCAATTTATTTATGTTCATAAGTCAAGACTGATTTTGCTTGCAACAGAATCTCAGCAGTATCGAGATCCAATTGTCTGCCAAATCATGAGGTAGTCATGTTGTCTGATCTATTTTTGTGCAATAAAGGATCAAGCACCAATCACTACAATGAAAAATAGCAGATCCTAGGCCACATTACTATAATGTAAGACCTTACAATACAAAAATTCATAGTTTTCATAAGTATATCAAGAAATAAGAACAATACAATACTGATTATTTGCTCAATATCAATGTTCCAGAAAAAAAGTTGATCACTTTATCCTATATTTACAAAAAGGATTTTTACACAATCTATGGCTAAAGTGCAGTGTATAAAAATATTTGACGGAAGTAAATTTTCATAATTCGCGATGTCTAGTGTTGACTGGCAGACAGAAGGTATCCTGGACTTGTAACACTGGCTGCGTCTACCTAACTAATGATTGAGCCTGACTCCAATAATGATAAATGAGTATTGACAATGATAAGCATTATCATTTAAATTCAGCACTTATTGCTTATCCTAAATGTACTTGGACTATATTAATAGTACAATTACTAGCCGCAGAGCTGCCTTGCTGGAGACGGTAAGCCCGGCCAGTCGCTGATTCACGTCCAACTATAGAATATTTACATCAGAATTTCACCGTTCTATGGGTGTTTAAATTACACTAATAAGCGTTGGTACCGCCAAAACTAAAATTTTCACCGAGAAGGCGTAACTTATTGCCTTTGATTACCATTTCACTTTTTCTTAATTTACAAGGCCAGCAGAGTCTCTAGTTACATGATTGTGTCACTGTGATGTATCATAATAAATAAGTCCGCTTACACACTATAAAGTCTGAACGGAAGATAGTTCACAACCGATTACGGCGGTTCCTTATTGCCCTAAGGCGCGCTCGGCGCGACCTCTCGGATTATATGTCCCCATTTTGACTAATCCCGATCCTCTTGATGAACTCCTCTTGCAGCATCACAGTTTTGATCATGTTGGGGTGTGCCCCATAGGCAATAGTCTGGTCTGGGGTAGAGCAGTACTGCTGGCCTCCATCTGTGAGCATCACTCCTTGTCCATTGCTCAGTGAAGCAGTTGACTCAATAGAGTTCCAGTATGTTTCACTAGGCGAGCTGCTGTTCACACCCGGTGGTGGGGCAGCCGGCGCACCCGTATACCTAAAGTAAGGGTTCTTCAAATCCAAAGTGTTTGATGAGGAGATGTTGGTGCCTTCTAAATTGATCTCCATTGTAACATCATAGCTCTGGCGTTTGTTTGCCAGGAGTAATACACGGCCTGTAAGTGCTTGACCTTGTTTAGCAAAGATAGGGGTCTCTAAGAGGCACCTCACCTGATACCAATGTGTAAGTGGCTCCGTCGGCGCAGTCGATAACCATATGGGCTGTGTAGCACCAGCAAACAGTACATCAAACCAGAAAGCTAGTCCATGGCATGTCCCCGATTGTGTGAGTTCAAATCTGAAGGGAATTTCAATTCTGTGTAAGTCTGTTTCATGTGCATGCAAGAAGTCTACTACATGTCTTTCTGACCGAGCCATGCAGATGCGAATATCAAATGTGTCTACAATAGGCTGTCGAAAGTATTCCTTCATGGCTGCTGTGCGCAATGCACTCAAGTCTACTCCGTGGAAGCATGTCTGGTACCAGAAGTTGGCTTTATTATACTGCTCCATGAACAGCGCATCATCAGTGAACGGTGCTATGTGTAGGTCTCCCCTCGTTGGGTACATATTACCATTTGGTTTCAGCCATTTCTTCGCATGGAGATACGTTTCTAACATACGCTCGTTGTACAACATGTAGCCCATAGGCTCTGAAATGATAACATCTACACTCTCAGGGAGTTCAATTTCCTCGATCTTTCCCGCGACTACGGTGATGCGATCATGCAGTCCGTTTGCTCTGACTAACGCCTGCGCGTGATGAGCCATGTTACTAGCTTCTACTGCGTACACTTTACGAGCACCCGCCTGAGCAGCGAAGAACGACAGAATACCTGAGCCCGCTCCCACATCCAAAACCACTTTGTTCTTGAAGTCGTTGATGTTCGATAGTATGGCGCGCTGGTACGTGCTCGTCCTCACGTAGTCTTGCATCATATTCTGCTGCTGACTCAGGTAACCGTAGAACTGGAAGTACTGCATCGCCGACGAGTCCTCCGTGCGCACCGTGAACACCGATGACGACCTGCCTGCCTTGCACTTTGTAACGAGCAGGTGGAAGGCCTGGCAGTCAGCGTCTGACGCGAACTTGAAAAATAGCGTTTCATTGTCAATCGTAAAGATGTACGACTGACCCGCGACTCGCGAACACTCACTCTGGCTGTGAACAGGGAACTCGAGCACTTCCTGTGCTAGCACCGGGTCCGCACGAATCACTTTTACACTCAACCCCTGCGGGTCGTAATCCACGTTTACGTTTGTCGGAAAATTGAAGCGCGCTGTGAGTATGCCCTCGCCACTCACCGTCGACACCGTCACCGCGCGAAACGTGTTCGCCATTTTATTAATGTGTACGCGGACTCGCGGCTAAATTTAATATTGTCCACACACGTTACGGCAAACAAAGAAAAATGTCGTTGAAGAGTTCAGGAGGCCGGCGTAAAATCGATCATTCACAAACTTCCTCCCTCTTTTGTCTATGGTTGGCAGCGTGCTGTTTTATTTTGACTTTTTTAAGAAAACTGTTGCGACGCACAGATAAATCGGATACAGCCAGCTTTGTGGATATTTTAGCAATAGAACCACAACTATTTTTTATTAATTTCATGTTCATAGCATTTTCAATTATTACTCAAAAGCCACACAAATATAAAATAAGCGCTGATAATCTGTCAAACAGCGGAAATGCAGTTTTTTAGTTTTAGTTTTTATTTTTGGTGTTTGTAAGATTTTTCAAATATTGCTAAATATTCTTCATCACGTAAACAGGAGAATTGATTGAGTGTTTCCACTGAACGGTAAGGGACGGCATGACTCGGCACGGCAACCGGGAAAAACTAAAAATACAAAAAAAAACTTATTCACGTTTCCGTAAACGCATGCGTTTGCGTCATAAATTTGTGTGTCATTTATATGCTATCTTTGACGCATTTCAACTCGGCTCAGTTAGAGAGTTTAACGAGTGATATATTTTAAGGGTGAGTTGCACCATTTTACCATAACGATAACCAAACCATAACCAGCCGTGAAACGGCCGCTTATTGGTCAATTCGACGATTTGACAACTGTTAACAGCTTATCGTTATAGTTAAATGGTGCAACTCACCCTAAGTATTTATTTACGCTTCTCTGACCACATAGGTTTCCCAAGGTTTCCAAGCCTATAAAAAGAGGTGGCTGGCAATGCTTATCTTAATAATTTATTTACAAAATAAATTAGGTAGAGTCTAATGTGTTAAACGACTTAGGTAATTATTAGGATTTAATGAAATCTGATGTAGTCAACATGGGTTCAATAATCAAGGTTGATTAAGATATAGCGATCATTGTTTACTAACAGAAGAAACTTATAAAAAGTACCGAAAATTTGTATTTTTTAAATGATTAAATATTATACAAAATTCTCAAGTCAGTTGACTTATTAGACAGACTATAACTTCTTATAAAACAAACCCAGAGTGGGTTTATCTAACTAGCCTCAGGCAACACCTAATAAAACCCATTCTGATTGCATCCAATAGTTTAGTCCTCTATTATTCAAAAAACAAAAATAACATAAGGGGATTTCCCACAAACTGATAGAACTTGAAACTTATTAGAATTGAGTTGCCATGCCATGATTATGTTGACTAGCCACAGTAGCCACATGTTTTGTTTAGATTCCGAAAATGGGAGAATTTTTCACTAGTTTAATCTAGTTTTGCTAATCAGGTTTTGAGCCGAGCTTGGAAGCCCCGGGGCACTGCCCCGTTTAGCCTTCGGATAACTATGTCAGTGGCTTAAGTACCTACACAATAAAGCCTGAAAAAATAGTAATTATAGGCATAGTACTAGAACATTGGACCAATATCTAAAAACTACCCAAACTTTAGCAGCTTTTTTTTATGGTGGGATCTGTTTTGAATTTTATAATAAGACAATCAATTTCAAATTAATTATAATGTGGTTTAATCTTTGTTTTAACTTGATACATTAGTAGAATTATTGTAAGCCAGTATAACTTTCTAATTAACTAAAGATTGAACATATTCGACAAAGAGCGAGAAATGCTACGGGAAAGACCCCGAATCGACGTTTCGTGTTGCCATCATTTCGGTTCTCCCCGAATTTGTCCTAATAGTTTAAAAGGATTTCATTTTGTAGTCCGGGTATAAAATTTTCATGCCATGGGACTCCACTGCTGGGCGTCAGCGCGATCGTCTGCGTTGGAAGACCCAAGGTAGACCGATGATCTGGTGAGGGGCAACGCGCAGGACCGATAGTTGTGGCAACACTTAGGGTGTATCATGTCATGTCAAACAGTGGGTGATTTATGGCTGAAGTGATTATTGAATTAATGATGTTGGTGATGAACCCTATATTTTAGGCGTATAGTCCCTTGAACCATCTGGCCGAAATTATGTGAACGCAACTGTCGCACTCGCTTAGGCTGCATTACGCAAATCTGTGCATTTATTTGCGGCCAGCAGCGACCTAAAAGCGCTTTAAATCAATTTTCTCTGCGAGATATTGATTGATTTACATATGCAATGTTCACTTTGAAGAATATTTAATCACCAATTTTTATGTGTAAAAATGTTTCTAAAGGTCCAAGCCGTTTCGAAGGAGTAGGGAAAAGTTGCGAAATTGCTAAATATTTTTTTTTGACAAAAGTATTAATTGCACGAAAAAATCAAATGTTGATATTAGTGTTTATGAATCTATAATAAACATATATTTTTTTCAAACCAATTGACCTAGCCGTTACAGAGGAGTAGACCTCAGAAAATCACTGTTTTATGGCACTTTTCGGGCGCTTGGCCCTTAACGATCCTGACTTATATAATAAAATGCAATATTAAATGGATGAGGCTTGGCGAATTTTTTAGAGAGTATGTGCTTAAGCTTGTTACTTTTTGATGCTCGAACGAATTTTGTTGAAACTTGATGTCCATATCTTGGAACAGCACATACATACCATACTTTTTATTCCTTTTTATTCCCTTGGGATAATTTTCTACTTTCACTCGAGCTAAGTTGCTGGCAGCTAGTTGACAATAATGTGTTCTGTGCTGATAAACTACATGGGAGTTTTTCACAGCACTATACAATATACATAAACGTAAAGGAGTGCCTTGTAGTCCATTAAATGGTTACATGTTAGACCTCAAGGATAATAAGCTAGATAATGTCTTTAGTGCCGCGATTAAGCAAACGCGGCGGCTGTAGCAAATTCCACCAAAGGACCCCACTTATGTACGTATATATATTGTGGAATAAAAACGAATTAAAAATCAGACAATGTCCGAAATAGCTGTATAAAGGATGCGCTGACGTTCATTATCAATGGTCACCAGTTTAGAGGTATGCGGAACAGGGTGTAAAGTCTCGCAGAGCTCTTTTGAAGGGAAGATCTGGATGTAATGTCTGGTGGGTAACTGCCCGTTAGTTGATATCGGGCTGTCGTCTATGCATAAATCGCGCGGTGAACTTTAATTGCGCGAATGCCGGATTTCAAATTTCTCGTAGTTCTTATGTGGTGTCATAGATGTCGCTACAATGTCTTTAGTATAGTACTGTTGAGTACGATAAAATGTGTCTTAAAAAACAGTTAATACTCAAAATTATTTATTACTAAAACTTATTACTACACATTTACAATTAATATTATTTAATTGTATGATAATATATATATTTAGTTAAACGATATAATCACAGATGAAGAAAATGATATTCTAAGTCAATTTTATTTAAAAAATGTGACTTCTAAGATTTCAAGCATTGACTTTAAATCTTACATAATTATAATTCTAAACTTACTTTTTTTTGAGGTACCGGAGTGGAAAAGTTACTAAATAAAACTCACATATGCTCCTTCAGTTGTCTTTTGCATTTCAAGCCAAGGCCACGGTAAAGTTAGAACTATATTAGGCCGACGCACGTTTAACAAGCCTGATTTGTACGTACGACGTTGTAACGTGTGTAACGACGTCGCGTGGCGTGGATCAAGTGTAGCTCTACAAGTCTAGTATCCATATAAACTGAATGGAGACCGACGACCCCAGATCGGCGTGTGTGGCACACGTGTGCACAGTGTAGTTCTAGATTTACTCTTTCGAATGATCTACAGACAAATGAGTTTGACGTGGTGATGGCGTATTATGAATGTAGCTTTGCTTTTAGTCGAGACAACTCTTGTTAGAATATATTTTTACTTGAATTCATTACATAAACCCTGTACTAGCGAGAAATCAAAACTGCACTACATTGTAGGTACAGGTCGCGCGGTGAATTAAGATCGCTCGGCAAAAGTGGAAGGGGCATGCGCAGTATTCAATTCTATGGTCTATTTGGCGACGTGCGGGCGGGTGTGCTGACGGCGACACGTCATTAGTAGATCAGTCGCTCTTCAATTCCCGCGTTCCGTTCACGCGTCTCATTGGATACTGTTGTACTGGGTACTGTTGCGTACAGCTTGTGTTATCGTATTAGTAATATGTAGTGGTCAAAAAAATGGTTAAAAATAAAGTTTTAAAACGGCAAGCCAGAAAAATGGTTTACGGCGTGAATTGTTACGTTAAGAAAGAAAGTAACGATTTTTTTTTATTATAATTTTAATTAAAAAAAAAAAAACTGAATTTACCTTCTTACAAGATAAATTACAAGCAAAAACTAGTGTTATTATAAGTTATGTTACTAAGGTTCAAACATACGAAATTAAAAATAAAATCCTAACATACTAAGAATTTCTGTGCGCAATTGTAACATATGCGCCGATGGCCGACACTACTTTCACCGAGCGATCTTAATTCACCGCGCGACTTGTATGGCAATGTTTTTTTTTTGTAATGGGTAAATTGTAGACTTTTATTTTGACAACACTGAATATAATGTCAATTGAGAGTGAGTGTTGTCAGCAAAAAAAAAAAAAACGATTTACAACTACAATTTTATACAACTTATGTTTTATTAAAGTATAAGACTATATATACAAAACTATTATTTATATTACATTATATTATATAGTTACTAATAAATTAACAATACTAAAAATGGATTGGATACTAATACATAAACTTGCGCGATAATTAAGCTGCCAACACAACAGTTGGATACTTGAGTATTTTTTTTTTTAATTATTTGTATAAAAAGTAACTTTATCTAGGTACAATCGCAAATAGAAATAACTTTTTAAAGTTTTTCAAATTTTTAATTTCATTTATTTTTAACTTCTTTCCCCTTCCACTAGTTTTAAAAGGGTGAAACCTTATCAAATCTGGCGGAAAGGTTTCTCCATTTTAAATCTGGTGGAAGTGGAAACTGACAAATAATAAATAAAGGATGCACAAACTAGAATATAACATCACTGCATTTAGGTTACAAGAAAGATATAGCGAGATAGCGAAATGTTTACACCACGCGCCCACTCTGCCTCATAGAAATATTTGTTAATTGCTGCATTGATGCGCTTTTCAGAAAAATATTTATTTTTAGTGTTAATTGCTGTGGCATTTTTGTGCCGTTATCAATAAACGTTATAATTAACGCGATTCAAATCGCATTTGCATCGCGACTGAGAATCGTAGTGTGGGTGAGAGTAAACAGCTAGCGACCGCATCGCGACTGTATCGAATGCGAACGAGCGACAGCTTCACTACTACATCTGACTAAAGCTAAAACTTCATTAGATTGACCCACATGTGTAACACGCCTGTAGCCTGATTCACGTAAAATCAAACAAGCCAAATATCGTTGAAGTTTTATAGCCGTTCGATCGAAGTCCTATCCAAAAGCGGTATTCACGATCTATCGACTTATTTCCAGTTACATTAATAAGTATTCTACCAGGATAATGAAATACAGATTTTTTTTTAAATCGACGAATTTCAAACGACTTTAAAATCGGTGTCGTTCAAACTCGATTGATGGATGTGAATACGGAAATGGTATAAACGACTAAATCGCTACGATATCGTTACAGTTTTAATTATGTGAATCGGACTACTGATACGTACAAACGTAGAACGACATCGCGTGGCGTGGATCAACTGTAGCTCTACAAGTCTAGTTTCCATACAAAATGTATGGAGATGGAGACAGACGTGCGGCACACGTGTGAGCAGTGTAGTTCTAGCATAAGCCACGCCAACTGGTGGTGTGAATTTTTCTGAAAACCCTCATTACAATTTCAAACATTCCAAAACATTAGGTATAGTATCACTTTTATATTTACACAGCATTCTTAGTAAATTAAGTTTCTTCTCATTTGTTTTCGAGGACTCGAGTTCGTAGAGCGTACATAAGTTGATGAGAAGGCTCTCGTTCAGGCCTCTTTCGGGGTCCGAGTTGATGGCCTTTTGGAGGACTGAAATGGCCTCCTTTAGACGTCCCATGTAGAGCAGACAGACTGATAAGTTGTTGGCTACCTGTAAAGATTGTTTGTTTGTTTGTAGAAAGTAATCGGTAGTGAAAAAACCTAAGACAAAGAAAGAAAGACAGAAAGAAAAAAAGAAATTTATTTATTCTTCTTTCTTTTTTTGAGTACAAAAATCTAAAATAAGGGACTTCAACCAACCCGCATTAGGCCAGTACGTGGTGGATTACGGCTCATTTCTTCTCATAGAAAAGATGCTTATAGACCAGCAATGGGAACAGTATAGTCTTGATACTATACTATGCTTAATAGCTGGAAGTACTAAGATATTTATTTATTTTCTTTATTTATTCACAAAATCCACAGCTCTTTTACAAAAATTTTACTTAAAGATAAACTAATATTACAGCCAATTAAGGATTTACAATTTACTATCTAAACATTTATGCCTCAGAAACAAACAGAATAAAACGCTAGTACCATTCAAGCCTAGTAGTGGTGTGCTGTGTATACTGATTTTTTTTTACTGTTACAGAGTTACAATTCAACTTTATCGAGTACCTTCGGTCCTATCGGCTGGGCCGTGGAATGTGCTAAACAATTCTGGTTACAACATGAAAATAAAAGCCTGGTGGTCTGGTATTCTTTTTCTTTCTTTCTTTTGGTTTTCAAGTTCAAAATTATTTCGAAAATTACTAAGTTTAACTATATTAATAATTTAATATTATAAAGAGGAAAGATTTGTATTTTTATATGTAACGAATAAACTCAAAAACTACTGTGCCGATTTCAAAAATTCTTACACCATTGGAAAGCTACATTCACCCTGAGTAACATAGGCTATATTTATTGGCCGTGCGAAGCCGGGACGGGCCGCTAGTCTTTTATATTTCTACGTCAAAATTTATGAAAGGTAGACTCCAACTTGACCGGTTGTCAAGTCGGAGTCGATAAAACCCGACGTATGGCGAGTATTGACCCTTACGTTGTTGAAACCTCTTCGGTCAAGACTAAGCTCCGGACCGGCCGGTCTAGCGGCTTTGCGACTTGAACAATTTGCCTGCCACGGATTTCGAGTCTGTTTACAATTTAGGTGCCTTCATGGCCAGAGTGAATAGGCTCTTAATAAACTAATGAGCCTCAACATCAACTACTGCATTACTAAAGTGGTATACACATTAAATGTAGGACAAGTCAAGAGGCTGACGCCACGCGAGTCGCGATCCCGCAGAGCTCTCGACTAGACGTCACTCCTTGGTTTGCCTGTTTACTGACAATTTGGTTGTTTCATTTACTATAAACCTAAATCCCTAACTAGTGATTTTAGTACCATCAAGTCAAAACGTAAAACGGTAAAACGCTAATGAGTTTATGATTTTCATCATCTGTGTTGTATCTATTACTTGTATTTTAGAAACAAACAAACGACAAAAAAGGTGGGATCGCAGTTAAACACTAGTTTATATCAATTAACGAAAAAAAAAGCAAAATTAACGTTTTAAATTACGCAATCTTTTAATATCCGTACTCAATCAATTTGACCATGAAATATAATTTTATTTATCCAACCAATAACATTTCTCCTTGATTATTGATTTCCTTGAACTTGAAAGAAAAAAAGAAAGAAAACCTCTCGCGCCGGGCCTTGGTTGAGGCCATAGTCCGGAGCGAGGAGTAGTGGCAGGCGGGCACCGACTTCTGCGAAGCAGTAATGCTCGCAAAGGAGGAGGCCGACCGCATCAGGCAACGGCGCTATCGCCGCCGCCCGGATTTCGATCCCGATTTCCAGCCACCATAGGCGCGGGCTTGCGGTCAGTGAACAATGGGGAGCTCGCTGTCCGACCGTCCGGTAACTGTCCGGACCAAGCCCAATCGTCGACGGCGCGCACTGTTCCTGCGCGCTTCAAGGAGTTGTTAGCAACAGCAGGGGCCCAGCTGGGTCGAAGGCCAAGGGTCTATTCCAAAAGGGAGGCTCGGCCCCGTTTTGAAAGGCAATGAAGGAACGGGATGGGTTTTTTAGTCAGTAAGAATCTGACACCATCTCCTCTCCGCCCAAGGGCGGGGGATGTTATCTGGATGATTTTCACCCACCAAAAAATAATAATAATATGGGTATACAAACTCATCTTACCATAATATTAGTAGGTTCTTGGTCAGCTGCCCTCGCGAAGTTATTGTATGCTTCCTGATACTTCCCATGTGCTATGTCTATGAGACCTAGGTCCACGTATTCACGGACATCTGGCGTTGGGCATCTGAGCAATAAGATAAAAATTATAGTAATTTATCTATAAATGTATTTATTCAGAAATAATTATATAACTATGTTTATAAGTTGTCTAGTTATAGCAGTCTGGTTAGTTTGGGACTATACTCTGTTCAAAATTACATTAGAAAATGAAAACCTTTTAATACTGTCTGTTCAAATGATTTTAATTTTTATTACGTTGGTAGCATGACAAACGGCGGTTGCTTCAAATAGTTGGTATTGTAACAACTTTTTTGCTCTTCACTTTATCTTTATGCCTACGAAGTAGAAGTTAAAATCGGTTGGACAGACAGTAAAAAAGGTTTCATTAAATTTCTAATCTTAACGTGAACAGTGTATAGGTGGCGTTGTGTGAAAGTTGTGGAATATAATTATTATTATCAGCCGATAGACGTCCACTGTTGGACATAGGCCTCCCTTAAGTGTCGCCACAATGGACGATCCTGTGCGTCTCGCATCCATCGGATAATAATACATAATTATTATAAGCTGCGTGATGTATAGTCAAATGAAAACAACATATAATAGAAAAACAAACGTTAAATATGTAGTTTAGGATAGCAGCTTGAAAACAATAACGCTCTTGGTGATTGGCCAAAAACTGTCGGAGTCCCAGAAAATGTCCTGCTGACTGATCGCTGATGTTCTGCTGACGACCAAATACCTTCAACTTTTTTTCTGTTTACTATGACATTATTGGCGTGACGATTTGGACTCCTACCTTAAGGATTGGCCAGAAGTGGCTAAGGACAGAAAAGAGTGGATTAACGGAAGGGGAGCCTTTGCCCTGCAGTGGACACAACGGGCTTATAATAATAATATGACATCATGCTGATGATATCGTCCCGAGTACTTGCGTGATCAAATCAGTAATGAGGATATCCGGAGAAGAACCAAGGGAGAGCGCTCGGCGTCAGAGTGGGGATCGCTTTGTGCATTCCATACATTGGCGAGCCAATCGTCTTCGTTGTTAGATACATGCAGCAACGCAGGGAATGAATCAGGAGTGACGTCTATGGAGCGATGGCACAGTGAGCCAATCACTGACACTCCCCGCTCCCGGGTTTCACTTCGCACCACTAAAGAGACTGAATATTTGACTTCTGCGCAACTTGAAGCCAGCGTTCAAGATCCGTGACGGCAATTGTACCGACATAGCACGAAGAATCGCCAAACTTAAATGGCAATGGGCAGGACACATTGCTTGCAGATCAGATGGCCGGTGGGGCCGAAAGGTTTTGGAATAGCGACCACGTCCCGGAAGACGTAGCGCTGGAAGGCCTCATAGAAGCTGGACCGATGACCTGGTAAGGGTTGCGGGAACCCGATGAATGCGAGACGCACAGGACCGTTCATTGTTCAAGGCTAGAGTAAATAGGCTCTTAATAAACTAGCGCGCCTCACCATCAGAGATTACATCACTGCTTACTATCAGGTAGGATCGCAGTCAGGCACTACTTTAAATCAATATTTAAAAAAAAATGTGGCGACACTTGGGGGAGGCCTATATCTAACAGTAAACCGCTTTCGGCTGAAATGATGATGATACTGCTGATGATATCGTCACGAGTACTCACATGTGATGCCTGGCTTCCCGAGCAATGTCCAGACAGGATATGGCGGCCCTCACGTGTCCTGCCAACAGCCACAGTCTGCACAAAGCACTGCAGATGGCCCGTCGTTGACCCGCTGATGATGCTTGCTGCTGCAGGGTGAGCAGGATTGTGGCTGCTTGTCTGTAGTCCTGTTGAAAAATGTCATTTCATAGTTTCTACTGTGCAATTCAAATTATTTGACTGGCCTGTTAGTCTAGTAGTTAGTGGCCCTGGCTGCTAAGCCGGAGGTCGCGGCTTCGATTCCCACCCAGGACAAATGTTGTGTGATGAGCATGACCATTTGTTCTGTGTCTGTGTGTATTGTGACAGGCCTGTTGGTCTAGTGGTTAGTGGCCCTGACTGCTATGCCGCAGGTCATGGGTTCAATTTCCACCCAGGACAAATGTTGTCTGATGAGCATGATCATTTGTTCCGTGTCTGGGTGTAAGTTATCCATAATATTATGTATTTGAAAATATATAAGTATGTGTAGTGTAGGTACTTAGATATAAGTATTAAATAGCCAGTAAGTCATAGCGGGTAGCGGAAGATTCTGTATGCGTCGTCAGTTCGAAATAAACCGTAATAAGAACTAGTTGTTTCGTTGTGACACTCCCCTTCCAACCCCGCGCACCAGGACATTACAGTATGTTTATCAGTTGTCTAGTACTCATAGCACAAACTCAGCTTAGTTTGGGACTAGATGGCGTTGTGTAAAAGTTGTAGAATAATAAAAACAAAATGGATCACCCTGTTCTTATGATTGTTCTTATAGGGTAATAATATTAATAGCTATAAGATGACTATAATCAATTCAGCCGAAAGTCATCCGGACGTCTGATCGCATTTTTCGTCTGTTATATCCATTGGTTTTCCGCGACTCTCACCAGTACCTCTACCATGAGTTTAAAGCAATAGTGTTTGTTCATTATTTTGTTCAGTATTTGTTTTTTATTATTGTTTGTTTTTGTTGTGTTTGTTTAAAACAATAGTAGTAGTAGTTGTTGTTGTTATTTTGGTTCCGTAAGTGACCGCTAGTGGCGCTGTAAAATTTGCTACACAAAATATTTACGTAGTCGGTGTCGACAAATACTATTGCTTTAAACTCATGGTAGAGGTAGGCCACTGGTCCACCTTGTAAGAGGCCTTCCGACGAGCCCGGGTCGTCGACGACACGTTATGTTCCACGCCCGATTCAAAGAGATGTTAAAGCCGTAGGGGCCCAAGCCTACAGGGAGCACGATCATGGTATGGAGCATAGGTTCGGGGCCCTGGAGCAGTAAGCGCAAAAGGAACATAGCTGTGGTTTTAGCCAGTATAAAAAGTACAAGAACTGGTTAAGAGGAGTCTAATGAGCCCAAACTTGACGTGTTTACTAGTAGGCATTCCAGGGTTCCTTCAGTAACTTCCCAGTTCTAGCATCAGGTATTCGTCATCTTTCTCATTGTCATGAGAAATGAAAAGAACTAATTTTTAAGATAAATCTAAATAAGCCGAAACTGGATGGATATTAATAGGCATTCCAAGTCGTGTCTTACCTCCGACCTTCATCATCAGACCAGCTTGATAGCACAGAATATATAGGTACAGAAGTCAATCTACATACAAAGCGTGCTCGAGCAACGCACACAAAGACACCGCTCACAGACACGATGTCTCGGTCGCGTCTCGGCCTGCTTGTCGGACAATTCCGGCTCAAACGCTCATTAGTGTGCGTCCACCGAGCGTAGGTATAAAAAGTGGAGTACATTCATGAGATTGTCTTCTGTACCTATATATTTTGTGTTGTTTGCGTCGGCATGTAGGTACATGAGTATTTCAAATATTGGGTTACGTATATGTGTTTATTAGTAAAGTATACATCCATTTTAAGCGTTTAAGATAACTGCCACAGCCAACAAACGAGCTGATTACCAGGGACTTAAAAACACCCTCATAAAGGTTACAGAATTATAAGTGTTACATGTTGAATTGGTAACAGAATCAAATATGTAACACTTATTAATGTGTTTTCAATGTGTTAACCCAAAACACTTACAAAAGTGTAACCCTAACATATCTGTAACAGATATAAAAGTGTTAACTGTGTTAATAAGTGTAACAGGTAAACGCAGCGTTGCAAAGCTATACTAAAACTGATTATTTCAGTTACACATATTAACACATTTAAACAGGTTACAGTTTGAAAGTGTTTTTCTGTTAAAACTGTTTTAAAAAAACAGTGTTATAACATTATTACGGTTACAGTTTGAGTCCCTGCTGATTACCTTGAACACCTGAACAGATCTTCACAAATTGTATCTACGAACCATCTCGATAACGTCAGCCTTCAAATAAAAAAAACTGCATCAAAATAACTGCCATCAAAATCGGTCCATCCGCTGAGGCGCTACGATGCCACAGACAGACACACAGACACCTCAAACTTATAACACCCCTCTTTTCTGTCAGGGGTTAAAAAATTAGACAAACTCTCTCGCTCTAGGACAGAGCCCAAGTTATTTAATAAATTTTCACACTAAAAAAAAACAAAATAAACAGGTTTATGAAATTAACATTTCCATACTTCGAGATAAAAATATTCGCAAATTATTGTCATTAGTAATTGAATTGATTGACGAATGTAATCTTAATTACTTTTACTTAGCTTTAATATAGCTTTTCCCCTCGGATTTGCTTCTGTTGTATTTTTAACACCCGACGGAAAAGAGGGGCGAAATAAGTTTGACGTGTCTGTGTGTCTGTCTGTGGTATCGTAGCTCCTAATCCTAAGCGAACGGACCGATTTTGTTGTGGTTTTTTTATTTGCAAGCTGACGTTACTGAGATAGAGAAACAAACCTTTGGCCCCCCAAGGCACCTTACTGGGCCCCTACGGTTTGCTGACATCTCCTTGAGGCGCGCGTGGAACAGTACGCGCCGTCGACGACTTGGGCTCGGTCCGGACGGTTACCGGACGGTCGGACGGCGAGCTACCTATTGCTCGCCGTCCGCAAACGCAAACCCGCGCCTACGGTGGCCGGGAATCGGGATCGGGATCCCGGCGGCTGGGGCGTGAGCGTCACTGCCTCGCACGTGCAAGTGCGGTTTCCTCTTTCGCTAGCATTACTAAGCAGAAGAAGCTAAGAGCTAAGCAGAAGGGGCGACCGCCTGCTGCCTTTACTGGCTGGCATGAGTGGATATTTGCAAGAGTAAACGTGCTCGACTTCAGAAATCCGCATTTGAGAGCAGTGGTAACGGCCCCGACTTACGAGTTGTAGGTCACGGGTCCAAACCCAGCCAGCCGCATTACTTCGTGTAATTTATTTCATCACCACTGCTCTCAAAACGGTGAAGGAAAACATCGTGAGGAAAATGGCATGTCCTAGAACCAAAATTCGAAGACATGTGACATCAACCAAACCGCAATGGGCCCGCGTGGTGGATTACGGCCCATTTCTTATCCTAGAGAGGAGGCCTGAGTCTTAACAGTGGGAACATTATAAGGCCGACTACGCTATGCTAGAAGGAGGCGACTGCATGCTGTCTTTATTAGTTGGCTTGAGTGGAGATTCGCAAGAGCATTGATGCTCGACTTCAAAAATCCACATTAATTTATGAGATTTTTGATAAGGCACTGTATGCTTGAATAAGCATAACGCAGTAATTGCACATTTTATAATTATGATAAAGTGTTTTAGTTCGATAAGTCGGCTCAGTTGGTAACATAATTGTTCTTAAGTTATACGCTTACATATTGTTTAATTTTCATTTTCTATTTTTAATAATTTTTGACAATGACTAATTTTGGTTTATTTACATTTTTGTATATAAATAATATATGTTTATTAATTGGTTTTATTTTTGGTAAGTACCTTTACATGTATATTATGATTAAAATATATTAAATCTAAATTATGATTTATGTTATTATATATTTTTTTTGTTACTCAAATATATAAAACAGTATTTGACAAATGTTTTTTATTATATATTTTTTACTTTTTACCAATCGAATAAGGTATATAATTTATTAAAATATTTTGCAAATCGGTCCTTAAACGACAGAGTTCTGAGGTGTTACCTCAGAACTCCGTAAAAACTCCGTCTCTTTGTAAAAAAAAACAACATAAAAAAGTACAACTAAATTGATAACCTCCTCCTTTTTTGGAAGTCGGTTATAAAACCCACTTGTGTTAATTATATTACCCTTTCCATGCCAAGGTCGCGATGACTTACGAACAATCAATAAATGTCGACTCTCACGCAAGTGGAATAATTCAAAGTTTATTAATTTTACAGCAACAGAGAAAGAAAATGAATTAGATTTCATTAAAAGCCGATACAGTGACGGCTATGGTACTGAATGGATTTATTTTCCGGATGCCTACGGAGTTCTGCATTATGTTAACCTTACAAAGCCTAAAGAATACCTTACTTGTGGTGGAGCAAGCTTTAGCTCAACAATGGATAAAGTTCAATTCAGATTGTATAAGTAAGTTTTTATTACTTCTTTAGGATGACTTCCTTGAGAATTGGAAGGAGAAAGCAAGTAATCGAGATCATTGGAAAAAACTGGGCAAGTGCGAGTCGGACTCGCGCACTGAGGGTTCCGCGTAAACTACAATTCCCGAATGGAGTCTCGAAAATGTTTTCGAATTGCATTTTTTTTATGACGTTTGTAACAACAATTTTACTACTCTACCCTATTTTACCCTACCCTATACCCTACTTTACTCTACACTACTCTAAAATTGCAACGAAAAATGGCATTGATTTTTATATACATTTATAGATTAAATATTAAAAGAATTGTGACTGACTGCTAATACTATGGACTTTTATCTGAAATAAAATTTAAATTATTATTTATTTTATATTTAGTATCTTCTATTACTATTATTATTATTAAATATTTCTTTAAAAAACGCATAAAAAACACTTTGGAAATATAAAATATGGTAGCATCGGGAATAGGGTCCAAGCTACCGGTGTTCAGGGCTCCAGAGAGAGGAATTTCCTATGCGCGACGTGTCCTGGAGTGTAGATTTCTGGATCAAGCCATTTTTTTATTGTTGTTAGGTTCGCGCTTGACCGCTATCTCACCTGATGGAAAGCGACAATGCGGTCGACGATGGAACACGCTTACCTAAAAGAAACCTATTCACTCTCGATTTAAAGATTCCCGGGTTGTAGCTATCAGGAAACACAGACTCCGGCAAGGAATTCCACTCCCTAGCCGCATGCACTAACTGCTTAACGAGAGCCTAATCAAATTATTATAATTAAGTTTTTCTTAATCATTATTGATAATCGCGTTTGACCACCATCTCATCTGATGGTAAGCTATGACTTGGTCGACGATGGAGCACGCTTGCCTAGAAATAACCTATAACCCAAGTTGAAGGCTTTTTTCTTTTCTTCTACATAGGAACGACTCAACATATATTTTGCTAGACAACCGAGGACGGGCAGTCAACGATAGCCAGCAAGACATAGTAACAGAAATGCTGCAAATCAACTTCCCACTAAAGTTAATAACTCATGGCTGGCGTTCTTCAGCAAATATTGAAAACATTTTGAACATAACAAAAGCATATATCGAAGCAAGAAATGTAAATGTAATAACCGTAGATTGGAGTGCCCTAGCCAGCAGTGTTATATACCATTTAGCGGCCGGTAAAACTCAGACTGCTGGAGCTCATGTGGCTTCGTTCCTGGATAATTTAAAGGAAGATTATAATGTGACAGGTGACCGGTTGCATCTCATCGGACATAGTCTTGGCGCGCATGTGATGGGTATAGCCGCTTTTAATACGAAAAGCAAAGTGCACAGAGTTACTGGTTCGTATTTTCTTTAGTATTATCTGTTTTAAGCAGTTGTGGCTGAATGGTAATGGGTGGATCAGTTGCATTACTGTGTGTAATTTATTTCATCACTACTGCTCTCAAAACGATGAAGGAAAACATCGTGAGGAAACCGGTATGTCCAAAAATTTTAAGACATGTGATATCCACCAACCTGCACTGGGCCCGAGTGGTGGATTACGGTCCATATCCTCTCCTAGAGAGGAGGCCTGAGTATGTTAATTATCTTTGTTTTATTTGTCTTGTCTATCTCTGAGGATTTTGTTATTTATTTGTAATATTGTGGGCCACACGGGATTTTTCATTAATAATCCCGGGAAGATCCATTTAATATTAATATCTCGATGCAAGTACAGTAGGCACAACGGATCTTGAGCGGTGGCGCAGAAGTCAAATATTCGGTCTCTTTAATGGTGCAAGTGATACGCGGGGGCGGGGAGTGTCAGTGATTGGCTCGCCGCGCCATCGCGTCATAGACGTCACTCCTCATTCGGTCCCTGCGTTGCTGCATGTTTCTAACAACGAAGATGATTGGCTCGCCAATGTATGGAATGCGCAAAGCGATCCCCTCTCTGACGCCGACCGCTCAAGATCCGTTGTGCCTACTGTATATGAATAACTCTATCTAATTCCGATCTCTGCTGATTATGCTAATTTAATATTATTCATGTATGTTTACAGGTCTAGATCCAGCGAGACCATTTTTTGAGTTTCCACCGGAGGACGCCTCCGACAGGCTGGACTCTAGCGACGCTGAGATAGTTGACGTCATACACACGTGTGCTGGAATACTGGGCTTCTGGGGCACTGTTGGAACTGTAGATTTCTTTCCGAACAAGGGATTTGCGCCTCAGCCCGGCTGTGATCACCTGTTGCAGTGGTTCGGTGCGTTTTTCTCTCTTTATCAAACTTCTGCTAGCGGCTACACTTGAGCTGTGCTTGAGCAGTGTGTCACAGACGCCGATCTCCATACATTTTATAAGGAAACTAGATTTGTAGAGCTACGCTTGATCCACGCCACGTGAAGTCGTTCTACGTACCAATCAGACAATAATGTTTTTGTACGCTAGTTCAAGCATGAGGCGTCTAGTGGCTGAAGGTCGTTAGCGTGAACACAAACGCTTTGTCATGCAACGGATGCCCATCGCGAGCGTCCGTTTAAGGCGTATAGTCCCTTGAATCATCTTACCGAAATTATGTGAACGCAACTCTCGCACTCGCCTAGGCAGCAGTACGCAAATCTGTGCATTTATTTGCGGCCAGCAGCGCCCAGAAAGTGCTTTAAATCCATTTTCTCTGCGAGATATTGATTGATTTACATATTTACTTTGAAGAATATTTAACCACCAATTTTTATGTGTAAAAATGTTTCTAAAGGTCCAAGCCGTTTCGAAGGAGTAGGGAAAAGTTGCGAAATTGCTAAATTTTTTTTTTGACAAAAGTATTAATTGCACGAAAAAGTCAAATGTTGATATTATTGTTCATGAATCTATAATAAACATATATTTTTTTCAAACCAATTGACCTAGCCGTTACGGAGGAGTAGGCCTCAGAAAATCACTGTTTTATGGCACTTTTCGGGCGCCTGGCCCTTAATGTTTGTGGAGGGCTGTCCCTTACACCTTTTATAGCTTAGTTTGTGATCTGCACACAAGTATGGAATACTGCGTCAGCTATGCGAACTAAGCTAAACTTACTTAGCTTAGCCCTTGGTCTGCAACCCTTACTAAGAAAACGTTGCCTTTACTAACATTTGGCTTTTAATCTTTTTTACAGAAGCGTGCAGTCACAGCATATCTTTCCATTACTTCTTACAATCAATAAAGTACCCCACGACGTACCCAGCGTACGGGTGCGCCTCCTGGCAGGACTTCGAACACCAACGGTGTAACCACACCGGATATATGGGCGACAGTGTCTTTGAGGACATGACTGGAGTATATTATCTAACTACTCCCGAATCAGATGAATTCAATTTTGTAATACTTGATAAAGAAAGCGATGACTGATGTTTATTATTATTATTATTTAACAATTCATGTACACACTTAACTTACATAAGAAAAGAAGACAGAAACAGAAAAATAGGTACATAGGTGATGCTTATTTCTAACGAAATCTCTTCCAGCATACCCGCGAAAGGAGAATTAGAAAAAGAGAGAAGTAGACACCGTGTGTAAAAGTGACAGGAAAAGAAACAAACAAAACAATTATTATAAGAATATACCTACCATATAAATATATATGTACTATCATAAATATAAACATACATATAATAGAATAAATATCGCAAAAAATACATACTGACCATATTATATTATATAATTATAAATACATACTAATAAGCAACTATGACGAAATAGAAAGATAGTGTTCTTTCACCCTTTTTTTGAAAACCGCAAGAGTTTGGCAGCCCCTAATGTCAGGCGGTAGTGAGTTCCACAAACGTACAGCATGGGAAGTGAAGGAGTAGGAATAGAAATCGGTGGAATGGGGAGGGGATTGAAGGAGATATTTACGATGTGACGTGCAGGGAGCATCAGAAGGACGAGAGAAGGAAAAGCGATCCCGCAGGTAAGAGAGAGTTTTAGGGTTAAAAAGGATGTTAAATAGCAGACATAATATCCGAGTGTTCCTGCGAAGTTGAATAGGGAGCCACTTGAGTACCTTGCGAAAGTCAGAGACATGATCATACTTTTTAAGGTTGAAAACAAAACGAATACAAATATTTTGCAAACGCTCAAGTTTATTTAAAAGCTCCTCGGTGGCATCCAAATAACAGGCATCAGCGTAATCTATGATGGGCTGAATAAGTGTTTGAGCAAGGGAAATTTTGGTCTTCAAGGGCAAAATAGTTATGTTATTAAGTAGTTTTTTTTGCTTCCTCATTGCTATTACACAAAATAGATAGATACAGAAGTCAATCTACATTTAAAGCGCGCTCGAGCAACGCACACATAGACACCTGTGAACTTTTTTGTGATGTAATGGAGAGAAAAAAAGTGATAACTGTTTGATGGACGGCTTTTCTTAAATTCAACATTAATTGCTGAATTATCGTTTTATAAGCTACCAGTTTTAAGACTATTAGGAAGGTAGAGTCTGTCTAAAAAGTCAAATGACTTGGGGATTTAAATAGTTTTTATAAGTTTTATTAGAGGTACTTTATTTTTATTAACATTTCTGAGGGATAATAAATAACGGATATTTAGTTGCAACTGATCAAATTGTGGAAACACCTAGCTAAACCAACATACCAATTTGTAGTATCGCCAAAGGAGGCGACCGCCTACCATTCCTCCTCGCTCCGAACCATGGTCTTTACAAGGGCAAGGCTCGAAAAGTCGTTGCTGCTGATAGCTGAGTATATCTCCACCGTGACCTCCGCTAAGCGGTCCAAATAATGGTGCAAATGCATAAAACAAGCAACACGCTCTCATGTTATAAATATTGTGTTAACGCGCAGAAGTGTGGGGTGCGGGACTCACTGCCGCCAACTCCCTACTATTGTGCCTATATAAGTGCATGTATCGCGGTCATCAGCAACTACATCTATTACCCATTGCATTATACAAGGTATAAGGGACAGTCCTCCACAAACTTTAAGGGCTTGCTCAGTAGACGAAACTGAACAACCTACCATAAAAAAAAATTTTCAGGAAACGAAATAAAAAATCCGCCTCACCATACAAAATTATTAATTTGATTGGACAGTTTGTATAGAGAGGCTGAATTTTTTTTTCGTTTCCTCGTAAAAAAAAATATATGGTGGGTTGTTCAGTTTCGTCTACTGAGCAAGCCCTTAAAGTTTGTGGAGGGCTGTCCCTTACACCATTTATAGTTCGCATCGTATATCTAGATTTAAAATTGTCAAAAGTGAAATTGCAAGTACGTACAATAAATGTATAAAATCGTCTCCGAGTATCTGTTTCAGCTCCTATCTACACGGACCTGACACACAATCAGTCGAAGCCTAGACAATTGTCTATTTCCAAACTTAATTATTTTCATACAAGCTCTCCTGGCACTAGGGAAAAACTAAACAAATGAAGAATATGAATAGTTTAAATTATTTACCTTCATAGCTATCGCGCAGTTGACAAGAGAATGCATGACTCTCGTCTCTCTGCCCATCCATAGACGTATAGACTCAGCCTTGTCTTGCTCGGCTATGGTGGCTGAGCCATCTTCAGTCTTTCCTTCGCGGAGGTTGGATAGCATCTGGAAATAAAAATTAAGATTGGTTTGATCGTGTATTGATTTTAGTTAGCTCAGAAAGTTCATTTCAGACAATTCATATTACAGATGCAGAAGTGTAGATGTAAAATCCTTACAGTTTGTATGGTATCCAGCATGGCGTACAGTCTGTCGACAGCTTCGTCCGGCTTGCCGACGTGCGACGGCAGCTCTGCGACTAATAGTCGGAGAGAGAACGGCACCAGACTTCCCGTACGACTCTCATAAGTCTCCGGGTAGAACTGTAAGACAAACATGTGTTTTTAATGAATACTTTTTTACCCCGAAAGTATGTTAGCATAGCATAGTCGGCCTTATAATGTGGGGCCCAGGCCTCTCTAGGAGAGAGAATAGGCCGTAATCCACCACACGCACCCCGTGCGTTTGGTGGATGCTACATGTCTTCGAATTTTTGGTTCTAGGACATGCCGGTTTCCTCACGATGTTTTCCTTCACCGTTTTGAGAACAGTGGTGATCAAATAAATTGCACAAAGTAATGCATGAATTTCTGGAGTGGCAACTGCGTACCGGAAGACGCAGCTTTGGAAGGCTTTCTACAAGGTGGACCGATTACCTAGTGAAACTTGCGGAGACACTTGGGGGAGGCCTACGTTCAACATTGGACGTATATCGGTTGAAAATAAAAGACGGCCACTGTTGGACAAAAGCCTCCTCCAAGTTGCAATGCTCAGTTTGAATTTATAAATTTTTTGTTGCTAATGCCTTGCAACTTTTAAAAAGTGTTTTGGCAATTATTTTTCCAATACTCGAAAGAGTTAAAACACTAAAAAAACCAAGAAAGTTCTAGTCACCTCATAAAACATATCAGGTTTGCTGAAGTCTCCGAAGGGTTCGGCCTCCTTCATCAATGGTTCATGCAGTTTGATCCGCAACATTACTGCGAACCTCGTCAGCCACAGTTGAAGTGAGCGGGGCGTGTGCTTCGTAGGACGATGCATTCGGCCTACACCTGGTGGGTAGCAGATGAGTACGTGTTGATTCTAGATTTTTTTCTCTAATCTATCCTTAAATGGGAACAATGGGCTATTTTAAGTTTAGAAACCACCTAATAACATCTCCTCCTCTAGAGCAGAGACAGAGGGCGTGTTAGATGTTTACTGAGTAAAAGCACATCTGTGTTCCATCTTTGCCTTGCGTTTTCAGGACCCCGGGCTTCCCTGTCGGAGTACCTAGCCCAAGTAGACTTCGGCCCCGCTGGGCCTCTACGGCTTTACTGATATATCTTAAAGATGGGTGTAGAACACTACGCGCCGTCCCGACTTAGGACTTAGGCTCAGTCCGGATAGTTACTGGACAGCCGGACGGCAAGCTATCCTTTGCTAACCGTCCGCAAGCCCAAAGCTACCGTGGCTAGAAATATAATATAATAAAATATAATATAATATAATATAATATAATATAATATAATATAATATAATATAATATAATATAATATAATATAATAATATAATATAATATTCCACAACTATCACACAAACAACAAAGGGAGAGGAAGGCCGAAAAAAAGATGGATGGATTGTGTTAAAAGTGATATGAAAGAAAAGGGAATTAGTGATAGTTTGACGGGTGACAGTACAGAATGGAAGAAGAAAACGTGTTGCGCCGACCCCAAGTAATATGGGATAAGGGCAGGAAAAAGAAGAAAAGAAGAAGAACTATCACACAAACACCGTCTAGTCCCAAGCTAAGCAGAGCTTGTGTTATGGGTACTAGACAACTGATAAACATACTTATATATTTCTAAATACATACATATTATAGATAAATTACACCCAGACACAGAACAAATGATTATGCTCATCACACAAACATTTGTCCTGGGTGGGAATCGAACCCACGACCTCCGGCATAGCAGTCAGGGTCACTAACCACTAGACCAATAGACCAGTCGACAAAGGGGAAACGTCGTGCCGTCGCAGCGTCGTGTCGTTGAAACTTCGTCGACAGAGCTTCACAGTTTTATATGTAAGCTTTGAGCAATCGTACACCACGCGTGTAATGACGAATACGCGTCCAAGAATCTGTGCGTCCATGAACAGTAGGCCCCACCGTGGCTTTGTAACGCAAAGAGCAACTGAAGGAAACAGGTCAATTGAGAATTCATTTGATGATGTGCACTTGTAAAAATGTGTACTTACTGTAATAACTCGTGTGAAGAAGACATTAGAAGCGACTAGAAATATGTAACCATGATCTATGTAACTCATAATACGATTTAAAAAGAGTGTCCATGGAGTTTCTTGCACACTCTTCTCCATAGAGATCTATGCTTTGGAACATGCAATTTACTTCACTTTTTTTGAATTGACCAACATTTGACTATTCAAAAGTGCCTGCTAATGGTCTATTTGAAATAAATGTTTTTGATTTTTATTGATTTGAAGAGCCACTGCTGTAATTAGAGCTACGGTCAGTATGTATTTATTTCTTAATATTATTAGTTACCCAGTAGGCATGTAGGTCATCCAGTCCAAAATGGGTACTTGAGTACCCACTTTGTAGCGACTCTTGCCCAACGGTCAGTGTGCATGCGACTGATATGACCCACCCAATACTGTTTTAGCCTAGCAGCGTTTTTTCCTAAATCTATGATCTCAGTCTTGTGGCACAGTGCGGTGTGTGTACAAGGACTAGTTCGAGGTGGCTCAAGAAAAGAATACGTGGAAGAAGTTGGAGGAGGCATTTGCCCAGCAGTGGGAAAATATAATTACCTTGTCCGGCTGCGCTGATGAGTACATGCGTGAGGTTGACGGCAGCCCGCAGGTAGCCAGTCCGCAGTAACTCGCGTAGCCCCGCCTCATCGCGGCTTACGTGTTCCGCTCGCACCACACCTCGGCTGCCCGCTGAGCTCACTCCGAGATATTTTACTGCTACTTCTTGGAGGGCATCTGCCTGAGAGGAAATATTGATACTATAGCGATTTATCTATACTGTTGTAGCGACATCTATGGTGCCACATAAGAACTACGAAGAAAGTGCGAAATCCTGCATCGCGCCATCAAAGTTCTCCGCGCGATTTGAACATATACGACAGCCCGAAATCATCTATTGAGCAGTCATCAACCAGACCATAACACCAGTCTGATCGGAGGATCCTCCCTTTTCTACGGAGGTATGTGGGACTTTATTCTCTGTTCCGCATACCTCCAAACTGTCATAGAGTAACTAGAGACCTGATGTTGCACAATCCCTACTTCGCAAAATGCCATCTGGGCGTTTGTTTTTAACTTTTTTTTTTAGTTCAACTTTTCAGTTGGTGGGATTGCAGTCAAGCACTTGTTAGTTATTTAAAAAAAAACTTTATTGAAATAGATTTGACTCACCAGTTCTTCTTCAAGCACTAGACCAGGCATTGTTAAGACCTCTCTTTCAGGAAAGAAAGAACCTTTGGGTGAAGACTGAGCCTGTGGGTAGAAAGAGTTACTTAAGTTACTTTGGAAATAATTAATATTGACAAATAACACATTCATTGTGCATAAGTGTGCTAAGGAGTAGAATTCCTTGCTAAGGTAGGCACCAAATAAACGAGGAATAAGGGTCATTGACCCTCCTGCATTTATTGACATACTTAATTTAAAAATCGGAATTAAAGACATAAAGCTGTCTTGAATCGACATCTATCACAATCCTTTACCTTTTATGAAAATAGTTAATTGATGGTTTATCGGGTACCTATGAAATCATAAACAAACCTTCATGAGCGTCTTCTTAGCTTCATCATTAGGTAGCCAAGCATCTCTTCTTCTGTCAGCCTCTTTATCTACTGGTTGATTCTGTAATGGAAATATAAGATAAGCTTAAAGTTAAATGTACTTATACTTGTAAATTTATACAAAATAATTATCATCTTACAATTAATTTATAAAACCCCAAGTGAACACCGGCATTCATGCACCTATTGTCTTTCTATTGTGTCAGTAATTTCCACGATTGAAAGGTTAAATAAAATGTCAAATGTCAATAAATAACCATGTTGTCAAAGTGCCATGTAGACTGGCATGGTTTAAAATTAGTATTATCTCTTTCAAATAATTAATTAATATTAATTTTATTTTAACCTTTCAGATACTATCATTTTGAGACACAGTAGTAAGACAATAGGCGCGCGAATGTATGGATGTTCGCTTTGGGATTTAATGAATTAAAGAGATATAATTAATATCAATTACGAAACAGAACAAAAATTTCTTACTTACTTTGATACTTAACCCGTCCATAGCTTCAGTAAGTATAGTTGGATTGGCTAATGTACTTCCAGTTTTGGATGGCACAATTTGAGGTTCAGGACCAATAGTGTCGAAGAACGTCGATGGATCGGGTAGACTCGTGGCTGGCACGGCCGCAGCGGTACTCACAGTAGGCAAAACATTTGTAAAATTCATCTCCTCATTCATTTTTTGTTGTGTAAATGAAGCTGTCATATTTTGAGGAAAAACGCTGCCTGTTGATGTTTGATTACCTACACAATGTAAATTAACTCTTTATTTTTATTTTATAATCTCAAATAAATCAGTTTTAATAGAAAAATATTTATTAAACGCAACTAAAACGTTACCTTCGGGTTCGCCTAAATAAATGCTCTGTATCATGTCTGACGGCGATGTCCCGATTTCATCGAAAAACTGGGAGGCGGGAGGGACTTCCTTATCGCCGAAATATTGACTCAGTGACGGTTTATTATCCATTTTTTCTGTTTATAATTCGCTTTATCACTGAAATTCCTCGGAGATAACGAAATGACGTTGACAGTTTAACGACAGTTCACTTTTTTAATTTACTACAGTTTCGTTCTATTAGTAATTGGAGTAAAAATCTTTCGAATTGCATGGTTTTGTTTTTAGTGAACGCATCTATTTAATGTTGCTATAATATTTTCCCCTTTATACGGTGGTATAGCTCATTAAGCTACGAATAAAATAAAGCATATTAAATATTATACTTCTTTAGATATTTTTCAAAATGAAAATGCAAGTTACTTATTTTGAAATAAATCTCTCAGATAGCATGACTGTTCAATTATTCAATGAATACCAGTTTTAATTCGAAAATACTGCAAACCTAAAACTCAATACATGTCAACTCTAAAATTAAACGTCAAGCTTGACAAGTTGAAATCGCTTACGAAAATCTTGCACTAAAGAAAATTAAGTAAATTTTCCTTGCAAAATCTTATCGGTGGCTCCGTTTGTCCTCAGTTCACAAGACAGGTGCGTTGCGAAATGTTACGTTGTCAATTTATACCTTAAACAGTCCGCATGGAGCAAATAAATCATCCGTTTTTGTACATTTGGTCCAGTGTTAGTAATTGTAGGTACTTTATTTTATCGTTTTATCAACACGGTGCTTTATCCGTTTGTGTTTTTTAGGCACAAATGACGAATCAGGCTTCCCCGGTGGAGGAGCAGGAGAAACTCCTGGATGAGGCATTGAACATAGTCAAAGTACAGGTTTGTTTTCAAATTGTTATCTAATTATTATTGGTAACCAATTTGTGGGTGGTGCAGGCTTCCGCTTTTTTACACGTTATACATTGCCGCCTCAATTGTTTTTTTTCTTCTTCTTCGATTGTATTGAAAGAAAGTAAAAGTCAGCAATTTACTATACAAAGTAATAAGTTTACAACTTATTCATTAGATGGGGCCCCCGATAAATCACGTTACGTTGTGATTTCAGTTTAATATTTTTATATATATATTTTGGGTTACTTCTGAGCTTGCGGCCTCTAAGACCGGGGGCCCCATCAGACCTGGGGCCCGTGGCTTTTTGCCAGGCTTGCCACCCTATAGTTACATCACTGAAAGTAGGTGCATAAAACTTTAGGATATATAATTTACTTTAAAATTACCATTGTACCCATTTCAAGATTTGAAAAGCAAACTTTTTGTTTTGTTACCATTTTTTTCTTTATGAATAAATACTTTAAGTACATTAAAATTACCTTAGCTTTATAATTTGGTAAACAAAGAATTTTACCAAAGTGTGTTACCAATGTTAGTCCAATGTATTATTATATTATAAATGCTAAAAGTTGGTACTGAAATTAGAATAATATTAACCTTTTTATTATTTTCTAACATAACATGTCTGTATCTCCTAAATCTGTGTACCTAGTCTTAACTCTTTCTAATTAATTAAATAAATGATTTATTCCTATTTTCTACACAGTTATTGGGTATTTATTAAGTAATTGAACTTCATATAAAAAGAAATATAGAAAGTTGAAACATGACATGAAAAATAAAAACACTTAACTAATTGAAACTATATATAAATTGGTCAAAATTCAAAACATCAGGAATAAATAAAAATAACACCATTAACCTTTCAATCGTGGAAATTACAGACACAATAGAAAGACAATAGGTGAGCGAAGCCGGCGTTCGCTTGGGGTTTAATGAATTAAACGTTTATCTATTCAAGATTAAAATACATACCTTTCCCCAGTATCATCAGTTTCATAATCTCCATTTATTTCAGGCATTTCAAATGAAGAGATGCCTGGACAAGTCCAAGCTGATGGATGCCTTGAAACACGCCTCCACTATGCTGGGGGAGCTGAGGACTTCACTGCTGTCTCCCAAGAGCTACTATGAGCTTTGTATCCTTTTCAATGATTTTATATTAGTATGATGTAAGATGATTTTGATAGGTGAAATTAAACAGTGACTGAATCATGTTAAAAAAAAGATAGTAATATTATAAATTCAGTTTCAGGTTCAATAATTAATATTATAAATTCAGTTTCAGTTTCAATAATTAATACAATTTCAGGTTTTGATCAGTAGATTAATAATAAAATGATGATTAATAATTAATAATGATTGTTCTGAATTTTTTATTTACATGATGTACAGTTAAGAATATAATTTTAAATAAAGTGGCAAATATTATTAATAATATTTCTGGCAAATTTGGCCAGAAAACGCCCTAGACCTCTAAGAAAACTTCTCTAAGTTTGGAAGGAGAGGCTTTTACCCAGAAGTGGGACACAAAATAGGCTAATAAATAAATAAAAAAGTGGTGGTTGACTGCAATCACACCTGATGTTAAGTAATGATGCGATCATTGATGATGAGGGGCACAAAATTGGTAGCAGGGATGTTATAGATATGAAATTTTGAATCCGAATACAGTTATAGGGTTAATATAATGGTTTGAATAATACACCGCTAAATTTTAATCGTTTTAATCCCGTGGAGGGTTGATCCGGTACATGAAACACTATCGATTTGTAATGATAAAATTAAAAAATAATGTACCTCTTTTTCAAAACTCGTATTAATTCACGCATGTACGAAATTAGTATCTTTAAGAAAACGTCAGCTGAGCGAGTCCAATGACCTGTAGTTAATAGTCGGCGTTGCGTACGAAGTACCTAAATACGAGTTTTGAAAAAGAGGTACTTTATTTTTTAATTTTATCTTTACAAATCGAAAGTGTTTCATATACCGGATCGACCCTCCACGGGATTAAAACGATCAAAATTTAACGGTGTATTATACCAATTTCGAATACGGTTTATGTTTCGGATATGCAAAATGTCGGATTATTCACTGGCTTCTGATAGATTAGGTAATTTTTTTTTATTGCTTTCCAATAGGAATTTTAGAATTATAAAAGTAAAATACAAATAGCCTAGTTTTGACATTTATATATAAAATACAAGAGTATAAATATAAAATACACAATTGAAAAAAGGCCAAAATGTATGTTATATATATAAATTTCTGAATACAATACCAAATAATATCAAGTATACAATTGAGAAAAGAGAATAAATATAAAAGTGAAAGATCAGAATCTATTATAATATATAAACAATAAAATACCTGTACAGCCTGAGTACATTCACTTTGGTGCTAGTTTCTAGTCTACTGGATAAGTGTAACACTAACCATACAGATACTAATGACATGACACTTATCCATATTATATTTCTGACACTGACACTCGTATTACAGTATTTTCAAATGATTTCTCCTAAATTGAAGAAAATTAAGATGTTTTGTATTTTTTTATATAATACATTGAATTCCCGATAGATAGATAGATATACAACCTTACTTTACTATGTAGCTCCATTCTTTTCGTATCTTTTTTGTTTGTTTTTCTGCACTTTTTTTATTGTTGATAGTTTCGCGCTTGACCGCTATCTCACCTGATGGAGAGCGACGATGCGGTCGACGATGGAACGCGCTTACCTAGAAGAAACCTATTCAGTCTCGACTTAAAGATTCTCGGGTTGTAGCTATGAGGAAATAGGTTCCGGCAAGGAATTCCACTCCTTAGCTGCACGCATAATGAATGTATTCCCAAAACGTTTTGAGCATGTAGGTGCGATGTCCACCTACCGGTGGCGCATCGCCATACGTTTGTTAGTCTGATGATGGAACGGGCAAGGCGGAATTAGGTTATGCGCTTACAGTAGCCATCACGCATCTTGAGCGCTCGGTGTCAGATTGGGGATCGCTATGCGCATTCCATACATTGGCGAGCCAATCGTCATCGTTGATAGATACATGCAGCAACGCAGGGAACGAATTAGGAGTGACGTCTATGACGCGATGGCGCGGCGAGCCAATCACTGACACTCCACGCCCCCGCGTCTCACTTCGCACCACTAAAGAGACGGAATATTTGACTTCTGCGCAACCGCTCAAGAACCGTGATGGTAACTGTAGTCCGTATTGAACCAATGTGCGTGATCTCCATCCCTTTAACAATTTAATTCAGGTCGTCAAATAGATCGCGAAGAGCTCAGAGCTCCAACAATTCCGCACCTCTAAATTATAGCACCTTAACTCAACAACAGATATGGCCATAACAGACGAGCTCCGTCACCTAGAGCTGTACCTGCTGGAGGAGTTCCAGAAGGGTCGCAAGGTAGCCGACCTGTATGAGTTGGTGCAGTACGCTGGCAACATCGTGCCGAGGCTATACCTGCTCATCACAGTGGGGCTGGTCTATATCAAGACTAACTCGAATTTAAGGAGGGATTTGTTGAAGGTAAGAATATAATATTTGTTTGACAATAGATTTAGTCACGTTCATTTGTGTTACGTACGATGATCTGACCTGATCCGCACAGCTCTTGACTCTACGCTATGCAATGCCCTTCACACCGCCGGAGACAGAAACAGATGGAGAAATATCCTTTGTATGAAAGTGATGAAGCAGGGAAGGTCACGACCTAGCATTGAAAAAAAAACATTTTATTGGCCGAAAGAGGCGCACACTAAAGACTAACTTAATACATTTTTATATTAAAAAATGAAATAAAATAATTAAAACAAAAAAAAATATATATATAACAGAAAATAATAGTAAGATCTGTAAAGTTTGCGAATTGAATTTGTTTTTGCGAGGCCCTTTTAAAAAACAAGCTTTATTATTTTTTGTAACTTTGAAACATTTCCGTGACGTAATCTCGTAGACATTTTTCGTTTTAAATCGTAAGTTAGGGTCAGATTCATGAAAGAAAAGGGTGTTAGTGATAGTTTGACGGGTGACAGGACAGAATGGAAGAAAAAAACGTGTTGCGCCGACCCCCAAGTAATATGGGATAAAGGCAGGAAGAAGAAGAAGAAGGGTCAGATTCGCGATTTTTTTTATCGAGTCCACTAATTTATATCATGTTTAGATTTTTGCCCGGCGGAGGGGCATATAGTCGATTTTAATAAAAAAAAAACATGGTGTTCTCTTTTACATTTGGGGATTTCCAGAGGTTTAAAAAAGTTCAGAATGGGTAGAACCTGGCCTTAAGTCTAAATGACAGTACATAAAATGCAAGTTTTATTACTGTTGAGGGTTGATTTGTCCTGATTTTGTAGCTGGCATGTACAGTACATACCAGCTATAAAATCAGGAGGTCTTTCCATGGAGCTGTAGATTGACACCAGATGGCCATGTTTCCCTCTGCTAACTATTGAGGCCAAAATGCGACTCCATTCACGTTAATATAACAATGTTCATATTGCAGGATCTAGTAGAGATGTGCCGAGGAGTCCAGCATCCCCTTCGAGGTCTGTTCTTGAGGAACTACCTGCTACAGTGCACGAGAAATGTCCTGCCCGACACCTCGGAGGCGCAGAACGAAAATGAAGGCGTTGTGAGTATAATATATCGAAATTTTTACATCAGGTAAAGGTGTAGGCAGGGGCCGGGCTTTTAGAAAACTTCATGGGTGCTCATGCTCATTTGATGACTTGAAAAAGTGGCGAAGTGTGAAGGGAGAAATGCACACTAATCGACCGACAAATTAATAAATGCCCTACCTATATAGGGTGACTGGTAATTAGTGTACGATACTTAAACACGTGATAGTGCTCATTATAACCAACAACTTTTACTAAGGGAACAAACCTGAAATCGCGAAAAAAAAATCAGCTGTTCAGTACATTTATGTTTGCCTAATGTACTGAACAGCTGATATTTCTGTCGCGATTTCGGCTTTGCTCCCATAATAAAAATTATTTGTTATCATGAGCACAATCACGTGTGTAAGTATCGTACACTATTTACCAGTCACCCTATATATTGCGTACTTAATTACTAATACTGTGTGCCTTGCGTCTCAACCTGCGCTCTAAGTCTAAACTACTACGCTGAACGGATCGTCGGATAATAAAAAACACCCATTCCTAGAAGGCGACTGATCTGTTTCTTGAAGTCCATTCTCAAGGGTACTCGGTATCCACTGTTTATTTCTCATGGGTGCTCTAGCCCCCGAGCACCCACGGAGTCGGCGCCCCTGGATGTAAGTAATCTAGAGAGTTGAATTCAGTACGATGAAACTCCAATAACTGAAAGTTCAAGGGACCTAGGATTGTTTTACAGTTTCTCAAATAGCTAGGTTTTTTAGGGTTCCGTACCTCAAAAAGAAAAACGGAACCCTTATAGAATCACTTTATTGTCCCTCCGTCTGTCTGTGTGTCAATACTCTTTATCTCGGAAATACGTGGAGGTATCGAGTTGAAATTAAAACCATATACTCATGTCTGCGGTCCTTTGAAGGTTTAAAAATATCATACTTCTAATTTAACCAAAAAAAAAGATAGGGCCGTTTATACCGCAAAAAACGTATATTTTGACACTCTCAAGGGACTCAAAGTTCTCGGGAACTTCCTGTCTTCCCAGTATACTGAAATTTTGTATAAAAGCAAGGTCTTTTAGCACAGGTATAGAAATAAATTTGGAAACAGATTTTTTTTTATAACATCCCATAAATAACTTGTTTTGTAATTTCGAAAAAACTTTGAGACTTCAATCGGGAATTGAACTCTTTTCATAGGTAAGTTTGTACGGAACACTAAGGACGCGAGTTCGACTCGCACTTGCCCGGTTTTTTTTTTCACTACTTTCACAGAACGCCATGAGTCCCAAAGTAAGCAGAGTTTATTCTATGAGTTATGACACATTTATATATTTCTAAATACAATGTTTATCAAACAAGTATGTAGTTACCTAATAACATATATTGCTAAATATTAACAGGTAAAATAATACTCGTAATTAAATTGATATAACTACATAGGTATAGTTAAACTTATTAACCAATGGGAACACGGGCCACTGTTTTCCTATTGGGTAAGCTTGAACTAAAGTTATACCTCAGGGTCAGTCAAGGACTTAACTGAATTGATGTCACACAGTGAGATTGGAAATAGTTTTAAAATATTTTAACGCGATTATTAGTTATTAATTATTTGAATTATAATTTAGGTGTCTTCAAGGCTAGAGTGAATAGGCTAATAAACTAGTGCGCCTCACCATCAGCCATTGCATCACTGCTTACCATCAGGTGGGATCGCAGTCAAGCACTGGTTTACATCATAAAAAAAGAACCGTTAACTTATCTTAAAAAAAAAAAAAAAACGTTTTATTCTAATATTTTAAAATTGTACGATACGTGATATAATTGTTATAGGTCAAAGACGCCATCGACTTCGTACTGATGAACTTTGCAGAAATGAACAAGTTATGGGTCAGGATGCAGCATCAGGGACACTCCAGGTAATTGCTAATTTAAATTATGTAGTCTATTATGATTTTATAAGTCTCCATTTGCACCTTTAATACATCATATCCTTTTTTTAAGTGCTAAATTATGTAATGACTTCTACCGCTCAAGGGCGGTGCGGTGGGGCTAGTAAGATTTAACTGGAAGAAAGTTGCCTCACTCTGTGAGACCGTAATGGTCCAGAAGGAGGCAGCTGAGCGGGACTGTGAGAGGGCTGATCCCGCTCGCAGAAGGCATTGGGGAGGCAACCGCCTCGATGCCTCTTCGCGATACACGTCCGCTGTTGGACATAGGCCTCCCCCAAGCGTCGCCACATTGAACATTCCTGAGCGTCCCGCATCCATCGGTTTCCCGCTACCTTCACCAGGTCATCGGTCCACCTTGTAGGAGGCCTTCCAACGCTGCGAGTTCCGGTACGCGGTCGCCACTCCAGAACCTTTCGGCCCCAACGGCCGTTCTGCGAGCAATGTGCCCTGCCCATCGCCACTTAAGTTTGGCAATTCTTTGCGCTATGTCGGCAACCTTAGTATTCCTGCGGATATCTTCATTTTTTATTCGATCACGCAAGGAAACCCCGAGCATAGCCCTTTCCATTGCTCTTTGGGTGACTTTAAGCCTTCTGATGAGGCCCATTGTGGCCTCGATGCCTAATACACCGAAACCCCGCTTGCATCATCCAATGCAGACGGGTCTTTGGAATCACAGGTACTGTGGGGACTGACCGCCCATCGAGTGATTCCAAGGAAGACAGTGGCATAGTGATCACGTGCTGCCGTGCACAAAAAGGCTCAGGGAAGACCATTGTACAGTCTCCTCAGGGTTGTGCCCTAACATGCGTTGTACAGCGGGGGTTCCGGAATGGTCGTTTAAGAGGTAACGGCGCCCCTTCTATGTGCTGTTGGTAATCACTGGAGTGGTTTTAGTGAGGTTAAGATACCACACTCCCCAGACTTAATCTCAAAGTCCGGCCGCCTTTTGATGGTTACCCTCGAAAACAAAAAAAGAACTAGCCAGATTTACTGACTAAAACCATTCTTATGTTCCTTTAATTACCTTTTGCGTTCTAGGACCATAGGTAGCCTCTTCAGAAGTCAACCCATGATATCCTTACATAATGTACTAGCTTTTGCCCGCGCGGCTTCGCTCCCGCTCTTCCCTACTCCACCCTACTATACTCTACCCAACTCTACACTACACTACTCTACACTACACTACACTTCTTTACCCTACTATATCTACCCTACCAAACTTCACATAAACCATCTAATAAATAGTCCAAACAAAGCCTAAACATTTGATTTGGATAGGTGAGCCCGTTCTTGAGTTATAAAGTTACAACGAAAAGTAACATTGATTTTTAATTTATTTATAGATTATAAAACATGCTCGTCTTCTTCCCAGCTTAATCACTACGATGATTTGAAGCCTTATTTGAACGAAATATAGTTATTTTGATTTTTAATCGACTTCGAAAAGTAGAAGTTTTTATGTTCGGCTTAATGTATGTTTTTTTCATTTATTAAACCCCAAGTTAACTCTGGCGTTCGCTCTCTCATTATCTTTTTATTGTGTCTTTAATTACAAAATTCTTAAGCTTAATATCTAAAAAAAAATCTCTTCTCATCACACAGAGACAAAGAACGTCGTGAACGCGAAAGGTCAGAACTGCGCATCTTAGTTGGAACGAACCTGGTACGGCTGTCACAACTGGAGTCTGTGACCGTGGAGGACTACGGGCGGCTCGTGCTGCCCGGGATACTGGAGCAGGTCGTCAGCTGCAGGGACGCTATCGCCCAGGAGTATCTCATGGAGTGTATCATACAGGTGAGCCTTCTGAACGTCGGCTACATCATGCAAAATTCAACATACCTCGGAAAAGTTGTCTATGAACGCCCTTCAAAAAGTCCGCAACTCCTTGCAAAGGTGACCCCCTAAAAAGTCAGCTTCTCCTTTCAAAGTTAATCACCCCCTGAAAAATCGGCTACCTCTTGTAGAGTTGATAACCCTTGATAAGTCGGCTACCCCTTGCGAAGTTAATTACTCTCTGAAAAGTCGGCTACCTCTTGCAAAGTAGATCAACATCTGAAAAGTCGACTTCCTCTTGTAAAGTTGATGACCCCCAGTACAGTTGGCTACACTTTGTAAAATTGATTACCCCCTAAAAAGTTGGCTACCCTTTGTAAAGTTGATCACTCCCTGAAAAGTAGGCTACCCTCTATTAAGTTGATCGCCCCCTGAAAAGTTGGGTACCCCTTTTAAAAATGATTACCTCCTGAAAAGTTGGCTACCCCTTTGCAAAGTTGACCACCGACCAACATATGTTGGCCACCTTCTATGAAGTCCCAAAGAAGTTGGCTACTCATTACAAAGTTGTTCGTCAACTACAAAATTGTTTACCGGCTGTAAAATTTTTGAAATTTTAGTAACCTTTACAAAATTAGATAATCAGTTTAAGTGTAGTATTACACTCAAGAATTTATTGTTCTAAACAATCAAATTTAATAAATACTAGCTTTTTTCCGCAGCTTTGCCCGCGTACATAAAATATAGGCTATGTCACTCAGGAATAAAGCAGCTTTCTATCGGTGAAAAAATGTTTGCAATCGGATCAGTACTTCCAGAGATTACCTCCTACAAACAAAAAAACAAACTTTACCTCTTTATTATTAGTGTAGATTAAGTCTACAAACAGAAACTATGTGAACGTTTGTCCCCAGGTGTTTCCTGATGAGTTCCACCTGGCAAATCTGCAGCCGTTCCTCAAGTCTTGCGCGGAGCTACAGCCAGGAGTTAACATCAAGAACATCATCATAGCGCTCATCGAAAGACTCGCTACTTACAGCCAGGTGAACATCTTGTAAAACCTTCATATTTATAATGTTATCGAAGTTCTTATCTATAGAAAACTAGCCGTTGCCAGCGTCTTTGCCCGCAAGAAAGTGCCCTGAGGGAACATACTCTCGAGGTTAAAAGTATCTCATGTGCTATATTTCAAAATAGTCTACCTGTGTGCCAAATTTCATTCAAATCTGTTCAACCGTTCGCGTGTGAAGAAGTTACAAATATACACACACTCACTCACAATCTTTCTCATCATCGGCATTTTAACGTTCCCACTGCTGGGACTCAGGCCTCCTCTCTAGGAGAGGGAATGGGCCGGCCCATAATCCACCACGCGGGCCCAGCGCGGATTGGTGAATGTCACATGTCATCGTATTTTTGGTTCTAAGACATGCCGGTTTCCTCACACATCACATGATGTTTTCCATCACCGTTTTGAGAGCAGTAGTAATGAAATAAATTACACAAAGTACCCAGCCAGGCGCATGGCTGGGTTCGAACCCGCGACCTACAACTCGTAAGTTGGAGCCATTACCACTCGGCCACCACTGCTCTCAAACTTTTCGTCAATCTTTCTGCCTTTATAATATTAGCATTATAAAAATTATCTAATGAGAATCGTTGACTGGGGTGTGAGGATGTCCGTTCCGTTACGGTTGCGGCGATCTCCTTCACTTAATCACTGATGGCCAGACGGCGAGCTACCGTCAGCAAGCCCGCGATTACGGTGACCGGAAGAATCTAATAGGTTACTTAGATTGATTATAATGTGTTTTAATCTTGTTACAGAGGAATGAAGGCAACATAAACCTGAGTGTAGTTTTGGAAGACGGTAAAGAACAAGAAGTTCAGCTTTTCGAAGTGTTCTCTGACCAAGTAGCTGCCATTACACAGGTAAATAAATATGTCGCCGTGTAGACATTTAGTGACATTTAGTGGTTACATGTCTTTGTAGGGTTTCGAAATAGTGGGTAACTACCAGCAATAAGCACAAAGCGAAATAAAGTTTTTATTAAAATAAGATTAATATTCGAACAGACACGACCGCCCGGTGTGAGCTCCGATCATAGAATGCCCGCCCTTCCAGCGGCCGCGTCCTAACACGACTCATCGTGACGTCAATGGTCGGTAGTGGGAGTCAATTTTCCGACAGATATAATTTTTGTTTTTTTAAACATTACGAGTCTGGGAGGAGCAAAATACCGGCAGTGTCAGATTTTTACTAAAATTCATCTTCTTTTCGCCACCAGAGTCGCACAGACATGCCGCCCGAAGACATGCTATCGCTGCAGTTGGCACTACTGAAGCTAGCGCAGCGGTGCCACCCGGACAAACTGAACTACGTCGACAGAGTACTGGCCCACACTGACAAGATTTGTGCTGACATACACCAGGCGAGGTAACATATCAGATTCGATTTAAATTAATTGACATTGGTTGGCACAGTGGTCGAGCGATTAGCTGTTGCTCTGCGTGTCTCGAGTTCGATTACCGCTTGGGACAAATAATAAATATAATAATATAATATACCATAACTAAGCGGAGCTTGTGTTATGAGTACTAGACAACTGATAAACATACGTGGCATAAGTGGCTTCTCTCATTCGCTGCTTCGAGATGCAATGGAAAAAATAATAATAATTGTGATATGTACTTTCCATCACGACATATTTCTTTAAAAAATTTTTTTTTTGTTTGCATGTGGAGGCTTGTAATTAGCGATTTGAAAATATCATACTTTTTGTATCACTTGTTTTGTTAGTCTGTAAGCCTTCTTTAAAATTGAATAAATAAATGAAATAAATACATAAATATTTCTAAATATATACATATTATAGATAGATTACACCCAGACACAGAACAATTGATCATGCTCATCACATAAACATTTGTTCTGGGTGGGAATCGAACCCACGACCTTCAGCATAGCAGTCAGGGCCACTAACCACTAGACCAACAGGCCAGACAAAAGATTTGTATGGCCTACAGATAGCCAGCCTTTCGGTATTTTACAGGATGCATTTTGGAGAGTGTGCGCGAGAATTGCATGTCTTGATTCCGTCATCTCCTTTTTACCATCGGACAACCCGATGTACGTACCTTTACGTTGTTGATACTTCTTCGGTCCGGACTAAGCGTTTCGCTTCATCGTTTATACCGCGTACATCGAAAGATTGGAACAATATATGTAGGATGCATGAAAGGAATGTAGTACGTACACGAAGCGTAAGTGAGAGAGAGAGGAAGGATATGAAAGGGACAGCAAGCAAGATGGCGAGTTGACGTTGGAACAGGAGCGACAGGCGATGATAGGACGTAGAAATCAATTTTTTAAGAAGCTTTGTAAGAAGACTATAAACAAGAAACCCAGACATCACGTTTTATTCATTTTCCAAAGCCACCTTCAAGGCTAGACTGAATAGGATCTAGTGACTAAACTATTGTATTTTACCATTTGATTGCATCACTGCTTACCATCAAGTGGGATCACAGCATTAGTTTATATCACTATAACGAAATAATAAGAAAAACAATACTTTCATAATAGATTTATTACCGTTTGTTTTGTCACGTATACATGACTGTGGCGGTCAAAACATTAATAAAACTATTTTTTCCAGTGGCAAAACCCACTTGGAACACAACACAGCGGTCTTCAAAGAGCTGATGAAGATCCTCAAGCTGCCCGCGGACCACTACAAGAACATCCTCACCCTGATAAAGCTGCAGAACTACGCGCCGCTGATCAAGCACTTGAACCATCCCGGAAGGATCATGATAGCTGTCCACCTCATCAATGATGTACTGGAAACTGATTGTTTGATCTCTACGCCTGAAGATGTAAGTAACATTGTCTTTGTTAATTAAGTCTGCTGAACTTTTATTATTTACTAGCTTTTGCCCACGCGGCTTCGCTCCCGGTCTTCCCTACTCCTACTATACCCTACTCTACCCTAATGTACCCTACCCTATCCTACTGTACACTACTCTACACTACTCTACCCTACTATACTCTACTCTGCCCTACCAAACTTCACATAAACCATCTACTAAATAGTCCGAACAAAGCCTAAACATTTGGTTTGGATAGGTGAGCCCGTTCTTGAGTTATAAAATTACAACGAAAAGTGGCATTGATTTTTATACATAAAGATTTATTTAAACTTCATGTACAGTAGTGGTACATAGGCGGACTAAATGCAACAAGGCATTCTCTACCAGTCAACCGTTGGGTTAAACAACACAATACAATGCGTTTAAGCGTTTTTTTGTGGCGGTACCGCCGCACACGAGCCACAAAAAAAGGCCGCCTCAAAAAGAAGCTTGAAACGGCGTCTTTTTGTGGCCCGTGTGCGGGGACAGTGAGACTGGGATTCATTTATATCTATCTCTTTCATTTGTTAATACAGGTAGAATCAGTATTAGCGATGCTGGACGTGCTAGTCAAAGATCAGCCCGACCAGCCAACTGCGGAGCCTGACGTGGAAGATTTCATGGAGGAGCAAGGCTTGCTGGCCAGGTATGTAAGCTTCTACGTAACAGTCATCATCATTTCCGCCGAAAGACGTACAGCTGGACTCTGCAGGTGTTGTAATTTTTCCGTACAAGTGCGGAATGTATTTCATTGTGTGCCTAAAGATGGTGAGGAAGGACTAGAAGCCAGTTTTCGAAGAAATGTGTTGAAAAACTCTTCCACACTCTTGCGCAAGCGGTCGCTTTAAAGACTTGATATGTCAAAATTAGGTATTTATGTTTCGGACTACTCTCCGCTACTCCATGACTAAATCGCGTATTTTACGTACGGGTTCGCGGGTGGTACAAATGTGTCATTTGATCCGCCCCAGCTCCTCAAGGAAGGCCAGCAGCGCCTTGGTGTTACTGAACATTTTGCAGTAGTACAGTTGCCATTACGGATTTTGAACACTTGCGCAGAAGTTAAATATTCGGTCTCTTTAGTGGTGCAAAGTGCGACGCGGGGGCGGGGAGTGTCAGTGATTGGCTGGCCGCGCCATCGCGTCATAGACGTCACTCGTGATTCGTTCACTGCGTTGCAGCATGTACCTAACAACGAAGACGATTGACTCGCCAATGTAGGGAGTGCGTACAGCGATACCCACTCTGACGCCGAGCGTTCAAGATCCGTGATGGCATGGCTGTACCTGAGGTATATGTCAGGATTAATATCTTAATTAAATTCAAGCAATGGTACTACGCGATCTATTTTACGACCTACACTGAATTGTTAAAGGGATGGAACTATAGTATAGGGTGTAAAGCTATATCTTGTAACTAAAAGATCAAGGAAAACATCGTGAGGAAACCGGCATGTCCTGGAACCGAAAATTCGAAGTCATTGACATTCACCAACCCGCACTAGGCCCGCGTGGTGTATTACGGCCCACGGAACAGTAAAAACAGTGGAAGTAGCTTGAGAAAATGTTTGTTCCAGAACCGGTGTCGCCAAACTCATACATTTACAATTTACTCTTAGTGCAAACCCAAAAATATGATTGGCTGAAAACAAAAAGAGGGCGTAGACGAAATGCAAAAAAAACGTTATACGAAATGCAACTTTAATTTCTGTAGTATATAAATCAAATTGACAAAAACAAGAAAGAAATAAATCTCCGACTACCAGGTACTGCCATTCGTCGCTAGATGGCATTGTTCAGTATATCATATCCAATATGAACTGTAACTGCGAAAAAATAAGATTGGTATTTGAATGGCTGGTATCACTGACACAAATGCAGTTTGCTACTCAGATAGGGATGTAACCTTATTCGATCGAAATAATATCGATTGTATGAAAACGTATTTAAAACATATCATGCAAAAAAAAATTGTATGCGATAGTGGGATATTATTAAAATTATGAAATTAATATGATTAAAGGCAATTTTTAAACGTAGTAAAAAGGGTATTTATTTGCATAGTACATCAATTATCATCATCTTAGCTGAAATCATCGTCATGGCCCACTGCTAAACATAAGAATATTAAGTGTAATTCAAACGCCCTATGTTGTTCCTAACTCTTTAACTAAATTTATTTAAAATACATCACAAATATCATACCACAATTTTTATTTATTATATTTATTAATTTAATAATTATCTGTATTATATTACTTACAAAAACTATTAAACTATAATATATATTAACCTTTTGAATGTCTTATGTTACACAGTTCGACATAAGCAATTGTCTTTCTATTGTGTCTCTAATTACGGCATTCAAAGAGTTAAAAAGGCAATGCAATACATATTATACATATCGATTGATTTTATTGATAAAGTCACGCACTATTTGGATAGCGTCAAAAGTATAGGTAGACTAACGAATATTCCAGAAAAGCTAATAATCGAGAAAAGAAAATCAACTTTGTTGTGATGTAACTAAGGACTAGTTTTATTTGTATATCCTGCGCAATGTTTCACGTAATTTTATATTTTCATTTTATTAAAATAAATCCGAAAATAATACTTTTCGGTGGTATAATACACCTCCATGAGTTAGATTTTTAGTCCGACTATGGTTTTTAAAGTTCAATTTGGGACAATAAGGCATTTTAATATTATTTTTCGTTAATAATTATGTTGCGCAGTCTAGTTAGAGAATGAGGGCGCTTGAACAGCAAGTGTGCAACGCGATTCTTACTAGCGGCGACAGTGCCACGCCTACTTACTTCTTCCACTGTTTTTACTGTTCCTTGTTACGGCCCATTCCCTCTCCTAGAGAGGAGGCCGAGTCCCAGCAGTGATGAGTCGGATTATGCTATACTACTGGACCCTCAAGGGAGGTGGTAGGTTTTCCAGCAGCAGGAATATTACAGGTCGATTTACGCTAACGCCATACGCCCTAGCATGTGTGTGGCTCCCCCACATTGAAAGGCAGATTATGCTATGATGATAAATACCTTGTTCCAGATTAATCCACCACTTCAAGTCGGACTCGGCAGACCGTCAGTACCTGATCCTGTCGGGCGCACGCAAGTCCCTGCAAGCGGGAGGCGCCACGCGCATTCAGCACACGTTCCCGCCCATACTGTTCCACGCCTATAGACTCGCGCACACCTACAAAGAGCTAAAGGACACGGTAATGTAACTTAGAGGCACTCATATCATCCACAGGTACAATTACCGGCACGGATCTTGAGTGCTGGCTTCAAGTGGCGCAGAAGTCAAATATTCGGTCTCTTTAGTGTTGCCAAGTGAGACGCGGGGGCGGGGAGTGTCAGTGATTGGCTCGCCGCGCCTTCATGTTATAGACGTCACTCGTGATTCGTTCCCTACGTTGCAGCATGTATCTAACGACGAAGACGATTGGGTCGCCAATGTATGGTATGCGCAAAGCGATCCTCACTATGACGCCGAGCGCTCAAAATCCGTTTCGGTAATTGTACTATGATAGACGTGACATGACTAAGGGCTTTATCATATTAACGGTTTTTGAGCGTCCTCAAAGCAAAGCGGGTGTGCAACAAATACTGTACGGGCGCGCAAGGAACCACGCCGCGCATTCTCAGCGAATTTGTTGCAGATGCGCAACGAGATGTGGTTCTTGCCGCATCTTCGAAGTAACAAAGTCTCCACGTCCGAATCCATTTTGTTACCGGGTGTATTGTAAGTCGTTAACTTGCGACAATCATGCGTTGAATACGTTGCGAATTTCCATACGTTCCCGACGTCTTCGCTTTGCAGCAGCGGTGCGTTCGTGGCGCATTCGCTGTGAGAGCGCAGTAGCCCCGTAGCCGCTTGCAAATCGATAGTGTGTTAACGCCCTAAGAGCTCATACACACGTTGGTTCTATGAATAGACGTTTTTGGGGTGTGAAATCATCACTTCTCTCGCTCTGGGTGGAGCGTGAACCTATGTGAACCGTGTCTGAAACGGATGCCACTCGCGCTCGCACTGGTTTCAACCGGGCTGAGATATCGTGTCCGTGAGCGGTATCTACGTGTGCGTTGCTCGAGCACGCTTTGTATGTAGATTGACTTCTTTACCTGTCTATTTTGTACTGCAACCGTGTTCAGAAGTACCGCTTTTTGAATCAAGGCATTGATCTAGCCGCCTAACGAGAGCTAAGATGTTGGTCGTAGCTCGTAACTATTAAGCCAAGTTTTGTTCTTTTTTTACCATCTTTTTAGGGTTCCGTAGCCAAATGGCAAAAAACGGAACACTTATAGATTCGTCATGTCTGTCTGTCTGTCTGTCTGTCTGTCTGTCTGTCTGTCTGTCTGTCTGTCTGTCTGTCTGTCTGTCTGTCTGTCTGTCTGTCTGTCTGTCTGTCTGTCTGTCTGTCTGTCTGTCTGTCTGTCTGTCTGTCTGTCTGTCTGTCTGTCTGTCTGTCTGTCTGTCTGTCTGTCTGTCTGTCTGTCTGTCTGTCTGTCTGTCTGTCTGTCTGTCTGTCTGTCTGTCTGTCTGTCTGTCTGTCTGTCTGTCTGTCTGTCTGTCTGTCTGTCTGTCTGTCTGTCTGTCTGTCTGTCTGTCTGTCTGTCTGTCTGTCTGTCTGTCTGTCTGTCTGTCTGTCTGTCTGTCTGTCTGTCTGTCTGTCTGTCTGTCTGTCTGTCTGTCTGTCTGTCTGTCTGTCTGTCTGTCTGTCTGTCTGTCTGTCTGTCTGTCTGTCTGTCTGTCTGTCTGTCTGTCTGTCTGTCCGTCCGTCCGTCCGTCCGTCCGTCCGTCCGTCCGTCCGTCCGTCCGTCCGTCCGTCCGTCCGTCCGTCCGTCCGTCCGTCCGTCCGTCCGTCCGTCCGTCCGTCCGTCCGTCCGTCCGTCCGTCCGTCCGTCCGTCCGTCCGTCCGTCCGTCCGTCCGTCCGTCCGTCCGTCCGTCCGTCCGTCCGTCCGTCCGTCCGTCCGTCCGTCCGTATGTCACAGCCACTTTTTTCCGAAACTATAAGAGCTATACTGTTGAAACTTTGTAAGTAGATGTATTTTGTTAACCGCATTAAGATTTTCACACAAAAATAGAAAAAAAAAAACAATAAATTTTGGGGGTCCTCATACATAAAACTGAAACTCAACAAATTTTTTTTCATCAAACCCTTGCGTGTGGGGTATCTATGGATAGGTCTTCAAAAATGATACTGAGGTTTCTAATGTCATTTTTTTCTAAACTGAACAGTTTGCGCGAGAGACACTTCCAAAGTGGTAAAATGTGTCCCCCCCCCTCTAACTTCTAAAATAAGAGAATGATAAAACTAAAAAATATATATGATGTACATTACTATAAAAACTACCAACGAAAATTAGTTTGAACGAAATCTAGTAAGTAGTTTTTTTTTTAATGCGTCATAAATCGAAAAAAATATACTATTATTAAAACATCGATCAAAGTTACCACACATTACAAGAACTTTTATATTATGTTACTTGCTGCTACGGAACCCTTCATGGGCGAGTCCGACTCGCACTTGCCCGGTTTTTTTTTTTGTGAGAAAACATCGAATAACCCCTCTCGCTCTGAACGAAGTGAGAAAGGGTTTCAATTGTGTCAAACTTGTACCGACCAAAATACACACATCGTCCTTCAGTTGGCCTTGGTGCACCAGGGCCTCAGTGATTCTTTCGAACAATCTCGTAACCAAGGACTGATGTGAATTAAATGTTTTTCTTTCTAACAGTATAATAATTTTGTTTCAGGACGATATGTGGGAGAAGAAATGTCAGAAGATATTCCAGTTCTGCCATCAGACCATCAGCATGCTGGTCAAAGCCGAGCTAGCCGAGTTGCCTTTGAGGTAAAACATGTTACGACAGGTTTTTGTGTCTGTGTTTCCGGATAGCAAAAACCTATAATAATAATAATTTATTAACACACACACAAGTTAGTAAGAAAATAAAGAAATCAACAATTAGAGTAAGACAGACAGACACAATAGAAGTGGCCGTGGGCCCCAAACTAGGCGTAGCCTGTATCTTGGTGGCCCAGGTGATTATCAGATTTTATGCGACAGTACAATTTCGCACAAAGGAAATAACAGATAGAAATTAATACAATATAGAGTAATAGAGTTACAACGAGAATCAAGAAAGAAATACAGAATTACAAACAGTTAAAATCAAATTAAAATTAAAATATTACATTACAATATTAATATTACATTACATTAAAATTCAGTTAAAAAAAAAAATATATAAGTCAAGTGTGAATAGATTGCTTCTAGGCAAGCGTGTTACATCGTCGGCCACATCATCGCTTACCACCCGTTGTGATAGAGGTTAAACGCGAGCCTATCCATTATAAAAAAAAAATACCTGGCCAAACGTGACGTAGGCTAGCGATGCGCGATGGCGAAAGGTTTTATTCGATTGTTCGAACATCTCGATGGTTTACGATTGTTTCGACTTTGAGTCGAGTTCAACTCGGTCTATTCTTGCGACTGACGCACTAACTAACACGCATCTCGGCTCGATGCATGCAATCGACTGACCCCCCTCACCCCGGTGACCGAGCGATACTCGGTGAGTGAGAGTGATTGATTCGAACAATAAAAAACTAGCAAAATACTACTATATACAATAAAATTGTGTGTAACTTAAGGGGCCGGCGATAGATGAAATTCCATACAAACGTAATACCACGCTCATTTGCAGTTGGAGCATATTTCCAACATATAATGATGATATTCGGTTATAGACAATATTTATCTAGGTTTCTACGTTGAGAATATTAGAAATATTGTTATTTTTAATATAGGAAAAGCCAAATGGCATGTTTTGCCATTTAAGCGCAGGCCACACCGCCAGCTAGCGGGCGGGCGGGCTAGGCGGGTGGGCGAAGCGAACGAAGGAAACTATACAAACTACGCGAAATATTGGCGAACTAAACTATGGGGTTCACACCGAAAACTACGGAAAGACGACTAGTCTACTCGAAACGGGGAGGACGGGCGAACGAACCGGGCGAGCGGGCTGGCGGGCGAGCTAAGCTAGCGAAGCGCGGGCGCGCCAACGAGGTGAACGAGTAGCTTCGCTGGAATCGTCGGATATTTCGTTAGCTTAGCTCGTTAGGTTCGTCGGTAGCTCGCGGTGTGAACCGAAGTATGTAAAGAGGTGAAACGATGTTCGCCCGCCTAGCCCGCCCGCCCGCTAGCTGCTGGTGTGGCCTGCGCTTGAACCGAAGTATGTAAAGAGGTGAAACGATGTTCGCCCGCCTAGCCCGCCCGCCCGCTAGCTGCCGGTGTGGCCTGCGCTTTACGCTATAAAAAAGTGCAAAATACAATTCGCTTAAATTGCTTTTTGTTTTTTTTAAAAAGAAAGACGTAGGAACCTAGATATATATTGTCTATAACCGAACCGATATCATCATAATATGTTGGAAATATGCTCCAATTATAAATGAGCATGGTATTACGTTTGTATGGAAATTCATCTGTCGCCGGCCCCTTAATATTTTACTTAGGTTTTGTTTCATCGCAATCGGTTGACTATATCGAAAGATATACTACGTTCATTGACGATTAGGCGGTACAGAGTTCACCGGGTTAACTAGTAAATAATATTTTTACTGTTATTTCTCAGGTTATACCTCCAAGGAGCGCTTGCAATAAGTGAGATAGGGTTCGCGAACCACGAGACGATAGCATACGAGTTCCTTTCACAAGCGTTCTCTCTGTACGAAGACGAGATATCGGACAGCAAAGCGCAGTTGGCTGCCATTACCTTGATCATCGCCACTTTTGAGCAGATCAACTGCTTCGGTAAGTTATCCTAGATAGTAGATTATAGATCCATCCGACATCCAGTGCGAGTGCGGTGCTCCTGGGGCCCAAGTCTGCTATTTTTATAAATTTGTCATTCCAACACGATCCCATTGTCATTTTGCTAAAAGTTCGTAATCTGCTAATTCATAATGATCGATCATTGACCAGTCAATGGTCTCGTAATAGAATTGTGGTAAAATGACAATATCGAGCTTATTAAAGAACTGACTGCACGATGACGTTGTAATGGTAGGACACTGATCAAAGGAACTGTCAAAATTTTAGCAGACTACCGCATACGTCAGACATTCATTTATCATTGTGTACAAGATTATCATTCTATGCCATTTCTTTCAATGGAGTGTCAGTGGTTGACCATCGGAAAGTCATAATGGCGCCATTATATTAGTAGATTACGAAAACTTGTCAAAATCAACAATTATGAAGTCAATGATAGACTATTATGAAACTATTGTAATAGCAGACTTGAGGTCCTGACCAGACGATGGCCCATTTATTGGAGTGCCCAAAGTGTCCCTACACCTGCACTTTGAAGGCCCTAAAAAACGCCACTAAAGCCGCTTTAAACGTGCCAACCTACTGGGTCCAAAAGCTTTGAGGGAAAAGAAAACCAACGATTCGAGAAAAGAAGTTATCCTAGGTCTACTATCAACGGACGCGTAGCTTTATAGACGCATATTCGTCTTTATACGCTTGATGTACGCCTGCGTGAAGCTTACGTACAAAACTATGAAACTCTCTCGACGGAACCGCAACGATACGACGGCACGAAATTGCCTTGTAAACTGTGTGTTGGGGCTGTGATCTCGTCTCTTGTAACGTGTTAGGTTAGGATTCGTGTGTGGAGATATTTAAAGAAAATTACGCCTTGAATTTGTTGCTTCTACACCACTATTTTTTAATTAGTACAAATACTTAAAGGGCTTATTAGAAAAGCCCTTGTTATTTTATAAGTAAAATCTCAATAAATAATATTCATAAACAGCAAAGTTATTAGCGTTGGTTTATGTACCAAAATGTCACTCTATGGAAATATTGTGCAGGCTATTGATTAATGAATGAATAAGTGACAATTATTAGGGAAAAACACTGACCGCAGTATTTTCTACTAGCAATTGTTATGTTTGATTGATTCTAAGATGAATTTACCATTTCGTGGTCAATTTTAGGATTTCGGTTTTTTCTACTTTTGACTACAAAAATATGATCAGTAACGGGTACAGATAGAGCCCCATTTTTTTTGTACTAATTAAAAAGTAAGGGTGTATATTACGTAAATTGATAACACAAAGGTGGTTCGGACCGCGACAATATTGAATTCGTACGAGTTTCTAATGCCGCTCCGAGCGGCTGCTGCGATCGAACTGGTGACGCCGCGCGCTACGTGAGACGCGGGAGAAGGATAGATGCCGATCTATCCTTCTCCCGCGTCCCGCTCATGCGTAGCTGTGCGCGCCAACACTGTGAGCAGGTGTACGCTAAGCGTATAATGACGAATACGAAACGCCATGTTATTGCAGGATATGCTAAAACAAATTAACTGTAACTCCTTATGTACTATATTCTAGCAAATAAATGATTTGATTGATTGATTGATTAATATGCGTCTATGAAGCTACGCGTCCGTGGAGTTTAGTGATTAATAAAAGCAAAGCTCTATGGTGAAGAAATACTCTCAAATAATTTTTTTAGTCCTAGTTGCAATTTACAAACAACTAGCTCTCTAGTAGACCAGTGTCGATAATTTTTAAAACAAAAAAAACGAATAGTAGTATGAAACCCATCACAAAAGGAGGAGAATATTATAAAAATGAAAGGAAAAATAATTTACGGGCGATCTGAGGTCGGGAAGGGGGTGGGGGTGACTTTTTAAGGGGAAAAAACGGTTTTTCTCGATTTCCGGCAAAACTAAAAGTCCTATGGAAAAAAGTCAAATGGCAAAGTTGTAGGTAATAAAAAGATCTAAAACTTTTGTATTAACACTTTTTTCACATAACCTCAAAATTTATGTGAAAAATTCAAAAAACCATGTTTTTGGTTTTTATTTTTATCTCTTTCAAAAAACAATATTTTATCACGAAATTTGGTGAAAACTTACCTTTTTATGTCCCAAATACGCTGTAATTTATTTGATTAGAAATATTTATTTTTTCACCTTATTTTGAATAAATATCGAAAAATCACCCTAATTTTCAATCGAAAAATCACCCGTCAAAATATCTTTTTTTTTCAAAAAGTTTATATGGTGTCTGTTCGTTGAAATCTCTACTTTCCGATGGTGAAAAAAAATATATATGTTACCATTGTAAATCTTCTCAGCAAATGCAAAAAACCGAAAAAAACTCGAATTCGAAATTTTTTTTCAATTATTATATTGAATGTAAAGCTATTTATTAAAATTTACACTTTAATTACTCGAAAAACGTAAAATTACATGTTACATAGATAACAAAAAAAATTGCAAATCAAAATATAGTACTATAATTAACAAACAAATAAGTTGATAAAATTAATACTTAATAAGACGTCTACAATATTTGGAGAAAGGAGTCGAATCTTCTTTAAGTTATATGCGTAGATGCCTATTTATAACTATTTTTAGATAACTTATATTTATCTGAGTGACCTACGAAAAATTTTAGCCCATCAAAAGGTATTTCATAGAGGAGTGGGGAAGGGGCTAGGCGGGTCCGGGTCTTACTACATACATACCTAATATTTCGTAGCAGCTGTAACAACCGTTAGCCTAGCCAGTATTCGAAATACAGTATAGTATACAACATCGTTTATAAAAATACACGTGCACGTTGAGTTTCTTGAAGATAATTATGACAAGTTTACAAAAAAACTAAGGAGATTAAAAAAATAATAATCTCCTTTATTTTTCACAAACAAACTTAGTTACTCCCATAAAATATATAAATATATAAAATACATATTGTAAATATATTTTTAATAACTAACTTATGGCCTATTTTCATATATATTTCATATATTTTAGATACATTTAAAATATATCCTAAAAGACATAAAAAACATAGCTAAAAATAAAATAAAAAAATTGAATATATCTGAAATATATTTGAAATGTATAATATATATATGAAAATCGGCCAAAAGTTAGTTAGTAAAAATATATTTACGATGTGTATTTTATATATCATAAGGGAGTAACTAAGTTTGTTTGTGCAAAATAAAGGAGATTATTATTTTTTTAATCTTCTTAGTTTTTTTGTAAACTTGTCACAATTATCTTCAAGAAACTCAACGTGCACGTGTATTTTTTTAAACGATGTTGTATACTATACTGTATTTCGAATACTGGCTAGGCTAACGGTTGTTACAGCTGCTACGAAATAATATATTAGGTATGTATGTAGTAAGACCCGGACCCGCCTAGCCCCTTCCCCACTCCTCTATGAAATACCTGTTGATGGGCTAAAATTTTTCGTAGGTCACTCAGATAAATATAAGTTATCTAAAAAAAGTTATAAATAGGCATCTACGCATATAACTTAAAGAAGATTCGACTCCTTTCTCCAAATATTGTAGACGTCTTATTAAGTATTAATTTTATCAACTTATTTGTTTGTTAATTATAGTACTATATTTTGATTTGCAATTTTTTTTGTTATCTATGTAACATGTAATTTTACGTTTTTCGAGTAATTAAAGTGTAAATTTTAATAAATAGGTCTACATTTAATATAATAGTTGAAAAAAAATTTCGAATTCGAGTTTTTTTCGGTTTTTTGCATTTGCTGAGAAGATTTACTATGGTAATATATATATTTTTTTTCACCATCAGAAAGTAGAGATTTCAACGAACAGACACCATATAAACTTTTTGAAAAAAAAAGATATTTTGACGGGTGATTTTTCGATTGAAAATTAGGGTGATTTTTCGATATTTATTCAAAATAAGGTGAAAAAATAAATATTTCTAATCAAATAAATTACAGCGTATTTGGGACATAAAAAGGTAAGTTTTCACCAAATTTCGTGATAAAATATTGTTTTTTGAAAGAGATAAAAATAAAAAACCAAAAACATGGTTTTTTGAATTTTTCACATAAATTTTGAGGTTATGTGAAAAAAGTGTTAATACAAAAGTTTTAGATCTTTTTATTACCTACAACTTTGCCATTTGACTTTTTTCCATAGGACTTTTAGTTTTGCCGAAAATCGAGAAAAATCGTTTTTTCCCCTTAAAAAGTCACCCCCACCCCCTTCCCGACCTCAGATCGCCCGTAAATTATTTTTCCTTTCATTTTTATAATATTCTCCTCCTTTTGTGATGGGTTTCATCCTACTATTATTATTTTTCACTTTTTATTATTTTTGAAGGCATCTACCCTGGTCTATAGTGCTTCCATTCCGATAAGACCTGTGCTTAATTCCAAGATAAAAAGTAGCTTGCAAAACTCAAAATATTTTTTTTAAATCGGAAGTTTGGAGTAGTTTCAAAATATACCAACTATCTCCGTTCAATTAACTCCCTTCTTAGCATCCCTCAATTCCACTATATCCAACTTAAAAAATATAAAATCTGCCGTTATAATTGGAGACATTAATATAGATATCTCAATGCATTCACATGACGTCAAAGCACTTGAATACCTAACCACTACGGCCTATCTAGGATTCTTACCTGCCCATACCTTTCCCACCAGGCAATGTAAAACTTGTCTCGATCACGTTCTTCTTAAAACAAAGCTCAAGTCTCAAACATTTGTTTTGAATTCTACCATTACAGACCACAACGCGGTATTAGTATGCCTTTATCAGACTCACAAAGAAAAAAATTCACTATCTTACGTATCTAAACATAATGTCGCCGCTATTCGTGAACAACTGATGAATGTAGACTTCAGTCACATTACTAATATTGACGATCCTAATAAAGCTATGGATAAATTCGTAATAATGTTACAAGAAGTTATAAACGACAATACCACAATTGTTAAAATTCCCCGTAAAAACGCATCATTAGACCCTGGATCACTCCGGGATTACTTAGATGTATACAGAATAGGGATCGCCTTCACAAAGCGTCACAAAGTGCACCTGAAAATAATACCTTAAAACTAACTTACAACCGGTATCGAAACCATTGTAATAATTTACTGAAACGACTCAAAAGACAACATGACAAAAGCGAACTAGACAAAAACAGTAGTAACAATAAAAAACTCTGGGAAGTCATCAGATCAGTAACAAACACTAATAAATCAAAATCAGCTGCTAACAATCTACTTGGTGATTGCCCTCAAACATCTGTCAATCAAGCTAATGATTATTTCGCTAACGTTGGAAGTTCACTGGCAAACAAGCTTCTAAACTATTCGACAATAGATCAGGATCCTTTTGATTTTCCAATCTCAAACCACACATCTAAAAACTCGTTTGTATTGCTAGACACTGATGAGGGCGAGATCCTCTCACTTATAAGTGGCTTAAAATGTACTAGTGCAGTCGGACATGATAAAATATCTAGCAGCATACTGAAAGCCATAAAAGATATCATTGTCTCACCCCTTACTCATTTATTCAATGTTTGCCTAAACCGAGGGGTTTTCCCGGATGTTCTTAAGAAGGCTATTATTATCCCTATCTTCAAGGCGGGAGATAGACTTTGTGTCTCCAACTACAGGTCAATTGCCATACTACCAGCTATTTCTAAGATTCTGGAAAGAGTTATTAATTGTCGACTTGTTAGGTATCTCGAAAGAAATAGTTTAATTTCCTCCGGACAATTTGGTTTCCGTTCTGGAAGGTCAACAGAAGATGCGGTGCATAAACTTACTGATCATGTTGTCCGAAGTCTAGACGATGGTAACAAAGCACTCGGCATTTTTCTCGACCTTAGTAAGGCGTTTGACACTGTGTCAGTTCCTCGTCTTCTAGCTAAGTTGGAACGCCTGGGTGTGAGAGGCTTACAGCTAAAACTATTCCAAGATTACCTGAGCAATCGTAAGCAGTGTTTAAAAGTGGACACATATATTAGCACTGACCTATCTATCTCTTTTGGTGTCTCACAAGGCTCGGTGCTAGGACCTACGCTCTTCTTAGTGTATCTTAATGAGCTATGTGAAATGAAGTTAGAGCAGGGCGTCATCATCTCTTATGCTGACGATACTGTGTTGCTATTTTCTGCTGACACCTGGGAAAACACCTTTATGCTGGCGCAGAATGGCTTAAATAGGGTTTCTAACTGGCTGAAGCAAAATGTCCTCACTCTAAACTCGGATAAAACTTTATACATGCCATTTTACTTACGAAATTCTAATGCACCCCCCATTGAACTTATCTTAAAGTCACATCCCAATCATGTCCCCTCTTTAAATGATCCTACTTGCAGTTGCCCTTGCTTAATCAGAAGATCTGAAGCAAAATACTTAGGCGTTTTAATCGACTCATCACTGAATTTCAGTGCACACATTTCCTTGCTTCAATCCAGACTTCGAAAATTGATTTACGTTTTCAGAAACTTACGCCATGTGGCAGACATTACTATTCTAAAAAAAGTTTATAAGGCACTTTGTGAATCGCTCTTAACTTACTGCATTTCAAGTTGGGGTGGAGCTTCCAAAACCACTCTACTTCCTCTTGAGATAGCACAACGAGCCATTCTAAAGGTCAGCTCCTTCCGACCCATTGATTACCCTACACATCTTTTGTATCAGTCCTGGAATTTACCCACTGTACGTCAACTTTATATATTAACTGTAATTCTCAAACAACACTCTCTTGCCCCTCTGGACAGGAATAATCTGCTTAAACGGCGTCGTAACACTGTAGTACCCCAGTCCCGTCAATTTAAACATTCGTTTACACATAGGTTTTTCTGTTTCAATGGTCCTTTCCAATACAATAAAGAATACAAAAAAGAAGAAAGAAACAAGAATGCAAAACCAAATTATTAGAGTTTCTACTCACATGCGATTACCAAACTACTGAAGATCTTCTTAAAGCATTGAGATAAAATTACACACACAAACACACGAAACACATGCATGCACACTACTCACACTTATGATTGCAGATTAATATATTGTTGTATAAAAAAGCATATAAACGAAACACGCAAATGCTGTTGTATTGATTACTCCTTTTCTGGGAAGAGAACTGCATCCTGAAATACAGGCTCGACCTAGCTCAGGCGCAGTTGCACACTTATATTTCTTATGCATTTGTATTAAACTTGAATTCATTGCTCAAAATTTGTACAACTTTTATGTAGAAATAAATTATTATTATTATTATAAAATTATTTTTTATTTTATTTTGTCAATACTTTCCCACTGCTTGGCAATACCTCCCCCAAACTCTTTCTGGTTTTTTTTTCTCGGCCTAGCATAGGGGAGACCGTTATACAGTCTCTTCAGGGATGTGCCGTAACAGGCGTTGCACAGAGGGTTCCGGTATGGTCATTTGAGAGGTAACGGCGCCCCTTCTACGTTGTTTCGGGTTGTTTTAGTGAGGTAAAAACCCCACACTCCCTGGACTTATCCCTAAAGTCCAGGCGCCTTTCTTATCGCAACCTTTTTCAATACAGTAACTAGATTATAACCGTACATCACCCTCAGGTGCCGAAAACGCTGAACCAATGCGTACGCAATGCGCACTCGCCGCCAGCAAGCTGCTGAAGAAGCCGGACCAGAGCCGCGCCGTGGCCTTGTGCGCGCATCTCTTCTGGAAAGCCGCTAAGGATGGCAAGCAGGTATGGAACATCACATACCTCTTTTATTTGAGTGGTATATCTTCAAATGATTCACTGGAATCATTATTCATCATCATCCCGCAACCTCCACCAGGTCATCAGTCCACCTTGTGCGGTCGCCACTCCAGAACCTTTCGGCCCCAATGGCCATCGGTTCTGCGAGCAATGTGCCCTGCCCATTGCCACTTAAGTTTAGCGATTCTTCGTACTATGTCGAAATTATTTTGTTTTAAATTATTTATAGGCTTGCGTTTGACCACCATCTCACCTGATGGTAGGGATGGAGAGGTAAGTGATGATATTAGTAAATATACACCGTTAAATTTTGATCGTTTTAATCCCGTGGAGGATCGATCCGGTACATGAAACACTATCGATACGTAAAGATAAAATTAAAAAATAAAGTACCTTTTTTTAAAATTCGTATTAATTTACGCATGTACTAAATTAATTTCTTTAAGAAAACGTCAGCTGAGCGAGTTCAATGACCTGTAGGTAGTTGTGGGCGTTGTGTACTAATTACCGGATCGACCCTCCACGGGATTAAAACGATCAAAATTTAACGGACTATGTTAGATTCATTAGTATCACAATCTAATTCCTTCAAGTCCGATCCATTATCGGACCACAAGACGTAAAGCGTTGCGCCACCTGTACATGTTAGACATACCACCTATACGTACAAAGCGTTTTGGGAACACATTTATTGTACACTACAGCTAAGGAGTGGAATTCCCTGCCGTAGTCTCTTTCCTGATAACTACAACCAGTTCAACCTGAGAGTCTTTAAGTCGAGAGTGAATAGCTTACTTTTAGGCAAGCGTGGATCATCGGAGACCACATCATCGCTAATCATCAGGTGAGAAGTGGTCAAACGCGAGCCTATCAACAATAAAAACAAAAAAAAAACCCTGTTTCCTTCTACTACACTTTGCGTCCTAGTGTCACGGTCAATCTTACAAATATTCCCGCTGCTTTCTTCCTTCATCAGAGAGCAGGAGAAGGAAGGAAGGAAGTATAGGAAGTTTTCTTACCTCAAAAACGCGTTACGGGTAGAGCGAAAGTGAAACCCGGAATCCTGAGACGAAGGTAAAGAAGGAACAGGAATGAGTTTTTAGTCCGTAAAAGTCTGACACGCCCTTGCGCTCCGCCCAAGAGCGGGAGATGTCATTATTTTCCCACCTAAAAAAACCTCAAAACTTAAAAATTCTTACATACGATTTGGGTGTAGGGTTCCACGCACGCCTTAAGGAGATGTCAGCAAAATCGTAGAGGCCCAGCAGGGTCGAAGCCTACTGGGGCCATTCTGGGTTCGCTTCTGAAAGAAAAACCCGAGGAGCGGAGATTTTGTGCAATCCTATTGGTTAATATTTCTCCGTTTCTCCGCTCTGCTCCTGTGGACAGGCAGCCCAACTATCTAAAAATCTAAATTCATCTTTCTTTCAGTGGCCTCTGAACGACGCATCTCGCGCCCTCGACTGTCTCAAGAAAGCGGCGCGGGTAGCCCAACAATGTATGGACGGTGGAGTCCAGGCGCAGTTGTTGGCTGAACTGTTGGGAAGATACGCGCTGCTGAGGGAGCGAGGCAACGCTAGTCTCACTACCAACCTCATAGACGCGGTGAGTTATCTTCTTTGCCTTGTAACGCAAACTAAACTCTATTTGTGGGTGGTAAGGTTTTATTTCCAAAAGCAAATATGTTTAGGTTATTGGGAACTAAATAACTAACGCCATAATTAACTTTTTCCCTATTATGTTGGAGTCGGAATGTTATTGAATCGCAAGCTGTTTTCATGGAGTTCCGGTTACGGTAACGAATCTGCAGGCTTGACAAATATTTATTGCGCGCGGTATATGAACCCGTGACTATTCTTTTAGTCAATTTTTTTATTCTTGATATTTTCTTTAACCATTTTGAGAGTTGTGATGATGAGCAAAATTATACAATGCTACATACACCTGGCTGGGTTTCAACCTACGATCTACAACTCATAAGTCGGTGTTATTACCGCTGCCGTAAGTTTATTTATTTATTGAATCTTCATGCAAATAAAGTTACAAAGGCGGACTTAATCATCGTTATCATCATTTCAGCCGATACACGTCCACTGTTGGACATAGGCCTCCCCCAAGCGTCGCCACATCGAACGTTCCTGTGCGACTGTGTGTGGACTTAATGCCTTAAAGCATTCTCTACCAATCAACCTAGGGTGAAGGCAAAGTTTAAAAGACTAATTCCCTACAATATTTTGCTCCAGGTAATCCAGAAAATCCGTGAAGAGTTAGCCAACTTGGACCAGTCCGAAGAAGTGGAACAGATCACCAAGCACTTCCACAACACGCTGCAGCATCTCAAAAACAGGATGGAGACACCAGACCCTGATGGGTTGGGTTATGAAGGACTTACTCTGGCTTAGAAGTGGCGGTGGTAGACTTGGTGAGGTGTTCAGTTTTGTGGTATTTGGGGAGTATGGCGTTAGTATAAATCAGCCTGTAATGTTCTTGCTGCTGGAAAACCTCCCACCTCCTTTGAGGACCTAGTAGCATAGCATATTCTGCCTTATAATGTTACTAGGTACTGCGTTACTACTGCTGGAACTCCGGGCTCCTTTCTAGAATGGACAGAATCCACCAGTGAGCCCAGTGCGGATTGGTGGATGTCACATGTCTTCGAATTTTTGTTTGACATGCCGCGTTTCCTCACAATGTTTTCCTTCAACGTTTTGTAACAAGTGGTGATGAAATAATTTACACGAAGTAATGCGCCTGGCAGCGTTTGAACCCACGACCTACAACTCGTAAGTCGCGGCTGTTACCACTGGGTCACAACTGCTTTTATAAATCAGCCTGCAATCACAAAATAGATAGGTACAGAAGACAATCTCATGTATGTACTTCACTTTTTATACCTACGCTCGGTGGACGCACACTAATGAGCGTTTGAGCCGGAACTGTTCGACGAGTGATCCGAGACGCGCGAGATATCGTGTCCGTGAGCGGTGTTTATGTGTGCGTTGCTCGAGCGCGCTTTGTATGTAGATTGACCTCTGTACCTATCTTTTTTGTGCTGCAATGTTCCTGCTGGAACACGAGTTCAGTCTGTGAGAGGGAGTGGGCCGTACTTCCATCACACGGTTCCAGTACGGGCTGGTAGATAGGTCCGGTTTGATGAAGATGATGTGATATTTACCGTTCGAGGGGATAGAATTGTTTTTTTTTTTAAACAAGACATCACCCACACCCGGATCACTTATCTGTAGGCCACACAAAGTTTTATTCGTGCAGGAATCAACACTACGCCAACCTGTTGGAAATGTGTTTCTAGATATTGAATTTGTATTGCGAAGGCTGCGCAGTAATGTGTTTTAGGAACCAAATGACGTCGTGCGTGTGCGAGAAGAGTGTGGTATGCGCGAAAGTTCGCAAAGGCTAACTTCACGCCCGCCATCATTCGTGAATTGTACTGTATTTTCTTTCTAACCTCTTTCATATTTTCTGTGACTAATACAGTGATTGCGTTAATTCTAAAATAATTTTAATTTTAGTAAACTGCCAAGACGCGGTAAACTGGAATGTTTGTTACGAAACTACATTCCTATTATTTTATTCTAATTAATAAACTTTGATTTAAAATCTCATGTTTTTAATGTTAAGTGTAAATAAATTAAGAAAATTATTATTAAATAAAGTATTTTATATTTAATTTAAACGTAAATAATGCAAGTTTTATAGAAGCAATATTATATTTCGTGTTAATTTTATGATTGTTTTATTTCAACACCCCAGACTAGGTTTCTTCTGTAAAGCCGTAAGGGTCAACTCACACCGAAAGAGCGGCGAAGGGCAGCGTTCGTTCGTGTTTCTCATGCGATAATAAGTATTATAGAAATGAAAATAAAGTTAAAATTCATATGACACTGAAACTGCGCTGCCCTTCGCCGCTCTTTCGGTGTGAGTCGACCCTAATGCTAGCGAATGAGGCGGCCGCACGCGTGAGGAAACGGCCCTCATGCCCCAGCTTCCGGGATCCCGATCCCGATTCCTAGCCACCGTGTAGGCGTGGTCTTTTGCGGACGGCGAGCAATGGGTAGCTCGCCGTCCGGTAACCTTCCGGACCGAGCTAGAGTCACAGCCGTGAGACATACCTTACAGTGTGTATATCTGCGTGACAAATAAAATATTTCTCTTTTTTTTTAAATTGTTAAATTAATAAAAATTTCGCTGTTTATGGTGTCCAGGTCAAGAAATAATAGCTTATAGTAAGGAATCAAAAAATAAAACTCCACATTCACTTATAAAATAAAGTAATATATTCCTATAACTTTACACAGTACTTATTACAAACGCAGCAACAAATTGCTACAATATTCTGTTGCCTTGCACATTATTTCTGTTGTTCATCATGATCTTCTCCTGGCGTTTCTTCTCTTCTTTGAAAGCCTCGCTGTTCGCTTTCTTCTCTATTCTTCTTTCTTTTCTGTACTCTTTTAGAAGACGTTTACGTTCTTTCTTTTCTTCTGCTGATTCGTCTTTAGGTCTGTAATAAAAAGAAACAGATTTATTTATTTAGTACATGGAGGACTTACAGCTTATAGCGTCATGCTCGTGAACGGGTGCCGTCAGATGGGACTGGTCATCTCTTAGCTGCCAATGGCTTAATTCAGTTTCTATCTTTTAATTATTTTACATTTTTATTTCATTATCGACATTGTGCTCGCATTATAGAAGCAACAAGTAATATGTAACCAAGCATTATATGTAACACATACTATGATTTAAAAGAGTGTCCATGGAGTTTCTTGCACGTTCTTCTCCATAGAGACCTACTCTTTGAAACATGCAATTTAGCTTCACTTTTCTTGGACTGACCGACATTTGACTATTCAAAAGTGCCTGTAAATGGTCTATTTGAAATAAATGCTTTGATTTTTTTTTAATTTTTTATTTTAATAAAACCAGACAAAAGAAGGAATCCGTAATCACTAGAAAGCCAATTACAAGTCCTCACGATCAAATAAACCTTTCAATCGTGTTAATTAGAGACAGTAGAAAGACAGTGACAGTAGCGTATTTTTCTCGTAGAGGCTATAGTTTACATATAGATGAATGTGTGTTTGTTACTTTTTTACACGCAAACGGCTGAATAGATTAGTAACATTTGGCACACACGTAGACCCTTCTTCACCGCTGAAGTTGCTATCATCGTTCATAAAACTTGTGTTTACTCGCTTATTTGCCAGACAAAAATGACCCTTACCGTAAAGAAAGAACGCTCAAAGTTGACAGCACGGTCTCCGCATTAGAATTGCCGTCCTCGTCACTACTGGAGTTGCTATCGTTGTTCATATAAATTGTGTTTAATTTGTAAGTTCTATGAACAACGATAGTGTTCATAGAACTTGTGCTTACTCGCTTACTTGCCAAACAAAAATGACTCTTACCGTATTGAAAGAACGCTCAAAGTCGACAGCACGGACTCAGCATTAGTCTTGCCGTCCACGTCACCGCTGGAGTTGCTATCGTCGTTCATAGCATTAAACTTGGCAAGCGACTTGGCAGTTAGCTTGTTGTCTTTGCCAAGCACGTCTTTAGGTATGCCGCGAGCGTTTAGCTTGATTTTGTGTGGTTTCTGTAAAAACAAAAGATATTTTAACCTATCGAATTAATTAGAGACACAATAGAAATAGGGATTAAATATAATGACCACCATAAAACGCTTTGGTACCCTTAGTTCTTTTGTCAAAAATATATTACTTGACACCAAAAAAATGAAATCCTAAACTCAAAATTTTAACTACTGATATCTCCGTAACCATGGGGTTCTGCCGATGCTTTATTTGGATTCATTTTGCTTAAATAGGATAGCGAGATGTTAAAACTGGTTATAATTTTACATTAAAATGTAGGTTTAATTTTGGTGATCATTTACTATTTTTGTCTTTTATATGTTACTATATCTGGAGGTAAGTTAAACATAAGCCATAGAAATACTGAGATAGCGAACGGCCTTCGCTTGGGGTTTAATCAAATCAAATCAAAAATATTTTATTTCACATAGGCCTACATGGGCACTTATAAAACGTCAGAAGCTAGTGTAATGAGTAAGAAGTGATGTTATTCTTCGAATGCCTTATCTCATCATTATCATCATCAGTCTTTTTAATGTTCCCACTGTTGGTACTCAGGCCTCCTCTCTAGGAGAGGGAATGGGCCGTAATCCACCACGCGGGCCCAGTGCGGGTTGGTGAGTCTGAATTTTTGGTTCTAGGACATGCTGGTCTCCTCATGATATTTTCCTTCACCGTTTTGAGAGCAGTGGAAATTAAATGAATTACACAAAGTAATGCACGTGGTAAGGTTTGAAGCCGCGACCTACAACTCGTAAGCCTCGGAGCCGTTACCACTCGGCCACCACTATATCTCTTCATACCAAAATGATTTGTCCCATCGAAAAAAAAAAAAAAAAAAAAAAAAATAACAAAACGCAAAAAAGAAGGCACTTTGAACCTAATGTTTATTAACATCGGCACGTACCTTCGGCGGACATTTCGAACTTATGCTTATGCTTATGTATTAACTATAACACAACAACGTCTGATTTGAATCTAAGCAGAGTTTGTGTTATGAGTACTAGACAATTGATATACATACTTTTATAATTATATATTTCTAAATACATACAAATTACGATAAATGACATCCAGACACAGGACATGATTGTGCTCAACACACAAACATTTGTTCTGGGTGGGAATCGAACTCACCACCTCCGGCATAGCAGCCAAGGCCGCTGAACACTAGGCCATTTAAAAAAAAAAAACCCCTTTTAAACTGTACATTCAACCAATTTTGATTATTAATGCGTTGGTAACATGACTGCCTCTGACATTAGTCCTGTCAAGGTTATAGAAATAGGTAATTCACTTTTTTTAGGCGCAAAATATGCCAATGCCTTTCGCTCTAGGGTGAGGCGGTAGGGCGTGTCAGACTTTTACTAACAAAAACCCACTCCTACAACACTACGCGCCGTCGACGACTTGGGCTCGGTCCGGACGGCGAGCTATTCATTGCTCGTTGTCCGTAAGCCTGCGCCTACTGCGGCTGGGGCGTGAAGAAGGCTGTTCCCTAACGCGTGGGGTTGCCTCCTTCGCTAGCATTACTGCTTTAGAAGGAGGCAGTCGCCTGCCATTCCTCCTCGCTACGGACCATGTCGCGGCGCGAGAGATCGTTGCCGCCGATCACCCCCGCGATGACAAGGCGGTGCTCTGCCCAAGCGGGGCACACCTCTACCGTATGCTCTACCATGTCCTACGGGCGGTCCTCACACAATGAGATTTCTTTAAGGCGCGCGTGGAACACTATGCGCCATCGACGACTCTCGGTCTTGACAGTTACTAGACGGCCGGACGGCGAGCTACTCCGGGCGTGAGGACGTCCGTTGCCTCACGCGTGCGGTCGCCTCCTTCGCTAGCATTACTGCTTCGCAGAAGGAGGCGACTGCCTGCCAATTTCCTCACTCTGGACCAAGGCCTTAAACTCCGGTTGGTGGTTGGTGCTCTGTCCTAGCTGGGCACACCTCCACCGTGACAGTCATTACGTGTGGTAAGAAATCCCTGCCCCCTAGCCAAGTTACAACCAAAATCAAAAGCATTTTTTCAAATAGACCATTTACAGGCACTTTTGAATAGTCAATTGCGTCGAACGCTTCAGGTCACGCCCCTAATTCTTTTGTTTAGACCGCGTGACTGAGCGTTGAGATGACGTCAACGATTGCAGATTAGCAACTTGGCTAGGGGTACTGGTCCTGAATTCTGATAACAGTCCTGCCAAGGTTCTGGTATTAAGTAACTCACCTTGGGTTCCGGAATAACTTTGGGATGGTTGTAGAGATTGGAGTAAGTCGACAGTATGGTCTCACAGTCCCACTTCTCTTTTGTGTCCACTTCCACTGTCACGAGTTCCTCCTCAGATTCTTCTTCTATCTCTTGCAGACGCTTCATTCTGTAACAAGGATAAGAGTTTTTATTAGGATTATAATAGGTAGAAGAGTGTATAGAATAAATAGCTAAGATGAAACGGCAATGGGCTAGCTAAAGCTGTCGAACCTATAAAATTAATCATATTAAGGCGTATAGTCCCGTGAACCATCTGACCGAAATTATGTGAACGCAACTTTCGCACTCGCCTAGGCGGCAGTACGCAAATCTGTGCATTTATTTACGGCCAGCAGCGCCCGGAAAGCGCTTTAAATCCATTTTCTCTGTGAGATATTGATTGATTTACATATACAATGTTCACTTTGAACAATATTTAACCATCAATTTTTATGTGTAAAAATGTTTCTAAAGGTCCAAGCCGTTTCGAAGGAGTAGGGACAAGTTGCGAAATTGTTAATTTTTTTTTTTGACAAAATTATTTATTGCACGAAAAAATCAAATGTTGATGTTATTGTTCATGAATCTATAATAAACATATATTTTTTTCAAACCAATTGACCTAGCTGTTACGGAGGAGTAGGCCTCAGAAAATCACTGTTTCATGGCATTTTTCGGGCGCTTGGCCCTTAAGGCTGCCCACCCACGTCAGACTTTTTGTAGGACAGATAATCGGGCCGATTTTGTATATTTGTAACATTGTTTTGTATATTTCTGACCAATTTATTGTAGGAAGTGTGCGTTGCACTATTGCTATCAGTGTGTTCTATTTTTCTCCTACAAAAAATCGGTCATCGATTATCGGATGTGGGCATGCAGCCCAAAAGTAGCTGGCCCTGCAAACATTGTTCTGCCATGTAATATACTGGCTTTTATCCGCGGTTTCGCCCGCGTACATAAAATATAGCCTATGTCATGTCACTCAGGAATAAAGCAGCTTTCTTTCGGTGAAAAAATTTTAGCAATCGGGCCAGTACTTTCAGTTTACCTCCTACAATAGATTGGTTAACATTTACAAATTTTGTTGTAGGTAGGATTATAGGCTGATGAACTGTAGCCTGATTCACGTAAAATCAAACAAGCCAAATATCGTTGAAGTTTTATAGCCGTTCGATCGAAGTCCTATCCAAAAGCGGTATTCACGGTCTATCGACTTATTTCCAGTTACATTAATACATATTTCACCACGATAATGTAATACAGATTTTTTTTTTAAATCGACGTATTTCAAACGACTTTAAAATCGGTATCGTTCAAACTCGATAGATGGATGTGAATTCGGAAATGGTCTAAACGACTAAATCGCTACGATATCGTTACGGTTTTGATTACGTGAATGGGGCTACTGGTCTTACCTAGCGATATCCTTCTCCTTATCGAGTTGATACCTCCGCTGCGACTCCTCAAAGTGTTCGGCAGCCTGCAGCAGCATGTCGTGTGTCTCTGGCATATAGCCTTCAATCTCTTCCAGGTCTAAAGCTCCCACTTCTGTGTCGTCGTATTCGGCGAACATCTGGAAAATCAGTAAACATGAACTCACGCCGTATGACCCGTGAGAAAAAGGGGGAAACTACAGAACCCTACCTGCTGCACTTACTCTAGGAAAATAATGTTGAATGTATCACCCAATATTGTCGGTTAATGGTTTTTACCCTAAGTTTTAAAACATTTACCCTTTCTTATTATTCATGTGTAATTTGGATATGTTACAAGAATCTTGATCAGAAGAAAATAAAGTTATAAACCGACTTATTAGTTGGTGACACTCCTGTAGTTTAAAATAATTTTCATAATAAGCCATACTAGACAAAATGATGCTAGAATTCACAAAAAGTTTTAGGAACACTTTCATTGTGCATACAGCTAGGAGTGGACTTTCCAGCCGGAGTCGATGTTCCTGATAGTTACAACCTGAGGGTCTTAAATATAGAGTGAGTAGGTTAATTTAAAACAACTATACTCCATCGTCGACTACATTATCGCTTACCATCAGGTGAAAGAGGTCACTTGAGACCATTTAAAAAAGAAAAAAGGCTTAGTCCTCTGAAAATCATTTACATGCTAAAATAATCAAATGCATTTTTTAACAACGTTTACCCCAATTTAACGAAGTTTACCCCTCCCAAAACCACGACTTACCTTTTCAAACCTGTTATCAAGCAGAGTAAGGCCCTGATTCCGTCTCATAACGCTTGAAGACATGGAGTATTGAGAGAATCGAGACTTGGTGTCGCCTTTGTCGCGAGCGTCCCAGTTCGGCATGCGACCTCCTTTGGTTTCTCTGTTATCCTGGTCAATATAAAAAAAAAGTTAAGGAATTGGGTAAAACTAGGGATATCACGGACAGAGACTCTTTTTAAAACACCTACATATTAAAAAAAGGCTACACAAAGTATGGAAAAACACATTAAAAGTAATTAAAATACATACTTTTAGACTAACGTTTTATAAGTGTCCATGTAGGCATATTCATATCATAAATCTGGTAGAAGATTTTAGTTGTGCGCGTATCACGTAAAATGTCAGAAATTAATGTCTTTTACACATTAAAATAGTGTGTAATTTGATATATTAGCCTTGGTTTCATTACAATCGGTTAACTATATCGAAAGACATTTTAAATTTTTGTTTCATATAATTTCAATTCTGCTTTATACAAGGTGTCGTTTTGAAGATGCAAAATATTTCAGAAGGTTGTAATACAACTCATAATTAATCATGTGAAAAAACGATACCTGGTCAATAATCAGTAATACTTGTTATTTTATTCTTTAATTATACTAAACTAATTCGATTGATCGATGGCAGCGGGGGCGTGGCTAGGGTGTGGCGTGCGGGATGATGATTGGATGATACATTATTTATGAAACTATCGTTGCGAGTTAGTGTGTGTGAAAACGCCCTTTATTTTTACGTGTTTGTGTGTGTGAAAGAAAGCGCGGTTATAAGGCAGGTATCAGACTGGCTGCTTTTTAAGAAACGTAGTTCACACATACCGATTTTAATAAAAAAAAAACAAAAAAAAAAAAATCCTACTCATTTTATTATTGATTCGGGTCGAGAATCACTAACATAATTACCTCCTGAAATATTTTGCATCTTCAAAACGACACCTTGTATAATGTACCTACTCAGAATATCCAGTGTAGTTTGTACTTTTGCATGCCTTTTAGTTAAATATGGCTGATGCTTATTATATTTTTATGTCACCATTTTTTGTACCCATATTTGCAAAATAAATATCTTCTCTTATCTTAAAAGATATACTACGTTCATTGACTGTTAGGCGGTACGAAGTTCGCCATGCAAATAAAGCTATTGAGAATGAGTTCCTTACCGAATCACTGTCATCGTCAGAATCGAGGTCTGAGGCGAATGCTTTGTCAGAATTACCATCGTCTGACATACTCTCACCGTCTTCATCATCAGAGCTTTCACCTTCTGGAAGTTATGTTTACATTACATCATATAAAACAAAGTTCCTCATCACATAAAGTCGGTTTCCGCATCTGTTTATTTGTCCACTAACTCTTGAACAATGTAATAAATTTTGATGCGGTTTTCATTAGTAGAAAAATTTATTTAATCATCACTTCAGCTAAAAGACATCCACTGTTGGACATAGGCCTCCTCCAAGTGTTATGGCGACACTTGGGGGAGGCTTATAACTGGTTTTGTGCCTCTCGCATCCATCGGATTACCGTGACCCCTCACTAGGTCATCGGTCCACCTTCCGGTACGTGGTCACCACTCAAGAACCTTTCGTCCCCATCGACCATCAGTGCCCAACTCACTGCCCTTTAAGTTTGGAGATTCTTAGGGTTATTTCGGAAGATTTATTTAATTTATTTTAATTTACGAAAGCGACATTTTGGCAAATTCACCCCCTAAGGGGATGAATTTAATACAATATACAGTACAATTCACGAATGATGGTGGCCGTGAAGTTAGCGTTTGCAAATGTTTGCGCATACTACACTCTTCTCGCACACGCATGTCGCCATTTATTCCTAAAACACGTTACTGTGCAACACTTCACGGCCACCATCATTTGTGAATTGTACTGTAATAAAAAATATAATTAAAATTTAAGTATAACAATACCATAAACTTACCATCACCCATAGCAAGATCAATAAAGTTATCTTCCAGCTGATTATTAGGATCATCGAAATCAAAGTCATCGTCCAATGCTGCTATAACTTCAGGATCCAAGTCCAGACACAACCCTGAAATTCAGAAAAAATATTTACAACATTAATTTCAGTTTATGCGAAACCAGAATGTAGTTAACAGAATCAGTAATTGAATGTATTCCAATAGTGTTTGTTTCCAATGTTATATTTTTCCCAAAAATATTTAAAAAGGTTTTGTTTGAACACCACCAACACTAATGGTGAGTTGCACCATTTAACTATAACGATAACAAAGCCGTTAACAGTTGTCAAATCGTCGAATTGACCAATAGGCGGCCGTCTCACGGCTGGTTATAGTTTGGTTATCATTATAGTTAAATGGTGCAACTCACCCTAAGTACAACACAGTGGCAGGTCACCCTGCTGTGACCTATCTTTGAAAGTACTGGTCCGACTGCAAACATTTTTTCATCGATAGAAAGCTGCTATATTTTTTTTTTTTGTGGGCGAAGATGCATGCAAGAGCTAGTACCAAAAAAATTCTTTTTTTTTTTTAAATCTATTGGCTATCACACTAAAGTATTTTCCTTGTTACCTTGTGGAGCAGCTTTGTTCAGTAGACCAACATCTTCTTCAACCTCTGAAGCAAACACGGAGCTGGGCAGATTGAGTACTTCCTTCACTTGTATAGGTTCACCATCCTCTGTGGCCTCTGATGATTTCTCCTTACGTTTGTGGATAGGTTTCTGAAAAGTATACATAGATGATGATAGAAAGTAGTAAAATTATGATTTCATTTAAACTTTTTAGAATTTTTTGAATCACTGGCATATGTTATACACTATAAACTAATGAAAAAAAAAAGTAAAAATTCTACAATTAGTTGAATATTTAGTATTTGAGGTTCTCAACATTTGTAATTATGTTTATTTTTTTTAATTCTTAAGCAAATCTGCTGATCTTATGTAAGTTGTTGTTACTGTAATGGTTTTATGGCTATCGGGATTTGACAAGAGTTGTTTCATGGCACGGTTGGATTAAGTGCCTACATACAGCCATACAGTTTTTTTTTTTTAATTCAGTACTTTGTGTCATAGCAAATTGTGAGAAAATTCTTGTGTCTAGAGCTTTAAGCACAGGTACCTCAGACACAAATTGATTATTACAACTTACCGGCTGCACCACAAGTGTAACTTCTCGGGAGTCTTTAAGATGTTGCAAGTAATTGTAGTCATCATCAAAGTATATCCCATACTTGATCTGTTCCTCTCTACGCTGCTCTGGAGTTAGTTCCTGTAAAATTCAAGTAAAAACCAAGATAAGTTTGCATGCAGTACGCTAAACATGCGCTTCAGTCATGGAGTTGTGGACACCAGAAAAATTATACAAAATGACTTTACCATAATAAAATGTGTGTTTGTTCATAACCTGATACCTACCCTTTGAGGGGAAACCTTCAAAAGGCGCCCGGACTTTGGGGATAAGTCCGGGGAGTGTGGGATTTTTACCTCACTAAAACCACCCCGGTTATCACCATCAGCACATAGAAGGGGCGCCGTTACCTCTCAAAACACCATTCCGGAACCCCCACAATGCAACGCCTGTTACGACATCCCAGCAGAGACTATATAACGGTCTCCCCTGACCCTCTTTGTGTACGGCAGCACGTGATCACTGTGCTACTGTCTTCCCTGGAATCCCTCAATGAGAGAGCAGAGTCTCCACTCTGAGCGCTCATGGTTCCAAAGTCCCACTTATATTCAATGCAAGCGGGGAACCTAACCTAGCCTGTCAAATAATTTTTTATAGCCGACTTTAAAAAATTAAAAGACCATGCTAACAGCACATATTAGCAGCAGCAGATATTGTTTCTTATTTACAATAATAACAATTAGGTGCTTTTCTGTGTTGATTTTTGTACATTATAGTTATACTAAGCTATAAAAAACTATAAAACAATCTTTTCAAGTTTATTTTATAGTTTTTATCATAAAAATTGATTAGTAAACCACCATGCCTTATAAATTAAACAACAAGTAAATATGTCATAATTGGCTTTAATACTACGCAAACCTAGGCTATACAGGTTAGTTACCAGTGAAAGTAAACAAGAAGTAATCAAGTAGGGACACCAATACAGGCCTCAAAACAACCATACTCACTGGGTCTTTCTCCTTCCTCTGAGGCACATTAGCACTAACAGGCACTAAGACACGTTGTGGTGCAGTCTCATCAGCAGCCAGGGGATCTCTTTGAGAACGATGCACCAGGTTGAACGTCACCGCTTTCTTACGATCTATGAATTTCTTTTTTGTCTTCGGCTGAAATTAGGTTATGTGGTGTTTATTACAGACTAATAATAAATTATTACGGAAGTTTTGTTTGTAAGATAGTAGCACAATACTTTACCATTTTAAAGCAATTTTATTCGAAGTTTAGCGTGGGAATTATAAATCTATTGTCGAGTGAGCGCAAAACATGTGTTGTTTTGAAAAGGCGTACGTCAAAAGAATGTCTTTTTCGTTCAGAACATGACATGACATAAAACAAATTGTCAAATAATATTAATTTCTGAACGGAATGCAGAAAGCCCGTTTATTGGCCTGCTTTATCGAAGTCATAGTACAAAAATGCCGGGCAGTTCAACTTCTGCCCTGTTATAAGAGGTCATGGTAAGCCCCCAATTCACAGTTCAATTGGCTAGTCCTCGGAACGTAGTGATTATATACTCTTTGGTGTTCTTTTGAGATTATTTTATGTAAATCGAACAGTTCTAAGCATAGACACAAATCACAATACCAACATCATAACCAAAACCGTCATCTGTGTCTGTCATAACAAAATAACCTCTAAAAATGTATTTTGCGAAAAATTCAAACATTTTGTGTTATAAATACAGAAGAATTGTATCAAAATGGATTTGCGCAAGTTGTATACGTGCGAAAAGTTCAGCTGCGCCAAAGACAAAGACATATTCTCATACTATTCTTTCCCCAAAGACTGATTTTCCAGCTCGATCAAGTAATGCAATAAAAGAGAAAATTTACAAGGTAAAATAACTTAATAACTTATATATATGCACTCTTTAATAGAATGCAACATCATATGGATTCAAAAGTGAAGAAATTAAAACAGTTACACTAATATTATGTGTATTTTTTGCTATAAAAAAATTATTATGTTTTTTAGACTGCACAATTCGCAGAGCTTTATAATTGGCAAAGGAAGAACCTGAAAGGTCCAGAGTTTGTACTGCACGATGGCCCACCGTATGCCAATGGAGATTTGCATATGGGTCATGCTGTAAATAAGGTAAAACTTACAGATAATTCCATCACAGGGCCTATCTACCTTTAAAAGGTGGCCATTAGCACTCATGTAGGCACATTGCAACAGATGGCTTTTGGGGCCGAAAGGTTCTGCAATGGCCAGAAGATGTAGCGTTGGAAGGCCTTCTCGCTCGCTCGACAAGGTCTACCAATGACTTGGTAAGGGTTGCGGGAAACCAAATGGATGCGAGATGCACGGGACCATTCATTGTGTTTATGTGTGTATGTAACATTTACAATTAGAAACATTCTGTTCCAGATAATCAAAGACATAAATAACAGAAGTCAAGTTCTTCAAGGTAACTGTGTCCACTACATTCCTGGTTGGGACTGTCACGGTCTACCCATAGAGCTTAAAGCTCTTCAAAAGGCAAAGAAAACGTCAAAAAACAACCAAATAACAGACCCAGTACATATCAGAGAAATTGCTAGAACATTTGCTTTAGAAACAGTTGAGAGACAGAAAGACGCGTTCAAGAAATGGGGTGTCATGGCAGATTGGGATCAACAGTGCTACTTGACTTTACGTAAAGGTTATGTACAGAATCAGCTCAGGCAATTCCATAAGATGTATAAATCTGGGTTGATATTTCGGGCACTTAAACCTGTTTACTGGTCACCTTCATCAAAGTGAGTATTACTTTTTTAAAATAAAACTTAGAATTACTCCTGGATGGTGGGTACATTCACAAACATGTAAACTCATATATACAAGTGGGAACTATATTAACCGACGCACATGTGTGCCTCCACCTGATTTGTACGTAGATTCGCGTCGCGTGGCGTGGTCCTAATGTAGCTCTACAAGTCTAGTGCCATATAAAATGTGTACGCATTGTAGTTCTGCCTTAACCCAAACGTGGAATTTTGTACTAATAATAATAATATTTTTTTTTATATTTGTACCGTGTGGAAATTGAACCAGTAACATGTTTTCCTATATGGCAGCTCTTTGATGTACATAATGATTTTTTTGCTGGTATTATTATTGTTTACCCATAGAAACTTTATTAAATTAAATGAAATTGACAATAATTAAAAATGTTTTATAATTTTTGAGATCAATGCAGAGGTATTTTTTTATAAATATCTTTTCTGTATTTTCAGAACTGCACTAGCAGAAGCTGAGCTGGAGTATGATCCTCAACACAAAAGTAAAGAAGTCTATGTCACATTCCCTCTGCAGAATATACCTTCTGTAGTACAGGAGGCAGTTAAGGGGTAGGTACTCATGCATTGGTAAATTACTACTATATTAACACGTTCGTGGACAGTACTATCTCACTGACTGTGGCGACTGTGACACTACTTATTTTCATACATTGCCCATGGACAATGTAAACTAAAACAAAATAAAAAATATATTATATGTGACACAAATGTAGGCGTAAACGTCATAAGGCGTTAAAAAGGCGAAAACATGCAGCGACACGCAGGACCACCGAAGTGGAGCAGTACTCGACTGATCGTATGTAAACACGACGCCCACGGGCGTAGTGTGCGTAGGGAGGGGAGTATAAATGTGTACGTGGAAGTACTTTCTTTGAGGAATTTTTGTAAATAATGTAGTGACAGTACAAAAGTCGTAATTATACCTGTGGTGACAGTACAACATGCCGTTCTTTATGATAGTATGAAAAATCGGTCGTCGTGTGGCGTACTGATTTTATGCAAGTAAAAACTCATACGTCGACAGGCGTACTGTCGTATCACTTTTAGCTATCTAGACGCCTGTGGTCGTTACCGTCCACGAACGTGTTAACTAACAAGCTTTTGCCCGGCTCTTCGCCTACGTACAAATAATAAGCTTATGTCACTCAGGAACAAAAGCAGCTTTCTATCGATGAAAATTTTTCTGCAATCGGACCAGTACTTCCAGAGATTAACTCCTACTAACAAAAAAAAATAAATAAAAAAACCTACTTTACCACTTTATTATAGTAGTGTAGAGTAGTAAGAAGAATCTCTATTATCCCGATCGAAGGGCTTTGTATCTATGGTCAAAAAAAAAGGACTTAAATTTGAAATAAGCAGTACCTTTGTGCTCTTTTATCTCTATTTGTTCTTTTCATTTTTAAGTGTTTGTGTGTAAATAAATGAATGAATAAATAAACTCATCATCTGTTTCCAGTAAGCAACTCTCAGCCATCATCTGGACGACGACCCCTTGGACTCTGATCGCGAACCGCGCGATCTGCTACAATCCCCAGCTGAAATACAGCGTGATATCTCTGAGCAGTAGACCTGACTACTTGGTGGTGGCGACTGGACTTGTGCAGGCTCTGAAGGAGTTGCTCCAATTGGAGGTTAACACTGTAGCTGAGTTTGATGGTACGTACAGTTTAAATAGGGTTACTTTGCGCAGTTATTTCGCAGAATGGTGTTCGGCTAGAATCGTTACCCGAACTCCATTCTGTGAAATAATGATGCACAATTAAGGGGCTCCTATTAGCCGATGACCTTGAGCATTTGGCTGCCCCTCTTCCGCTCCTCACTTCTACCACAAAATAGATAGGTACAGAAGTCAATTTACATACAAAGCGCGCTCGAGCAACGCACACATAGACCCCGTTCACGGACACGATATCTCCGTGAACGGCCCGCTCGTCGAACAGTTCCGGCTCAAACGCTCATTAGTGTGCGTCCACCGAGCGTAGGTATAAAAAGTGAAGTACGTACATGAGATTGTCTTGTGTACCTATCTATTTTGTGCTTCTTCATAATGACGTAATTTTTTTAGCGCCCTCTGGTGATATTTAAGAAAGCAGACGCTGTCAAAAAAAAATTGGCGCGAGTGCCTCATGTCAGATACCACAGAGCCAAAACATAATAGATGCGGCAATGTAAAAAATATTGAACTAGCTTTGTCCGACAGCCAAGCCAAAATTAGGGTTATGATTTTAATTCAGCATGTTACATAATATGTTAAATTAGACGTAAGTTTTTATGTACTAACACGATTGTATATTTATATGTATGTAAGTTTTGTTATCATCATCATATCAGCCGAAATACGTCCACTGTTGGACATAGGCCTCCCCCAAGCGTCGCCACAACGCCCGGTCCTGTGCGTCACGCTTGCATCGGAATCCCGCGACCCTGACCAGGTCATCGGTCCACCTTGTGAGAAGCCTTCCAATGGTGCATACGTAAAGTTTAAATAGTTAGTTTGTGTAGTGTATGTAGCGAGTGATAATACGTAATTAAACTGTCATAGATTTTTTTTTAGTTGCAAAATCATTTAATGACTTTTCCCGATCTAAGGTGGAGCGAGAGGGTGTGTCAGACTTTTACTGACCATTACACGGAAGGTAGCTACGCAGAGATATTATGCACGACTTTTTTGTCAGTTTTTTTTTCAAGTTACATATGATATCAGAGCCTTCATAGTCCAGAGTTCTCGAGACGCCGTAAACCGTGACAAGTGGAGAGGCATCGCGGGAGCCTTACTCCCTAACGAAAACGCAATACCGCCAACAACGACCACTCTGTCAATAGTGAACGACTAAGGAGGAGGATCATATTAGAGTTGACTCTCTTTGTTTTTGACAGTCGCCATGTCTCTTTCCAGGTCACCACCTCTCCGGCACGACGTACCACAACAAGCTAGTGCAGCAAACCCTCCCGTTCCTCGAAGGAGACCACGTGACGGACGTCAAAGGTACAGGGCTAGTCCATACCGCGCCTGCTCACGGGCCTGAAGACTTCCTCGTTGCGCTGAAGAATAATATGACTGTGGTAAGTTTAATTGAGAGTGGGTTAGAGCTCATACAGTGAGTGGTTGTTTTGCTTCCGCAACCAGCTGTGCGCTGGCACCTAATGCCCGCCATGACCTGCCGTGACCTGTTTTGTACTAAGTGTCGGTGGTGTCCAACTTGTGACCTTTTTTTTAATATTTTTGGGAAAAAATATAACATGGTGTAAAACATTATTGAAATCAATTCAGTTAATGATTCTGAACAAATTATATTCAGGTTTCACATAAATTAAAAATAATGTTGTTACAATTATTTAAATTTCTTTCCGTAGGAATGCAACGTAGACGAATCCGGGCGCTACACCAACGTAGACCCCGAGCTCAACGGCCTCCCAGTGCTAGGCGAGGGTCAAGAGATGATCATCTCTCGGCTCGGTGGCGACGTCACGCACAGAGGCGAGTTCGTGCACTCGTACCCTCTGGACTGGAGGACTAAGAAGCCGGTCATCCTCAGAGCTAGCCAGCAGTGGTTCATTGATACAGCGGCGCTGAAAGAGAAGGCACTGGTAAATGATTAATGATTATTATTTTGCAAATAGGTTTAAAAAATCACTTTTACACGTCAATTCTTTTCGTCAGTTTAAACCGGTGTTTCCAGCTGACTATCCTGAGAAGAAACAGCGAAACAAACTCATATGAGAACCATGGAGATTGTCTGAGATGGTCTTTTAAGATTTGAGTTAATCTATTCTGTCAGTGCAAGTATTTTTTACTGTTCGTGTAGCTTAAATGGAAGAAAAAAACGTGTTGCGCCGACCCCAAATAAAATGGGACAAGGGCAGGAAGAAGAAGAAGAAGTGTAGCTTAAAGTCAGGACTCCTACGGTTTTGCTGAAATCTCTTTTAGGCGTGTGTTGAACACTACAAGCCGTCGACTCAGGCTCGGTCCTTACCGGACGGTTCAACGGCGAACTAGCCATTGCTCGTCGTCCGCAAGCCTTCGCCTGCTGTGGCTGGAAATTGAGGTCGGGATTCCGGCGGCTGCGACGTGAGGCCGTTCTCTCACGCGTGCAGCCGTCTCCTTTGTTAGCATTACAGTTTCGCAGAAGGAGGCGACCGCTTAACTGTGACCAATAAAGATTTATATGTGTCCTTGTAGTTTCTTGAACATTCTTCTCTATAGAGATCTAAGGATTGGATAGTGTAAATAGCTTTTCATCTTTTTTTGTGACGAATTGATAGAAATGTTTTGTGTTTGAAATTGTTTAAATCCTTGATTTGTAATTTCTTTCTTTCCTTTGTCAACAGGCCGCCCTAGAAAAAGTAGAGATTCTACCACTATCTAGCAGCGAGCAATCCCGCCAAGGATTCCGAGCTCAACTAGAAAAGAGACCTTACTGGTGTATCTCGCGACAGAGGGCTTGGGGCGTGCCCATCCCCGCGGTGTATAGCGGGGACAGCGTTGTGGTGGATGAGTGAGTAATAGTAGTAAGTTAGAGAAGAGTCCATACTGGTGTATCTCGCGACAGAGGGCGTGGGGCGTGCCCATCCCCGCTGTGTATCTCACGATAGAGGGCTTGGGGAGTGCCCATACACGTTACGTATCTCACAACAGAAGCATATGAGGCGCGCCCCAGGGGTGATAGTAAAACTTACTAAGACAAAAAAATAAAACAATATTTTATTTGTTTCATGGACAGCAATCTAATTTGATCTTTTTGGTCAATAAATTAATGTGAAAGTTCAATTTCTAAGTGAGTTAAAAGTCTGTTTAGACAAGACAAATAATAATAAACCAAATAATAAATAATAATAACTAAAAAATGTAGTTAACCTTTGCCCTCAATTTCAGACGTGTCGTAGACAAGCTGTGTTCTCTGATAGAGTCGCGCGGCGCTGACGTGTGGTGGACTTGTGACGTCACAGAGCTGCTGCCTGATGACGTCATCAAAGATCATCAGATTGACACCAAGAACGTCACTAAAGGAAAGGTAAAAAATAACAATGTATTCGTGAATTTGAACTTTATGTTTAAATTAATTAAAGTTCATTTTAGGATGGCAGAGAATATTGAGAATAGAAATAAATTGGACGTATATTATGTATGTAGTTAAGTTATATCTTCTGCTAGATATAATAATATAACTATATCTGGTTCAAAAACTAAAACATGTTTAACCCTTTAACCAATGTCCGACGAGTGTGTTCGGATCCTACTCGCCAGGGTCGTGTGTTAATCGGCGGCGGAGACCTCTCGCGCCGGGCCTTGGTTGAGGCCATGGTCCGGAGCGAGGAGGAGTGGCAGACGCGAGCCGACGCGTGCGAAGCAGTTATGCTCGCAAAGGAGGAGGCCGAACGCATCAGGCAACGACGGTATCGCCGCCGCCGCCGCCGCCGGGATACTTATCCCGATTTCCGGCCACCGTAGGCGCGGGCTTGCGGACAGTGAGCAATGGGTAGCTCGCTGTCCGGCCGTCCGGTAACTGTCCGGACCAAGCCCAAGTCGTCCAAGCGCTCATTGTTCCCGCGCGCCTCAAGGAGTTGTCAGCAACAGCAGGGACCCAGCCGGGTCGAAGCCTCGAGCCCCGGTGGTTCTTTTAGTCAGTAAGAGTCTGCCACTATCTCCCGCTCCGCCCAAGAGCGGGGGTTGTCATTGGACGATTTTTACCCACCAAAAAAAAAAGGTCTTGTGTTAGCGATTAGGAGGTACTCAATCTCATTGATGTTCTTTGCCTGAGATGGCCCAGTGGTAACGTTCCCGACTTACGAGTAGTAGGTCACGAGTGCAAACCCTACCAATCGCATTACTTTGTGTAATTTATTTCATCACCACTGCTCTCAAAACGGTAAAAAAAATCATGTGAGGAAACCGGCATGTCCTAGAAACGAAAATTCGAAGATATGTGACATCCACCAACCCGCACTGGGCCCGCGGGGTAGATTACGGCCCATTCACTCTCCTAGAGAGGAGACTTGTGTCCCAACAGTCGGAACATTATAGGAAGATATTATTATATGTTTATTTATCTTAGGACCCTGAGGTCCTGGACCTTTGGAAAGCGTACGAGGAAATGAAACCAACTCGCAGAGGCGCTTTTAGACGCTTTTAATTGAACGTGGTATTAACTAGCGATTATCCCTGTAAGCGCTATGCTATTGCAGTCAAAGACAACCCTCCTGGTGGGAGACTATTATACACCCCTACTTTTTAATTAGTATACAAAAAAATGGGACTGTATCTGTACCCGTTACTGATCATATTTTTGTATTCAAAAGTAGAAAATACTGAAATCCTAAAATTGACCAAGAAAAGGTAAATTCATCATAGATTCAATCATACATAACAATTGCTAGTAGAAAATACTGCGGGCAGTGTTTTTCCATTTTAATCGTCATTTATTCGTTCATAATCAATAGCCTGCACAATATTTTCATAAATTGAGAGACATTTTGGGATAAACACAAATGCTAATAACTTTGCTGTTTATGAATATTATTTATTGAGACTTTACTTAAATAATAACAAGGGCTTTTCTAATAAGCCCTTTAAGTATTTGTACTAATTAAAAATTAGTGGTGTATAGAACTATGGTTTTTGGAGTCTTAAGTCTTATTACTATTACTAGCTTTTGCCCGCGACTTCGTCCGCGTGGAATAATGACTTCCGGCAGAATTTGTTTTTATATGGTTGGGAGTTATATGTATTTTCTAAGAGTATTTAGACACTACTGACAGGCGGTGAAGGAACACATCGTGAGGAAACCTGGACTTATAATTTTAATTTTTTTTTTTTTATTTATTGTTGATAGGTTCGCACTTGACCGCTATCTCACCTGATGGAAAGCGACGATGCGGTCGACGATGGAACGCGCTTACCTAAAAGAAACCTATTCGCTATCAGGAAACACAGACTCCGGCAAGGAATTCCACTCCCTAGCCGCACGGGGGGAGTCGCACTCCAATTATAAGTTTGAAATCACCAATCCGTCTTGAGCAAGCGTGGTGACTAATGCTCTAACTTTCTCCATGTGAGATGGGGCCTTTGCTAAGCAGTGGGCACCAATAGGCTGATGATGTTGTTTTAGCGGCAACAGAAATACATCATCTGTAAAAATTTCAACTATCTGGCTATCATTCATGAGATACAGTCTGGTGACTGAAAAAATCCAAAAATCCTCTCTTAATACTCACTGGTGGAACCTACATACAAAGTTTCAAGTGAATCCATTAAGAAATAAAAAAAAAAGACGGGTTGCACTCCGGGAGTGCCGGCAGAAGTGAAAACTTGATTATTAACGTTGAGCATGTTTGATATTTTGGAATGGTTAGGGAATAATTTTGCACCAATTGCTTTATCAGTATAAAAGTACTATCATTTATGTGGTAAAATACAATATTCATTTATTGCGCTATCGTACACAAACATGAAAATTTATATTACATTAAAAAGGAGACTGAAACGATTTCATACAATCTTGGGCCCAGGTGTAAGAAGATGAAAGTGGTGTCAATTAATAGCTTATATATTATCAAACTTTCACTGAAAATTCTGCGGATTTTGTCAATCTGAGAACAGAGATATAAGAGATTAAGTAAAAGTGAGGTTATGTTACAATCTTTAATCCACTCTTGTATAACATTATAAATTCTTGATTCACGGATTGTGTTGGTATGAAGTAGGTGATTGGTTCGCGATGCAAGAGAGCGTCCGCAGCGGAGGCAAACATTACGGTGGCCTAGTGGTCTTCTTTGGTCATCGACATATGGGCTTTGAGCCAAGTCCCAGCACGCTTGACAAACACAGTCACTACTGCTTACCTAAAAATGAAACATTTTTATCAATGTTCAGCTACATAAACAATACCTAATTAACTATTGTGTATTAGGGTATTATAACATTGTTTGATAAATAAATAATTATTTGCCATAACTGTAAACAATCTCCATAGACCTTCTAATTAAATGTATTTTAGACCTGCCAGGATGGTGGCTGGTTAGATGAGGTTATATTTACTTACAGACTGAGGTGCATTCCATTGCCGAATCACTGACAGAATTGTTTCATCGTGTAAGGGTCGTCGGCCCAGTGTATTGCAGTGAACAGTGGATATCCCACAATTCACACAGCGATCCATAGTTTGAATAATATCCAATCCAGAAGCCGGCGGTAAAATCCAAAATAACAATTCCAAGTCAAACGTGTGAGCAATCTTCGGTGTCCAAGGTGAAAGGAAGGGTCGTAAAAGGTAGGCAGGGTCAGAATCCGTAAAATACAAAGCAGTGGTCGTGAAAAAAGACGAATAATCGGGAAAGCACTCAAAACGCATCGGAAAACACGAAACGAGTGAACAAACAAGAACAGTCGGCAACTGTCTAGTGTCAATGGCAGTCAGCTGTCATATCAGTGACATAGACTAAAAATATAAGAGAGATTTGAATCGTTATGAAATTGGTTTTTCAATAATTAATTGATATATTTTTTTTAATGACTGTAGTTATATGTTGCATATAAGTATATATAGTGCATTTAATTACTTTGAGTTAATTATTTAGTGCAAAAGTTTTATTTTCATAACTGTGTAATCGATTACTGAATCGATAATCTCATGAAAACTATCTTTTTCTATTTATCCGCTTCCAGAATGAGAATTAAAGTGATTTTTCATATTCTTAGATAAAAAAATATGACTAATTTTTTAGATCATATCTCAACTTATTACATTTGGGCCCACCGTTTTCCATCTCCTTTAACACTTTAAAACTATTACAATTATTTTACATTAAAAAGTTTATCTCTCCGAAAAATCCATTTTAATCCATCCGTCTTACGCTTTTTCGATCAGGTCACGTGTCCTGACGCGAGTTTAAAATTTTATACCCATTACAGAAAAAGTGCTCAACGCCGCTAAAGAAGTTTTCACTTCAAAAATTCAATTTACCCGTTTCCTCCCCCTAGATGGGATATTTCCAAAAATTCTCTCTTAGCGCTCTCTTGCTTCACTGGTGGAACCTACATACAAAGTTTTAAGTAAATCCGTTAAGAAATAAAAAAAAACAATTTATCCCCCTTCTCTCCCCCTTGGGGGGGGGGGGGGAATTTCCTCCCAACAAACACACATGCCAAATTTCAGCTCTCTACTGGCAGTAGTTTCGGCTGTGCGTTGTCTTTCAGTCACTCAGTAACGGAAGAGTTTTATATAAATAAATTTTCTTTATTTTTCTTCTATACATATTTTTGATATTTTTAAATATTTCTTAAAACAAATATATATAAAAAAAAAATAATATAAAAAAATAGTAGTCTATCGATGTCGGGAGCAAGGTCCAAGCTACTGGTGGTTAAGGCTCCAGCGACAGGAATCTCCTCACAATGCGAGCCGTATCGAGGAGTACTGCCTTCCGTATCAGGCCCTTGATCCAACCGCGCAACGATAGCTTCGACATAAGGTCGTCGAAGTTTTTGCCTATAAGGCCATTGACGGTCACGACAATCGGTACAATGACAGCCGAGACCACATTCCACATGTCGACAACCTCGTGTGCTAAGTCGAGATATTTGATTTGTTTCTCTTTCGCAGCTTTAACGAGATTCTCGTCATGCGGGATGCGGTACACGCTAACCGGTCTATCACCACTATATCCATCTTATTGGCTACAATAGTCTGGTCAGTAATGATAGACTGATCCCAGTCCAACGTAACATGGTCATTTTCGAGAACTGGGTCGGGCACATACTTTATTACAAGTATTACGGTACCTCAAAATCCACTAGGTTGTACTTCAAAGCAAGTTGCTGGTGAATAATGCTGGCTACAAGGTTATTATTATTCTATGGCTGATTATTCTTTTGCTCTCGTTTAGCTTTTTCTCATAGTTGACATATTGAGCTGACGAGATAGAGTATCTCTTTGTCGTGTTTATTCGACGTAGGCTGTTAAAAGGTTTTAATTTATCTGGTTTTCTTCATTCCCAGGATATAATGGACATCTGGCTGGACTCAGGTCTATCTTGGTCCACCCTAGGTGGTCGTACTGCAAGACTGTATTCAGAAGGAGTGGACCAACTGACCGGTTGGTTCCAAGCCTCACTGCTGACTTCTTTGGCGTTGACTGATGCAGCTCCTTATAAGTGAGTTCTACATTTATATAATACTAGCTTTTGCCCGCAGCTTCGTCTGCGTACATAAAATATAGCCTATGTCACTCAGGAACAAAGCAGCTATATAGAAGAAAACGTTTTCGCAATCGGACCAGTACTTTCAGAGATTACCTCCTATAAACAAAGAAAATAAACAAAATTTTACTTTAATTTAAATTTAGTTTTTTTTTGTAGTTGGAAATCATCAAGTGACCTCTCCCGCTCCACAGTGGAGTGGGAGGGAGTTCCAGACTTTTAGTGACTAAAACCACACCTGTGTCCATCAGTTGCTCTATGTTTTGTAAGACCACTGGCTTATTTTTCAGTTTATTTGGTCAACGGGCCTCTACGGTTTGTAGACATCTTTTTGAGTGAGGCGCGCGTGGAACAATACGCACCATTGACGACTTAGGCTCGGTTATGGGACGGCCGGGCGGCGAGCTACACATTTCTTGTCGTCCGCAAGCTCTTCCCATTAAGCTGACTTCTAGACTAATTAATCTAGAAGTCAGACTAACTAGTCTAGAAGTCAGACTAACTAGTCTAGAAGTCAGACTAACTAGTCTAGAAGTCAGACTAACTAGTCTAGAAGTCAGACTAACTAGTCTAGAAGTCAGACTAACTAGTCTAGAAGTCAGACTAACTAGTCTAGAAGTCAGACTAACTAGTCTAGAAGTCAGACTAACTAGTCTAGAAGTCAGACTAACTAGTCTTGAAGTCAGACTAACTAGTCTAAAAGTCAGACTAACTAGTCTCGAAGTCAGACTAACTAGTCTAGAAGTCAGACTAACTAGTCTAGAAGTCAGACTAACTAGTCTAAAAGTCACGACTAACTAGTCTAGAAGTCAGTCTAACTAGTCTAGAAGTCAGACTAACTAGTCTAGAAGTCAGACTAACTAGTCTAGAAGTCAGACTAACTAGTCTAAAAGTCACGACTAACTAGTCTAGAAGTCAGACTAACTAGTCTAGAAGTCTGACTAACTAGTCTAGAAGTCAGACTAACTAGTCTAGAAGTCTGACTAACTAGTCTAAAAGTCAGACTAACTAGTCTAAAAGTCAGACTAACCAGTCTAGAAGTCAGACTAACTAGTCTAGAAGTCAGACTAACTAGTCTAGAAGTCAGACTAACTAGTCTAGAAGTCTGACTAACTAGTCTAGAAGTCAGACTAACTAGTCTAGAAGTCTGACTAATTAGTCTAGAAGTCAGATTAACTAGTCTAGAAGTCAACCCCAAGCACAATGAGATATTCGTCCGCATCCAACTGGATGAAAAAAGAGAGAAAAAAGGGGGAGAATTTTTCTTTAATAATTTTGATAGATTATAAATCTTACGTTATTTTCCGCAGGTCAATATTCGTGCATGGTTTCGTGGTCGATGACAAGAAGCGCAAGATGTCCAAGTCTATCGGGAACGTCATAGATCCTACCACGATCATACAGGGAGGCAAGGATAAGAACAACCAGCCTGCTTATGGCGTTGATACACTGAGGTGATTTTTTCTTTCATTAATGTTTTTAGCTTAGATACAAAGTCCTTTAAGTAGATAGTACGCAACGCCGACTACTACCTACAGGTCATAGGACTCGCTCAGCTGACGTTTTCTTAAAGAAATGAATTTCGTACATGCGTAAATTAATACGAGTTAAAAAAAAGTACTTTTATTTTTTAATTTTATCTTTACAAATCGATAGTGTTTCATGTACCGGATCGACCCTCCACGGGATTAAAACGATCAAAATTTAACGGTGTATAATGTATTTGTTAAAATTATGTTTTTTATTTTATTTTATATGTTTGTCTCTGTCGGTCCAGTCCGGTGTCAGAGGTTCAATAGACAACCTAGATAAATGTGTTCTGTTTATGGTGTAACACAGTTATGCCCGGTCCACACATGATCCGACGGGAAACTTTGTGTCTTTTTTGCCATTTTTTTTTTGTTGTTTATAGATGTCCTTAAACCTTTTGGTGCTAAGGACCTACCAAAATTTAGAGTGTATACGGTACAGAATGTAAAGTCCCGAACACCTCTATTGAATAGGGAGGATCCTCCAACCAGACGGGTGTTGTGTCTGGTTCGGGCAACTGCCTAATAATTGATTTTGGACTTTTGTATATGTTCTAATTTTGGAAGGAAACCATACATATTCTAAAACTCTTTCTCTTTCCTAGATGGTGGGTAGCAAGCCACTCCACCCAGCATTCCCAGATCATAATCAGCAAGAAACTCCTCGACGATTGTCAAGCAGAACTGATCAGGATCAGAAACATCATGAAATATCTCCTAGGAGTTGTCAGTGACGTACAAAAAACCGATTTTAATCGAAAACCGACACTAAACTATTTTGATAGCTACATGGTCAAAGAAACTGAGGACTTTGTCAACCAAATAAACGATAGTTATAATAATTTTAGGTATAACCATGTAGCACAAAGTGTTCTGTACTTTATAAGTAATAAAATCTCTGGGTTATATTGTCATTGTATAAAAGATAGGTTATATTGCTCTCAAAGAGATTCAGACGAAAGAGTTTCAGCTCAATTAGTAGTACATACAATTCTGGTTTCTCTGTGCAAAGCTTTAGGGCCTATTCTACCGCATTTGATCGAGGAAGTATGGCAACACCATCCGTTGCACGAAAAACCGTTTTATTTTACCGAAAGCTTACCGGTTTTGCGAACAACTGACGTTGACACATCATTAATGGACGCCATATTGGATTTGAAAAGAGAAATATGTGTAATAGCGAAAAATGAAAACTTGAAGAAGTTTGAAGCTAATATTGTTTTAAATTCAGAGCTGTACGATAAATTAAATGTTCTAAATAAGTCTGATGGTGTAAACGACAGTGTTTTGTGCGAGATTTTAGAACTGTCATCTGTCAGTTTGACAGTTAAGAATGGCGGGAAAGATACGCACATTAAATTGTCACAGAATAAAAATGGCCAGTGTTTGCGGTGTAGAAAATATAATGTTACTGGTAACAGCGATAAATGTGTTCGATGCGATAAAGTTTTAAATGACATGTAAATATTAGTGTAAGTAAGTAAATTGTTATTGCTGGTTATTGTAACAGTATTTATTCGTTTATTGAGCTTAAATAACTAGATATTATGTACACTCAAACATTTACATACAGATAATGTTACTTTAAGTATTACATTTACCTATAGGTATAGTTATTAAGTTGTAGATATAGCTGGCTGATTAAATAAAAATATATTGAATTAATGACCTTACTTAGTTTTTTTTTTTTGCTTACAGTCTTTCTTTGCTTCAATGACCGTAAAGTGGGGTTACTTTTTCCTGAGGTATAACTTTGGCCCGAACTCATTAACCAATAGAAACCCAGTTTTTCGTGTTCAAAATAGGCCTTCAAGATCCTTTATTATCTAAGTCTTGATCCATAGGCCCAGCGCACACCGCTGGAGGCGCGGCGAAGCGCATTTCCTCGAAACACGCGGACGGATTCCGCGGGCTTCGAGCTGCGCCAAGAGCCCTTGAAAGCCTTTGAGCGCAGAGGAGCGCGGCGGCGCGCAGCTACTCCGAGCGCGGCCATGTCATTTAGTGCTGATCGATAATTTGCACAGACAACGCGCTCTCGTTCGTAGTGGATGTGGATTGGGACATGATTATTATTGCTGCGCTTGCAGAAGAAGAAGAAGAAGAAAAATGGAAAAGAAAAAGAAAAATGTGGGTCAATAAAATCTAGGAGCAATGCAGCGGAGCGCAGAGCAGCATGGCAGCGACTGGAGCACTCGCGCGCATGCTCTTCTAGTAGCTTGAAGGCGCTCCGAGCGCCGCATGCGAATTTATTCTTTTGTAGACCGTATGTCAAGGTCGTTAAGGTTTATATTAAATTGTTGTCTTCAATTGCGCTCCACCGCGCCTCCAGCGGTGTGCGCTGGGCCATAGGTGGCTGGCTTAAATCCGAAGGACCACTGATTAGGCCTTTACGGGATTTCAAATAAAAGATGGGCTATATAATCTCACTAATATTATAAAAATGTAAAGTTTGTTTTTTTTTGTTTGTAGACCCACAAGGTTGACGAATGATCTGGATAAGGTCGCGGAAGTTCGTCGGATGTGAGACGTACAAGAGCAATCTTGATAGCGACGATTGGGGGAGGCCTTTACTGACTGAAATGATGAGAGGTCTATTTATGGATTATTTCTAAAAACCTTACATTAATTTTATACATAGAACTTTGGAAAAGTCAGCTCTAACCCCAAACTAAAGTCGTGACGTTACATGCCATTGCACGTATACTAGTAACCGGTTCAGACTAGTTTTAATCCGGATCAAACCGGCTCGAGCCAATTATTCCCGAGTTATTCGGCCGAAACGTCCACTAATCAGATTTGCATCGTATTTGTACGTCCGCAAAATGGACGGCGGAATATTTTATTGTTTGACGTTGCCTAGTTTTATAAGCTCTGCTAAAATTTTGGCACCCTACATCTTTTTTTTTATATGATGACAAAAATCATCCAATGACAACCCCCGCTCTTGGGCGGAGCGGGAGATAGTGTCAGACTCTTACTAACTAAAAGACCCACCCCGTTCTTTCTAGCTTTCATATCGGGGCTCGAGTTCCCTTTCGGATAACCCTGGCCCAGTAGGCTTCGACCCGGCTGTGTCCCTGCTGTTGCTGACAACTTCTTGAGGCGCGCGGGAACAGTGCGCGCCGTCGACGACTTGGGCTTGGTCCGGACAGTTACCGGACGGCCGGACAGCGAGCTACCCATTGCTCACTGTCCGCAAGCCCGCGCCTACGGTGGCCGGAAATCGGGATCAGAATCCCGGCGGCGGCGGCGATGGCCGTTGCCTGATGCGGTCGGCCTCCTTCTTTGCGAGCATTAATGCTTCGCAGTAGTTGGTGACCGCCTGCCACTCCTCCTCGCTCCGGACCATGGCCTCAACCAAGGTCCAGCGTGAGAGGTCTCCGCCGCCGATCGCCCTCACGAGGGCACGGCGATGGCACCCTACATCTGATAGGTTTGTTTTTATCATTCATACAGTACCTAATAGCGCACCCAACGTTGGAAGACCTCCCATAAGGTGGACCGATGACTTCGTGACGGTCGCGGGAATCTGATGGTTACATTACCGGTCGTTATGGCGACGCTTGTGGGAGGCCTATGTCTAAATAGGTAGGTACTAACAAAACATACATGAATTACCAATAAAATCACATGTCATGACCGTTCCAAGTCGTCAGCGGCGTGTTGTGTTCCGTAAGGGTCCAGTAAGGTCGAAGCACAAAATAGAAGTCAATCTCATATAATTATGTACTTCACTTTTATACCTACGCTAGGCGATCGCACACACGTCAGCGCGTTGCGCCGAACTGTACGAGTGCGACCGAGCGATTGAGCCGAGATATCGTGTCCGTGAGCGGTGTCTATGTGTGCGTTGTTCGATTGCGCTTTGTATGTAGATTCTCTTCTTTACCTAACTATTTTGTGGTCGAAGTCTACTGGGGCCATGGATTGGCTTCTGAAAGGAAAACCCGGGGTCTGGAACATAGGAATGGGTCCTATACGCCTTCTCGTTCTGTCCTGGAGCGCCAGAACTCATTAGATGATTTCCCACCAAAAAAATATGTCATGACCGTGAAACAATTCAGTTTTCACAAAATCCCGTTTTAAGTCCACCATAGTGACTCAATTACACAGAATTAAGTATGTAGCAGTGTAATGCATAGCAAATTGTTCGTAATAGCATTAATGCATAGCAAATTGTTCATAATTGCATTAATTTTTACTTCAACACTGCAATGTTGGCGCACACTAGGATTAGTAGGTACTCCCACACTCATTAGGATTGTACTGGGTTTTATTCATGATTTCATGAATAGCTTTTGCTAGTTCAGAGTATCTACTCAGCACCGAAGGTAGGTGTGGGCAAAATGGGCCCTCGCCCACGGCCCTCACACTCAAAGGGGCCTCGTACGGCGAGCAATTGGTAGCTTGCCGTCCGACCGTCCGGTAAACGTCCGGATCGAGCTCAAGTCCTTGATAGCGCGAATTCTTCCACGCGCGCTTCAAAGAGATGTCAGCAAAACCGTAGGGGCCCAGCAGGGTCGAAGCCTACTGGGTCATGGGTTGACTTCCGAAAGGAAAACCCAGGGGAACGCTAGGCACAGAAGGAACATAGGTGTAGAGTCTGACACGCGAGGCTCCAGGGCGGAGCGGGAGATGTCATTCGATGATTTCCCACTTTAAAAAAAAAGATACGCCTACTGTTCTCTCAAAAATAATCTAGCACGTAAATTCAGATCAGATATTGACTGAAAATCGTCATTTATACCGCGTACGTCGAAGGACTGGAACAGTTTGCCTGCTGCGGTCTTCCCGTCTGATTATAATTTGGGTGTCTTCAAGGCTAGAGTTAATAGGCTCTAATAAACTAGTGCGCCTCACCATCAGAGATTGCATCACTGCTTACCATCAGGTGGGATCGCAGTCAAGCACTAGTTTAAGTATATCAATTTTCGTGTAGTCTTTAGAAATACAATAACTCAAATAAACCTGTCTATCTTTCGTTTAGATTGTAATACGATTCCATCACCTACATACCTATAGTTAAGTTATAATTAGTCGTGATAATGAATTTAATCAGCGCGGTTGTGTTAAGGTAGGTACTATAAAATAATAATACTCGTATAATTAGAAATTGTTTACCTTTTAAGTTAATGTGATATGCTACACATTGAAACTATGGCTTTGATCTAGGTTACTTAGCCATGATTTACAGGAGGCGGTAGGCATATTGAGCATCAAAATAAGTCTAGTAATCAGTTGTCTAGATTGTGCTAGATACCATCGCGGTCATTTCTGCCTGATCACTTTAAAAAAATTCGCTTAAATCCAGTGGCACCACGCCAAACCAAACCTTTTAAAGTTTTCGTTTCGAGTGCAAGCAAAAATGAACTTAGCGGTGGTCAGGCGGAAGTGTTCTATAGTACCTACATGTGACAGTGATCGCGTGCTGGCGGGTGCAGCGAGGAGAGACCCTTTTACTGACACCTTAGGTATATGCCCTAATAGCGCTGTACAAAAAGGGTTCTGGAATGGTACTTTAGGAAATCTCGGGGCCCCTTTCTTGTGCTGATGGTTGTCTTAGTGAAATGTGGTCCGTTCATTCTGCTGACACCTCTCATCGATTCGGTCAATACCGAATCGATGAGAGGTGTCAGCAGAATGACCAATGGACCAATGTCCATACCGGACGGCTGCACCCATTGCCCGCGCCCACAGCGACCGGGAATGGTCCTGCGACTTTCGAGTTTTTCAGCTCGGAGTGTCTCCTTTAATACGGCAGCAGAGATCTGAAGATATTCCTTCATTTCACTTGACTTCAACCTCTACCTTCGCGAAACGACCATGCGATGCGAGCGTGCGATGTTTTATCTTTAATATAAAAAAACACTTATTTAACTATAATTATACACGTAAACGTCCGTCCTCGGAAACGTAGGTATATGACACCTTTCGGCCAGAAGTCCTCTTTTAAGAAGGTCTGTAGTTGATGGTTTGGAACTCGTACCACGAACGACTTGAAGTTGATATCGCGTGGGTCGCTTCCAACATTACAACCCTCAAAGTCCAGTTGGTCTTCATTTTCAAATACTCTACGACTTCCTCAACCTTCGTGTAGTGATGCAGGCTCAAAATGTATAGCTGCGTCGTAGGCACAGCAGGACGCAGCAGCATGTTCGGACCACTCGGTGCGGTACCGCTCTGGTTATGGAAACTGGTTACGGGCTTCTTCTTCTTTTCTATGAATTCTTCATCTTCGGATGATGAGGGCTTCACAATGGAAGCCCTCATCATCCACTTGGCCTGTACTTGGCTAGGTGCTCTGGATCGCAAACAGGGTAGGTTGAGCACCCGTTGTCAGCTTTCTCCTATTTTCGTTTGGCACTGTTGCGACGCACGTTATTTGCCGGTGGTGACAATAGCAGCGTAGGCACGTTCAGGGGTCACCGTACCTACATCACTGTTCCCACGCGCCTGAAGGAGCTGTCAGCAATAGCAGGGGCCCAGCCAGGTCGAAGCCTACTGGGGCCAGGGTTATCCGAAAGGGAAGCTCGGTCCCGGTACGAAAGGCACGAAGGAACGGGGTGGGCTTTTAGTCAGTAAGAGTCTGACACTATCTCCCGCTCCGCCCAAGAGCAGGGGTGGTGATTGGATGATTTTTTCCACCATACAAAAAAAAAACCGTACCTATATGTGATGTTTCCGCAGCCGGTGTTGAGGTGTGGACAACGGCGACGGCGGACGACGCTTGATCAGCATTTTCGGCAGCTGGTGACGCACTTGGGTTCGTTAACTCAAAACCGCCGACTGATGCATTTTGCACCACTCAACGTTGCACAACGAACGTTGTGCAATAATGCTATTTCCGCACGCAGCTTAGCATTGGACTTTTCTGATACCTTCATTCTGGACTGCATTCTGGTCATCTCCGCTTTCAAAATAGTTATGTCCTTTAGCAGCCCTGTGACGTCGACGGGATCGAACGTAACAGGGGAGGCTTCGCAGGAGGTCACTGCTTCCCGTTCCTTCTCAGTGCATACCATGGCCTAACCCAAGGCCGGAAGGCGTAGTCTTGCGGACGGCGAGCTACCCATTGCTCGCCATCCGGCCATCCGATAATCGTCCGGGCCAAGCTCGAGTCGTCAACGGCTCATAGTATTTCATGCGTGCCTCAAAGAATTGTCAGCAAAACGTTGGGGCCCAGAAGGGTCGAAGGCTACTCGGGCCATGGGTTGTGCGAAAGTATACCCCAGGCCCTGGAACGAAGGCAAAGAAGGAACAGGAGTGGGTTTTAGTCAGTAAAAGTCTGTTTCGCCCTTACGCAGAAGAATTTCCGCTTCTGAAGCCTCAAGTAACGGTTAGGTCCAATAGATTAGAAAAAAAATGTTTATTAGAAATTCATTCAACATATTATAACATACAATATTATATTTTTCGTGCGACTTATAAAAAAAAATAACGACTTTTTTTCGCTTGTTTTTGCTCCTTTCAAACGGTTTTAATCTTTAGAAATGAGTTGGATTCGAGTATGTATGCATTAACTCCGGCTTGATGTTCAAGGGACGTATACGCCTTAATATTCACACCTTCTAACATTAATAGGAAGATTTAGTATCTACATACACATACATCTATATTATAAGGAGGCAAAGTTTTTTTTGTTTGTAGGGGGTAATCTCTGAAAGTACTGGTCCTATTGCAAATTTTTTTTTTACCGATAGAAAGCTGCTTTATTCCTGAGTGGCATAGGGTATATTTTATGTACGCGGGTGAAACCACGGGAAAAAGCTAGTACGTTATAAACAGATTGCCGTTGACAAATCAAAGCCATATCTATCTGCTCGCGTTTGATGTGGGAAAGCAAACATTCTCTCCAAGGAAAAGCTTATTTGAACACGCGAGAACTTGATAGTGACTGATATCGCAGTGCAGTTTGATCTAGTCTTAATTAAACCAAATACATTACAATCTATTTGTAGAAATATATAGAATAAGCTAAGATATATAGAATATAATAAACCGATGGTCAGGTACAATACCCTGACCACCGGTAAGTTTATTTTTGATTGCACTCGAAACGAAAACTTGAAAGGGTTTGGTTTGGTGCCGCGCAGCAGGAATCAAGCGATTTTTTTTTAAATGATTCGACTGAAATGATGGCGATGGTACATAAAATATAGACTTTGTCAATCAGGAATAAAGCAGCTATCTATCGCTGAAAAAATTTAGCAATCGGACAGACATTAAGTCCACCTATGTACTTTGTGTTGCACAAACATTACATAATTAAAAAAATAATGCTTCATCGTCGGCCACATCATCACTTACCATCAGGTGAGATAGTGGTCAAACGCGAGCCTATCAATAATATAAAAAAAAAATATGAATACTCGATCTTTAACAGTGTCCTCATCATCCATGGTTCTTGTGAGCAGAATCTGACGTTTCCATCATCGTTCATGTTTGGAGCAGCAACAGCCGCCTACCAAGTAGAAGGTGGATGGAATGCAAGTGGTAAGTGACATCTTTGGCGCCGCCGTGAGACCCACATTGTCAGTTATCTCTTTTTTTATACAGATAATCATTAGTGTCTACATGATTTTTTTTTAAATAAGTAATAAGTAATAATATTCCACAACTATCACACAACGCCGTCTAGTCTCAAGCTAAGCAGAGCTTGTGTTATGAGTATTAGACAACTGATAAACATACTATATTTCTAAATACATACATATCACACAAACATTTGTCCTGGGTGGGAATCGAACCCACGACCTCCGGCATAGCAGTTAGGGTCACTAACCACTAGACCAACAGGCCAGTCGAATCTCACATATTGTCACTACGTTGTGTGTATCTACGAGTGTGTATGCCAAATAAAATAGTTTTCTTTCTTAGTTTGCGGTCCGGATCTTAAGGACCATCATCAACTTTTACATATTAAAACGAGTTGCTGCAATCAGTGTTTCCTTACCTTACCAATTTTTTTCAATTTCGACTCTTCCCCCTTCCCCTAACTTGGGGGCCCCTTGTCAGAATTTCAGTCCGAAGGATTGTATACCTATGTCGCTTATAGCCATACCGTAGTCGGCCTTATAATGTTCCCACTGTTAGGACTCAGGCCTCCTCTCTAGTAGAGGGAATGGGCTGTAATCCACCATGCGGGCCCAGTGCGGGTTGGTGGATGTCACATGTCTTCGAATTCTTAGTTCTAGGACATGCTGGTTTCCTCACGATGTTTTCCTTCACCGTTTTGAAAGCAATGCTAATGAAATAAATTACACAAAGTAATGCGCCTGGCTGGGTTTGAACCCGCGACCTACAACTCGTAAGTCGGAACCATTACCATTCGGCCACTACTGCTTTCAATGTCGCAAACAATTTGAAAATATCGACTTACTCGCTTTCGAGCCTTCTTAATATTTATGTAGTTATCGCTCTTCTTTTCCAGATAAAGGAGAGAGCGTGTGGGACAGACTTCTGCACACACGACCTGATGTGGTCATAGACGGATCCAATGGAGACGTGGCGTGTGATTCCTACCACCAGTGGAGGAGGGACATCGAGATGTGTGAGGAACTGGGGCTGAATATCTACAGGTTAGTTTAGGTATTTGAAATCGGGACTGAGGGTGTAATGGTTTATTAATAGTCTCTCAAATTGATCAAAGTTCAGAATCGAGAAGTCATTAGATGGTTTCCCATCTCAAAAAAAAATACATGGGTTCATGATGATGATGTTAATTTTATTACATTTACAATCGAGTTCACATTGATACCTCCAGGGTTGCAGGATTGTTCTAAGGAGTTACCGTGGCTCTGGAACGGCAAGGGCATCTGAGGTGGTTAGTAAAAGTCTGATACTCGCTCTCGCTCCATCTAGAGCGGGAGAAGTTATTTGATGACTTCAAAAAAATGATATCTATATTTTTTATTGGTGGCACTTTGATTTAATATCACCCATCCGTGAAGCCAATTTCGCAACGTTTCTGCTGACCGAGTGTGACCCTAAGGCAGGCCGAATGGCTTAATAAAAACGTGATATTAAAAAATGGGCCGACTTCAAAACTATCTCCATTCGACGTTATAGGTACCTAGATAGGGAAGCTGTGGGCGAGTACAAAAAGAGTCGTTTTTAGGGTTCCGTAGTCAACTAGGAACCCTTATAGTTTCGCCATGTCTGTCTGTCCGTCCTCGCTTAATCTCTGGGACCGTTAGCACTAGAAAGCTGAAATTTGGTACCAATATGTATATCAATCACGCCGACAAAGTGGTAAAATAAAAATTGGAAAAAAATGTTTTATTAGTGTAGCCCCCCTACATGTAAAGTGGGAAGTGATTTTTTTTTTATTTCAACCATAACATGTGATATATTGTTGGATAGGTATTTAAAAATGAATAGGGGTTTACTGAAATCATTTTTTGATAATGTCAATAATTTCGGAAATAATCATTCCAAAAGTAAAAAACAATGTGTCCCCCTCTAACTTTTGAACCATAAGTTTAGAAAATATGAAAAAAATCTGAAAAGTAGAACTGTATAAGGACTTTCTAGGAAAATTATTTTGAACTTGATGGAAAGAACAGTTTTTGTACAAAAAAGGCAAAAAGGTTCTACAAAATAATTTCTGGACTAAGTTTGTAGTATAATCGTATTTGCAAGCATTTTTTTAAACTCATAAGTGGGTACACTTATTGTGACGGACGGAAAACTACGGAACCCTACACTGAGCGTGGCCCGACACGCTCTTGGCCGGTTTTTTTTTATCTTTTATAAACTAGTACTTGACTGCGATCCCTGTCTGTCTAAAAAGTCAAACAACTTAGGAATTTTTTAAGGAAATAAAAAATCAGTTGTTGATAATGCAAATTTTAGTTGACATTCATTTGTTTTTATTACAAGGTTTTATTTAGTTTCACCTGTCCCAATGTTTGTCTGAAATCAAATCTTGAAAATTAAATTTGACCCACTTCCCGGTTTCTGATTGAGCTGCAATTTTGCATGCATGTGTAAATCAGACGACAATGTAAAATAATAATGACATGGAGCTGATCCGATAATGGAACTGGAAGGCTATAGAAACTTCATAGCTGTGTCGTTTACACAGCCCCATCGAGTTTGGGCTCGTATGATTCGTATTGACGAGTATTAATTATATAGGTATAAAAGCTTGCTATGAAAAAATGATTTTCATAAAAGCTTGTTTGAGATGATGATAGTTCTACAAGAGATGTTGATCGTAATATGGCTAGTGATGATGAATCAATAAGCGGAGTAAAACATTTAGAATCAGATTTACCTTTCAATCGTGGAAATTACAGACACAATAGAAAGACAATAGGTGTGCGAACGCCGGCGTTCGCTTGGGGTTTAATGAATTAGTTTGTCTATTTAAAATAGTAAGAGAGAATAGTTTTTTCAATTTGTTACTCAACACCAACTTCCGAAATTAAAGTTATTTTGTACTTTTCAGTGTTTTTATTACATTTTTTTTTTTTTTGTAAAAGATTTTTTTTACAATTTTTTGCTACGAACGGTACGGAACCCTTCGTGCGCGAGTACGACTCGCAATTTGCCGGTTTTTTAGGTACCATTTATTTGCACTGTATTTTGTCCCACCAATATCACATTAATTACACTAATTTAATATTATAAATGGGAAAGCTTGTGAGTGTGCGTTTGTGTGTTTGTAACAGGTAGATATTCTGGAATAGCGTAATAGAATAGGGATTTTTGCCTTGGGAGTATGTTTCCCTGGGATGATTATTTATCATATCGATAACATTCGTTTTATTATAATATGCGAAACAACGTGTCTAGTACTTTTATATAAAGAATCTATGTCCTTTCGTAACTGTATCATGAAAAATCACACAGTTATAAGCTTGGTAAGTTTGCAAAAATTCATAGTCACCGGGCCATCATCACCTTCCGTTCCTTTTTTATCACATTACGAATATATGTATACAACTTTATTTTTAGTATATATGCGAGACCTGGAACAGCTGTCTAGTATTTCTATTTAAAGAATCTATGTACGAAATTTCAAAACTTTATTATGAGAAATCACAGTTATAAGCTTGTTATGTGAGCAAAAATACAAGGTCACCGGGCCATCCAGGCGACTAAGGGGTTGTTTTGCACTTGCATCTAGCTGTTTGATGGCACCTAACACCCTCTATGACCTGTGTTGCACTTAATGTCGGTGGTGTCCAACTTGTGAACTTTATAATTTTTTATTTTTGGGAAAAAATATAATATGTTGTCAAACTAACAGGGCCCCAAGTCTGCTATTTTTATAAATTCGTCATTCCAACACGATCCCATTGTCATTTTGCTAAAAGTTTGTAATCTGCTAATTCATAATGATCGATCATTGATCGGTCAATGGTCTTGTAATAGAATTGTGGTGGAATGATAATTTCGAGCATATTAAAACCAATAACTGCACAATAACGTTCTAATGGTCGAACACTGATCAAATCTTACCGCAAACGTCAAATATTTATTTGTCAATATGTACGAGATTACCATTTTAAGCCACTTCTTTCAATGGAGTGTCAGTGGTTGGCCATTGGAAAGTCATAATGACGCCTTCATATTAGTAGATTACAAAACTTGTCAAAATCGACAATTATGACATCAATGATAAACCATTCTGACACTATTGTAATAGCAGACTTGAGGCCCAGGAATCGATTCAGTTACTGAATCTGGACAAATTATATATCGGTTTCTAAAAACTTAAAATAAAGTTGTATAGACACTTATTGTCAGACGCTAACAATTAGGAAATTAACACGGGGTATGATCATTTCCCAGGTTCTCAATATCCTGGCCTCGTCTACTTCCTTCTGGTTTCCCCAACCACATCAGCGAAGATGGCAAGAACTACTACAACAACCTGATCGACGGTCTACTGGAGAAGGGGATCGAACCTCTTGTCACGATGCACCATTGGGACTTGCCGCAATATTTGCAGGACCTTGGTAATAGTATTATATATTTTAAAAATTAAAGAGATTTAGAAGAAGAAGAAGAATATATTAAAGAGGGAGGGAGTGATAGCGTGACGGGTGACCGGACAGCAGGCCTAGCCAAGTTACTACAGTTTCATTTCAAATCTCTTTCTACAGTCGGTAATGTCTCCGATTTCTTTGTTCTGACCACGTGACTCAACGTTGGGATGATGTCATTCCCATACATTTGAAGTTTTCTACTAGCGTTAATGATTGCTAGATTATCAACTTAGGCCTTATTAAATCAAAGATACAATCGTGATGCACCGACCCCAAATCACACGGGATAAGGACAGGAAGAAGATGACGATCATTAGTTTTCTATTTGGTTAAGCAGACAGCAAAATTTGATCAAAGAGCCAACAAGCTTCTGATAGCGCCATGAGACCTCTGTGCCTTTGTTCAAATACCCCTTTCGAGGCATATAACATACCCCATCTATTGCCGTGGACTCTGTGAAACCCACCAGCTCCAATAAAAACCCCAAACAATTTATCAGGTGGCTGGGCCAACCCTCTCATCGTCACCTGGTTCTCCGACTACGCGAGGGTCTTGTACACCCTTTTCGCTGACCGTGTGAAGTATTGGCTTACTATGAACGAGCCTCTGGTCACCTGTGACGGTGGATACGGGGAGATGGCTGCCCCATACTTGGATGACACGAAGATAGGACTGTACTTGTGCAACAAACATGTGCTGATGGCCCATGCTAAAGCTTATAGGATCTATGACGAGGAGTTCAGGCATTTGTATCATGGTGAGTGTAAAACATTCCATTATGTTTTTTTTATTTTGTAAGGGATGTGCTCTCGTTTGACTACCATGTCACCTGATGGAAAGCGAGGAATTGGTCGGAATATCAATGTCAATCTTGGACATTTTATTTTTGCCACATTAATATGGAGATAATATGGACAGATGAGAGCAGTGGTGGCCGAGTGGTAACGGCCCCGACTTACGACTTGTAGCTCGCGGGTTCAAACCCAGCCAGGCGCATTACTTTGTGTAATTTATTTCATCACCACTGCTCTCAAAACATCGTGAGGAAACCGGCATGTCCTAGAACCAAAAATTAAAAGACATGTGACATCCACCAACCCGCACTGGGCCCGCGTGGTGGCTTACGGCCCATTCCCTCTCCTAGAGAGGAGGCCTGAGTCCTAACAGTGGGAACATTATAAGGCCGACTATAATATGGAGAGATGATATACTGTTGTACTTTGCGATTCTACGCACAATACAACTAGAGCAGGAAGAATATAGAAAAGTGTCAAGACGTCCGTGCTTGTAGTTCTAAAGACCCATTAGGTTGTAGCTATTAGAAAATACAGATTCCAGCAAGGAATTCCACTGCTTAGTTGTCCGTATAATGAATCTGTTTCCAAAACGTTTTGTGCGTGTAGGTGGGATGTCTACCATGTGTTTGATTTTATGGGTGCTTTTCCATCAAAGTTTTGCGGGATAAATAGACAGTACAAGGCTGTGTAGTGACATTGTGTAACGGTGTGTACTTTTTTATGGTGGGAAAAAATCATCCAAGGAGAACCCCCGCTCTTGGGCGGAGCGGGAGATAGTGTCAGACTCTTACTGACTAAAAGACCCTTCTTTTTGAGAAAGTTCCTTCTAGCCTTCATACCGGGGCTCGAGCTCCCTTTCGGATAACCCTGGCCCCAGTAGGAACGGTGTGTACCTGAGTGTTGCGAGGGCGCTTAGGGGTTCTGTTCAGCTATGTGGGGAGATCATCAAATAACTTCTCCCTCTCCGGGTGGAATCAGAGAGGATGTTAGAATTTTACTGACTAAGACCCACCCATGTACCTTTTCCAGTTGCCTTTTGCGTTCCGTCAAGGGTGCACGTCTCTCGCATGCATTCATCGCAAAAGTTCCTAAATTCCTCTTATACATTTCTGGCTTTTTTATACAATTATAACCTAGCTCTGCTTGCTCTTTAACACCAGAGCTGCATAAAGCCTAGCTGCCTAGCTAGGAAAATAATGTGATACAAAGCCTGGAATTTTTCCTAGCGCATCTCCTTACTGAGTCACGTCTTTGATGGTAAAGCGCCCTACAAGTCCACGGTCCACTGCTTTGTAAGATGTGTACGGAGAGATTGGCCAAGCTAGCAACGTAATCCATTTGTTCACTAGCTACATACCCTAGCGAGCTATTATGAACCAGTATCTTCATTTCGTTTCTTTTATGTACAGGTATGTTGTCGCTGTCAAATATTTTCTTCTGGCTCGAGCCGGAGACACCAGCTGACACTGAAGCTACAAAACTAACGTTGCAATTCTTTGTAAGCGATATTTTATCACTCTCTTAATGACCCTGGAACCTAGGTCTTACTCAGAAGTGTTCTGGGGACATCTAAATGGTGAAGTGCACAGTATTAGGGCTTATATTTCACCAGGACCTAGTTGCGCCACAATGGTGTCCCGATGAAATATAGCTACCAAACTAGACACCATATAAACACTAGAGTCGCCACACATCCGAGCTGGTCGCGCCACCACATTGGTTGCGCAACCAAACGGACACCAGGTGAATAACTCTCTGTAGAGCTACTCGTATATACATTTCGTTGGTAGCGGTGACTGGTCGCGCCGCCATGGTGTCTCGGTGATATATGGTCCTTATAGTCTTATAACTGAGCAAAACCATTGTTTTGACTGTCAATTTAACTAGGCCGCATACATAGAAAAAAACCGGCCAAGAGCGTGTCGGGCCACGCTCAGTGTAGGGTTCCTGTAGTTTCCCGTCCGTCACAATAGTGTACCCACTTATGAGTTATGAGTTTAAAAAAATGCTTGCATATACGATTATACTACAAACTTAGTCCAGAAATTATTTTGTAGAACCTTTTTGTCTTTTTGTACAAAAACTGTTCTTTCCATCAAGTTCAAAATGATTTTCCTAGAAAGTCCTTATAAAGTTCTATTTTACAGATTTTTTTCATATTTTCTAAACTTATGATTCAAAAGTTAGAGGGGGGGACACATTGTTTTTTATTTTTGGAGCGATTATTTCCGAAATTATTGACATTATCAAAAAATGATTTTAGTAAACCCCTATTCATTTTTAAATACCTATCCAACGATATATCACACGTTAGGGTTGAAATTAAAAAAAAAACACTTCCCACTTTACATATAGGGAGGCTACCCTAATAAAACATTTTTTCCATGTTTTATTTTACCACATTGTCGGCGTGATTGATATACATATTGGTACCAAATTTCAGTTTTCTAGTGCTAACGGTCACAGAGATTGAGCGAGGACGGACAGACAGACAGACAGACAGACGGACAGACAGACATGGCGAAACTATAAGGGTTCCTAGTTGACTACGGAACCCTAAAAAGAAAGAAAAATAATTTATTTGGTACAGCACAAGGCTCAAACACAATAATAAACAAAAAACACGTATCAAAAGTAAAAGAATCAAAAAAGCAATAAAATAAAATAAAAAATACAGAAACACAAAGAAAGCATGCAGTCTGCGCTGATCTACCAGCGCTTGTCGACTCTGATCTACTCAGATAACAGTTACATAAAGCAAGCAGGCTTAAGCAACTGAGTAGCAAGGAAATGTCAAACTTGTTCGTAGTAAAAAAATAAACAAATGGTGGTGCCAAAGCTCGCCTCAGCGTGTCGGAACCTGTTGGAGACGTTCGGCGCTTATGGCGATTATCATACTGCCACGCACCACGCAGCGTAGCGCGTGAATGCGTGTTTTAACGTTGCTTGTAAGTATCTCCGTTTGTATAGAAACCACGCAAAGTCAACACAGAAAATGCATCCACGCGCGTTCATGCAGATCACGCGCCTGCAAGCGGAGAAACAAGCGCACATGCGCGTGGATGCGGGGTGAAACGCAAGGTATGGCACACTGAGTCTCGTAGTGCCATGCATGCCTCTGCTTGAATCTACAAAACGTAACTACGCGCGTGAGTGCGTAAAAAACCCTCACGATGATGCAGATCTGCACTTCCGCAAGTTCACGCGTAGGTGCGTGGTCACGCAACGTGCAGCGTGATGCATGGCATTGTGATAATCGTCTATCGGTACTTGTTTGGTACTCAGAATCTGCTACCAGCATCGCCGATTATTCGTGCAGGTTGGTTCCGATAAGCATTATTAGATCGGCGCAGGTTACCTGCTCTTTTTCCTGTACACTGCCATAACTTTTAGCTCAAACATGATTGATATGTTTGCTCTAGGAGGGCAGATACGCCCATGCCATCTACTCCAAATTGGGCGGCTGGCCACCTGAACTTGAGAAGATCTTAACAGAAAACAGTAGAAAGGAAGGCTACCCGTATCCAAGGCTGCCTCCTTTCACTCCGGAAGAAATAGAATATGTCAAAGGTAAGAATTTATTTGGATATATTAATCGGGTAATAGTAGTTAAAGACTTGAAAAACGAAATAAGAAACGTAGATTTACGAAAGAGGAAGGCAGGAAAGGAAAGTAACTAGTCCAAACAAGGAAGGTTTCAATTTTTACTGTTTCTGCACTTTCTATAATCCAGTAGCACACAATGAATACTTTGGGTCTATTTGTAGTACAGCACGAATCTTAGATAACCGTAGAGGCCCAACCAGCAGGGCAGCGAAGCTTACTGGATCCAACAGAAGTGGGCTTTAGTCAGTGAGATTCTGGTCCCTCTCTGAACCCTCCTTCTCCGCACAAGAACGGGGGAAGTCATTAGATGATTTCCTACCTAAGAAAGAAAAGCACAAAACTTAGATTAAGCTCAGCGTTAATTTACCGGAGATTCGAAGAAAGAAAGGCTGTGTTGGTTAATACCAAGACCTTGGTCACCCATCAACTTGTTAAAGATAATTGCTTGATATTTACAGGAACCTATGACTTCTACGCTTTAAACCACTACACGACCAGACTAGTGCGGAAGGTGGATCCTGAAAAAGCTGGGACCTGGCCTTATTACGGGTCCAAGGAGATCGGAGTCTCCATGGTCAACCATCCTGAATGGAAGACGGCAGTCGCTGATTGGTTTGCGGCAAGATTTTTTTAAAACATTATTTAACACCCTGGTAAAACAGCAGGCTGCTATCAAAACGGTGAAAGAAAACATCGTGAGGAAACCGGCATGTCCTAGAACCAAAAATTCGAAGACATGTGAGATCCACCAACCCGCACTGGGCCTGCGTGGTGGCTTACAGCGTCCGCAGACCGATCGCGGCTCACCATGGATTGATTGATTATACATGTAGCTATTATTTTTTCACGAGCCCACTACAATTTCACTTGACTACCAATCTTCATAAAATATTTGGGACCCTTCCAGATATACCCAGAAGGCCTTTACAAGCAGCTGCATTGGATCAAAAACACTTACGGAGTGAACAACATACTGATCACCGAGAATGGACTGCCGTCCGACAGCCCGGACCTGTACGACTTGAAGCGGCTTCATTACATGAGGGATAACTTAGAACAGGTAATATGGAGTCTGTGTTTCCTGATAACTACAAGCAAGGGGTCTTTAAAGATAAGAGGTGAATAGGTTACAGAAGTAACCTATTCACCTCTTAATTCATTACTGTGTGTGTGCTACAGAACATGGAGCACGCTTACATTTCCTAGGCAAGCGTGCTCCATCATCAGCCACATTATCGCTTATCATGAGGTGTGATAGTGTTCAAACGCGAGCCTATCTTAATTAAAGAAATATATATGTACTAGCTTTTACCCGCGGCTTTGCCCGTGTACATAAAAGACCTTCTCTCTTTCTCCCCCTTTTCTCACTTTTTTATAAAAAAAATAGCCAATGTTCGTCTCCTGGGTCCCAACTATCTCTGTACCAAAATTCATCAAAATCGGTTTTGCCATTTAGGCGTGAAGACGTAACAAACAAATAAATAAACACACTTTCACTTTTATAATATTAGTAAGGATGTTAATTTAAATCAAGAAAGACTAAGATAGTCTCTATAATAATATAAATATGAAAAGCCATGTTCTTTACAATGACTTTAGAGGTAAAAGAAATCTACTTGTATACCAAGTTCTCTTGCAGTTTCTAAAAACTTAAGAAAATTTGAATTTCGAGGTACTGAATATCATTGTGCATGACAGGATCTAAGACTATTTGAGGAAGTTTTCATAGACATGCAACATCGTAAGTGTCTAGATCAAAAAGATTTTCAGTTATGGGGCACGCGAGCGGTGTCAAGGCATTCGCCCTCTGACTGCGGTGGCTAGCCGTGGTCCGTAATATCGGACCTGTCATTTGGTTGTCACTTGTTGGCATGGCATGCTGGGCGCTTGTTGCACCCATATAATAATAATAATATTCCACAACTATCACACAACGCCGTCTAGTCTCAAGCTAAGCAGAGCTTGTGTGTGTGAGTACTAGACAACTGATAAACATACTTATATATTTCTAAATACATACATACTATAGATAAATTACACCCAGACAGAACAAATGATCATGCTCATCACACAAAGATTTGTCCTGGGTGGGAATCGAACCCACGACTTCCGGCATAGCAGTCAGGGTCACTAACCACTAGACCAACAGGCCTGTATGTCTATATGTTCACTGTATGTGTGTACTGTAGATACGTCAAGGCGCTGCTTTTAATAACACCTATTCTTCATTATACCTTGGTGAGACCACCAGTTGCCTGGGAGAATCTTAGGTGACGGCCAGCAACGAGTGTGCTAACATTTGTCGTTTTCGGCTTGGGTCCCACCTCATCAGTAATCATCAATATTACACAATTGTATCATAATCTTCTTTAAATCGAGAGTGAATAGGTTTCTTCTAGATAAGCGCGTTCCATCGTCGACCGCATTGTCGCTTTCCGTCAGGTGAGATAGCGGTCAAGCGCGAACCTATCAACAAAAAAAAAGTTCAATTATTTAATACGCGCAGTCGACATGATCAAAATAGACTACGTGTTGTGAAATGCAATACAGCACTGATGCGTAAAAGTATATTTTGCATGGCACCAATTATATACAACCATTTACCGAGGTATATGAAGGAATTAAACATTAATAAATTTAAAATACAGCTGAAAACTTTTTTAGTAGAAATATTATAATACTAGCTGCTGCCCGCGACATCGTCTGCGTGAAGGCTCTACAGCACCAAAAATACCTAAGATGCCAGTGTCGCTATAGTATAATAAGTTAAAAACTTTTAAAATATAAGTTTTTTTGCAAACGAAGCAAGTGAAGAGAGTTATATGGGAATCCTGCTGAGTTCAGTCATAAGATGAGACTGAAGGAAATAGAGAAAGAATTCAGGAATACATTCCAGCACACAAAAGAGTAAAAATACGTACAAAAGTATCATACCTTACAACACTTCCCTATAAACTACGTTAGTAGTTATACTGCCTGGAGCCAAAATGTAAAAAGAGTCAGTATTGGTGACGCGGGAGCAAGCGACGTACAGTTGCCCGTGTGAAAAGCAACTCGTCCTAAGGTCGACACCCGCTGCCCTCAGTGTCTGCCCCTGTGACTTATTGATGGTCATCGCGAAGCAAACAGTCACGGGGAACTGTACGCGCTTGAACTGGAACGGGAAGTTGTGAGGTATGAGGAGAATGCGTGGTATAAATACTGCCTCGCCGACGCCACAACCCGTAAGAATTTCCGCCTCAATGATGTGTCTGTGGAGCGAGATGATTTTAAGGCGGGTCCCGTTACACAACTTCGGAGAAGATAGGTTCCGAAGAAGCATAATCGGGACACCGACCTTCAGCTTGATGGTATGCGCTGGAAGTCCACTTGCTGACAGGGAGTACAGAAATTCCACGGGATAATGTGTGGCGTCATCTTGCTCGACAACAGTGTTTATCGAGGTGTAGACCACTTTATTCCCCTCAATTTCCGAGAGAATGCATTCGTTATTTGCTGCAACGTGATCATTTTTGGGCGTCGGCGTTATCGTTCACACACCCAAGAAGCTGGTGCAGTATACGACTGATGTCCCCGTTCACACAGCTAATGAGTTCTTCTAAGCTGGATACCACTCTACCGAGAGACTCTGGAAGCACCACCTGTCAGAGTGCTTTCGCCAAGACTTAGAAGGACATCAGAGAATTCTTGCAATGCACGTGCATTGCCGTCGAGCCGAGTTCTCATATTAATGGTCAAGCGCAGCGTACGAACTCGTGACCACAACCAAGATCGTTTCAATGAAGCATTCACCTCGTCAGCCCTCGATCCCCGCGTCGCTACGGGAAGTGTTTGCTGGAAATCGCTACTGAACAGAACTGTGACACCACCCAACAAATGTTCGTTCCTGTGGATGTCCTGCAGGGTTCTGTCCACGGTCTCAACTGCCTGCCTATTTGCCATCGTACACTCATCCCATACGATCAGAGAGCAATCCTTGAGCACGTGTCGCTTATCGCTGTTACGTGACATACCACAAACAGGCGTTTCGGCGCTCTCTAAATCGATGGGAATTTTAAACATGGCATGTGCTGTCTTGCCACCCGGAAGCAGTATGGCAGCGATTCCGACGGCGCTACAGCAATAGCAATTTTGCCTTGCCTCCTGACCTCTGCAAGCATGCCAGTTGATAACAAATGTTTTTCCTGTTCTACCAGGAGCATCCATGAAAAACATTTTACCCTGGTTTTGCCCAACGCTTTCAAGGACGGTGTCATTTGTTTTTGCTCTGAAGAGAACACGGTGACATGGTCATTTCGTATGGTGGTCATTTCGCCCAGCTCGTAATTTGTCTTAGCGTTATACTCCCGATTTCCACGGCTTTGATGGGGTGATGATTGGGGAGCTGGTAACCTATATTCGATCAGCGGATTGCCGCCCATAGAAATGACCACATCTTGAAGTGAACTGAGACAGGTGTTTAGCACGCGTTCATCAGTTACTTCGACTTCGTCTCCAGAAGCACACCTCAAAGCTTGTAGAAATTCTTCAGACAGATGATGGCGATACTTCTCCCACAAAGCTACCGGGTTCGCGACTCCACAAAACACCAAGATGATGCATGCGGCTGGGACTGTCACTGACGCTCGCCTCCGCGAGGTTTCCAATTTTGGTCACCGTCGAGAAGGTGGCGTGCTACGCAGGCTGCGTGGTAAGTGGGATACTCCACGCCATCAAATGTCCTCAGAAAGGCGAAAGTCGTTGGGCCTCGGACAGTGTGAAGTAACAACCGTAGAAAATAGCATTTGCCATTATTCGGATGCACGGTGTAAACCCTACCCAATGCGGCGTCCTTGAAAATTCCCGGAAAACCTTCCACAGCACCTCCTCGTCGATGTCAGTTAAATACACCCCTTTGCTGGTCGTACGTACAATATGAAGGCACCTCATCATACGTAAGGAATCTCGCAAACTGGTCGACTTCACAGAGCTGGAGAAATGCCACCTCTCACACCACAAATGTAATACTTAACACCTCATTTTTTTTTTAATTGTCTTCCTCAACTCCACTCAAGTTTTTCAGGGTTTTGTTGGAACTTGAATTTGTCAAATCGAACTATATGATACAACTTTTATGAAGAAAATGCACATCACATCACATAACCATCTATGAATTTTAAGAATAACTAACTACATGATCAAATTTAAATTATTAATTTCCAAAAAGTGTTAACATGTAACTTGATTTGATTTTTATGGAATCTCATAGATGGCGCTGCTTTAAAATTGTCTCTATACTACTAACATTCATTAAACTATGTTTCTCTGCCCAAGTTACTTAAATGGCGTAGTTTTTATGGTGCAAAGCTAGATAACAGCATGGCTTACTCAAAAACAACATTTAAATATGCATCGTAAGATTACACGCTGTCACAGAATGCTTAAGAAAAATAAAGATTCACAGCTCCTCCCCCGTAGGTGATAGCGTGATAATATGTAGCCTATATGTTGACCCGACCTCTTAGTAATATTCATGGAAAATTTGAAGTAAATCCATGCAGTACTTTTTGAGTTTATCCCGGACATACATACAGACAAACAGACAAACAGACAAACAGACAAACAGACAAAAATTCTAAAAACCATATTTTTGACTTCGGTACCGATTGTAGATCACGCCCCAAGTATTCTTTTAAAAAAATATTCAATGTACAGTTTTGACTTTCCTACGATTTTATTATATGTATAGATTTCTGAATATTTGACTGAGAAGATAACATGAATATTTTTCTACTTGATTTTAACATTTTTTGATCTATTTTAATTTAACTGACATTTTAATTATATAATTTTTTACCATTTGACATCTTTAGTTGTAAATTCTTGACATTTTTAACTGTATAACTTCTATCTTGACATTAGGACATTTTAATCATTACATTTTTTTTTACCAGTTGACATTTTTAATGGTATTGTGGCTATCTTGACATTTTAATCAGTACATTTTTTACTAGGTGACATATTTAATTGTATAGTGACTAACTTGACATTTTTAACGGTATAGTTTTTAACTTGATATTTGTATAGCATCTGTGTTGACATCATTTGTTAAATTGGAAATTGTTATAATATAATTTATTGCGTTTGCGCATTGATATACAAAAAACCGGGTTTAGGGTTTTTATAATTCAATGCGTTTGCGTCTTAAAATTATGTGACATCATTATGTGCATAACACCTGATAATGGTTGAATATGATGGACAATGTTTGTAACTACCAGCTAATTTATTTATACTCATATTCTAGCAAAATAAATGATTATTATTATTAACAATTATTGTTTGCTGTGTTATACGGTTTACAACAGCGTACAAAAAACCAAGATTAAACGTTAAACGCTTAAACATTACTGATGAGATGTGTGTAAGTAGGGTAGGCATACGTTCCTACATTGTCGTGACGACGGAAAATGGTGTGGTTTTAAGTTTGGATTGGATCAATGATATCTGAATAAATAAAAAAAAATATTATTATTAAGTGTCATGGCGTGGCTTATTTACTTAAATGGAGGTGTTAATATGTAGCACGACACAATTAACTGTCGTCAACGACTTTTTTGCGGAGACTACAGTTTGTCATGATAGTGAAAATCGCTAGCACGACTGTCGTAAAACGTGATCATAAATTCATGTGTCGTTGTTCCGACTATCTGTTGTGGCCACGACAAAAAGTTACGCTATAATGAGAACAGCTAAAGACGATATTCGTCCGACGATAAATTATTAACCGTTGCGGCTGAGCGATGCAGTGGCCGAGTGGTAACGGCAAAGACTTAGTTGTAGGTCGCGAGTTCAAACCCAGCCAGGCGCATCACTTTGTGTAATTTATTTCATCACCACTGCTCTCAAAACGGTGAAGGAAAACATAGTGACGAAACCGGCATGTCCTAGAACCAAAAATTCTAAGACATGTCACATTCACTAACCTGCACTGGGCCTGCGTGGTGGATTACGGCCCATTTCTTTTGCTAGAGAGGAGTCCTGATTACCAACAGTGAGAACATTAAAAGGTTGATTATGCTACGGCATAGTGGGAACTCTTCAGAAAATACAGTACAATATAATATAATATTTCACAACTATCACACAGCGCCGTCTAGTCCCAAGCTAAGCAGAGCTTGTGTTATGAATACTAGACCACTGATCAACATACTTATATATTTCAAAATACATACATATTATAAATAAATTACACCCAGACACAGAACAAATGATCTTGCTCATCACACTAACATTTGTCCTGGGTGGGAATCGAACCCACGACCTCCGGCATAGCAGTCAGGGTCACTAACCACTAGACCAACAGGCCTGTCCGTCAGTGACATAACACTGTATTTTCTATTTTCTGTGCTTTCAGGTACACCATGCCATGAACGACGGTGTCAACGTGATCGGATATACGGCGTGGTCTATGATGGACAACTTCGAGTGGGTCACTGGATACATGTATGTATTCATCCTTTCTTTATAAAACGCAGATTGTTTATTGTGGAACAGTACAGCAGTGTATGCCTAATGAGTTGTGTGACAAAATGGTAGATTATGTGACTAGGGGACACGGAGTAAGTTCAAAGAGGGGATAAAGCAGTGTCATTAAGTACCGGGCGGCATGTTGAATTCCAAACGGAACGAAGGTTGCTAAGTTATATAATTAACAGAGTTAATACAGAAACCTGAGTGAAGTGAGGAATTCAAGCCGCCCAAGACAAAGACGGCTTTATCCCCGTGTTGGATACTCTACTTTTTACACCATCTGTGAGATAATTAAAAAGCAATTTGGTCGACCAAATCATATATTAGAAAAATATAAATATTATATTTACAAGTTCATCAAACAAACAAAATTCACTACTCTAAGATTCTATAGTTTCAATTTTCTATAACGCTCCCGTTAGTAAGCACGTTTTATTCTATTTTCTTTTTTTGTTAGTTGCCAGTTTGAATTTCGAGATTCACATTGTTGACGATTTTTGTTGTTCCAAATTCAAATCTCATTATTCCCTAGGGATCGGCCATACTGCATTATCTCCCTAGGGATAGAATGACATGCTTTAAGAGAGGTTTGTATGACGTATAAAACGACATTATCGAGAAGGTGGTGTAAAAAAAATGGTTCATGGACCTTGGACTAAAAGAACTGGAAGTCGTGGTCTTTAAGCATGGACCAGATGATTGCTAACTAGCATTTCAACTAAGGTCACCTTAGTTTATGTAATTTGGCCAACACGTTCGGTGGTTGGGAAAACGCGCCTCAAACGTGGGACACTGGTTTGCGACCGTCTGGTCCAAGCTTAAAGGGATGACCAGACGGTTGCAATCCAACGTCTCAACAAAAGTGACCTTGCTAGTTAGACAGCAGTTGTAATCCATGACCTTCAGCGACTTGGAGGCGCGTTTTCCCAACCACAGTGACTGATTTGCGAACGTGTTGGTGCGAACACAAACCAAACACACAAACCAAGGTGACCTTGGTTTGAACGCTAGATTGCAACCGTCTGGTTCACCTCAAACCCAGCTGAAGCAGAATCATGCTAGCTAATAAGGTAGATCAGTAAATTCACTTTTAACATAATATTTTCAGTCCAAAATACGGTCTGTATGCCGTCAATTTCACCGATGTCAGCCGAACACGCTCGGCTCGCGAGTCAGCGCGGTTCTACGCGGGCGTCACCAGAACGCGGACGATTCATCGCCACGAGATAAATGATTTTGAATAAGATAATATATTATTTTATATTATATATATTAGTAATAAATTAAATGTTTGGGTTAGTGTGTTTTATTTGAAAATATTCGTAAAGAGCTCTTGTGACCAAGCTAATTATCGCTATGTTGTTTTTTTTAAAATGACAATTTCAATGACTAGCCTGTTGGTCTGGTGGTCAGTGGCACTGACTGCTATATCGAAAGTCGTGGGTTCGATTCCCACCCAGGACAAATGTTTGTGTGGTCAGCATGATCATTTGTTCGGTGTCTGTGTGTAATTTATCTATAACTAGCTGCTGCCCGCGACGTCGTCTGCGTGAAGCCTCTATAGCACTAAAAATACCTAAGGTGCCAGTGTCGCTATAGCATTATAAATAAACAACTTTTAAAATAGCATTATAATATAAGTTTTTCTCGCAAACGAAGCTAGTGAAAAGAGTTATATGGGAATCCTGCTGAGTTCAGTCATAAGATGTGACTGAAGGAAATAGAGGAAATAATGCAGGAATACATTCCAGGACACAAAAGAGTAAAAATACGTATAAAGGTATCATACCTTACAAGACTTCCCTATAAACTACATTGGTACGGATACTGCCAGAAGCCAAAATGTAAAGAGAGTCAGGTCTGGTGGAGCGGGAGCAAGTGACGTACAGTTGCCCGTGTGAGAAGCAACTCGTCCTGAGGTTGGCACCCGCTGCCCACAGTGTCTGCCCCTGCGACTTATTGATGGTCATCGCGAAGCAAACACACACGGGGAACTGTACGCGCTTGAACTGGAACGGGAAGTTATGGGGTATGAGGGGAATGCGTGGTATAAATACTGCCTCGCTGACGCCACAACCCGTAAGAATTTCCGCCTCAATGGTGTGTCTGTGTGGAGCGAGATGACTTTGAGGCGGGTCCCGTCACAACTTCGAAGCATAATCGGGACACTGACCTTCAGCTTGATGGTATGCGCCGGAAGTCCTCTTGCTGACAGGGAGTTCAGAAATTCCACGGAATAACGTGTGGCATCATCTTGCTCGATAACAGTGTTTATCGAGGTGTAGACCACTTCATTCTTCTCAATTTCCGAGTTCCACCAGGAGCATCCAAGAAAAACATTTTACCCTGGTTTTGCCCAACGCTTTCAAGGACGGTGTCATAAATTTGTTTTTGCTCTCAAGAGAACAAAGCGACATGGTAATTTCGTATGGTGCTTATTTCGCCCGGATCGTAATTTGTTTCAGCGTTATACTCCCGATTTCCACGGTCTTGATGTGGTGATGATTGGAGAGCTGGTAACCCATATTCGATCAGTGGATTGCCTCCGATAGTAATGACATCACATCTTGAAGTGAACTGAGACAGGTGTTCAGCACGCGATGAACGCGTGCTGAACACTGTTACTTCGTCTCTAGTAGCACGCCTCAAAGCTCGTAGAAAATCTTCAGACAGAAGAAACCGTTACTTCTCTCACAAAGCTACCGGGTTCCACGAGGGTGTCATCCCAATTAGGCAAAAGGCTGCGCGGTAAGTGGGATACTCCACGCTATCAAATGTCCTCAGAAAAGCGGAAGACGTTGAGCCTGGGACAGTGTGATGTAACAACCGCAGGAAATAGCATTCGCCACTATTCGAGTGCACGGTATAAACCCTACCCAATGCGGTGTCCTTGAAAATTCCCGGAAAACCTTCCACAGCACCTCCTCGTCGATGTTGGTTGAATAGACCCCTTTGCTTGTCGTACGTGTAATATGAAGGCACCTCGTCATACGTAAGGGATTTCGCAAACTGGTCGACTTCACAGAGTCTGAGAAATGCCACCATGTAATACCTAACACCGCATTTTTTTTAAATTGTCTTCCTCAACTCTGCTCAAGATTTTGAGGGTTTTGTTGGAACTTGAATTTGTCAAAACGAACTATAATATGAAGAAAATGCACATTACCATCTATGAATTTTAAGAATAACTAACTACTAACCTCGCCAACATGATCAAATTTAAATGATTAATTTCCAAAAACTGTTAACTTATACTTGATTTGATTTTGATGAAATCTCATAGATGGCGCTGCTTTAAAATTGTGTTTATACTACTAACATTCATTAAACTATGTTTCTCTGCCCAAGTTACTTTAATGGCGTAGTTTTTATAGTGTAAAGCTAGATAATAGCATGACTTACTCAAAAACAACATTTATATATGCGTCGTTAGATTACACGCAGTCACAGAATGCGTGAGAAAAATAAAGATTCACAGCTCCTCCCCCGTAGGTGATAGCGTGATAATATGTAGCCTATGTGTTGACCCGACCTCTTAGTAATATTCATGCAAAATTTGAAGTAAATCCATGCAGTACTAATTTATGAGTTTATCCCGGACATACATACAGACAAACAGACAAACAGACAAAAATTCTAAAAACTATATTTTTGGCTTCGGTATCGATTGTAGATCACGCCCCAAGTATTCTTTTTAAAAAATATTCAATGTACAGTTTTGACTTTCCTACGATTTTATTATATGTATAGATATGTCTGTATTTAGAAATACATGTATGTTTATTAGTTGTCTAGTACTTATCGAACAAGCTCTACTTAGTTTAGGATAAGATGGCATTGTGTGAAAGTTGTTGACTATTATAATTATAAATAGGTAACAAGTAGCGTCTTTAGTTGGTGGTTAAATATTCTTCAAAGTGAACCTAGCATATGTAAATCAATCAACATTTCGCAAAGAAAATGGATTTAAAGGTCAACCGCGCACTCTCCGGGCACAGCTAGCCATAAATTAAATACACAGATACGCATACTGCCGCCTAGACGGGTACGAGAGTTGTGTCCATTTAATTTCGGCCAGGTGGTTCAAGGGATTATAAGCCTTATGGTAAAACCCACCCCCAAAATAATGTAATTAGGCATGTATAATTTTATATTAAACAAAAACAAATATTTTTACATTGAGTTCTTCAACTTACCATTACTTTTTAAATTCATTATGAATGCATATTTTAACATTTGTAAGGAAATCGAAATCTACAGCGTAACTATTTCCCATTGACCTAGAATCCTGTTGTCAAGAAGTAAGGTCTAAGAGCATAGTTTATTTTTTTCTTAAAACTTCAAAGTTTGGAGACTCCTGATCTAGATTCCATGGTCGCCAGCCCAGTCAGCGATGCCCTTCAGCCAAACCATTCAAATATTAAACTTTCATAGAATTATAATATCTCTGAGTGATTTTCAAGTATTCCTTCAAGTTGGAGTGGACGGTCTTCAATGTTAATTTAATTTTAAACCGGAATATTAAATTACAAGCGAAGTGTGCCGGAACAGGGAACATGGACTAACGCTATTTGTGAACTCCTTAAGTTTTTTTAAAGAAAGAAATAGGGTAGGGTTTCGCAGCAAACTCTTGGTGGTTTATAAAAAGATGTCTTCTTCTCTTCTTCTTTGTCCTAGCCATTTCCTATTATTTGGGGTCGGCTGTCCTCGTTCTGCGGCGCCAGGGTTGTATGTCCTGGGTTGTCGAAATATTTGTAAAAAGATGTAATTTTTCATATATTTATAAATAGATGGACGGCCTCCAACAAGGTGGACCGATGACCTGGTCAGGGTCGCGGGAATCTGATGGATGTGTGATGCACAGGACCGGTTGTTGTGGCGACGCTTGGGAGAGGTCTATGTCCAACAGTGGACGTCTTTCGGCTGATATGATGATGATGATGAAGATGAAAAAGATGTAATTTTTTTAAAAGAATTAATTGGTTTTTTGGTTTTCGTACCTTTTCGGAATCCTTGTAGGACCACTTTGTTATCCGTCTATCTGTATGTTTGTCAAGACCCTTTATCTCGCGAACGCGTGGAGGTCCCCCTCCTCCTTGCGTCGCAGTCCTCAACGTTGATATTACTCCATCTGTTGATTATTCTGTCTGTGTGAAGGGCATTGTATATCGTAGAGTGAAGAGTGGTGTGGATTTGGTTGGAGCAACGTATAACGTACGCGTGGTGGTATCTAGTTGAAATTAAAACCACATTCTCAGGTCGGCGGTCCCTTGAAGCTGTGAAATATAAAACTTAACTTAAAGTTAAGGAAAAAAAGATTCGGTTCGAAGGGAACTTAAATTCATTGGGTACTGCTCTGTTAGTCGAAAATCCTGAAATTTGGCATAAAGCAAGGTCTAAAACAGAAATAAATTTGAAAACAGTTTCGTTGTTACGTCACAAAAATACCTTTTTTGTGATTCGGAAAAATCTCCTTCTGCGAAGCAGTAATGCTAACAAAGGAGGCAGACCGCATGAGGCAAAAGCGCTCACGCCCCAGCCACCAATTCCAATCTCGATTTCCGGCCATCGCAGGCGTGGGCTTGCGGACTGCGAACAATGGGTGGCTCGTCGTCAACGGCGCGCACTGTTCCCGCGTGCCTCAAGGAGTTGTCAGCAACAGCAAGGGCCCAGATGGGTCGAAACCTATGTTGGATGGATATCGCCCTGTCACTCCTAACGCCCGGGGCTTTTAGTTATCAGAAAGCACATAAGTACTCCGCTAGGGGATTCTTCTCCGTAAGAGACACATTTAAGCACAAAATAGATAGATACAGAAGACAATCTCATGTATGTACTTCACTTTTTATACCTACGCTCGGTGGACTCACACTAATGAGCGTTTGAGCCCGAACTGTTCGACGAGTGGTCCGAGACGCGACCGATATATCGCGTTCGTGTGCGGTGTCTATGTGTGCGTTGCTCGAGCGCGCTTTGTATGTAGATTGACTTCTGTATCTATCTATTTTGTGATCAAAGTGCCTATGTGTATAGACTCATAGTAAAGTTTTGATACACATGAGTAAGCTCTCGTGTTTTGTTCTGTATTATAAACAGTAAGATTTGTTTGATACAGAGAACTAGCGCTACTTCGCACCTTTGATAAATAATTCTCAAAGGCTTTTGTTCCTTGTTTACCAAACAGTTATACCTGTTGGGATCGTCACCGGGAATCGAGAAAGGAAAAGTGGAAAAAATGCTTGTTCAAAAGTTGGTATCTGTAACATTTTGAATAGGCATTTTATCCGCTTATAAAATATTTTTATTTTAGTCTAAGTTCTTTTTTACCTCGCATTATATACTTCAGTTCAAGGTGTATTCCATGAGCGGCGAAAGTCATAGCATAGGATAGTTGGCCTTATAATGTTCCCACTGCTGGGACTTAGACCTTCTCTTTAAGAGAGGGAATGGACCGTAATCCGCCACGCAGGCCCGGTGTGGGTTGGTGGATATCACATGTCTTCGAATTTTCCTCACGATGTTTTCCTTTACCGTTTTGTGAGCAGTGGTAATGAAATAAATTACATAAAGCAATGCGCCTGGCTGAGTTTGAACCCGCGACCTACAATTCGTTAGTCGGGGCCGTTAACACTGCTCAAGCGAAAGTCATACTTACTCGTAACTCACCAGCGTCATACACATTTTTTATGGCAATCCAGCCGGTTGCAACTTTTCTGCCAGTATCACGTTGGCATAATATGTACGTCGGCGTATGATCACCATCGGTGTCGACGTCACACAAAATACACAGTCACAGTAATACACGAAAATGTTGTAGGTAGAATAAAGAAATACCTTACTTCAGTTCAAGGTGTTTAATTGTTTTAATTCCATGCGCGACGAAAAAGTGCCCTTCATAGCACATTACATCGGTTTTTATACACAGATAGTGACAAGCATAAAATTAGCAAAATAAGGTAGAAAATATTTGAAATTAATAAATGGAACGCAAGATGTCATAGTAAATTATTTTATTTAAATATGACCGGATGCTATGGTATTTTAAAGAAATAAAAAAGACGTGTGGCACTCGGGGACTGCCGCGGTAAAGCTATTGCGTAGCATTTTTATGAACTTGTGCAATTATAATTATTTATTTATTTTATTTATGCAGTATTTTTTTTCCTTTGTTTTTTTTTTCTTTGATATTAATTGAAGTTACACTTTCACACATTGAATTGAATTTTGATTGATTGTTCACTCATTTGTTAGGGTTCCGTAGCCAAATGGCAAAAAACGGAACCCTTATAGATTCGTCATGTCTGTCTGTCTGTCTGTCTGTCTGTCTGTCTGTCTGTCTGTCTGTCCGTCCGTATGTCACAGCCACTTTTTTCCGAAACTATAAGAGCTATAATGTTGAAACTTTGTAAGTAGATGTATTCTGTGAACCGCATTAAGATTTTCACACAAAAATAGAAAAAAAGCAATAAATTTTGGGGGTCCCCATACATAGAACTGAAACTCAAAAATTTTTTTTTCATCAAACCCATACGTGTGGGGTATCTATGGATAGGTCTTCAAAAATGATACTGAGGTTTCTAATATCATTTTTTTCTAAACTGAATAGTTTGCGCGAGAGACACTTCCAAAGTGGTAAAATGTGTGTCCCCCCCCCTCTAACTTCTAAGATAAGAGCATGATAAAACTAAAAAAAATATATGATATACATTACTATAAAAACTACCAACGAAAATTGGTTTGAACGAAATCCAGTAAGTAGTTTTTTTAATGCGTCATAAACCGAAAAAAATACACTATTATTAAAACATCGATCAAAGTTACAACACTTAACAAGAACTTTTATATTATGTTACTTGCTGCTACGGAACCCTTCATGGGCGAGTCCGACTCGCACTTGGCCGGTTTTTTTCTTATCGGTCACCACGCTCAAAAAACAAATGAGTGGGGGGTGTTAGGTTATTTTCGTTACGGAATTTCTGGATTCGGTCTCCACGCTCAAGGCCCGCGATAGAAGCTATGCAATAGCTTAAAATGAAGTGGCCAGGTTAAATCTTCACAAGTTCAACCGGATGCTATAATATTTTTAAGAATTAGAAAGAAAGACGTCATTTAATCCTAACTTAATATTATAAATGTGAAAGTGTGGATGTTTGGATGTTTGTTACTTAATCACGCAAAAACGGCTGAACGGATTTGGATGAAATTTGGCATGCATATAGCTTTTGACATGAAAAGAACATAGGCTCCTTTTTATCCCGGAAAAACATCTTATTCCTACGGGAAAACACGTTTAGAGTGCGATAACCGAAGTACACGCGGATGAAGTCGCGGGCGGACAGCTAGTACGTTATTAATTGAACAGGATGTTGCAACATTTAAAATAATTCGAAAGGAAGTTGTCAAATGAAATCCTTAGATGGTTTTGCGCCCATGTACTTAGTTACTTGCTTTACTTGGACTTTTTTTTGGTTTATCCTGTTTGAATTTCAACAGAATGTCGTAATATTTTAATAGTCGAAAGGGAAGTTATCAAATGAAGGTTTTGCGGCCATATGTACCTACATAGTCATGCATACAGAAGTGGCAAGAGACAAAAATATATAGGTACAGAAGTCAATCTACATACAAAGCGCGCTCGAGCAACGCACACAAAGACACGATGTCTCGTTCGCGTCTCGGATCACCCGTCGAACAATTCCGGCTCAAACGCTCATTAGTGTGCGTCCACCGAGCTTCTTCTTCCTGCCCTTATCCCATATTACTTGGGGTCGGCGCAACACGTTTTCTTCTTCCATTCTGTCCTGTCACCCGTCAAACTATCACTAACTCCCTTTTCTTTCATATCACTTCTCACACAACCCATCCATCTTTTTTTCGGCCTTCCTCTCCCTCTCCATCCATCTACATGTATACTCAGAACTCTTTTAGTAATATGCGCTTCATCCCTCCTCTTCACATGACCATACCAAGACAACCGATTACTTTTCAACTTTTCAGTCACTGGCGCCACTTTCAAACTTCCTCTAATATACTCATTTCTCACTTTATCCATTCTCATCACACCACACATCCATCTCAACATTCTCATCTCCGCTACATGCAATCTTTTTTCATCCTTCTTTTTCACAGCCCAACATTCTGATCCATACAGTATGACAGGTCTTATGACGGACTTGCAAATTTTACCCTTCAACTTGAGGGGCATGCGTGGGTCACAAGTTGTACCCGTGACCTGTTGCCATTTCATCCATCTTGCGTTGATCCGACGTGTTACGTCTCGGTCTACCTCACCATCCCCTTGGACGAGTGACTCGAGGTACCGAAAGTCGGAACAGATTGGTATGGGCGTTCCGGCGAGAGCTAAAAGCATTGGGTTGGAGAGACCGCCGAAATCGCAGAACAAGTACTCCGTTTTGGTTCTACTTAATTTCAGGCCAACACTTTCCAGTCTGTGCCACCACACCTCCAGTCTGTTTTGGACCTCTAGGCCACTCTCGGCAACCAGCACAATGTCGTCAGCAAACAGCATACACCAGGGAGCCTCCTCCTGAATGTCTGACGTCAGAGCGTCCATTATCATCAGGAAGAGGTAAGGGGTGAGAGCCGATCCCTGATGTAAGCCAACAGCCACATTGAAATTTGCAGTGGTGCCCACTGTGGACCGGACTTGCGTGCTACATCGACTGTACATCGCTCGGATCAACTGCACATACTTCCCAGGCACACCTTTTTCCTTAAGGGCCCACCACAGAACCTCTCGAGGTACCCGGTCGTATGTCTTTTCGAGGTCAACGAATACCATGTGCAAGTTTTTATGCGCACCTCTGTATTTCTCGCACAGCTGGCGTATAGCAAAAATGGCATCCGTCGTACCTCGACCAGGCTTAAAACCGAATTGGTTCTGTGAAATTTCACTCTCTTCTCTCAGTGGCCTTTCAATAGCTTTCTCCCAAGCTTTCATAGTATGTGACATTAGCTTTATTCCTCTATAATTGTTGCACTCAAGCACATCACCTTTGTTTTTAAAAATGGGCACCAAAGAACTGCTGCACCACTCACCAGGTATGGCTTCTTCCCGCAACAACTAACAACCACAACAACTCGCAATAACTTCCACACTTCAACGGGTATTCCATCTGGACCAATGGCTTTACCATTTTTCATTCCATTTACTGCTATTCTGACTTCATCCATATTAGTCATTCTCATTAACCCTACATTCACTGGTTTACTCTCTAAAATTCCACTCCAATTATTTTCCTCATTCATCAGTCTTTCAAAATAGTCCTTCCACCTCTCTTTGATTTTTTCATCATCCGACAGGACCACTCCAGCTTCATTCCTTACACATCTTACCTGACAAACATCCCTCGTCTTTCTCTCTCTTGTTTTAGCTAGCCGGTACAGCTCTTTTTGGCCTGCAGGACTGTCCAGTGTGTTGCACAGTTTGTCCTGGGCCATTGATTTATCTAATGCCACAGCTTTCTTAGCCTTTTTTCTTCAAAACGTCATACTCCCTCTTTTTTTCCGCTTTCAAACTACCGTTTTCCACTTCTACGTGCTGCCATTCCTTGATTTTTTTTTTCTTTTCTTTCAACACATTCTGAATTTCTATTGTAAATTTTCCTCTCGTCTCTCCCAAAATATCTTTCGCTGCGTGCCTGATACACTCCGCCAACTCATTCCAGCTTTCATTTATACTTCGATCATTCATGTCTCCCATCTCTATCATTTTGGCTACCACTCGCTCTCTGAACTTGTTCGCACAATCATTCTTCTCTAGCATATGCCATTTTATTTTGGGGAGAGGACGCTCTTTGCTTTTGTTGCATTTTATTTTGACAACTAATTCCATTACCAGGAGTCGAGTGTGCGTCCACCGAGCGTAAAAATTAGGTATAAAAAGTGAAGTACTATTTTGTGCAAGAGATATGCGTTATGGGCTTACCACACGCACAAGCTTCACTGCAGTTTTACCTGCGCAGGCTGGTTTGAACACGAAACACTGTGAAACTGTATGAGGTATTATCAACCACACGCACGGTATTCCTTGTATGCAGTTCCGTCTGTGCAGCAACGCGTCCGTGGCCAGAGTGTACTTTATCAATGAGTGTGTAGCCTCCCTTCGTTCCCTTCTTTGTTCCCACCTCTGAGACACTTCTTGCCAATTTCCATTTGGACATTTGTTACTGACATTATTTTTTTACAGTCGTCACATCAAAGATCTACCTTGAAAGATAAATAAAAAGTACGTACGTACATTGTGACGCAGGTGAGTTACGAGTAAGTATGACATTTCACTCGAGGCTAGATTGGAACTTAACGTTTGGGTCTATTTTATTAAGTCAACTAAAACCTAGGTTAAAGAATTTAAAGCCACCTTTTAAACGAAGGTTCCACTATTTCTACCCACAGAACTATCGTCAATAAATGCGTGGTTGTAGGACCAATACAGCTCTAAATATATCTACCATTGACAAGATTTATAAGGATTTCACTAATACACTTAAGGGACTCTAAAAAGTAGGGTTTCGAAATGTACGGCCTAATAAAGAAACATGTAAACATTTAGTGGAAACTAGTGAAAGTTTCAGTGTTGCCAGGGGTGGAATAATTTTTGATGATGGTAGAAAATTGTAGATACATGTTTTTCTCATTAAGGTTAGAAATTAGGCTATATATGGAGATGGACGATAAGTAAGGTTAAAGATGCCAGATTTTATGACGATATCATTGTGTTTGTACTGTTGCAATCTGCCTACACTCAAGATACTAAATCTTGAGTGTAGGCAGATTATATAATTTGGTATAGCTAGGTAATTTCTATAGTATTGTAAAATTCCAGTGTTTAGTCTTGTCCCTTACGTAATTGATGGACCTGCTAAGCCGATGCCTGCTAAGGTTTCAGAATTATTCAAAAGAGAGAGCAGCTTCTGGAAGGCAAAAGGCAAACGTAACAACGCGAAATTTAGTTAGTAAAAATTTGACACTCCAAGGTCCAGTTAAAAAGGCCCTTCAAAAAAACCCAATGATGTGAAAGATTTGGTCTTAACCCTTCGCAACTACTCCGGGTCGAGCCCAAGTCCGGACCGAGCCCAAGTCGTCGACGGCGCGTATTGTTCCCGTGCGCCTCAAAGAGTTGTCAGCAAACGTAGGGGCCCAGCAGAGTCGACCAACTGGGGCCAAGGGTCTGCTTCTGAAAGGAAGGCTCGACCCTGGTATGAAAGGCAACGAAAGAACGGGGTGGGTTTTTAAGTCAGTAAAAGTCTGACCCTATCTTCCGCTCCGCTCAAGGGCGGGTCATGTCATCTGGATGATTTTTATCCATCGAAAAAAATAACCCTTCGCAACTACACATCTTAAGTCGTAATATCTTGTATCTAAGTGTCCCCGCACACAAACCACAAAAAGCTAGAAGCGGCTTTTTGTGTGGCTCAAAAAAAGCCACCTCAAAAAGAAGCTAGGAGCGGCTTTTTGTGTGCCTTAAAAAAAGCCACCATAAAAAGAAGCTAGAAGCGGCTTTTTTGTGTGCCCCAAAAAAAGCCACCACAAAAAATACTAGAAGCGGCTTTTTTGTGGCCCGTGTGCGGGGACACTAACTAAGTATTTGGAAAATTTCAAAAACTGTATTAAGGGAATCTACTTTCTACTATTTCCTTCTTGTAAATTGGCAACACTAAAACTGAGCTCTTGTAACGCGCTCAAGAAACCGGAACACATAAATAAGCTGTTCGGGGCTTATTAGATTTATTTGAACATGGCTGGGAACCGCTGCCTCTGGTAGCAAACACAAATCACGGGGATCGCTATTACTGTTCAATTTAAATTACTTTTTGCTACCTGTCTGCCTTTTCAGTTTCTGTTATTTATTTAAATTAAAAGAAATAAAAAGTTTGGTCGGTTACTATTTATTGCTTCTGCCCACTGTTGTTGTTTTTCTTTTTAAATGATATCGAGACTGGTCATCTCTTAGCTGCCAGTGGCTTAATTCAATTTCAATTTTTTAATTAGTGTTATTATTAATTATTATTACTTATCTTATCTTACCCCTTTCCTACCCACTCTATCCTACTCCACCCTACTCTACCCTACTCTACCCTACTCTACCCTTCTCTACCCTACTCTACCCTACTCTACCCTACTCTACCCTACTCCACCCTACTCCACCCTACTGTACCCTACTCCACCCTACTCTACCCTACACTACCCTAATTTTCTTTTTTTCCATAAGATTTATTTTCTCCTCACAATAACAAACTCAACAAAAAAATAATAAGCGAAATCGGTTCAGCTGTTCTTGAGATTGGCGTTTAGCAACATATTTAGCGATTCATTTTTATATTATAGACACGTTTCAGATTTCTGATGTATTGATGACCATTGCAGTGCTCGACTGCGACTTGTAACTTTATAAAAAGAAGCCTTGTGCTAAATTTCATTTTCCTAGTTACATTATTTTCGGCCTTGCGTTGGGTTGACTTACGTATCAGTGGACTTCTCCTATTATTTAAATAGATATCTGTATTTAAAATAAAAAATAAGGGAGTCAGTGACCATAATTCCAAATTTATCTGGCCCCTACCATAGATGTCAGTATCTCGAAACCCTACCTTCATTTGTAAATAAACGGCGTACCGTATGCACTTACTCAGTACGCCCCACGGCGCGTGCTGAGTGCAACGCAGTCCCGCGATTATCCCGGGATACGTAGGTAGTGTGGTACCCCGGGATGAAACGTACATCTGTATTAGTACCGGGTCAACGATGCCTCTAACTTTCATTCGGTATGGGTAGCAGAAAAATCAGGAAAATATTTTTATTTTCTTTTGTTAACATTTTGAATTTGCTAAACATCTTTGAATAATTTATTGTGTTAAAAAGATAAAGGATGCCTTTTTTTAGGTGGGAAAACTCCAACTCGAACCACTCCTGTTCCTCCTTTGCCATTGTTCCAGGGCCCTGGGGATCTCTTTTGCATCACCCATAGCCCCAATAGGTTTCGACCCTGCTGAGCCTCTAAGGTTGCTGGGCCTTCTTGGTGGGTTACGGCCTATTCTCTCTCCCGGAGAATAGGCCTGAGACCCTGAGGGCCAGGCCACACGGTGCGGTGCGGCTCCGGCGCTCCTCCGCCTGAGCGACGAATCGGCGGGCACACGAGTGGCCACACCGCACCGTGTGGCCTGGCCCTTAGTCTAAGCAGTGGAACATTATAAGAACGATACATTAACCAGACAGCAGTGTCCTAAAGCGAGAACTACACTATAACGATGCAACGTACACGTGGACTTCGTCTGATTTGTACATAGCGGTGCGTTGCGTGGCGTCGCGTGGCGTGGATCTAATGTAGCTCTGCAAGTGCATATAAAATGTATGGAGACCGACGCGCCCATATCGGTGAACGTGGCACACATGTGCGCAGTGTAGTTCTACTTTTAGATGATTATCACGCTGCCATGCATCACGCTGTATGTTGCGTGTCAACGCGTGTACTTGTGGGAGTGCAGATCTGCATCATCGTGCGGGTTTTTCACGCACTCACGCGCGTAGGTGCGTTTTGAAAATTCACGTAGGCTCTGATTCATTTCATACATAAGCACGGTACTACGAGACTCAGTGTGCCATACATCGCGTCCCGCCCCGCACCCACGCGCTTAAGTACATGTTTCTCCGCATGTAGGCGCGTGGCGTGATTTGCATGAATGCGCGTGGATGCATTTTCGGTGTGTTGGACTGTGCGTGTTTTCTATAAAAACGGAGAAACTTACAAGCAACGTTAAAACACGCATTCACGCGCTATGCTGTGTGGTACGTGGCAGTGTGATAATCGCCTGAATGTATTTGCGAACGGTACCTCTCGTCTGTATAAATGGGCGAGCTGCATGCGAGTCTCGTGACGTCACGGACTACATATCAATCATTTGTTAATACTACTCCCAATTTCTCTACCGGAGGAACTGATGGTAGTTCTATCTCAGTCAGTTTTAATGGCACAGTCGCAGAGTGACTGGCTGCAGCACTGGGTGCCGCGGGTTAGATTCCCTAGCGGGGAAAATACTTGATTTTGCCCGTAGATTGCTGTTTCGGGTTGATAGTTGTATTTATTTATATTTTTCTTGCTTTTTAGGGTTCCGTAGCCAAATGGCAAAAAACGGAACCCTTATAGATTCGTCATGTCTGTCTGTCTGTCTGTCTGTCTGTCTGTCTGTCTGTCTGTCTGTCTGTCTGTCTGTCTGTCTGTCTGTCTGTCTGTCCGTCCGTCCGTATGTCACAGCCACTTTTTTCCGAAACTATAAGAGCTATACATTTGAAACTTTGTAAGTAGATGTATTCTGTGAACCGCATTAAGATTTTCACACAAATATAGAAAAAAAGCAATAAATTTTGGGGGTCCCCATACATAGAACTGAAACCCAAAAAAATTTTTTTCATCAGACCTATGCGTGTGGGGTATCTATGGATAGGTCTTCAAAAATGATACTGAGGTTTCTAATATCATTTTTTTCTAAACTGAATAGTTTGCGCGAGAGACACTTCCAAAGTGGTAAAATGTGTGTCCCCCCCCCTCTAACTTCTAAGATAAGAGAATAATAAAACTAAAAAAAATATATGATGTACATTACTATAAAAACTACCAACGAAAATTGGTTTGAACGAAATCTAGTAAGTAGTTTTTTTTTAATGCGTCATAAATCGAAAAAAATACACTATTATTAAAACATCGAACAAAGTTACATCACATTACAAGAACTTTTATATTATGTTACTTGCTGCTACGGAACCCTTCATGGGCGAGTCCGACTCGCACTTGGCCGGTTTTTTATGTAACTTCTTTTTGTAATGTGAATGTGAGAACACTGTATACTCCACGAACTCTTAGATTACTTCCTATTACGACTTAGATACTTTTTTAGGGTTCCGTAGCCAAATGGCAAAAAACGGAACCCTTATAGATTCGTCATGTCTGTCTGTCTGTCTGTCTGTCTGTCTGTCTGTCTGTCTGTCTGTCTGTCTGTCTGTCTGTCTGTCTGTCCGTCCGTCCGTATGTCACAGCCACTTTTTTCCGAAACTATAAGAGCTATACATTTGAAACTTTGTAAGTAGATGTATTCTGTGAACCGCATTAAGATTTTCACACAAATATAGAAAAAAAGCAATAAATTTTGGGGGTCCCCATACATAGAACTGAAACCCAAAAAAATTTTTTTCATCAGACCTATGCGTGTGGGGTATCTATGGATAGGTCTTCAAAAATGATACTGAGGTTTCTAATATCATTTTTTTCTAAACTGAATAGTTTGCGCGAGAGACACTTCCAAAGTGGTAAAATGTGTGTCCCCCCCCCTCTAACTTCTAAGATAAGAGAATAATAAAACTAAAAAAAATATATGATGTACATTACTATAAAAACTACCAACGAAAATTGGTTTGAACGAAATCTAGTAAGTAGTTTTTTTTTAATGCGTCATAAATCGAAAAAAATACACTATTATTAAAACATCGAACAAAGTTACATCACATTACAAGAACTTTTATATTATGTTACTTGCTGCTACGGAACCCTTCATGGGCGAGTCCGACTCGCACTTGGCCGGTTTTTTATGTAACTTCTTTTTTTATTATGTTTATATTTATTGTGCTTTTTTGTACAATATTGATGGGTCTACACTGTTCTTACTTAACTATATTAATTTTGTAACATCAACGACTTTTTTTTAAAGAGTATCCATGGAGTTTCTTGCCGGTCCTTCTCCATAGGAAACGACCAATGGGGAACCGTGCACTAACTTCTGACGTTTTATAAGTGCCCATGTTGGCCTATGTGAAATAAAACATGTTGAATTTTGAATTTTTACAAAGAACCCTGTATAAAACTGTGAAATTCTGTCGACGAAGCAACAACTTCTTTCTTTTGAACAACTCATCGAAAGAACTTTACCATTTCAAAAATGTGTGCGATATGGGATTTGGTATATTTGGAATCCTGGAGGACCGCTGGCCTGAGGCTGCGGTATGCCCCTCCTATGATGACTATTACTTCATAGCGTAACACGCGTCATGCTCGTGAACGGGTGCCATCAGATGGTACTGGTCATCTCTTAGCTGCCAGTGGCTTAATTCAGTTTCTATCTTTACATTTTTATTTCATTATCGACATTGTGCTCACATGATAGAAACAACCAGTAATATGTAACACATAATATGATTTAAAAGAGTGTCAATGAAGTTTCTTGCACGTTCTTCTCCATAGAGACCTAAGCTTTGGAACGTGCAATTTAGCTTCACTTTTCTTGGACTGACCGACATTTGTCTATTCAAAAGTGCCTGTAAATGTTCTATTTGAAATAAATGCTTTGATTTTGATTTTTGATTTAGCCGATTTTGAATGAACACTGCTCCATTGGTATAATTGCTGGAAGGTGTACCGATGCGAGGATAAACAAATAAACAACGACATGACGGCACGACTTTAACCGTTTCATCGACAGAGTTTTTAGGATCAAAGAAGTTGTCAACGAACGATTACTTTTATCAACTGCTCAAACAAACCTCTTTATATAAACAAAATACTTTCAACGAGACTGTATTATCTGACAGCGAAGGGTATCCGGAGATATTTCAATAAGCTGAGATGTCGTATGAATACCACCCCGTTATGACAACTGAAGACGGCTTACAATATTGTGAACACATTCTGTTATTTAATATGAGTTCTACAGGAATTTTGTGAATGTGAAACAATGTCACTGGCTTAGAAATAGTAGGTACTGTTAGATTCCCGAACAAAATTTTGCTGGCATATTTTTTTACGTAATGAAAAATATTCAAAAGTAGAGTCAGTCTGTCTAAATTGCCAAACCACTTGGGTAATTATTAGGACAAAATGAAATTTGATGTAGTCAACACTGGTTTAATAATCAAGGTTGACTAAGAGATCTTGATCATTGTTTACTAATAGAAGAACCTTATAAAAAGTATCGAATATAAGTATTTTTTAAATGATTAAATATTATACAAAATTCCCAAATCGTTTGACTTTTTAGACAGACTATATCAGGGGTGGCCAACTTGATTAGACCCAAGGTCTCTTGTTTACTATTGAAACCCTGTGTGATCTACCAGTTACATGTTTATTGAAATCTGAAACAGCATAGTTCAGTACACAATCATGTAGTATTTTTTTTTTTTTATTAAGAGAGAACATAAATGTGAAAATTATTCTTGGTAACTAGGTACTTATTTACCTTTATATTAGTGTGAGTATTGCGTCTGAGCATCTTCCACTAGTTTAGCATAATCAGGTTTGTAGCTGGAAATTGCCAACCCAATGTATGAGTGTCTGTCAAACGAGAACGGTGTTTATTTTTTGTTTGTTTTAAGTAGGAAAATGATAATTTAATGATTGAAAAATTATACAAGATGATGCGTGCAGTAGTTGGTGATTACGTTGCGTAGTCTGGTCTACGTATTTATATTTTTTGCCTTGCCACGATCTACTGGACTAACAGTCGCGATCGACCTGTTGGCCACCCCTGGACTATATACAATATTATTTTTAGTTTTAATTCATTAATAGCTATTATACTCACATTCAGTCCGGTTTCTTCAGATATTTGTGTTTTATTGAGACCACTTTTATGCAGCCCAATGATAGTCGCCCTCACTTCAATACTAATATTAGCCTGCATTTTGCAAATATTACAATACTGTCAACCACACGTCACTAACCAACCACTACAACCAAACGACAGTTCATTTCGGTCAAGTTAAAACTCATGTCTACCTCGCAGAAATCTAATTATTTATTTAGTTTTTTTGTGATCTACCTTTCTAACTTTAAGAAATGTGTGAACAAGTTAAAGAATAATTTAATATATGTAATGCAAATACATAACTTCCAATCGGGTAAGAACTTACAAAAAGTCAATAATTGCGTGGGATTTGAACTTGCGGCACACTGATTTGCGCTTTAATCTGTGTGCCTATACCACTGGGCCATCTTGACTTGTGCTAAGTTGATGAAATTGTGGATTTCAATCATTTGTTGGCGAAACTTGAAAATAAAAGGTCGTAAGTCAAACTAAACGTCAAACGAATACGTTTTAAGAATTCCTATGGACTTTTGCAATTGAGTGTACATCGTAGAGTCAAGAGCGGTGCGGATCTGGTCGGACCAACGTATTGGGCTGCGCCCGCGAGGCCTTTTCCCATCCACTTTACCGGTCACAGTGAGTCTTTCGTGGTTGCAACCGTCTTTTCTTGCAATGTGACCGAAGTATTGCAGAACCTTGCGAAGACACTCGGACGACAGCCGTGAGGCGATTTTAAGCCCTTGCAAAATGGATACGTTGGTCCGAAATGCTGTCCAAGGGATGTGGAACATCCTTCTCCAGCACCACATCATGCGGTCTGCAGCTTTTAGCGACCAAGTCTCAGCGCCATACGAAAAGATCGAGACGACTAGTGTCCGTACCAGTTTTGGTTTTGGTCTTTACGGAGATGTTGCGATCCCTCCAGACTTTACTAAGCTGAGACATAGGGCTTTTAGCCATGCCAATTCTCCTGCGAACTTCCCCCTCGCACGACCCGTCGTTACTAATATGCCTTACATACTTTACCCTATTCTACTCTACTGTACCCTATTCTACCCTACTCTACTCTACTGTACCCTACTATACCCTATTCTACCCTATTCTACCCTATTCTAATCTATTCTACCTTACTCTATCCTACTCTACTCTATTCTCAATTCAATTCAACAATTATCTTTATTGTGGATCATAGGTTTGTACATAATACAGGTCTTAAATAAATTAAAAATAGATCAGCTACGTCCCGCCCTTGGGGCATGAATGAAAATGTAATTATTTTGACCCTGGACACTACCCTATAGTCACTTAAGAATATCTATAGGTAAGTACATATATATGTTGAAAGATACAACCAAACAAAACGAATTAAGGCACATAACAGTAGGCTGCTGAACACATCATGACTGATAAGTGAAATATCTTTATTTAATTAGCCTTCATCCTCTCTCCTAGCTTTGCTGTGCCTGACAGGGTCCATATTGGTCTTAACTATATTTTTATACCATCTAAACATGTACATTTGGAATGCAATAAAGTATTGAGTATTGAGATTCTACAATATTGTACCCTACTTTAACCTACTCTCCCCTACTCTACCCTACACTACACTTATTTTCATTTTTTTTCCATAACATTTTTTTTTCTCCTCACAATAACAAACACAACAAAAAAAGAATTAGCGAAATCGGTCCAGCTGTTCTTGAGATTGACGTTTAGCAACATATTTAGCGATTCATTTTTATATTATAGACATGTTTCAGATTTCTGATACAGTGGATTCGGTATTTCGCACTCGAGGCATACTGACGTGCTCATCATTACAATTAAATATAAATAAATTAACGCCTCTGCATAATTAGTGACCTACTTTTTGTTTACCTACGTATTAGCGAGTTGTTAATAAGTGCTGATAAGTTAAAATAATGATTGTGTGATTGTTTACTAAAAAATGGAAGGCAGCCCCTTCAATCGCAGCGGGTTGACGCCACGCAGCCCTCCATCAACACCTACGCCGACGCAGCCCCAACTACCAAGACGTGACCAAGCTAAGGAAGACGAGAAAATGGAGGCTATACCTACTCCTGAGATTCAGAACTGGATGAGCTCCATTGACCAGTGCCTACAAGAAGTATGCAGTATTGCGGCCGATGGTAAGCTTAACTCTGATCAAAAACTTAAAATAAATACTCTTTGCCGCAAGGTTGGACATGGAGTCTCGCAATTGGCTGTTCAATACCAGTCCTTAAAACAGTCTGCCTACAGAACCCATAACTCCCTAAACCTTTTGACTGAGGAACGAAATTTAATGGACTGTATCATGGAGATGAAAGAAGCAATCAATAAATCTTGTGCCCTGCAGGCGACAACTGCACCAACATCTTTTGCAGATATGGTGAAGAAAGGGTCCAATAGTTTTGTTCGTCCTAACTCTTTTAGCTCCGTGGCGATTTATCCTCGTGACCACTCAAAGACCAGTGACGAAACAAAAAACATTGTCCAAAAAATCATTAGCCCTGGTGAATTGAAGTTAAAAGTCCGAGGTATACGCAAAATTGGAAAAGGAGGACTCATCATCAGCACGGAGACCAAGGAGGACCTGGATAAGCTCAAGCAATCGGTCCAACTTGCTTCGCCATCCCTTACCGTCGACGAACCTCAAAAGCGCAAACCGCGCATAATAGTGATTGGAATTCCTGCTTCAATGCCTGAAAATGAGGTTTACAAATGTATTTTTGAACAAAATTTAGCCGACAAACTTCCGACTATGTCTAGAGATACATTTTTGACCTCAATAAAACTTAGCCACAAATCCGGCAGAAAAGATTCTGAGAATTGCAATTACATATTAGAAGTTACCGCCCAAATTCGTAAGGCTCTCATCACACAGGACCGGTTATTTATTAATTGGACATCGTGCCCAGTACGAGACTTCACACTGGTAACAAGATGTTACAAGTGCCAGCAGTACGGTCACGCTGCTAAGACCTGCAAAGTTTCTACCCCATCATGCGGCCATTGCGGTGAAGAAGGGCACTCTATGCAAGATTGCACGAAAAAAGGCGAGCCACCTAAATGCGCAACTTGATTGCGCTTCAAAAAACCTGCCAATCACAAGACGGGAGATCAAGAGTGCCCTGCTAAAAAAGCTGCTGAACATAGGTATATAAATTCGATAGATTATGAAGGCGCCTAAGAGCGCCTCATATATTTTTATACTTTAGCCTTAATTTTTTCTGTTTTAACTTTTCGTATTATTTATTTTAAGTGTATGGATTCCAACTTAATTACCGATATAGACAATACGTTTGTACCCGTTTCAAAGACATGTGATGTTGAGGACTGCAAACAATATATTTCTGATTATGTAAAGCCACTAACTATACTAACTCAAAACATTCGCAGTATTTATAAGAATATAGACAACTTTAACATTTTTCTTCACAGACTTAGCTTAGATTGTGACATAATAGTGCTAACTGAATGCTGGCTATCTAATCGCCAAGATAACCTACCGGTAATGCCAGGTTATAACCTATTATGTACTAACATACACAATAATCAAAATGATGGTGTAGTGGTCTATTACAAGGAATCATTAACGGTTACAGTAGAGGAACCTAACCTCCGAGACTGTATGTGTAATTGTTTGATAATTAAAATAGGTGCAGACACAGCAATAATCGCTATGTATAGATCCCCTGCCGCTAGAAACTTGGAATCGTTTCACGCTTCCCTGAACCAGATTCTTCAGAACTTAAACTCTTTTAAAAATGTTATATTAACGGGTGACATAAATATAAATATTAACTCTGAATTCTGTGACTCGGGAACCCAAGAATACCTTAATATCTGTTCATACTATGGTTATCTTCCAGCACACACTCTGCCGAACCACCAAAGTGGCTCCTGCCTTGATCATATGATTATCAAATCCAGTCTACCGTATGTTACGCTTGTTACTAACTCGACAATTACTGACCATCACGCTGTTCTACTAACCCTAAACTTAACGCTGCCTAAGCTAACTCGTACCCAGACCAAAACGCAATTAAACACAAACAAACTCGAACAGGATTTATGCAACCTTGACTTTAGCCCAGTTTACAATTCAACTGACGCGAATTTTGCTTTATCGTATCTAATAAAAAATGTTCAATCAGCAATATTATGTAGTACAACTGTTATTACAGTAAACAAAAAATTTCATAATTTAAAACCTTGGATTACACCTGGCCTAATTCGGTGTATGCGGCAAAGAGATAAGCTCCATCAGAAAACGAGGAGATTTCCAGACGATCTTATTATTAAAATAACCTATAAACGCTACAGGAATTATTGTAACGATCTCTTAAAGAACTTAAAAATGAATTACGATAAAAATGAATTAACAAATGCAGGAAACAATTGCAAACGTCTTTGGAAACATATTAAAAACATCACATATATGACAAAACGGCGTGAATCAAATTCGAGTTTACTGCTTACTAATTCTACGCCACTCTTGTCAGCCAACCATGTTAACAACTACTTCGTGAGTGTTGGGAAAACTCTTGCTGAACAGATTTCAAAACATTGCTATGCTCAACCTTATTCCCCAAACATGCGTGCTAATTGTCCCCTAAAATCTTTCGGCTTGCTAGACACTGACGAAGACGAAATTACACGAATTATTTGTGCTCTCAAGGATGACTGTGCGGTGGGCTGGGATAATATTAGCAGTAAGATCCTTAAACAATTTAAGCATATTCTGGTACCTCCCTTAACGCATATATTTCGCCTCTGTTTTTCTGAAGGTATTTTCCCTAAATGCTTGAAAAAGGCAGTTGTAGTCCCCATCTTTAAAAACGGAAACAAAGACTTAGTTAATAATTATAGGCCAATTTCGATACTTCCATCTATTTCCAAAATACTAGAGAAAATTGTTAACAGCAGACTAGTAAACTATTTAGAGAAAAATAATTTGCTATCATCTTCGCAATTTGGTTTTCGTGCCAAGTTATCTACAGCCGATGCGGTGCACAACTTGACCGATCATGTCTCCGTGGAACTTGCTAAAGGAAACCAGACCCTAGGGGTCTTCCTTGACCTCGCGAAGGCGTTCGATACTGTATCTGTTTCTATACTCCTAAACAAGTTAGAAGCCATGGGAATTAGGGGAACACCGCTAAAACTTTTAGTCGACTATTTAGACGATCGATACCAATGTGTTAGGATTGACGATATCATGAGCGATGAACAAAAAAACACTAGTTTTGGTGTTCCCCAGGGAAGCATACTGGGCCCAACCCTCTTCCTGATTTATATTAATGATTTATGTTATTTGAACATTAAAAAAGGCAAAATTATTTCTTATGCTGACGACACAGCCTTAATTTTTTCCGCTAAATCCAGCAATGAATTATACGAATATGCTCAATTAGGTTTAAACAGTGTGACTAATTGGCTTCAAAGCAATTTACTAACATTAAATGCTGACAAGACTAAATATATTCACTTCTCCATGCGCGACCTTCAATCTAACACTACTAATTCTCATCTTTATGCCCACAAATGTGGATTGCGCTCAGTCAGTACATGCAATTGTCCTTTTATCCTCAAAACAAGCGACATTAAATATCTCGGGGTTATAATTGACAAAACACTCTCATTTAAACCACATATTGAAAGTTTAGTTAAAAGAGTGCGAAAATTAATCTTTATTTTTAAAAAATTGCGAACAATTGCAGACTCAAAACTGATCACCCAAGTTTATCTGGCACTCGGACAATCTGTAATTCAATATTGTAATACCTCGTGGGGTGGAGCACCAAAAACTTATTTGTTACCTCTTGAAAGAGCTCAGAGAGCCATTTTAAAAGTAGCCAATTTTCATCCGTTCCTCTATCCCACAGATTTGCTATATAAGTCCTGCAACGTACTGACTGTTCGCCAGCTTTTCATCATGCGTCTGGTATTAAAACAACACACCATGCTTTCCTACCACCCTGAAGTTACTAGTAAGAGAAGGAATGATATTGTATGCAATTCCAATACTTTTTAAAATATGTCTTTGTAAAAAGGTTTTTCACATTTTTAGGCCCATTTCTGTACAATAGATTAAATAGAAAATTAGGTTTGTACAAATTAAATTATTATAACTGTAAAAAGATTATTGTGCAATACTTACTCAGCATCTCTTACAGAGAGACGGAAGATCTCCTAATAGTTTGTAAATAAAATATGTTTTGCTCTTATTTAAATTAAATGTATGTTATTTAGTATAGTTAATTTAATGATTGTTAATTTATTAGTTGAGGTTATTTGTACTTTTTAGCCTGAAATACAGGTCCAACCTAGTTCAGGCAACAAATGCAATGTATGCGTTAAAATTGTTTTTGTATTTTTATTTAAATGTGCCACTTTTATTAAATAAACGATATTCTATTCTATTCTATTCTATTCTATTGATGACCATTGCAGTGCTCGACTGCGACTTGTGACTTTATAAAAAGAAGGCTTGTGCTAAATTTCATTTTCCTAGTTACATTATTTTCGGCCTTGCGTTGGGTTGACTTACCTATCAGTGGACTTCTCCTATTATTTAAATAGATATCTGTATTTAAAATAAAAAATAAGGGAGTCAGTGACCATAATTCCAAATTTATCTGGCCCCTACCATAGATGTCAGTATCTTGAAACCCTACCTTCATTTGTAAATAAACGGCGTACCGTATGTACTTACTCAGTACGCCCCACGGCGCGTGCTGAGTGCAACGCAGTCCCGCGATTATCCCGGGATACGTAGGTAGTGTGGTACCCCGGGATGAAACGTACATCTGTATTAGTACCGGGTCAACGATGCCTCTAACTTTCATTCGGTATGGGTAGCAGAAAAATCAGGAAAATATTTTTATTTTCTTTTGTTAACATTTTGAATTTGCTAAACATCTTTGAATAATTTATTGTGTTAAAAAGATAAAGGATGCCTTTTTTTAGGTGGGAAAACTCCAACTCGAACCACTCCTGTTCCTCCTTTGCCATTGTTCCAGGGCCCTGGGGATCTCTTTTGCATCACCCATGGCTCCAGTAGGTTTCGACCCTGCTAAGGCTTTAAGGTTGCTGGGCCCGCTTGGTGAGTTATGGCCTATTCTCTCTCCTGGAGAGGAGGCCTGAGACCCTGAGAGCCAGGCCACACGGTGCGGTGCGGTTCTGGCGCGGCGCCTGAGCGACGAATCGGCGGGCACACGAGTGACGCCACCCCGCTCGTACGGTGTACAGGCGCCGCACCGGAGCCGCACCGCACCGTGTGGCCTGGCTCTTAGTCTAAGCAGTTGAACATTATAAGAACGATTATGTTATGTTTTATGTTAATACATTAACCAGACAGCAGCGTCCTAAAGCGAGAACTACACTATAACGATGCAACGTACACGTGGACTTCGTCTGATTTGTACGTAGCGGCGCGTTGCGTGGCGTCGCGTGGCGTCGCGTGGCGTGGTTCAATATAGCTCTATAAGTGCATATAATATGTATGGATACCGACGTGCCCAGATCGGCGAACGTGGCACACATGTGCGCAGTGTAGTTCTGCCTTTAGGTGATTATCACGCTGCAACGCATCACGCTGCATGTTGCGTGTCAACGCGCGTACTTGCTGGAGTGCAGATCTGCATCATCGTGCGGGTTTTTCACGCAGTCACGCGTGTAAATTCACGCAAGGCTCTGATTCATTTCATACAAAATCAAGCACGGTACTACGAGACTCAGTGTGGCATACCTTGCGTGTCACCCCACACCCACGCGCTTTTAAGTACATGTTTCTCCGCATGTAGGCGCGTGGCGTGATCTGCATGAATGCGCGTGGATGCATTTTCGGTGTGTTGGACTGTGCTTGTTTTCTATACAAACGGAGAAACTTACAAGCAACGTTAAAACACGCATTCACGCGCTATGCTGTGTGGTACGTGGCAGTGTGATAATCGCCTGACTGTATTTGCGAACGGTACCTCTCGTCTGTATAAATGGGCGAGCTGCATGCGAGTCTCGTGACGTCACGGACTACATATCAATCATTTGTTAATACTACTCCCAATTTCTCTACCGGAGGTACTGATGGTAGTTCTATCTCAGTTAGTTTTAATGGCACAGTGGCTGAGTGACTGGCTGTTGTACTGAGTGCCGAGGGTTAGGTTCCCTAGCGGGGAAAATACTTGATGATTATTATTTTTCGGGTTTGAGTGTAATATTATGTATGAGTTTACATTTTTATCAAAGCACCTTCGGTACAGGAGTAAATTCTGGTGTGGGGAAAGCATACTGGGATTTATTCCGTTTTGCTTGATAAATAAAAAATATACACTTAGAGGTATACATTTGCGTTAAAGCCTGTCATCAGCTTGGGACATATCATCATCATCATCATTTCAGCCGATACACGTCCATTATTGGACATAGACCTCCCCCAAGCGTCGCCACATCGAACGTTCCTGTGCGTCCCGCATCTATCGGTTTTCCGCTACCTTCACCAGGTCATCGGTCCACCTTGACTGGCCTGTTGGTCTAGTGGTTAGTGACCCTGACTGCTATGCCGGAGGTCGTGGGTTCGATTCCCACCCAGGACAAATGTTTGTGTGATGAGCATAATCATTTGTTCTGTGTCTGGGTGTAATTTATCTATAATATGTATGTATTTAGAAATATATAAGTATGTTTATCAGTTGTCTGGTACCCATAACACAAGCTCTGCTTAGCTTGGGACTAGACGGCGCTGTGTGATAGTTGTGGAAATATTATTATTATTATTATTATTACCTTCTAGGAGGCCACGCCGGTACGCGGTCGCCACTCCAAAACCTTTCGGCCCCAACGGCCATCTGTTCTGCGAGCAATGTGCCCGTGGGATATATATGTTACAATAAAATCATTGAGGGTCGACGATGGAACGCGCTGACCTAGAAGAAACCTATTCACTCTTGACTTAAAGATTCCCGGCTATGTAGCTATCAGGAAACACAGACTCTGGCGGGGCATTCCACTCCTTAGCTGCACGCTGTGTATAATGAATGTGTTCCCAAAACGTTTTGTGTGTGTAAGTGGGATATCCACCATGTACCGGTGTCGCATCACCGTGCGTCTGGTGGTCCGATGATGGAACGGGCTAGAGCGGAATTAGGTTATGCAATTCCAACGCATACTAAATTTATATATAATTTTTATTTCTCTAATACATTGCTTATGCATTTTTTTTTTAAATTATTTAGACTTCAACTACCTTTTAAATTCGTTAGTAATTTTTTTTTTTTTACATTTTATTGATAGTTGTATTTATTTATATTTTTCTTGCTTATTTATGTAACCTTTTTTTGTAATGTGAATGTGAGAACACTGTATACTCCACGAACTCTTAGATTACTTCCTATTACGACTTAGATACTTTTTTTATTATGTTTATTTTTATTGTGCTTTTTTATACAATATTGATAGGACTCTATATATCTATTAATATTGCAACATCAACCACATTTAAAAAAAGAGAAACCATGGAGTTTCTTGCCAGTTCTTCTCCATAGGAAACGACCTATTTGGAACCATGCACTAACTTCTGACGTTTTATAAGTGCCCATGTTGGCCTATGTGAAATATAATATGTTGAATTTTGAATTTTTACAAAGAACCCTGTATTATTTATTTATTTATTTGTTAGCCTGTTCTGTCCCACTCCTGGGCAAAGGCCTCCCTCCACTCCTTCCATTTTTCGCGCGCCCGGGCTTCTTCTTGCCAGTTCTGGTGGAATCTGTCTAGTTCATCGCGCCATCTCCTTCGTGGTCTACCGCGACCCCGACGCATTGTTTCAGGGCACCAACTTTGTGCTACTTTGGCCCACAGTTTGTCGGGCATGCGGCAGACGTGTCCTGCCCAGTCCCACTTCAGTTTGGCAGCCTTTTGAGCCACATCGACTATTTTGGTTTTGGAGCGCAGTATAGTGTTTCGAACTCGATCCGTTAATTTAACACCTAGTATACTGCGCTCCATTGCTCGTTGGCAAACCTTAAGTTTGGACTTCTGGATGTTAGTCAAAGACCAAGTTTGTGCACCATAGGTTAGGACGGGGAGAATACACATGTCCATGAGTTTTTGCTTTAGTGCCATGGGCAATTCACCCTTGAATAGGTCTTTCATGGACCAGTAGCTCCTCCAGGCGTTTTCAGTCCGTCTTGCGATCTCTTTGTCTTGCCTCGCCTGGAAAGAGACTACTTGACCCAAGTAAAGGTATTCCTGGACATGTTGTATAGTCTCCCCGTGTATTTGTATGACTTTTGGTGCTTCGTTGGTCATGACTTTAGTCTTCGACATATTCATCTTCAGTCCAACCTCAAGGCTTGCGTCACTTAGCTCTTGTAGCATGCGTTCTAGTTCAGTGGCTGAAGAAGCAAAGAGAACAATGTCATCAGCAAAACGGAGATTTGTTAACCTCGTCTCGCAAACGACAATGCCTCTCTCCCTCCAATCGGCTGCCAATCTTCTGAAAATTTCTTCTAGGGTACTGGTAAACAATTTCGGAGACAACGGGTCGCCCTGTTTGACTCCTTTTTCTATATTAAATTTTTGACCTGTGGTTTCTAATTTGATTGCGGCGGTACTATTTTTATAAATTATCCGTAACAGGTCAATGTAAGTGGGATCTATTTGTTGCCTGCTTAGAGCGTCAAAAATGGCAGTGTGTGTAATGCTGTCGAATGCTTTAGAATAGTCAACAAACGCCAAGTGGAGTGGGATCTTGAATTCTTGGTGTTTTTCTATTAATTGGTTGACTGCGTGAAGGTGGTCCGTCGTGGAGAGGCCAGGGCGGAAACCTGCTTGCTCAGGCGGTTGCTGTTTGTCTAATTCGCCGGATATACGATTTTCGATAATTTTTATAAATATTTTATAAATGTGTGAAATTAAACTAATTGGCCTGTAGTTGTTTATGTCAAACTTGTCGCCTTTTTTGTGAAGAAGAATGATATTAGAATGGCAAAAATCCTTCGGGAAGGTACCTGATTGCAAAATATTGTTAAATAATTGGGTTAAATAATGGAGGAGAATGGGCTCGCCTATTTTCAATGACTCTGTACTTATACCGTCTTCGCCACAAGATCTATTATTTTTCATTTTGCTGAGGGCTACATGAACTTCGTAACCAGTAATAGGCGGTATACTATCAGAGCAGCAATAATCGGGTATTTCTTCCAATTGTGTCTTATCACAGTAGAGAGACTTATAAAATGTTGTACATATTTCTAGCACTTTTGCTCTATTTGTTTGCTTGTTCCCATTGCCGTCTTTTAAATGTGTGATCCACGACTTCTTATTTGAAATACCCTGCTTAGCAGTTTTTAGGGAACAATTGTTTTCTAATGCATTTTGGACTAGTCTATTGTTGTAATTCCTAATGTCTTTCCTGATACTACGTTTAACCTCTTTATCTTTAAGTCTGTATTCTAAATCTCTATTAACTTTACTCATTTCTAATCTTTGTTCTATTAATTTTATAGTGTCATCTGATAGCTTTTTACTTTTTATTTTGATTTGCCTAACTGCTTTGTTGGCTTTAGTTAAACTCTGTACTATTTCATCATATTGTTGTTGAACACTTTTTTCTTCGAAAACTTTGTCAAGTAAATCGAAACTGTTTCTTAGTTCTAGTTAAACCCTGTATAAAACTGTGAAATTCTGTCGACGAAGCAACAACTTCTTTCTTTTGAACCACTCATCGAAAGAACTTTACCATTTCAAAAATGTGTGCGATACGGGATTTGGTATATGTAGAATCCTGGAGGACCGCTGGCCTGAAGCTGCGGAAGCGAGCGTACGTGACCCACCGCCGCACCACGCCCCTCCTATGATGACTATTACTTCATAGCGCTCATGATTAAAAGTAACACGCGTCATGCTCGTGAACGGGTGCCGTCAGATGGGACTGGTCATCTCTTAGCTGCCAGTGGCTTAATTCAGTTTCTATCTTTTATTTCATTATCGACATTGTGCTTACATGATAGAAGCAACAAGTAATATGTAACCAAGCATTATATGTAACACATAATATGATTTAAAAGAGTGTCCATGGAGTTTCTTGCACGTTCTTCTCCATAGAGACCTAAGCTTTGGAACGTGCAATTTAGCATCACTTCTTGGACTGACCGACATTTGACTATACAAAAGTGCCTGTAAATGGTCTATTTGAAATAAATGCTTTGATTTTGATTTTTGATTTAGCCGATTTTGAATGAACAGTGCTCTATTGGTATAATTGGTGGAAGGCGTACCGATGCGAGGATAAACAAATAAACAAACAAATAAACAACGACATGACGGCACGACTTTACCGTAACATCAACAGAGTTTTTAGGATCAAAGAAGTTGTCAACGAATGATTACTTTTATCAACTGCACAAACAAACCTCTTTATATAAACAAAATACTTTCAACGAGACTGTATTATCTGACAGCGAAGGGTATCCGGAGATATTTCAATAAGCTGAGATGTCGTATGAATACCACCCCGTTATGACAACTGAAGACGGCTTACAATATTGTGAACACATTCTGTTATTTAATATGAGTTCTACAGGAATTTTGTGAATGTGAAACAATGTCACTGGCTTAGAAATAGTAGGTACTGGTAGACTCCCAAAAAAAAAAAAAAATTGCTGGCATATTTTTTTTACGTAACTAATGAAAAATATATTCAAAAGTAGAGTCTGTCTAAATTGCCAAAAGACTTGAGTAATTATTAGGACAAAATGAAATTAGATGTAGTCTGGTCAGGATTCCAATAGTTTTTACAACATGTTATATTTTTTCCCAAAAACATTTGCATAGATAAAAGTTGGATACCACCGACACTAAGTACAACACAGGTCTGGCAGGTCATAGCGGGTATTAGAAACCAGCAAATAGCTGAGTGCAAGTGCAAAACAACCCCTCAGTCTCCTGGCCCCGAGACTGTATTTTTGCTGACATAAGCTTATAACTTTATTTATTTATGTACACACTAACACTAAAAATCGAAAAGAACAAATAAAGATAAAAGAGTACAAAGGACCTGCTTATTTTTAACGAAATTTATTCCAGCAGACCTGTGACAGGACAGTTCAATAAGATATGTAGACACAGTGTGTATAAATTAAAAATATATATATATATATACATATATTATAAATAATAACTTTGTGATTTTTCATGATACAATGATGAACTTTTGTACAAAGATTTTTTACATAAAAATACTAGACGCGTGTTTGGTTTTCTCATATACTAAAACTAATGGTGTATAGTTAGAACTACATAGACCGAAACACACGTGGATCACGCCTGGTTTGTACGTAGATCGACATCACGTGGCGTGGATCTAGTGTAGCTCTACAAGTCTAGCTTACATATAAAATGTATGGAGATCGACGTGTTACACGTGTGGTGCGCAGTGTAGTTCTACTTTATAGTTTACTTTGCCAAACAATTTTGTCTCAGACATTACTATGTTTTCTAATAGAATCACCGTATTAAAGATATTCCAGTTAAAGTTAGTGAGATTACGTATGTTATGTCAATAATACCTACATACCGCCATAACTTTAGTCAATTCAGTTTCCTATTATGACATTTTTATTACGACACTTACACTGATCACATTACCTTGAATTGATAAAACTTAGTAAATTATTTCGCTGGTATTTTAATTTCATCAACAATCTCGCCATTGTTCTTGTGTGTGGGAAATTATCAAATAACTGTTTCCTCTCTGGCTTGAGCAACAGGGAGGGATAGACTTTTACTTACTAAAATCCACCTGTGTTCTTTCATTGGTCCTAAGTGTTCCAGTTCCGAGAAGTCTCTTTCGAACAATGTTATAGTTTTGTAAATCTAAAGACCGTTTGGTTTCTTTCGTGGATTTCCCTGATAATAAATAAAAACTTTTTCACAAAAATACAACTGGCATAAAAAAAAGTAAGAACTTTAATTTAGGAAGTCGATGTCTAGAAATAAATTTATTTTTAGTTTTTGTTTTTGGTCCTGATTTTTTTTTATTTACATATAATTAACGGCAGATGGCGGCTGGGTTCAAACCCAGCCTTAATTTGTGTAATTTGTTTCATCACTACTACTCTCAAAACGGTGAAGGAAAACATTGTGAGGAAACCGGGATGTCCTAGAACCAAACATTCGAAGACATGTGACATCCATCAACCCGCACTGGGCCCGCGTGGTGGATTACGGCCCATTCTCTCTCCTAGAGAGGAGGCCTGAGTCTCAACAAATGGGAACATTATAATAACATTAACACAGTTATTAGACAATTTTAACTACGAAGAAATAGAAATCTTAATTTTTTTTAATTTATTTTTTTATTTTATAAAATCAAAGGTTTTCCTTAGGTTTACAAAAAGGCACACAATTAGACCCCTGGGGTCTGTCTCAGCGTGCCACAACCTGACAATTATTCAACGCGCTATAAACTGTCAAGGTCCAATTGACTCGATATAGTAATCCTTCAACTTACGCTTTATGTTTTTATTACTTACTAGCTTTTGCCCGCGTGGCTTCGCTCCCGCTCTTCCCTACTTCAGCCTACTATACCCTACTCTACCCTACTCTACTCTACTCTACCCTACTCTACCCTACTCTACCCTACTCTACCCTACTCTACCCTACTCTACCCTACTCTACCCTACTCTACCCTACTCTACCCTACCCTACTCTACTCTACCCTACTCTACCCTACTCTACCCTACTCTACTCTACCCTACTCTACCGTACGCTACCCTACTCTACCCTAATCTACCCTCCTCTACTTTACCCTACTCTACCCTACGCTACCCTACTCTATCCTACTCTACCCTACCCTACCCTACTCTACCCTACTCTACTCTACCCTACTCTACCCCTGATGTTTCGTAAATCTGTTCTGCCGTTCTTGAGTTATAAGTGGTGTAACTAACACGACTTTCTTTTATATATATATATATATAGACATAAATTTTGACACTCAATCACCTACACTATACACTACACAATTACACACCCTAATTACACACACACTCTATATTATTGCTATTGTTATGATTATTTTGCATAACATATTTATGTTTTTTTTCTGTTGTTTTTTTTTTGTCTATCTTATCACTACTGTATAGGGGTCCGTTCACACAGACCGGCTCAGAGAGCATCGGCGCGCATTTTTCTTTTCACACAGACCGGATCGTATTCGCTTGGAGTTGGTCGGAACGGAGCCGCCAACTATTTCACATAGACCTGATTTTTTTTTTTTTTTATGGTGGGAAAAAATCATGCATTGACATCCCCCGCTCTTGGGCGGAGCGGGAGATAGTGTCAGACTCTTACTGACTAAAAGACCCACCCCGTTCCTTCTAGCCTTCTTACCGGGGCTTGAGCGCCCTTTCGGATAACCCTGGCCCCAGTAGGCTTCGACCCGGCTGGGTCCCTGCTGTTGCTGACAACTCCTTGAGGCGCGCGGGAACAGTGTGCGCCGTCGACGACTTGGGCTTTGTCCGGAAAGTTACCGGACGGCCGGACAGTGAGCTACCCATTGCTCACTGTCCGCAAGCCCGCGCCTACGGTGGCCGGAAATCGGGATCAGAATCCCGGTTGCGGCGGCGGCGGCGATCACGCCGTTGCCTGATGCGTTCGGCCTCCTCTCTCTCCACACAGATCTCTCGACCACATAGACCGGCTGGAAGCGATTTGAAAACAGATGCGCTCGAAGCCGGTTGGATGCACTCGCAGCCGGTCGGATGCGCTCGGAGCCGGGTGGATACACTACAAAGGCAGTACCAGTATTCCACGCAGTCCAAGTTGTGTTATCGGTGTTAACGTGTGCTTCGAAAAGAACATGGATTTAGATAGAAGAAATATATTTGTTAGCAAGATTTTTTGAAGCAGAACAAACGAAAGCTCAAGCGGAGACAAATATGTGCAAAAAGTATTTGGAAAAATCAGTCAATCCATCCCGATCGCCCGCGCAACCGGCGCGTGCGAGAAAGAGCATGCAATCGGAGCCGGTTAGCTCCTCTTATTATTTCACACCTAGTGCGTTCAAGTATTCATAATGACAAAAGCAGTTCACACGCAAAAATAAACCTTGTTACAAATACTAAAAATTCTATTTTCAACGTGATAAGAATCTAATCTCCTCTCCGAGCCGGTCTGTATGAACGGACCCTAACCCTGTATAGTGAGAGGTCTGGCTCTTGTGTTACAGGATGGCCTAGTACAAGAGCCAGGACGACATTGATTCAAGTGATTTCAATAAAATATTATTATTATAAGGCCGGGTATGCTATACTGAGCTAACGGCAGATGTGCCCGTCTCTGAACCACAGTACAGGTGAACAACACTAATCCATTAATTATGTTTTAAACTTCTGAAACTTTACTTGTTAAGTAATTAAGATATAAATCAAGCGAAAATTTGCTGTTTATACGAGACAGACATTTTCGCCACCTGATGCTTGTAGAATAAAATAAACTTTATTCTGGACCAGAACATAACTTTTTACACAAACTAAAATGTATGGGTATTTTTTACATCATCATCTTCCTGCCCTAGTCCCGTTTTATTTGGGGTCGGCGCAACACGTTTTTTTCTTCCATTCTGTCCTGTCACTCGTCACGCTATCACTAACTCCCTTTTCTTTCATATCGCTTCTCACACAATCCATCCATCTTTTCTTTGGCCTCCCTCTTCCCCTCCATCCATCCACATATAAACTCATAACTTGGTATTTTTATGGTGGGAAAATCATCTAATGATAACCCCCGCTCTTGGGCGGAGCGGGAGATAGTGTCAGACTATTACCCCAAAAACCCACCCCTTTCCTTCGTGCCTTCATACCGCAGCTGAGCTACCTCTCGAAACTAACCCTGGCCCCAGTAGGCTTCGACTCAGCTGGGCCTCTGCTGTTGCTAACAGCTCCTTAATGCGCGAGGGAACAGTGCGCGCCGTCGACGACTTGGGCTCGGTCCAGACAGTTACCGGACGGTCGGACAGCGAACTACCCATTGCTCGCCGTCCGCAAGCCCGCGTCTACGGTGGCCGGAAATCGGGATCGGAACCCCGGCGGCGAAATGTATGGGTATTACGACGGTCTTATCGCTGACAGCGATATAATCTATCAGACAATGTTAGAATGGGCTAAAATAATTTGCCTGCTGTTTTTTTTCTTTTTTTTTGGCCCCCGCCCTTAATCCGCCCAAGAGAGATAGTGTCAGACTCTTACTGACTAAAATACCCACCCCGTTCCTTCTTGCCTTTCATACCGGGGCCGAGCTTCTCTTTCGGAGCTAACCCTGGCCCCAGTGGCTGCTATGGTCTTCCCATCCAGTTACAGTTTAGGTGTCTTCAAGGCTAGAGTAAATAGGTTCTCATTATACTAGTGCGCCTCACCATCAACGATTGCATCACTGCTTACGGATCTCAGTCAAGCACTAGTTTATAACAAAAAAAGAAGAACTTTTAAAAAAGGGGTTTAGGTATTCTATAGAGTTTTGTTTTTTCCGGGTAGAATATTATCTAATGACTTCTTCTGCTCTGACTTGGAGCGAGAGGGCATGTCAGACTTTGACTGACTTAAACCCACCTACCTTTGCCTGCAGCGGTCTTCCTATCCGATTACAATTTAGGTGTCTTCAAGTCTAGAGTGAATAGGCTCTTAATAAACGAATCAATATGCCGATTAACATTCAAAACCAAAGTTCACGAGTTGATCCGTAAAAAGTTGGCAGTAGTTTCTTCAATTTCAATTTATTTATTCAAGAACAATTTGCATTGTGTTTGAAATTACTTAAAACTACATTAGTTACAATTATACTCGTATATACTTCACAGCGTTAATGTTTTCCTATTATCGATTTGGACCAATTGTTTGACTATTTTAGTGCATGTCTGTAGTGTATTAATTTGAATATACAAGGTGTAAGGGGCAGCCCTCCACAAACTTTAAGGGCTTGCTCAGTAGACGAAACTGAACAACCCTCCACAATTTTTTTTTTCAGGAAACGAAAAACAAAATCGGCCTCGCCATACAAATTGTCCAATCAAGTTTATAATTTTGTATGGTGAGGCTGATTTTTTTTTTCGTTTCCTGAAAAAAAATCTTGTGGAAGGTTGTTCAGTTTCGTCTACTGAGCAAGCCCTTAAAGTTTGTGGAAGGCTGTCCCTTACACCTTTTATATTGTTATATATTTATTCGATGGTTTCTTAGTATATCTGTTCTAAAGTCTATTAGTATATCTGTTCTTGTATTCGCCTTTTTCACACTCTTTTATTGCACCTACCACTACTTTTTCTCTTCTCTGCATCACCCAAAGGTTGACTGGAAGAAAATGCCTAAGGCATTAAGTCCACCTCTGAACTAATGTGTGCACAAAGTATTAAATAAATAAATAAATAGATTCACCATTAATGATTGCTTCACTGCTTACCATCAGGTAGGATCGTAGTCAAGCACTAGTTTATACCATTAAAAAAAATCGTTAACGTATTTTCAGCCACAGATCATCCTGAGATGAATAGATATACAAACAGTTCATACGGTCTGCACCATCGGAGGTACTATCAGTAGAGTTACTCTGAAATTCAGTCAACAATGAGCTCATCGGTCAGTCATCTAGGCACGTTCCAGCGACTCGGCGGCTGCTTGCGTTGCGACTTGGTAATTGAGTGTAGCTGTGTGTGTTCGTGTATTGTTGCGGAGATGAGATATTGGTAAAGCTATACTACAATATACTGCTGAGAATTTTGGTGAATTACAAATCCATCAATTTTCAATTCTTTATAGAGATCAATACGAAGTAATGAGAGAAAGAATGAAGAAAAAACTGAGCAAGTGCGAGTCGGACTCGCGCACTGAGGGTTCCGTACAAACTTGGCTCTGAAGACAGTTCAATTCCCGAATTGAGTTGTGAAGATTTTTTCGAATCACAAAAAAAAAGGTTTTTTTTTGTGACGTAACAACTACTTTATAGTTTTCAGATTTTTGCCCACACTTGTGCTATAAGACCGTGCTTATTGGCGAATTTCAGAATTCTAGGTTAACGGGATTTACCCTATGAACTTTTATTTCATTGAGTATCGAAATATACGTTTTTTGCGACATAAACAGCCGTGTCTTTTTTTTAGTTAATTCAGAAGTTAATTTTTTTCATAGCTTCAAGGGGCCGCAGACGTGAGTTATATATTATATATGGTTTTCAACTCGATACCTCTACGCGTTCGAGATAAAGGGTCTTGACAGACGGACGGACAACAAACTGATCCCAAGCATCCCCGAACACCGGCTTCAAAAAAAAAAACGCTAGAAGCGGCCACAAAAAAAAGCTAAAAGCGGCCGCAAAAAACAGCTGAAGCGCGTGACACCTTGTGTGCCTAGAGAAGCTTGCAACCGCATCAAGCGTTTTTTTTTTGTGGCGGCACCACAGCACACGAGCCAAAAATAAAGGCCTCCTCAAAAAGAAGCTTGAAGCGGCGTTTTTTTGTTGCGCGTGTACGGGGACAGTAAGGAATCTGTTTTTCCTTTTGAGGTACGGAACCCTAAAAGCATAGAGAGTGATAATAGGCTAAAAGATAAAGGCCCTTCCTTTAATTTTTTCCATTTGTTGCAATTCAGAAGAAGAAATTAAATGAAAATCAAATTAAACTTATAAAAAGCTTTTTAATGTTTTTATTGCTGGGACTCAGGCTTCTCCTGTATAGGATAGGGGATTGGGCCGTAATCCACCACGCGAGCCCAATGCGGGTTGGTGGATGTCACATGTCTTCGAATTTTTGGTTCTAGAACATGCCGGTTTCCTCAAGATGTTTTCCTTCCCCGTTTTAAGAGCAGTGATGATGAAATAAATTACAGAAAGTAATGCTCCTGGCTGGGTTTGAACCCGCGGCCTACAACTTATAAGTCGGGGCCGCTACCACTCGGCCACCACTGTTTCACTGCTGCTGAAGTTCTTCTTCTTCTTCCTGCCCTTATTCTTTATTACTTGGGGCCGGCGAAACATGTATTTTTCTTCTATTCTGTTCTGTCACCCGTTACACTATCACTAACTCCCTTTTCTTTTATACCACTGCTGCTGAAATTAATTTTAATTAATGGAATTGAATTAAGGCTTATAGTCTCTTCAACATCTGGACGAAATTAAATGGACACAACACTCGTACACACCTAGGCGGCAGCATGCGTATCTGTGCATTTAATTGCGGCCAGCAGCGCCCGGATAGATCCCCGCTGACCTTTAACTTTATTTTTTTTTGCGAAATATTGATTGATTTACATATGCTATGTTAACTTTAAAGAATATTTAACTGCCTATTTTTATGTGTAAAAATGTTTCTAAAGATCCAAGCCGTTTCGGAGGAGTAGGGAAAAGTTGCGGAATTGGTAATTTTTTTTTTTGATGATATGACAAAAGTATAATCGCACGAAAAAATCAACAGTTGATAATGTTCATAAATCTATAATAAATATTTTTTTTTTTAACTATTAACCTGGCCGTTACCGAGAAGCAGACTTCAGAAAGTCACTGTTTTACGGGACTGCTCGGGCGCTTGGGCCTTAAACGGAATTAAGATAATTTGAATTGAACTTTATGACAATCAATTATTTTGCAGCAAATAGATCAACATAGCTTTCCAAACTCACATAGGACGTCCAAACATCCACTTGCCTAAGCTAACCTAACCCGGTCATCCGTAAGCAATGCCTACCTACAATTTCTAGATAGGATGGCCGGTACCTATTGTAGGTCTGCCAATTGATTCTGAGAGCAACGGTCACTGCATTGAAATTAGTATCTAACTAAGTACTCGTGTACCGCTTTGGTTTCGACAAGGATCTACAAAATATGGATATGACAGTGTTCACGATAAAGATATTGTTTTGGAGATGAATGAAAATGCCTCTTCGATAGATTTTAGGCGTATATAATTAAGAATTTTGGTTTACAAATTTTATGCGTGAGCGATTTGTCGATCGATATAATGAAAGGTGCCACAGTGGCGCGCTCGCGTGAGAAATTAGAACTACACCCCGCACTCCTCATCTCGACCGTCCAATCGTAGAGGCCCGCTGTGATGACGATGCGTAGACGGATATCAAGCAATGTATCAAAATTAAACTAAAATTGCTCGATTTCCGTAAGCCCGCGTCTACCATGGCCGGTAGTCGGGGTCGGGGTCCCAGCCACGTGAGGACTCCTATGCTAGCATTACTGCTTCGCAGAAGGTGGGGACCGCCTACCATTCCTCCTCGCTCCGGACTGTAGCCTGATCCAGGGCCCGGCGCGACAGGTTGCTACCGCCGAAGAAGGCTCAGCTCAAGCGGGGTATACATCCACCGCATGCTCCACCATGTTCTCCGTGCGGTTCACACAATGGTAACACCCGGGCGTAACCACGATGGCTAAGGGCAGCGGAACAGAGTGGAGCTCCTGCCTTAGTCTTCTAGCTCCCTACAATGCCGAGCTCGCTTCGCTTGCTCTTAGACTAAAAATATTTATTTAGTTAGCGTCGTAAATAAGACGAATTAGTTCATTAGTGGCTATAACATTTCCTGTTGCTTAGTTATAAAATAAGAATTTTGATCACGTGACCGATAAAGAAATGTGTAGCTTGATTAATAATTTCGTATCTAATATTTACATACTATGTATATGTCGCAGCCATTGGTATACAAGCGCCGTATTACAAAAAGGTGCGCCGGATCGGAAAACTTCACTGTAATGTAATGCGGCTACTTCACGTCCAGCCGGATTGTGAAAAAGGAAAGATTTTTAATTTTGTATGTTTATATAAATTTTTGTTTAATGAATAAACTCAAAAATTACTAGACCGATTTTGAAAATTTTTTTACTAATAGAAGGTTACTTTATCCTTAGATATAGGGATGAGAACCATGGCAGAAGGAGTCTCATTATAAAATGAATTTAGACAGATTGTATTCGGAATAAAGACACTTCAATCAATGTCAATATTACTTCCATTAAATTTTAAACAATGACCAAATCATTTCTCTTGATTACAAACTTAATGTTTCAATAGCAAACTTTCTTAACAATCAATTTCATTTGAAACAATCCACTTCAAAATATCAATTATGAAACGCATAACTGAATTTCGTTCCAAAGATTCCAAATTCAAAAGTTGTCCAAGTTCTAATTTTGAAAAAGGTTCTGTTCTATATTCAAAATGGACACGCCGTTTTAATTGGCGGCGATTCATTTTGGGCGGGATGGACCGTTACTTTAGACAAGCCTGCGCAACCTAAGGCCCGCGGGCCACCGAGTGGTCCGGGCCGTCAACGTATTTGGGTATTTTAATTGGGACAAGCTCACCAAACTATTTTTGATCACTGTAATTTTTTAAGTTAGAAATATTTGGCTCTTTAGGAGCTCATTCTCAACCTCTTACTTTAATAATATTTTTTTTTTTATAAAATGATGCCATCAAAAGAAAACATTCCAACAATTTATGAACTTGTTTTGCAGATTGGACGCTAAATGATTATCTACAAAAATAATTTAAAGTAAGAAAGAAAAATATTTTATTTGGCCGAAAATGCGCAAACTTAAGACTAACATATTACATTTATAGGTACATTTTTATATTTATCATTTTACACATTTTTCATGACAAAATAACACTAAAAAATTATGCGCCACGTCCGAGCAAAATGGCAAAATGCGATGAGGCCACAGCGCTGGTTTTTATCGTGGGCCGGTGACGATATCAACTAACAGAAGTCGGCAATGATGTAGTGTGCCAGTAGATTTAAGTAAAATAATTATATTTAAGAACAAAGTAAAAAATAGAAATAACAATCATAAATAAATAAAGAGGAAGTACAATTTTCTACATACGTATAAAGTGGCAACATTACATTATTTATCAAATTATACAGTGCGTTTCACTTATAAAGTTCCTTCGCCGTAATGTTGGCTCCCCTGTTTGTCTACAGAAAGAAGAAAGGAAAAAAGAAAATAGTTGCCTACTCTAGCAAAAAAATGCGAAACGAAATCGATTTTAACGGTAGTCGCACCACTTTATGAAGAATTATGAAGGGAATGGGATTTTATTAAAAAAAAGCAGCTCTAAAAAAAGGAAGTAGTTAATGTAGAGGTACGATATTATGGCGTGGCGTTTTCGGTATTTTATTTAGAACAATCGAAATCGAGCCCAGCGTTGTATACTTTATTCAAAAATAGTTTTTACAGTTTCCAAAAGAAAAAAAAACAAAATGCAATTGTTAAAAATAACGATATATCAGTTAATCTCCCTAATATTAAGTAAGTTCATTGCTAAGAATATAGCAACACGGTTTTTACGCATTGCCAACATTATGGCAAAGGGTGTTCTTATGCGAAACGCACTATAGTATTTCTATTGTGCATCAATGAGTAGGCCATTTAGTTGTTCACAGGATAATATTACGGCTCATATGGCAGTTGACTCAGAGTACATTATCATGGCCCATCTAGTGACTCATTGACAGATTGGTACCCGATGGTTGGGAAATGGAATAGGGGAAAACAAATAATGAGATGAGAGCATGAGTTGAAACTGACAGCAAACCCGAACAGGGGTGCTATTCTCTAAGAAAGCGCAGCGCTGGTACAGCGTCGAGTCGTCAGCGCAGTACATTGAATTAACAACCCAATGCCCCTTTACATTGGATTGTTAATTCAATGTACTGCGCTGACGACTCGTCACTGTGCCAGCGCCGCGCTTTCTTAGAGAATAGCACCCCTGGAGGAGGCTCGTGATCGAGTACAGTGGAAACAGCTAAAGGAGGCCTTTACCATGAGGCATAGTGAATTAAGAGACATTATATAAAAAAAAAACCTAAGAAGAAAAGAGAGGAGTAGTACTCTCCTTTCTTCATAAATTTTTTTCTTATGTTATTATTAATCAAGTAGTAGATTAATAAGGCTATTAATATTAGTGGCCCACTCATGTGGCACATACATATAATGGCCCATCTAGTGGCCCATTGGCTGACTCGGAGTCAATATTACGGGCCCATCTTCAATATAAGTTGAACGGCCATATTTTAGAGCAATTGAATTATTAATTGGTTTGAAAATGGGCTCGCCATAATGATAATGGTCGGGATGGCGCGTGGCGGCTGGAGTCACCCGCCATCGCTGGCTGAGGATGCTGGAGGGTGGTTGATTGTTGCTTTGTTTCTTTCCTGTGTTGTTTGAGTCTTTGATATTTTTTCAGCAGTATTTATTGGTGTTGAGATATAATAATATATTTGCTTTACGTTTGCGTCTTATGTTCGTCGTTCACAAGTAAATTAAGTAGGTATGGACATGATTTTAGTATAATCTGTTCTATAATATACATAAATATTTTTAATTATACACTTGCTCGAAAACCCGCTTTTACCTCTAGCGCTGTTAAGTAAGCAATTTACTGTTTTCTGCACTAGTGCGGAAAAGTACGTTAGTTCACCCCCGCTACGATTTATTGTATTGTATTAATCGTATATGACTGGGCGCTACCCCGTTTATTTATTTCTTCGTAACTATGTTGAAAAACGTCGTTTGATACACATGCAAAGTCGCTGCAGCACTCGGCTCCATAATAATTTCGCCTCAGGCGAATTCTATCTCGGTTGCAATGACAAACTTTTCCCACTTGTATCAAACTGTACTATTTTGTTTTTAAGTTGGTGATCAGCACTGATCTACGATTTATCATACATAGAGGTCAGTGGTGATAAGTAATCATGATTTTATCATTATACTAGCGGCCCACCCCGGCTTAAGGGCGTTTACACATTATGCCGCAGCGGCAGCGTTTTTGGCCGCCGCGGTGCCGCAAGAGCTGCGGTGTTTCATCGCAGAACCAGTAACACAAATGCCGCCTATGCAGCGCGTCCAGTGCAGCGGCGTCGCAGCGGCGGCGGTATACCGCTACCACTACGGCATAATGCCTAAGGCTCCATACAAATCCAAGGAGGACTAGCGCAACGGCACCGGTGCCGCTGCCGCTGCGGCATAATGTGTAAACGGCCTAACACGGGTGCAATGCTTTTATTATATCGGCGCCCTCACCGCTAACTGTCGTATCTCACAAACTGGCGTATCTGCACTGATATTACCAACATGTTCATAATATTATTTTGAATAAGTTCTCTCTAATCGTCGTATCTGTGTCGTTCACCGTTTAGAAGATAATCACATATATCGTTTTTTTTTTTTATAATGCATAGGCTCGCGTTTGCCCACAATCTCACCTGATGGTAAGCGATGATGTGGCCGACGATGGAGCACGCTTGCATAGAAGCAATCTATTCACTCTTGACTTAAAGACCCCTAGGTTATAGCTATCAGGAAACACAGACTCCGGCCGGGAATTCCATTCGTTAGCTGTACGCATAATGAATGTACTCCCAAAACGCTTTGTACGTATAGGTGGGATGTCCACCATCGTTTTGCGAAAGTGTAAAAAAAGGGAATAATTACCCTTACTACCTTCGTACCTTAGGGTTTTATGGCCACTACTAACTTAAAGAATAAGCCAAAAGCAATATAAAGTAGGTACTTATTGATTCATTAATAAAGCTACAGCTAAGGCAACTACAGAAACATGATTTAAACGCCCGAACGAAAAACGGTTGCCCTGGAAAAACATCAATTGCTAGTTAGGACAGTTAGCCGGGAGGGTGACGATATATATAAATAAACCTTCCTCTTTAATCACTATACCTATCTATTTAAAAAAGCCGCATTAAAATTCGTTGCGTAGTTTTTAAATTCTAAGCATACTTAGGGACAGACAGCGGGAAGCAACTTTGTTTTATCCTACGTAGTGAACAGAAGTTCTATAATACATAGCATAGCATAGTCGGCCTTATAATGTTCCCACTGCTGGGACTCAACCCTCCTCTCTAGGAGAGGGAATGGGCCGTAATCCTCCACGCGGGCCCAGTGCGGGTTACTGGATATCACATGTCGTCGAATTTTTGGTTCTTGGACATGCCGGTTTCCTCACGATGTTTTCCTTCTCCGTTTTAAGAGCATTGGTGATGAATTTAATTACACAAAGTTCTTCGCCCAAAGAATTAGCATTGCCATTCAACGTAGCAATGCTGCCAGTCTTCTGGGCACATTTCCGTATGACAGCGATGAGCAGGAGTACTTTGACGCTTGAGCGTACTTTGTCATTTTGTATTATATTTATGTACATAGTTAAGTTTTTTTTTATGTACACTTGTTTCAATCGTGATAATGACAGACACAATTGAAAGACAATAGGTGCGCGAACGCCGGCGTTCGCTTGGGGTTTAATGAATTAAAGTGTGTATGTACCTTATAATTAAAAAACCTCATAATAATAAAAAAAAAAACAGAACTACACAAAGTAATGCGCCCGGCTGGGTTTGAACCCGCAACCTACAGCTCGTAAATTAGGGCCGTTTCCACTCGGCCACCACTGCATTCATTGATATATTACTCTTTAACCAACGAAACTCATTGCTAAGTGACCAAAAATTACAAACCGTCAAAAATAATAAATCGTAAAGAAATAACATCAAAACTGACACGTTGAAAGTGACATGAAAAAAAAAATGGGGAAAACACAAAAAAATTATAAAACTGTAAAATAAAATTTCCATCCTTTTTAAAAAAACAAAACAGAAAACACCTTTTCCAAAAGTATTCAGAATTAATAAATTGTTCAATTTCAATAAAATGGGAAAACCACCGTACGTTTATACAGACTCTGAAACCGATGACACTAATTCCCTGAGCTCCATCGAAAATAAAAAGAAAAAGAAGTTTTCGTAAGTACCTATTCGTATTTCTTCAATGTTGTATTTAAATTAGATATCTCTTCATAATTTTATGTCTCTCGTCCAACATACCACAGTGTCTCAAGACGAAAGTCTGTTGTTGTCTACCAGTGCGTGTTGCCAGTGATGACATATGGCTCCGAAACGTGGTCGCTCACAACGGGCCTCATCAGAAGGCTTAAAGTCACCCAAAGAGCAATGGAAAGGATAGCCCTTTCCATTGCTCTTTGGGTGGCTCGGGGTTTCCTTGCGTGATCGAATCAAAAATGAAGATATCAGCAGGAAAAAAATTTCAAATATCTTTAACAATTTGATGAACTGACTAGATGTCAGTTTTTTACCTTCACTAACCAAATGGACTAAAAGCAATAATGCAAAGTTTCCTTCGTCTATCTTAGTTTTGCTTCGAGCATCCTCAAGTACACAAACGGCAATGTGAAGAAGAAGAAATGCAAGATCCACAGCAAGTCGGAACCAGAGGACTCCGACTACCGCAGTCGGAGTCGCAGCAACCAGCGCGTGCGGTACAAGCTGCCTGGCATACTGAAGAAGACTTACAATGAGAGTAATAGAGAAAGTGAGTTATATTCTGTGCTCAGCAAGACTGGCAGCGCGGTGCGGGGAGCGGTGCGAGTGCGGGAACTTGCGCGTTGTGCCTGTTTAAAGCGAGTCGAGCCATCATAACAACGCACGCGGTTAGCTCGAACACAAAATAGATAGGTACAGAAGACAATCTACTCTGTATGTAGATTGCCTTCTGTATCTATCTATTTTGTGGCGAGAACTAGATTGCTCACGCGCAGTTGCCGCTAACCACCCGAACACTCACTGCGGCCACTTTTATGAACGAGCTATAGCGTGAGCTACCCGCTCTCGTCCCGCGTCGAGTAGCTTGCACCACTTCTCGCGCTCATTTGTCCACTACGGACACTCCAAAGAAGTTCTTATGTTTGAGTTTTCTGTGCCGCACCCGCTCCGTACTGCGTTTGCAGTCTGGCTGAACATCTATTGTATCACATAATATATTATATAATAATATATATAATTATTATATAATATATAATTTAACTACGAAATCCTGCATCATGCAATTAGAATTTTCCGCGCGATTTAAACATGTACAACCGTTCGCACCACTGCAGGCACAGCGGAGCGCATTTCCTTGAAACACGCGGGCGGATTCGGCGGGCCCCGAGCGGCGCCAAGAGCCCTTGAGAGCCCTCGAGCGGAGAGACGCGCCCATGTCATTTAGTGCTGATCGATACTTTCCTGTAGAAAGTTACAACGCGCTCTCGTTCGTAATGAATGTGGACTGGGACGTGATTACGTGACGCAATAATGCTGCGCTTGCAGAAGAAGAAGAACACACGACCACACTAGTTAAAAACTCTCCGAGGATCTGACCGCCAGACAGTTGGGCGCGGGGTAGTGCAGCGAAACGCAGAGCAGCGCGGCGGCGACTGGAGCAGTCGCGCATATGCTCTTGTAGTAGCTTGATGGCGCTTCATCAGCATCGCATGCGAATTTATTCTTATATTGACCGTATGTCAAGGTAGTTAAGGTTTATATTAAATTGTTGTCATCAATTGCTCTCCGCCCCGCCTCCAGCGGTGTGCGCTGAGCCATACACACTGTATAGCTCCATCCTTTTAATAGTTCAGTTCAGGTCGTAAAATGGATCGCGGTAAGAGTTCGTGGTAGGGTTTCAGCCTATTTGTTTATCATCATCTCCTCTCTTTGACTCCTACAGCATCAGAAGATGAGGAGGACAGCGAGCCGTTCCGGCCTCGGTCCTACCATAGATACCTGGTGGGGCGGGTGCCGCGGCCGCCCGGAGCCAAGCCTGGCAGGGGCGGAGGCGTCGCTATCATCGTCAAGAAAAATATTAGCGTGAGTATTGCGAGGTTTTTAATATGTAGATTTATTTAACACAATCTGACTGGTCGAACTTCGTACCGCCTAACAATCGATGAATGTTAGTATATTGTTACGCCATTAAACTTGAACACGTCAAATCTTAGAGAAAATAATGAGTAGCATCCAATAATTAAAACGCATTGCCGTTCGAAAGATCTAGAATAAGGTAAGGTACCTAGGCCTAGCAAAATCTCGAAACATCACCCAGTATATACCACTATTATTATTCAGAAAATAGGTAGGTATGTAGGTAGATAAGGGAAATGGTACTTTTCGGCATTAAAAATAGATTTGAAATTCGCGTGAAAGTGACTCTTAGTACATTGTGCAATAAAAATGATTTCTGGCCCCGTGACGCGACCCTACTATACAAGATTGATCTTGAGACGTCAACAACAGATTTTTTATTTCTTTCAAAAATTTACAAGTCGTTTGGCTTTTTAGACAGACTAATAGTTAAAATTCAAAATAAATATACCTCAAACAGTTTGAAGAAGAATTTTCCCTTAAATTCTATTTAAAACAAAGCAATGGATCTCGAACTGGATCGTTCGTATTGTCAGGCAGCCAACATTCTGTTTGCCTCGAGGCATATAGACTGCATTGGACTCCACGAGGCAGACTTATAGACAAAGACGTAGTATTCAATACAACGGAATTTTCGAACATATTCCAATTTGAAAGGTTTGGTTGAAAGTTTCAACAGATTTTATATATTTTTGTTAGCAAGCGTTTTAAATATTTTCGTCGTAATCTTCTTCTTCTTCTTCTTCCTGCCCTTGTCCCATCTTATTTTTTCGTCATAATCTGTAACACTAAAATAATAAAAAGGTAAAGTTTGTCTTTTTTGTTTTTTTTTTGTTTGTAGGAGGTAATCTCTGAAAGTACTGGTCCGATTGATGGAATTATTTCACTGGTAGAAAGCTGCTTTATTCCTGAGTGACACGGGCTATATTTTATATACGCGAGCGAAGCCGCGGGCAAGAGTTAGTATAATATATTAAATCATCAGTAATTTTGATTTGGTTTTTATTTTATTCATATTTTAAATGTGATCATGTATTTGCGGTCTGATAATGATAATGAAATGTACTTGCTATGAACTCCATCTGATAGATTTAAATGATTGTTATTTAGTGTGTTGTTTAATATCGTTACATTTCATTTTGCATGCGGAATTTCCCCGCATGCAGAAAATATCAAAATGCAAATAAAAGCGTCTCGTGTGCGTATTCCACGCATTACATTAATTAACCCCAAGCGAACGCCAGTTCACGCATCTATTGTCTTACTATTGTCTCAAATTGACGGTATCTGAAAGGACACTTGTATGATACGGACATTTGCGGGGGTTCTACATGCGGGGCAAACCATGCGTGATCAAAACCGCACGATATTAAGTGCCATAAAACAGTGACTTTCTGAAGCCTACTCCTCGGTAACGGTCAGGTTAATAGGTTTGAAAAAAAAATTGTTTATTATAGATTCATGAACAACATTGTTAACATTTGATTTTTTCGTGCTATTAATACTTTCGTCTAGAAAATTATTTAGCAATTTCGCAACTTTTCGCAACTTTTTTCCTACTCCTTCAAAACGGCTTGGATCTTTAGAAACATTTTTACACATAAAAAATTGGTGGTTAAATATTCTTCAAAGTGAACATTACGTATGTAAATCAATAAATATTTCGCAAAGAAAATGGATTTAAAGGTCAGCCACGCGCTTTCCGGGCGCTGTTGGCCGCAAATAAATGCACAGATTTGTGAACTGCCGCCTAGGCGGGTGCGAGAGGTGCGTCCACATAATTTTGGCCAGATGGTTCAAGGGACTATAAGCCTTAAGAACTTTTTTCTTTGTCCAACCCTCTTCCCAGTTTAGCTGGGGTCGGGTCTCCTAGTACGTTTGCGCCAGAGAGCTCTGTCCTGGCTTGTTTGTACACTCAGACTCGCTTGCTGGATTTCTTTTTAGGGTTCCGTAGTCAACTAGGAACCCTTATAGTTTCGCCATGTCTGTCTGTCCGTCTGTCCGTCCTCGCTTAATCTCTGTGACCGTTAGCACTAGAAAGCTGAAATTTGGTACCAATATGTATATCAATCACGCCGACAGAGTGGTAAAATAAAAATAGGAAATAAATGTTTTATTAGGGTAGCCCCCCTATATGTAAAGTGGAAAGTGATTTTTTTTTTAATTTCAACCCTAACGAGTGATATATTGTTGGATAGGTATTTAAAAATGAATAGGGGTTTACTAAAATCATTTTTTGATAATGTCAATAATTTCGAAAATAATCGCTCCAAAAGTAAAAAACAATGTGTGTGTGTCCCTCTAACTTTTGAACCATAAGTTTAGAAAATATGAAAAAATCTGAAAAGTAGAACTTTATAAGGACTTTCTAGGAAAATTATTTTGAACTTGATGGAAAGAACAGTTTTTGTACAAAAAAGACAAAAGTGTTCTACAAAATAATTTCTGGACAAGTTTGTAGTATAATCGTATATGCAAGCAATTTTTTAAACTCATAAGTGGGTACACTTATTGTGACGGACGGGAAACTACGGAACCCTACACTGAGCGTGGCCCGACACGCTCTTGGCCGGTTTTTTATATTTGACCACCAGGTGACGGGTGGTCGTGCCCTTACTCGTGGTCGGTCGGTTAGGGCCTTTTTGACTGGGTGATCGTCATTTCGTCTAAGTATATGACCTCGCATGCGACTTTCTTTTAGCTTTTCGGAAATCGGTACCACCTCCGCACGATATTAAAAACACCCTTATTTATTTATAAATAAAGCCGTATTCGGCTGATTATGTTAACAAAATGTGAAAATAAAATAAAAATAAAAATAATGTGTGAATGTGAAATGTGTGTGTGTGTGTAAATGTGAGTTTTCCTGCTGCGGTCTTCCCGTCCGATTATAATTTGGGTATCTTCAAGGCTAGAGTGAATAGGCTCTTAATTAACTAGTGCGCCTTACCATCAAAGAATGTATCGCTGCTTTCCATCAGGTGGGATCGCAGTCAAGCACTAGTTTATATCAATTAAAAAATATATATTAAAATGTGAATCCTAGTAAATCTAGCTCGTCTCATTATAACACCTCAAAATACTCGGAAACTTTACTCTAAACATTCACATTATCCCCTCGCATAAACAAGGATTACTCTAAAATACAGAAAACTCTGAAAAGAATTTTAAATCCACCTGTATAACAATTTACACTCATCCTCACATAGTTTAGAGGTGTGACTGGGTTGCTCCTGCTAATATTATCGTCTGGGGACTCACTAAGTGTTACGTGCAGCCTGGGGGCACCTCTAGCGGTGGCCAGACATATTTCGCGCTTATTATAACGAATAAGAATTGTTTTTTGTCGGGTGGGTTTTTTTTTTTGTTGGGTAAAGATCATCCATATAACATCCCCCGCCCTTGGGCGGAGCGGGAGATGGTGTCATTGTGTGTCAGTGTCTAAATTGTATGTATCTACGAGTGTGTATGTCAAATACAATTGTTATCATTTTTTCTTTCTTTCTTTTGTTTGTCAGACTCTTACTGACTAATAAACTCACCTCGTTCCTTTTTACCTTTCATACCGGGGCCGAGCTACCTTTCGGAACTAGACCCTGACCCCAGTAGGCTTCGACCCGGCTGGGCCCCTGCTGTTGCTGACAACTCCTTATGGCGCACAGGAAAAGTGCGCGCGAATACTATTGCGAAGTCATGCAATGCAGTTTACGCGGATCCAACGCAATGCGGCGACTTTGCCATAAGTGTGCGTAAAGTCGCCGTTTCACCCGCAATTTAGGCAGGGCGTAAACGTGGACACTTTTGTGTCTTCTGTCAGATACAAGTTAACGATGAATATTTGATTTCTATAGGACCAGTATGAAATCATCTACTCGCTGCGCACCTCGCTTCCACTTAACACATATTTGTGACGATCAAAAAGTGTTCGGTGCCGGTAACTGGAACAAAATGTGTCTAGCCACCGCACCCCAAGAGTTCGCGCGAAAATATTAAAACTAAGCCTACTATCCACGGACGCGTAGCTTCATAGACGCGTATTCGTCAGTATACGTTTGATGTACGTCTGCTCACAGTTTACATACATAACTATGAAATGATGAATCGACATCTTTCGTGATTCTTTACATGTTTTAATAATGTTAAACGTTTCATTATTTATTTTTCGGGTAACTACAAAGAATGTTAGGAAAATGTCAACATGTATACAGACACAACAGTATAGTATAGTCGGCCTTATAATGGTTCTCACTGTTGGCAAGCCTCCTCTCTAGGAGAGGGAATGAGCAGTAATCCTCCACGCGGGCCCAGTGCGGGTTGGTGGATGTCACATGTCTTCGAATTTTTGGTTCTAAGACATGCCGGTTTCCTCACGATGTTTTCCTTCACCGTTTTGAGAGCAAAATTGATGAAATAAATTGCTGGCTGGGTTTAAACTCGCAACATACATCACGTTAGTCGGGGCCGTTACCATTTGGCCATCACTGCTAACATCTTTCCTAAACTCACTTCACTGGATCACTGATGTCAACATATAATATATTGTTTTATCTGGCGCCTACTATACTCGTAGTCACTATTACCCTTTGCTGTCTCAAAAACAGATGACATCACTATGACCCCACCCCAGTCTCGGGACGGATTAGCATCTGTCAACTTGACCCCTCATTTGATCCGGGTGGCTAGGACCAGCTTAAAACGCATCTAAGCGTGAATAATTCGATTTTCGTTTGATATGGGAAACGTAAATACGGTTACCGTTGGGTATTAAGGAGAAAGCTTGTAAGGCCATGTTCGAGCTAGATGGCGTTGAGCTCAATATTTTTAGCTTATTTTGTTTTATGGAAGCATTATTAAGTCAAAAAGGTATTTGCTAAAAGTTAGTCTTCTTGTCAAATTATTACGTCAAAGTCCACCTAATGCTGTTGGGGCCCGAAAGGTTCTCGAGTGGCAACCACGTACCGGAAAACGCAGCATCGAAAGGCCTCCTACAAGGTGGACCGATGACCTGGTGAAGGTTGCGGGAAACCGATGGTTGCGAGACGCACAGGATCGTGCATTGTGACGACACTTGGGGGAGGCTTATGTCCAACAGTGGACGTATATCGGCTGAAATGACAATGATTGGAAGTTTGCGTTTTCACCACGAGTTTAAATAAGCACACAATACCGACGATTTTTTGATACTAAAGTTTTTGAAAGGTCTTGATACTTTTGCTGATAGTTGATATTTACTCGCGGAAGAAACTTAAATTGTGAAGTATTTTTTGCAGAAAAGTATCGTGGTAAAGGATTACCATGAAAGTTTAAATGGTTTTGATTTGATTATGTTAATATTTCCCAAATAAAAATATGGAGTTTTAGGTAGGGATGCCATGTTGTTTATTTGGAATACCTAGAGTGAATATAATTTGGAATACAAATGCCATACGTTGTTTTTTGTTTTGTTTCTAATTTTTGTTGTATAATTTCGAACTCAAACATAACATTATATGCGAATGAGAAAATAGACTACGTACTCAAGTAGGCAGTTACAAACACAGTATATTTATTTATTTATTATTTATTATCTTACCTTTATTGTACACCAAATAAACAAAAATACAGGACAAACATTTAAAAGAATAAGTGCAGTGCAGTGTGTATATTGTGGTGCGTTATATTTTATAATTAATAATAATAATAATAAGCTGTACTCCTAGACACGGCGCGTATTGTCCGGAGGTTCCTCTCTCAGGAGCCCTGACCGCCGGCAGCTTGGACCCTGTTCCCGATGCCGGTGGGCTACTATTTTCTATATTTTTAAATGTTTATTTTTTTTAATGGAATATTTAAAAATATAATATTTGTAAATGTTAAATAAAGGAGATAATAATAATAATAATATATTCCACAACTACTACACAACGCCGTCTAGTCCCAAGCTAAGCAGAGCTTGTGTTATGAGTACTAGACAACTGATAAACATACTTATATATTTCTAAATACATACATATTATAGATAAATTACATCCAGACACAGAACAAATGATCATGCTCATCACATAAACATTTGTCCTGGGTGGGAATCGAACCCACGACCTCCGGCATAGCAGTCAGGGCCACTAACCACTAGACCAACAGGCCAGTAAAAAAATAAAAAGAAGAAGAAGAAGTAGTATTAAAGATTTAATTTTATTTAGTCACGTAAGAATGTATCTAATGTTGTATGTACTATGTTAAACAATATTTGTATGCCCAGTAAGGCAACACATAATGAAACGTTATTTTTCAACTAACACTATGTACATAAACCTATGTGTAACAAATAAATATATTTGACTTTGACTTTTAATGAAATAAATAACCAAAAAATGTAGGACTCGTGAAGGATTTGCACCCCCGACCTCCGCTAGTCCGTCGCTCCCAAACCTACGTGTCTTAAGACCTTTCTACATGATAGAAAGTGGCGAGCGTCCAGACTGGCGGCGCTCTTACCTACTGAGCTAACGAGTCTCTAGACACTGTGGCGAAATAACCCTCCATATCATGGGATAGAGGGAAAATAGCGCAGTGGTTGAGTGCTAGGCTGCTGCACTGTATGTCGCGAATTCGGTTCACGCAGAGAACAAATCGATGCGTCCCACGCATAAAGTCATAAATCTACATCTATACATATAAAAAATAAAGTTTAAAAAACTAAAAAAAAACACGCTTTCATAGCATATAAAACTAAAAATTGTAAAATAATTTTCAACTTAAGTAGAAAAAAAGGCGTTGGTTACAAACATACAGGTGAAGCTAATATAAGCGTGTTAATAAAATTTGAGTGTCTGTTTGTTAAATTGAAATAACGACTTTTTACTACATGCATATGAATTCATATACGGTACATACACCAAAATAACATTAGGTATGTACCTACAATTTTTGTCTGTCTGTTTGTCCGGACTAATCTCTGAAACTGGACCGATTTTGACGGGACTTTTTTTGGCAGGTAGCTGATGTAATAAGGAGTAACATAGGCTAATTTTATTTTAGAAATTTTATGTTAAAATAAATTCTAAATCCTGTAGTCCACGCGAGCGAAGTCGCGGGCTCAGCTAGTTACTATAATTAAGAGGTAAAGTTAGTTTTATTGTTTGTGTTAATCTCTGGAAGTACTGGTCCGATTGCTAAAATTTTTTCACCGATAGAAAGCTGCTTGACTCCTGAGTGACATAGGCTATATTTTATGAATGCGGGCGAAACTGCGGGCAAAAGCTAGTAAGTAATAAGTATATTAGTGAAATAAGCAGTACCTTTGTGTTTATTATTCTCTTCTATCTGTATTTGTCCTTTTAATTTTTAAGTGTTTGTGTGTGTACATAAATGAATAAATAAACAAAAAAAGACGTGTGGCACTCGGGGACTGCCGCGGTAAAGCTATTGCATAGCATTTTTTATCAACTTATGCAATTGTAATTATTTATTTATTTTATTTATGCAGTATTTTTATCCTCTGTTTTCTTTTTCCTTGATATTAATTGAAGTTACACTTTTTGAGCGTGGTGACCGATAAGAAAACAAATGAGTGGGGGGTGTTAGGTTATTTTCATTACGGAATTTCTGGATTCGGTCTCCACGCTCAAGGCCTGCGATAGAAGCTATGCAATAGCTTAATAAATAAAGTCGTAATGCAACTTAATAGTGCATTTTTTCAGGAGATTATACACGTGTTACAGACAGACAGACAGACGGACGGACAGCGGAGTCTTAGTAATAGGGGCCCGTTTGACCCTTTGGATACGGAACCCTCAAAAGAAAACTATTTGAAGTTGCTTTTATTTGCTTTCTCTCGGGGTATGTAAAGTATTTATGAAATAAGTAAAGTATTTTCAATACACTTACTCGAAAATACACTCTTATCTCTACCAATTTTAGGCATGCAATTTACTGTTTTCCGCACTAATGCGGAAAAGTATCCGAGCTAGCTCCCACCGTAATTTTTTACATTTATCACATAAGGCTGGGCGGTAAGTGACCCTGTCAACCTCCGTTCATTTATAGCTTTTTAAGTGCATTTATAAACGTCATTTAACTCTTCTTTTTAACATTTTGTCGCCTCGGTTGCATTGACAAACTTTCTCCACTTGTATCAAAATGTACATCTAATAAGTATATAACTAATAATAAATAAATAACTGCCGTTAACTCTCAGTTGAAAACCAGCGTCAGGCAACTACCACTGACTACCATGTAGTTGGCATTTTTCTGAACTGGGCCTATTTGGCACAGCCTGAGACACACATTGTGTCAGTGTTTTTTCTTGTCTAAAATTTTGTTTTTACAGTGTGTGTATCCATGCGTGCAAATAAATGATTTTTCTTTCTTTTCTTTTTAAATATATGTAAAAGAAGAAACTGACTGACTGACATATCAACGCACAGCCAAAACAACTGGACCTGGGAGCCTAAACCATTGCACAAGGTTTCCTTTTATGACCGAGCACTAAGAGAAGGTTTTCCAAAATTCACTTCCTAAGAGGATGAAACAGAGATCTAAAGCTTGTATGGACGAACCTACTTTTACGCGGGTGAAGCCGCTGGCAGAAGCTAGTATTTTCTTATGTTCTTATATTCTTTATTGTACATAACTTTACACATTATACATAGAAAGAAAGCCAATGTACACAGGCGAGCTTAACCCAAAATTGAGTTTTCTTACAGCAAACCTTAATATCTTTTCAAGAAATTTTTTGAAAGAGGATAACTTAAGAAATGCACAACAAAAACCAAATTATCTTATATGAATTGAAACTTACAAACTAAAATAATTTACATAGATATGTGCGCAGCACACAATACTTATAAACATACTACATAAATACAACAAATAAAACCTATACTTATATATACATGAGTCATGTTGACAGGAAATGTTCCCTGATCCTTCCCCTGAAGACGTGCAACGAAGGGCTAGCCCTTATTGAGTGTGGAAGAGAATTTTATAAGTAGACCATTAAACACAAAATATAGAACTAGTTTGTACCAAAAATGTTGACTCGTGAAGGATTTGCACCTCCGTCCTCCGCGGTCCCTCACTCCCTAGAAATGAACACAGAATACGGTGAGCGAGGACCAAGCGGCGCTCTTAACTACTGAGCTAACGAGTCTTATGGAAACTAGGACCAAATTGCGTAACATATTGTACAAGCCTAATATAAAAACATTACAAAAAGAACTATTAACGTGCCAGGTTCGAACCCGGATTTATATAGTTTCGAAGTAGGTAAGGCTGTTAACTACTTAGCCAAGGAGACTGATGTAAAGCAGAAGGAAATTGTGAACCATATTGTGCGACACCGAAACACCAATAAAATGCAAAAAGTATCGGATATATCATATGGGATTTGAACCAGATGTTGTTGATATGGGAAGGATTTAGAGCTCAGAACTTACTTGACTATAGAGTCTTGTGAAGTGTAGACCAAATTATGATACTTGTTGTTTCGCTTTGAAAACTAAAGCAGAATCAGTAAACACTAATAATATAAGTTGACTTGAACCTGATTTTAAAGAGTTTAGGAGGAACGCACGAATTCTATATGTAAGTATACTACGAGCGATCTACCCCAGTTTCGCACGGGTATTAGAAACTTTAGAATTCTTGGCTTTTTTTAACTATAATATGCATGTGTTTGTACGCGTGATGGAGTAACAAATACACACACACACAAACTTACGTCTTTGTAATATCAGTGTGAAGTGTAATATTTAAATGTAATTCGGACCAAAATTAAAAAAAAAAAAGATTAGGTATTTCACACTAACTGACCCAGCGAACTTCGTACCGCCTAACAGTCAATGAATGTAGTATATCATTCGATATAGTCAACCGAATGCGATGAAACAAAGCTTAATTAATATATCAAGTTACACACATAGTTAGTGAGAGTATGGCGAGTGACAGGGCAGAGAGGAAGAAAAAAACGTGTTGCGCCGACCCTAAATAAGATGGGACAAGGACAGGAAAATGATGATGATGACGCAATTTTAGCATAAAAAATACAGGGTGTCTCTGACATCGACGCACAAACTAATACCACGTACCAGTGGTGGAATTTTACATCGGGACTTTCTGAATACATGAAAAAAAAAATTACTTTTTTGTATTTAAACTGTGTAAAATGGTTATTCTAACCAACCCCGATGATATTTTTAGTAAAAAAAGAATAGGGAACAAAACTTTAAAAGGGTATTTTCACGATATTTGAATATTTTTCGCAGCATTTAACTATTTTAATTAATTGATATTAAAAAAAGTCGATGTTTGTCTTTGTTAGAGGTCGATCATACTTGTAGATATCCGAGGTCGATAATATTATTATAATGGTATCAAAGTGAAAAACAAAACCATAGTTTGCTTTCTATTCACCCCTGCGAGCTGCGTTTCAATTCACCCCGTTTTACGGTGATTAAAAAGTCAACAGGGGTAGATAAAATCGTTATTCTAATCAATCCTAATTATATTATTGATTTAAAAGGAATTTGGCTAGAATAGGCAATTCTTTTCTTTTCCTTTTTCTTTAAAAAGACTGAGGAGCCAACATTACGGCGAAGCAACTTCTTATTTGAAACGCACTATAGTCGTTTCCTATGCTATGAAGAAGAACCGGCAAGAAACTTCATGGTTACTCTTAAAAAAAGAATTTTCTCTTAAGAAAATAGAGAATATTGTACGAATATTTTGTTTCTTTGTTTTCAGAGTGTTCAAGGCCAGCCAAGCTCGACGGCTGAGCCCAAGAGAAGTAGTGCGAAAAAAGAGTCCTGGCATCGGCGGCTGGCGAGGAAACGGTCTTATTAGGTATGCGATAGTCTGACTAAAAAATCAAATGACTTGGAATTTTGTATAATGTTTAATCATTTAAAAAATACTTATATTTGATACTTTTTATAAGGTTCTTCTATTAGTAAACTATGATCAAGATCTCTTAATCAACCTTGATTATAAAACCAGTGTTGACTACATCAGATTTCATTTTGCCCTTTTTTTTATGGTGGGAAAAATCATGCTTTGACATCCCCCGCTCTTGGGCGGAGCGGAAGATAGTGTCAGACTCTTACTGACTAAAAGACCCACCCCGTTCCCTTCATACCGGGGCTCGAGCGCCCTTTCGGATAACCCTGGCCCCAGTAGGCCCTAATAATTACCCAAGTCGTTTGGCTTTTTAGACAGACTCTACTCAGCTTCATCACAGCCGAAAGGTACCATCTAATGGAAACAGGCTTGCGGATGGCGGGTAATGGGTAGCTCACCGTCCAGCCAGTCAGTATCCGTCCGGACCAAGCCTGAGTCGTCGATGGTGCGTAGTTGTTCCACGTGCGTCTTAAAGAGATGTCAGCGAAATTGGAAATTGTGAGAGCCCAGCAGGGCCCCGAAGCCTACTGGGGCCATAGGTAGACGTCTAAAAAGAAAACCTGTAGTCCTAGACCGCAAAGAATAACTGATGAAACATAGGTGTGGTTTTGGTCAGTAAAATTTTAACACGCCCTCCCGCTCCACCTTAGAGTGGGGAGAAGGCATTGAATGATTTCCCACCTTTAAAAAAAGCAGTGTAACAAAAATAAGCGTGACAACATTATTAAAAAAACTTCTTCGAAACTTAAAAAAATGTTTAACATTTTCAATTCAATAATTATTTCCAGTTCAGTCGAAGACTCGGTCATCACAATTTCGAAACGAGTTGCGGAGAGTGCGCGGCGCGGTGCGGCCGCATCGAACCGAGGGACACGCATCGACGGGCACAGTTGTGGTGATTGCTAGGCTTGCGTATATATTTTATTATTATTTATGTCGGGTCTTGAATACATGCAGTTTCCATAATAAAGGTGAATCTATTTAGATTCTAGTTGCTGTTTCATTTGTATGAAGGAAGTTTACAAACTGTTTTATAATTATTGATATGTGTTAGACCACTATCTTACCTAATGGTAAGCGATGACGTGGTCTATGATGGAGCACGCTTGTAACCCATTCACTCTGGACTTAAAGACCCTTAGAATAGAATAGAACAGTACCCCTAGCCAAGTTTCTAATCTGCAATACTTAACGCTTGTAGAAAGCTATGTACGGGAATGACGTCGTCTCAACGCTCAGTCACGTGGTCAGAACAAAAGAATTGGCGGCAAGGTCAACTCGAAGCGTTCGACGCAAGCGAAACGGTTGTAACTTGGCTAGGGCGGCTGTATGGAATAAATTTTATTGTACACCAAAAGACGTTTTGTACGTATGAGTGGATGACCATCATGTACCTGTGGCATACCGTACCTCTAGTGCTTCGATAAATGGAACAGACTTGGCGGATTACATTGTCCAATTCAACGTACACTCCCCGAAGTGTAAACGATAGAAAACCGACAGGTCAGCAACTCGACGTCGATGCTCAAGGATTTGAAGCTTCGACTCGTCTAGCGCATCATTACCGATGATCTTCTTGGCTTGCAATTCAACCGACTCTAGTCTCTCAAATTGGTATTTAGCAGATCCATTATTGTAGGTATACAATGATGAAAGAGATCATCCATGACCCCAGTAGGCTTCGACCCTGCTCGGCCCGGACGGTTACCGGATGGTCGGACGGTGAGTTACCTATTGCTCGTCGCCCCCCAAGCCCGCGCCTACGATGGCCGGAAATTGGGATCGGGATCTCGGCGGCTGGGGCGTGAGGGTCTTTCCTTCGCACGTGCGGCCGCGTCCTTTGCTAGCATTATTGCTTTGCAGAAGGAGGCGACCGTCTGCCACTCCTTCTCGATCTGGCACATGGCCTGTACCAAGGACCGGTGCGAGAGGTCGTTGCCACCGATCGCCGTTAAGAGGACACGGCAGTGCTCTGCCCAGGCGTGACACCCCTTTACCTTATGCTCCACCGTGTCCACCGGGCGAAGTACCTAGTATTTTCTTTAACAGGAAAATGCTATCCTCCTCCTCCTCGAGTAGTCCTCATTACTGAGGGTCGTGAAGGATTATCTTCTTATTGATGGAATCTCGCCATCTGTGACAGTTCTTAGCGTTATGAAGTGCGACGTGCAATTGGGTGTCCAGAGTGGAGCGGACTTGATTAGCCCATCTTAATTGGGCTGCGGCCCCTTAATCGTTTGAAGAAATATGCCAGTTACGATGAGCTGTTCAAGGATGTGACCATTTTTCCTGGCAATGTGGTCAAAGAACTCCAGTACTCTGCGCATGCATGTAGTCGACAGTCTGATCTTGATGTTCGGTTCTCGTAAGATAAAGCGGTTTGTGCGGAAAGCAGTCTAGGGAATTTGAAGCAAAAAAGCTCTATGTGAAGTTATAATAAGAAGACTTATATTTACGTGTGTTGTCAATTTATCAGACAAGGATTTATAACGCCGACCCTACGAGCTACTTTATTTGCCTCGTGGGAAAAGAGGAAATAAAACGGATTCGACTGTGGAACTGTTCGTTTCAGGAATAGAGGCTTAGATCGAAGATTTAATACCGTTTCTTGAAGAGTTTAGTAGTTGAGATGATTGTGTTTTGAGCAATTTAGCTTCACTTTTTTTTTTGTTGACTGACCGATATATTGACAATGCAAAAGTGCCTATCCATACTAATATTATAAATGGTAAAGTGTATGTGTGTTTTGTCCGTCTTTCACGGTAAAACGGAGCAACTAATTGACGTGATTTTTTAAGTGGATATAGTTGAAGGGATAGAGAGTGACATAGGCTACTTTTAGTCTCTTTCTAACCCCCCACTTATGCGAGCGTAGCCGCGAGCAAAAGCTAGTTTGAAATAAACGTTTCTGATTTTGAAGGAAAACTCAAGTGGCAGTGGGCTGGGCATATTGCTCGCAGAACAGATGGTGGATGGGGCTGATCGGTTCTGGAGTGGCAACTGTGTATTGGAAGAAAAAATATTATGTAAAAATATATTGCGTTCATAGGCCTCCCACCAGGTGGACCGATAACATGGGGTTGTGGGGATGCGATGGATGCAAGACGCGCAGGACCGGACAGGTCTATGTTCAACACTGGACGTCTAGCGACTGACATGATGATGATGTGTATGTGTGTGAGAGGGTGAGGCTAGAAGGAACTCTTACTGACTAAAATACCCACTATTTTAGTCAGTAAGAGTCTGACACTATCTCCCGCTCCGCCCAAGAGCGGGGGATGTCAATGCATGATTTTTCCCACCATAAAAAAAGGGTGTGTTGTATACAGACAGTTTTGCGTCCGTTGCGTCACAAGGTTCAGTTGAAAACTAGCGTCAGGCACTAGTTGTCTGGCAATCATGCTGAACTGGACCTATTTTGGTGCAGCCATGAGGCACACAACAACTGTATTTTTTCTTTATTTTTTTTTATTGCTCTTTTTGATTCTTTTACTTTTGATACGTGTTTTTTTTTGTTTATTATTGCGTTTGGGCCTTGTGTTACTGTACCAAATAAAATATTTTTCTTTCTTTCTTTTCTTTCTTATACACCGCTAAATTTTGATCGTTTTAATCCCGTGGAGGGTCGATCCGGTACATGAAATACTATCGATTTGTAAAGATAAAATTAAAAAATAAAGTACCTTTTTTTCAATACTTGTATTAATTTGCGCATGTACGAAATTAATTTCTTTAAGAAAACGTCAGCTGAGCGAGTCCAATTACCTGTAGGTAGTTTGCACACAATGCCGACTAGTACCTACAGGTCATTGTACTCGCTCAGCCCTGGAACACTTATCTGTAGGCTATAAAAATATTTGTTCCGTACGGGGATCGAACCCGTGACTCGCAGCGTAGCAGCCAGTCGCTCAACCATTGTGCCAACCGTGCCGACTAGAGATGTGCCGTTACTGGTAATATTGCCATGAAGTGTGAATATTGGTGGAAATATTGCCCGAAGTGTGAATATTGGTGGGAATATTGCCCGAAATGTGAATATTGGTGGGAATGCCGCCAGCAATCAGTGTCGTAACCAGCCTTTTATACGCCCGGTGCGAGCTTCTATAACTGCGTCCCTAGAAAAAGTACAATACAAACAAAAAGTACTAGTATATAATTTTTGCGCCCCTCAAGGAACTGCGCCCTATGCTTGGGCATCGCTGGCACCGCCCTATTTACGGCACTGCCAGCAATATTCCCATATTGCTGGCAACAGCACATCTCTAGTGCCAACAAATTAATATTGTTAAGTCAGTGACCCATTTTCTAAGTAAACAATCCCTTATTTCCTTCAATTACTTCGAGATGTATATATAATACTCACTGCTTACCATTTAAAATAAGTTGTTACCGTGTTCTCACCTCCGCACGAAGCAATCTACCTTTCTGCTGCTATTGAATTAATTCCTTGGGCCACGGTTTACTGCATAAGCGGTAGCGGTAAGCGACAGCGTTTAGACTGAAGCCTCAGACATATTAAGGGACAAAATGTCCTTCAACTTGATGCGCAATAAAAAAAGAACTGGGCAAGTGCGAGTCGGACTAGTGCACTGAGGGTTCCGTGCAAACTACACTTCCCGAATGAAGACTTGAAGATTTTTCCGAATTGCATTTTTTTTTTGTGACGTAGGTAACTGCAAATTTACTGTTTCCAGACTCATTCCTATATCTGTGCTATAAGACCTTGCTTTGTACCAAATTTCGGGATTCTGGATCAACGAATCATGAATTTCTATCTTTGACAGTATAAAAAACTTTTTACAAAAAAAAAAAAAAATAACCGACTTACTAAAAAAAACACTAAAAATATCAAAATAACTTTAATTTCGGAAGTCGGTGTTTCTGTAATAGTTTTGCCTCTTCGTTATTTAACACCGACTTCCGAAATTATATATATGTATATAGATAATGCACACAAAAATAATGTGCCGTTCATGGGCACTACATATAATATAATAATAATAATATAATATTCCACAACTATCACACAACGCCGTCTAGTCCCAAGCTAAGCAGAGCTTGTGTTATGGGTACTAGACAACTGATAAACATACATAGATATTTCTAAATACATACATATTATAGATAAATTACACCCAGACACAGAACAAATGATTATGCTCATCACACAAACAGTTGTCCTGGATGGGAATCGAACCCACAACCTCTGGCATAGCAGTCAGGGTCACTAACCACTAGACCAACAGGCCAGTCAATATATAATATCCAAGGCCAACAAGCCTTCGCGAGATAGAACAGCTATTATACTCCAGTACCTAACTGTTATACTGTGAGCCTGTAAAGTGAAACATACACGCACTCAACGGGGGCGGCCGCGGATGTTCGTAGTGGCAGCAAGGTGGAAGCGAACCCATGGTCCCACCACGGGTTCGCTTTTGAAAGGAAAATCCGGGGCCTGGAACACAAGGCAACGAACGAATATGAGAGTAGGTTTTATTCTGACACGCCTTCCCACTCCGTCCTAGAGTGGGAGAAGTCATCACATGATTTCGCACCTAAAAAAACGCAACACCTTACCTTAAGTTTTTTCATTTCGAAGCTCGGTATAAAGTTGTATAATGTTTACAACATGATAAGTGACCGTATTTATTTTACGGTAATTTCGCCAATAATATATTCAATGTAACCCTCTTAGTTCAGTTGACCCTATTGAATGATTTTTTCATGAAATAGCCAGTGTAGCGACATCTATATCGTCATATAAGAACTAATCCTGTATCGCGCAATTAAAGTTCTTCGCGCGATTGGAATCTGAAATTATCATGAATATATATAAAATATGAAATTATCTATCGGGCAGTTGCCCACCAGACATAACACCCGTCTGGTCTGACTACTTTCTGTTCCATTTACCCCCAAACCAGTATGCAGTCGCCGGCTACCCTGGTGCTTTTACGATTTATGGTGTACCTATCTAGCACGTTCTTCTCCGTAGAGATCTACGCTGTGCATGTAATTTAGCTTCATATTTTTAGGATTGACCGACATTTGACTATTCAAAAGTGTCTGCAAATGGTCTATTTGAAATAAATGCTTCTAACTGCATTTTTTTTAAAATCAATTTATTTATGATACCTCAGAAACGCTGTTTCCTATAACTTGGACCCGACATTTGCTTCCCACACCTAGAATGTCATAACGTGAAAACAGGTCAAGACCTAATTTATAAAGCTTACGTTTCTACACTTGCTTATTCACCCGAAAAAAGTACTTTTTACGAATCGTGGCTTTAAGATATTGGTCAGTGTGTAGTCTTATTTTTTTTTTTTGTTGGCCTGTTCTGTCCCTCTCTTGGGCACAGGCCTCCCTCCAATCCATCCATTTTTCATGCGCCCGGGCTTCCTCTTGTCAGTTCTGGTGGAATCAAGATGTTTATTTATAGATATTATTAGACTCCAAGCATTTAAATAGGTATAAAGACGGAAAAATGGAAAGGTTGCTTATTTTCGAAATTTACAGACTACTTTATGAAGAATTTTAATAATCTTAGTGTTCAACCAATGGTGCGAAATCATGCGCGAACGCCAGGATTTGAGGGGGAAAAAAAACTAGCTAAATGCACATCGAACTTGCACATGGAGTGTTCCGTAATGTTCATAGCACCGGGCCTTGGTACAGGCCATGGTCCGGAGCGAGTAGGAGTTGTAGGATCCCGATTTCCAGCCACCGTAAGCATGGGCTTGCGGACGGCGAGCAATGGGTAGCTCACCGTCCGGCCGTTCGGTGACCTTTCGGAGCGAGTACAAGTCGTCGACGGCGTGTGATGTATCATCATAAAAAGACTTCTGACAGATTGACAGACAGACGGACAGCGGAGTCTTCGTTTCCCCTTTTGAGTAGGGAACCTTAAAAAATGAAATGTTTCTAGTGCCTATATCTTTAAAATAGACTCCTTGCTAGGTCAAGTTCTGATCAGACTAGAGGACTAGACATCAATAATTACTAGACAATAGTGAAACAGCAAGGAATCGAACTCATAACTTCTTGTTGCAAGTAACAACACACAATCCTTTCACATTTATTTTTCAATCCGATCCAATTCCAGTCGGAGACTCACGTAAAATTTGCCATAAAAATATAAATAAAGTCTCGCTAGAATATTTCATATTCACAGATACTTTTATCGTTGGCAGCATCTGATTGAATGTGTCTGTATCTTGGCCTTTTGTGTCTTGAAAGTCAAAGTGAACTTAACTTGGTGTCTTATGAACGCCTTGCTTGTTCCTGTCGCACATTTTGTCCATTTTTCGGGACGTAAACCCAATCTTGAACTGAACATCAAGATCAGACTGTCGACTGCAAGCGCAGAGTACTGGAGTTTGGTATACTTTGGCCACATTGCCAGGAAAAATGGCCACAACCTTGAACAGCTCATCGTAACTGGCATGGTTGATGGTAAACGACCAAGAGGCCGCAGCCCAAAAAGATGGGTAAATCAGTTCCTCTTCACACTGGACACCCAATTACACGTTGCACTTCATGACGCTAAGAACCGTCACAGATGGCGAGATACCAGTAAGAAGCTAATCCCTGGAAGTACTGATTCGATTCCGATTGGTAAAATTTTTTTATCGATAGAAAGCTGCTTTATTCCTGAGTGACATAGGCTATATTTTATGTACGCGAGCAACGCCGTGGACAAAAGCTTGTATTATATATCTTTACCTTGGTATTGAAAACGAATTAGTAGAACATCAACAGCTTCACTCACCACCCCTTCCCTATAGTTGATACCAGTAATATTTTATTCAATAAAAACATGTGCATCTCACAAGTGACTTAGAGATCTCTAATATAATGTGGGAGGCGTGTACAATGTAGTGTAACGATAGAGCTTACCAAGTTTAATTTAATAGTATGTGTAAAGTGTGTGTGCATTAGGGATGTTGCGAAAGTGGTTGTGTCGGTACCGAATTGGTACCAGAATCTGAAAAGGAATCGGACCCAGAATAGGAACCATCTGGTATGCTGGAATCTGTATCGGATTTGGACCTAGAATCGGAATCAGTACCGATATCGGAACAAAGATTGGTGAGTATATCGGAACCGAATTTGGAACCGCAGTTTTTTTTTTTGTCGGAATTTGAACCAGGATCGGATCAGGAATCGGAATCGGAACCAGGACTGGAATCAAAACTGAAATCGGAGGTGGAGGCAGAAGCGTCAAATGAAACACTGCTAAAACTAATCAAAAACTCGTATAAGTAGTCGTAGATACCTAAATAAAGTGCTAATTCACAACATTCTTAATACGAAACAAAACAACAAAAGTAATCTACTGAAGACATGTGTAGAGGGACGTTCCCCGCGTGATAAGTATAAATTGGTTTGAACTTTGAACCTCCGATGTATGCTAGACAGTCCAGGATCCTTAGTCCATTTTTTCACATTGCACATCATTGTGTTTACTATCAGGTGGGATCGCAGTGAAGCACTGGTTTATCAGGAAACAGTTTCCAGCAGGGAAATCCACTCCTTAGCTGTACACATAATTAATGTTTTCTCAAAACGTTTAAGTGTATAGGGGTGGGATATTGACAGTGTGACGCATCGCCGTGCATTTTTTGAAAATGTTACGTTTCGGTGTGACACACAGCCACTTTATTGAAGACGATTGAATTGACACATGAAGCTTCTGCGCAAAAATGCATTTTCTTATTCAACTAGACCATTTCTACTCTATATAAATGTAGTAGTGTGTAGACAAGCTCTAGTATTCTCCCATTCTATAAATGTATTCCCCCAAGAACGTTTGAATTCTAACAAACACATAAAACGGACAGTTTTAAGTGTATTGACACTTAATCTTATAGAGTTTGACACCAATGTTCGGGGTGTCTGTTGGAACCAATATTGGTATTGGTTTGTGTAGAAAAATATTGGGTGGTTTAGGAAGCATTTTTTTTTTTCAGAACTATGTAATCTTTGGAGAAAGGTCAAATAAGAACCTTATTTATTTGTCCTACCGGCAGTTGAAATGAATAAATATAAAAACTTTATTAGGCGTGCGTTCGTAAATGTGTGGAGACAGTTTGAGTACACGCTTCCGGTCCGGCCTGTACCTCTACCATGAGTTTAAAGCAATAGTATTTGTCGATACTCGATACCGACTACGTAAACATTTTGTATGGCAAATTTTGGTTCCGTTAGTGACCGCTAGAGGCGCTGTAAAATTTGCCATACAAAATATTTACGTAGTCGGTATTTAGTATCGGCTAGAGTGAATAGGCTCTTAATAAACTAGTGCGCCTCACCATCAAAGATTGCATCGCTACTTACCATCAGGTGGGATCGCAGTCAAGCACTAGTTTATCCCAATTAAAAAAAAAATACTATTTCTTTAAACTCATGGTAGAGGTACTGATCAAGCCTTCATTTCGAAGGACGAAGCCAGGTCAGTGTACATTCCTACCAACCTTAAGCCTAACCTCAGCCTAATCTACACACTATATAACAAAGAGGTAAAGTTGGTTTTTTTGTTTGTAGGAGGTAATCTCTGGAAGTACTGGTCCGATTGCTAAAATTTTTTCACCGACAGAAAGCTGCATTATGCCTGAGAGTAGTTTATATACGTTTACGCCTAAAGTAATTAGTGTTAGGCGCCACTATCTATGGATAAAAAGGCAGGGGTGATTTGCAAACTCAATAAATGGGTCCTCCATAACGGTCCCCAGCATGAAGTGACGTAGTAACAAGAAATCAAAATATCCTGAGGTATTTGAGGAGTAGAGAGGTATATCATGGGTATCAGGACAATCCCGAAAGTACGGTCAAGATCTCTGCCAGCACTTTACTGGATTATACATCCTTTTCCGAATCTCCACTCAAGCCAGCCGATAAAGGCAAGAGAGAGGTGGGAGCTGCAAGCTGGAGATGAAGAACAAGAATTTTCCCGGGAGGTCGGGTCCGTGGGGTCGCTAATGCCTAACAGTTCGCCACAAAACTGCCTTGCGGATTGTATCTCTCTTAGTCTGGCCCCTCACCCTTGGTATGCTACGACAAAGCAAACGCTACCAGTACGTCGTCAACCTAGAGGTAGGTACTAGGATGAGGTTATTTTTATTTTAAAGTTTAAATAAGCAAATCAACACGTTTCATAGTTCGACATGATGTAGGTATTTCTTCGGGCTTGCGGACGGCGAGCAACGGGTAGCTCACTTCCGACCTTCTGGTAACTGTCCGGACCCCTTCTGGTAACTGTCCGGATCGAGCCCAAGTCGTCGACGGCGCGCACTGTTCCCGCGCGCCTCAAGGAGTTGTCAGCAACAGCAGGGGCCCAGCTGGTTCGAAGCCTACTGGGGCCAAGGGTCTGCTTCTGAAAGGAAGGCTCGGCCCTGATATGAAAGGCAAGAAGGAACTGGGTGGGTTTTTTAGTCAGTAAGAGTCTGACATTATCTCTCGCTCCGCCCATGGGCGGGGGATGTTATTTGGACGATTTTTACCCACCGAAATAAAAATATAGGTATTTCTTTATATCATCATCATCAGCCTTTTAATGTTTCCACTGCTGGTACTCAGGCCTCCTCTCTAGAAGAGGGAATAGGCCGTAATCCACCACGCGGGCCCAGTGCGGGTTGGTGGATGTCACATGTCTTCGAATTTTTGGTTCTAGGACATGCCGGTTTCCTCACGATGTTTTCCTTCACCGTTTTGAGAGCAGTGGTGATGAAATTAATTACACAAAGTAATGCGCCTGGCTTGGTTTGAACCCGCGACCTACAACTCGTAAGTCGGAGCCATTACCACTCGGCCACCACTGTTCTCAATTTCTTTATATAAAATGACTTAAATCGTCGCCAAGACCAACACTGGCACCAACATTACTGACATTGTCGTGAAGCTTTGCTGCCACATAAAGAAGTCCACACCATCAAGTGGCAATAAAAACGCTCGTATAAACCTGGTCCCATAAACTGTTAGCACTTTACGATAGTTAGTCAATCTGTAATGGACGTTTTTAATTAGCTGAGTAGTGTTCAAAGGCGATTAACTTTTGTTTTTGTTCTGTCAGTAGAGTGATTAGTTCATTATGTTCTTGGAGATACTCAAGGTTGTATTTAATATAGTTCTTTGACCTTAAGGGGATGAAACTCGACATATTTTCAATGTTTTTTCATACAACCGCTCTTACGCGATTATGACGTTATTACACATTTTTTACTCGATATTTTGGAAACACAGTATTTTATGAACATTATCTAGGCTTCTATTGAAATCAATTTCTAAATTTCTTTAAAACTAATCCAGTAAAGACCTCTGGAAATCTGTTATTTTGGATAAACTTTGACACTTTATAATTTACACTAAAATTAAAAAAATATATATATAATAGAGGGTTTTTTTTATGGTATCCAATGACAATCCCCGCTCTTGGGCGGAGCGGGAGATAGTGTCAGACTCTTACTGACTAAAAGTCCACCCCGTTCCTTCTAGCCTTCATACCGGGGCTCGAGTTCCCTTTCGGATAACCCTGGCCCCAGTAGGCTTCAACCCGGCTATTGCTGACAACTCCTTGAGGTGTGCGACTTGGGCTCGGTCCGGACAGTTACCAGACGGTTGAACAGCGAGCTACCCATTGCTCACGGTCCGCAAGCCCGCGCCTACGGTGGAATAAAGGGTTAAAGTTGGTCTTTTTTTATTAGTGTAGGTCAATTTATAAAAAAAAACACATTAAAATTTTAAAATAATATAAACTAGTGCTTGACTGCGATCCCACCTGATGATAAGCTGTGATGCAATCGTTGATGGTGTGGCGCACTAGTTTATTAAGAGCCTATTCACTCTAGCCATGAAGACACCTAAATTTTAATCGGGCGGCAAGACCGCTGGCAAACTGTTCCAGAATTAATATACTAAAGGCGGAAGTGCCAGTTTGTTTGTGTATAGTTGTTACTTTTTCAAGCTCGAATGTCTGAATTAACTAATAATAAACATTTCGTGCTAAACAGTTACCAAAATCATATATAATACGAATCCGGCTCGAAGGACCAAATGTTAGTGATGAGGAGTTGGAGACAAGGAATTTGAGGAGCTTGAGGATGAGGGGAAATGACAAGCACATCATGCAATTGACAACCCAAAATTTATTTTTTATTTACAAATTATATTTTGTTTCATAACTTTTTAAAATATTTATCTACAAAATAAACTCCTATTTTTTTTCCTACTTTATTTTAAGGTAATCCGCAAAAGAAACTTGTATTTTAGTTTAACGATAACGCAACTTCGGTCGCCAAGATACAGGCACTGCCTAGTTTTGGGGGCCATTGTAATAATGTAGCAATGGTTAAATAAAGTTATTATTTCCTTTATTCGTACTTTATCCATATTATTTACATTTTTAAATATTTTTTAAAAAAACATGTAAAAATAAACATTAAAAAATATAAAAGTCGGGAGCGGGGTCCACGCTACCGGTTTTTAGGGCTCCAGAGACAGGAACCTCCTCACAATGCGAGCCGTATCGGGGAGTACTGCCTTCTGTATCAGGTCCTTGATCCATCCGTGCAACGACAGCTTCGACAGATGGTCGTCGAAGCTTTTGGCTATAAGGCCATTGACGGTCACGACTATCGGCACAATGACAGCCGAGTCCACATTCCAGTTATTATTATTTCAATGAAACTTGGTGCTTGTACTTGTAGAAATGGGTACATTATGACTGTCTTGGAATAGCTTATGTGATACTTTTAACCTGGGAGCATTTTAACTAAGGCTAATTTGCAACTAAAATGGATAATATTTTTTAATTTAACATTATTTTGTTTTCATACTTACAAGTGACGCAATAAAGTAAGTCTTCGCATCAGTCTTAAGATCAAGTTGTTTATTCTCTTTTATAATTGAGGTGCAGTTTTTAATACCACCTTACAGCCGCTTGCCTGGTCCCCGGGGAAATCATACCGCCTCAATGATATCAGCGCTGTTTCACAACGGGGATAAAACTCCAGCCTTTTAGAACAGATCGGATGTTTTATTTTTAATATACTGAGAATATTTTTTTAGTTTTTTTTTTTATTATTATTGTTATTTTTTTCTTTATTTGTTTTTGGAAACACATTCATTGGACGTACACCAAAGGAGTGGAATTACCTTTTTTTATGGTGGGAAAAAATCATCCAATGGCAACCCCCGCTCTTGGGCGGAGCGGAAGATAGTGTCAGACTCTTACTGACTAAAAGACCCACCCCGTTACTTCTAGCCTTCATACCGGGGCTCGAGCGCCCTTTCGGATAACCCTGGCCCCAGTAGGCGTCGACCCGGCTGGGTCCCTGCTGTTGCTGACAACTCCTTGAGGCGCGCGGGAACAGTGCCCGCGAGTGGAATTACCTGCCAGAGTCTGTGTTTCATGATGGCTACAACCCAGGAATCTTTAAGTCAAGAACGAATAGGTCTAGGTAAGCGCGCTCCATCGTCGACCGCATCGTCGCTTTCCATCAAGCGAGGTAGCGGTCAGGCGGATAACTATAAAAAAAAAAAAAACAAACATGGCAGTTGTATGTCTAGCCTTTTCTTATTACTGAGGTCGAGATTAAGACCGGGTTTTTGTATAGAGTATTTTTTTTAAAGTCTTTTACACAAAATCCTTTTCTCCATATTCTCAGTTCAGAAATACGGGATTAGTTGAAAAGATGCAACTGGATATTAATATTTAATATGGAGATTAGCGAGGCTAGTAGTGATAATGGTTTGCTCGGAGAAAACTCATTGTTGAGTTAAGCTCTTCTTAGTATATTAACTGTTTGTATCACCTGTACTATGTATCTTTTTATGTATAACTAGCTTGTGCCCGCGGCTTCGCCCGCGTGTATAAAATATAGCCTATGTCACTCGTGAATAAAGCAGCTTTCTAATGGTAATTTTTTTGCAATCGGACCAGTACTTCTAGAGATTACCTCCTACAAACAAAAACAAAAAAAAATCAAACTACCTCTTTCTTCTTTTTTTTCCTCTTTCTTCTCTTTTTCTTTTTCCTTTCTATTTCTTTTTTTATTATTTTTTATTATTATATAGTGTAGATAAAGAAATATAGAGGCTGGTAGTCAACTTTTTTATAACTTTTAACTACCTTTGACTATTATTAAAGACAAAAAAAAATGGCAACATCAGTAAGGAAACTAAATAACTTTATAAAAACTACGTGTCCTGCTCCTTTTAAACAATAGATAACCAAGATAAACCATTAAATTAACATAAAATATTTATTGCTTAGTATCGTAGACCTTAAGGCTTCAAAGGCCTTGTAACTTTGTAGTCTCGTAAACCTCGTAAGCCTTATAGGCTCGTAGTCTTGTAACATTTTTTTGTTACCACTATCTCATCTCCCCTCCCCTTCTCCCTTCCCCCCGGACCTCTGTGCAGTACAGACGTATCTAAGGAGACCATTTTGTGCTTTTTATTTTATTATTTTATTAACAATTTAATTAAATTTCCGAAAATAATCATAGTTAAAAATTAGGAGTGCATAAATATAAAGGAGCTCTTTTTGTGAGGCGCGCAACTACTCACCACAGTGAATCATCGCACCACCACCAGCCGTAGGTCAACGCCCACCTACAGCGTAAGGTCAACACCCACCCGCCGCCTGCGCTTGCCGAGGAGGGCGTCTCTACGCTTGACCTATTAGCTGCGCGCGCGCAAGGTCATCGCTGCTCAAGAGGGAGGTACGTAGCTGTGCTCCTGGTACTTCGGTAATTACTGCGGCAGTGTCTCGCTCTACTCAACATTGGAGTGACCCTTGCGCTGCTGTGTTATTCTGGTACCTCAGCCACAATAATTTATAATGTCGCTTCAACGGACCCCACCTACAACTAAGGTCCCTTTATCAGATACCGACTCGGAATGCGTGGACGGTGGTACGTCCGATTTACTTAAGAACAAAGGGAATCCTAATATAAACACAGATCGTTTTAAGAGGAAGCGTGATACTGAGCTTTTGAATTTCATGGAAGAGGTGCGTAATATGTTTTCAAAATTTGTAATAGACCAAAAGGCTAGACTTAATACTCTGGAGTTGACACTAACCGAAATAAAAAGTCAAAATGAAAGTATAACCTTATCAATGTCTACTCTGTCAGCCAAGTACGACGATTTACATAAAGAATTGGAATCATATAGACAGGAGCGTAAAGAACACGCTTCCCATATTAAACAGCTAGAAAATAAGATAGAAAACTTGGAGAGACAATCCTGTACTACTAAATTAGAGATTAGAAATGTACCAAAAATGCCGAATGAAACTAAGCAGGCTCTTTCAGACGCTGTGAAAAAAATCGGTACGGTTTTAAACTTACATCTTCAAACGACCGATATAAAAGATGTCTATAGACCGTTCGCAAAAGGCGACAGTATCAAGCCGATTATTGTTGAGTTTAATTCGGTACTTACTAAAGATAGTTTTTTGTTGAACCTCAAAAAACTAAGTTTGGAAGAAAAAAGAGACAAATTAAATACAGGTCTATTTAATGCTAATAGCCCTAGAAAACCTATTTTTATCTCGGAAAGTCTCACGGCAAAGGGTAGACGGTTGTTTTTTCTAGCTAGAGATTTTGCTAACTCTTATGGTTATGCATACTGTTGGACATCATATGGAAAAATCTACCTTCGTAAAAAGGAAGGATTGCCACACATTCGTATACAAGAAGAGTCTGAACTTGCAAAATTGAAGGTGCCATCAACCTGACTAGCTCTGAAAATTATAACTAAGATTTATGTAATGGTATTATTTGTGATTTCATTGATTATTGTTAAAACATTTTTTCCCTTGCATGCCTTTATATGTAATGATTTGCTTTTTATCTTACTTCACTTTAAGTTTATGCAATCTAGATGTATTTTCTCTCAAATACTATACACTACCCAATACAGTAAGGCCTTTCGGTTTCAACCTAGTTCTCCACATTACATTATGATTGCTTATATAACGTCTAGACAAGAAATTATAGTTTTAAAGTGTTTCCATTCCAATGATATGCTTTGTTCAGCTAATTTGAAAAATAGTAAGGTTAAAATCATGAAAAACGGTATAGCCCTTGCATATTTCATCATCTGTTCTAACCTTCGTGTTCATATGCTTTATACATCTCCCATTAAATGGACGATGTTGCTCTAGAAATAGACAAGTTATCCGTCTCTGAATCCATGTTTTGTGATGTTGACGACTGCCATAAATCTATAACCCAGCCCGCAGAGAGTCTCATCGTTGTTACTCAAAACATACGCAGCATCTCCGCTAATTTTGATAATTTTCTAGCTATGTTGAGTAGGCTTAAGGTTGAATGTGACATCATTATTTTGACAGAATGCTGGTTATCTTGTTGCCCTTTTATACCAATCCTAGATGGGTACAAATCATTTTCAACTAAGAGGATGTTTTCCCAAAATGATGGCGTAACTGTCTTCCTTAAATCAAATCTGAATGTTACTGTAGAGGAGCCAGAATGTCAGGACTCGAACTGTTTGATTATTAAAATCGGCAGTGAAACAGCCATTCTTGCCGCGTATAGATCTCCTTCATATAAAAACATCGACAATTTTTTACAATCCTTAAACAAAATTTTACAAGACTTATCTCCCTTTAAAAATGTTACTATCATTGGCGATATTAACATTAATATCTGTCCTGACCAAATCTCCGTAACTCAAACTGAGTATTTAAATCTCTGCTCCTTTCACGGTCTCCTACCAGCTCATACACTCCCAACGAGACATGGCAGGACATGCCTTGATCATGTGATGTTAAAAACTAAAAACCCAGCTGTTACAATAGTGTTACAAACTACCGTCACTGATCACCAGGCTGTCATACTATGCCTTAAATATAAACAAAATAGAAATTTTACTAATAGTACTTTTAATAAAATCGATAAAGAAAAGTTATCCTTAGAACTAACTACTATTAACTGGGACCCTATTTTTAGCTCAAGCTCTGCTAATTTGTCAATGGAATATGTGGTCAAAACTATTCAAAAAGCTATAACTAATAACTCGGTCACTGTTAAAATACCCAGGAAAAATAGAATGATTAAACCGTGGGTGACTCCTGGCTTATTGCGCTGTATGAAACATCGGGATAATCTTCATAAAAAAGTGAGGCAGTTTCCTAACAATGAAACCCTTAAGCTAACGTACGTTAGATACAGAAATTTCTGTATTAAGTTAATTAAAAAACTTAAATTTGCGTACGAAACTAACCTTTTAAAGGCAGCTGGAAATAATAATAAAAAACTTTGGGACGCTATTAAAAACATCACAAATACATCAAAAATAAAAAATTCGGCTTCACAATTAATAAATAGGGCTTCCCCAAAAAAATCTGTGGAAGGTGTAAATGAGTTCTTCGCTTCAGTTGGTAAGACGTTAGCTGAGAAGACTATAGAGTGTAAGAATCCTTCACACATTAACGATTTCTCTTTGCAATCAACCAAGTCTTTGCATTCTCTGGTTTTGTTGGACACTGATGAGGACGAAGTTAACCGCCTAATATTAGATCTTAAAAATTCTTGCTCAGTAGGTTGGGATTCCATTCCCAACTACCTCTTAAAGGAAAACAGACACATTTTTGTTCCAATGTTAACCCATATTTTTAATCAATGTTTGCATGAAGGCACTTTTCCTACAGTACTAAAAAAATCTGTGATTCTACCTATCTATAAAACTGATAAGAACCATGTAACAAATTACAGACCGATCTCTATTCTACCTTCGATCTCCAAGCTTTTGGAACGAATCATTAATACTAGAATTATTAGATATCTAGAAGCTAATAACAAACTCTCTAGTAATCAATTTGGCTTTAGATCTGGCAAATCAACATGTGATGCGGTCCATGAGCTTGTTGATCACGTTGTAAGTAATGTTGATGCTGGCAAAAAAACATTGGGCATTTTTGTGGACTTGGCAAAGGCTTTTGACACTGTTTCAGTGCCACTGCTACTCTATAAACTAGACAGGCTAGGAATTCGAGGTAATCAACTGAAATTAATTGAAGATTATCTTTCAGATCGCTGTCAATGCACCAAAATTGACGATATAACTAGTGGTGAACTACCTGTTACCTATGGTGTGCCACAAGGCAGTATTTTGGGGCCAACACTCTTTCTAGTCTATCTAAACGACCTATGTGATCTTCGTCTGAAGAGTGGTAAAATCATCTCTTACGCGGATGACACTGCAATTTTATTCTCGGCTGACAATTGGGAAGAGGTCTATAAATTGGCGCAGGAGGGCTTTAACACTGTGTGTCACTGGTTAAAGTGCAACGTACTGACTCTAAACGCAAAAAAAACCGTCTTTATTCCCTTTTCTATGAGAAATACCACCTCATCAACTCATTCGTATTCTCTAATTGCCCATGATTGCTGCAATGTTGATGTATGCCTTTGTCCGTTTCTAACTGCCACTAATGAGGTTAAATATCTTGGCATCCTATTGGACAAAAATCTCTCTTTTCAACCTCATGTTAATTTATTGACTGCAAGAGTGAGAAAGTTGATATACGTTTTTAAAAATATCAGGAAAGTGGCAGATCCTAAATTAGTTAAGCAGATCTACCTGGCTCTTGGGCAATCTATCGTAGCATATTGCATTACTGTTTGGGGAGGTGCACCCAAAACGACTATTAAACCGCTTGAAATAGCTCAAAGAGCTATTCTTAAAGTCAGCACCTTTCGCCACTATTTGTTTCCTACCCACCTCCTGTATCAGTCCTGTGAAGTCCTCACAGTGCGCCAACTGTACATTTTGCTCACTATTATGAAACAACACACATGCTGCTTATCTGATACAGTTGTCATAACTTCCAAGCGTCGTGGAGATGTAACTTTCGCCAATAGACCTATATTTAAACATCGTTTCGCCAATAGATATTTTCGATTTTTGGGTCCATACTTATATACTAAATTTAGTAGACTCATTGACATTAGATGTTTAAATATGAGAGAGCTAAAAAGAAAACTTTTTGAATACATTTTTAAATTGAACTATGATGAAACTGAACAATTACTTATTGTACCTCGTTGAATCCTATACTTACTCAACCTCCTACACACATACACACACCATCACATCTCACACAAGGAGGGTTGTCTACACTTTACAAATATAAAATTTGAATTGTATAGCGTCTGTCCTGTTTACAATTAAATGTATCACCTATAAGGGAAGAGCGCTGTTGTCTGAGACACAGATATTTATTTATCTAGTTCAGACACAGATGTTCAATGTATTGAATATTATTACTGAACTGTATCTCAAAGTGCTTGTATTGTAAAGCTAAGATATTTGTTGCATTAATAAATTATTATTATTATTATTATTATTATCTAATGGAAAGCGATAATATGTTCGACGATGGAGCACGCTTGCCTAGAAGTAACCTATTCACTATTGACTTATTGGCCTCTAGGATGTTGCTATCAGGAAACACCAATTCCAGCAGAAAGTTTCTCTCCTTAGCTGTGCGCACAATGAATGTGTTCCAAAAACGCTTTGTGCGTATAGTTGGGATGACATACTATACACCGTTAAATTTTAATCGTTTTAATCCCGTGGAGGGTCGATCCGGTACATGAAACACTATCGATTTGTAAAGATAAAATTAAAAAATAAAGTACCTTTTTTTCAGAACTCGTTTTAATTTATTAATTAAATTAACGAAATTAATTTCTTTAAGAAAACGTCAGCTGAGCGAGTTCAATGACCTGTAGGTAATAGTCGGCGTTGCGTACAAACTACCTACAGGTCATTGAACTCGCTCAGCTAATGTTTTCTTAAAGAAATTAATTTCGTCCATGCGTAAATTAATACGAGTTTTGAAAAAAAGGTACTTTATTTTTTAATTTTATCTTTACAAATCGATAGTGTTTCATGTGCCGGATCGACCCTCCATGGGATTAAAACGATTAAAATTTAGCGGTGTATAATTATGCGCCTCGTAGTTTCATAGACCTTTTAGAACCGAAGCACTTCATAGCTCAGTAGCAAGGAATACCTCGGAGGTTCGTAGCATCGTAGAACTTTTGGCCACTTCGTAGCAACGCACATTTCGAAGCACCGTAGAACTTTTGGCCATTTCATAGCAACGCCCACTTCGTAGCACTATAAACTTCGTAGCTTCGTAGCGCGTAAGCTACAGCGCTACGAAGTTGCGCTCGTAGCCGCGTAACTTCGTAGCACCGTAGCTTACTACGCCGTAGTAAAACGTCTTAGTTCGAGTCTATCGTTAAGTTTATGACTTCTTTATGTCAGTCAACAATGTGTATTATTATGACGGACTATTATCCCCTTTTGGGTAGGCAGGGGCTTGTGGCTAAGGGATAAACCACATTGTTAGGGGGCTTTAAACTTTTACGTGGGGTTGTGAAAGTAGAATTTACAAGGTTCTGGAGTGAGGGGTTGTTTCTGGCTAAGATTAGAACTACTTTTTTTGTATATTGTGAGGTCATTGATAGATATGGCAATGTAAAATAAATGTTTTGAAATTATAAGTCGGGGTGTCGAAACATTTTGAGCCAATATGAGTAATTGCAAATAATATTACCGTGGGCACGCTACAATCATGGCGGTAAGTCCCCTCTTTGAGGCGTGGCTGGAAAGACCTCACGGCGTCCTTACCTTTCGCATGACGTAGGTCCTCACCAGAAATGGTTCGTTCAGGAGGTTCCAGCACCGGATTCGTGCGGAAGTGACGCCCGGGTGTCGCCACTGTGCGGAATGCCCGGAGGATATGGTGGAGCACACAGTCGAGGTGTGCTTTGCTTGGGCGGATCATCGCTGTGCCCTCGTGGGGGCGATCGGCGGCGGAGACCTCACGCTCCGGGCCTTGGTTGAGGCCATGGTCCGGAGCGAGGAGGAGTGGCAGGCGGTCGCCGACTTTTGCAAAGCAGTAATGCTCGCAAAGGAGGAGGCCAAACGCATCAGGCAACGGCGTTGTCGCCGTCGCCGCCGCGGGCCTCCGTAGGCACGGGCTTGCGGACAGTGAGCAATGTTTAGCTCGCTATCCGGCCGTCCGGTAACTGTCCGGACCAAGCTCAAGTCGTCGACGGCGCGCACTGTTCCCGCGCGCCTCAAGAAGTTGTCGGCAACAGCAGGGCCCAGCCGGGTCGAAGCCTACTGGGGCCAGGGTTATCCGAAAGGAACTCGAGCCCCGGTATGAAGGCTTGAAGGAACGGGGTGGGTTTTTTAGTCAGTAAGAGTCTGACACTATCTCCCGCTCCGCCCAAGAGCGGGGGTTGTCATTGGATGATTTTCCCCACCAAAAAAAAACCCTGTAGGGGTATTTTTTTTTTTCGATGGGAAAAATCATCCAATGACAACCCCCGCTCTTGGGCGGAGCGGGAGATAGTGTCAGACTCTTACTAACCCTGGCCCCAGTAGGCTTCGACCCGGCTGGGCCCCTGCTGTTGCTGACAACTCGTTGAGGCGCGCGGGAACAGTGCGCGCCGTCAACGACTTGAGCTTGGTCCGGACGGTTACCGGACGGCCGGACAGCGAGCTACCCATTGCTCACTGACCGCAAGGCTTAGGACGTAAAAGGAAGCCTTGTGCAAAATTGTACACTCGTAGTCACAATAGTTTCGGCTATGCGTTGATATGTCAGTCAGTCAGTTTCTCCTTTTTGATTAAATTTAAAAATACACCACTATTTTATAATTAGTACAAATACTTAAAGGGCTTATTAGAAAAGCTCTTGTTATTTTATAATTATAATCATAATCATAATCATAATCATAATCATAATCATAATCATAATCATAATCATAATCATAATCATAATCATAGTCATTTATTAGTTTGTAAACATAGGTATTACAGAGGGTGGTATAAATGGATAGTGCGCTATGTTTTGCCAAATATTGACATACAAACTTGCAGAAAAATTCAGCATGCATATTAACAAATATTAAAAATTATTATACAATGTCAAAAAATTAAATGCAAAAATTAGAAATCAAAACAGAATGTCAAAACAAAATTATTGAAATCTCACAAAAATTAAATAGAATGTCAAAAATTAAATGCAATGTCAGAAACTCAAACACGGTGTCAAAAAAAATAATATAAAAAATTTAAGTAAAATCTCAATAAATAATATTCATAAACAGCAAAGTTATTAGCGTTGGTTTATGGCATAAAATGTCATTCAATTTTTGGAAATATTGTTCAGGCTATTGATTAATGAATTTACAAGTGACAATTATTAAGGAAAAACACTGCCCGCAGTATTTTCTACTAGCAATTGTTATGTCTGATTGATTCTATGATGAATTTATCTTTTCGTGGTCAATTTAAGGATTTCGGTTTTTTCTACTCTTGACTATAAAAATATGATCAGTGACGGGTACAGATAGAGCCCCATTCTTTTCGTACTAATTAAAAAGTAGGTATAATAAAAATATGCATTATCAATAAAAATAAATTTATTTTATGCAGTTATAAGTGAAATCCATGACACTTAAAATTGAGACTAAAAATAATTGAAAGCCAAACACGAAACGAGCCCATATGCAGCCATAATTTACAGTAAAAGCTTTTGACGAAGTGTTATCATCATATAATTTATCAACACGTCACTCAGACGAAGCTATGACGTTATCCATGACGTCACGGGCATTATGGGGGACACAATCAAATAATAATCGATATGGGGGTGGAAGGTACATGGTTTTTATTTTAGAATTTGATGGGTAAATAAATGGGAGTGTTTTGATGGTTAGGTGTGGGTATGCCACATTTGTTATTTTTGTAATTGTATTTTTGTGTGTATGTTTGTAATGAATAAACTCCAAAAACTTCTGTGCCGATTTCAAAAATTATTTCACCTTTGGAAAGCTACATTCACCCTGAGTAACATAGGCTAGATTTATTAGCCGTGTAAAGCCGGGACTAGGCGCTAGTGTTTTATACATTGGAAAAATCGGTTTGTAAAATATAACTCATATCAGTTATATTTTACAAACAAAGCTTTTTGACATTTAAGAAAATTTCAGAGGTCAGAAAAAATCCAATATGGAGTCAATATTTTATGTACAGTAAAATGTAACTCACTAAATAAAAAACAAACACACATATATAATAGAGTTCCTAATATTATATAAAAAAAAAACATTAAACATTAAAAGGGCAGGGTATTAATAGATAAATAAATAAATAAATGAAATTTTATCTATGAAAACTTCACTCAACTTTACAAAAGATCACTAATTGATTGACATACTGTTGTTACTCTGATTGACATAATCATTGTGATCCAGAAGAAGTCAACCAATTCATTTTTATTTCCATTTGAAATTATATATTCTTGTTTTATTTTTTACTAGCGGCCCGTCCCGGCTTCGCACGGGCAATAAATATAGCCTATGTTACTCAGGGTGAATGTAGCTTTACAAAGGTGAAAGAATTTTTGAAATCGGCACAGTAGTTTTTGAGTTTATCCATTACATACACATAGAAACATACAAATTTTCTCTCTTTATAATATTAGTGTAGATTACTATGACCTGTGTTACACTGAAATTAATATATATTTTTTTTGTAATTCCAAGAAAGCGGGAATTGTAAATATTTACATGCCCATGTGGTGGAAAAATATTAAGAACTTTGTAACAAAACAGGTATTTTGTATTTATTACTTTACAAATATAGGTATAGTATATTATTATGTAAGTATTGTATTCGTTAGGGCCAAGCCACACGGTGCGGCGCGGCTCCGGCGCGGCGCCTGAGCAACGAATCGGCGGGCACACGAGTGACGCCACCCCGCTCGTACGGCCCGCCTATTCGTCGCTCAGGCGCCGCGCCGGAGCCGCACCGCACCGTGTGGCCTGGCCCTAAAGTAATAAATGATGATGATGATGATGATGATTTTCACACTATACACACACACAGGAGAATTTTTGTGAGTGAGTGCGTGCGTTTTTTTGAGGTTAGAAATTATCTTATGACTTCCTCCGCTATAGGGTGAAACGAAAAGACGTGTCAGGCGTTTTCTGTCCAAAACTATCGCCTGCGTCCTTCAGTTGCCCTTTGCGTTCTAGAACAATAGTAACTCTTTCAAAAGTTTCCGCAGCTCTTTGATAACGAGTATAGTACTTCAGTAAATAAAGGTAATGTATGTGAGTATAAATAAAAATGATGAAGTACCTACTACCGTGACAAAACCTTTCAAAAAAAGCATTCTACGTCTCTATATAAAAAAAAAAACTGGGCAAGTACGAGTCGGACTCGCGCTTTAAGGGTTCCGTGCAAACTACAATTCCCGAATGGAGTCTCGAAGATTTTTATCTTAATAACAAACCGAATAGCGATTTTGTACTTAGGTAACAAAAACTTTACTGTTTTCAGATTTATTCCTATACTGTGCTATAAGAAATTGCTTTGTGCCAAATTTCAGGATTCTGAGTCAACCGGAAGTACACTATGAATTTTGATTCCCTTGGGTGTCGAAATAGACGTTTTTTTTTGCGACATAAACGGCCATATTTTTTTGTCTCGTTAACTTACAAGTTTGATTCTTTCACAGTTTCAAGGGACCGCAGATCTGAGTATATGGTTTTAATTTCAACTCGATACCTCCACGCTTTCTCGAGATAAAAGGTCTTGACAGACAAACAGACAGACAGGTAGACGGACGGACGGACAACAAAGTGATCCTATAAGGGTTCCGTTTTTTCCCTTTGAGTTACGGAACCCTAAAAAAATTTAATTTTTGTAACTTTATCTAGATTGATCATACACTAAGGGTTTAGTTTTGTGAACGGAAGTAGGCGTTTGCTTGTTTAGAAGGGTTAGGCTTTGAAAGGTTAAAGGTGCTTCTACACCAAATATGTGTGAAGTAGCGAGGCGGTGCGAAGAAGCTTAGCGCTGCTGTGAAAACGTGTAACTGTTTCTAAGAAAGCTATGCGAGGTGCTTGCATGGTGCAAAGCATGCTATGCGAGGTTAAAAAACTGGGCAAGTGCGAGTCGGACTCGCACACTGAAGGTTCCGTGCAAACTGCAATTCCCGAATGGAGTTTTGAAGATTTTTCCGAATTGAAAAAAAAATTTTTGTGTGGCGTTGGTAACAACAAAATTGTTTTCAGATTTTTTCTTATACTTGTGCTATAAGACCTTGCCTTGTGCCAAATTTCAGGATTTTGGTTCAACGGGAAGTACTCTATGAATTTCGATCTTTGAGAGTATCAAAATATACGTTTTTTTTTGCGACATTAACGGACGTATATTATTTATTCGATAGCTTAGAAGTTTGATTTTTTCACAGCTTGAAGGGATCGCAGACTTTAGCATATGGTTTTAATTTCAACTCGATACCTCCACGATTTCTCGAGATAAAGTGTCTTGACAGACAGACAGACAGACGGACGGACAACAAAGTGATCCTATAAGGATTCCGTTTTTTCCTTTTGAGATACGGAACCCTAAAAACCGTAGCGACACTGGAACACGGCGTGTAACTGAGTGGTGCGGTGAGAGTCAGAATGACGGGTGTACCTCAGCGTAATAAATTATAGTAATTACCTTTAAAATACACCCTTAAATTTTAATCGTTTTAATCCCGTGGGGGGTCGATCCGGTACGTGAAAACACTATCGATTTGTAAAGATAAAATTAAAAAATAAATTCTTAATTCTTAATTCTTAATTCTTTATTGTACACACAAAAACTTAACTTTAATACAATTATAATTGACAATTCATGTACAAAGGCGAGCTTAACTCAACAATGAGTTTTCTCCCAGCAAACCTTTGAGTGACAGAGAGAGAGATCACATTCGAGGGTAGGATCACAGTGTACAACATAAACCTACATAAATACGACTAAAATATATATATATATATATACATAAACATATTTTATATATACATATACTAATATTATGTCAATTGAGAAAGGAAGTGCTCTTTAATTTTCCTCTTAAAGACATCCAGAGAAGGGCTGTCGCGAAGGGAGTGTGGGAGAGAGTTCCAGAGACGCACTGCAGTTACAGTAAAGGAGCCATCATAGCGGCTGGAAGTGTGGCGAGGATTACGAAGGAGAAGAGAATTGATAGTGCGGCAGGGTTTACCCCTTGGTACAAGGTATTCGAAGCGTTCACGAAGGTATTGAGGAGCATTGGGATTGTGCAGGATAGTAAAGAGAAGGGATAGAATGTGAATATCTCGCCGACGCCGAATTGGCAGCCACCTTAACCTGGTCCGAAACTCCGACACATGGTCGTATTTGCGGAGACCAAAAATAAAGCGAATGCACAAATTCTGCAATCGCTCGAGTTTATTTAGAAGTACCTCCGTAGCATCTAGAAAACAGACATCCGCATAATCTATAAGCGGTAGAAGAAGAGATTGAGCAAGCGCAACTTTTGTATGAAATGGCAAGAATTTTTGGAGACGTTTAAGAGACTGAAAAGAATAAAATACCCTCTTACTCACATCGGCAATATGAACCTCCCATGAGAGATTAGTGTCAATATGGACGCCAAGATTTTTAGCACTTTTGGAGTATAATATTGGTTCAGAATCATACACTACTGGTGGGAGCGACTGGTAATCTAATAGGTTGAGCATGTATCTGCCACCAATAATGAGTGCTTGAGATTTTTTTGGGTTCAGTAAGAGTCCATAACATTTAGCCCATTTATGGATATTTTCAAGATCCTTATTGATGGCAGCCACAGTCCCAGCAAGTTCATCTACTTTAAAATGCCGATATAGCTGCAAATCGTCTGCATAGAGATGATAATTAGAAGTTAGGACCTTAGTGAGAGCATTTATAAAAACTGAAAAAAGTAGAGGAGAGAGGACGCCACCCTGAGGAACACCCGCAGCCAAATCACACCATTCAGAGGAGTCCTCATCAGATCGAACGGACTGCGAGCGACCCCAAAGATAAGATTTGAACCACTCAATAACTGAATCAGAGATATTAAGGGAAGATAGGATTCCTAAGAGGATGTCAAAATCAACCGAGTTAAAGGCACTGCTGAAGTCCAGTAAAACCAATACCGTTAAACACTTATGATCCATGGCCAGTCTAATATCGTCAGTTATTTTGACGAGAGTTGTGACAGTGCTGTGGCCAGGTCTGAAACCAGATTGGTAAGGACTCAGCAGGTTATTAGACGACAAATAACAGGACAGTTGCTTTTGCACAACACTCTCGAGGACTTTGGAGAGGATAGGGAGGATGGATATTGGGCGGAACTGGGATGGTGAGCGTGGATTTGACACCTTAGGAAGCGGTAGGACGTGAGCCTTTTTCCAAGCAGATGGAAAGGAGTTATTGAAGAGGGAAAAATTAACTATGTGAGTTATGACAGGAACTATTTCACTCAAAATAGGTAAGAACATTTGGAGTTGAAGGCCATCGTTACCCACCGCCTTGGTAGATATGGATAGGATACATTTCTTAATATCTTGTTCAGTTACTGGGTGGAAAGAAAAAGAAGTATTGTCTGGCAATGGAAGTTTAGCAAGATCATTGAGAGTGGAAGATTTAACATCGTCATCAAGTATAATTGGTGACTTAGAAAAGTGCGCATTAAGTGCATTGAGGTCCATTTTATCGGGAGAACTCTTGTTAGTGGCTTTGCCAATACCAAGAGTTTTTAAAAATTGCCATACTTGTGTTGGGTTGAAATTGTCAATTGAGTTATGAATATGACGCCTCTTCGCATCCCTACACAAACGACTGCAGCGATTTCGCAACTTCTTATAAAGATCCCAGTTTTCTTCAGTAGGCCGCTTCCTGTACAGCTGCTTGGCCTTGTCACGCTTAGCCATCAGGTTTTTTATAGCTTGGGATAACCATGGCGCAGGAAGGTGCTTCACTCTCACCTTTTTAAGAGGAGCATGTGCATCGTACAATTCCAACATAGCACTACTGAAAACTGACACCTTAGTGTCCACATCCTCGCAGGTGAACACAGATGACCAATCGATTCCACCTGCATCAGCCCTCAAACGCTCCAAATCAATGTTTTTAAAACTACGAAGAACGAGAAACTTGGCCTTGCGTTTTGGAGGTCGAATCTTATAGGAAAGGTAAATGAGGTCGTGGTAGGAAAAAGGAGAAGTTAGCTGTCCATGTGTGGCTACTTTATTAGGGTCAGAAACAAGAACGAGATCTAAGAGAGAAGGAGTACAATGAGGAGCCCTGTGAGTAGCATTAAGTGGAAGTAAGTGCATATTGACAGAAGAGACAAGTGATTGGAGTTTACGGCTACGTGAGTCTCCCTTGAGCAAACAAGTGTTAATAAAGTACCTCTTTTTCAAAACTCGTATTAATTTACGCATGTACGAAATTAATTTCTTTAAGAAAAAGTCAGCACAGCGAGTTCAATGACCTGTAGGTACTTTGTACGCAACGCCGACTACATATTAACTACAGGTCATTGAACTCGCTCAGCTGACGTTTCAGATACTTACTTGAGCTATCGAATTTCGTTATCGTTAATAACAATGTGACGTTGTCTAGGCCCAAAGGCCTTCCGAATTGTAATTCATTAATCATTTTGTTTTCGCGATAACCGTTATCGTTGTTGATGTAGTGGTTGAGTGACTGGCTGTTCGGCTGCGTGTCCCGGCTTCTATTCTCGCACGGAACACATGTTTGTATGGCTTACAGATATTTCGGGTGTACTGTGTATGTAAGTTTAAATTACATTACAAGAGTTCTGCCTAGTATGAGGTAACGCTACACCGCCGCCACGTCGTGTCCTTGTGGGGGCGATTAGCGACAACGAATTCTCATGCCCGGCCTTGGTACAGGCCATGGTTCGGAGCAAGGAAGTGTGCGCGTGCGAAGCAGTATTGCTAGCGGAAGGACACGTGAGGGAACGGAATACAACACTTTGAATTACCTTATTACAAAGATAGGTTAGTGGTTAATCATTTTAGGTGGACTTGGCGCTTGAATTTCTGGATAGATGAGCAAAAAATATCCAAACTTGCGTCGCAGTTATTAAGAAGTTTATATGGCGAGCAATAAGTAGTTGGCCGTCCAGCCGTTCGGTAACCGTCCGGACTGAGCTCGAGTGGTGGACGGCGTGCAGTATTCCACGCACATCTCGAAGAGATGACCGCAAACCGTAGGGGCTCAGCTGGGTCGAAGCGTACTGGGACCATGAGTAGTGTGAAAGAAAACCAGGGCATTGGAACGAAGGCATAAGAAGGAACAGGAGTGAGTTTAAGTCAGTAAAAGTCTTACTTTTATTCGCGCTCCATCCAAGAGCAGGAGAAGGCATTCGATGATTTCGCACGTAAATAGTGTGAGGTAATGTTTTCTTTAAAAGAAGTATCGGAAACTCTGATAAAACTGTCTCTTAGAACAAATGTTTTTGTTTTCTTCATAGATATTCCTTTTTAAGTGCGTGCTTAAAGAGGTCAAGGTTACTTGAGAGGTCTCTAGAACATGATGGTGTAATTGGTGAACGCTTTTAGTAAATTAGGTGTGTTATAGATACTTCGAAGTGAGGAGTATGGGAATTGGGTAAAAGTGGAACCTTTTTGGTAAAATCCAATGTCCTAGAAGCGTCTTATTAAAGTCGCACCATATGGTGTAGTGTCAATACATTGGATGGCTGAATACATTTGATGATGTGAATGTAAGAACACTTTTACTCCACAAACTCTTAGATTACTATCCTATTACGACTTACTTTTATTTTATTATGATATTTTTATTGTGCTTTTGTGTACAATATTGAGTGGTATAAACTGTTCTTATATAATATCTATCAATACTGTAATAACAACCACTTTTTTAAAAGAGTAACCATGGAGTTTCTTGCCGGTTTTTCTCCAAAAGAAGCGACCAATTTGGAACCGTGCACTAGCTTCTGATGTTTTATAAGTACCCATGTAGGCCTATGTGAAATAAAATATTTTGACTTTGACTTGACTTTCGATCGATTTTAATTCTAGCAACTTACTACCGAGAGAGAAGTAGTCTCCGAGTGGTAATAGCTCCGACTTACGAGTTGTAGGTCGCGGGTTCCAACCCTGCCAGGCGCATTGCTTATGTAATTTATTTCATTACCACTGCTTTCAAAACGGTGAAGGTAAACATCGTGAGAAAACCGGCATGTCCTAGAACCAAAAAATTCGAAGACATGTGACATTCACCAACCCGCACTGGGCCCGCGTGTTGGATTACGTCCCATTCCCTCTCCTAGAGAGGAGGCCTGAATTCCAGCAGTAGTAACATTAAAAAGGCTGATGATGATAAACTTACTACCACAATATACAAATTGAAAGTCGAGGGGAGTAATATCGGCATTTTCCTCTTATGTTAATTTTCTAGCTTATATGTCGGGTTTCATGATAGCCTAATGATTAAAACATCCGTCTCTCCAAAACCCTCCCTTCTTTTCAACGATCACGGTTCCTCGCTCTGTCTTTCCAATTCTTAAGGAAGGAATCAAGGTCGTCCCACCATCTCCTTCGTGGTCAGCCGCGGCTGCTGTGTTTTACGGGCCCAAAGCTCGTCAGATATGTGGCGAACATATCATACTCAGTCCCATTTAAGTTAGGCAGCCTTTTGAATCATATCAACGATTTGCATTTTGGACACCTAATATGCTGCGCTCCATAGGAGGCTGGTAAACCTTGTATTGAAATATATAATTTCATTTTATAATACACAATTTAGTGTTTAGTTTCAAAGTAAAAGTATCGATAATAATAGTTCAGTATGATTTTCAGCTTTGCTCGCGTACATAAAATATAAATAATTTTAACAATTCGACCAGTATTTCCAAAGATTACTTCCAAAAAAAAAACAAACAAAAAAAAAACCAAACTCTCTTCATTATATTAGTGTAGAAGTTTAGATTTACCAAAAATAAAGAAAAGTACGTTCTTATGCAGTATGGTTGGCAACCCTTGGAATGTACCACATAAGCCTTGGGTTCTAAGACTCCGGGTTTTCGTTTCAGAAGCGAACCCATGGCCCCAGTAGGCTTCGCCCCTGCTGGGCGCCTACGGTTTTTCTGACATCACCTTGAGGCGCGCGGAACACAACGCGCCGTCGACGACTTGGGCTGGGTCCGGGCGGTTAATGGATGGCCGGATAGCTACCCGTTGCTCACCACGCCTGAGGTGGCTGGAAATCGGGGTCGAGATCCCGGCGGCTAGAGCGAGAGGAAGTACGTTCCGTCACGCGTGCGGCCGCCTCTTTCGTTAGTATTAGATTTTATTTATTTAAGGACAACCAACAAAGCATACACCATTATACATGTTAAAATTCAACATTATTACATTTATATCGTGTAGCCTTAATTAAAGGCTGCCACTGCATGCATTAAATATAGGAGGAGATATGAACTAACTTATCTATTAACTTTTTGACCGACGCTAAGCCAACCAATAAGAAAAAAAGAAGTATATAACAATAACACAAACAAATTCTAAATATTTTAACATTTACACTTCTAAATATTTATTTGTTCATTTGTGATAATTTTGTCCTTTTCACTCACAGAAAGTAGGTGAAAGGACAAAATTCTCTTTTCACTCTTGTGTTATTGTTTTATGCAGTACAGACATAAATCTACACTGGGTGAACGTGACAGCCGACCAAATTGAACCTGCATCCTGTTAACGGTGGAAAAATGACCCAAATTGGTTTTGAAGCCCTGAGCGCTGCTAGATACTGCCATTGCCACCATTGTACCCATAGATTTAAGTTTATATTTATGTCATTTTACATTTGGTGTATAATAAAGTTTATTCTATTCTATTCTAATCTATACTGCTTCGCAGAAAGAGGTGACCGCCTGCCAATCCTCCTCGATTCCTCACTCTAGATCATGGCCTGTACCACGGCCCGGCACGAGATGTCATTGCTACCGATCGCCCCCACTAGGACACGGCGATGCTCCATCCAAGCGGCGCACACCTCCACCGTATGCTCCACCGTGATCTATACTATGGTGTGCATTGTGGCAGCTCACTATCAGGTAAACGTGAGAATAAGTAGTATGTGTCGAAAATAATGTATTTATAGATGACCCGTTTAAATGAGTAAAGTAAAAAAGTCCGAGATCCGGCCACAAAATGGATAGGTATTGAAGTCAATCTCGTGTATGTGCTTCACTTTTTATACTTACGCTAGGCAATCGCACACACGTCAACGCTTTGCGCCAAACTGTACCAGTGCGACCGGGCGATTGAGCCGAGATATCGTGTCCGTGAGCGGTGTCTATGTGTGCGTTGCTCGAGCGCGCTTTGTATTTAGATTGTCTTCTGTACCTATCTATTTTGTGATCCGGCCGTAATTAGTGTTAAGATAACACACGAATAAATAAAATATCTCGGGACATGTGTGACACAACAGATGATAAGCATTTAAAAATATACAATTACATAATCTACACTAATATAATAAAGAGGTAAAGTTTTTTTTTATTTGTTTATAAGAGGTAATCTCTGGAATACCGGTCCGATTGCTAAAATTCTTTCAAGACTTTTCTTCTGTTGGCTGCTTTATTCGCTTTTGCCTGCGGCTTCGATCGCGTTAAATTCGGGGTAACATAGTTCCCCTTTCTGTGGGGGGTTAGTGAACTCCCCTTAGCGAACTCCACTGCGGGTGACGTAACCTACGACAAACTTATTATATTTAAGGTACAGTAATCGGGTCTAGGTCTGCCTAATAATTCAACCGACTTGGAAATTTGGTATAATATTTAATCATTTAAAAAATACTTATACTAGATACTTTTCATAAGGTTCTTCTGTTAGTAAACCATGATCTCTATCTCTTAATCAACCTTGATTATTGAACCCGTGTTGATTACATCAGATTTAATTAAATCCTAATAATTACCAAAGTCGTTCAACTTATTAGACAGACTCTATGTATGTATTATATTGCATATGTATGTATCTGTGTATCTATCAATTATAGTAAATATGACATTCATTCATTTTTTTTTCATTTTGTGACATTTCTTATGACAGCCCATATCATGTTCTGACAATTACTGTCTATAGGTTGGCTGGAAGAGATCATGTACATTAAAGTATATAATATAATATCGTTGCCCAGTAGTTAATGGCCTACTACCTATCAGACCTCCTCAACCCAGTTGGGTTGAGGAGGTCTGATCCACATAAAACTGACTCCATATAAAACGATACTCGCAGTTCCTTTGCATGATCGAATCAGGAATGAGGATATCTGCAGAAGAACCAAGGTTACCGACATAGAACGAAGAATCGCCGATCTTTAGTGGCAATGGGCAGGGCACATTGCTCGCAGAACAGATGGCAGTTGGGGACGAAAGATTCTTGATACGAAAACGTACCGGAAGACGTAGCGTTGAAAGGCTTCCTACAAGGTGGATCGGTAAGTGTTGTGGAAATCCGATGGATGCGAGATGCACAGGACCCGTCGTTGTAGCAACACTTGGGTGAGGCCTATGTTCAACAGTGGGCGTCTTTTGGCTGAAATGATGATGGTGATAAAGTTGATGTGAGTGAAGCCGCGGGAGCAGCTAGTCGTCACGCACTTACGCACGTGACTGTGTTATTGTATCAGAATATTTTTTTTTTTATTTATAAACAAAATTTCAAAGCAATCTGTTATTTTCACTTGTTTTGGGTCAAAATGGTCACGGTTTTTTGATAACACAAAAAATAGTGCGTTCAACTTGTGTTGCACATACCTAATGTCTACATCTGATAACATTCGTTATCATCCTACTAAAACGCTAATTGTTAGCTAGCATAGCATAGTCAGCCTTATAATGTCCCCACTGTTGAGACTCAGGTCTCCTCTCTAGGAGAGGGAATAGGCTGCAATCCACCACGCGGGCCCAGTGTGGGTTGGTGGATGTATATATGACATATCTTCGATTTTTTTGGTTCTAGGACATGCCGGTTTCCTTCACCGTTTTACGAGTAGTGGTGAAGAAAAAAATTACACAAAGTAATGCGCCTGGCTGGTTTTGAACCCGCGACTTCGACAACTCTTTAGTCGGGGTCGTTACCACTCGGCTATCACTGCTCTCTAACTGTTAGCTACTATATAATATTCCACAATATAATATTCCACAACTATCACAAAACGCTGTCTAGTCATAATAAAAAAAAATTGCAAAAGTTGATGCTGGATTAGTTTTACAAAATTATTATTTTAATTTTAATGGAAACCTAGATAAAAACCAAATGATAAATATGTTTCTAAAGAAAGATGTGAAATAACGTCATAATCACTTAAAAGCAGTTGTACGGGTAGTCGTCAGTCGGATTGGGCCCTCTTAAGATGCTTTTCCACTCGCGTATTGTAGATATCGAGCATAGTTTAAAAGCTTGTTACGTCATCCAATGTGATGTTTGACGAAAAGGCAACGCGAAAAAAGAGTGATATTACCTGAAAATTCTGTTGGCATTTAGTAATTCCGTGATTTACTCGAATATTTTACAAAACTTGTTTCAGGAAATACATATTTTTTTTAAACACTTAAAAGTTTTTGAAAATCATGGTCATTATTTAAAATCTTAATAAAATTTGCTAGGCTTGCATAGTTGTACTTTTTGGACTTTTTAAATTTTTGAGTAAATTATGAATTGTCAAAGTTCATACAAAATAGCAGATTTTCAGAGGTCTTAACTGGATTAGTTTTACACAAATTTATAAATCGATTTCTATGAGCCTAGATGATCTACAAGATACTGTGTTTCCAAAATATCTAATGAAAAATGTGTAATAACGTCATAATTGTGTAAGAGCGGTTGTATGAAAAACAGTGAAAATGTGTGTCGAGATGTATCCCCTTAAGAGCTCTTATCACAGGACCATTTAGGTTATCAGTGTGCATGGCTACAAAGATGAATAAAAACTCATGTTCGTGAATTACAAACATTGTACTTTAGTATCTGGCTAGCAGTTCATACACCTCAATATGTTTAAAACGATTGTACTGCCGTTGTTGTGTCTGTTTGTGACGATGGCCAGTCCCTTTCCTTGGGGTAAGTAAGCTAAAATATAGTCTGTCTAATAAGTCAACCAAATTGGGAATTTTTTATAATATTTAATCATTCAAAAAATACTTATTTTTGATAGTTTTCATAAGGTTATTCTGTTAGTAAACAATAATCTCTATCTCTTAATCAACCTTGATTATTGAACTCGTGTTGACTACATCAGATTTAATTAAATCCTAATAATTACCCAAGTCGTTTAACTTATTAGACAGGCTCTAATAATTTGAGTATAATTTTGACATTATGTACCGTTAAAAATCAATTCTGTATCACTTCTCCTAAACAAATTGCATAGCATTTGAATTGTGAGTAAACCTGCTGAAATCTGTGTAGTAGTGCGCAGCTCTCCATTTAAATATTCATCAACCTTTTTAATGTTCCCACTGCTGGGACTTAGGCCTACTTTCTAGGAGAGGGCCGTAATCCACCACGCGGGCCCAGTGCGGGTTGGTGAATGCCTTCGAATTTTTGGCTCTAGGACATTCTAGTTCCCTCACGATGTTTTCCTTCACCGTTTTGAGAGCAGATGATTTTATTTCCGGGTGACGAGCAGCGCGCAGCTCGCCGGCCGGTCTTCCAGTAACCATTCGGATCGAGTCCGCATTGACGGCACGTAATCTTCCAACGTTGTAGGAGCCCAGCAGAGCCGAATCCTATTAGGGCTGGGTTGACTTCCAAAAGAGAAATCTGTAGTCCTGGAATGCAAAAAGCAACAGAAGATAGGCGTGGTTTTAGTCGTGGTATAAGTCTGACACGCTCTCCTGCTCCTCCCTAGAGCGTTTGCGCGAGTCATTCGATGATTTCTACCTTAAAAAAGTAGACGGGACCCATTAAAATTAACCAAAATAATTTTATTAAATTTAGGTCCCGACTGTTGCAGTCAATATGTTTCATATTAGAGTTTATTATTTGTTTTATTCATTCAAAGACATGTGACATCCACCAATCCGCACTGGGCTCGCGTAGTGGATTACGGCCCATTCCCTCTCCTAGAGGGGAGGCTTGAGTCCCAGCGGTGGGAACATTAATAAGCTGATGATGATGATGGCTTGTTTTATTCTTTGTGTGAGCAGATTATAGTAATTGAATTGCTTTCTACACTATTGGATTAGTCCCGTCCTTGGTTGTTTTTCAGGTTCTATTATTTAAAGTATTTTTGTGAAGTAGATGTAGAAGCTTTTGGTCACAAAAAGGCCACGACTGCCTCGTGTAACCAAATACACACTAAACAATAAACACTATTTTACCATCTGTACTAATATTATATAGAGGAAAGATTTATATTTTTGTATGTAACGAATAAACTCAAAAACTACTGTGCCGATTTCATAAATTCTTGCACCATTGGAAAGCTACATTCACCCTGAGTAACATAGACTATATTTATTGCCTGTGCGAAGCCGGGACGGGCCGCTAGTCAGAGATAAATTAGAAATAGGCTCCGATAATGTACTAATGAAATTGTAACGTATTATGTAATTCTTTAAAGAAATAAATTGTTTGTAGATAAATGTGACTGGCCTGTTGCTCTAGTGGTTAGTGGCCCTGACTGCTATGCCGGAAATGGTGGGCTCGATTTCCACCCAAGATAAATGTTTATGTGATTAGAATGATCATTTGTTCTATGTCTGGGTGTAATTATTATACTCGTATTTATGTATTTAGAAATCTCAATTTCGGCTCATACATCCAGGCAAAGGTTCAACTGGCTGCCAAAAATTGGTAATCTTAGCAAAGGTGAGACGGTACTTTGCACCGGAACAGCTGCTTAATCTTTATAAAGCCCAAATTCGATCATGTATGGAGTACTGTTCTCATCTTTGGGATGGGTCTGCCAAATACCAGCTTGATGCACTGGAGTCGATTGAGGTGAGCCAAGAGAATCATCGGCAATGATGCACTTGTAGAGTCGATGCTCCAAAGCATGAGCATCACCACTGAGTTGCTAGCCTCTTGGTTTTTTATCGTCTACATTTCAGGGAGTGTGCAATCTAATTCCGCCAAGTCCGTTCCATCATCGGACCACAAGGCGTACGGCGAAACCGGTATGTGGTAGATATTCCACCTGTACGCACGAAGCGTTTTAGGAACACATTATTGTGCGTACAGCCAAGAAGTGGAATTCCCCGCTGGAGACTGTGTTTCCTGATAGCTACAACTTTGGGGTCTTTAAGTCAAGAGTGGATACGCAGGTTACTTTTAAGCAAGCGTGCTCCAACTTCTACCACATCATCGCTTACCATCAGTTGAGATGGTGGTCAAACGCAAGCCTATCAATAATAATACATATATATTTATATATGTATGTATGTTTGTCAGTTGTCTAGTACTCATAACACAAGCTCTGCTTAGCTTGGGACGAGATGACGTTGTGTGAGCAGAGTATTTTATGAAAAGATTTGGAAAGCCAACGTCTATTTAGGAATTAATAAAAAAATATTTCCTTGTTTCAGACTTCGTCGTGGGCGGAGAGAAAAAATTGTACTTTTATTACAATGAAACAATACAGCACATAGAAGAGCTTCCCATGGTTACTCAGATCACTTCACTAACTTACGATACTGTTCACAACAGGGTGCTGTTTTCAGATGTCAACGACACGATGCTGTCAATATTCGACTTTAATCTTTCAACCAGAAAAATAAAAACTGTATTATCGAAAAAAACATCTGATCCCTACGCACGAATCGTCTACGACCCTGTCACACAGTTACTGGTCTGGAAAGAGAGACATAATATACACACATTTTTTTTAAAACCTGCATCCTTCAAAACAGCAGTTGATGTAAAGATTATAGTTACGATCGATCGATTTTGCCGTGATGTCGCTGTGGATAGCTGTGGAGGGTACGTTATTTAAATATAATTTTATTCATACACACATACTGTCAAAATTAGTGGAACATTAAAAAAAAACCGAAAAGCCTTTGTACAAAAAGTTCGTCACTATAATAATGTTAATAGAAGCTCGACTTTAGTACAGATAGACCATGAATTTGCCCCGCTTCCATACCAAATCAGTCCGTTTGTAGAATGTTTGGCGACAATAATTATTATTATTCAAGTTTGTCTACGAGTAAGTCCACAAGGTAGGACTACCTTGTGGACTTAGATGAACTATAGTTCGCTCCGTATTAAATCAGTACGTGTGGTTAGTCTGGCCAAACCAACGATTTTAAATATGAAATACCTCAATAAATGAAATTAAAACCAAATACTTAGTTTGAAGCTGTGAAAACATCGAACTTTTAAGTTAATGAATAAAAAAGATACAGCCGTTTATGTGAAAAAAAAAACATATATTTCGACATTCTAAAAGAAATCGAAATTCATACGGTACTTTTCGTTGTCCCAGAAACCTGAAATTTGGCATTAAGTAAGGTCTTATAGCAAAGGTATAGGAATAAATCTGCAAACCTTAAATTTGTTGTTACCTACGTCACAAAAAAATCCTGTTTTGCAATTCGGAAAAATCGTCGAGACTCCATTCAAGAGTTGAACTATTTACATACTCGTAGGTAAGTTTGTACAGAATCCTCAGTGCGCGAGTCCAACTCGCACTTGCCCAGTTTTTTCCTCTTGAGGTACGGATCCCTAAAAATGTACTGGCGCCAAATCTTTAGAATTTTTACAGGTTACAAATGAAGACGAATTTTATAAAACTTTAAGATACAATTACAACGCATCACCTTCTGCCGGGCCTTGGTACAGGCCATGGTTAGGAGTGAGGAGGACTGGGCGGCGGTCGCCTCCTTCTGCGAAGCTGTAATGCTAGCAAATGAGGCGGCCGCATGCGCGAGGCAATGGCCCTCATGCCTCAGCCGCCGGGGTACCGAGGGCTTGCCCTTCGACCATCCGGTGACCGTCCGGACCGAGCCTAAGTCGTCAACGGCACGTTTTGTTTCGGCCCAGCAGGGTCGAAGTCTACTGGGGCCATGGGTGACGCGAAAGAGTTCCCGGGGCCTTGGAACAATGCCAAAGAAAAAACAGGAGCGTGTTTTAAGTCAGTAAAAGTCTGTAACTATCTCCCGCTTCGCCCAGGAGCGGGGGATGTCATTGGATGATTTTCCCACCTAAAAAAAAAACATCATCTGCATGACTCAGGTTCTCACCGGACTTGGTAAGTTCGAGAGGTTCTTTATTCGGATCGAGGCAAAAGAAACGCTCTCTCCATTGTGCGGAACGCCCGGAAAACACGATAGAGCATACGGTGGAAGTATGCTCCGGCAAAGCGGAACATCACCGAATACTCGTGGAGGCAATCTGTGTCTGCGTCCTCTCTCGCCTGGCCCTGGTTCAGGCCACGAGCCGGAGCGGGAGGAAATACGAAATGGTCGTCTACTTCTCCGAAGCAGTAATGCTAGCGAAGAAGCAGGCTGCAGCCGTGAGGGAACGGACACTCTCACGAGTCAGCCACCGCGAACGAAGACGCCCAAGGTGTCGGAAGTCGCAGGGGAAACCCTAGCCACACACATAGGTAGCTCGCTGTCCGGTCGTCCGGTAAGGATCCCCATCCTTACCGGACGACCGGACAGCGAACTACCCATATTCTAGCTCCCAAAAAATAAACACTCGCATTGTATTGCAAAATAACATTTTTGATTCCTCTCTGAATCCAATCCTGATATCTACGCAGACGAAGTCGCGGTCACGAACTATTTTAAAATAAGAAATTAAAGATGTTTTAAAACAAGATTCCAATTTACGAGTTTGTTCAGCTAAGTTTGCCTTCATGTATAAGTATATGACTCAGTTAAAATAATTTTAAATTTTTTGAACATTTACAAATTACAGGTATATTTACTGGCTCACAGACGCTAACATTGAGAGGGCTCGGTTAGATGGCTCCGACAGAGAAATTATATTAGACAATACTGCTCCACTTCGAACCAGCTTGGCAATAGATCAACAGACGCAAAGAATATACTGGATTGAGAGGACAATTTTAACCACTCTTGAACATCAGGACTCTATTAAAAGTTCCGATTTTAATGGCAAGAATCAAGCAACATTACATGTTGAAAAAAAAAGTTATGTATATATTTCAAGTTCAATGGCTGTATCAAAAGATTTTATATACTGGAAGGACCATCATAAAGCGGAAACTTGGCAATTACCAAAGAATTCATCAGATCATGTTGTAAAAAAACTGTCTACAAATTCTAGTAGTGATTGGTCTTATCAACTTGTAGCAGCCAACTACACAATACAGGAACAAATACAGGGAATAAAGAGCTGCCATGCTCTTCAGAGGCTGATTCATAATAACACGAAGCCTGCGTCAACGGTTGCAAGCTGTCAAAACTATTGTTTGGAAGGAGATTGCAGTTTCAATGCTGGAGGACAACCTACATGCAGGTAAAACGTGTTCATTTCATTACAGACCAGTATAATATGGCATAATCAGTCTTTTAATGTTCCCACTGCTGGGACTTAGGCCTCCTCTCTAGGAGAGAGAATGGGCTATATAATAAAGGCTATATAATAAAAAAATAATCCAGCACGCCGGTCCACTGTGGGTTGGTGGATACACACCGACTAGTGATTATACCTTTTTAAAATCAGCTGAAGATGCTGGTAGAAAGCGGATGCTTGGCGCTGCACAGAGAGGCGACGCAAGGTGTATCGTGAAGCCGCAGAGTTTACTCGAATTTCCCTATAATGTACCATCAAAAACACTTCCGCCTGGCCACTGCTAAGTAAGTTCACTTTGGCTTGCACTCAAAACGAAAACTTCAAGGCTTTGGTTTGGCGAAGCGCTGCAGGATTTTAGCGAATTTTTTTTTAAGTGATCAAGCAGAAATGACCGTGATGGTACCGTTCTGTATCTTTGCAGCCGAAGCGCAGAGGTCGCGTACCTTTTTCCAACCTTTATCTTGTTACAACAGGTTACAAAATGTATTTATTTATATCATTGATGACTGGCCTGTTGGTCTAGTAGTTAGTGGCCCTGACTGCTATACCGCAGGTCGTGGGTTCGATTCCCACCCAGGACAAATGTGTATGTGATGAGCATGATAATTTGTCCTGTGTCTGGGTGTAATTTATCTATAATATGTATGTATTTAGAAATATATATGTTTATCAGTTGTTTAGTACCCATAACACAAGCTCTACTTAGCTTGGGACTAGACGGCGTTGTGTGATAGTTGTGGAATATTATTACATTGGCCAAACCTAATTTCTAGGATGAACTAGAGTCTGGCTAAAAAGTCAAACGACTTGAGTGATTATTAGGATAAAATGAAATCTGGTGTAGTCAACACTGGTTCAATAATCAAGGTCGATTAAGAGATCTTGATCATAGTTTACTAATAGGGAAACCTTATAAAAAATATCGAATATAAGTATTTTTTAAATTATTAAATTTTATACATAATTCCCAAGTCAGTTGACTTTTTAGACAGACTATATTTTTACCTAAGTCTAACTAGTTTTCCATATATGCGAAATTACGAGTAGTTCAAGATTGAGCGAAGTGAGATCGGATATTTGGTACTTTAATCACCTACAAATAAGCCCCTCAGACCGTGGCTCCACGTGTGTATGTACAAGTAATTTGATGCAGGTAAAACTATACTACAGTATCTTTGTTTTTTTAGATGTAAAACCGGTTACACTGGTGAAAGGTGCGAAGTGAACACATGCCAATCATATTGTTTAAACGGCGGCACCTGTTCTATAAATGAGAAAGGTCAGCCAGCCTGTCGATGCTCAGAAGATTATGAAGGAAATCGATGCGAATTTCCCGCTTATTTTATTAAATGTATCCAAACTGTAGCAATGTTGAAGGACGTGCTAAGTGCAGGTAAAAATTCATAACAATCTGTTAAAATATTTATCAAACAATGATCTTTTGGTGACCTGGTTAATTGTGATGCACTTGCCTCCTTATGCGAAGCAGTGATGCTAGCAAAGGAGGCAGCCGCACGTGTGAGGGAACGTGCATCTTCACGCCCCAGACGCCGCGACAGTAGACACCTCGAACGTTGAAATTTTTAGAGCGATCTCCAGCCACCGTAGGCGCGGGCTTGTAGACGACAAGCAATGGGTAGCTCACCGTCCTTTAAGGACTCCAGTTATCAACGAGGTTTCAGAAAAATCACAGGGGTCCAGTAGTGCCGATGTCCGCTACGGCCATGGAAATTTGCTGAACCTTTACATCTCTATGATCTGATCAAAACCCGTGCTCTGTCCGGCTGGTATGGCGTCGAGCGTCGACGACGGCCGCAACAATCACTGTCAAAAAACCGTTCAAACTAAATCCGTGGCTGGCGTAAATATGTTGACATGTCTAAAACAGCAATTTGTCAGGACAGCCATTTTAGTGTTTTGACTTCTTCTGGTGAATCGAGAAATTACTCTCTTCTTCTTCCCTCTTTCTTTACTTCTCTTTCTTTCTCTTTTTTCCTCTTTCTTTTTTTCTCTTTCTTTCTTCTTCATTTTTCTTTTTTCCTTTCTTTTCTTTTTTCTTTTTCTTTCTTTTCTTTTTTTCTTCTCTTCTCCTTTTTTTTTTCTTTTTCTTCTTTTTTTCTTTTTTTTTCTTATTTTTCTCTCTTTTTCTTTTTCTATTTTGACTTTTTTTATTTTATTTTATTTTAATTGTGTTTTTTTTGTGTTTATAGAGGGTTATTTTAAGCCACCTTTCGAATGATGATAGTAATTAAACGAAATTGCTTATAGTTTAGCCAATAATAGACATATCAAATCGTTCACCAATGAGTTATCAACTTATTCACCGAACAACAAACAACTCAATCAATCAATCAAATTATTCACCACAATTATCAACTTATTCACCTTCTGAGTGGTATTAAGGGTAAATAATTAGTATGTTAAGAAAGTCTTGTTCTTGTTGTTTGTTGTGTTGTTGTGTCTTGTTGTTGTTGTGAAAGTGTTGTTGTTGTTGTTGTCTTGTTGACAAACTATCATTGTTAATAGATGACAAACAGATTACGAATATAAATAAATGTTGATTTACTAAATAACTACTCGTACACTTAATTTTTTGTTGTACAAACTTAAGAAGACAGCTTAGTTTGAGAGAAGATGGCGGTGACAGTTGTAGAATATTATTATTATCTATTCGTAGCGTATAATCTTATTCCTAACTTAATCAATAGTACATTTTATCATTTTCTTCACAGATCTACCGCCTAATACTCTGAACATAGCAGTGAAGTCGACGTGTGCTTCGACTGTTGTCTGAAGAGCGGAGCTTGTTCAAAACGAGCGTAAGATGTTCGGCTGCTGAAGAATTTACTTTCACCTCTACCATCACCACTACGTACTACTCAGTAGAACTTCACTGATTTATTAATAAGTTAGAAGCATCATTATCATCATTATTACAGCATTATAGACATCCACTGTTGGACATAGGCCTCCCTCAAGTGTCGTCTCAATGAACGATCCTGTGCGTCCCGTACCCATTGGATTCCTGCAACCTTCACCAGGTCATCGGTCCAACTTGTAGGAAGTCTTCCAAAGGTGCGTCTTCCAGTACGCGCTCGCCACTCCAGAACCTTTCGGTTACAACGGCCACCTGTTCTGTGAGCAATTTGCCCTGCCCATAGCCACTTAAGTTTGGCGATTCTTTTTGCTATGTCGGCAACTTTGGTTCTCCTGCGGATGTCTTCATTTCTGACTCGATCACGTAAGGAAACTCCGAGCATAGTCCTTTCCATTGCCCCTTGGGTGACTTTAAGCCTTCTGATGAGACCCATTGTGAGCGACCCCGTTTCGGAAACCTATTGCAAAACTCATCATCATACGAATAAATTTTAGGAAATTATACTTATAAAATTGTTTATTAGAGTTTCTTTCAGTTTTTTTATTTCTTTGGCATAACCAAATGTTATAAGTTTGATGTTATTAATGTAGTTTTTTAAGCCTTGTTATAAATAGAGCATTTATATATTATATTCAAAGTGATTTTTATTTAACATTTTCCCATCTGCCATGTCTTTGTCCCAAAAACCTAGTGCAGTTTGTATTTCAGTTTTAAGTAAACTTAGTTCAATACTCAAAAGCAAGCTCCTCCTGCCTCCGGCCTACTAATTCAAGCACTTCACGAATCTAAGATTAATATAAATTTATAAATTTTTAAACATAAACACACTCATAACCCTCCACCTACATAATATTAGTGATTTTTTAGAGATCTGAAATCATCAAATGACTTCTCCCGCTCTGGGGTGGAGCGGCCACATTTTTACTAACTAATAGCACACCTGTGTCCTACAGTTGCCCTTTGCGAACTAGGACCACAAGTTTGCTTTTCAGATATCCTCGTTGAACTTGCGGGTATCGTTATAATATTAAAAATTAATTTACAATATACGTATACACAAACATACAAAAGAAGGTAATTTATTATAAAAATTGTGCAGTTGCTGCTTATTTCTTAAAGAAATTTCCTGCGAAAGGAGAGGTAGGAAGAAATGTAGACAATATTATGTAGAAATATGAAAGAAGAGTAGGTATGTGAAATCTTAAATAAAGTAATAATTACTTATATACCTTATTACACTAAAAATAAATACATAATATATATACATATATATGTATTGGTAGTATATCTTAGTACTTTAAGACTATTGTAATCGCATATATGTTAACCCAATAAACGGACAGTCTTGTCACAGCCTTCATTCGATTCATTTTTATGCTATCGCCAATCCTTACATGGCGACCGTGATACCCGAACTCTGGTCGAGTGCATTCCCGCGTTCCAATAAGGAAACATCTATTGAGAACTTTACATTGAAATAAGTGCGAAATAAATTTTTTCGTGACATGTTACCACACTAGTGAGGAAAGATACAAAATTTTAAGAGCTAAATAGTATGCATATCATGAATAAGAGAGGAAGAGAGTTCCATAACCTTACTGCATAGACTGAAAACCAATTAGTGTTAATTAGTGTGATTATGTACCAATTTTATTTTATTTTATTTTAGGGAGTAAAAAACAGTTGCATGTTAAGGTTATGAAAAAGAATTATTAGATAAATAGATAAACATATAACTCACACTATTGACTGGCCTGTTGGTCTAGTGGTTAGTGGCCCTGACTGCTATGCCGGAGGTCGTGGGTTCGAATCCCACCCAGGACAAAGGTCTATGTGATGAGGATGATCATTTGTTCTGTGTCTGGGTGTAATTTATCTATAATATATATGTATGTAGGGTTCACCCCTACCATATAATTTATTTATGTTTATAATAAACTCACACAACACACCACAAATAAAACACAACATTAACACAGTCACAGTAATATTATCGTGTACGTTTATCAATAACACTACACAGCATTCATAATGTTTAGCATTATAATGTTGGATGGTGTCGGTCGCCCCAGCGTGCGGGCCAGCGCGCGAAACGGTTGAGCATCCCTGCTCAACCTTAACATTTGTAAATATGTGGGTCAGTCGGTTATAGACCTCGCCGCCTATCGCCTGCGCCCGCGCACTTTTCTCGTTGACTTGCGAATATCAATTCTTACGCGATCCTGTATATTTATGTGGACTATTTTATTGTACTGTGTCGTGACTGTATATTGTGCGTCTCTTCTGTCTACTCTGTGTTCTCCTTCTGTGTTGTGCGTATTTTGTGTATGAACAGTGCGAGTAAACCGTGAGTACTTTCAGAGTGACTTTTATTTCCACGCACCCGCACACACCGCTACACACATAAACTTACCAAATGTATTTATAAATATATAAGTATGTTTATCAGTTGTCTAGTACCCATAACACAAGCTCTGCTTAGCTTGGGACTAGACGGCGCTGTGTGATAATTGTGGCATATTATTATTATTATTGTCCACGGATTAATCAAATACATGAAAAACGGATACTGATTTTAAGAACCATTTTAGTTTTTAATAAGATATTGTTTATCAATGTTAATTTGGAATTTAGATGTTAGAGGGCTGACGAGAGATTTAAATGTATTATTAGAATAAGTGAAAATGTCTGTTTTTTTATTTGATATGTAAGCAGTGATGCAATCGTTGATGGTGAGGCGCACTACTTTATTAAGAGCCTATTCACTCTAGCCTCGAAGACACCTAAATTATAATCGGACGGGAAGTCTGCAGCAGGCAAATTTTTCCAGTCTTTCAATGTACGCGGTATAAATGACGAGACCAAACGCTTAGTCCGGACCGTATGTCCATGAAGTGTGCGTTATAAATTTCCACAAGGTGACAAAAGGAACTCGTGCTCTTGGTCTTACTTGAGTCGACGTGGACACGCGAGCCCCACGTCTTATTACAGTTCTGGGGACCGTGTAACCCGGGCCTTGGTTGAGGCCATGGTTCGGAGCGAGGAGTGGCAGGCGGTCGCCGACTTCTGCGAAGCAGTAATGCTCGCAAAGAAGGAGGCTGAACGCATCAGGCAACGGCGTTATCGCCACCGCCGTCGCGGATTCTGATCCCGATTTCCGGCCAACGTAGACGCGGGCTTGTGGACAGTGACCAATGGGTAGCTCGCTGTCCGGCCGTCCGGTAACTGTCCGGACCAAGCCCAAGTCGTCGACGGCGCGCACTGTTCCCGTGCGCCTCAAGGAGTTGTCAGCAACAGCAGGGACCCAGCCGGGTCGAAGCCTACTGGGGCCAGGGTTATCCGAAAGGGCGCTCGAGCCCCGGTATGAAGGCTAGAAGGAACGGAGTGGGTCTTTTAGTCAGTAAGAGTCTGACACTATCTCCCGCTCCGCCCAAGGGCGGGGGATGTCAATGCATGATTTTTTCCCACCATAAAAAAAGGGACCGTGTAACTAAATTTTTTATACGTACAGTCAATTTATTTTTTAAAACTTTGCATCACACCCGTAATACGATTCCCTTTAGTTTCCGCAGACTTTACTTACCGTAAACCCATGACCCTCCCAGACTGAGCGCAATCGGTTAGCCCTCTTGAGTAAGACGAAACTTTTTCAATTTCCCCCGCGGGCACGTCGTAAAGCACCATTATCCTAAGCCAACATTACCTGCTGGCTGCTGTGGATGATGAGAGTTTCAGCGTCAGAAATGGGCATAAAAAACAAATGTGGTATGAGAATGTCTGTTTAAGGTAATCATTATATCGAAATATCTGTCTTATGATTGCTTTAGCCTTTAAATAATAATTCCAAACTCAAGCCAGCGTGCAATGGAGCGCAGCATACTAGGTGTTAATTTTTTTTTATTTTTGATTAATGATAGGCTTGCGTTTGACCACTATCTCACCTGATGGTAAGCGATGATGTGGTCGACGATGAAGCACACTTGCCTAGAAGAAACCTATTCACTCTCGACTTAAAGACTCCTAACAGATTATGTTCGAAACACAGCACTGCGCTCCAAAACGCAAACGTAAAACAAGTTCAACAGAATCACTCCATGTGTACGTGCACCAGTCCTTACGAAGTTATCTTGAGCGGTTTATCAATTTATCCAAAACACATTATAACAACTTTCCAATTTCTCTCATGTACGGGTATTTGTTGAAGGGTGACTAGGGTTTGTGATTGGCTGGAGACAATCTGGAAATAGATAAAACAATTTAAGGTAGAACTGCATTGCGCACACGCGTGCCACGTACGCCGATCTGGGCGTCTCAATCTCCATACATTTTACATGACAACTGGACTTGTAGAGCTACTTTAGATCCACGCCACGCGACGTCACGCGACAGTCTAATGCAGTTTTCGCTTGAGACTCAAATGACAACGGGGACCGATAGCTTTATGTGCTTTTCGAAGCACAGAGTGTATATCCTAGATAGCATAGCATAGTCGGCTTCATAATGTTCCCACTGCTGGAACTCAGGCTTCCTCTCTAGGGGAGGATATATAGTATACTTTTTCTTCCAGGAGTAGGTTCTCTTGGCATAATTTTCTAATATCACACGGCATCTCTGCTTTCAAAACGGTGAAGGAAAACATCGTAAGGAAACCGGCATGTCCTGAAACCAAAAATTCGGAGACATGTGACATCCACCAACCCACATTGGGCCTGTATGTTGGATTACGGCCCATTTCCTCTCCTAGAGGGGAGGCCTGAGTCCTAATAGTGGAAACATTATAAGGCCGACTATACTATGCTCGGGCATCAGCTGATCGCAAATATATGTCACTTTGTCCAGAGGTCATGGGCACCCTACACCCATTTTTACGTCAACAGAATATAGTTAGAAGGAAGTTTTATTTTTTGCCAATAACCCCTAAGGGTGAACAACTTATATTAGTTTTTGAGTTAAGTGCTCAAGATTTACAAGCCAAGAGGCCTCCAAGCAAGATCGGGAATATTTTGAGCTTAGAAATGACGTGATTATGGTAATCTTTCGATTTTGTTTTTATATTTTCTTGTGTAAGGAAATATGGCCTGTTTTGGGAATTTAAAAGGGTTTGTTCATCTTATGAATAATAAGTTTAGGAAGGTACAGGATGCCGTTAATTTGGCGTATCTGGTTTAAGACGAGGTTTCGGTTTGGCCTATTTGGCGCCGCCGTGAGACACATTGTTAGTTGTCTCTTCTTTTATATATTCATTAGTGTCTACATTGTGTGCCAAATAAAATAGTTTTCATTATTTTCTTTTTCTTTTCTATTTAGCACGCAGCTATAACCTAGGGGTCTTTAAGTCAAGAGTGAATAGATTGCTTCTAGGCAAGCGTGCTCCATCGTCGGCCACATCATCGCTTACCATCAGGTGAGATTGTGGTCAAACGCGAGCCTATCCATTATAAAAAAAAAACTACTAATTAATAAATATTACTATGCAATTGATGACTTCCTTAATGGTAGGTAAATCGTGGTACTGATTTATAGTGTTATTATGATTGACACGTCCTATTTATTTTTATTTTTTGATATCACTTTTCTGACATATTTTTTTCCTGATTAACATTTTTTTTATTTATGATAGGGTCGCGTTTGACCACTATCTCACCTGATGTATGTGTTAATGTGGCCGACAATTGAGCAGGGTTGCCTAGAAGTAACTTTCTAAAAAACCCATCCCGTTCCTTCAAGCCTTCATACCGGGGCTCGAGCGCACTTTCGGATAAACCTGGCCCCAGTAGGCTTCGACCCGGTTGGGCCCCTGCTGTTGCTGACAACTCCTTGAGACGCGCGGGAACAGCGCGCGCCGTCGAGGACTTGGCCTTGGTCCGGACAGTTACCGGACGGCCGGACAGTGAGCTACCCATTGCTTTGCCTAGAAGTAACCTATTCACTCTTGACTTAAAGACCCCTAAGCTGTAGCTATCAGGAAACACAGACTCCGGCAGGGATTTCCACTACTTGACTTGACATATTATTCTGCTTGACTTCTTCTTCTTCCTGCCCTTGTCCCATCTTATTTGGGGTCGGCGCAACACGTTTTTTTCTTCCATTCTATCCTGTCACTCGTCACGCTATCACTAACTCCCTTTTCTTTCATATCACTTCTCACACAATCCATCCATCTATTTAATTATTATTATTTTATACTATTCTGCTTGACATTGTTATTAAAAATTTTATCACTATTTTTTGTTAGTACATATTTTGTTTATTTAACATTTAAACAAATTATATTTTTTATATATGAAACGGGGGTTCATCGAATCTGTGACACACAGCGCAGCAGCTAATTCTTCAACCACTATGAGAAATCAGGGTGTGTCAGACTTTTGCTGACGAAAATTCATCCATGTTCCTTCAGTTACCCTTTGTGTTCCAGGACCACGATAGCTGTTTCGAACAATCTCATAGGCAAAATTACAACTCATTATCATCATCATAGGCTTTTTAATGTTCCTACTGCTGGGACTCAGGCCTCCTCTGTAGGAGAGGGAATGGGCCGTAATCCACCACGCGGGCCCAGTGCGGGTTGGTGAATGTCACATGTCTTCGAATTTTTGGTTCTAGGACATTCCGGTTTCCTCACGACGTTTTCCTTCACCGTTTTGAAAACAGTAGTGATGAAATAAAATACACAAAGTAATGCGCTTGGCTGGGTTTGATCCCGCGACCTTACAACTCGTAAGTCGGAGCCGTTACCACTCGGCCACCACTGCTTTCAAATGAATGTACTGAATTCCTTTTTTTAAACGATAAATTAATAGAATAGAATAGCATTTATTCGGCGCATGCAACACAATATACAACAACATAAAATAATAATAAAAAAAGAGTACAGACATACAATACAAGTTGATACAAATTCTAGTGTATGTGTGTGTAGTGTAGTGTGATTGCGATTCTACCTTATGGTAAGCGGTGATGCAATCGTTGATAGTGAAGCGCATTAGTTTATTATCCTCTATTCATTTATGCCTTGAAGACACCTAAATTCGTAAAATAATTATTTTAATGAGATTTTAGTAGCGTTCAATGAAGCATTCAAAAAGCCTCTCGTTCAAAACAAAAGGCTTAATTTACGCGATCAATATCTTCAATGCTTCTCAATTCTTCGAACGCCACGTTCATTAAAATCGTCTTCAAAGTTCAAACGAAGCGACTTTCATTAAGTACAGTCAGTCGCGTGAATTAATAATACAACCCCATTTATTAGCGACTCTGTTTGTGTCGACTGTCTTGATGTTTGTTCATTAACTGTACTCATTAGCAGGAGGCATAGAGTAGGTGGGGGACAGATAATGCAGGGGCGTGTTTGAATGGGGGTGTAACACATGTTGATAGCGAGTCTGTTGCGAATGTAACGTGTTGGATGAGTGGTGGTGTGTCTTGGCTTAATGTGACTTTTTTTTTTGTGTAAAATAGTGCTTGACTGCGATCCCACCTGATGGTAAGCAGTGATGCAATCTTTGATGGTGTGGCGCACTAGTTTATTAAGAGCCTATTCACTCTTGCCTTGAAGACACCTAAACTATAATCGGACGGGAAGACTCATTTCCCATCCAGTCTCTCTATGACAGTTCCATAAGTAAAATATATAATTTTAAATATCAATTGCAGTTATTCTCGCTAAAACTTGAGAACGACTGGACTTAATTGACTAATTTTGATCTTGACATGTTCGTGATAGTCATAGAAAGTTTTAAATGTTGAGAAAAGATGGTAAAATTTACGAAAAAAGAAATCCGAATACTAATCTCTAATTAAAGTCTCATTTTAAAATGAATTATGCTGGTTCTGGTAATACCAGTAGATAGTATTATCCTTTGACAGTTTAGTTAACAGGTACAGTCTGCTTAAAAAGTATAGTAATTATCCAAGTAGTTTCTTGGGTAATTACTAGGGAAAAATGAAATCTGATGTAGTAAACACTGGTTCAATAATCAAGGTCGATTAAGAGATCTTGATCATTGTTTACTAATAGGAGAATCTTGTAAAAATATCGAATATCCGCCTTTGTACAGTGTAATATGCTTAAAGCATTAATAAATAAATATATAAATATTTTTTAAATTATTTAATATTATACAAAATTCCCAAGTCGTTTGTCTTTTTAGACAGACTATATCAACATTCATTGAAGATTGGGCGGTACGACGCTCACTAGGTTAACTAGTAAAAAATAAAAATGATATTATCTACATTACCTGTTTTGCAGACTCTGTCTCACACTACTCTATGCACATAAATTAATAAGTGATTTCCGCGAGAGTGCGTCCGTCAGCATAGCGAACTAGCTGCTTACCACCGCTTACCGAGAACACCCTGTATCACTACTACTTACGTAATGGACCAGAGCTCAAAGTGAAACGGCATACGTTAGGGTAGCTTGATGAACCGAGCCTGACTACCGTGAATTGGACTGGTCCAAATAGCTGGATGACAGACTTTTGTGGGTTTTGGTAGAGCGATTTGGCTTGTTTTACTGATACAGTGGCTAAGTGTTCCCACACACTGGCAACAAAAAAAAAATCCGCCACAAAAAAAAAGCTACAAGCTGCCACAAAAAAGCTAAAGCAAGTGACAGCTTGTGACTGTGTGTGTGGCTTCTAGCTTTTTTTTGTGGCGGCATCGCCGCACACGAGCCACGAAAAAAGGCCGCATCAAAAAAAAAGCTTGAAGCGGCTATTTTTGTGGCCCGTTTGCAGGGACACTTGATTTAATATCTGCAAGAGGAGATACCTGAATTCCAATAGTGGGAACAATTAAAGGCTGATTATTACTTAGTAATTCAATACAACCCTCTTAATTCAGCTTATAAGTTTTTCATGAAATCAATTTTAATAATCACCTACACTAATATAATAAAGAGGTAAGGTTTTTTTTTTTTTCTTGTTTGTAGGAGGTAATTTCTGGAAGTACTGGTATGATTGCAAAACTTTTTTCACCGATAGAAAGCTGCCTCAGTTCTTCCTGAGTGACATATGCTATATTTTATGTACGCGGGTGAAGCTGAAGTTTGTAGAAAATGTAAAAAAAAACAATTTCAAAATCCTGCATCGCGCGTTTTTCGCGCGATTTGAACACACACAACAGTCAGAAATCATCTATTGGGCGGTTGCCCGAATCAAACATAACACTGGTCGGAGGAGTCCACCCTTTGCAATGGAGGTTTCTCGGACATTCTGTTCCACATACCTCCGTTCAACACAAAAAGTAAACAAACACAGATATAATTAACGACCTGAGGCGACTGAACATGAGTAGAGATCCGTCCCGTCGAGCGCGTGCCATGAGCTTTACGCCTCGTTACCTACGCCTAGTCTGTGGCTTATAGCACGCACATAAACTCACCGAGATACTACGCAGACGCCTCGGGATATACGGGATGGTGTTGTGACGAGCTTGGAGATAGTAGTTTTGGTTATTGAGAGAGATTGTAGAAATATTCATTATAGGTATATCAGTATACATCCTTATTTTTAGTATATATGCGAAACCTGAACCACGCGTCTAGTATTTTAGTTAATTATTTATTTAACAATTTATGTACACTCAATAATAAAAGAAAAGAAGAAGGAAACAGGAAACAGTAGCATAGTCATCATTTCAGCCGATACACGTCCAGTGTTGGACACAGGCCTCCCCCAAGCCAAGTCGCCACATCGAACGTTTCTGTGCATCCCGCATCCATCGATTTCCCACTACCTTCACTAGGTCATCGGTCCACGCGACAGGTCGCTGCGTCTTCCGGTACGCGGTCGCCACTCCTGAACCTTTCGGCCCCAACGGCCATCTGTCCTGCGAGCAATGTGCCTTGCCCATTGCCACTTAAGTTTTGCAATTCTTTGCCATGCAGTAGCATAGTACAAAGAAAAAAAAATAGAAAGAAAAAGGAAAAGAAAAAATAATCTATATCCAAAATTTCAAAACTGAATCACAACGTTATAAGCCATCGGTTATGTAACCTGCCCCCCTAGCCACGTTACAATCGAATTCCGTTCTCTACTCGGTAACGCCTCGGTGACAGCAATTGTAGAAAACGATAAGTTGGTAGCCATGTTGACGCGCCCGAGTCGGCCGCTCGTTCTACAATGTAGCGTTTGTATAACAAAGGATGTAGCATTAAATATTGTAGAAACGATATTGAACGATGTGAACTTGGCTACGAATTGTCTATTCGTTTGTTCTGACCACGCTACTTTACGTTGAGATGACGTCATTCCCATACGTTTCATCACTTTTCGACAGCGTTAACGATGGCAGAATAACAACTTGGCTAAGCGTGCTGGTTGGCGACATAAATACATCATGGTTACCGGGCCATCCAGGCGACTGAGAGGTGGTTGTCGCACTTACTGGGCACGCCATAATTATGGCGATAAGTCTCCTCTTTGAGAAGTGGCTATAGAGACATCACGGCATCCTCACCTTCAGCATGATGCAAGTCCTCACCGGACATAGTCAATTCGGGAGGTTCCTGCATCTGATTCGTGGGGAAGAAACGTTTGGGTGTCACCATTGTGAGAGATGCCCGGAGGACATGGTGGAGCATATGGCGAAGGTGTGCTCCGCTTCAGCGGGGCACTGTCGTATTCCCGAGGGTGCGATCAGCGGTGACGACTCCTTGGGGTGGGCCCTGATATATTTGACGGCTGATGACGCATTCGTCATCGAGTTGATGGAAATTCACTCTAAGACTTAATGCGAGCTTTTTACAAGCTTTTATTTAGTTCCACCTGTTCCGATGTTTGCCATCATGTCTGTAATCAAATCTTGTAAATTAAATTTGATCCACATCCCGGCTACCGATTGAGCTGAAATTTTGCATGCATGTGTAAAACAGATGACAATGCAAAATTATTGTGACATGGAGCTGAACCGATGATGGATCCGGAAGGTGGCTATAGGAGCTTGGTAGTTAAACAACACAACTTTTCTGATATCTATGATATAAGAATAGAATAGAATAGAATAGTATTTATTCGGCGCAAGCAACACAACAACATAAAATAATAATAAAAAAGAGAACAGACATACAATACAGTTGCAGTGACTGTGCCTGAACCGAAAGGGTCACCAACTCAGCTTTTGCTGGGCGTCAAACACCCAACGCTGATTTTCAGCTGGCACCCCGCAGTGACGCACGGATGATGGTAAATAAAGTATACTTAAACAAATAAATATAATCTATATAAATATAACCCATACTTAAAATAAATATTGATACTAGTGTATTTACGTGATAATATTGTATAACTCCATCGAGTTTGGGGTCGTATGATTCGTCTTGGCGAGTAGTAATTATGTATACCATAATATTAGACCGTGCTATTAAAGCTTGCTATGAAAAAAATATTTTCATTAAAAACTGGTTTTTTATTTCATAGTAGTATCATATTCTACATTTTTCTCTCCCGTGTGTTTCAACAAAAGTAATGTAAACGCAGCCGGATCAGACGCGACGTGCCAACGTAAAGTAGACTTTTTGTCAATGCTCTTGAGCACATAAATCATTCGGGCTCACTCCCAATAACCTGTCATTTGCGTACTTCTGTACTTCTATGGTTGTAGAATATATGTATGCTTTTACGCTATTTCTTGTAATATTTTCAAATGGAGGAGGTTTTTAGGCAACATTTATTGTTCCATCTCTCCTCTATAAAAAAAATATTATATTATATACAGGGTTATTTGAAAAACACTAGCAACCTCTTAAGACTATGATAGATACATCATAAACAACAAGCTTTTGTTCTATGATTTTTAAAAATTTATCATTATTTTAATTAATCAGATTTTCATACAAAAATAAAAATATATAAATTGAACGTTCTAAATATTACGAAGTCTATGCGAAGCAACCGATATTACAATAGCGGAGGGTAGCTGAACATGAACTTGACCTATTTACGGGCTATCCTCACTAGTTGGTTGGCCGTCTTGCGCTTGCGTCGCTTCATACGTGTTTTTGTAGCGCAATTCGACAGTGCGAACGTAATTATCTTTCGATGTATCAATATTCTAATGTCGAGTACACGTAAATGATGCGAATGCTTGCTAGGTGTAATAAAAATGTTTCGGAAGCCTGTTTGCTATTATTACGAGAACAGTGTGCAGGAGCCATAAGTAGATACAGCAAAACACAGACTTGAAATGTGTTAGAGAGAACAACGAAATCTTGAAGGGTTTGTTTTTGGTAAATGTGTTATGTTTTGTAAAAAGTCATAGAACAAAAGTTGTTGTTTATGATGTTAGTAACACAGTTCTGCAAGGTTGTTAGTGTTTTACGAATAACCCTGTACATTTATTTTTGTCATAGTAGGGACATATCTTTACCTATTCAATTTCTATTATACAAAAATTTGTCACCGGACATGGCAAGTTCGGGAGGTTCCTGCATCAGATTCAGGTGGAAGAAACGTGCGGGTGTCACTATTGTGCAGACCGTCCAGAGGACATGCTGGAGCATACAGTGAAGGTGTGCTCCACTTGGGCGGAGCACCGCCGTGTCCTTGTGGAGGCAATCAGCGGCAGCGACTTCTCGCGCTGGGCCCTGATTTGGGCTATGGTCCGAAGCGAGCAGGAACGGCAGGTGGTGGCCAAAGTATTAAGGCTAGCGACGGAGAGGGCTGCACGCGTGAGAGAACGAAAGTCTTCACGCCCCAGCCGGCGAGATTCTGATCCCGACTACCAGCGTCTACCACGGTGGACGCGGACTTGCGGACGTCGAGCAATGGGAAGCTCGCCGTTTGGCCGTCCGATAAGTTCGTGGAGCATTTCCGACGTCTGGCTCCCAAACTCAACTGGGCTGGGGCTGCGCTCAAGCGGCTCCTGCCCAACCTTGGGGGTCCAGACGCCTCCTGCCGGAGGCTCTACGCGGGGATCGTTCGGTCCATGGCCCTCTAAGGGGCGCCGGTGTAGGCGCCGTCGCTGAAAAAGCAACCGGCGGCCATACTGAAAGCCTGCCAGAGGGTCATGGCGATAAGGATGGTGCGGGGATACTGCACGGTCTCCCGCGAAGCGGCTGGCCTACCACCGTGGGATCTGGAGGCAACAGTCCTTGCACACATGCACGATATGCGCGTGGAGATGCAACGCCGGGGTGAAAGTCCGCTGCCGCGACAGGTCACGGCATGGCGGAAAGAGCTCCGGCGGGATCTCATGGTGAAATGGCGTCAACGACTATCGCAACCCAGTGCTGGGCACGCCACAATCATGGCAATAAGTCCCCTCTTTGAGGCGTGGCTGGAAAGACCTCACGGCGTCCTTACCTTCCGCATGACGCAGGTACTTACCGGATATGGTTCGTTCGGGAGATTCCTGCACTCGATTCCTGCGGAAGTGACGCCCGGGTGTCGCCACTGTGAGGAACGCCCGGAGGACACAGTGGAGCACACAGTCGAGGTGTGTCCTGCTTGGTTGAAGCATCGCCGTGCCCTCGTGGGGGCGATCGGCGGCGGAGACCTCTCGCGCCGGGCCTTGGTTGACGCCATGGTCCGGAGCGAGGAGGAGTGGCAGGCGGTCGCCGACTTCTGCAAAGCAGTAATGCTCGCAAAGGAGGAGGCCGAACGCATCAGGCAACGGCGTTATCGCCGCCGCCGTCGCCGGGATTCTGATTCCGATTTCCGGCCAACGTAGACGCGGGCTTGCAGACAGTGAGCAATGGGTAGTTCGCTGTCCGGCCGTCCGGTAACTGTCTGGACCAAGCTCAAGTCGTCGACGGCGCGCACTGTTCCCGCGCGCCTCAAGGAGTTGTCAGCAACAGCAGGGACCCAGCCGGGTCGAAGCCTACTGGGGCCAGGGTTATCCGAAAGGGCGCTCGAGCGCCGGTATGAAGGCTAGAAGGAACGGGGTGGGTCTTTTAGTCAATAAGAGTCTGACACTATCTGCCGCTCCGCCTAAGGGCGGAGGATGTCAAAGCATGATTTTTCCCACCATAAAAAAAGGCCGTCCGATAAGTGACCGGACCAAGCCCAGTTGGCAACAGCGCGTAGTGGTCCACGCGCTCCTAGAAGAGATGTCAGCAAACCGCGGGCATCGGCCCGCTAGCTAGGTCCGCGGAGAAGTTTTGAAAAACAAACCCGTAGTCCAAGTACGCAAGGGCAAATTAAGGATACAGGTTTGGCTTTAGTCAGTAAAATTGTCACACGACATGTGGCGGAAGAAGTCATAGATTCATTAAAAAAAAAAAGATTTTGTGATTTTTTATTAGGTCATTTAAGGAAATTCCAATTCGAGCCCTCTTCATTGCCCTTTGAGTGACTTTAAGCCTTTTGATGAGCCTGATATAGCATAGATTTTCCTTGCTGTGTTGCAAAATATATTCCAGCATCTAATACCAATGTCTCTATTATATATAAGTGCATACAACTACTCTAAAATGCCATCTCCCGCCGACGAGATTCGATGCATGTTAACTTAGAGCCGCTTGCAGCATCCCCAACTGCATTTACTAGCATCTGATGCAAATATCTATCAAATATTTTGTACTAGCTATTTGCCTGCAGCATCGTCTTCTTGAGAGACGTACCCTCAGGAACGTACTGTTGTATAGAAGGAAATCGCGTGGCCTTTATTAACTTCAGGTCACAACAACTACCGGATTAGAAATTGTCTTAAGCGCCAAACCGCCTTTATAATAGTCCTGCACCAGCAAGGTTTTTTTTTTTGGTAGGTAATAATCATTCAAATGACATCCCCCGCCCATGGGCGGAGCGGGAGATAGTGTCAGACTTTACTGACTAAAAAACCCACCCCGTTCCTTCGTTGCCTTTGATACCGGGGCCGAGCCTTCCTTTTAGAACCAGACCCTTAGCCCCAATAGGCTTCGACCCTGTGGGACCCCTACGGTTGCTGACAAGTCCCTCGGCGTGTGGGTACAGTACCGCCGTCGACGACTTGAGATCGATCCGGACAGTTACCGGACGGTCGGACAGCGAGCTACCCATTTCCGTCATCAAGCCTGCGCCTACGGTGGCACCAACTGAGGGTTACCTTTTGATGCATTTATGTAGTTTTTTTTTTAGGAGGTTAGACTTACCGCGGCCCTGGAATGTAAAAGGAAACTGTAGGAACACAGGTTTTTAGTTAGTCAACATTTGAGGTTCCCTTACGCTTCACCCAGAGCGAGAGGAGTTATCTTAGTCTTGGGCGGTTGAATTTCTCACATTAGTGAGGTTTTTATATATTAATTCCCTCGCTGTAATCGGGATTTAATTATACAAATCCCTCACTGCGCTCGAGACCAAACCTAATAACCTTCATTTCATTCAGAATTCAACATACCACCCGCGACTTCACACTGTTTTTCCCTAGTCACATAATCTATTATTTTATTTCAGGAGTGTGTTCCCTAGGGACAATTTTCTATTTTCGTACTTATATACACATAAGTAGGAAGTAGGTAGAACATTCTTGTGCATCTTACTATAAATATTTATAAAGAACTCGATTTGTTGGAGAAATAGAGCGTAACGCCTTTCGCTAGTAATTTCCGATGGCGATAAATTGTCGACCTCAGATATTACGTAACATAATGTTGTGTTGCACGCCTGTTTTCCTTGAAGATATGTAGAGGTGCCTCCCTTAAGGAAATCGTAAGGGGCTATGCTTGAAGTTTGCTTGTGTGATTGAATCAGCCCAACAAACATTTTAGCTGCATAAGCAAGAGTTACGCGACTCGAAGTGCTTTAAACATCGTACTGAAGTAATTTTATCGTGTAATATGACTTAGTGCCCCTTATCTTTTTTACTTTTTTTTTGAGAGTGGTGGTAGCGGAGTGGTAACGACCCCGATTTCAACCAGCCAGGCACATTACGTTGTGTAATTTATTTCATCACCACTGCTCTCAAAACGGTGAAGGAAAACATCGTGAGGAAACCGACATGTCCTAGAACCAAAAAATCGAAGACATGTGACATTCATCAACCCGCACTGGGCTCGTGGATTACGGCCCATTTCCTCTCCAAAAGAGGAGGCCTTAGTCCCAGCAGTAGGAATATTAAGAGGCTGATTATGACTATACTTACGCTATGTAGAGATAACTCCTTCAAGGCAATCGAAAGGAGCTATACGCGGAGTTTCCTTGTGTGATTGAATCAAGAATGAAGATATCCGCAGAACTGAAGTTACTAACATAACACTAAAAATCGCTAAACTTATGTATCAGTGGGGGGGGGGGGGGTACGTTACACACAGAACAGATGGTCGATGGAGCTGAAAGGTCCTGAAGTGGCGATTGCGTACTGGAAGACGCTGCATTGGCAAGCCTTCTACAAAGTGATCTGGCCAGGATTATGGGAAACCCAGGGCGAGACACACAAGGCCGGTCGTTAAATGGAGGCCACTCAGCCATGTCAACGGTCTGTGTTTTGAGTGGAGTACAGTGTATGTTTTTTTCACAATTTTCACACAAAGTCATTAAGTCCCAAACTAACTACAGCTTGTGCTATGAATACTAGACAACTGATAAACATTTAAATATATATTAATACATATATTATAGTCTGTCTAAAAAGTGAAACGACTTAGGTAATTATTAGGGCAACATAAAATCAGATGTAGTCAACACAGATTCAATAATCGAGGTTGATTAAGATTGTTTTAATCACTGTTTACTAATAGAAGAACCTTGTCAAAAGTATCAAATTTATGTAATTTTTAAATGATTAAATATTATACAAAATACCCTAGTCGTTTAACTTTTTTGGCAGACTATACTAATTGTATAATTGTGTAATTTATTTAGATAAATTACACAATTCCAAGGAATCGAACTCACGACCTCTGGCTTAGCAGTGGAGGACACTGACTACTAGACCAACATGCCAATCGAATTGAATGCAGTCCGTTAGTATGACAAGTATACTAGTCTAAGTATTAGGCTGTTTACGTGCACTTTCAAACTTCAAGGCTCTGCTGCAAAATCCCTAGTTATATTTTTATGAATATTCATTCGCTCTCGTTCTAAACCATAAGTAATCAGTACTACTATGGCAGTCATCTCTCCCGGGCCATCACACTAGTGTCACACAGTACCATCTGAAGTTAAATTAATATATCTATTATTAACAGGTCGCACACAACTTTGAGATTGTTTACTCCCTGTCGCTTTGTGGGGTGAGTCATAAGAGTAGCGATTAAGCGTTTCGCCTCATACATCGAAGGATTGGAATAATTTGACGGGTCTCGATTACCGGCCACCGTAGAAGCGGGCTTGCGGACGGAGAGCTATGAGTAGCTCGCTGTCCGACTGTTCGGTAACTGTCCGGACCGAGCCCAAGTCGTCGACGGCTCAGCTCAGTCAGTGACCCTGACTGCTATGCCAGAGGTCGTAGGTCCGATTCCAACCCAGGACAAATGTTTGCGTGATAAAATAGCTTTATCAATTTTTTGTTTCACTTTTCACTACTCTTCTCATTTGTTATTTTAAAAGTCTCTTTGCCAGTGTATATCACTATTTTTTAGTTAGTACAAATACAAATAGGGCTTACTGAATAAATCAATAGTCTGTCTGAATTAATAAATGGCGATCGAAATGGAAAAAAACAATGCGCGTAGTAGTATTTTCTAGAAGCAATTGTTATTAATGAATGATTCAATTATGAATTCACTAATTATGACTTTTCGTAAAAAGTTTCAGGATTCCGTTTGTTTTACTTTTACTACACAAATATGATCAGTAACGGGTATGGAAAGAGCCTAATTTTTTTTTTTTTGTACTAATTATAAAATAGAAGAGTATAAGCTTACAACTTGAGCCACACAACAACGTTCTAGCATACATATTATTGTAACAGTGTCGACGTAATAATTAATTTTAACGCGCTCGACACATGCACAAAATTATAGTTGACCTGATTAAAAGTTTTAATTACGGCTAATTGCTGGAGCTTTGTTTTTGTTGAGGAGAAATGCCGGTGTCTTTAGCCTCGTTTAGTTTAGGATATGGGTAGAGAAGTTGGCTGCTTTGATCGTGCTCGACCACACTGGCAGCGCGGTGCAGGCAGCGGCGCATGTGCGGGAACAAAGTCCACCTTTGTACCTTTGTGTTACATGAAGTTTTAAAAATAAAGAAAGAAAGAAAGAAAGAAAGAAAGAAAGAAAGAAAGAAAGAAAGAAAGAAAGAAAGAAAGAAAGAAAGAAAGAAAGAAAGAAAGAAAGAAAGAAATAAATAAACGCGCACGATTTACTTGGGCAGCGAGGTGCGGGGAGCAGCGCGAATGAGAGAACGCGCACGGTTAGCGGATGGAGAGCTGTGTAACTCACTGTCTTGCCGCCCGTTCCAAGCCTGAGCCGATGGCGCGTTGCACCATGCGCTCCTCAAAGCGATGTCAGCAAAATTATCGTAGCCAGTTATGATCAATACCTGCAAGGGCTGCGGATTATTCGAAGGAATTACCGTAGCTCGCCGTCCACTCAGCGAACAAAACAACAAACATTACATCTACACTATAATATTATAATATAAAGAGGTAAAGTTTGTTTTTATGTTTTTTTTTTGTTTGTATGAGAAAATCTCTGGCAGTACTGGTCCGATTACTAAAGTTTTTTCAGACAGAGGTTATATTTTATGGACGCGAGCGAAACCACGGGCAAAAGCTAGATCTCAATATTATTATCAAATTATTGACACTATATTAAGATTATTTCATTGAGCTGAGCAGGATTGATACACGCGTCATGCTCGTGAACGGGCGCCGTCAATTAAGGCAGGTTATGACCGACATTTTGATAATTCAAAAGTGCCAATAAATGGTCTATTTGAAATAAACGTTTCTGATTTCTGAATAAATATTACATTCTTGATATTACTTAATTTCATACTCGTTTTTTTTTTAAACCAACATTCGTATAAAATGTAAAAACGTCCTAATTAGCGGTCAGTTGTAATCATACCGTATGCAAAGCCAACAGTAATGCTAATTGAATGAGCTTGAAAAAACTGGACTAAATACCGTTTAAAATGTAAATGTATGGACGCGAAGTGTTCTTCATATAAAAGGAAGGACGGCTATTTGCATAGCCGTCCCGAATCGGAATGTTCTAATTGATAATTATGGATATTCGTGACGAGAATAGAAAAAGTAAGATATGAGTATATTAGAGGAAGTTTTACAGTGATGCCAAAGCCATATACTCAGGTCTGTGGTCCCTTTAAGTTGTGAAAAAATCAAATTTGTAACTTGTGTGTACTTGGACACTGTTAGTCCGAACTAATATTAGAAATGTGAATGTCTGGATGTTTGGATGTTTGTTACTTAATCACGCAAAAACGGCTAAACGGATTTGGATGAAATTTGGCAAGCATATAGCCTTTGACAAGGAAAAGAACATAAGAACATATACACATACTTTTATCCCGATACCTTAAGTACCTAATGCCACGTGGGCGAAGCCGCGGGCAAAAGCTAGTTTTACCATAATTAATAAATCATTTTGTTTTAGGATTTATTTATTTATTATATTCTTTAGGATTTTTTTTTTTTTTAGGATTTAACTTAATTAAATTGTTTTAATTTAATATTAAGTTACTTTATAAGTTGTTTCTTCATTTTGTGTCTGTGTACTATTTAAATATCTTTCTTTTATGTCATTAATTTTTATGATCAAAAGAAGTGATATTAAAAATACGACCACTCATTTTCATTCCACTCTATACAAACAAGAAAATAAGTTACGTAGGTCACCGAAAAATCCCTTACCAAATCATTATGAAAAACAAGCTCCTTCGCAAAACAGTAATAAAGCAGTAACCATGTTTGTGACAAACACTACCAACGTACCAACACAATGCCATAATTTGTGGCAAACAGAGCCAACCTACCAACACAATGCCATAATTCCCGACAACTCACAAAGAGCATACAAAGAGAGGATTTCAACGTAAACAGCGTCAAAATAAGCGGCTTGACTCGAGTTTGAGGGTGTATTTTCACTGAAACGGAGCTAAGCGAAACTGGGCGGAGCGGAGCGGAGATGAACAGTGAAAAGAAGCTAGTGTTTCCATTGATATGGAGCTTGGTGGAGTGGGGTTAAGTTACCCTCGCTTGGCACTACAGCCAATTCGATTTCACCATCTCAGACAAATCTGTAGTTTTCATGTGATTTTTACCATTACATATTTACTGTATAGACTTTAAAAGAAACTTTTGACCTTTGAGTTTATTTCGGTGTTTCTTCTCAGGGTAGTCAGCTAGGACACAGCAGCCGCACCTAGATTTAACTGACGAAAAAAAAATTGACATGTAAAAGTGTTTTTTTTTTTAAACCTGTTTGCAAAATAAATATCATTTATCATTTACTTCCTTCTGCGAATCAGTGATGCTAGCGAAGGAAGCGGCAACACGCGTGAGGCAACGGATTTCCTCACGCCTTAGCCGCCAGGATCCCCAGCCTGATTTCCAGTGACCGTAGGCGGGTTTGCTTAGGACGAGCAATGGGTATCTCGCTATCCGGCCATCCAGTAATCATACGGACCGAGTCCGAGTGGTCGGCGGCACGTAGTGTACCTACGCCTCATAGAGATGTCAGCAAAACCATGGCGGCCTAGCAGAGCCGAAGCCCACGCATAGGTTAGCTTCCGAAAATGAAATCCGTGGTCCTGGGGCGTAAGGCAAAGAAGGAACTGAGGAGTCGGTATTAGTCAGTAAAAGTCTGTCAAGCCCTTTTTTTTTTCGATGGGAAAAATCATTTGACTAAAAAACCCATCCCGTTCCTTCAAGCCTTCATACCGGGGCTCGACCGACCTTTTGACAAGCCCTCGGGCTCCACCCTAGAGCGAGAGAATTAATTGGATGATTTACCACCTAAAAAAAAGCCTGTATGACGCCGTTCTCTTCAGGGGTGCTATTCAGGGGCGCTGCGCTCTAGGCTGCTTTCTTAGAGCCATATTTCACCGGGACACCCTGGTAGCGCCACTGGTTGCGCTACCGTGGTGTCCTAGTGAAATATAGCAAGACACCAAACAAGACACCAGAGCAAAGATTTCATGTATCCTACGGATAATCTAGATTGTCTACGCAGCAAACACACTCTAAAGTGTTCTTTATTTTCATTAAGATTAAGTTTATATTGACAAGCAAACGGGGAAAAATGTACTGAACAAGACAATGAGAAAGGGTCGGTGTGTCCCTTTCTTACCTCTGTTTTAACTAGGGTAACCATGATTTTACAAAATTAATTGATATTATTTTTGTCACTGCAGCATTTGATATTAATTAATGTATTTTTTTATATTGACAGCAAAGTACCAATAACTCCAAACTGTCTGTCAAACCTGAAAACAAAAAAATTACTCGAATTTTACTAAGACGATTATCACATTGCCACGTACCACGCAGCGTAGCGCGTGAATGCGTGTATTAACATTGCTTGTAAGTATCTCTATTTATATAGAAAACAGGCACAGTCCAATATACCGAAAATGCATCCACGCGTGTTCATGCAGATCACGCGCCTACATGAGAAGAAACATGCATACACGCGCGTGGATGCGGGGCGACACGCAAGGTATGGCACACTGAGTCTCGTAGTGTCGTATGATTTTGTATGAAATGAGTCAGATCCTGCGTGAATTTACAAAACGCACCAACGCGCGTGAGTGCTTAAAAAACCCGTACGATGATGCAGATCTGCACTTCCGCAAGTACGCGCGTAGGTGCGTCGACACGCAACGTGCAGCGTGATGCGTGGCAGTGTGATAATCGCTTAAAACACGCGAAAAAACCTTTTTAAATTCATAGCGGTAAATTATGATTTTCTTGAAAAAATATTTTTAGGCGGTATTGGTACTTCACGGTCGATAAATATAATATTCTAGCATTTGCCCGCGGCTTCGCCCGCGAACACCCCACTCAGGCATAAAATAGCTTTCTATCGGGGAAAAACTTTTTGCGATCGGACCAGTACTTTTAGAGATTACCCAATATGGCTTGTTCATCAACTCGCTTAAGCAATTCGCACGAGTCCGCGCGAGTTGGGACCTTCCGATTTCACCTACTTTTTCTGTCGTCATCTCGCTTAAACGTATAAAATACAGTCAAATAATAACAATTACTATAAATAACTAGCTATTGCCCGCGGATTTTTTCACGCAGGCTATACCGGTTATCTACTTAGATTTCGGGATATTATGTTAAAGGTGAGAAATGAGACGAGTAGGATGTGGCCAATGGTACACGATACCCAAGTTACTTTAAAAACATTTTACGTTACTTTTGACTTTCTCATGTTACCTGCACCTGCATGGTCCTCACCGAAAATGGCAAGTTCGGTCGGTTCCTGCATCGGATTCAGACGGCAGTTACGCTCGGGTATTACTATTGTGTGGACCACTCGGAGGACACGGTGGAGCACCCGAGGACATGGTAGAGTAGTGCCCCGCTCGGGCAGAGCACCGCTGTTTCCTCGTGGAGGCAATGTTTGGCAACAACCTTTCACGCAGGGCCCTAGTTCAGACTATAGTCCGGAGCGAGGAGGAATGGCAGGCGGTCGCCTCTTTCTGCGAAGCAGTAATGTAAGCGAAGAAGGAGGCCAAAGGACCATCGGCCGCCGAAATTCCGACCCTGACGACGGACCACGGTAGACGCGGGCTTGTGGACGCCGAGCAATGGGTAGTCCGCTATCCGGCCGGCCGGTAATTAACCGAACCGAGCTTAGTCGTCAACAGCGCGTAGTGATCAACGTGCTCCTCAAAGAGATGACATCAAACCGTAGGAGTCCAGAAGGGCCGATGCCTTCAAGCTAGAACCCCGGCGAATTCCTGAAAAGGAAACCCGTAGTCCCAGAATGCAAAGGGTAACTGAAGGTCACAGGTTAATCGTGAAATGGAACGCATCCAAGAAAGATTTTGTTCATAGTGTGGGCGCTCTTGACTTTTTTGACACATACATGACGTATCGATATTGCATATTCACTCACTTACGTGTATTTCTAAGTCTCCTATTCCGCTTACTTAAACGTGTGCTAAAATTAACTAATATTTGGACGTCAACTTTGGTTGCTTATTGCTGATAATGTTGTGATTTCTTGGTAATTAATAGGTAAATATGCAATATTATATTATTGTAATGTTGATTTATATCTTTCTCATTACAATAAGTGTTTTATTTTAAATTCAAGTCGAATACAATTTCTAATACATTTTTAGTGGGTACCTTTGTTATAATTTTTTTTTTTAGTTGACTGTACATAAATACGTCAGATTTTCTAGTCTGAGCGAGTTGACGACAGAAAAAGTAGGTGAAATCGGAAGGTGCCTGCTCGCTTGGACTCGCGCGTATCGCTTAAGGCCCAAGCGCCCGAAAAGAGCCATAAAACAGTGATTTTCTGAAGCCGACTCCTCGCTAACGGCCAGGTTAAAAGGTTTGAAAAAAGGTTGCTTGTAGGTCCGGCTGGTATTTTTATTTATAGTTTTTTTTTTTATTGAGATAATAAAAACAACGATAATTAAAAGCATAATTATTTATATATTTTTGAAAAAAAAAAAATAGATACGTAGTCAATTTGACGAATATTACCAGAATTTTGTGATGGATTCCATTCATCGTGATATGCTCTCTATGCAAATTCTGGCATCCTGTTGCAGGTTTGTGTTGTTGAGAGCTGCAATTTAATCAGCTAGTGTTTTTAAAACAATAATAATAAATAATTTATTAGTCTGGTGGTGATCACTTGCTAAGCGATCTCCTGCTTGGTGAGCTCCTACATGTTTTCAATAGCGTTCATGTCTGGTGTATTGATTGACTATAGTTTTTTTGTCCTATGATGAGTTTCCTGACAGTTTTTGTCTGACAATTATAGTGTTGTGACCTAACGAAATTAAATCGATTTTTTACAATAACGAATCAGTTGGCAAAGGTAATGGAATCGAATTACCGATTTTAGATTTATAGATGATAAATGTGAAATTTTGTATGTACGTGTGGATGTTTGTTACTCTTTCACGCAAGAACTAGTCTACGGATTTTGAAGAAATTTTACAGTAAATAAAAAAACCTGACAAAAACTAAAAACCTGAAATAACGCGGGCGAAACCGTGGGGGACGGCTAGTGGTAAATAAAATGCAGTCTGTTTAAAATAATTATTTATTTATTATTCACTGTCAGAACTTGACTCTTGATTTGAACTCATATCCATATCGGAATCGGAATCTTCTTCAACTAACCGCGATGATGAATTATTGGTCCCTAATTCAGTCGATCCGGATATATTATTCCAGTCCTCTATTATAGTTTTTTGAGTTTTTTCTATTACTTTTTTCCAATTTTACATGCGATTACAAGATGGCCGCTCCGATTTTGTCGATTAGTGTGTCGTCGAGTAGTGTCAATCTCTATTGGCAGAAGTTCCGTTTAACGCATTACACATTTTTAAGTTCTATACTTTTTTATTTTATTTACTAAATTTATTAACAGTTAATTATAACCACAATAATTTACTTAGTAATTTACGAAAGACAATAATTTTTTATCATTTCATTTTTTTTTTGCCAGTTTATTTTTTAGTAATCTAAAGTAGTATGCGTGCCACGGAAAAAAATATATTGTCAGAGAACTCATCATAGGGCAAAAAAGGTATAGGGTAAAACATTAATGTTTTTTAGCCAAGTATGCAGTAACACCCCTGGTTTTGTAGCACAATGCAGATTCGGACATAAAATAGACTCTTCGCTAATAAGGAACCATTCTTCGAGATGCGGCAGCAGTCCAGTTTCAAGTACTCGCTTGTACTGGTCATGCCTCACGGTCCCTTTCACGATATGTAGACCCTTGCTTGAGATTAAAGACCACATCATAATACTAATTGGGAATTTAGCTGTCTCTTAACACCGGTTTTTATGGAGCTATTCTCCAGGGCGTCGTCGGAAAGGAGCATTTTTTGAACGGACAAAAGAATTTTTGTCAACCAAAACCTGAAACGTCGATTCATCGGAGAAACATGTCTGAAAAATTATATTATTTCAACAGATAATGGCAGTAGTTTATTAACAATGTACTATTTAAATCTTATTTTTAACCGACTTCAGTCTAAAACAGTTATATTTTGATGTTGTTTGGCCCTATGCAATAGTCTCTTCTTAATGACCTCGGTGAGGCGTGGTTTTTTGATAGGCCGATGACCTATCAACTTCTCTTTTGCTTACTCTCGAAGAATTGTCTTATCGAAAACTCTAGAAGTTTTCAATAAGACAATTCTTCGAGATTCTTCGGGGCTCTCGTAGTTTGTAATCGTGGTAAGGTCTTACCTGTCTAATATACATATAAGTTTTTGATTAGTTTTCTGAAATATAATGTATTAATAACAACTTGAACTTCTTTAGAACACAAGGGCTCGTAGTACGAACTAATCTATGGACACACTAGTAGAAAGGGATAGAGAGCGTTCTTGGGTCGCCACACCCAAGAATCTTTTATACTATCTGGATTGATTACGTCAACCTCAAAAATGTACTGAAGAGTACTATACAAGGACGCCGTTTTTTTAATTCTTTTTTATTTTGTTTTGTAGACTATTCCATAATGTGGGATGTCGTTAGATAGGTCTTTCAAAAATATTGCGAGTGTGTGAAAACTATTTATCAATTTAGGGAACCTATTGTGAATTATAAATATAGTTTTTTACCTAATGCTAGTTTTCAATTAAACCTTATTGAGTTAACAGATGAAAACCAGTTTATTTATTTATTTCCACACTGATAAGGTGTAATTTGTTAAGCTTAAAATAAAGAAAAAACAGGTTTAATAAAATAACACTTCTAGGTATTTCACCTAGTATGTTTCAGTACATTTGCGTTTATTATCTTTGTCTTGGACGGCTTAATATTCTCACTTTACTCAAATTTCTATAAACACACTTGTTTTTCCAATTTACTATGGCCTTGGCAGAATAGTCGAAATCGGCTCGACTTGAATAAAGAATACACAAAAAAACACTAAAACGATCAAAAGAACTTTAATTTAGGAAGTCGATGTTTCTGGTATTTTTGTTATTTAACACCGACTTCCGAATTTAAAGTTATTTTGATCGTTTTACAGTTACTGTAAAACAAACATAAGTAACTAATTGTTGTTATATATAGTTTTTGTTAAAAACTAACTGTTAGTTTGGTTTGATTCTACAGTTTTGTACCAACTTTATGGTTATATATTTTTGTTAAATTTTTTGTATATTTAATTGGCCATTATTGGTCTTGTTCATCAGTTCAACTTCATCAAATGATACTTTTTGACTGTTGTAGAATGTAGACTATGAATATGAATACAGAGACTTCTTGGTAAAAAACACCAAAATCCCTATAGATACACACGTACATAATCAGCCTTTTTAATGTTCCCACTGCTGGAACTCAGGCCTCCTCTCTAGTAGAGGGAATGGGTCGTAATCCATCGAATTTAGAAGGAAAAAACAATCGAATTGAGAACCTCCTCCTTTTTTGAAGTCAGTTAAAAAAAAAATACATCCACCTTCTTCAATTAAAAGGATGATATATTCGTAGCCACAACCCCTAAAAATTACTTTCATATCAATTTACTCAATTAAAATTGTTAAAAATATGATTTTTAGTTTCATTCTATATCAGTAAATCAATACCTATCTAACTCTAAAAATAAGTGTGGTAGAGTCTGTCTAAAAAGTCAAACGACTTAGCTAATTATTAGGGTAAAATGAAATCTGATGTAGTTAACACTGGTTTAATAATCAAGGTTGATGAAGGGATCTTGATAATTATTTACTAGTAGAAGAACCTTATAAAAAGTATCGAATAGTATTTTTTTGATGATTAACCTTTCAATTGTGATAATGACAGACACAATTGAAAGACAATAGGTGCGCGAACGCCGGCGTTCGCTTGGGGTTTAATGAATTAAATATTATACAAAATTCCCAAGTCGTTTTTTATTTTTATACTCATACCTAACTTAATTTTATTTCGAAAAAGTATAAATGCATACAATCGCAGTATACGTTTTTTAAAGAAAGCGAAACGGCCCGTGCTTCTCAGAACGCGGACGCGTTCAGCGCGGACTGAGGCTTGGAAGTGGTAGGGTTTAATGAAAAATGTATGAAAATTTTTTTAGAGTGGTTTTATTTTGGTCATAAATCATAAAGTTATTTATGTAAGTTCAAAATAATTAGTTAAAGGTGTAGAAGACTATATAAGCTGTGGTATTTTATGATTTTTAAGCTAAAAATGTGCACTGGATTTAGCTTACGCAACCTATTCAGACCCTTGTATTTTGTAATTTTCTTGATTAGTGTGTTGGTAAAATCGTATTTAACTATATGAAAATTTTATACAAAACCATAATATTTTTTATGCCATCCTAGAGATGAATATGTATATTATCTTTTATTTGATACCGTGACATCCTCATAGTTATGATTCTTGGTGCATTGTAATGGTACCCGAAAAAACGAGATATTTGTCTAAAACGATCAAAGCGTCCTTAATAACATCTTGAACTTCTTTAGAACAGAATGTCTCGTAGTACGAACTAGTCTATACACACTAGTAGAAAGGGATAAAGATTCTTGTATGGTACTTCTTTATTACATCTTTAAGGTTGTCGTAATCAATCCAGATTGTATTGTACAAGATTCTTGGTTCACTGTCACTAACGTTTGACAGTTGGTTAATTATGGTTTTCCAAAGACATTTAATATATACTACCAATAGACAGGACATAGCGAACAAAAGTTCAAACCGATACTTGTTACTTGGTAGTAACAAGTCGCTCAGTCTAGTATGACACCCCTAAACGTCAAGTCATGTTTGTATCCGCTTTAGGCACTAAAAGAAAATCATTTTCTGAGAAAATGTGCTGAGTTGCGCATTACGCTATTGTAAATCTTGTTATGGTAAAATTATTGGACCTATTTTGGGTTTATTTTTGTAAATATTCTTGGTATTTACGCAGTAATTAATTAAAATTCAACAATTTCCATGAATAGTTCTAGAACATTTGCTGATTTTATGATAGCGCCATCTATTGCTGAAAAGTTTAACCTTACCTAGCACACACCAGTGGCGTAGCGTGGGTTTTCGCCGCTTGGGGTCGACCAGAAATACGCCGCCCTTTGTTGTTTATTATGTTTAAGAACACCAGTATTGAAACCGACTGCAAGTATCCCGTCGGGGCCACTAGCTTTATTCTTACGTATGTCTTTCTGATGGATACGAATATCTGACATACTCGTCACGTACCCATCAAGAGAAACAGGGGGCGGTGCGTCACCGGAATTCAGACACGAAGATTCCGCAATATGAGGGGCAATTAAGTTTGCTTTCTCCTCAGCGGTGTGAGCCAGGGACCCGTCGGGTTTCAGCAGTGGCGGAGGTGAGGGACGGCAGAAGTTCGATACACTCGAGTTTGCCAGGGACCAAAACGCTTTACTACCAACGGGGTTTGTTCCCAATTCGGCCAATGTGGTCAAACTGGGACCTCCACAACACCTTAAGAGTCACGTCACTTGCCTTGCGCATACGAGTGTTGGCCCAAGGTCGGTATGCGCGTGTTTAATCGCGTCAGCGTGAACACACTCAGTGCAAAGTCATGGTTGAGCTTGGTCCGACATTGGTACGTCAGACAATGAACCTGGATTAATAAAAAGCAATATTTCTGCTGCAGCACGCAGGGTAGACTTAACATCGACATCAAAATTTACTTGGCAAGTACGTAACTATTTCGATATTCGGATATATTTGGATATTCGACATTGCAAGCGAAATCGCTTGCAATGTCGAATATCCTAGTTTTTTTTTGGCGCTATCTGCCGCCTCCTTCCGTATGCCGCCTAGAGCCATGGCCCCCACCACCCTGCCCTCCCCAAGCTACGCCACTAGCACACACTGAAGCTTCTACCACGAGCTCATAATGTGATCTATTTTACGACCTAAACCGAACTGTTTGATCCTTTTTCGTTCGTACTACTGACATTTTAACATATCGTGGTAAAGCTCCAGGCCATCTACCGAGCAATAGTTAATTTATACAAATTTTGACAAATTTAATTCGCGTGATTGCTATTCAAAGCTAGATGGCGTCACTGAGAGATGGGATGACAATTTTTCTAAGACATTTCTCCTGATAGCCGCTCTATTGTATCTCTTTAAATCTCTTTGTGGTTTTCAAAGGTTAGATTTCCATCTTATTACCTTATCTCTTTGGTGGGGGGCGTGACTGGCGGCCGGACTGGTGTCCGCACTGGTTGCGCCACCAAATTGGTTGCGCTATCGAACAGACACCAGGTGAGTAACGCTCTATAGAGCTCTATACATTTTACTGGTGGCGCAACCAGTTGCGCTACCAGTGGTGTCCCGGTGAAATATGGCCCTTAAAGCATAGCACCCCTGTTCAGGGCCGCGTGACGCGTGTTCATTTGTTTTATTTGAAAGTCGGCTCAGATAATCGTCCCGATTTTGTATATTTGTAACATTGTTCTGTTTTCGGACCGACTTTTTGTAGGACGTGTACGTTGCACTATTGCTATCAGTGTGTTCCATTTTTTCTCCTACAAAAAATCAGTCACCGATTATTATCGGACGTGGGCAAGCAGTCTTACTCTGTTTCTATTTCGAAATCAAGATTTTAAGCACTGTGATTGGCCAATTCATAGCCTCCTTTTCACTCCAACAGTTTGCTTGCTGCGGTCTTTCCGTCTGATTATAATTTAGGTGTCTTCAAGGCTAGAGTGAATAGGTTCATAATAAACTAGTGCGCCTCACCATCAACGATTGCATCACTGCTTACCATCAGGCGGGATCGAAGTCAAGTACTAGTTTAAAACAGATAAAAAAAAAACTCCACCCAGCTATGCATCAGCTTAAAGCCTTATAGGTAGACATTTTCACTAGAAAATATCATGTAACAAAATGGAAAGAATTGTTTACAACACAAGATTGATTTTGTTGACTATAAGCTCTTTGTCAAATGTTGTTTCAGCTAGTAAAACATTGAAATCCATTTTTTTTTAACTACCAACTTGCTCCAATTTTGCACGGGTGTAACAACGTTTTGAATCTACTTTAGTCTGCATAAATTTTAATACATCTCTTCATAAATCACTTCGTCTATTAGAAAAAGCCACATGCAAATCCGTTCAGTAATATAAAATACATTCAGTCAAAAACTATCGGGTATGGCTGATTTGTTTATGCTTCCAAATTCAAATTTTAAATTATTTTTTATTTTTTTTTGTTGTTGCTAGATTGGCACAACTGTTTTCCATTTTGGCGCGGAGTTTGAGTTGCATCTGTTATTTATATTAAATACAGTGCTGTTTTTAGTTATATCATATCTAGTGTGTATTGCAAACTTCGTAATGGACAAAAACATCGAACAAAGAGTTTGTCTTAAATTTTGCATCGCCAATGGAATTTATGATGTAAGATTTGCCTCGCTCTGGCAGGTCGTCAACCTCTGCAACTGAAATTAACATCGCAAAAGTGATGGAAATAGTGACTGAAAATTCTCATTCAAGTTTGAGAGAGATAGCCGCCGGACTTTCTGTATCTCACGATCCGTAGGTACCATTTTAACTAATCATTTGGGTATGAAACATGTTGCCGTTCGGCTAGTCCCAAAAGACCTGAATTTTCTCCAAAAACTCAATCGCATGAGAGTCGCTGAGGACATGCTAGAACGAGTCAATTCCGACCCAACATTCATGAAACGCATTGTTACTGGCGACGAGACGTAGGTTTACGAGTTTGACATGCAAACAAGTCAACAAGCTTCGGAGTGGACCAAAACTGAAACCACCACGCCATAGTTGATCAATAGTCAAAGTCATGTTGACTGTTTTCTTTGACTATCGCGTTGTTGTGCACTCGGAATTCTTACCGGAAAGTCAAACGGTAAATAAAGAATATTATTTGAACGTTATGCGGCATTTAAGAAAGCAAATTCGACGAAAAAGGCCAGATTTGTGGAAAGAAAATTCTTGGATTTTGCACCACAATAATGCGCCTTCGCACAAGGCCATAATTGTGAACGAATTTTTGATCAAACACTCAACGAATTCCATTGAGCAGCTACCATATTTGCCAGATATGGCTTCAGCCGACTTTTATCTTTTTCCTAAACTCAAATTACCACTTCGTGGCACCCGTTTTCAATCTGTAGAAAACATAAAGTTCTCATCATCTTAACCTTCGTGCATCCAAAAACATGCTTCTTCATATTCCTTCTCACCGTACTGGCTTTATGTCCAATTCTTACGCTGTTTCTGCCATAAAACTCTGGAATGTGCTTCCCCTTGACATCAAAAAAGCTGAAAGTAAATTATCCTTTAAACGTAAAATTCGGAACTACTACTTGAAGTCCTCTCAACTCTAGTTCGGTCTTCGTTCAGTATTGTTATTAAGTTCTCATAGTGATTTCATATTTTTCATAGTATTTATTAGTTTATTATTTTAGCATATGTATGTATTTTATTATTATAAATAACTTATTTTACATTTTCCATTTGAACTATTTGTTATCATGTATTTGTTTATTGTGCAAACCTACCACAGTGTTGTCTTTTTTAACCCAAAGGTTGACTGGTAGAGAATGCCTTGTGGCATTAAGTCCGCCTATGTACCACTATTGTACATGAAGTTTAAATAAATAAATAAATAAAATAAAGGAGAATTCGTGGCGAGAACTGAACTCAATTTCGGAAACAGCGTTTAAAAAATGTTTTTATGATTGCATTATTCATTGGCATAAGTGTATCGTTTCTGAAGGGGCATATTTTGAAGGTGATAAAATAAATTTGGATGAATAACAAATTATTATGTGTATTATTGATCTTTTCCCGGTACTTTCTTGGCAGAGTAGTTTAATAATATTCCACAACTATCACACAAAGCGGTCTAGTCCCAAGCTAAGCAGAGCTTGTGTTATGAGTACTAGAAAACTGATACACATACATCTAAATTTCTAAATAAATACAATCATAAAATATATAGATAAATTACACCCAGACAAAGAACAAAATCATGCTCATCACACAAACATTTGTCCTGTGTGGGAATCAAACCCACGATCTCCGGCATAGCAGTCAGGGCCACTAACTACTACACGAACAGGCCGTTTTTGAGTCTATCGCGAACAGTCAGTCAGAGTCGGGTCTTAGTTTTTTAATATGTACTCGCTACTGTCAGTGGCTTTGTTTCTATGAAAATTATCCCAAGGAAACATACTCGTACTACTTGGAAAATCTTATGTGCTATATTCTAAAACATGATCTACCTAATCTGTATGCCTTTCATCTAAATCCGTTAAGCCGTTCAAGCGTCAAGAAGTAACAAACGTACACACACTCAAAAACATTTAACATTATAAAATTTAGTTTGAAGCGTGAAACACTCAATTGAAAGGTTAAGCGGACAAAGGTGTTATCTGACAAAATGCAAAAATCCAACTTTTTTGCACGAACATAGGTTTTAACTGATGGTAAATGCATCCATGGATTTAAAACACTCCAATTCTATTTCGGTACACTACAGATGCTAGCAAAGGTCTTTTAACTGTCAATCAAGCTACTAAAACAACTGACTAGGGCAGGAAGATGATGAAGATGGTGATTATATACCATCTTCATCATCTTCCTGCCCTAGTCCCGTTTTATTTGGGGTCGGCGCAACACGTTTTCTTCTTCCATTCTGTCCTGTCACTCGTCACGCTATCGCTAACTCCCTTTCCTTTAATATCGCTTCTGACACAATCCATCCATCTTTTCTTTGGCCTTCCTCTTCCTCTCTATCCATCCACATGTAAACTCATAACTTAATCAAGCATATAATATTTTATAATAATATAATATTACACAACTATCACACAGCGCCGTCTAGTCCCAAGCTAAGCTGAGCTTGTATTATGGGTACTAGACAACTGATAAACATATATTTCTAAATACATACATATTATAAATAAATTACACCCAGACACAGAACAAATTATGATCGTGCTCATCACACAAACATTTGTCCTGGGTAGGAATCATAGGTACAGATTTGCAATATGTTAACAGCAGAAATATTACCAGAGAATCGTAATAGTAGTCAACACCTTAATCCGATTACTCCTTCAATTATTCACCGATACGTGCACTAAAATCAGCCTTCTGTGTTTGTCCTCATAACTAATCTACAATTTAGCCCACCACAGAGAAAATTGAGTGTATAAGTGTATGCCATATTGGGCCTTCGCTCAAAAGTAAACTACTTTAAATTAATTAAGGCTCTGTTTGTTTCCTCCCGCTCGGCGTATTACATCAATCACGGCATATTAATTCACTGACGACCAAGTTTCCCATACGCGGAGTTGGGAATATCAAATAGCGTATTGTGGATATAATACGCCGTTTCGGGTCGGCACTAGTTTGGAGACTAAATATTGTGTGCGGATTTAAATTTTGTTTCCAAGTCATATTAAGACTATAATTTATTCCCGCTTTATGATATCCATTAATCAAGAAATTAGCAGTCACTGATGACTATTGATCAAGTCTTTTTATACACCAGGAGCTGCGAATGCAAAATAGTGTCACTAATTTTGAAACACACTGGGGGTTGCCAGTAGTTTTGCGACTTAATATTTGTATTTTATTACTTATTAATTAACATAAGCTTAACTCAGGCCTCCTCTCTAACAGAGGGAATGGGCCGTAGTCCACTACGCGGACCCTGAATGAGTTTGTTGAATTATAATTATTTAAAATATTGTTGTAGATAAAGCTCATTTATTTACAACGGTAATGAAAAACTTCTTTGATTCTCTTTTTAGCTTTGCCTAACAAATTAGATAAGCAGAAAATAACGGCCAAGTTTCGTACATACAAAGAGAATATACTAGGAGTATAGGGAATACGAAATAGCGTATTGTGGGAATAGCACGCCGTTTCGGTATAGTGCTAGTTTTTAGACTAAATATTTTGCTTGGGTTTAAGTTTTGTTAGAGGATATTATAAAGCCTAATTTCAGATAGGATAAATTAATTCTGTGCTCGTATAGTTGCGTTCATTTATAACACTAATTAATTCAATGTTTGTTCCTAGCTTCGTATTTTAGATAAATCAATCAGTCTACATTTTATCCCGCAAAACTATTGACCAAGTTTCATATAAGCCTGGAGTTATGGAATAACATTTTCGAAGAATATTGCTACCTTTTATGTCTTTGAGATAAATATTAATATATTTGGATTTCATGGTAAACATCCCACCTATATGCACAAAACGTTTTGGGAATATATTCATTGTGCGAGGTAAGGAGTGGAATCTCTTGCCGGAGTCTGTGTTTCCTGATGGCTACAACCCGGAAGTATTTAAGTCAAGAGTAAATAGGTTACTTCTTGGTAAACGCGATCCATAGTCGACTGCATCGTCGCTTTCCATCAGGTGAGAAGTAGCGGTCAAGCGCAAACCTATCAACAATAAAAAAATAGCAGTACTGTTTTCTGTCTCATAGCATAACTAAATACAGAAAATGATAAGACTATGATTACGGCAATGTATGTTCTCTGCTCCGTGTCTTACACCAATCAAGGGTTATTAATTTACTGATCACTAATTAACCTAACCCGAGAGTTTGGACTGCGAAATGGCGTATTGGGAACAATACGCTGTTTCGGATTATGTAGCAAATTAAAGGTTAATTTTTACTATTATAGAATATAATAACTTAGAGCCTTAAGTTGTTACTATATTTTTTTATCTATTTCACTAAAGCTTTTGACAGCGCGTAGTGATCCATGGACTCTAAAGAGATGTGGGAGAAGCGAACCGTGAGGGCCCAGTAGAACCGATGGCCACTGCGGTAACGGGGATTTTCTAGAAAGGAAACCCATGGCCTTCAAACGCATAGAAATGCCTTCTTAGCTGTCTTTTTTCTACACAGATTTGGTTTTAATCAGTAAAAGTACAAAAGTAAAAGTATAGTCAGTAGAGGTAGAAAGAGCTGAAGAATTGTTCGATTTGTTTGTGATTTCCTACCTTAAAAAAAGAACGTATTCTCCCAATTTTTACCTTCTCTATATCGTGAGGTTCATATACTTAATTTCTTCGAAAGTAAAACTCATTAAGGCAGTGTTTGTTGTCTCCAAGAATACATCAATCACGTCTTAATTAATTTGCCGCGACTGAGTTTACAACACATAGTCCAGGAGTTGGGACGTGTGGGAACTTAAGATAGGCGGCTTCAGTATGACTTGTTAATTATTTTGTTGTGCTTTTGACTTTTGTTAAGTTTTCTGTTGAAATTAATGTCACATAGACTTGACAGACAGATTGTTTGATTGATTGATTGGTAATGTAACTTTTACTCAACCCAGTCTTGGGGCTATTGTTTACTGGGACACTATAGCGGCGCAACCAGTTGCTCAGCCATGGTGTCCTGGTGAAATATAGCCCTAAGTTACCAAACTAGACACCATAGTCTCTATGGTGTCTAGTTTGGTAACTTAGGGCTATACCAGAATTGCCACACGTCCGAGCTAGTCGCGCCACTAAATTGGTTGCTCAACCAAAAGGGCACATGGTCTCGGTGAAATATAGCCCTTATTGTTAATAGTAGGCTTAGTAAATAAATATATTTGTCGCTGGCATGATACTTAGTGTGCCCATGTCTTTGTAGGGCCTAATATGTATTTAGTAGCCAAGAGTGAAAACTACAAATCAATATAACCGAAACGTTTTATTAAAATAAGATCTTAAATCAGAATAATATTCGAAGAGATACGTCCGCTCGGTGCGAGCTCCGATCATAGAATGCCCGTTCTTCCAACGGCCGCGTCTTAGCACGACTCATCGTGTGACGTCACGCAAGCGTTTGGTGGTGGGAGCCGGAAAAAAACACAATCGAAGTGCGAATCGAATCTCAAACACTTTTCCGAATCGCAAAAAAGTAGGGAATTATTTTATGACGTAACTATTTTACAATTTAACCTTATCACCGCCTACGTCGGGTTCGCACATTCGCGAAAAAATACTCCATCACGTCAGCTTTTTTGTCGCCCTTGGAGATTGAGCAAAGGAAGAGGCCGACCGCATCAGCCAATAGCGCTTACGCCCCAGCCGTCGCCGGGATTCCGATCCCGATTTCTGGCCACCATAGGCGCGGGCTTGCGGATGGCGAGCAATGGGTAGCTCGCTGTTCAACCGCCCGGTAACCGTCCGGACCGAGCCCAAGTCTTTGATGGCGCGCTCTGTTCCCGAACGCCTCAAGGTGTTGTCAGCAACCGTAGGGGCCCAGCTGGGTCAAAGCCTACTGGGGCCAAGGGTCTATTTCTGAAAGAGAGGCTCGGCCCCGTTATGAAAAGCAATGAAGGAACGGGATGGGTTCAAGTCAGTAAGAGTCTAACACTACCTCCCGCTCATTGCTATTGATGTCATTTGAATAATTTATACCCACCAAAAAAAAAAAATTGGTTGCCTGTAAAGTCGGTATACGGGCGAAAGTTTTACGTGACAACGACTTTGAGTGGTAAAATAATTTTAATGTGAATATTCATTCGTATAGTAGGAAGAAGGATGAAATAATAGTAACAATTTAAAACATTTATTTATACAAAGAATTATTTCACTTTTTATGTCTGTCTCTCTCGCTCTTAGGCGGGCTAACCATGCCCGAGTGGAAGGGACGCGTGCCTCTCACTCGCTCTCATTGTGAGCGTATAACGTGAGCGGAGCGTAACGCAGTTTCTTGAAGTGTCACCCGGCAAACCAATTTATAAGACGTTGTCACGTCAAAAAAAAACATGGTTATACAGATGCGGTAATGGTGGTGGTAGGACAGTTTATATAATAAACTCAAGCAACTTTAGTGGACTGTATAATTAAGAAATAAATTAATATTGGAAATACAAGCGGCACGGCAAGAAAACAATAATAAAATGATTGAAAATAAGAGGCGCGCGTTCGGTAGTAAGGTGAAATGCCCAGTGTCAGGCGAGCCGGCCAGCCGCGCCTCTCCCCGCGACCTCTGCTTCCGCCCGCTATCGCCCGGCACGCAGTGATGGCCGCGCGCGTTAGAGATGTCAAAACAATGGTGTTTGAAGAGCTGAACTAGATGGAGTACCCAATCGCAAATACACGGCTCTGGCGAAAAGGACACGAAAACGCTCGTCGGTTGGTCCGACGCAAGTCGCGAAAGGGTTAAAGTCAAATCATTTATTTCAAATAGAGCATTTGCAGGCAATTTTGAATAGTCAAATGTCGGTCAGCCCAATAAAAGTGAAGCTACATTGCAAGTTCGAAAGCGTAGGTCTCTATGCAGAAGAACGTGCAAGAAACTCCATGGACACTCTTTTAAATCATATTATGTGTTACATATAATGCTTGGTTACATATTACTTTTTGCTTCTATCATGTGAGCACAATGTCGATAATGAAATAAAAATGTAAAATAATTAAAAGATAGAAACTGAATTAAGCCACTGGCAGCTAAGAGATGACCAGTCCCATCTGGACCTGCACCCGTTCACGAGCATGACGCGTGCATCAACCCCACTCAGCTCAATAGTTAAAAAGTTAAATGAATGAAAGTGCGTTCCACACTCCCGTCCTACACCTGTAGCGAGTTACTCGTCTTGCAAACACTGTGTCGTCGTATATCATTCATATATGACTACACCTGCGTTGACTACCCACGATTTAGGATGCGTAATGTAGAATATTAGTTATCTACTCGTGGTATTACAAATCTTTCATTTTAAGATGGGATTTGCCATAATCGCCACGCTTGGCAGGCGGGTTGGCGATCACAGTGTGGTTGTTGCATTGCTCAGAGAAAGCTGAAAGAAAAAGAAAAAAGATGAAAAAACATTTTATTTGTGAGAAAGGCTGAAAAATATTAACAAATTATGCGCCACAAAAACGCAAAAAGCGACGAGTCTACTGCGCTGGTTTTCAGCGTGGGCTTATAACAGTGTCGGCATAGAGACGTCGATACGGTGCTGTGTGCCAAAAAATGATGCTGCCCATTCTCTGGTGTGTCCCTTAGTCGTCTATTATGAAACTGATGGGATGGTGCTATCCCTTACGTCCAAACCATACGGACACTTGGAGGCATATGTCCAATAGTTGAAAAGTCGTCTTTCAGCTGAAATGATGATGATGATATTACAAAATATCTTTAAACATTATCAAGCTGCAGCATTCAAAGACCTTTTTTTTTCGTAGTGAAAAATCATCAAATTACAACCCCCGCTCTTGGGCAGAGCGGGAGATAGTGTCAGACTCTTACTGACTAAAAAAACCCATCCCGTTTCTTCAAGTCTTCATACCGTGGCTCGCCCCCCACAAGATGAACCGTTAACATGGTGAAAGTCACGGGGATGATATGAATATAGCACGTACCAAACCCTTCGTTGTGGCGACCGACGAGAGGAACTGGGTAACTGGATGACCCATCGCGCAGGCCAAGTGCAGGATGGTGGATGTAACATGTCTTAGAATTTCCTCTTTAGCTGAAATTATGATGATGATTACCCCTTTGTATTGTGAGTGCGTTCATTAACATATAAACTCAAGACCTCCAGACCTGGAACGTATATCTGTAGGTCATACCGTGAATCGATCCCGCGACATGCAGCGCTGCAGCCAATCGCTTAACCACTGCACCAACCGTGTCACCGTCCTAATAGATTGAAATCAATTAACTCTTTGCCTGTGTCATCAATGTAAGAGTGAACAGGCCCCTTATGGGCTTGTTTGATCTGTTCGTAGGCATGATCGATCACTTTCCATCCGGCTGTCACGGTGGATGGACGCTAGCTCAGTCTGGCACACGAGTTGTACCATTATGATGAACGATGGCTGTTCTACGCGAATGAGACTTATATATTATCTGTCTGTCTTTTTAGGGTTTCGTATACAAAAGGTAAAAATAATAATAATTCTGTCCGTCACTAGGCGGTAACTATGAACCACGATAGCTAGAGAGTTAAAATATTCACATGTAGCGACATCTATGGCATCACGTGGGAACTGATCTTGTATCGTGCAATTAAAGTACTCCGCGCGATTTGAATATATAGAATCGCCTGAAATCATTTATCGGACAGTTGCCCACCAGACCTAATACCTGTCTGGTGGGACGATCCTCCCTTTTCAATGGGGATATATGGGACTTTACTCTCTGTTCTGCATACCTCGAAACACACATTATGTATTTCTGCTGCCATTATAACAAAAAAAAACTAAAAAAATACATTCAGCCGAACATAGGACTTTCTCCCTTTTAAAGTCGGTTAAAAACTGAATAAAATAGATATTTAAGGGTTCTCCCCTAAACAATTTTGTTTTTTTTTTTGCTGTTTTTCTCTACAGATGGTTCGGATATATGTAAGCACGAGCAGAAATCAGAAATGTTTATTTCAAATAGCATGCACTTTTGATATAACAAAATGTCGGACAGTAAACTAAATTTTATTTCAAAAACTTAAGGTAACAAAATTCTTCAACAATTTCACCATCAACGATTGCATCACTACTTACCATCATTGGATCGCAGTCAAGCACTAATTTACATTAATAATAAAAAATCCCGACTATTAACAAGCTATTCATCAAAAAAAGTACCAGTAGCCTCAAATTTAAAATTCTTTGCGTCAAATATGAGGGGTATTTAATACCACACCCCACTATTACCCCATATTTCACAGAACTATATTGTAATGAGAAATATTTCCGTACTTCCAACAACACGCACAGTCGCACATGTATTCATACCTCTATAAAGAATGCAGGTCAAAGTGATTTCAGCTCTGTAAAATTCAACAGAAATCCTGCTCGCTTTCAGCGCGTAATATGAAACTGTGTTACAAAATACGCGTCCACACTCGACTTTGAATTATGAAAGTTTCGACCATTTAATATATTGAGATAGTTTGTACTGTGACTGCTGTTTATATTCACTTACATAATTTGTTTTAAAGAGTTTTGTAGAACATTCCATGTTAGAGATTTAAGAGGGCCCTTTCTGGCCCTACGTTAACCTGAGTATGGTCGTTATTGGATCATCCAACGAAATCCAAAGCATTGTCTTTATGAAATAATAGCTTTTGATTACAGCTTTGCCTGCGAACATAAAATAAAGCGTATGTGACTCAGGAATAAAGCAGCTTTCTATCGGTGCAAAAATTTTAGCAACCGGACCAGTACTTCCTACAAACAAAAATACAAACTGAATCTCTTTACAATATTAGCGTAGATAGGAAATGCGAAAAAAGCGAAAGATCTGTTGGTATTCAGCAATTCTGTCATTTACTCGAATATTTCATAAAACTGGTTCCAAGAAACACGTGTTTTTTATAATTTAAAAGAGTTTGAATCTCAATTAAAGCAAGGTTAATTTCGTAATTTATGAGTAGGTACATCATGAAGGGCCAAAGCTTACGTAAAATAACAGATATTTAATGGATTTTGCTTAATTGGTTTTACACAAATTTTATTTTGATTTCAATAGAAACCTAGATATCTATATTTCTAAATATGTAGAGAAAGATGTGTAATAATGTCATAATCACGTAATAGCGGTTGTATGAAAATGTATCTCGTGCTGAAGCTGAACGCTCTTAATGTGTTAAGTTAAAATTGCTTGAAGAAAGTTCAATCGAATGAAGTACTAGTTTTCAATATCAAGAGTTTCTCAGTAATTAATATCATATTTTTTTTAAGCTTTTGCATAGATCCTATCGCGGGCCTTGAGCGTGGAGACCGAATACAGAAATTCCGTAACGAAAATAACATAACACCCCCCACTCATTCGTTTTCTTATCGGTCACCACGCTCAAAAAGTGTAACTTCAATTAATATCAAAGAAAAAAAAACAAAGGAAAAAAAATACTGACTAAATAAAATAAATAAATAATTATAATTGCTTATGTTGATAAAAAATGCTATGCAATAGCTTTACCGCGGCAGTCCCCGAGTGCCACACGTCTTTTTTTTAATAGTGGTCAAACGCGAGCCTATCAATAATATTATTGATAGGCTCGCGTTTGACCACTATCTCACCTGATGGTAAGCAATAAATGACGTGCTTCTTAGTAGACCTCAAGGTTCATTGCAGCTATCAAAAGTACAGTACGGTAAGGAATTCAACTCCTAAGGATGTTTTTAATATCGTACGGACTTCATCAAGCATGCGGGTTTCCTCCACGTGCAGAAAATTTTAAAATGCAAAAAAACGCGTTCCGCATGCGTTTTCCACGCATTACAATAAATACTTGTATGAAATGGACATGTGAGGTGGTTACGCGTGTGACGCAATCCCGCATTAGTGACCAGAAATGCAATATTAAATTATGGTAATACCTAGCATGGTGCTAAGCTGTGCATACCTGTAATAGGCATGCACACCAGTGCCTGAATTTTAATAATTTTTTTTTTACAAAAAATCTTATTTATAATGCTGTTGGTGTACCAGTAAATAAATAAATAAAACACCTTTAGTTGTACCACAAAATATATAGGTACAGAAGTCAATCTACATACAAAGCGTGCTCGAGCAACACACACAAAGACACCGCTCACAGACACGATGTCTCGCTCGCGTCTCGGATCACTTGTCGAACAATTCCGGCTCAAACGCTCATTAGTGTGCGTCCACCGAGCGTAGGTATAAAAAGTGAAGTACATACATGAGATTGTCTTCTGTACCTATCTATTTTGTGGTTGTACACACAATGAAATAGTTTTCGTAAAGTTTTGTGTGAATGGTTAGGATGTTCGTCATGTACAGATGTGTCAGTATTGTGACAATGATTTCTGACTGACTGTGACAGATACTGTCTGAACAGTAAATTATTTTCAGTAATTTTAACGTATGTCTGGCAATTTGAGTGTTTTCAGCGGCCTACCCAAATGTCCTTTCTTTGGTATTGTTCGTCAGGTCGTAGAGCTCCTTAGTAGTCCCAAGTTGAGCTTTTCGAATACTGACAAATGCTTACACTGATTGGACAGGTCCACTCAAATCTGTATGGTTCTTTCTTCAAAAGACCATCTCAGACAAATCTGCATGGTTCTCATGTGATTTGACCATTACATATTTACTGTATGGACTTTAAAAGAGACTTTGACCCCTGAGTTTGTTTCGGTGTTTCTTCTCAGGGTAGTCAGATAGGAAACACCGGCCTCATCTAGCATAAACTGACGAAAAAAAAAAAAAAATTGACGTGTAAAAGTGTTTTTTAAACCTATTTACAAAATAAATATCATTTATCATTTATCATTATCATTTATCACACATAGTCAGTCAGATGTCTGACCATTCTTTAGTCCCGCTACGAAACCGCACATAACTTTAGACCGCTCAGAGTATGATAATTACTCGGTACCTGGTCCCGGGCTGTCATACTATTATTGATGACCGTCGTTATAGGTAACAATGACATTGTAAGCCGTAAATAGAAGTCTGAAAGTCTGACAACTCGATTTCCTCGGGAAACACGTTATTCCTAAAATGTTTGTAAAATGTCGCACTTATTTAGGTAGATGTAGTTTTTTGGGTCCGGTTCGGCCCAAAACTCTGGCCTCATTTAGTTTAAACGAATTGAGCTACAACCTAGGGGTAACTTTAGACAAGCGTGCTCCATCGTCGAGCTCAACATCGCTTATCATCCGGTGTGCTAGTGATCAAACGCGAGCCTATCAGTTTAATAAAAAAAAGTGACGAAAAAAAACACGTGTATTTATTTATATGAGGTGACTGGTAATTAGTGACGGATAATTTTATTAAACACGTGATTGTACTCATGATTCTAGACAACTTTCCCAAAGAAACTTCTTTTTTATACTCACTATTTAATTTATATTATTTAACCGGAACGTGTAGGTACTTACACTGATTACATACACGGGTGGGTTTGTAAGCTACGCGGGTGCACTAACACTATTGTAGGTAAGGTTCATGAGACAACGGCGTTACGGCCTATTCACGACTTTTCCGCGGTGAGCGGCGACTAAGTGCGGGGCGGCGAGCGATAAGAACAAAAGTATGAAAATGTTCCGCCGCTCATAGCGAAAACGCGCGCGGTTTTGTCGAGTGGATCACTGCAGCGGCGCGCGGTGCGGGGAGCGGCGAGATCAAAAGTAACACGAAACAGAGCGGCGCGGATAGCGGTGTAGGTGTGACGGACTCAGCGGCGAACTTTTAAACAAAAAATTTTGAACAACCCTTTTGGATCTGATGTGCTGTTTTAATATAAATTGTGCTCATTCTTGTGTACTCATAAAACTTATCCGGATATTTTCTGTAATATTCGTTTATGTCACGAAATTCGCCATTTAAATATCATATCGATCTTTATTCAGTTCGTGCACTGCTCCTCTCATATTAAGAATATCTTGTTTTAAAAATATACTGCTTTCTAAACACAGAAGGGATAATTTTGATAACGCCATAATTTTGAGCACGTTCTGACTACCTAAATACGTCCACTTCGGCCGCTGCCGCTAGCCGCTACTGAGGGTACGCCGCTTGCCGCCGCCGCGCCGCCTACCGCGCCGCTTGTCGCTAAGACCGAAGTCGTGAATGCGCCGTTAGGGCGTATTCAGATGACACGCGCCGATCACGCACAGCCCCCGCGCACGCGTTGTGCCTGCTTTAAACCCGCACACGCGCTGCGTCCGCCTCGCGTACGCCTCGCGCCCACTTATACTACTAGTGGCTGAACTCCTTCGTTCACTAGGCATTTAGACATAGCGCGGGCGCAAAACGTACGCGGGGAGAGTGCAGAGCGCGGACGGGGCGAGCGCAGGGTTGGCGCGAGGCGGGCGAGTGTAGACCTCGTTAAATGCAATTTGAGATCTATTGATGATGATTATAAGACTCAAATTCTTATTTAATAAAATTCAATGCGAGCTGGACGCGGGTGGCGTGCGCTGAGCGTGCGCGTGTCGTGTGAACGCGCCCTTACGCGGCTAACAGCAGAGCGCGTGCGCGATTTTGCGCGAACAGCTGTTTTGGTTATTGTGATAAAACTAATGATTATAAAAAAAAAGTTTCTTTACCAGTCACCCCATATATATATATAAAGATACTTTATTATATGCCAAGATAATAAATGATACAATTTGAGCCTTAAAAAACGTACAGTAATTAGTGGCCTTAAGTATTCCGCGCGCGTAAGATGGAAGGTGTGGAGAGAGGCCTTTGCCCCGGAGTGGGACAGAACAGCCTAAAAAAAAAAAAAAAGTATTCCGCGCTCTTTTCCAGGCAACTTAGAATGGACAAAATCTGGAAAAAAGGATGGATGGTATATTTGTGTATTTTAATTCACCAAACCCCAAGCGAACGCCGCCGTTCGCGCATCTATTGTCTTACTATTGTGTCTTAAATTGACGTAGATCACACACCACAAAGGTTTAAAACCTATTTGTAAAATAATTATTGTTTAAAAAGGGAAGCTGAAGAACACAGCTCCCTAGCCAAGTTACGATCGTTTCGTTTCGATTCTCTTATGTCGAATGACGTTATCTCATCAGTTAGTCACGTGGTTAGAACAAAGGAATCGGAGGTATGTGTGGCCTATTCGAGGCGTTCGGCGCTAGAGAATCGAAATGAAACGGTCGCAACTTGGCTAGGGGGTGAGTGTGGTTTTAGTCAGTAAAAGTCTGACACGCTATATAACTCCACCCTAAAGCGGTAGACTTCATTGGTTGGTAAACCCACCTTTTATATTTTTTTTGGTGGGGAAAATCATCCAATGACAACCCCCACTCTTGGGCGGAGCAGGAGATAGTGTCAGACTCTTACTGACTAAAAAACCCATCCCGTTCCTTCAAGCCTTCATATCGGGGCTCGAGCGCCGTTTAGGATAACCCTGGCCCCAGTAGGCTTCGACCCGGCTGGGCCCCTGCTATTGCTGACAACTCCTTGAGGCGTGCGGGAACAGTGCACGCAGTCGACGACTTGGGCTTGCTCCGGACAATTACCGGACGGTCGGACAGCGAGCTACCCATTGCTCACTGTCCGCAAGCCCGCGCCTACGGTGGCTGAAAATCGAGATCGGAATCCCGGCGGTGGCGAGAGCGCCGTTGCCTGATGAGGTCGGCCTCCTCCTGTGCGAGCATTATTAGCTGCTTCGCAGAAGTGAGCTACCGCCTGCCACTCCTCCTCGCTCCAGACCATGGCCTCAACCAAGGCACGGCGCGAGAGGTCTCTGCCACCGATCACCCCCACGAGGCCACGGCGATGCACCGCCCAAGCAGGGCACACCTTGACTGTGTGCTCCACCATGTCCTCCGGGCGTTCCGCACAGTGGCGACACCCGGGCGTCTCTTCCGCCTGAATCCGGAACAGGTAGCTCCCGAACGTGCCATGTCCGGTGAGGACCTGCGTCATGCGGAAGGTAAGGATGCCATGAGGTCTTTCCCGCCACGCCTCAAAGAGGGGACTTACCACCATGATTGTGGCGTACCTAGCCCCCACGAGGGTGGTCAACCCACCTCAAAAGAACAAAAGAAACAACAGATATCCAAGTATCAGCAACACGAACTACCAGTCTATTTTCCTCCAATTGGTTGTTTATCTGTTATTTTCAGCTGGCAAACTAAATAGTGGCAGTAACAAAAAACAGTTGACTTTGGAAGCAGGCATCAGCACTGTTCGGCGCCGGTAACGAAAGCTGATGGTTTGTCAATGTTTGCACGCCATTTCATTGCACAGAGTAGGAATAACAGTCTAACTATTTAAGGCCCGGTTCTATTCATTTTGCATTTTACCCTCTGGACAACAATCCACAAATATAAAAAAGAACACTATCAAAAATTGTACAATTAAAATTATGACTTACTAACTATATGGCCAACCGCCTGGTAAAAATCAAAACATAATGTAAATTAGTTGGCTTGATAAAAAAAAAATCGCTATTCTGACCCTAAGTTACGATTTCAAACGTGTATCATGTCTATGAGATTATGTCATGGAAATATTTGAAAGTTACAACAAATAATAGAGCTTGTTTTTTAAGAGGGGCTCGCAAAGACAAAAATCTAGTAGTTATTGTTTTTTTTTTAAATAAAACTGCTGTTAAGGGGCCGCGACATCGATATTGATATGTGTGGAGTTCTTACAAAATACTCAATGACTACAACCGGCTCTTAAGTAAGGCCGCAGCCCTAGAACTCAAACCTTGTGCTGTGTGTGTGTCGTGCTTACCTACGTATAATTTGCTATTTTGAGCTATTTTTCGCGAGCTACTTATTTTTTTTTAGGCGAGAAATAATTCTAATGACTTCTACCACTCAAAGACGGAGCGGGACGACTTTTAGTCTGAGTTTTACTGACTAAACCTACACCTGTGTTCGTTCCAGGACCCTGGGTTTCCCATTAGATTTTGGCCTTGCTGGTCCCCTACGGTTTTGCTGATATTTTTTTTTTTTTGAGGCGCCAGTGGAACATCTTGCGCCGGCGATAATTCGGGCTCAGTCCGGACGATTACCGGACCGCGAGCTACCTATTACTCCCAATAGGTGGTCATCGACCTTTGAGGGTCGTGCACTTTGGATATCATCACCCTAAAGAAACAGGAAAAAAAACCTAATGAAATCTTCAACGTACGCTATATTCAGTTATTATCACATTCATCATCATCACCCACTGCTGGAGATAGGCCTGTCCCAAGCGTGGTCACAACGACTAGTCCTCATACACTAACTTAGCTTTAGCACAATGAAAAAAATTTCCTGTTTTGCCAGTGCCAAAATTCAGGATTCCGGGTCAACGGGAAGTAACCTATGAATTTCGATCTTTGAGAGTATCAAAATATAGGTTTTTTTGCGACATAAACGGCCGTATTTTTTTATTCGTTAAAAAAGATATGGCATTTTCACAGCTTGAACCGCAGACCGTAGTATATGGTTTTAATTTCAACTCTATAGGCGCGTTCTCGAGGTAAAGGGTCTTGACAGATAGACAGACAGACGGACGGACAACAAAGTGATCCTATAAGGGTTCCCTAAAAACCCTAAAAAATATACATTGAACCGACTGATTATTTCTAGCCTGTGGATGCAAGCTTCATTACTTTGCAATCGATTGTGCAATCGCCAATCTGGCAGTTTTATTTAAGTTTTATACCTGTAATAATTTTATAGGGACGCCCGATTATGTAAAAGAAAAGTGTTTTTTTTTTGGTCGGTAAAAATAAAAATCATAAAGAGGAGAGATGAAAAGCATGTTGCTAAAAGAGTTATGAAATTACATGTGGATGGATGGAGAGGGAGAGGGAGGCCAAAGAAAAGATGGATGGATTGTGGGAGAAGTGATATGAAAGAAAAGGGAGTTAGTGATAGCGTGACGAGTGACAGGACAAAATGGAAGAAAAAAACGTGTTGCGCCGAACCCAAATAAAATGGGACAAGGGCAGGAAGAAGAAGAAGAAAAATAAATATCATCCAGATCACAGTCCCCGCCCTTGGGCGGAGCGGGAGATAGTGTCAGACTTTTACGGACCAATACACCCATCCCGTACCTTCGTACCGGAGCCGAGCTTTCTTTTCAGAAGTAGACCCCTTGGCCCCAGTAGGCTGCGACCCTGCTGGGCCCCTACGGGTACTGACAATTTCTTGAGGCGCGCGGGAACAGTGCGCGCCGTCGACGACTTGGGCTCGATCCGGTCGGTTGCCGGACGGTCGGTCAGCGAACTACCCATTGCTCGCCGTCCGCAAGCCCAGCAGAAAAGTACTTGGATATAAGCAGCTGATGATGTTTCCACTGCTGGGAGAACTCAGGCTTTTTCCAAGAGAGATAATGGGCCGTTATCCACGTCGCGTCTTTGAATTTTTGGCTATAGAAGATGCCGGTTTCCTAACAATGTTTTCCTTCACCGTTTTGAAAGTAGTGGCGATGAAATCTGTACTAATATTATAAAGAGGTAAAGTTTGTATTTTTGTTTGTAGGAGTTAATTGTCTGAAAGGTCCGATTTCAAAATTTTTTTCATCGATTGAAAGCGGCTTTATTTGTGAGTGCATAGGTTATATTTTATGTAGGTACTAGGGCTCAGCTACGAGTAAAAACGATTAAATTAAACAATTTAATGAGCTTGACTGTCTTGCAGGCCACAATTATGGCGGTAAGCCCCCTCTTTGAGGCCTGGAAAGATCTCACGGCGTCCATACCTTCCGCATGACGTAGGTCCTCACCGGAGATGGCAAGTTCGGGAGGTTCCTGTTCGGATTAAAGCGGAAGTGACGCCCGGGTGTCGTCACTTTGCGGAACGGCCGGAGGACATGGTGAAGCACACAGTCGAGGTGTGCCCTTCTTGGGCGGAGCGGGGCCTTGGTTGAAGTCATTGTTCGAAGCGAGGAGGAGTGGCAGGCGGTCGCCGAATTCTGCGAAACAGTAATGCTTGCAAAGGAACAGTCCGGTAACTATCCGGACCAAGCCCAAGTCGTCGACGGCGCGCACTTTTCCTGCGCGCCTCAAGGAGTTGTCAGCAACAGCAGGGGCCCAGCCGGGTCGAAGCCTACTGGGAGGTTATCCGAAAGGGAACGAACGGTGTGGGTTTTTTAGTCAGTAAGAGTTTGACACTATCTCCCACTCCGCCCAACAGCGGGGGTTGTCATTGGGTGATTTTCCCCACCAAAAAAAAAGCTTGAATGTCTTTTTTTACCAGATTTTCTTCCAACGTAATTGGAGCCTATTATAAAACTCCTTTCATGCCAGTTCTCGCACTTTCATAATACATAAGTACTATAACTTTCTCCCATTCATCTCCTTTCTTTCTTATGGGTGAGACTCCCATTTTTTAAGTCCCGAGCGCCGAAAAGTGCTTAAAAACCTTGACTTCCTGGAGCCTACTCCTCGGTAATTGCCAAGTTAATAGGTTTGAAAAAAATATATGTTGATTATAGATTCATGAACAATATTATCAACATATGATTTTTTTCGTGCGATTACAAGAGCGAGTACAAGAGTAGTGACCATTTAATTTCGGTCAGATGATTCAAGGGACTATAAGCCTTAAGTATGCTTAATGTGCATGGCTGGGTTTGAACTCGCAACCTGCAATTCATAAGTCGACGTCGTCGTTACATATAGGTCACCATTGCTCCGATGCAATTCTAGTTATGTATTATTATATGTATTATGTCATATCTAAGTTGATTGCAGTGTTAACACGCTTGAGATACGATATATAGTTACGTTTAATTAGGATGTAATGAGATGTAAGATGTAGCGAATGGAACTAATCTAATTAACCAATGGAGGTATGAGATTCAATGATTATTGGGTGCAATGTCTGTAAATTAATATGTGTGTAAGTGATTATTATTCATCATCATTTCAGCCAAAAGATGTTTGTTTTTCGCGATGGGAAAATCATTTAATGACATCCCCCACACTTGGGCGGAGCGGGAGCTAGTGTCAAACTTTTACTGACTAAAAACCCACTCCTTGAGGCGCAACAGTGCACTTGGGCTCGGTCCGGACAGTTACCGGACGGTCGGACAGCGAGCTACCCATTGCTCGCCCTCCACCAAGCCGGCGCCTACGGTGGCCGGAAATCGGGATCGGAATCCCGGCGCCGGCTGGGGCGCTGTGAGCGCCGCCGTTGCCTGATGCGGTAGGCCTCCTCCTTCGCAGAAGGAGGCGACCGCCTACCAATCCTCCTCGCTCGGGCCATGGCCTGTACCAAGGCCCAGCGCGAGAAGCCTAAAGACGTTTACTGTTGGACATAGGCAACCAAGTAAGTTTATGGTGTTCGGTCGTAAAAAATAACACAATCCCACCTCTTCCCGACAAGGGGTTTCGTAATAGGCGACTAAAGGACACACAAGAGAATGGGCAGCAGCATTCTCTGTGCATTTCAATCACCACACTGCGAACGCCAACTCGCTTGTCAAGCGTGCCGACTATGATAATCCTACACAAGAAAAGAAATTAAATATTAAAAAAAAAATGGCCCCTGGTGCCCGGCAGCCCGTTTATCTTCGAATTATTATTATGTTATTATTTTGAACTAATTACTTATTTATTCAGCCCTTTGTTATTAATAATATCTAAAAATCTTAAATATTAACTAAACTATTTATATAAACCTAACTATGTACATAGATATAATACAAAATGACAAAGTACACTCAGGCGTCAAAGTACTCCTCCACATCGTTGTTATCCGGAAATGCCCAGAAGACTGGCACCATTGCCACGTTGAATGGCAATGCCAATTGCCATTCAACGTGGCAATGCTGCCACTCTCTCGCTCTCTTTTTTTTTGTTATATTTTTATTTTATTAATTTGTGTATTACATAATAAATTAAATAATATCTGCTCGTGTTGGTTTTAAATGTCAGTGCCGAGAGTAACAGTAATAAAAAAAAAAATTAGTCTTTGAAGTCTGGGTGATTACTTTTTAAAGCACTTTTCTTTAGGAAAAATCATAATTAATTTAATTTGTTAAAGGAGACAGTTTTTTTTGGGCCCACTATTAAACGGTAAAGTATATTAATCATATTTCACATGGAAAAAGTGATCACCTTATTATAATTAATAAACCAAAAATTATATAGAAATATAACCGGAATAATGAAATAATAGTAAAAAAGTGTTAGGGAAAAAAATGCTTGATTAGGAGCGTTTTTAGGTTCACTTTAACGTGAAAATAAAATGTTACTACGGTGCGCAACGGTAGTGACATTGGCTTTAATACGTTTAAAGATATAATAATTAATTGGTACAGTGAACTTGTTTTGAATGCTGTTATTAACGGTTAACACAAATATCAAGTATAATAACGTACTTTAAAAATCACCGTAGAACGAAACGTAATTAATAGCCTGTTGCAGATGCTCTGTGGTCCAGTTTCAAACAGTTTGACTGTTTGACACTGACAATCTGACAGACAACATTATCCCTTAGTTCCGAATTACGTCAAAAGCGATTATATCGCGAATCCGACCGAATTTAATAGTCATAAAATATAAGGACTATTGAGTACTGTTTGTGACGTTGCGCGTTGGTCGGATTCGCGATATAATCGCTTTTGACGCAATTCGGAACGCGGGGTATTATTGTTTCAGATTATTATGGTTTCTTCTGTTCTTTTCGTGTTAAGTTTATATTCATAATTCGAAAGATTTTATGAAAATGGCATCTGTAGATACAATGCATAATCCACAAAGCCGTTATATTGTGCAGCACGGTTTCAACGGAATGTGCGCCAACTTGTGTGAGTGGATTTCTCGCGAGGTGAGTGTTTATGTTACCCACCCTATCATTACTAGCTCTTCATATTGAGTTCTTCATTGGATGTTGAACACAGCAGTAACTACCACCTCCTATGCCTATGGCTATTACACCTGCTATACACAGAGGAGTACCAACAATTACTATGTCTAATTACAAGCGTGTTGCTTCTACTTCCCGCCACTGTATATAATTTAGTCTGTCAATGATTTTAGTTCAAATAATTATCTTCTACTAGTCAGGATACAATTAAGGCACACCAGTAGGAAAACTTATTATATGTATATATTTATATTCTAGTTGACACCACCCCATCAATTACTAACACTAGAGCTGCTCTTGCTGGATACTGTTGTAATTGTTTAGTGGGCAGATGTACTGTTGGCTGTTGTGCACATGTGATGTGTATAGTGTGGTTTTTATCTTGGGCGCGGCATCAAGGTGAGGTTCAGCCACCTACATCTTTTTTAGATGAAATACTGCTTTTAAGAGATGACTTTGAAAATAATGATGATGAACAGTAATAAATACTTCTTGTGACGTACCTATAATGTGTTTTTTTTCTCCTTACATATCACCTTAGGGCCGGCGCCCACCGCCGGCATGGCGCGGCATGGCACGGCAAAGGATTTTATTACAAATCTAGTTATTTTGAATCTTATTTCAATAAGTCCAGAATTTATGTTACTTTATTTCCACACCACGATACTAAGACGCGCCGCGCGCCTTTACATTTCACGAGACGTAATGTGTCACTTTGTGTCAAGGAATTATGATTGCTAATAGTTGAAATGTGGTTGAAACTTGCACAGCGGTCATTTCGGTTAATGTGGTCCGGTCGATACGCGGGGGTAAGGGAAGCAAAAGACGCACTTGAGCGCGTGTTTTTTTTTGTCTCTCACACTGACTGAGCACGGCAAGAGAGTAGCAAAACTGATTGACGCAGGAGTGGCTGGGCTATCAGTACGATGCCACGGCATTCCGCGAGATGCCAAGGCATGCCGTAAAAGACCTACCGTGCCATGTCGGTGGTGACCGCCGACCCTTATTATTTTAGATGGTACAGTCAATGGCCGGCAAAAGCCGCGCTATTTCGAAATATATCTTTCGAAACATATATCTCGATATAGATATATATTTTCATGAAGAAGTCTATCAAATCGTGTAAATCACATCAAAATCTATCACGTAGTACAGATGTGACTTTGTTTTATACTACATATTATTGAACAGTGCACCATTTTGACTTAAAATACCAAAGACACCTATCCACTCATTAGATAATCGCTCTTGTGAGATTTTAGGTTACTTTGAGAGTCATGTTTTGACTGTCGTATTTCACAGTATTCCGGTTAGTTATAGTTTTGCTAATATTACCACTGTAATCTAGAGATTATAAGGAATAAACTAACGTGCATTTCATTGATATACGCCAAAAAATTGTAGTGGGCCCAAACTCCAAACAAAAAAAACTGACTCCTTAAGTTATATAATTATAATATTTATTTTAAATACAAAGTATGAGTGTCTAGAGACTCACTGGTCCAATAATTAAACCATTTATAATTTTATGTACCATTTTGGAATAAAATAAATAAGAAAAATGCACAACCAAAAACATTTTTCAAATAATAACATAAAAGGGGGGCTGTTAAATTGAAATTCAGTACATGCGAACTCTTAATACATGCCATTACAGTAAAAATAACAGGTTTACAAGTTTATATTAAACATAAATCCACTGAGCTCAAAAATAAGAAATTATTGAACATTATTTTACGCAGTTAAAATATTTTTTCAGTCCTAAGGCTTTTAGAAAAACCTAAGTATTTTGATAAATTGTTCCTCAGAACCATTCATCTTGATCTAGGTACCGTCGGGAGACATACGACATTATCACTTTTTACTTAGCCGACTATTTTTTTACCTACCTAAAACATTCTTATCTGTGTAAAAGATAAAGCTATCTTATTTTTTCAGAGAAAGATCTCTAAAAGTAAAGTACCTTACTGTCTGAAAAAGAGCAGGTAAACACTTGCTTTTCTTTTTATCAATAACTCATAGACTAATTTCTTTTAGTCTTTTTGTATCAATAATATTTTACTTGCTTTTGCCCGCGGCTTCGCTCGAGTAAGTGTGTTGTTAGAAAGAGACAAAAAGTAGCCTATGTCACTCTACATCCCTTCAACTATCTCCACTTAATAAATCACGTCAATTCGTTGCTCCGTTTTGCCGTGAAAGACGGACATACACTTTCCCATTAAAATATTAGTATGGATTTTATCAATGTCTGTATGATGAGCATAGAGAGCAGTGGTGGCCGAGTGGTAACGGCCCCGACTTACGAGTTGTAGGTCGCGGGTTCGAACCCAGCTACTTTGTGTAATTTATTTCATCACCAGTGCTCTCAAAACGGTGAAAGAAAACATCGTGAGAATGTCCTAGAACCCGCACTGGGCCCGCGTGGTGGATTACGGCCCATTCCCTCTCCATAGAGAGAAGGTCTGAGTCCCAGCAGTGGGAACATTAAAAAGACTGATGATGATGAGCACTGTTGCTTAATTGCTTTGCGCCGAACTAAACGAGAGCGACCGGGCGATTGAGCCGAGATATCGTGTCCGTGAGCGGTGTCTATGTGTGCGTTGCTCGAGCGCGCTTTGTATGTAGATTGTCTTTTGTATCTACCTATCTATTTTGTGCTTCTAATTAATCATTTAACCCCAAGCGAATCGAAAGCGTTCGCTCTCTCATTGTCTTCCTATTGTGTCTCTAATTAAGATATTCAAAAGTTTATGAATGAATAAAACAGTCACCGAACTTCTCTCGAAAAACTCCAAAAGAAGTTATACCTTTCCTTTCTAGGCTTACCACTCCCTAAAGTTCAAAACCAAGACGGTACACATAACATGCAACGCTAATAACTTCCGACCTCCACACATGATACTTCAAAACAAAACAGAGTATCTCTTTAACAAGACAAAACAGATAGGCTTCGAACTAGTCTAGCGCACTGCCGCCCGAGATAAACACGTGCAAAGATTATGAAATAATTGTAGAAGGGAATGTCATCGATTTTATTTTTGACCGCTTTCGAAGGAGGAGGTTTATATTCACCGGAATGTAATTTTAAGCTATTGCATAGCTTCTATCGCGGGCCTTGAGCGTGGAGACCGAATCCAGAAATTCCGTAACGAAAATAACCTAACACCCCCCACTCATTTGTTTTTTGAGCGTGGTGACCGATAAGAAAACAAATGAGTGAACAATCAATCAAAATTCAATTCAATGTGTGAAAGTGTAACTTCAATGCATATCAAAGAAAAAAAAAACAAAGGAAAAAAATACTGCATAAATAAAATAAATAAGTAATTATAATTGCATAAGTTGATAAAAATGCTATGCAATAGCTTTACCGCGGCAGTCCCCGAGTGCCACACGTCTTATTTTATGTACATTCACTGACTTAAATATTTTTGCACCATATAGGTAAAAATACTCTTATGCTTTGATGACGAACTTCAAAGATATGCAACGGAACTCCTCCATAGGAGCATAGCAGAACTATCGTAACAAGTAAAATTGCTTTATTTATACGTGTAGTTGATGAGTGATTGAAAGAAGGGGGGACATATCAAACTGAAGAAGCTGAAAGGTAGATACCAGAACTCTGTAAGAAATCAATGTAACTTAACCGTGTTTAGGATTATTACAATAAATTGTCATGTGATGCACTCTGGCTATAAGGTACCATCGAGCTGATCTGATGATGATTAGCTAAGGGGTACTTTTTAGTTGTGCTAAATAACGAAGAGACAAAAGTATTATAGAAACACCGCCTTTCTCACTACTCTAAAAATAAATTCGACTTCAATGTAAAAATAATATGTTTCTATAAAATATAATATAGTAAAATGTTTCTATAATAGTTTTGTCTTTTCGTTATTTAACACCGACTTCCAAAATTAAAGTTATTTTGTACTTTTTTAGTGTTTTTTTTTTACATTGATGTCGGTTCTAAATTTGGTTTGTAAAAAGATTTTTAGGATTGTACTGTTATCAAGACATGTGACATTCGCCAACCCGCGCTGGACCGGCGTGGTGGATTAAGGCCCGTTCTCCCTCTTCTAGAGAGGAGGCCTGAGTCCCAGCAGTGGGAATATTATAAAGGCTGATGCTACTATTATGCTAAGTGCATCAAGCGTGAGGCAGCGACACTCACGCCCCAGCCACCGCGCGCCGCCGGGATTCTGATCCCGATTTTCAGCCACAATAGGCGCTGCCTTGTGTACGGCGAGCAATAGGTAGCTCGCCATCTGACCGTCCGGTAATCCTCTAGACCGAACTCAAGACGTCGACGGTGCGTATTGTCCTACGCGCGCTTCAAGGAATTGTCAGCAAACCTTAGGTGCAGCAAGTTCGAAGCTTACTGAGGCTACGGATTGGTTTCTGAAAGGAAGATTTGGCCCCGGTACGAGAGGCCTCGAAGGAACAGGAGTGTGTTTTTAGTCAGTAAATACAATCTCCCGCTCCAACCAATAGCAGGGAATGTCATTGGATGATTTTCCCACCGAAAAAAACAACCCTTCGCAACCACACATCAAAAGTCGAAAAAAAAGTCGTCTACCAACCTACATACCATCTACCTTCTTTTTTGGTTTTCGAGGGGAAACCTTCGAAAAGCGCCCGGACTTAGAGAATAAGTCTTTCCTGGTGATCATATCAGCACATACAAGGGGCGCCGTTACCCTTTAAAAGACTATTCCGGAATCCCCTCTGTGCAACGCCTGCTAGGGCACGTCCCTGAGGAGACAGTACAACGGTCTCCAGTGAGCCTCTCTGTGTACGGCAGCATGTGATCACTGTGCCACCGTCTTCCAACCTATTTATCTATTCATCATCATCATCATTTCAGCCGATTCACGTCCACTGTTGGATATAGGCCTCCCCAAGTGTCGCCACAAAGCACGATCCTGTGCGTCTCGCATCCATCGGATTCCCGCAACATTCACCAGGTCATCGGTCCACCTTGTAGGAGGCCTTCCGCGCTGCGTCTTCCGGTACGCGGTCACCACTCCAGAACCTTTCGGCTCCAACGGCCATCTGTTCTGCGATCAATATACCTTGCCCATTGTCATTTAAGTTTGGCGATTTTTTGTTAGCAACCTATTCAGTCTTAACTTAAAGATTTTCAAGTTGTGTTCCTTCTACAGGTTCTTATTCTATGACATGTTATCAGAGGTGTGTGCGCGTAAAGTTAAATGCGTTCAATTTAAGTTCCACAGCGCGGTAGAGTTTCTTGTTAAACACATACATATATATAACTTTTATAATTACGTGATGCATCTACTTGTAGCGGTTTCGAAGGATACAAACCAATAATTTATTACGACATATTTTAAATTGTCAAAAATATCGTTATGCCCTACTTTTACTTTTTTTTATACGACTATTTATGTGTTATAATATTTCTGTCTACTGTAAGCGGCTTCGTCCACCTGATAATAGAAAATAGTCCTAAAAAACTGGGCAAGCGTAAGTCGGATCCGCGCCCTGAGGGTTTCGTACAAACTTATTTGTAAATAGTTCAATTCCAAAATGGAGTTTCGGAAGATTTTTCCGCATCGCAAAAAAAAAAAAAACCGGCCAAGTGCGAGTCGGACTCGCCCATGAAGGGTTCCGTAGCGGCAAGTAACATAATATAAAAGTTCTTGTGATGTGTTGTAACTTTGATCGATGTTTTAATAATAGTGTATTTTTTTCGGTTTATGACGCATTAAAAAAAAACTACTTACTGGATTTCGTTCAAACCAATTTTCGTTGGTAGTTTTTATAGTAATGTACATCATATATTTTTTTTAGTTTTATCATTCTCTTATCTTGGAAGTTAGAGGGGGGGGGACACACATTTTACCACTTTGGAAGTGTCTCTCGCGCAAACTATTCAGTTTAGAAAAAAATGATATTAGAAACCTCAGTATCATTTTTGAAGACCTATCCACAGATATCCCATACGCATGGGTTTGATGAAAAAAAAATTTTTGAGTTTCAGTTCTATGTATGGGGACCCCCAAAATTTATTGCTTTTTTTCTATTTTTGTGTGAAAATCTTAATGCGGTTCACAGAATACATCTACTTACAAAGTTTCAACAGTATAGCTCTTATAGTTTCGGAAAAAAGTGGCTGTGACATACGGACGGACGGACAGACAGACAGACAGACAGACAGACAGACAGACAGACAGACAGACAGACAGACATGACGAATCTATAAGGGTTCCGTTTTTTGCCATTTGGCTACGGAACCCTAAAAATGGGCCGTTACAAAAAAAAATACAGTTTTCAGATTTATTCCTATACTTGTGCTAAAAGACCTTGCTTTATGCCAAATTTCAGGATTTAGAGTCAATGGGAAGTACCCTATGATTTTTGATTTCCTCAAGAGTGCCGAAATGTAAGTTTTTGGCTCATAAACCGAGGTATCTTTTTTCTCGTTAACTTACAAGTTTGATTTTTTACAGCTTCAAGAGTCCGCAGACCTAAGTACCTATGAGGTTTTAATTTCAACTTGATACCTCCATGAGTTCCCGAGATAAAGGGTCTTGACAGATAGACAGACAGACAGACCATTCCGTTTATTCTTTTGAGGTATGAAACCCTAAAAATAAAAAGGTTTCTAATTCATACTAAGCCTATAAGGGTGTGCTATTTCAGGACATGGTTTACCCGTGTGTAAAATTCCGTCCGTAATAGTTCAGCCGTTTGAGCATGAAGAAGTAACAAACATACAATTTGCCGCCACGGATCTTGAGCGCTGGCTTCAAGTTGCGCAGAAGTCAAATATTCGGTCTCTTTAGTGGTGCGAAGTGAGACAAGGGTGCGGGGAGTGTCAGTGATTGGCACGCCACGCCATCGCGTCTTAGACGTCACTCATGATTCGCTCCCTGTGCTGCTGCATGTATGTAACAACGACGACGATTGGCTCGCCAATGTATGGAATGTGCAAAGCGATCCCCACTCTGACGCCGAGCTCTCAAAACCCGTATTGGCAATTTTACACACGCACATTCATAAACGTTCGCTTTTATAGTATTAGTGTGATATAGAGGAAAGATTTGTATATTTGTTGGTAATAAAAAAACTCAAAAAAACTACTGGAACGATTTTAAAACTAATTTCAGAAGTAAAATACTACTTTATTACCTTGATCACACGTATCGAATAACCGGGGGAGACCGTAAAATGGTTCTCGGCCGAGACACGAGATGTAAACGAGTAATGCCTTGATCATACGTACCGAGTAAACAGGCGAGACAGTGCTCTCGGCCGAGTACTCGGTACGTGTAAACACAGTGCCGAGTGCTCGGCCTACCACTTATCTCTACAACTCGCTTACATCACTGTCTCGGCCGAGCAACATTTTACTGACTCGCCCTTTTACTCGGTACGTGTGATCAAGGCGTAGCTGTGCACACATGTTTTGTTGCTCGGCCGTGCGTTCGGTCGGGCACTCGGCGATATAATATTTATATGTACCGACTACTCGGCCGAGAGCACTGCCTCGCCCGTTTGCTCGGTACGTGTGATCAAGGCATATTACTGAGTGACATAAGCATTTTTTTTTATATGACACGGGCGAAATTGCTGATAAATGCTTGTCATTGATATAATAGACTGTCTTTTGTGCAAACAAAAGCTGCTTTGTTTGTTTTTTTTTTTTGTTGGGCTTTGCCCGCTATAAATTATTCAAAGGTAAACTTAGTTTCGGTAAATATCTGTGATATTCCATCTGCGAGTAATAAGTAGCTCGCCGTCCGACCGTCCAGTAACTGTCCAGAAAGAAATTTCGGAATGCTATAAGACTACCAACCGTATGGTTTTTATTTAACGATAAAGTATATTTAAGTAATTAATGCTGCAGAAGTATTTATAGTTAACAAACAATTTTACCAAAAGTATTAGTTTGGATCTTAAAAATATACCGCTAAATTTTGATCGTTTTAATCCCGTGGAGGGTCGATCCGGTACATGAAACACTATCGATTTGTAAAGATAAAATTAAAAAACAAAGTAACTTTTTTTCAAAACTCGTATTAATTTACGTATGTTTGAAATTTAGCGAGTCCAATGACCGTAGTAGTTAATACGCAATGCCGACAACTGCTTACAGGTCAATGAACTCAGCTGACGTATTCTTAAAGAACTTAATATTGACCCTCTACGGGATTAAAACGATTAAAATTTAAGGGTGTATAATATTATGTCCACAATTAGTCTATCCAATTATAAACCGTACTTCAATAGAGCTTAAGCAAAAAATGATAAAACCTATGTTTAAGCTAGACAGCCAACTATTTTAAAGTTGTTCCTTGAGTTGATCTCGGCTTGACCTAGAGTCATAAAGGTTGAGAAAGGGATGTCAAGACGATGCTAAAGACGAAAAAAGGACTGTTTTAAGTTTTATAGGGAGAGCAATAACTGCTTAATGACTTTGGAGAGCATTGGTGGCGAGTGGTAACGGCCCCGACTTACGAGTTGTAGGTCACGGATTCAAACCCAGCCAGGCGCATTTCTTTGTGTAATTTACTTCATCAGCACTGCTATCAAAATAGTGAAGGAAAACATCGTGAGGAAACCGGCACCTAGAAACAAAAATTCGAAGACATATGACTACCAGAAACCCGCACTGCACGCGTGGTGGCTTACGGCCCATTCCCTCTCCTAGAGAGGAGGCCAGAGTCCCAATAGTGGGAACATTATAAAGCCGGTTATGGTATGGTATACAAGCGCAAAGTTGCTATTAAACTGCGTGCTCAATTTTGATGACTTAGTAATCGAAGGATTTTAAAATTAGAATCCTGAGCGTGAGCAAAAGAATCAAAAGGGAACGAGGTGATAAATCTCTGCACTCGAGTGCAACACGTGACGTTTCATTCCACCTTAGCGAGAAAATTACTAAATGCAAAAAAAAAAACAAAAAGTACACCAAGGAGGTTCCGAGTCTGAGTTTTTAACAAATAAAAAAAGATGTACGATAAATTTGGCATCATGGAGGTAGAAGCAAATAGGTTTAATGATGTTTTAGATTCACAAACTTAGTGCACACGATGTTCTAAATTCAATTCAATTTATCCTCTAGCGTATAAAAACGGCTTTTGCACTCAGATATCGAAAAGCAAAAATATTTTTTCCGAGATGGAGGGATGAAAAGGACATTGACAAAACGATCAAACTTTTAAATTAGTGCAAAAATTTTACTTTTTATCCTAGCTAGCCACTAAGTGTGGCTAACGTCTTAAGGTACGAAACCCATCATACCGCTGCTTTTCTTTTATAAATAATTAATAAACATCATTAATTATTTCCATAAGAAACTAATCGAATTTCCCGAAGAGCACCATTGGTTACCTGCTAACATTTGTACCATTTTCTGCCAGAACTACATAAAAAAACCATTGAAAATACAACTCAATTTCGATACACAAAAAGTTGAAAATGGAATTCCTAATTTTGTGGCATATGTCTTTCTGGAAATGGGACAAAGGAACAGAGGTGTTCCATCATTTTCTCGTAGCCAGTTTTCGCCTGCCGCTCAGCCCGGTCGGTCGTGTTAAAATCGTTTGGGGTGCGCGATTTTCGTGTTCGCGTATTTAAATAATATTCGTATCTAAGTTGTCGTGTGGAAATTATTACGGAAAGATAAAAGTAAAATTGTAAAACTTTTGTGTTTTTGAAGTGTTTTTTGAGGTAGAAAGAAGAAACAAATTGAACTACACGCTTTACTAAGATCAACTAGAAAAAGGTAAGATTTCCTATTCAGGGTTTTTCCTTCGGAACACCGTTTCGAAGGGTCCTTTCCACTTTCATTTTAATGAAACGATGTATTTTGTATTGAAATTGTTAATTATACGACTTATTCTTGAAGTTAGGATGGAAATAGGAAATGTTTTTGATTGAATACTTTGTTTTTTCCGGCCTGACATATTTTTAATGAAGGTTTTTGAATTGAAAATGTTGAAATTGTGTTGAAAATAATGAATGGTTTTTCAGGGGAATTCTGTTTTGTTTTGCTTGCTGTTTTAGCTAATTCAACTGTGAATTGTAGATATGAGATTACTAGCTGACTTGCCAAATGTTTTTCTGCCATATAGACAATAATAGGAGAGTAAAAAAGATTACCCTCGACTTAGTCTTATACCTATCAAATATACACAAAAAATTCATAAAAATCTTTCAAGCCATTTCGGAAGAATACGATATACACCGTGACACGAGATTTTTTTATATTAGATTACTATCTTTTAATATTATTTCTCCTATATCATTCGACGGTACTCGTTTTGTCTATAACTGAATAGCCCTTAGGATACGAAAGCATCTCTTAGATACGTTACCATGGACGCCATAGGCCCGGGCTTGGGGACGGTGAGCAATGAGTAGCTCGCCGTCCGACCGTCTAGCAACCATCCGTTCCACGCGCGCCTCAAGGAGTGGTCAACAACCGTAGGGCCCCAGTAGGCTACTGGGGCCATGGGTGATGCGAAAGAGATCCCCGGGGCCCAGGAACGGGAGTGGGTTTTTAGTCAGTAAAAGTCTGACAACATATCCCGCTCCGTCCAAGAGCGGGGGATGTCATTAGATGATTTTCCCACTTTAAAAAAGATATGATATACCATAGTGATTTTATGAAACAATCATAGGTTTATTTAACTTACCTATAAAACCGCCCAAAGATTTAGTCGTTTCATGCCTCCGGCAAATTATTATATCGACCTTCTCAAAGAAGAACATCGTAACCGACAATTACGGCAAGTACCAATGCGAATTGACCAATTCATATATAATTTCTAAGTATAGACAGGGTTATAATCAACTACCTGCAGCTATTTATGGTGCCCCGACTATAGGCAGCTTCAAAGTTCGTTTGAAAAAATGGCTTATCGAGCAAGCTTTTTACTCTTTTGACAAATTTATGATTTAATGTAATTTAATTTTGACGTAAATATTAATTTGGACTGAAAATTGTTGTGACGGTTAATTGTATAATTTATATTAATCTGTGATTTTAAATTGACTTGTTTTCTTGTATTTTATTTTATTTGTTTGACATTTTATATTATTTGACATTGTAATGTAATTATTTGTATCATTTGTATTGTGTAATTTAATTATTTTTTTTTATCACTAGGTATATATATACAAACTTAAAATAATAATAAGTACAAACGAGTAAAAAAAGTCTGAAAAACGGGGAAAACTCACAGGGCATCAAAAAATTCGTCCACATCGATGTCAATGGGAAAAGTGCCCAGAACGCTGGCAGCATTGCCATTTGAAATATTGGTTTATGACTTACCAATAAACTACTATGACTACTATGACTATGACTATTTCTAAAACACTAGCAATCCCTCAGGACTATGTTACTAACATCATAAACAACCACTTTTGTCCTATGACTTTTAATATAATATTTTAGTTCACCAGATTTTCATACAAAAATAAAAATATTTAAATTGAACGTTCTAAATGTTACGGAAGGAGCGGGGATCCGGCACCCAATGGTTGGCTGGAAGAAAAAGCTTAAGGCATTGAGTTCGCCTCTGTACATTTGTGCATAAAGTCTTCTTTCTTCTTCCTGCCCTTGTCCCATCTTATTTGGGGTCGGCGCCACACGCTTTTTTTTTTTTTTTTTTTTAATTCAGATAAACTAGTGCTTGACTGCGATCACACCTGATGGTAAGTAGCGATGCAATCTTTGATGGTGAGGCGCACTAGTTTATTAAGAGCCTATTCACTCTAGCCTTGAAGACACCCAAATTATAATCGGACGGGAAGACCGCAGAAGGCAGACTGTTCCAGTCCTTCGACGTACGCGGTATAAACGACAAGGCGAAACGCTTAGTCCGGACCGTAGAGGTTTCAACAACGTAAGGGTGAATATTCGCCGTACGTCGGGTTGTCCGATGGTAGAATTGCGATGGCGGAATCAAGTCTTCCATTCTACCTTGTCACTCGTCATGCTATCACTAACTTCCTTTTCTTTCATAACGCACATATGTGCATAAACTATTAAATAAAGTAAATAAATAAATACTTAGTTATTGTTATTATGAGGCCATTGTGTCCCACGGCAAGGCAACCTTTCTTTTCGGTATATCACTCTTTTCTGAACGGGAAAGACAGGAGTTGCTAAGGACAGAAAAGAGTTGAAGAGAATAGTTGCCATTAACATATTTAAAAAAATACTTTTTAATAGGCGAGAAAATCCATTCTCACAAAAATACGAACTATTGTTTACTATGTTTATAACGTGTTTGTTTTAACGTGTGCATACTACGACGATTACCTCTTTCAACTATTTGAATCACCGTGTCTCAAAAACGGTGGCTCTTAGGAAAAAAGTATTTAGATTTTTTTGTAGATCTACAATTTTGTCGCAGCTAATATGTAACAACTTACTGTTTTGCTGAAAATCATGAAAAGCTCGTTTTTGACCCCGATTTTTCTTTTTCCAGGTGTTAGGTCAATGAGGACTATTTACATTTTATTTATGACTAACTGTCCCCGCGAATTTCATAAAAATTATCGCGTAATACATAATTCTGTAGTCCACGCTTCATTCGCGTGGACTACAGGATTATGAATTTATTTTTTCTAAAATAAAAGTAGCCTATGTTACTCCTTATTACATCAGCTACCTGCCAAAAAAAGTCCTGTCAAAATCGTTTTAGCTATTTCAGGGATTAGCCCGGACAAACAGACAGACAGACGGACAAATAATTGAAAAAATGTTATTTTGGTGTATGTACCGTATAAATATTCATATGCATGTAGTAAAAAGCAGTTATTTCAGTATTACAAACAGACACTCCAATTTTATTTATATGTATAGATGGTTTTTGAACAATCCTACCAATTTTCAGCTCGGTGCGAATTAGTATAACCTCGGATATCTAAATTGACCGGACTAGTTTTTCATGAAAAGACTTAATATTTATTAAAATTTTCTATTTCATTCAAAAAGATATGACAAAAAACATACATTCAGCCGAACATAGTCATAAAACTCTGGAATTTACTTCCCCTAGACATCAAAAAAGACGAAAGTAAATTTACCTTCAAACGTAAAATTCGGAACTACTACTTGAAGTCCTCTCAACCTTAGTTTGTTCTTCGTCAGAATTGTTATTAAGTTCTCTTTAAGATTTGATATTTTTCATAGTATTTATTAGTTTATTATTTTAGCATATTTATGTATTTTATTACATATTATATATAAGTAACTTATTATTTATTTTTTTGCCGTTTTCATTATTTGTTTATTGTGCAAACCTACCACAGTGATCTCTTTTATAACCGAAAGGTTGACTGGTAGAGAATGCCTTGTTGCATTAAATCCGCCTATGTACCACAACTGTACATGAAGTTTAAATAAATAAATATAGAACCTCCTCCTTTTTGAAGTCAGTTAAAAAGGGATTGATCCTAAATCAAAATAACTTAGGGGACTGCTTAACCCCATTTTGCAACGTGACAGCAAAACTAGCGATGTTAGGGATTTGTGTTATATCGGATAAATTTATTTTTTTCTCTCTCAGTTGGTTGAAGGAACTGTCGAATGTGTATACTTATCATTCTGAAAATAGCGATGTCAGCGAAAGAAAAAGATTTCTATTTTAGGCGTAGAATAGAGTTGATTTTATTAGCTATTTCTGCAATGTTCTAGGCCATTTCTATTTTAGAATTTGGACGGGAGTAAAGTGAACAAGCTATTTGCAATTTTGTTATTCTTTTATTAATACTGTGACTTACTAAATATCTACCACATGGCAAACTTTCTTTCACATTTTTTTTTTAATGTTTGTGTGAGTGACGGAATTACCGAATGCCAACAGAGTGTTCGATCTTTCTTTTTTCGTGTTGCATCTTTATTAAACATAGCGTTGGTTGAAACAACAAGTTCTTAAACCATGCTTATTAGGCCTGGCAAAAGTGTGTCATATTTGCAATTGAAACATTTTGACTGGCCTGTTGGTCTAGTGGTTAGTGGCCCTGACTGCTATATCGCAGGTCGTGGGTTCGATTCCCACCCAGGACAAATGTTTATGTGATGAGCATGATCATTTGTTCTGTGTCTGGTTGTAATTTATCTATAATATGTATGTATTTAGAAATATATAAGTATGTTTATCAGTTGTCTAGTTCTCATAACACAAGCTCTGCTTAGCTTGGGACTAGACAGCGATGTGTGATAAGTTATGGAATATTATTATTATTATATTTGTATCTGAATCACTGAAATTTTCCGAATCAGTGATATGTATCATTTGGAACATCGGCTCAAAAGATACAAACGCAACATTTGAAATATCGATTCACAAGATACAAAAGGAACATTTGGAACATCGGCTGAAAAGATACAAACGGAACATTTGAAATATCGATTCACAAGATACAAAAGGAACATTTGGAACATCGGCTGAAAAGATACAAACGGAACATTTGATATATCAACTCACAAGATACAAATGTCATGAATAGTGATCTAATAGTAGAAGGCAGGGAAAAGGCAGGCAAAAAAAAAGAAAGGAAAAAAAGGAAAAAAGAAGAAAAAAAAGGCAGGAAAGCAGAAGGCAGAAGAAGGCAGGAAAGAAGGAGGAGGAGGGGGGGGAAGGCAGGGGGAAGGTAGGGGGGGGGGAGTGGTAGTGTAGTGTTGCGTCAGTAAGTTTTAATTAAATTAAATTAGAGAATAATTTAGAGAGATGTTTTTAGTTTAGTTTGTTAATTATGTTACAGTATTTACGTTTTATTAAGAATCTTAAAAACGCTGCTAGTCACATAACGTAAAGAGTGTTTCAGTGTTCCAATTGTTCCAAATTTAAAACATTGATGTTCCAATCTTTCGGAACATTAAAATGTTTCGAAACAGTGAGTCGCTTCAGTAAAGCGTTACACACGCCTAATGCCCATTAATTGATGATACTTGTAGACGGATCGGGAAAGGCTCTCCTAAGTAATTTAGATAAAGCAATCAATATAATTTTATCCGAAATTCATCTACTGCTGGACATGTTCCCCAATCTTAACCAATTATCCTCTCCCCCCAATCTTCGCCACATCAATTGGTACCGTACTTCGCGCATCAAGCAGGCTCCTTAATCTTTATTAAGGCCCCAGCGCCCTATTGCCATAAAATAGTGACTTTCTGAAGTCTACTCCTCGATAACGACTGATTTAATTAAACCCCAAGCGAACGCTGGCATTCGCTCTGTCATTGTTTTTCTATTGTGTCTCTTATTACGGTATTCGAAAAGTCAATTTATCTAGATTTGAAAAAAAAAATGTTTATTATAAATTCATGTGCATTATCAACATAATTATGATTTTTCGTCCGATTAATACTTTTCTCTAAAAAAAAAAAATATTTTTCGCTTGTTTTCCCTACTCCTCTCAAACGCTTGTGATCTATTTACACAAAAAATAACTAGTTAAGTTGTCTTCAGAATGTACATAGCATATGTAAATCAATTAATGTTTAGTTTGTTTTTAGCGTTTTCTTTTTCTTAATTATTTACTGTAGGTAACTTATGTTTTATTTATTATCGGCTACTTCTAATGTGTTCTAGGTTTGTCTTCTCTATATCTTGTGTTGGTCAATTAATAAATTATTATCATTTGTAAAAAAATTAAAAATAATTATTAGTTCGCAAAAAAAAATATTAAAAGGCAGTGAAGTTCTATCCAGCTGGAAAGATATTAAAGGGACTATATGCCTTAAAGCAATTAAAGATTATGAAAAGGGGTTCCTACGTCCAAATTATATTGGATCTTACGCAAATTCTTGACTTCCGGAGGGGCTGTAATGAGCAAGAGTATTAATGTCATGTCCAAAGAATTCGATATCTTTTTAAAGGGGACAAAATTAATTGTTGGCCGCGCCATCGACTCATAGACGTCACTCCTGATTCGTTCACTGCGTTGCTGTATGTATCTAACAACGAAGACGATTGGCTTGCCAATGTATGGAATGCGCAAAGCGATCCCCACTCTGACGCCGAGCGCTCAAGGTTCGTGCCGGTACCTATAAAAATTAAGAGCCTACGGTGGTTGGAAATTAGGGTCGGCTCCCGGTGGCTGGAGCGTGAGGAAGTTCGTTAACTCACGCGTGTGGCGCCTCCTTCGCTAGCATATCAATATATATGGGGGGCATAGATAACAGTGGCAAGGTTGCGGAAAAAACCAGATCCATGAAGAGTTCCAAGCAGAATAATTGTTCGAAAATTCCATTCAAGTAAAGGCAGTTAACTAGTAATTTGTAATTTAAATATAAGGTTTCAAGTGAAATTATTATCTAAAGCCAGAATCTAATTTCTGAGAAAACAACCAGATGTCAGAATAATTTTAAATTAAATAGTCAAGTATTATCTTCGTTGTCTACTTGGAATTTGATATTACGGTTGTAAATAAATTAATATTTCATTTCATTTTGGAGGCAAAAGGTAATATTTTGGTGAGGTCCATGTCATTATAACAATATTCTACCAGTATATTTGTTCGTTTCGTAGGGATAAAATTACCGGTCTAAATATTTTTGTATCCTGAGTGGGTTGACTGTTCCAATATTGGAACAGTTATTTTATGAATTCTATGTCTAATGATTTTTAGTTAATCGCACAATTGTGTTTACTTAGACATAAAATCTAGATTCGAAAGCTATTAACAAACAAACAAACAAAAAATACAAATAAAATACTGATTTGACAAGCCTGTTGGTCTAGTCAGTGGCCCTGACTGCTTTGCTGGAGGTTGTGGGTTCTGGTCCCACCCAGGACAAATGTTTGTGTGATGAGCACGATCATTTGTTCTGTGTCTGTGTGTAATTTATCTATTATATTATTAGAAATATATAACTATGTTTATCAGTTGTCTGTACTCATAGCACAAGCTCTGCTTAATTTGGGGCTAGATGGCGCTGTGTGAAATGTGGAATATTATATTACTAGCTTTTACCCGCAGCTGCGCCCGCGTATTTAATATATAGTCTATGTCACTTAGGAATAAAGCAGCTTTCTATCGGTGCAAAAATTTTAGCAAACTGACCAGTACTTCCAGAGATTACCGCCTACAAATAAACAAGATTTTAATGAAAATCATTTCTTCATAGCAAGCTTTTATAGCTCGTTAAACCTATATAATTAAAGAAAAAAAGAAAAGAAAAGAAAAAAAAACGTTTATTCGTCGTAATGTTCGTCAAGACAAACTCGAACTAGCCACCTTCCAGTTGCATCATCAGATCAGCGCCATGTCATAATGATTTTGCATTGTCATCTAATTTACACATGCATGAAAAATTTCAGCTCAATCGGTAACCGGGAAGTGGGTCAAATTTAATTTACAAGATTTGATGACAGACAAACATCGGGACAGGTGAAACTAAATAAAAGCTTGTAAAATACAAAATAACAAACTTTACCTCTTTATTATATAGATAATGTAGATAAACTTCATTACTATTTATTTGTATCGATGATATCTTGTTATTGAACATTCATAGAGCATACCTTTAAAGTGTCAAAGTTGTCCGAACTCGCCAGCTTGCGCTCACAGGACCCGTTAAATTTATTACTTTGTGTAATGTTTTGGGTCACAAGATACGGGCTGTCCCCAGTTTGGGGTTCTTAAATCTGTGAAAAGACTTTGGTGAGTTATAATTTCATCATTGTTTTTATATATGCTCGCTTTTGATCACTATCTCAGCTGATGGTAGGTGATGTGGTCGACGATGGAGCGCCTGAGAGTAACTTACTCATTCTTGACTTAAATACACTTATAAGTCATTATCATAATCATCAGCCTTTTTAATGTTTCCACTGCTGGGACTGAAACCTCCTCTCTAGGAGAGGGAATGGGCCGTAATACACCACGCCGGTCCAGTGCGGGTTGGTTCTAGGACATGCCGGTTTCCTCACGATGTTTTCCTTCACCGTTTTGAGAGCAGTAGTGTTGAAATAATTTACACAAAGTAATGCGCCGGGCTAAGTTTAAACCTGTGACCTACAACTCGTAACTTTATAGTTAAAATAGAAACGAATTAAAATTTTACAAAAATACATAGTACAATGAAACAATTAAAAAAATATTTCAAGAATACATTTATTAATAACTAGTATTTGCCTGCTGCTTCGCCCACTTACTAAAAATATTGCCAATGTCATTTAGGAATAAAGTAGCTTTCTATCGGTGAAAAAATTTTAGCAATAGGACCAGTATTTTCGCAGATACCTCCAGAGATTAAAAAAAACAAAAACAAAAAAAAAAAAAACAACTTTACCTTTTTATAATATTAGTGTAGAATACGTGACAATAAAAAAAAACCACGGCAAAATATGACTTAGTCTGTCTAATAAGTCAACCGACTTGGGAATTTTGTATAATATAATAATATTTAATCATTTAAAAAATACTTATATACGGTACTTTTTATAAGGTTGTTATATTAGTAAACAATGATTTCTATCTCTTAATCAACCTTGATTATTAAACCCGTGTTGACTACATCAGATTTCATTCAATAATTACCCAAGTCGTTTAACTTATTAGACAGACTCTAGAACTCTAAATCCCATTAAAGAAATGCATGCGTGATTGTAATGATACTTTAAATCAATGATAATATCTATTGACGTGACAACGTCTTAAATTAGGTTGCGGCTGGGAGTCACTTATGAAAAAGTGTAACGCTCGGTAACGTTACGATGAGTCACCGAACGAGAGAGAGGCCCGCCGAATGCCTTGCGTCTCTCTCCCACTCAACTATGATCGGTCTGCCGCGCGCGCAGCACTAGAGACGTTGTCACGTAAAATCTTCGCCCGTAAAACCGACTTTACAGGCAACCATTTTTATAAACAACGAATGCTTCTAATAGCATCGCGTTTAATTTGTTTTGTTCACTAAATTATTGGTAACCAGCCAACTTGTCCAACATAATACCGTATTTAATAACTTTCGGGCCTAATCGTGTAGTCGTAATAATTTATTAGCAATAATAATACGGCTATGCAAGAGTTCAGAAGGGAAAACGATTAGGAGAAAATTATAGATTTCTGGTAAAAACAGCGTACTATGTATTCTAGTTCCGGTTCATATGAATGATATGTTGCAGTATGTTATTTGGACTATGGTTTAAACTGTAAAGAAGTATCTAAGGATAAAAATAGTGAAACAGCTGTTATTTTTGTACTTCAAATTGTTAACACGGCTTGAAATCTAGGCCTCAAGTCTGCTATTATAATAGTGTCAGAATGGTCTATCATTGATTCCATAATTGTTGATTTTGACAAGTTTTGTAATCTACTAATATAATGGCGTCATTATGACTTTCCAATGGTCAACCACTAACACTCCATTGAAAGAAGTGGTATAGAATCGTATACATATTGACAAATGAATGTCTGACGTTTGCGGTAATCTGCAATTTTTTTTACAGTTCCTTTGATCAGTGACCTACCATTAGAACGTCATTAGGCAGTTATTGCGATTATTATTATAAGTTCGATATTATCATTCTACCACAACTCTATGACGAGACCATTGACCTATCAATGATGGATCATTATGAATTAGCAGATTACGAACTTTTAGCAAAATGACAATGGATTGTGTTGAAATGACGAATTTATAAAAATAGCAGACTTGGGCCCCTGGTGGAATGTTAGCGACTTTCATAGTCATATTTTGAAAAAATATGACTATAAAAGTCTCAAACATGAGGCTTAAATATTGCTAAGCAAATCATCAAATATCTATAGGTTATAATAGATGGAATGAGAGGATATATAATATAAAGATATATAAGACTTTACTGACTAATATTTTGCAATGACTTTCTCAGCCAGCCCAACCCTTTTTTGAGATGAAAAGAAGTCATCAAATAATTTCTCCCGCTGTACGTGAAGCTAAAGGAATTAGAGGAGGTGATTTTACTGACGATGGATGCGGGACGCACAAGAACGTTCGATTTGGCGACGCTTGGGGGAGGCCTATGTCCAACAGTGGACGTGTATCGGCTGAAATAATGTTTTTACTGATTAAAACGCACCCGTGTTCCTTTAGCTACCCATTCTGCCCCCGTTATTAAAAAAGACCCATCTAACATTTTTTCCAGATTTGATTTGAGTTTCATGTCATTATTAAACCAAGTTAAAGCTCATTATTTTCGGCTTTATTTTCAACTTTTAATATGTAAATATTTAAATTTACTCTAAGACAGCAAATAATTTCCCGTTTCATTCATTAAAACATTTTTTTCTCTGTTTTTACTTTTTGTTAGATACGTCTTTTTAACTATCAGGGGCAGCATTGCGGTCCGGGGCTGCAGCGACATTTTTGAAAATTCCTGCAGATTGGCCTAATCAGGACCTATTAAGAAAATTACTTAAAATTTGGTCGCACTTTGACTGACTGACTGACTCAATTGACTAAAACTCACTACACGAAGTGCTTTCAGAGTCAGGCTATCGTCATATAAATTTACCTCAACTAGTTATTTTAAACTAACAGCTCAATTTGAAACTTCAACTAGCCGGTTAAGTAAATTGACCCGTGGCACTAATATTGACTGGCCTGTTGTTCTAGTGGTTTGTGGCTCTGACTGCTAGAGGTCGTGGGTTCTATTCCCACCCAAGACAAATATTTTTGTGATAAGCGCGATCATTTGTTCGGTCTAGGTGTAATTTATTCGTAATATGAATGTAGGTATAGTTATCTAAATCATAGTTGTTGTAAATCAAGTTTGGGGCTAGATGGCGTAATGGAGAAAATCCATTTAAAAAAAAATTCAGTATGTAGAATATGCAAAGATAGAAAGAATGTAAACTGATATAATATTAAAATTAATCAATAAGTCATCATAATGATTTCAGTCAAGACATCCAACTGTTGAAAATTGCTCTTTAAAAAAATTTTTTTTTTCTCTTTACAACATCTAGTCCAGGTCTGTGGATTTTTCGAAAGAGTTACTGTAGCCTTCTCAAAAGGGCAACTGTAAGAACACTGTGGGTTAGTCAGTAAAAGTCTGACACCCCCTCCACCGGACGGCGAGCAATGGGTAGCTCGCTGTCCGATCGTCCGGTAACTGTCTGGACCAAAGTCGTCGACGGCGCGCACTGTTCCCGTGCGCCTCAAGGAGTTAACAACAACAGCAGGGGCCCAGCTGGGTAGAAGCCTACTGGGGCCAGGGTTAGCCCCGGTATGAAAGGCAAGAAGAATAAGAAGAAACGGGATGGGTTTTTACTCAGTAAGAGTCTGACACTTTCTCCCGCTCCGTCCAAGGGCGGGGGATGTCATTTAGATGATTTTTACCCACCAAAAAAAAAAACACTCCCTATACACAGAGCGCGAGAAGGCATTTATTGATTTCCTACGTAAAAAAAGAGTGTACATCTTGCATTAATACACACTTATACCACAAAATATATAGGTACAGAAGTCAATCTACATACAAAGCGCGCTCGAGCAACGCACACATAGACACCGCTCACGGACACGATGTCTCGGTCGCGTCTCGTATCACTCGTCGAACAGTTCTGGCTTAAACGCTCATTAGTGTGCGTCCACCGAGCGTAAATATAAAAAGTGAAGTACATACATGAGATTGTCTTCTGTACCTATCTATTTTGTGCTTATAATCTGTTCAAAATAACATTAGACATTTATAATAACCTTTTATTACTGTCCGTTCAACCGATTTTGACTTTTATTGCGTTGGTGGCATGACAAATGGTGGCTGCACTAAATATTTGGTATTGTACCTACTTTTTTTGTTTTTAATGCCATCCTTATGCCGACGAAATAAAAATTAAAATCGGTTGAACAGACAGTAAAAAATGTTTCTTTACATGTCTAATCTTAACGCGAAAAGTTTATCCTAACTAATATTTTAAATGTGAAAGTGTGGATGTTTGTTACTTAATCACGCAAAAACGGCTGAACGGATTTAGATGAAATTTGGCATGCAAACAGCCTTTGATATGGAAAAGAACATATGCTACCTTTTATCCCGATTCCTTAAGTACCTAATGTCACGCGGGCAAAGCCGCGGGCAAAAGCTTGTAAATAATATGACCGATCCTATCCTATTCTAAAAGCAAATAAAATCAAAGGAAACAGCAAGTTTTATACAAAAAGTAAAAATCATTATACTCAACAAGGTGCACGTATATTATTAGAAAAACAATTCCTTTTTCCTCTCATTATAAAAACCGGCTAAGTGCGAGTCGGAGTCGCGCACATCACACTCGTGGTTCCGTACCATCTATCTATATCTATCATCATCATTTCAGCCGATATACGTCTACTGTTGGACATAGGCCTCCCCCAAGTGTCGCCACAATGATCGATCCTGTGCGTCCCGCAACCTTCACCAGGTCATTGGTCCATCTTGTAGGAGGCCTTATGACGCTCTGTATCTATACATATAATAAATCTGTAGATAATTTTAGTTGTGCGCGCCTCATGTAAAATGTACGAAATCGATGTTAATAACTTTTATACATTAAAATTGTATGTAACTTGATCTATTACGTAGGCTTTGTTTCATCGCAATCGAATGACTATATTGACAGATATACTACATTAATTGACTGTTCAGTGGTAGGTACGAAGTTCGCCAGGTTGTCGGCTAATCTACACTAATATAATAAACAGGTAAAGTTTTTTTTTTGTTTGTAGGAGGTAATCTCTGGAAGTACTGGTCGGATTGCTAAAATTTTTTCACCGACGTAAAGCTTCTTTATTCTTGAGTGACATGGTCTAGCTAGTTAGCTAAGCTAGTTATATATAAAAACGTCAAAAAATCACATTTGATGTATTCCTATGTAGGTAAGTATACGTAAATTTTGATATCCGGATGATATCAAAATTTACGTATACTTACATATGCAAAGACATAATAATAATATACATACGTAATTTAATTTAATAATAATGAAGATAAAAGTCACATTATGGCCACATGGATCAGTCGAAGAATTTTGAAGAAATACCCAGTAATAGGGCTATATTTCACCGAGACACCATGGCGGCGCGACCAGTCGCCGCTACCAACAAAATGTATACAGCTTTAGAGAGAGTTACTCACCTGGTATCTCTTTGCTTGCGCAACCAATTTGGTAGCGCGACCAGTAGCCCGATTCGCGTAATAAAAGCGTAACGATATCGTAGCAATTTAGTCGTTTAGACCATTTCCGTATTCACATCCATCAATCGAGTTTGGACGACACCGATTTTAAAGTCGTTTGAAACTCGTCGATTTAAAAAAAAAAACTGTTTTACATTATCCTGTAAAATACTTATTAATGTAACTGGAAATAAGTCGATAGATCGTGAATACCACTTTTGGATAGGACTTCGTTCGAACGACTATAAAACTTCAACGATATTTGGCTTGTTTGATTTTACGTGAATCAGGCTACTGCTCGGACGTGTGGCGACTCTGGTGTCAAAAGCTATATTTCACTGGGACACCATGGCGGTGCAACCAGTCGCGCCGCGGTAAAATATAGCCAATCGGGTCCCTTTTGATACGGAACCCTGAAAAGAAAAAGAAAAATAGCGTGCAATGGCCTTTCTCGAGTAAGTTGAACTCAATATTTTTCTTTTATCCCCAGTGTAGATTTCGAAAGTTCATTAAAAGTTCACAACATTATTTCGCTAACGTAAGTTTGTCGGCAGTCTCTAGTGTCTACGGGGTTCTGTGTAACTACGTAGTACCGTCACAGAGAATGTTTAAAGTCGGGAGGTGGTAGGTATGCTTCATGTATAACTTCGTGTGAAATATGTCGGCCATCACTTTCGTATGAGTACTTATATATATCATAAAGAGGAAAGTTTGTTTTTTTTTTGTTTGTAAGAGGTAATCTCTGAAAGTACTGGTCCAATCTCTGAAATTTTTTCACATTCAGAAAGCTGCTTTATTCCTGATGCCTTGATCACACGTAGCGAGTAAGCGGCCGAGTACTCAGTAGGTGTAAACATACAGCCGAGTGCTCGACCGAGCGCTCGTATTTTTTTTATAATGGGTAGGCTCGCGTTTGACCACAATCTCAACTGATGGTAAGCGATGATGTGGCCGACGATGGAGCACGCTTGCCTAGAAGCAATCTATTCACTTTTGACTTATAGACCTCTAGGTTATAGCTATCAGGAAACACAGACTCCGGCAGGGAATTCCATTCCTTAGCTGTACGCATAATGAATGTACTCCCAAAACGCTCGTCTGAGCAAAGCGGCGAGTCTGTAGCTCGGCATCAGTTCTCCCGAATAGTCTCGCTCGTTCACACGGCACGTCTGGACGTGCACTCGCTCTCCACTCGGCCACTTCATTGTCACTTTATATATTTTTAATAACTTTGTTACGATCCATCGTGTCCGAATTGTAGTTTCAATTGACTGTCAGTCTGAATTGACTGTGCCAGTAACGAAACATGTGTGAACAGCTATTCGCTTACATTACTGTCTCGGCCGAGAATCATTTTACTGTCTCGTCTTTTTACTCGGTACGTGTGATCAAGGCATGAGTGACATAGACTATTTCATGTATGCGTGTGAAGCTGCGGGCAAAAGCTAGTAGATTATAAATAACTGTTTTACTTATAAATTTTTCGTGAATATACTTTTTCTTTATATACATTCTAGTTTCTGCCAGCAGCTTCGTCTGCGTGAAAGTTTCTCTACATAAACTTTGGACTGCCATTTCATCTCCTTAGTACCTACTCTACAACCATACTATCACGAATATTTCGAGACTAAGAATAACGAAATCGATCAAGCCATTCTCGTGTTCTAGTGAGACTGACGAACAGCTGTGCATTTTTTTATATGTCAGTAAAGTCAATAGTACGGAAGCTTGAGAGCGAATGAACGTGGCAAGTGAAAAGTGACACATGTCACTTTGACAGAATCCGGTATGACGTTTGCATGAACCGAGCAGATAAAAGTGCCGTCCAAAGAGGCCGATCTTTCTCCTGTCGGCAACCGTGCGAATACTAGTGTCGGGGACTATCTCAAGGCTCGTTGTGTAAAGTGAAAACCTAAAGCTTTTATTTTAATAAATCAGTTGTGTAAGCTAGAATAGTTTGGATATTGGTCAATCATCGCCCATAATACAGACTTCCTAGACAGACCTTCGATCTTGATCGGCATGCTCCGCCGACATATCTAAAGAAGATTAAAATGGCACATCATTACAAAAAAGAAAATTATATTATCCTTCAGTTCCTTACCCCAAAAAGAACAAAATATCGACTGAAAACAGCAAAAAAATAATCTAATAAGCTTTGAAAAAGACATGAAACGTTTTTCCCTGCCCCTAGTCTAAATATATTTGATGGGAATTCTTTTATATTTATATTCTTTGTATTGGAACAACATTAACAATGACTTTTGCCTTTGATCGGGTCTGTATTATTAGATTATACTTAGCTTTCGCTATGGCTTTGTTCGTGTTCAATTTTGTTTTAATATAATGGGCACTGAAATGGTATCTGTTCATTTTGTTCTATTGATCTTTGGAAGGGAAGCTTAAGAGGGTACTTTACCACTCGCCTATCGTCAAAATCGAGCATGGTTTAATTCATTAAACCACAAGCGAACGCTCTGTTCGCGGCGTCTTTCTAATGTGTCTATAACTACGGTTACCTGTACCGTAGTTATAGCTAGCTTGTTGTTGTTTATGAAGAAGCAATGCCTTGGTTTAGGCCATGGTCCGGAGCGAGGAGGAGTGGCAGGCGGTCGCCGACTTCTGCGAAGTAGTAATGCTCGCAAAGGAGGAGGCCGAACGCATCAGGCAACGGCGTTATCGCTGCCGCCGCCGGCGCCGGGATATTGATCCCGATTTCCGGCCACCGTAGGCGCGGACTTGCGCACAGTGAGCAATGGGTAGCTCACTGTCCGGCCGTCCGGTAACTGTCCGGACCAAGCCCAAGTCGTCGACGGCGCGCATAGTTCCCGCGCGCCTAAAGGAGTTGTCAGCAACAGCAGTGACCCAACCGGGTCGAAGCCTACTGGGGCCAGGGTTATCCGAAAGGGCGCTCGAGCCCCGGTATGAAGGCTAGAAGGAACGGGGTGAGTGTTTTAGTCAGTAAGAGTCTGACACTATCTCCCGCTCCGCCCAAGAGCGGGGGATGTCAATGCATGATTTTATTCCACCATAAAAAAAAGCCTTATGTAGGATTCTGTTTCTTGATAGTCTTGCTAGCTTTCAAGGTTAGAGTGGATTTTTTTCTTTTGAAATTTAGTTCATAGCTGTTTTACATGTTTGCAAATTGATTCCTAGTAGATAATTGTGATGTATAATTGGTGTGATTTTGTAGCTCAAGTGTCTGCTAAACTGGATGATGTTAGTAATATTTGAAACCGCTGATTGGAGCTTTGAATTTTTTTTGCAGTATAGACTACCACGTGAAAAACATCGATAGGAAAACATCGTAAGGAAACCGGCATGTCTTAGAACCTAAAATTCGAAGACGTGACATTCAACAACGCGCACTGGGCCCGCGTGGTGGATTACAGCCCATTCCATGTCCTAGAGAGGAGGCGAACAAAAACCTTTAGTTTTGATTCAGAAAATTCTTCGAGACTTGATTCGGAAATTGAACTAATTACATAAGTTTTGTACGGAACCCTCAATGTGAGAGCCCGACTCACTCTAACCCGGTATTTATTCCAAATATTGACTTAAAGCAATACTGTAATGTACGTTTTTATTGAATGGTTTTCTGGTTCTTTGAACCCTATTATTGGGCACAGATTACTGTAAAAATAACAATAATTGCAAAAAGCTGTTTTTCTGGACACGGCTCGTATTGTTAGGAGTTTCCTTTCTCAGGAGCCCTGACCACCGGTAGCTTGGACCATGTTCCTGATACCGGTGGGCTACTATTATATTTTATTTTTTAATGTTTTATTTATTTTCTACAGAAATATTTAAAAATGTTATTTATATTTAAATGTTATATGTAATATTGATGAATAAACGAAATAAGGATAACAATAAGTTTATGTCAGATACACACTGTCCTTAATACTGCTGCTCTCTCTCTGTTTTTTGGCACTTTTACAGTAACACAATTTGTTTAAAAGCTATCAAACCCTTAATATATTGTTCATTCAAATCAAACAACATACACCCTACCTTTAACCAATCACCTATCAATATATTTTCATGCCAACCTACCTATTCACCCTATGGTAGGGGATGTACGCAAATTATAATGGCCACTTTGATCCATGGGCCGGGGCGCGTGGTACCATGGGAAACTATTCAGTAATTGGTTGATCATGACTTGCCAGAATGTTAGCTTTGTTAGTAGCGTTTATAACAGACAAAATGGCGCGCTGTTAGTATTTGGTTGTTTTTTTTAGGGTTCCTTACCTCAAAAGGAAAAATCGCGAACCTTTTAGCATCACTTTGTTGTCCGTCCGTCTGTCTATCTGTCAAGACCCTTTATCTCGGGAACGCGTTGAGGTACCGAGTTGAAAACCATATACTCAAGTCTGCGGTCCCTTCATACTGTGAAAAAAATATAGTTTAAAAAAAAACAAAAAAAAACACGCTTTCATAGCATATCAAACTAAAAAGTGTAAAATAAATGAACGAAAAATATTAATATCATTGTGAAAACAGCGTGGGGTACTCGATTTACAAAAAATATGGCACAAAGCGCCCCACGCTTTTTTCACAATGATATTAATATTTTTCGTTCATTTATTTTGATATGCTATGAAAGCGTGTTTTTTTTTAGTTTTTTTTTTTAACTATATTTTTATTTTTTATTAAAAAAAAAAACTGATTATTGTATTGTCACCGGTCTTTGATGGGTGTGCAAAGTTTAAAGAAAATCTGATCGCCCAAAGTAGGTCAAAATCGAGCTCAAAGGCGTTGATTACAAACATGCAGGTGAAGCTAATATAAGCGTATTAAAAATCAAACTTCTAAGTTAACGATTAAAAAAGTTACAGCCGTTTATGTCGCAAAAAACGTAGGTATATTTCGGAGCTCTCAAAGATCGAAATTCATACGGTACTTCCCGTTGACCCAGAATCCTGAAAATTGGCACAAAGCTTCTTATAACACAGGTAAAGGAATAAATCTGAAAACATTAAAAAATACTTTTTTGCATTTCGGAAAAATCTTCGAACCTCCATTCGGGAATTGTAGTTTAGTACGGAACCCTTAGTGCGTGAGTCCGACTCGCACTTGCCCAGTTTTTTAAGGCAGTTTGGAGCGGTGTTGAAAAGTTGTATCGATTAGTTTTCTAGCCTTGATTTTTTTTGTAGTTTTGTTTAATAGCGGGCACTAATTTGTAATTGTGGATTAAAATACTGTGAGAGGTTGTGACTTATGATATACTCTTGTACGTTAAATTATAAGGTATACTTAGCAGCACTTTAGTTATATTATTTACTAGCTTCTGCCCACAGCTTTACCCGCGTACATAAAATATAATCTATGTCACTCAGGAATAAAGCAGCTTTCTATCGTTGAAAAAATTTTAACAATGGGGCCAGTACTTCCAGAGATTAGCGCACGGTTGTACAAATTCAAAATTCATTTGTTTGAACATAGGACTATCAAACGCTTAGAATGAAGTTCTGTTTCCGATAGGTTAATCGATTCAATCTAACGTCAAATCTCGTGTCAATTTGTACACAATTGGCTCTTAGTGTTGGTCGGACTTGGGTCAGATAATCATAGCAACTGACTTGATATTTGGACAGACAAACCAATTTAATTTATGAATTGATTTGTCTATGCTTTGCTATCTTAGCGAAATACCAGGAATATTATTAATATGTTGTGGATTGATGCCGCAAGGGTGCGACGGACAGCGCCATCTAACAATAAGTTTCGTGAACTAATATTATCGTCACTGGAAACGCAAGCGGCACCCTATCACTTGGACCCAATCGTGGGTAAAAGGTGGGCACGCCACAATCATGGCGGTAAGTCCCCTCTTTGAGGCGTGGCTGGAAAGACCTCACGGCGTCCTTACCTTCCGCATGACACAGGTCTTCACCGGACATGGTTCGTTCGGGAGGTTCCTGCACCGGATTCGTGCGGAAGTGACGCCCGGGTGTCGCCACTATTCGGAATGCCCGGAGGACACGGTGGAGCACACAGTCGAGGTGTGCCTGCTTGGGCAGAGCATCGCCGTACCCTCGTGGGGGTGATCGGCGGCGGAGACCTCTCGCGTCGGGCCTTGGTTGAGGTCATGGTCTGGAGCGAAGAGGAGTGGCAGTTGGTCTTTTTTTTTCTTCAAAAATTGTTCAAGAAAGTTCACAGACATAGCGAGGCGTGCGCAGCGAATGGTTCGTCACGCATGCCTCAACCTGTGACATACGACGGGAGATTTTTTCAAGTCAACTCAAGTTGAGCACGCAAATCACCAAGCACGGTGTTCGTCAGTAGTAAATGAAAACCACACCTGTCCGTCCACAAGGAGCGCACGGCTCGTCTGACGCGAATGCTCACTGTGAGTACAAACGTCAACACAGTTCGAGGCATGTGATGACGTGTACATGTACGAACCATTCGCGTCGCACGCCTCGCTAAGTCTGTTCGCGTCTAAACGGATATCTTTCGAGCTTGCATTGACCTGAATTGAGCCGAGATATCGTGTCCGTGAGCGGTGTCTATGTGTGCGTTGCTCGAGCGCGCTTTGTATGTAGATTGTCTTCTGTACTTATCTAGTTTGTGATGTAGGTCAAACACTTCACCTCAATGTGCTCGTAAGCAACAATAAAATAAAAAAGAAATTGCTTATTTCTTTGCGCTGTGTCGACATGGACTTTATGAGAATAGCTTACAACTTGATGAAAAGATAGGACATGCTAGCACATTCACCTGTAATTGTGTTTATTTACTCGAAAATTCCTATTAAACGCTGTATTTCTTAGGGTTCCGTACATTTTTTTTTAGGTGGGAAAAATCAACTAGTAACATCTCCCGCCCTTGGGTGGAGCGACAGGGTGTGTCAGACTTTTAACGACTAAAAACAAAACCCACTCCTATTCCTTCCTTGCCCTCATTACAGGGGCCCGGGTTTCATTTTCATACTAGCCGTGGCCACAGTAGGCTTCGATTAACTGTTCTAACATCTCCTTGAGGTGTGTGTGGAACAATACGCGTCGTCTATGACTTCGGATCAGTCCGGATGGTCGGACGGCGGGCTGACCATTGCTCGCCGTCCGCGAGCCCGCGGCTACCGTAGCGGTCACTCGCGCGTGCACGTGCGGCCTTCTAACCCTAAGTTGGCCAAAACGAAACCCTTATAGGATCACTTTGAGAAACAGGTGGAGGCACTCAAGTTTGCTACCCCAAGAAGCAGTGGAAAAATTTAACTTCTAAGTCAACGCAATCTAAATATAAAGTCGTTTAAGCACCTTTATTACTGAAACAGAGGGTCACGACCCTCAGCATTGAGGAATACTACGCAAGGAGGAAGCTCCTTTAAGGTGCATATTTTAACACTTGCCAGGAAATCAAACCCTATAGGGTACTTTAAATAATACCCTATAGGGTGCAAATAAATCTATCAATAATCAATCGTGAATAAAAATCATTATTAAAATCATAAGACAACTTAGAGAATTGGCTCATAATGGTTTAACTGGAAATAGAGAATTAATTCATCAAAATCAGCTGTTTTGGATGACTTCAAGGGTAGTTACTTCTTCTTCTTACCCTTGTCCCATATTAATTGGAGTCGGCGCAACACGTTTTTTCTTCCATTCTGTTTTGTCACCCGTCACACTATCACTAACTCCCTTTTCTTTCATATCACTCCCCACACAATCCATCCATCTTTTCTTTGGCCTCTCTCTCCCTCTCCATCGATCTGCATTTACGTATACTCAGAACTCTTTTAAAGTTAGTAATAAACTCCAAAATATCTTGAGAAAGGTGTGTAATAACGCCATAATCACGTAAGAGCAGTTGTATGGTAATATATTTCGGGGTGAGCGCTCTTTTATCACAAAATAAGCCAAAATATGAACTCAACCAACACCTAGATAATTCGCCGTCTATTTGATATACACCGTGATACACATTATTACCTCTGAACACATTACATTTCACGCTCTGTGAGGTTGACAAATATGTGCTGTTTCGGGAGCCAGTAATGTATGTGTCACTATTTGTTTAAGCCATTAATATTTTGGGTTTGTTTTGTTTAATATTAACATCATAATTCTAATACAAATTCTACTGTACATGTGTTTCCTGATAGCTACAACTTGGGCATCTTTAAGTTAACCCGTTGTGTGTCTAAACGTGGATCCAAGCGAGACACAATGGCCTTTTAATTGTGTCTCTAATTACGGCACTCGAGAGGTTAAGAATGAATAGGTTACTTCTAGACAAGCGTGCTCCATCGTCGGTCACCCTTTCAATCTTTTATCTTCGTGTGGTTATGTGAAAAGAGTTCTGAGTATACATACGGATAGATGAAGAGGGACATGGAGGCCAAGGACAGGTAGATCATCATCATCAGACTTTTTAATGTTCCCACGGCTGGGACTCAGGCCTCCTCTTTAGGAGAGTGGATGGACCGTAATCTACCACGTGGGCCCAGTGCGGGTGGGTGAATGTCACATGTCTTCGAATTTTTGGTTCTAGGACATGCCGGTTTCTTCACGATGTTTACTTTTAACGTTTTGAGAGCAGTGGTAATCAACTAAATCACACAAAGTAATGCGCCTGGCAGAGTTTTTTAACCCGTGACCTACAACTCAAGTCGAAGCTATTACCACTCGATCACCACTGATCTCATTACCACAAGACAAAGGGATGGAATGTGTGAAAATGGATATGAAAGAAAAGGGAGTCGATAGCCCAGAATGTATACAATAATTAATGTGTATGTAAACAAACAGTAGACAATTTAAATTTGACTAAGTTCAATAATTTAATATGGATTGTTCGATTTTAATTTGTGCTACAATAAATCTATGGGTCAATTACCGCTACTACTATCCTACTACCATGCTAAAACGCAACAGCTATAATATCAATGTGGATGACTAGTTCTTTCCGAATAACTTCATATCTCATCTCCTACACTTTTTGATCAAAATTCTTCCTTAACACCGCTACAAAGACTCCTGACTTGTAAAATTGAAGAAACCTGATCCTTTTCACCCTTCTTGAGGCCATTAACGTCACCTCCAAGTACTCAAGTTTGAGTAATTACGCTCATAACATCTCATTGTCTTAATAAAGAGCGCGGTGTAGCGTTTAATAAACAATGAAAGAATTTTAGAAGATCAAATTCCGGCCGGAAAAGTTTATGGTAGAAATTCTTTTGAAATTTTTGGTGCGGTCTTATCGTAACTGGTATAGAGCATAGTAGCTACTAGACAAGTCATTTTTTTTCCTAGCTAAGCATAATGCTTGGATCCTATATTTCAAATATTGAAATCTATGTCAATGTCTACCTACATAATGTAGATCATGAACCGAACTGGACTATAATATTCTAGTAATACATTTACTTAAGATAATTTTGCTTAAAACGCGGACGACGCCGCTGGTTAGAGCAATCATCACCATCACCATTTCAGTCGATAGAAGTCCACTGTTGGACATAGGCCTTCCACAAGTGTCGCCACAAAAAACGATTAAGTTAGAGCAGGTAGCAAACATAATAGTGGATGCGGCCCGCGAAAGGTTTGTCAAAACGAGGCTGGAAGCGGGCAGTGAGTTACACCGCACCTGCAGGCCCCAACGCAAGTGTGTGTTGGAAGAGCGGGGTGGTTTCAGTTAGTACGAGTCTGTCAGACCCTCCACTCGCCCAAAGGGGAAGATATCTAAACCAAAAAAAAAAGAAAAGTAGGTAGTAGTATTCGAGTCAACGCAATATATATCTCGTGCGCATTAACATGGCACCTGATGAATGACGTTTGAAGTATTGAGTGCATTGAATTTTATTTTAGTTTTTAGAATATTAACATTTATTTTGCTCGTAGTAGTTTCTCATGAAATACTATTTTATGAATATTCGATGCTTTAAACGTGACAATATAAACTATTTCCGAGTATTCAATGTGGCAACTATTTTCGAACCAGGTGCCATGTTAATGCGCTCGGGTTGTAAATACCGAAGTCAGCTTTACACGTGACGTCATTTGTCAAACAATTGTAAAAACGTAAAATCAGGAAACGGTGACATGTGCTGAGATGTTTACGCCATCTAGTCCCAAACGAGCTTGTGCTATGAGTACTAGACAACTGATAAACATACTTATTTCTAAATACATACATATTATCTTCTATTGATCGAAGCATATTATAGATAAATTACACCCAGATACAGTACAAATGATCGTGCTCATCACACAAACATTTATCCTGGGTATGCATAGCAGTCAGGGCCAATGACTACTAGACTAACAGGCCTGTCAAAAAAACATTAAAAATTTGACAGTGCCGTGTCTAGTAATCTCCATGGTCTACGGTAAAGGGTGAAATTAATGTAAGTAGTGCGTTTTTTTATAGTCGCTTGAACGGGTTCTTGATTGGACGGTTGGAAAGAATGTTTGACCTAGGTGTTTACAATCGGGGTTTGGTACGGCCATCGGCTTAGAAAATTTGCGTTTATTGTCTAAGCAAGGCTGTGTGAAAAACGTTTTTAGTATTATTATTTTTTTTTTTGTAATAATTTTGTTAGCTCAACCATTAAGGTCTATTTTTTATGTTTTGCTTTTTTGGCTGATGTCGTACCCCTTTTTAGTCTATGAATAAATAATGTGTTTCTTTTCTATTCAGACTCATTTGTTAAATTTATTAAAAAGAAATAAAAAGAAAAGTTCTTGATTTTTTTTACTTTTTTCAGTGTTCCGTACTTCAAAAGGAAACGGAACCCTTGTAGGATCATTTTGTTGTCCGTCCGTCCGTCTGTCTTGTCGTCTGTTTATCTCGAGAACGCGTGCAGGTATCGAGTTGAAATTAAAACCATATACTCCGGTCTGCGGTTCCTTCAAGCTGTGAACAAATAAAACTTCTAAGTTAACGAATAAAAAAGACACAGCCGTTTATGTCGCAAAAAAAACCTATATTTTGATATTCTCAAAGATTTATATTAATATAGAAATTCATAGGGTACTTCCCGTTGACCCTGAATCCTGCAAACTACAATTCCCGAATAGAGTGTCGAAGATTTTTCCGAAATGCAAATTTATAGTTAACAATTTAAAAAAAAAATTAAAGGTTACTGTTTTCAGATTTATTCTTATAGCTGTGCTATAAGACCTTTCTTTGTGCCAAATTTTAAAATTCTGGGTCAACGAGAAGTATCCCATGAATTTTGATTTCCTTAAGTGTCAAAAAATACGTTTTAGAAACACCGACCTATCACAGTTATATATTTATATTTTAATCTTTATTAAAGAGTTTTGTCACAATATTGACTATGTCGCTCTATCATAGGTAAATAGGCGAGTATCCATCCTTAGAAACATCTACGGTCCGGACTAAGCGTTTCGCCTCGTCATTTATACCGCGTACTTCGAAGGACTGGAACAATCTGCCTGCTGCGGTCTTCCCGTCCGATTATAATTTGGGTGTATTCAAGGCTAGAGTGAATAGGCTCTTAATAAACTAGTGCGCCTCACCATCAACGATTGCATCACTGCTTACCATCAGGCGGGATCGCAGTCAAGTACTAGTTTATAACAGATAAAAAAAAAAAGAATTTAAGTTATTTTAAATCATTGTATCTAATATATTATAAACAGAACTCTTGCCTCGTCTGACGTAGGCTTAGCTAAGACACTTGGAAATATCGATTTCAAACATATTTAGAGTGCTAAACATATTTCTCCTGAGGCGTTCGCCCCGCTCACACTGCACCTGAATATAAAGTACGTCCCCGATTAATTCACATTTCTCGCAATTAGGTGAAGATATGATACCTATAAGGAATATAAACTTCCTCGATGGGATGTGACCAGATTGAAGCCTCATGGCAGTAACAATTTTAAAGTTTTAATCAAGTAATTCTCATTTTTATCTGAAGTACAAAATTATTTACCAAAATTTTTCCAAAGCGAAAAACAAAATACAGTATCTGCAACCAGTTTCATAGTTAGCTCGTTGCAAAGTTGGAACGGTTGAAACTTTGCCAAACTTTGGCTCCGTTTTAAAGAAGCTCAATTTCAGCCGGAAGGAGTGACTTGCCTGAATAAGAGATGGCTCTATTAAGTGATGAGCCATTTAAGGTGCAGGCAGCTTGAAAATATGGTTGCCATTGTGTAAAGTTTCGCCCGGTGCGAGCTTTTATATATATACTAGCTTTTGCCCGCGGCTTCACCCGCGTGGCATTAGGTACTTAAAGAATCGGGATAAAAGGTAGCCTATGTTCTTCTCCATGTCAAAGGCTATATGCATGCCAAATTTCATCCAAATACGTTCAGACGTTTCTGCGTGATTAAGGGCCAAGCGCCCGAAAAGTGCCATAAAACAGTGATTTTCTGAGGTCTACTCCTCCGTAACGGCTAAGTCAATTGGTTTGAAAAAAATATATGTTTATTATAGATTCATGAACAATAATATTAACATTTGATTTTGTCGTGCAATTCATACTTTTGTCAAAAAAAAATATTTAGCAATTTCGCAACTTTTCGCAACTTTTCCCTACTCCTTCGAAACGGCTTGGACCTTTAGAAACATTTTTACACATAAAAATTGGTGGTTAAATATTCTTCAAAGTGAACATTGCATATGTAAATCAATCAATATCTCGCAGAGAAAATGGATATAAAGCGCTTTCCGAGCGCTGCTGGCCGCAAATAAATGCACAGATTTGCGTACTGTCGCCTAGGCGAGTGCGAGAGTTGCGTTCACATATTTTCGGCCAGATGGTTCACGGGACTATACGCCTTAAGTAACAAACATTCAAACATCCACACTTTCACATTTATAATTTAGTTAGGATTTCTAAATACACATAAATTAAAGATAAATTACACAAAGACACAGAACAAATGATCATGCTTATTATACAAATAGAAGGGATAAGTGTACAAAGGTGATAGCTGACTAAATACCTAAAATTAAGTATTCGCGCGCATTCCACTACCTTCGTTGACAAATCTTTCACAATTCAAGCTGCACGTTTGTGGAATGCGTTACCCGTAGAAGTAAGGCGTGCTCAAACGCTACCAACATTTAAAAAGATGGTGAAGGAGCATTACCTTTCTCTTTGATATATTTTCTTCTCCTGGTTCAACTATATATTTGATATTTATTAGTATATTTTTTTTTTTTGTATTGTATGTATGTATTTGTGTTAATGTATCTTGTTAGTATTATATCTGATGTTTGTACACTGACAACCCTTAATCTATCTCCTTTCTCTCAGTCCATCCAAAGGTTGTCTGTAAGAGATCGCCCTGTGCGATCAGACCGCCCATTGTGCACTTATTCTTTTAAATGTTTGTCCTGTATTTTTGTTTATTTGGTGTACAATAAAGATTATAATAATAATAATAAATAAAAAAATCAGACTTTTTTGCATGAACATAGGTTTTAGCTGATGGTAAATCGATCCATGGATTTAAAACACCCCAATTCTGATTCGTTACATAGTCACAGATACTAGCAAAGGTTTTAACCGTCAATCAAGTATACAAGGTGTAAGGGACAGCCCTCCACAAATTTTAAGGGCTTGGTCAGTAGACGAAGCTGAACAACCTTCAACAAATTTTTTTTTCAGGAAATGAAAAAAAAAACATCCGCCTCACCATAGAAAATTATAAACTTGATTGGATAGTTTGTATTGAGAGGCCGAATTTCATTTTCGTTTCCTGAAAAAAAAATTTATGCTAAGTTTTTCAGTTTCATCTACTGAGCAGACCCTTAAAGTTTGTGGAGGGCTGTCCCTTACACCTTGTATATTTCAGATTTGAAATGTGCTAACAGCAGAAATATTGCCAGAGAATCGTAATAGTAGTTAACACCTTTGTCCACTTACACCTTCTGTTCTGAGCGGGAATCGACTCGGAAAAATCTTTGTAAATCAATTCGGGAATCGCATTGTTTTCACATGTAAGTTTATACGGAATTCTCAGTGCGCGAGTCCGACTCGCACTTGCCCTGTTTTTTTGTTTATAATGCAAAGCAGCGAACAGACATCGCGAGGCGTGCGTCGCGAATGTTTCGTCTCGCATGCCTCGGGCTGTGTGGACGTATGTGTTCACAGTGAGCATTCGCGTGATACGATCGTGTGAACATCGCCTCAGTACGGAGCCGTGCGCTCCGTGTTGACGGATAAGTATTGTTTGCGTTTTCTACTGGAGAACACCGTGCGTGGTGAGCATATGTCGTGCGGTACGCAAGCATAAATGTACCGTCGTCATAGCCTCAGGTTGAGGCACGCGTGTCGAACCATTCGCGACGCATGCCTCGCGATGTCTATACGTGGCTTAAGAAGAACGAATGAACTACATATTGAATCCCTTTACTGCCTCGCAATCTCTCAACAGAATTCCCAATCCCTCATACAAAACGACCCAAGAACTAAAAGAATTAATACTTCCACATAAAACTCAACATTTAAGACCTGACCCAACGTCTTAAGATGAGAGTCCGGTGATAAATCTTCCTTTTTACAAACGGAAATTAAAATGATGCTTTACAGCTAACAGATTAGGGTGCAATTTAGATTGTAGACAAGTATTTCGTTGATGCTTTTTGTGATAAAGGGCATTAGTGTTTGCGTAAATTAGATTATATGTTGTGAGTATTATGTTGGCTACTTAAGAGATAAAGTCGTGATGGTCACAAGATGTTTCAGGACTTTTAGCATTACTTTTTCAATACACAACAGTAGTCTTAGTATATGTTTCGCAGCCATTTAGTTAAATTAGCCATCCAATTGGACGCCTAGGGCGTTCGCACCCAATGAAATGGCTGAAGTACAACTAGCCAAGTCATTGACCGCAACGTTTAATAAGATAGCTGAACATTGTCCATTCATTTCGTTTAGTAGGATGACCATGAGTTTATAAATTATATAAAACTACTTTTTAGTGATAGTGTTCACCAAGTAATAGTGAAATATTATTAAATCAATAAATAGCGGAACTAAATTTGAATTACTCTGCTGAGTCTTGATCAGTAATTTCAACTTTCAATACGCCAATCTTTTTTTTTTTTCTTTTTTATGGTGGGAAAAATCATGCATTGACATCCCCCGCCCTTGGGCGGAGCGGGAAATAGTGTCAGACTCTTACTGACTAAAAGACCCACCCCGTTCCTTCTAGCCTTCATACCGGGGCTCGAGCGCCCTTTCGGATAACCCTGGCCCCAGTAGGCTTCGACCCGGCTGGGTCCCTGCTGTTGCTGACAACTCCTTGAGGCGCGCGGGAACAGTGCGCGCCGTCGACGACTTGGGCTTGGTCCGGACAGTTACCGGACGGCCGGACAGCGAGCTACCCATTGCTCACTGTCCGCAAGCCCGCGTCTACGTTGGCCGAAAATCAGGATCAGAATCCCGGCGACGGCGGCGGCGGCGGCGATAATACGCCAATCTGTTAAACGTTGAGTGATTTTAGTTCAAACTACTATCGGCTTAGGCTTCCAATTGAATGCCGGCGTTAAACGGTTGCCCTAGGCGTCCAATTGGATGGCTAATTTAACCAGATGGCTGCGACATATGCAAAACCTGAATAACGTTTGTTCAGAATAAGTAACTGTGTCGATTACAATAATTTTTACACCATTTTTTTTTTTTTTCTATACCGTGTACAAGGACTAGAAAAATTTTCGTTCGGTTATAATTTGGGTGTCTTCAAGGCTAGAGTAAATACGTGCTAGTGCGAGTGTTTGACTGCGATCCCACCTGATGGTAAGCAGTGATGCAATCGTTGATAGCGAGGCGAACTAGTTTGTTAAGAGAACACAATGCTCTGCCCGAATGGAGCAGACATCTGTAGGTATAATTATTGGCTATACGTACGAGGTACTTCTGCGTCGGAGCCCTAGGCGCATGCATGTAACCTTTCCGTGACAAGAGCTTAAGATCACTGACGGCTGCTTGTCATGATTTCCGATGCTGTACGAACGGGTATTCGGGTGTTGGTGACAGACGGTGTTCGGTTGCGTTCTTGAATAATCCCGATCGCCACACATCCATCATATACTCCACCATGTCCTACGAACGATACACACAGAAGGCTGGAATATTTTTTATTTCTCAGACAATGATGGCAATTAATAGATGGCCTTTCATCGACCTATCCGCTACAAAAGGCGTAATTCCAAATCACCCATTTTTGTCTACCTATGTGCAAAAAAACAAAAAAGTTTTGCGAACAAGTGATTTAAAGCGTGAAGGAAATGTTGGGTTATCAAAACCCTTTTTTTTCATCGCACCGGAATTTCAAAGTAGCCTTTACGCCTTTTGTAGCTAAAAAAGGTGAAATGAATTTCATTAACAGAACCACTCTAGACGTTTAGGCGTGATATTATATTATAAACTAGCTTTTGCCCGCAGCTTCGCCCGCGTACTTAAAATATAGGTAGCATATTATGTTACTCAGGTATAAAGCAGCTTTCTATCGGTGAAAAAATTTTCGCAATCGGAACAGTACGAGATTACCTCCTACATACAAACAAAAAAACAAACTTTACCTCTTTATTTTTTTAGTGTAGATAAATAAAGTAAATAAAGTAAGTTATATATAAAGTATGTGTGTATTTATCTACGTAGGTATATTTGTTTATGTATTATTATTTTATTCGGTGCCCATTTTTAAGAACAAAGGTGATGTGCTTGAGTGCAACAATTATAGAGGAATAAAGCTAATGTCACATACTATGAAAGCCTGGGAGAAAGTTATTGAAAGGCGACTGAGAGAAGAGAGTGAAATTTCACAGAACCAATTCGGTTTTATGCCTGGTCGGGGAACAACGGATGCCATTTTTGCTATACGCCAACTGTGCGAGAAATACAGAGGTGCGCATAAAAACTTGCACATGGTATTCGTTGACCTCGAAAAGGCATATGACCGGGTACCTCGTGAGGTTCTGTGGTGGGCCCTTAAGGAGAAAGGTGTGCCTGGGAAGTATGTGCAGTTGATCCGAGCGATGTACAGCCGATGCAGTACCCAAGTCCGGTCTTCAGTGGGCACTACTGGAAGCTTCAATGTGGCTGTCGGCTTACACCAAGGGTCGGCCCTCAGCCCTTACCTCTTCCTAATGATAATGGACGCTTTGACGTCGGACATTCAGGAAGAGGCTCCCTGGTGTATGTTGTTTGCCGATGACATTGTGCTGGTAGCCGAGAGTGGCCTAGAGGTCCAGAACAGATTGGAGGTGTGGTGGCACAGATTGGAGAGTGTTGGCCTGAAATTGAGTAGAACCAAAACGGAGTACTTGTTCTGCGATTTCGGCGGTCTCTCCAATCTTGTGCCCTTAGCTCTCGCCGGAACGCCCATACCGATCTGTTCCGACTTTCGGTACCTCGGGTCGCTCGTCCAAGGGGATGGTGAGGTAGACCGGGACGTAACACATCGGATCAACGCAGGATGGATGAAATGGCGACAGGTCACGGGAACAACTTGTGACCCACGGATGCCCCTCAAGTTGAAGGGTAAAATCTACAAGTCCGTGATAAGGCCTGTCATACTGTATGGATCAGAATGTTGGGCTGTGAAAAAGACGGATGAAAAAAGATTGCATGTAGCGGAGATGAGAATGTTAAGATGGATGTGTGGTGTGACGAGAATGGATAAAGTGAGAAATGAGTACCTTAGAGGAAGTTTGAAAGTGGCGCCAGTGACTGAAAGGTTGAAAGGAAATCGTTTGTCTTGGTATGGTCATGTAAAGAGGAGAGATGAAAAGCATGTAGCTAAAAGAGTTATGAATTTACATGTGGATGGATGGAGAGGTAGAGGGAGACCAAAGAAAAGATGGATGGATTGTGTGAGAAGTGATATGAAAGAAAAGGGAGTTAGTGATAGCGTGACGAGTGACAGGACAAAATGGAAGAAACAAACGTGTTGCGCCGACCCCAAATAAAATGGGACAAGGGCAGGAAGAAGAAGAAGTATTATTATTTTATTCATAATATTTCAAATTTTTAAATTGTACATTGGACCCTACCCTCTATTGTCATCTCTCTCTATCGCTCAATGGTTTGCTGGAAGAAAACTCAACTTTGAGTTAAGCTCGCCTATGTACATGAACTTTGCTATCCACTTAGTTTTTGTGTTTATAATGTACAATAAAGAATAAAGAACTAAAGAATAAATGATTTAAAAAAATACATTTTATATCGCACATATTACACTAATATTATAAAGGTTTCTATGTGTGTGTGTTTGTCTGGCGCCTGTTTACGTCTCCAACGCTGCATCTTCCGGCACGCAGTCGCCACTCCAGAACCTTTTAGCTCTAACGACCATCATATATCTCTAAAGAATACGGTACAGAAGGCTTAAGGCATAATCTGCCTTTGTAAGATACCTTTGTGCATCAAGTTTAAATAAATAATTTGTTTGAGACTAAAGTATCAACTTTTCCCTTTTCAAGTTTACGGGGATGTTTGCAATACACCGGCGATCTCTCAGGACTATGGTACTTACATTTTTTTTTTTATGGTAGGAAAAATCATGCATTGACATCCCCCGCCCTTGGGCGGAGCGGGAGATAGTGTCAGACTCGTACTGACTAAAAGACCCACCCCGTTCCTTCTAGCCTTCATACCGGGGCTCGAGCGCCCTTTCGGATAACCCTGGCCCCAGTAGGCTTCGACCCGGCTGGGTCCCTGCTATGGTACTTACATCATAAACAACAACTTTTGTTCTATGACTTTAAAATATGTATCATATTTTGGTTCGTCGTATTTCAAACAAAAATAAAAATACTTTACTTACGTCTATGCGGATAATATAATATATAATACTTCCACAACTATCTCACAACGCCGTCTAGTCCCAAGCTAAGTAGAGCTTGTGTTATGGGTACTAGACAACTGATAAACATATTTATATATTTCTAAATATATACATATTATAGACAAATTACACCCAGACACAGAACAAATGATTATGCTCATCACACAAACATTTGTCCTGGGTGGGAATCGAACCCACGACCTCCGGCATAGCAGCCAGGGTCACTAACCACTAGACCAACAGGCCAGTCTCAGTCAGATCAAGCGGTAGTACTATAGCGGAAGGGAGTGGGGATTTTGTGGCGGGGTGCTTGATGCTCTTGCGTCGTCTCATACAGACGTAGATAGGTACAGCAAAATTTAGAGCTGAAATGTGTTAAATAGAACAACAAAATCTTGAAGGTTTGATTGTGTTTGTTTTTGCTAAATGAAAAAGAGAAATTATTGTTTATGATGTTAGTAATACTGTATTCCTGGTGAAGGTAGCATATGGATGGATGCGGGACGCACAGGAACGTTCGATGTGGCGACGCTTGGGGGAGGCCTGTGTCCAACATGATGATGAATACTGTATTTACTGCAAAGTTGTTAGTATTTTACAAATAACCTGTACATGAAGACGAAATCAAATTAACTTGAGCTTAAATTCTTTGAACTCTTTCTCAATATTACGCAAGTCTTTGTGTCATCGACAAAAACCAAGCCAGCTTTAATGGAAAGATCCATTCGGAAGGTAACGTAAAAAAGGGATAGCCAGGTGAAAATTTTAAAGAGCATTTGTAAATAAATAATGAAGGTTTTCGACAGTCAGCCCATCTCTGTCCTGTGTGCTAGATACTATGTTATATATGTACATTCATGGGTTCTCGTTAAAAACCGTATTTTGGGAATGGTTAGAAGGAGCTTAACACCCGTTTAACATGACCTACCCATTAGGTGTGGTGTTACGCATGTACTCGTGACACACATAGTGCATATAGTATGTAACTAGAATAATGCGTACCTTTATATGGCCTAATTTAAAATTGAATTACAATCAATCATAATTCAAGCACTAGAAATTTACTGAAATGCATGTAGTTAATGTTTTTCAAAGAAATTAGATATCCTAATTATAAGTATATAGCACGGAAATTGACTCACTACATTTATTTTGCATTGGTGTTGGTCAGTATTGGTATATCTACGCATGCACAATCGACGGCGCGCACTGTTCCCGCGCGCCTCAAGGAGTTGTCAGCAACAGCAGGGACCCAGCCGGGTCGAAGCCTACTGGGGCCAGGGTTATCCGAAAGGGCGCTCGAACCCCGGTATGAAGGCTTGAAGGAACGGGATGGGTTTTTTAGTCCGTAAGAGTCTGACACTATCTGCCGCTCCGCCCAAGAGTGGAGGTTGTCATTGGAGGATTTTTCCGATCGAAAAAAAAAAAAAAACTAGTAAAGCAATCAAGATTTATTTATCAAGAAGTAACAAAATATGTGATCATTGTATCCTAAATTAAATCTCGTTTCATCATCATCATTATCATCATTGTAGCCACTGTTGGACATAGGACATAGACTGTTCTCAAGTGTCGTCACAACAACTGGTCTAATGCATCTCGCATCCATCGGATTCCCGCGACTCCCATCAGGTTATCGGACCACCTTGTGAGAAGTCTCACAACGCAGCGTACTTAACTCCAGCATTTCGGCCTCATTGACCATCGGTTCTGCTAGCAACATGCTCCGTCCACTGGCACTTAAGTTTGGAAATTCTTCGGGCTTTGGTTATCTTAGTCTCCTCCGGATATCTTCTAATTAGTACTTTCTGTACCTTACTTCCTGATCTTCTGATGTTCATATCAGCAAGATACTTCTACTGTTTAAACAGTACTACGCTGATTTCTGCCTTCTTGTACCACGATAATAGTTCGTGTATATTCTTCAAGTGTTGGTGACATTACGTTGCATTGGATACTGTGATAAATTTAAGAAATTATTTAAGCATAGGCATAATCGACTTTGTACTGTTCCCATTGCCGAGACTCAGGCTTTCTCTCTGGGAGAGGGAATGGGTAATAGTCCACGTGGACCCAGTGTGGGTTGGTGGTGGAAGTCACACGTCTCTTGATTCAAGGACATGCCGGTTTCCTTATGATGTTTTCGTCACCAATTAGACAAAGCAATAAGACTGGCTGGGTTTGAACCCGCGACTTACAACTCGTAAATCGGGGCCGTTACCGAGTGGTAACAGCAGTGGTGGATGAGTGGCGGAGTGGCCACCACTGCTCAATGCTCTTGTACCATGTTAATAATTAATTAATATCCATTCTTCAAGTATGAAATAAGTATGAAGTAAGTATGTTGAGTTGCATTTGATACTGTGATCAATCCAAGAAAATAATAACGTACCTATATAGTTTTTAAAGCTCGGTTTAAAACAAAAGCTGTTCTAATCTACGAAATCGATAAAACGTTGACCCTCAAATTCTGAAGGCTTGTCATCAAGTTCCGATTAAATCTACACATGTCAGATGTAATGGAACCTTTTGTGATTTGTTGACTGAGACTTAACCTATGAAATTATGAAATTATATTATTGTTTACTTAAATAAAAGTATTTAACTTTATTTTTAGTATATGTGAAACCTGAAAATATCTTTTTTTATGGTGGGAAAAAATCATCCAATGACAACCCCCGTTCTTGGGCGGAGGGGGAGATAGTGTCAGACTCTTACTGACTAAAAGACCCACTCCGTTCCTTCTAGTGAAGGCTACCAGGGCTCAAGCTGTCTTTCGAAACTAACCCTGGTCCCAGTAGGCTTCGACCCAGCTGGGTCCCTGCTGTTGCTGACAACTCCTTGAGGCGCGCGGGAACAGTGCGCGCCGTCGACGACTTGGGCTTGGTGTAACCTGAAACTGTCTAGTATTTTTTAAGTAAAGAATCTTTCTCAGGACAGACAACCCTGGTGCCGCAGAACGAGGAGAGCTGACCCCAAATAATGGGAAATGGCTAGGACAGAGAAGAAGTGAAACATGAATACAGTTTGTTTATAATCCGAATGGTTTCCAACAGTTTTGACACCATGTTATATTTTGTCCCAAAAATATTTAAAAAGGTCATGAGTTGGACTTCACCGACACTAAGTACAACACAGGTCACAGCATATCATAGCGGGCATTAGGAGCCAGCAAAACGCCTTTGTGCAAGTGCAAAACAACCCCTCAGTCGCCTAGATGGCCCGGTGACTATGTATTTTTGCTGCCATAACCAGCCTATAACCTTGTGATTGAAAACTAGTCACGTTTTTTGGGTTTTGCATGTCCTAAAACTAATTTTGTATATAAAAGAAAAATATCAGCTTCCTTCTGGCAGTCGGGTGAAAAAGAGTTTCAAGTCACAAATCTCATTTTTACTTTTCAATGAATATTCGATATCAACAACAGTAGTTTCTGCAGAAACATTTTTCCTGCTAATCGATCACTCACTTACAAAAATAAAACTGGTCTAAAGGGAAGGTTTTGATGCATCGTCGTCCCTGATTGAGGGTATAAAAAGAGGGATAATGTTCCGCCAAATCATGATGGAATTATTTATGTCCGTTTATTGTGTTGGCTGTACTTGTATTTTGTGTTTTGTGTGTTGGTCAGACTGTTTTGCTTAAAGGTCTGGGAAAACATAGGGTTAACGTGTGCCTAAGGCGCTGTGCTAACGGATATAGCATTGTATAATGTAGGAGCACTTTTTTCAGATTTGTGAATGTGAAGCACTGTGTTATTGGGTCATTCGGTTCCCTTCAAAATAGTTGAGCTGAGTGGGGCTGATGCACGCGTCATGTTCGTGAACGGGTGCCGTCAGATGGGACTTGTCATCTCTTAGCTGCCAGTGGCTTAATTCAGTTTCTATCTTTTAATTATTTTACATTTTTATTTCATTATCGACATTGTGCTCACGTGATAGAAGCAACAAGTAATATGTAACTAAGCATAACATGTACACATAATATGATTTAAAAGAGTGTCTATGGAGTTTCAATCTTGCACGTTCTTCTCCGTAGAGACCTACGCTTTGGAACGTGCAATTTAGCTTCACTTTGGACTGACCGACATTTGACAATTCAAAAGTGACTGCAAATGGTCTATTTGAAAATAAATGCTTTGACACTTTTTGTTCCAGTTTTTCTTCTCAATCGGGCACTTTTGACAGAGTGATCGTGGTCATGTCTCGGTCGGGTTCCGCATCACTGCCTTTCTTGCGATGCGACGCCATGCAACTCTGTGTTTGACGGCTTGGGAGCCTTCATTTACGCTGCAGTGTGTCACCGTTTTGATGAGGTCCGTCTGCCGTGTTGGAGAGCGTCCACAAGATCTTTTGCCCTCGACTTTCCTTTGCACCACCAAACTTTCTACCGAGTCCTCGTTACGGGTGATATGCCCGAAGAACTTGAGGATTCGTATTTGCACAGACGACGTTAATGTCTCTTTGATATTGAGTTGTTTCAGGATCGATACATTGGTTCGGTGCGTGGCCCATGTGATTCCAAGCACGCCTCTCCAGCACCACATTTCCAGTTACCGACACCAAACACTTTTTGATCGTCATGAGTATGTGTTAAATGGAAGCAATTGGACACAAAATAATGTTAACGTATGCGCAGGGAGTGGATGATTTCATACTGGTTCTATAGAAATCAAATTTTCATCGGTAGCTTATATCTGACATAAGACACACGTTTGCGTCCTGCTTATGTGGATTTTTGGTAACTACTATTAGGTAGTTATTAACTTATTATATTTTTTTAATGGAAAAGCGTTCTTATATTATTTATCGCGTACAAAAACATACTTAGATAAAGTCCTCTATACAATATATATAGACTATAATATATATACATATGTAAAAACTTGTAATTGGCCTTCTTTCAATATTTTTAACTATCTGTTTCCTAGCTGTAATGTTTCATATTGGTCAAGCGCGATCCTTTCAACAATTAAAAAAAAATCCCACAGTTCCTATCGAATGTACATTGACCTACATAAATTGGTTTGGATTGAGTGAATGGGTTACTTCTAGGTAAGTTCGCTCCATTGTCGACCACATTGTCACTTTCTATCAGGTAAGATATTGGTCAAGCGCGAGCCTATCAAGAATTAAAAAAAAACTGCCTAATAGCTAAAGAGTTTGTTTGATCACCCTACTCTCAGGAACGATTTGAAAAATCTTTTCAGGTGATTTGTGTCAGTAATGCCTTGATCACACGTACCGAGTAAACAGGCGACACAGTGCACTCGGCCGAGTACTCGGTACGTCTAAACATAGCGCCGAGTGCTCGGCCTACAACTCGCTTACATCACTGTCTCGGCCGAGCAACATTTTACTGTCTCGCCGTTTTACTCGGTACGTGTGATCAAGGCGTATAAGTCTGATAAGTCTGACACTTACTTCCGCTCTACCTAGGGTGGAGTTATTAAATGATTTTCACTTTAAACGAAAAGATACTATATTTTCGCCGCCACACAGCGTAAGATCGAGTAAATTTTCCTATCCGGAGTCTGTGTTTCCAGACAACTACAACCTAAGGATTTTTAAATCAAGAGTGAATAGTTTACTACTAGGCAAGCGTGCTTCATCGTAGACCACATTACCATCAGGTGAGATTGTGGTCAAACGCAAGCCTAATAACAATAAAAAAGGTGCCCAAGCTAAAGCCCAAGTCGTCGACTGCGTGGGGAGTTCCACACGCGCCTCAAGAAGTTGTCAGCAACCGTAAGGGCACAGCAAGGTCGAAGCCTACTGGGGCCATGGGTGCTGCAAAAAAAGAACAGGAGTGGGTTTTTAGTCAGTAAAAGTCTGACACTATCTCACGCTCCGCCCAAGAGGGGTGTTTCATAGGATGATTTTCCCACATAAAAATATACTGTTACAATTTTCTATATTTTTTTTCTTCAATACCTATAATGCAAGTGAAGGATACATCACGTTCTAGTATTACAATATTATCGCTTTACGCCAGGTGTGACACCTCCTTCCCAACGCAAAAAATACTCATCGAGATTTTTCCTCCAAAATTTTTTCCCGATGCTCATCGTGGATCCCAAAAACCCGATTGATATTCAAGACGTTAAAAAAGCTATCACTCATCATTGCGGTTTCCTCGTTTCCCGGGTTCCGCATTACAGGTTTGGCTCACTAATCATTTTCGGCGCCAGAGTAGGTAGGTACCCGTGTCAGGGAAAAGTGCTAAATCGCATGATTTAGCCGGAATTATTTATAGGTGCTGTCTAAAATGTGTTTTTCTTTGTAACCTGATATGTTTGGGGAAAAAAGTGGCTGCTAAGAGGCAAACAGGGGCTACACTTATTATAGGATGGTGTGGGTGACAGCTGTCAGATTCATAGAATGTTAAGTCTGTCTTAAAAGTCAAACGACTTGGGAATTTTGTTTTGATGCTTTTTATAAGGTTCTTTTATTGGTAAACAATGATCAAGATCTCTTAATCAACCTTGATTATTGAACTAGTTTTTTATATCAAATATATCATATTTTATTTTACTCTAAGAATTACTCAAATTGGTTAAGTTTTCAGACAGACTCTAAGCGACAGCTGTACCCTACTATACCCTACTCTGCCCTACCAAACTTCACATAAACCATCTACTAAATAGTCCGAACGAAGCCTAAACGTTTAGTTTGGATAGATAAGCCCGTTCTTGAGTTATAAAATTACAACGAAAAGTGGCATTGATTTTTATATACGAGTATATAGACATATTTGTACATAAAAACAGCACAGAACATAGCATAGAAAAATAGGTAGGTTGTACAGATCAGTCAAATTTGTTGTCGAATTCCCGAGCTCCTAAACTAGGTACACAGATATAGGGGTCAAAGATTTTGCGGCTTCTTTTTAAATAATATAGCCGTGACATTTTTTGTAGTACTATCTAGGTATAGAGATATATCCCTGAGACCCCAAGCATTTAAGCAGGTATAAATATGGGAAATATTTAAAGGTTGCTTATTTTCGAAATTTACAGAATACTTTATGAAGAATTTCTTATTTACATTCTTAGATACATAACCAATAAATAAAACGCTCAAAATGTTAATCATCTACGCGGACTTTTAATACTAAGAGAGATTAAACACTAAGATGTTCAACTGAATGGCGCGAAATCACGCGCGAACGCCGGCGTTCGCTTGGGGTTTGAGGGGGACAACGAACGTAGAGAATGAAAATGTGAAGTGAATGTATGTGTTTGTGTGAAGGAGTTGTATTAGTGTGGAGAATGTAGGTATGAAAGCATTAATTCATATGAGTTTACCTTAAATAACAGGCGACGCATGTCTGTCAACACATATGACTTATAGATCTGATGTCTCGATTAATCAGAACGCAGTGCTAAGCTCTCCCGTACCAATCAGAACCAATCAAAATGTAGTACCCCGCTTCCCTTACCTCAGCCAGTTGACAGAATGGTCTTGGTGCGCCTGTTCAAGCATGAGGCGTCTAGTAGCTGTAAGGTCGTAACCTATCCATTTCTCTCTTATATCTTGAAGATGCATATTTTCGTCTGCTGTCATACTACCCATGCTATGAAAAAAAAGACCTTAGTAGCTGCTTTTTTTTATGGTGGGAAAAAATCATGAATTGACATCCCCCGCCCTTGGGCGGAGCGGGAGATAGTGTCAGACTCTTACTGACTAAAAGACCCACTCCGTTCCTTCTAGCCTTCATACCGGGGCTCGAGCGCTCTTTCGGATAACCATGGCCCCAGTAGGCATCGATCCGGCTGGGCCCCTGCTGTTGGTGACAACTCCTTGAGGCGCGCGGGAACAGTGCGTGCCGTCGACGACTTGGGCTTGGTCCGGACAGTTACCGGACGGCCGGACAGTGAGCTACCCATTGCTCACTGTCCCTAAGCCCGCGTCTACGTTGGCCGGAAATCGGGATCAGAATCCCGGCGACGGCGGCCGCGATAACGCCGTTGCCTGATGCGTTCAGCCTCCTCCTTTGCGAGCATTACTGCTTCGCAGAAGTCGGCGACCGCCTGCCACTCCTCCTCGCTCCGGACCATGGCCTCAACCAAGGTCCGGCGCGAGAGGTCTCCGCCGCTGATCGCCCCCACGAGGGCACGGCGATGCTCCGCCCAAGCAGGGCACACCTCGACTGTGTGCTCCACCGTGTCCTCCTGGCGTTCCGCACAGTGGCGACACCCGGGCGTCACTTCCGCGTGAATCCGGTGCAGGAAACTCCCGAACGAACCATGTCCGGTGAGGACCTGCGTCATGCGGAAGGTAAGGACGCCGTGAGGCCTTTCCAGCCACGCCTCAAAGAGGGGACTTACCGAGACCTTAGTAGCTAGAAGTAGAGAAAACAATAAACATGAATGGTTTGTGCGTATAATTAAGTAGGGCCAGTGGCGTAGACAGACACCGAAGTACTAGGCAGCCAGGGCCCAGGGGCCCTCAAACTCGGGGAGGCCCAAAACCTAAAAGAGACCTAAGAGGTTTACTTACGGATAGGTCAACACAAATCTATGTGTTTTTGTCCACAAAAGACCATCTTAGACACTAATCTGCATGGTTCCCATATGATTTGATCGTTAGGTTCATGTTTGCTGTATGGACTTTAGAAACTTTGACTCCTGAGTTTGTTTTGGTGTTTCTTCTCAGGGTAGTCAGCTAGCAAACACCGGCCCCATAATGTTCAAATTGACGAAAATATTAACGCGTATAAGTGTTTCTAATCGACTTCATTTAAAACATATTTTCAATGAAAATATTTTGCATAATAAATGTTATTTATCATTCATTCATTGAACTAGTGAAAAATTCTCCCAGCTTCACAATCTATATAAAATACTACTTTAATGATGTCAACTTCTTTTTTGTCAGTAACCCCTTCCCAGTCTATCTAGAAAAGGAGAATTTATTCGATTTCCTACGTAAAAAGAGGCCCTATTTTTTTTGCACCTTTACCTTACGTAATCCAGCTACGCTGTGGTTAGGGTATACATCAGCTCATACACGCGTGGTATGTATGTTCTTAAGTATTTAAAGCCTGTTAATTACTCTATAAATAGGAACAATAGTTATGAAAAACTCAGTCAATTTCCGTTACTGGACGTTATGGCACTTGCGGAATAATTAAATAATTAAAAGTAATTATTTCAAGCGCATTTTACTGCCGTTGGTAATTATTTAATGACCCTGATACGAGTTAATGGATTTAAACATAACATAGAGATTTTATTTGTGACTTTGGTCGTTGTAAAATTTACTGATTTATGATTGCTTAATGCGACGTTTTCGCGGTTGTTGATTAGATTTTTTGCTTGATGCAAATTAGTCAATGCGACATCGATGCAGTGACCATTTTCCTTTGAAATTTGTTCGAAGGATATACAATCAGTAGCAACCTGAACCCATTTAGCTCGCTGTCCGACTATCTGGTAACTGTCCGGACTGAGCTCAGTCGTCAACAGAGCGTAGTAACCCATGCGCTATTCAAAGAGTCAGACACAACAACAACAAACAAGGCGACGCACGGCAAGTATCCACCCTTACGTTGTTGAAACACCTACAGTCCGGACTAAGCGTTTCGCCTCGTCATTTATACCGCGTACATCAAAGGACTGGAACAGTTTGCCTGCTGCGGTCTTCCCGTCTGATTATAATTTGGGTGTCTTCAAGGCTAGAGTGAATAGGCTCTTAATAAACTAGTGCGCCTCACCATCAACGATTGCATCACTGCTTACCATCAGGCGGGATCGCAGTCAAGTACTAGTTTATAACAGATAAAAAAAAAAAAAGACCGTAGGTGCCCAGCAGGGCCGATGCTTAATAACTAGGACCGCAGGGTCCGTAGTCCTAAAACGCAAAAGGCAACTGAAGGACATAAGTGTGGCCGCCACGCCCTCTGGCTCCACCCAGAGCAGGAGAAGTCATTGAATGATTTAAAGGGCGTGTAATATACCTGCTAGAAGACGATAATAATAATATAATATAAAATTCCACAACTACCACACAACGCCGTCTAGTCCCAAGCTAAGCAGAGCTTGTGTTATGGGTACTAGACAACTGATAAACATACTTATATATTTCTAAATACATACATATTATAGATAAATTACACCCAGACACAGAACAAATGATCATGCTCATCACATAAACATTTGTCCTGGGTGGGAATCGAACCCACGACCAGCGGCATAGCAGTCAGGGCCACTAACCACTAGACCAACAGGCCAGTCGAACCACAACGATATGTTACCAGTATAATCAGGTGGTCGTTGTGAATGTATTTATAAAAAGTAGAATTGAACGTATTCATATGTTTTATTGCCAACTTATTTCTGTCCATTCAGAAAAATCTGATTCAGTTAGATTTATTATTTTTGTATCTAGTCAAAAATCTCTAAATAACACACTTTCCATTATATAGGGAATCACCTTCCATTAGAATTGAATAAAGCCTATTGTGAAACAAAATGTTTGCAGTTCTTTTGTTTAAAAAACCTTGCGAAAAGTCTCAATTAGACTTTTTGATTGGCTTGGGAGTGAAATCAAAAATCCTTGACCCATTTGCAGCCTTTCAAGAATTGACTTGTTGAGTTTAATCCCAGAGGCGTTATTGCTACAAAAAATATAAATAGAGAAGGTTAACTCCATAGAAACGAATGAAAACGCACGAGGAAGATGCGGTTGTACTCCGCGCGCGCCTCAAAGAGATATCGGTAAAACTATAGAGGCGCAGCTAGGCCGAAAACTTCTGGGATTAGGTAACTCGTCGTCTGGCAGTCCGATAATTATTTGGACCTAGACTCAGTCGTCGACGACGCGTAGTGTTCCACGCAAGCCTCAACGAGATGTCAGCAAGACCGCAGGGCCCCGAGGGCCGAAATCTCCTGGGACCAATCAAGTAGCTCGCCGGCCGGCCAATAACCGTCCGAAACGAGACGAAGTTGTCGATAGTAAAACCATAGAGGTCCAACAGGGCCGAAATCTCCTGGAACTAAGTAGTTCGCCATCCAGCCATCCGGTTACCGTCCGGATCAAGACCGAATCGTCAATAGCGCATAGTGTTCTAAGCGTGCCTAAAACAGATGTCAGAAAAACCGTAGGGGCCCAGCAGGACTGAAGCCTACTGGGAACATCGCCAGACCTCCGAAAAGGAAAACCGAGGTCCTGGAACGCAAAGCAAAGAAGGGACATAGGAGTGCGTTTAAGTCAGTAAAAGTCTGAGTTGTTGGAGAAATGGTGGGGTAGATTTATTATATGCAGTCGATCTTCTGTACCTTTGTGCCCTGTTTTATTGCAGAAAAACTGTATTCTTGACTTGTTTACTTTTAATAAGGTGTGTACCAGGAAACGTTGATGGGAAATAAATACAGCAGTAGTTTAGCTATGGAAAAGATTGATGCTAAGCTGAGAGATAATTATTATTTTTACTTTTTGGTGAAGTAATTATTTATTTGCGTTGTATACAGTGAGACATATTATGGTCGCTACCATAATATGGTCGCTACCATAATATGTCATTATCTCACTGTCCAGTCACTTTTTTTTTTCATAATAGTACTGTTCTAGTACTTGACTGCGATACCACCTGATGGTAAGCAATGATGCAGTTGTTGATGGTGAAGTACACCAAGGCTGACCGTGCATTAGGCGTGCGCGTTCTTCGGGCGTAGAAGCAGCGCGGGCGCCAGGTGCACGCTGTGAGCGCGTTGCGTGAGCGTCGCGTTTTGCTGCTCTGCGATGTGTTGGAGAGTGCACGCGACGCTATTGCTTCCAAAAAAGTTACTTTTCACTGTTTGCACTTGCTGCACACACGTTACACGGCTGCAACACGCGACGCTTACGCCTGCGTCACTCACACGCCCGAAGAATCCGCACGCCTAATGTTGGGGACGCCTAAGTGTAAAACCTGTATTATATAATGTCTACTCATCAGTTGTTTAATTGGGAGACTCCAAGGTTTGTCATGCAACAAAAATACAGACTTTTATAGTAAAAGATTTGAAAACCAACTGTCTCTGCAAAAGCTTTGCTTCTTTGAAAAGAATGTATAAAAACTCGTAAGCTTCTTATAGCGGAAAATTGTGTCGGTAGAAGGACATTTAATTTGTGTAGTTCCATTACTGTGAAATAGAAATAGTTGTGTTTAGTAGAGGCTTAGTGAGTTCAGAAGCATTTTCCTTTTTCAATATTACTGCGTGCGTAGAGCCTTTTTAGCTACATACAGGTATTTTTTTTTTACTTTGTGATATTTATTTCGTTACTTTGTTTGTTCCATTTCTGGGGAAATAGACCTTCCTCTACTGCTTTCCAAACTTCGTGGGTCCACGCTTCCTCTTTCCAGTTCTAGCGATATCGGTTTAGTTTCTTCCACCATGTCCTTTGTGGTCACCCGTCAAGCTATCACTAACTCCTTTTCTTTCATATCACTCCTTTTTTTTCCTTTGGGGAAAATCATCCAATGACAACCCCCGCTCTTGGGCGGAGCGGGAGATAGTGCCAGACTCTTACTGACTAAAAAACCCACCCGTTCCTTCAAGCCTTCATACCGGGGCTCGATTTCCCTTTCGGATAACCCTGGCCCCAGTAGGCTTCGACCCGGCTGGGCCCCTGCTGTTGCTGACAACTCCTTGAGGCGCGCGGGAACAGTGCGCACCGTCGACGACTTGGGCTTGGTCCGGACAGTTACCGGACGTCCGAGCAGCGAGTTACCCATTGATCACTGTCTGCAAGCGAGATGCGATCGGCCTCCTCCTTAACGAGCATTACTGCTTCGCAGAAGTCGGCGACCGCCTGCCACTCCTCCTCCCGGGCGTTTCATATCACTCTTCACGTAATCCACAATATTCATCTTCCTATCCTTGTCTCGTAACACGTTTTTTCTTCCATTCTTTCCTGTCACCCGTCATCCTATCACTAATTCCCTTTACTTTCGTATCACTCCTCACACAATCTACAAAACGTACGTACATCATAATCTTTCAGCATTTGTCCCGTGTTAAGGTTGGTGCAATATGTTTCTTTCCCGTCATCCATTAAGCTATCACTGACTCCCTCCTCACAAAATCATCATCATCATACATACGATACACGTCCACTGTTGGACATAGGCCTCCCCCAAGCGTCGCCACATCGAACGTTCCTGTGCGTCCCGCATCCATCGCTTTCCCGCTACCTTCACCAGACCATCGGCCCACCTTGTAGGAGGCCTTCCAACGCTGCGTCTTCCGGTACGCGGTCGCTACTCCAGAACCTTTCAGCCCCAACGACCATCTGTTCTGCGAGCAATGTGCTCTGCCCATTGTCACTTAAGTTTGGCAATTCTTCGTGCTATGTCGGTAACCTTAGTTTTCCTGCGGATATCTTCATTTTTTATTCGATCACGCAAGGAAACCCCGAGCATAGCCCAATCCATCCAGCCAAAATCAGCAAAATGTATATCATCGTCATCATCATCCTGCCGTTGTCCCGTGGAATTTCTAGTTGGCGCAACGTTTTTCTTCCATGCTGTCCCGTCACTCGTCACGCTACAATAATAATAATAATATATCCCACAACTATCACACAACGTCGTCTAGTCTCAAGCTAAGCAGAGCTTGTGTTATGAGAACTAGACAACTGATAAACATAATTATATATTTCTAAATACATAAATATTATAGATAAATTACACTCAGACACAGAACAAATGATTATGCTCATCACACAAACATTTGTCCAGGGTGGGAATCGAACCCACGACCTCTGACATAGCAGTCAGGGCCACTAACCACTAGACCAACAGGCCAGTCACTAACTCTCTTTACGTTCATATCACTCCTCGCAAAATTTGCAAAATGTATAACAATTACTCTAAATTCGTCACCCACGTTTCACCTTACAAACACAGCAAAATTATATTTAATATTCATAACCTATTCAGCACCTAACTATACTAATGTTGGTACTGGAATATCAAATCAAATCAAATCATATTGTATATATTATTACTACAATCAAATCCAAATAATTGTACCTTGAATAATATTAGTAACGGGTACATTAAATACATACTGCGCGAATGGGTAAATTGATCTACATTGTTACCCGGTGTTTATTTTATGAATGAATATTTTATTTACTCATTTATTGTTTTAGTAGCGAACTAACTTATGACAGCGGTTTTACCTTTATCTTTTTTTTTAAATTAGGTTTCTCCATAAAAAAAAAACTTTAGAACTCTGTTTTATCTCTATAGGCGGTGAATTTTGGCAAATTCTCCTTATCTTATCTTAGTCTTAAAATTAAACCTTATTTATTTATTATTTAAGTTTAGTAACCTTGTGCATTACGCGCATCTACACCGTTAAATTTTAATCGTTTTAATGCCGTGAAGGGTCGATCCGATACATGAAACACTATCGATTTATAAGAGATAAAATTAATAAAGTACCTTTTTTTTAAAAACTCGTATTAATTTACGCACGTACGAAATTAATTTCTTTAAGAAAACGTCAGCTGAGAGTTCAATGACCTGTAGATAGTTTGTACGCAACGCCGACTACTATGTACAGGTCATTTAACCCATGAAAACGAAAAAAAGGCACCATATTTTTTTATTTTATCTTTACAAATCGATTGTGTTTCATGTACCGGATCGACCCTCCACGGGATTAAAACGATTAAAATTTAGACGTGTAGTCCCAGTAGTTTTGGCTGTGCGTCTATATGTCAGTCAGTCAGTTTTTCCTTTTATGTATATATATGTAGACGAGAACTATATTGATTGCGATTTATTTTTCTTTTCAGTAGTTTTTACATGTCTGGCAATTTGAGTATTTTTATATGTACATATTGTTCGTCAAGTGGTTGAGCTCTTCAGCTCGTCAAGTCGTTGAACTTTGCGAATACTGACAAATGCGTGCACTGACTGGACAGGTTTATTCAAATCTGTATGGTTCTATCTTCAAAAGACCATCTCAGATAAATCTACATGGTTCTCATGTGATTTTGACCAATACATATTTACTGTATGAACTTTAAAAGAGACTTTGATCCCTGGGTTTGTTTCGGTGTTTTACGTGCATCTGTTTGATTGGCGACGCCGTCGTGCCGCGCCGCCGTTGAGATTGGACGCACTATTTGTCGCTTGAATTATTGTAACTATATAACCGAGATATTTAATGATTTAAAAGAGTACCCACAGAATTTCTAGCACATTCTTTTTCATATAGTTCAACTCTTTTGCAATTAGCATCATTTTTTTGAATGATAATAAATACATTATTTTATACCGAAGTGAGCGGCTTTATTTTTAGTACCTACCAAAATAAAAAATGAAACGTTTCGTTTTCTTAAATCAATCAATATTTAAGTGAAGAAGGGGCGTACATATAGGTCTCAAGTGAATTGACACTAAAAATATAGGGCTCTATTCTCAAATCGATCGACATCAATAAAACACGACATCTCAAGGTGATGTTTAATTCAGACAACATTAATATTATACATGTGTGTATGTCTGTCCATAAATCTCGACTCGACGGCAAAACAAATTCGAACATAATTTGGTACTCGATTAGATCTTGGTTTGGTGTATAGATTATTTTTGTTTTGGTACTGTCATGTTTTGATTTGCTTGTGGGCAAGGAAGCCTTGCAAAAGCTAGAATTCAATATATCAACATTTGATATATCAGACAGCGAAATATACATTTCTTATTTCGATTAAAATAATACTATATTCATCATCCTCCTGCCCTTGTCCCGTTTTATTTGGGGTCGGTGCAACACATTTTTTGCTTCCATTCGGTCCTGTCACTCGTCACGCTATTACTTACTCTTTTTTCTTTCATATTACTTCTCACACAATCCATCCATCTTTTCTTTGGCCCCCTTCTCCCTCTTCGTCCATCCACATTATGTAAACTCATAACTCTTTTAGCAACATGCGTTTCATCCCTTTTCTTTACATGACCATACCAAGAAACGATTTCTTTTCAACTTTTCAGTATTTCAGAAACTTTATTGTACACCATAATAGTAACAAAATTTTTATCCAAACATAATAGTATGGGTACAATCACGGTCTTATCGCTAACAGCGATAACTACCAGACAAACTTAGGATGGACTGTAAGAACTTAAAATAAAGAGAGAAAAAGTCTGCGGTGTACTGTTAGCAAATTAATTAAATATTAAATATATTAAAACTATTTATATATACTAGACTATACATTAATATACGATTATATTATATACAAAATCTCACCATCAGTCAGTCTGTTCGCACTGTTCCCGCGCGCCTCAAGGAGTTGTCAGCAACAGCAGGGTCGAAGCCTACTGGGACCATGGTTAGCTCCGAAAGGTAGCTCAGCCTAAGTATGAAAGGCAAGAAGGAACGGGGTAGTTTTTTTAGTCAGTAAGAGCCTGACACTATCTCCCGCATCACTCTAGGGCGGTGGATGTAATTTGGATGATTTTTCCCACCATAAAAAGAAAATGCCTCAATAAATTGTGAACAGATCATAAAAGGGCTGACACTAAAAAAATGCCTGTTCCCAAATCGACCCACGTCAATAAAACAGAATCCTAAGGTAATACTTAATTCAGACAACATTAATATGATAAATGTAAATGTGTGAATGTTTCTTAATCAATCACACTACAATTTGAACAAATTCGAACATAATTTGGGACATGATTACACTGTATCCCGAAATAAGACGTCATTTTTTTATAGTATTGCACTTGATTACTATCCGACCTTTTTTATGGTGGGAAAAATCATCCAATGACAACCCCCGCTATTGGGCGGAGCGGGAAATAGTGTCAGATTCTTACTGACTAAAAGCCCACCCCGTTCCTTCTAGCCTTCATACTGGGGCTCGAGTTCCCTTTCGGATAACCCTGGCCCCAGTAGGATTACTATCTGACCTAGTGGTTAGACGATAGAGCAAGCTTGTTTAGAAGTAACCTACGGTAAAATGGGGTGGATAGAAACAAAACTTCAAAGGGTATTTTTACGATATTTGAATATTTTTTGCAGCATTTTACTTGTATAAGTTTATTAATGATTTGATATTTTAAAAAGTCGATGCTTTGTTAGAGGCCGATAATATGGTATCAAAGTCAAAAATTAAACCAAAGTTTGGTTTTACCTCTGAGTTTCTATTTACCCCATTTTATGGTACAGTACATAACAACCTTTAAGGTATAGCTACCAGGAAACACAGACTCCGGTCAGGAATTTCACTCCAAAATATTTAGTGCGAATGGACTTTTATCTTGGTAGTCAATACATTTCCCTAAGGTAATTAACTATCGACGTTCACCCGGTCGAAGCCGCTAGCAATAACTTGTACAAATACCTACTAAAATATAACCTCGCCCTTCACAAGACTAACACTAATAAATAGGGCCCTATCCTCAAATCGATCGACATCAATAAAACATCGGATCCTTAGGTGATATTTAATTCAGACAATATATCGAGAGCGCCTAACCCTTGGATCGTTCGTACAATTGTTTTAACCTTACCAATACAGACTTGTTCATATTTAATGTAAAGCTTTGAAGGCGTTTAATCAAAGTTAGTATTGTATTTTCGACAATAGCTATTTTGATGTCAATGGTCGGTTAATACAAGGGTTTTGTATGGAAATATTTAGATGGCTTTATATGCTAATTAGCTTCTGCCAGTGGCTTTACCTGCGGACATTTTTGTAGAATCAAAAATGATTCTATATCTTTTTCAAGGATATGGTACCACTCGTGTGCCAAATATCAACAAACATCGTTCTTTCTGTTCTATCTGACATTTTGTATCACTCCATCCAGAACGGGAGACTTAATTTGTTTTTAATTTTTTTTATTAATTTATTACATCGATAATCTTAATATAACACCTGCCAAACTGCTTATCAGTTTGTCGGCAGTCCGTTCTGGTCACCCCCAAGTTCGTAGATAGGTACTCGTTGTGAGGTAACCAGATGCAGCCCCACAACATTAACCGACCGAGACGAACACACTGCAGCAACTGTGGAAACATAGATAAAGCTGATTTCCCACAAGCTCAAAATCGAAGCGGATAACACGGCTGCCAGGTAGTTTACTGGCATAATTTTTCAAAAGAGTTACTGTGACGAACGCAAAAACTATTTTGCTCTATCAAAAGCAGGAGAATTTGTTTGATAACTTTCCACCACCCATAAAAGAAAGCGTTGAAGGATGATGCCATTGCAGCGAGACTGAGAATAAACTTGCATCTAATCAAGTAAACTGTCTTATTAACGACTCGCATTAAAAACGCTACAAGCCCACCGCCCCACCTGAGCCCAGTGTGTCAATAAAGTATGCAAATGTCGGAATAAATTCCACAGCGAACAACACCGCTGGTTTAACGTTCAACATAATTTAGTAAGTTTACAATTGAGAGCGTTGGAAGTGACGTGAAACTCGAGTACCCGACTCAGGCGGCGACTGTAAATATTGGGGACTTGGTCACTGGGTTAATAAGTTATGATTTAGTTTGGCTACTTAAAAGGTTTTGTAGTTATTAAGACAGTATAACTTACGGTTAAAGTTTTGTCTCAACAAATTTCCCTCGTTCTTCACAGAATTTCTTCATTGGACAACTAACAAAATTTATAGCTACATGCTACCACTATAAATTGTACCATTGTTACATGGCGTATTATCGATACGCCCAAAAGCTTTTGAGTACATTTTCATTCTGCGTACGGCAAAGAAAATAACCCTCCCTGATCGAGTCTGCGTTATTTGGTAGTGATAAAACCTGAGATCTTTAAGACGGGAATAAAAAGAGCTCTTTTATAAAGAGAATGGATTTATAAACCATCATATTAGCAGCGATCACCTATTGCGTAATTATGGAGTTTCACAGGGAAGTATCCTGGGGCCGACATTCTTCCTGATCTATATACATAAACCAGTTATGCACACTGATATTTACAAACTATCATCATTAATATTATTATGAGCCCGTTATGTCCCAATGCAGGGCATGGGCCTCTCTTCCGTTATTCCACTTTTTTCTGTGCTTAGCTACTTTCTGCCAATCCTTAAGGTAGGAGTCCAAATCATCACGCTATCACCTATCATGTTTTTATTCATGTGGATGACACTTGTACTACTATTTACATAAAGCCACATACAACTACCTTTAGACAACCCCCGTAACAATAAAACTTATACACCGCTAAATTTTGATCGTTTTAATCCCGTGGAGGGTCGATCCGGTACATGAAACACTATCGATTTGTAAAGATAAAATCAAAAAATAAAGTACCTTTTTTTTTCAAAACTTATTAGTAGTTTGTACGTGACGCTGACTACTACCTACAGGTCATTGGACTTGCTCAGCTGACGTATTCTTAAAAAAATACGAGTTTTCAAAAAAAGGTACTTCATTTTTTAATTTTTTTTTACAAATCAGTAGTGTTTCATGTACCGGATCAACCCTCCACGGGATTAAAACGATCAAAATTTAAGGGTGTATAAACAATTGCCACATTACTCTTAATAAAATTGTATTGTTCACGGATCTAAGTCTTAATCACTAAAAAAAAATATGGCATAGTACATACTTATGGCACAACAGATCACTCAGATAGCCACGACCCAGTACATTAAGTTAATTTATTTAATATAACCAGCAACCCCTGCAAAATAAATGAAATTTTAAGCCTACGTTAATATTATGCTTTAACTTTAGGTTTTAAGTTTACGACTTATTTTATCCACCAAGCCAGTTTTATTGACCAACAAGACCAAGGTAATTTATGAAATGCCTACTATTAACGGAAAAAAAAAACATTTAAATTAACATTAATTTCACAAAAGATATTAAAGAATTAATCATTTTTTGTTTTACTGGTTTTTATAATCGATTGAATGGGATTAAATCTAAAAGATTTAATCCCACCTAACAACTTTTTTTATAATAAGTAGGTGTTTATTGAGCAAAAAAAAAAATAGCTTGATTTAGACGTCCTCCTCCTCTTCGAGTCGTATTTCTCATTACTGAGGGTCGTGAAGTTTCTCGCCGCCGCCGCCGGGATTCCGATCTCGATTTCCAGCCACCGTAGGCGCGGGCTTGCGGACAGTGAGCAATGGGTAGCTCGCTGTCCGGCCGTCCGGTAACTGTCCGGACCAAGCCCAAGCCGTCGCGGCGCGCGCTGTTCCCGCGCCTCTCAAGGAGTTGTCAACAACAGCAGTGGCCCAGCCGGGTCGAAGCCTACTGGGGCCAGGGTTATCCGAAAGGGCGCTCGAGCCCCGGTATGAAGGCTTGAAGGAACGCGATGGGTTTTTTAGTCAGTAAGAGTCTGACACTATCTCCCGCTCCGCCCAAGAGCGGGGGTTGTCATAAGATGATTTATCCCATCGAAAAAAAAAGGGTCGTGAAGTCCCGGCCGGATTAGCTTCTTATTGATGGTATCTCGCCATCTCTGACAGTTCTTAGCGTCATGAAGTGCGACGTGCATTGAGTGTCCAGTGTGGAGCGGACCTGATCTGCCCATCTTATTGGGCTGCGGCCTCTTTATACGTAAACGTAAACCTTTTAAAAAGAGGTCTTATTTAAAAATCTAATGATCAATTTATAATGACGTATTTCAAAAAGATCTTGTTTCCAATTAACGTTATGGAAATAACGTGAAGTAGACTAACTTTAAAAAATACGAAACCCGAATCACACGTCTAGTATTTTTATATAAAGGATCAATGTCCAAAATTTCGCAACTGTATTATGATAAATCACAAAGTTATAAGCTTGTTATGTTACCCGGTTGTCCATACAATTACATGGTCACCGGGCCATCCGGGCGAGTGAAGAGTGGATTGAATTCGCAACCCAGCTGTACGCTGACGCCTAATGCCAGCTATGACCTGCCGTGACCTGTATTGTACTTAGTGACAGCGGTGTCCAACCTTTTCTAAATATTTTTGGGGAAAAATATGAGATAGTGTAAAAATGATTGGAATCAATTCAGTTACTGATTCTAAACAAACTATATTTAAGTTTCTTGAATACTAAAAATGATGTTATTTACCAGTATACGACGAGGTTATAAAAGGCAGTCCGTACTTACCTAGTAAAAATCCAATTCAACCATTTCACCATTTTATTTCAATTACGTACCCACATTCATTTAAATTATGTTAATTTCGCAAAATAACGGAGGGTAGAAAATTTATGTGCTAATTACCATTAATTATTTAACGATAATAACTTAATTAGGATTGTAATTAATTGTAACTTATGAGTGATAGTCTTTTCTGATTGCTTTACGGAATAAGGTGTGGGTTAAAAGAAGTAATAGATGACAAAGTAAATAAAATATATCATTAAATGTTTCCGAAATGTATCCTATTACCCAGTAACCTATACCCGGTTGTCAGTAAAGTGGTTGGGTCAGATTATTGTACTTTTTTATGGTTTTTCACCAGTCAATAATATTCTATGCCACTTAAATGGCAGTGGGCGGGAATATTAGTCGCAGAACAGATGGTCGATATGGCTGAAAGGTTCTGGTAGCCACCGCGTACTAAAAGGAGTAGCGTTGGAAGGCCTCTCGCCTTCCAACGCTACTCTTTATAAGGTGGACCAATGATCTGATGAGTCACTGGTCTACCTTGCAAGGGAGAGGAAATCCGATGGATGCAGGAAGCACAGGGCCGGTCATTGTGGCGACACTTGGGGTAGGCCTATGTCGAACAATTGAGTCTCACGGCTGAAATGATGATGATGAGTTCACAGGCTCACGTTTGAGTGGTTTAGCACGAGCCTATAATATCCATCAGGTGAGATAGTAGTAGGAGTTATCAGCAAAAGCAGGGACCCAGCCGGGTCGAAGCCTACTGGGGCCAGGGTTATCCGAAAGGGAGCTCGAGCCCCGGTATAAGGGTTGAAGGAACGGGGTGGGTCTTTTAGTCAGTAAGAGACTGACACTATCTCCCGCTCCGCCCAAGAGCGGGGATTGTCATTGGATGATTTTTTCCCACCATAAAAAAGGTGAGATAGTAGTTTCTCATTTGATGGAAAGTGATAGTGTGGTCGATGATGGAGCAAGCTCACCTGCAAGCATAAATACTAATTGTTTTCAAAATTCCCAGTTACCACTGGGTCACCACTGATTTGCCAAGTTCAATAAAACTTTGTAATTAAAAACCCCCCATAGCTTTGCTGTGCCCGACAGGGTCCATATTGGTCATATCTATATTTTTAAACCATCTATATTATGTACATATGGAATGCAATAAAGTATTGAGTATTGAGTATTGAGCCTAACATTTTTGCGCCCTGGATGGCCTCGTAATCCTTATGAGTCAAACTTAACAGCAAATACGTCATCAGTAATTAAATTAAACCCCAAAAACTTTGTTAAGTCACTAAATGAAGTAGCCCTTCTGCTTAATAACATTATTTTTACGCCTAGGATTATGTAAGGGTGAACTCTCATGAAGAAGCGACGCGACTCAAACACGATGTTCGACGTGAATGGCAAGTCGAAGCGATGCGGCGTGGAATCTACAAAACCTCGGGTACAGGCGTGGGGTAGCTAGCCTTTCGGTATGTTATAGGATTAATTTTGGGGAGTCTAATTGATTCCGCCATCTCTTTTCTACCATCCTTACGTTGTTGGAACTTCTATGGTTCGGACTAAGCATTTCACTTCGTCGTTTATCTCGGGAACGCGTCGTTGTATCGAGTTGAAATTAAAACCCTAAACTCAAGTCTGCGGTCCTTTGAAGCTGTAAAAAAAACTCAACCTTTCAAGTAAACAAAAAAAAGAAACGGACGTTTATGTTAATACACATATTTCGACATTTCAATTTCAATTGGTGCCACCTAGCTCAGGAGCCAGGATTTCAAATGATATATCAACCTCTTTATGTCAATAAAACATTATTATTTATTATTATTAATTCATAGTGTACTTCCCGTTAACCTAGAACCCAGATATGTGGCATGAAGCAAGTAAAAGAATAAATCTTCAGTTCTCTCTAAGTTCTTATATTCCATCAAGGTTGTCTGGAAGATATATGCTATCCGCTATTGTACTCATAGATTTAAGTTTCTGTGAAATTGTTACTATTTTGGTTTACAATAAAGTTTATTCAATTCCATTCTATCTGAAAACAGAAGATTTTAATTTTTTTTATAAAAAAAAAACGTCTATTCGGAAAAATCTTCGAGACTCGATTGGGAACTGAACTATTTAAATAAGATAGTTTATAAGGAATTCTCAGCGTGCGAGTCCGACTTGCACTTGCCCAGTTTTTTCGATAGATTTTTTTTTTATTATTTATTGGTTCTTTCTTGACCGCTATCTCAACTGATGGAAAGCGACGATGCGGTCGACGATGGAACACGCTTACGTAGAAGAAAGCTATTCACTCTCAACTTAAAGTGTTTGCCAATAGTGCAACTCACGAATTCTCCGCTGTTTAGCGATCTGCCGAAACATCGGGATACATTTCGCGGCACTCTACTGCACAGTGAGAAGAGTCTGGTCAGTTCAAACACCTTCACGTCGCGTCGCGTCTCGCTGTGACCTGACCCTAAGGTCCATGCCGTTTATATAGGACAGTAATGAAATGATAGAGGCTAATCCCTTTTGAAAGGTGTGTCTCCGGGGATCCGGGCTTATTTTGAGGATATTTTGATAAAGACATTTTTGACATGGGGCTTAAGTGATGGGTTGGGCGTTTGGAGTGTCTGTGGGAGTTGTGCCATGTTGTGTGGTTAGAAGTGGCAAATTGGGGGTTGAATAAAATATTTTTAGTTGTTATGTGGGGTTGGATTTGTATAGAAAACACTGGATTGCTCAACTCGCGTGGCACTTAAGATTTATCCCACGGGCTCGTGGGGTAAATAGATCCTATGTTCTAATCCTGGTCATATATATCATCATCATTTCAGCCCAAAGACGTCCATTGTTAGACATAAGCCTCCCCCAAGTGTCGCCATAACGTCCGGTCCTGTGTGTGTAATATCAGTTGTTTCGATGTTGAGGCTTAACTTACAAACATGTAGGTCTTTACCACTTCATAAGATATGGTAGCAATAGTTTTTGATAAACTTAGACTTTAGAATATGACAATCATATCTGGTACCAGTGCTGAGCTCTATGTGTTTGAAAAAAAGAATAATTTCTGTATCTTATTGAAGAAACTAGACGACGAATTAGGTGACTTGAAGCCTTCTGACTCGTCAGAAGGCTTTAAGTCACCTAAAGAGCAATGGAAAGCTCGGAGTTTCCTTACATTGAATCAAAAACGAAGATATCCGCAAGAGAACTAAGGTTGCCGATATAGCATGAAGAATTGCCAAACTTAAGTGGCAATGGGCAGGGCACATTGCTCGCAGAACAGATGGCCGTTGGGGCCGAAAGGTTCTGGAGTGGCGACCGCGTACCGGAAGACGCAGCATTGGAAGGTCTCTTACAAGGTGGACCGATGACTTGGTGAAGGTTGCGGGAAACCGATGGATGCGAAACACACAGGAACTTTCGTTGTGGCGACGCTTGAGGAGGTCTATGCCCAACAGTGGACGTATATCGTCTGAAATGATGAGCTGACTCGGCCAATATCTTCTTCTTCTTCTCGAATCGATAGTTATCTCTTCACTCAAAGTTTTTGGGCCCCGTTGGACCGCCAGAGTGCAGACATAAAGAGACTTTGGGCACTCTGATGAGTGGGCCCTCGCCTGGTCAGGAGCACCGCACTCGGCAAACGTTATTGTCAAACAAATCATTAAAGAAAAAAATGCGGGTGGAGGTAGGAGGGTTGAAAAGTATGATCTTTTGTCAAACCTACCAAATATACACAAAAATGGTCAAGAGTTCAATATAACTAGTTTGAAAGATAGCTCAGCTCCGGTACGAAAGGCAACGAGGGAGCAGGAGTGGGTTTTTAGTCAGTTATAGTCTGACACTATCTCCCGCTCCGCCCAAGAATTTTCCCACCGCAAAAAAAAATACTGACATGAGATTTTTGTATATTAGATTATAACATATTATTTTGAAGTTTTCGCAAAAGGATAGCCAAAAACTGCAAACGAGAAATTGTAAACTATTTTATCTAAAAGACAATTATTATGTTGAAAACTAATTAATTTGGATTTGTTTACTAAACGATGTTTTCATAAATATATCGAGAATTAATTATCAAATAAAGATTTGTTACAGTCATATGGAGTATGCAGTTTTCCAATAAAATAATAATAAATATCATTTGTTTCTCTCTAATAGGTATATTATTTTCAATAATTTTCAACCGTAGTGCCTAAGCGACCGTAGCACAGTGCTACGCCGTAGCTCGTAGCGCGTAGCAGGACGGATTTGAGTATTTAAGTCACGCGAATGCGATTTCTATTATGTTCAGTAGTAATATTCAGTGTGTTGTCATTGATATTGGTAGGGGGGAGGGGGTTCATAGCCCAGGAGTGGCCTTCAGCCAATAACTGCGAATATGCACATACATTATCGGCGAATAGTTGACCCAATCGTCATAAATAGTCAATCTGTTAAATTTTGTGCCATTTGTTATTACTATATTTTTTTTTTTATACTCTCTTAGTTTTTTTATTTTATTTTAGTGTTTCATTATTTCGTACACATCTAACGCTAACACATGTTTATTATTTATCATATGTCAAACATTGACATTTATATATATATACCTTACTCGTAATACTAATATGTAAGTAAATAACTAATAATAAATAAATAACTGCCGTTCACTCTCAGTAATGTTCAGTTGAAAACCAGCGTCAGGCAACTATCACTGACTACCATGTAGTTGCCTGGCATTTTTGCTGAACTGGATCTATTTGGCGCAGCTGTGAGACACACATTGTGTCAGTGTTTTTTTTTTTGTTGTTTTTACAGTGCGTGCAAAGAAATTATTTTTCTTTCTTTCTTTTCTTTAACTGTAGTAGATTTTGTAGAAGCTCGAAGACAAGAAGTGTCATCTTCTTTTTTCTTTTCCGTCGTTAAATTTTAAAACCCATCACGTAGTATCCCTTACTAATTTAATTTGGCCGGCGTCAAACCCATTACCAATTTAATATTTCAAAAAAACGGTTTTCATCCGTTCTCTTTACACGTGTGAAAGCGTCCGCGCTTAGACCTAATCCATCTTCATTTCCCCAAGAGACAAGAAGTTCTGAGCTTTTTTTCATCCCCTGGATCACCATAAACCAACATCAGGTATACAAACTTCTTAATTAACAACGGAATGGAGGTTGCTCTCTGGTTTTAATATAGAAATATGAAAAAAATGCTAATTTTGTCTCTGTTTTAGTACCTAAGCGGACGGTCGTTCATTATGCTTGACGGTGGACTTAAACAGAAGTCTGTCAACAGTTTAGGTTTATGGACAATTGTGGGCATTTTTTTGTCTATGCAAAGAGGTTGTAAGTATTTTGACACACTTCTGTGTTTTGTGAGTTAGCTCATAGACATAGAGAACGGAGTGCACTAGCTTCCGACGTTTTATAAGTGCCCATGTAGGCCTATGTGATAAAAAATTACAGCAGGGACCCAGCCGGGTCGAAGCCTACTGGGGCCAGGGTCCGAAAGGGCGCTCGAGCCCCGGTATGAAGACTAGAAGGAACGGGGTGGGTCTTTTAGTCAGTAAGAGTCTGACACTATCTCCCGCTCCGCCCAAGAGTGGGGGTTGTCATTGGATGACTTTTTCCCACCATAAAAAAAAAAGAAAAAAAAGGCCTATGTGAAATAAAATATTTTGACTTTGACTTTGACTTTGGAGTGGAGAGCAGTGGTGGCAAGTGGTAAGCTGCGTCTTCTGGTACCACTCCACTCCAGAACCTTTTGTCCTTACCATCGACTATCTCTTCTGCGTGTAATGTACCCTGCCCATTGTAACATATGTTTGGCGATTCTTCGTAATATGCTGTATATGTAACGAAATTTCAAATTCTTAGTAATCTTTCGCCTGACCCATACTTCTGTCACCTATTTAGGAAATAAGAGGAACATATCACGTATGCAATAAGCACATAGATCAGTGGTGGTCGAGAGGTAATGGCCCTGACTTACGAGTTGTAGGTCGTTGGTTCGAACCCAACCAGGCGCATTACTTTATGTAATTTATTTCATCACCACTGGTCTCAAAACGGTGAAGGAAAATTTCGTGAGGAAACCGGCATGTCCTAGAACCAAAAATTTGAAAACATGTGATATTCACCAATCCGCACTAGGCCCGCGTGGTGGATTACGGCCCATGTCCTCTCCCAGAGAGGAGGCCTGAGCCCCAGCAGTGGGAACATTAAAAAGGCAGTGATGAATAAGCACATTCTACAATTATTGCAATTATACACAATGAAAACAATGTTCTAACAATGTGACGAATGAGCGTAAAATTTAAAACTAGAGTAATTAAAAAAACTTAGTGAGCAGCCAGCCTAATATCAGGATGGTGAGTGTATTTTTAATCTAAGCAAATAACTTACCATCTGAGTATGAAAACACTAGCATAACAATTTTCCCGCAATGTGCTGGAATGTATCAAAAGCAAAAACTTGTAAAAGCGATGCATTTCCAAGCTTCTTGGAATAATTGGTTCTCAGAACTACGTGAGTGCCTACTTCAAGTAAATGACACAGTATCGTTGGAAATCAATTTCATAATAAACTGGCTGTTTCTCACGACGCCCCTATAATATACCCCATAGCACTAATTTAATTTGACGTTTGACATATTTCTTGGAAAAGGATTCTCTTGGAGCTGGTATTGTAAACGCAGATTTAGGCTAAGGGAACTAACAGCTAACTATCAGCTACAGTGCGGTGAGTCACAGCGTAATGTATTTCCGTAGCACAATCTTTGACTAATTAAATTACAATTCATTTCGATGGGACGTTAGGCGGTTTTCACATTGCCACGAACCCCGCAGCGTAGTGCGTGAATGCATGTCTTAACGTCGCTTGTAAGTATCTCCGTTTGTATAGAAAACACGCACAGTCCAACACATTGAAAATGCATCCACGCGCGACACGCAAGTTATGGCACACTGAGTCTCGTAGTCGTAGTACCGTGCGTGATTTTGTATGAAATGAGTGCGTGCCTGCGTTAATTTACAAAAGGCACCTACGCGCGTGAGTGCGTCATAAACCCGCACGATGATGCAGAATTGCACTCCCGCAAGTACGTGCGTAGGTGCGTTTTCACGCGCTACGCTGTATTTTGCGTCGCAGTGTGATTACCGCCTTAATCCGACACAAAACTGCTATAAAGCAGCCAAGATCATTTTTTATTAAGTAATTTCTTTTAGCCAAAAGACGTTCTTTGCTAGACACAGGCTTCCCCCAAATGTTGACCGGTTCGGTGGGTTTCATATCCATCGGATTCCCAATACCGTCACCAAGTCGTTGATTCACCTTGAGGGCAGCTTTCAAACGCTGCTTTTTTTTGGTACGTGGTCGCCATTTCAGAACTATTCAGCCTCATCGATCATATGTTCTGCTAGCCTACTGCCACAAAAAGGATAACGGGCATATTGGTAAACCCCACCAACAGTAAAGACATATATGTCATTGGATAGGTCTTTTTAACGGGAATAACATTTACTACGACAGTTTTATTGAATAGTTTATTCATTGTGTGTTTTAAGTTAAAAACAAGATAAAATGAAAAAAAAAAATGTATTAAAGCTGGTACACCCCTCCAATAGCAATAACGTATAATATCGTTGGATAGGTCTTTTTAACTGGAACAACATTTACTACGACAGCTTTGTTGAATTGTTGGTCATTAATGGTAATTCTTCAGGCTAATTCCTAATAGAAAAATCCAATTGCAATGTTCCTCAAACCTAGGACCTGGCCCAAGAATCGCACTTGCAATCGCAAGATCGAAAAGGCAAATAAACTCTCGTATTATTACAGTTATTGTAAATTTAACAATAACGGTTGTTATAAAAATAATAGCGACCATTTCTTCCAAATTCCTTCTGTATTATTTAATGTACATTGACCTCTTTGACCATGGCCTACGTAATATATGTAAGTTGGAAGCCTCATTTCCTTAGGGGCCTGATCCGAACCTTCGGGAAAGACAATTAAAGAAAGAATAAAGTTGTGTGGATCATGCAGATTTTTTTAATCTGACAGTATTATGAGTTTTGTTACTTGACCTATGATTTGAATACCATTGAGTGGATTCTTCGAGGGCAGCGGTGGCCGAGTGGTAATGACCCCGTCGACTTTGTTTTTGTTTAGTTGTAGGTCGCGGGTTCAAACCCAGCCAGGCGCATTACTTTGTTTAATTTATTTCATCGCCACTGCTCTCAAAACAGTGAAGGAAAACATCGTGAGGAAACCGGTATGTTCTAGAACCAAAAATTCGAAAATACGAGTATGTGACATTCACCAACCCGCACTGGGCTCGCGTGGTGGATTACGGCCCAATCCCTCTCCTACAGAGAAGGCTTGAGTCTCAGCAGTGGGAACATTAAAAGGCTGATTAGGAGTGGATTCTTTAAGCGAATCATATTGTATATGATTTTACGGTACTATTTTATTTTACGGTATTGTACGGTTTCATTGTGAGTATAGCTAGGGAGTGGAATTCCTTGCCGGAGTCTGTTTTTCCGGATGGCTACAACCCGGGAATCTTTAACCCGTTGTATGTCCAGAACGCGGATCCACGCGAGACACAATAACTTTTTAATTGTGTCTCTAATTACGAAAGGTTAAGTCAAAAGTGAATAGGTTACTTCTAGGTAAGCGTGTTCCATCGTCAACCGCATCGTCGCTTTTCATCAGGTGAGATAACGCGCACTGTTGCCGCGCGCCTCAAGTAGTTGTCAGCAACAGCAGGGGCCCAGACGGGTCGAAGCCTACTGGGGCCGGGGTTATCCGAAAGGGCGCTCGAGCCCCGGTATGAAGGCTAGAAGGAACGGGGTGGGTCTTTTAGTCAGTAAGAGTCTGACACTATCTCCCGCTCCGCCCAAGAGCGGGGGTTGTCATTGGATGATTTTTCCCACCATAAAAAAGGTGAGATAGCGGTCAAGCGCGAACTCGTCAACAATAAAAAAAACATACATAGCGGGAGATAGTGTCAGATTTAAATTAAAAGTATTTCTCTAAATTTTCAAAGATCTAAAAAAAGCTTCAGGATTGTTTGTAAGAGTTATTGCGGTCCCAGACCGCAAAAAATAACTGGAAAAACACTGGTCAGTTTTCCTCAGTAAGAGACAATCTCTCTCGCTACACTCGGGGCGGAAAAAGGTCATCATCATCATTTCAGCCGAAAGACGTCCACTGTTGGATATAGGCCTCCCTCAAGTGTCGCCACAACGAGCGGTCCTGTGCGTCTCGCATCCATCGGATACCCGCAACCCTTACCAGGTCATCGGTCCACCTTGTAGGAGGCCTTCCAATGATACGTCTTCCGGTACCTGGTCGCCATTCCAGAAACTTTCGCCCCCACCGGCCATCTGTTCTGTGAGTTATATGCCTTGCCCATTGCCATTTAAGTTTGGCGATTCTTCGTGCTAAGTCGGTAACCTTGGTTCTTCTGCGAATATCCTCATTTTTGGTTCCGTATGGTGTCCGGACGTAAAGAATAACACCATCCCATCTCTTCCCATGGGTGTCGTAAGAGGCGACATACCAGACATACTAAGGGATGTACCAGAGAATGGGCAGCAGCATCCTCTGTGCAATATAACAACACTGCGATCGCCAACCCGCCTGCAAAGCGTGGCGATTATGGCAAACTCCCCCCCCTCCCCCCAATATGCGGAAAAGGGTATTCGATGAAAAACCACATAATAACTGAAACAACCAATAAAATTATACAACCATACCAAGTGAAAATTCGCGTGGGCACTCTGTACTATACAATTTTCACTATATATAGATCAATAGATCGGGTTTGACCCGTAACCTTTGGTTGCTTCAATACATTTACTGTGTTTATTTCGCTTGGTATACAGTTTGAATACCTGACGAGGTTCTCATAAATACATATACCCGTAGACCAGGTCCTGTTTTGTATGTACGGGTCAGAATTCAAGCTATCTAATAAAGTAGCTATGTATTAATATGGTTTGTTTGAAGTTTGAAGGATTTTTTTTATGGTGGGATAATCATCAATGACAACCCCTGCTCTTGGGCGGAGCGTAAGATAGTGTCAGACTCTTACTGACTAAAAACCCACCCGGTTCCTTTAAGCCTTCATATCGGGGCTCGAGCTGTCTTTCGAAACTAACCCTGGCCCCGGTAGGCTTCGACCCATCTGGGCCCCTGCAATTGCTGACAACTCCTTGAGGCGCGCCGGAACAGAGCGCGCCGTCGACGACTTGGGCTTGGTCCGGACAGGTATCGGACGGTCGGACAGCGAGCTACCCATTGCTCACTGTACGCAAGCCCGCACCTGCGGTGTCGATTTTTTATTGTTGATAGACTTGAGTTTGACGCCTATGTCACTGTGTCACCTGATAGCAATTGTCTTTTTTTTTTGGTGGAAAATCATCATGACTTCTCCCACTCTAGGATGGGATGAGGGGCGTATCAGACTTTTACCGACTAATGCTAGAACTACACTACGTACATGTGGTCCACATACGCCAATCTGGGAGCGTCGTTCACCATACATTTTATTATGGAAACTAGACTTGTGGAGCTGCACTTGATCCACGCCACGCGACATCGTTCTACGTGCATACAAATCAGGCATGGTCGATTCTATTTAAATTCAAATATTTTTTTTGCTTGTGAAAGGTGTATAGACAATTCTTATAATTTTATCTACACTTGTGTATAATAAAAGGGTATTTTTTATTGTTTGTAGAAAATAATCTCTGAAATTACTGGTCCGATTGCTATTTTTTTTTTTTATAAATAGAAAGCTGCTTTATTTCTGAGTGTCTTAAGCTATATTTTATATGTTTACATATATCGTTGTATCATACTTATGGGGGGGAATATTTATATGTCTATTTTTGTTTTCCTTTTTTACTATTTATAGGCTCGCGTTTGACCACTATCTCACCTGATGGTAAGCGATTATATGACCGACGATAGAGCACGCTTGCCTAAAAGTAACCTATTCACTTTTGACGTAAAGTTTCCTAGGTTATAACTATCAGGAAACACAGACTCTTTTCTTTCTCATTTCCTTTTTTGTAGTTCATTTTGAACACAATTTAAATTAAATTTATTTCTGTCTTATAAAAATTATATGACTATAATTAATTGATGTTATATTACGAGTTCACTGGACGAGAAAGTTAATATAGGCTTGTGGTTTCATCACATTAGTTGAACGGGTCCTGTGACCTTTGAGAACTGGTGTTTAAGGCCAAATTGCTATTTACTGAGTTGCTATTACTGTCTGATTGAGTTACCACGAATAATTAATTTGACATTATCGAGTGCATTAAACTAGGAACCTTTCCTATTGGGTGTGTTACAAACATTTAAGATATTGCGCAAGATAAAAAGGTTTATCAAGACAATTACAGAATAGAAAACATAAAATTACTTGACCGTCTCTGTTGATCACAGTCTCGCAGTCCACCCGTCTAATAATAGATTCAATAATTGAATAAATAGGTAGTACCTAGTAATAAGTACGAATGCATACCATAAGCATGTTTCTACTACAATGGTTGTCTAAGGGCCGACGCTTCGTTATGCGGTCGCCCGCGCGGTATCATACAAAAGTGCTTCGTCGCGGCTCGCCGCGCTGGCACCCATCGCTGGCCGCGCCCGTTTTGCTACGTAATAATACTTATGTAGATTAAAGTTTTCCGTCGACATGACTACATGTACGTCGTTAAAGTTGAACTAGTGACACTGAGCTGCGGGGACCGCCGCAAACGACATACGCGCATAGTCACGCGATGGATGCCCGCGCGTGCGTCCGCTTAACGCAGCGTTTGCCCTAATTTTTTATATTAATAATAAATCAATGATTGACAAGAACAGAATGCAAGCATGTGATCTGATTGGTTGATGCTCGACGTCGTCACCTCACTTATCACTACATCAATCGCCACAGTGAAAACAAAAAAAAACATTGTCGAAATTAATGCCTTGAACACACGTACCGAGTAAACAGGCGAGACAGTGCTCTCGGCCGAGTACTTGGTACGTGTAAACACAGCGCCAAGTGCTCGGCCTTCCACTTATCTCTACAAATCGCTTACATCACTGACTCGGTCGAGCAACATTTTAATGTCTCGCCGTTTTACTCGGTACGTATTACTCCTACGTATTCCGTTCCAACAGCCAGAAATCCGAAACGTTTATTTCAAATAGACCAATTACAAGCACTTTTGAATTGTCAAAATGTCGGTCAGTCAAAAAAAAAGTGAAGCTAAATTAAGTTAAAATAAAATCATATTTTCCTTTTTTTCTACCAACCAACACCCAGCAGGTCTAGTCTCAATAAAGTCTTTTTCGAAAGTGTTTGTAACGAAATTTCTAGATCTATAGGTACCTAGCTTTTATGAACCAAGTTTGATTAAAATCGGTTCATTAATTTTCAAGAATAAGGACTTGCTAGTTTTTATGAAACACCATGATTGGTAAACGGTCTTAAGGCTCAACTCACACACCACACACGTCAAGCTTTTTGCATATTATTATAGCATTTATTCATCTTTCTTTAGCCATAACTGAGGTATCAATTTGTATTACGCAAATAAAGAACTGCGCGTGCCGTGTAGTACTCGCGCGTAGTGACGTGTCAGTTCGATTCTCTTTCGTCGAACGCCTCGAGTCAGTCGCGCCTCCAATTACTTTGTTCTTACCACGTGATTGAGGCGATTATCACACTGCCACGCACCACGCAGTGTAGCGCGTGAATGCGTGTTTTAAAGTTGCTTGTAAGTATCTCCGTTTGTTTAGAAAACAAGCACAGTCCAACACACCGAAAATGCATCCACGTGCGTTCATGCAGATTGTGTGCCTACAAGAGGAGAAACATGAACTCACGCGCAGGGTGAGACGCAAGGTAATGGCACACTGAGTCTCGTAGTGCCGTGCCTGATTTTGTATGAAATGAGTCGGAGCCTGCGTGAATCTACATGTAGCGACATCTATGGCGCCACATAAGAACTACAAAGAAAGTAAGAAATCCTGCATCACGCAATCAAAGTTCTCCGCGCGATTTGAACATATACGGCAGCCCGAAATCATCTAGCGGGCAGTCGCCCACCAGACCATAACACCTGTCTGGCCGGAGGATCCTCCCATTTCAACGGAGGTTTGTGGGACTTTACTCTCTGTTCCGCCTACTTCCAAATACAAAACGCAACTATGCGTGGGAGTGCGTAAAAAACCTGTACGATAATGCAGATCTGCGCAATAATGCGTTGAAACGCAACATGCAGCGTGATGTATTGCAGTATGATAATCGCCTGAGCGTTGTGGTGATGTCAGAACAAAGCAATCGGAGGCGTGGTCAACTTAGGCGTAAAAGAATCAGAGGCGTTGCCAATTAGAGGCGTTCGACGCAGGAGAATCGAAACGAAAGGGTCGTAATTTGGCTAGGGGAGCAGCTGTTGAGCAGAGAATAGCAGTCATCATTTACGAATATCTGAAAGTCTCTGAACCGGTCTAGGACATGTATCCAGGCGTGCTTATAAGACCGTCGTCGCGCGAATATGAGCGTCACCCTGCGTTGTAGTTGAAAAACAGGACGCAACACGACTTCGAATTTTCGCCAGTGTGAGTTAAGCCTTAAGACTCTTAGGTAATAGGGTACCTTTTATGATTATAGTTTTTGTAGTCAGGCTAGTGGTTTCAAAGAATTGCTGGTGCGGCAAAAATTTTGTTAACAAACAAATCATTTTACCTTTATATATTCATTATTAATAATAATCTTTATTCCGGTCAAAGTAACCATTTTCACAATTATAACATATTAAATATCAAAACATACAATTGAAACCTAATCAAATACATTAAAGGTCATTAAATTAAAATAAAATTAATTAAAATCAATATAAATTAAAATCAGAATAAATTTAAATCAAATTAAATAAATTAAAATTACAATCAAAGGCAATAAAACCAATTCAAAATAACTTAAATTAAAATTAATACTTTCTCATATCATTAGTAAATAACTTCTGCCAGCTATTTTGGTCAGTTTGACACGCCCTTCCTTCTCCACTCTAGAACCGGAGAAGTCATTTAATGAATTTCCACCTAGAATGAAAAGAGTGTCGAGTTTAGATTTATATTCGTATATGTGTACAGCCGTTTTGCTCCGAAGTGGCGCATAAATTTTTATTTCTATTTTTTTTTTCATGAAGAATGTGCAAAATAATCTTATATTATAAAATTCTCGTGTCACAATGTTCGTTCCCGTACTCCTCCGAAACGGCTTGACCGATTCTCATGAAATTTTGTGAGCATATTGAGTAGGTCTGAGAATCAGCCAACATCTATTTTTCATACCCCTAGACTAAGAAATTACTTAAAAATTATTTATATGGCAAAACAACGTTTGCCGGGTCAGCTAGTAATTAATATAAAAATGTAAATAAATGTAATATGTTAGTATTAAGTTTGCGTTTTTCGGGCAAATAAAATGTTTTTCTTTCTTATATGATTTAAAACTTATATATGATTTAAATTGACCTGCATAATGTACCATACATTTTGTTATCTAGTTAATTCATCAACCTAATCCACTATCCTCAAACAGCTTCCAATACCACCTTATAGTCAATGTAACTCGCATCCTTTTAACAAAATAAAAAAAAAGAAACTCCCTATTCAATTCGACTGCATCTAACCCTCCAGCGCCGCTATACCGATATTACGCCACTAGACCGCATCGGGTCTAATTGGACCAAGCCATAAATACCGCGTTTTAGTGTTGAATTCGGAGCAGATATGAAACGAACGTTTTTAGGTAACTCGTCGACATTATCCAAGTGTGTTTTAGTAATTAAATTCGGTTTCGGTTTCAGAATATTGAATAAACTGTAAAAAAATAAATAAATAATAAATATTAATAAACGTGTTACTTTTAGTTCGATATTGTTATTTTTTTTTATGGTATGCGTCATGTTAGACGTGAATAAACACTTTTTCTTTCTTTCTTTTTTTAAAACTGGCGAAAAATGTAGGGTGAAATTTTATTTGGTAGGTTAAGCGATGGAGCGTAGATTATTGTAGATTATTATGGATTGACTGAATCTGTAACATAATTTTTAATTAATTAGTGACCCTAACTGCTATGCCGGAGGCGTGTGTTCGATTTAAACTCCAGACTATTGTTTATTTGATGAACGAGATCATTGTTTCTGTGTCTGTTTGTAATTGATTTATAATATGTATGAATTTAGAAAATAAGTATTTTTATCAGTTTATTAGTACGTATAGCACAAGCTCTGCTTAGTTTGGGACCAGATACAGAACAAATGGTTGTGCTCATCACACACATATTTCTCTTGGGTGGAAATTGCACCTATGATCTCCGGCATAGCAATCAGGGTCACTAACCACAAGACTAATAGACCAATCCATATATTATGTTAGCCAACTCCAAACTAATTTGGTCAAACTGGTTACCAATGTGGTTAAGGGAAAGAAATAGTAATCTCTTTCCCTTAACCACATTGGTATTTAGTATATACAATATTAATTTGAGTTTATGCAAAACCTCGTCTATGTAAAAATTTCATAATATATCATGAACGAAAAATCACAAAGTTATAAGCTGGTTATGTCAGTAAAAATACATGGTCACTGGGTCATCGAGGCGACTGAGGGATTGTTTTGCACTTGCACCCAGCTGTTTGCTGGCTCCTGATTCCCGCTATGACCTGCCGTGACCTTTTTTATGGTGAGAAAAAATCATCCAATGACATCCCCCGCTCTTGGGCGGAGCTGGAGATAGTGTCAGACTCTTACTGACTAAAAGACCCACCCCGTTCCTTCTAGCCTTCATACCGGGGCTCGAGCGCCATTTCGGATAACCCTGGCCCCAGTAGGGACCTGCCGTGACCTGGTTTGTACTTAGTGTCAGTGGTGTCAAACTTGTGACCATTTTAAATATTTTTGGGAAATATAACATGGTGTAAAAACTATTCCAATCGATTCAGTTACAGATTCTGAACAAATTATATTCTGGTTTTGTATAATCTAATAATAATTTTGTATATTAATAACGTAGACAAAACAATACCTCCTGTTTAGTGAATACAGTTTTCAGATACACACAGAAATAGTCCGTTCCAGATCAATATCTACAGGCCTTACAAATAAATTGCTAGAGCGGAAATCAGAATCCGCAACCGGTACCCAGGGGCGTGGGCTAATTTAAAAGTGGGCGAAGGCAAAACAACGAGGCCTTATTCTTTCAGAAATTCGAAAACGAGTCAGCAACTGTCGCAACTATCGACTGATAATCTCGTGATAGACAAGCCCTTTCATAGAAACTATTTTCTCAAAATACTGAAAAGTTAAAAGTTTTGCTACAGCACTACATTGGCATTATGTCGTCTCGGAGTACTATTAAAATATGCAGCTCTAAGATAGCAATTAAAGAATAATTTTTTCTTAAGCGCCAAGAATTTCGTGGCGTTTCTTTTAACATGGTGTAATGTTTAAGGTGTACAGTCAACATTACACCTGAGTCAATTGAAATGAGTTTTTGGCTAATCAAATGCGTAGAGTCTGTCTAATAAGTTAAACGACTTATGTAATTATTAGGATTTAATGAAATCTCATGTACTACACGGGATCAATAATCAAGGTTGATTAAGAGATAGAGATCATTGTTTACTAAAAGAAGAACCTAATAAAAAGTACCGAATATAAGTATTTTTTAAATGATGAAATATTATATAAAATTCCCAAGTCGGTTGACTTATTAGACAGACTGTAGTCATGCAACTATATTTATGTATAAATCGATGGTTGCAACCCAGTGTTCAACCACATCGTCGCTTATCATCAGGAGAAATGGTGGTCAAACGGGAGCCTGTCAATTATAAAAAACCATCGTTCTTAAAGAGTCCCTTTAAGTGCGAGGTCGTAGGCGAGAGCCCACTTGCCCACGCCTAACTACACTCCTGCCGGTACCTCTGAAGAACAATTGTTTCACAGTCCCTTCGTTATTGTTTCCTATCTGCAGGTTTGATCTTTAGAATTGAAGTCTACGAAATATTTCCGATTTTAATATCTTGTTTTTTTGTTTCTTTTCAGGTAAGAAACAGACTGATGAAGCTGCAGAAATTGTGGTATGTTTTTGGTTTACTAAGCTACGTAATGATTTCGAATTTAAAACAAGTTTTTAATTAAAATACTTTTTTCATAGCAAGCTTTTATAGCGCAGTATACCTGTACCTACAATTAATACTCGTTAAGACGAATCACACGAGCCCAAATTCGATAGGGTTGTGTGGTTTAACTACCGAGTTCCTACGGCCACCTTCCGGTTCCATCATCAGATCAGCTCCATGTCATAATAATTTTCATTGTCATCTGATTTATGTACCCATGCATGCAAAATTTCAGCTCAATCGATAACCCAGAAGTGGATCAAATTTAATTTGCAAGATTTTATTACAGACAAACATGTGACAGGAAACTGAATAAAATCTTGTAATGATACTGGAGGAACAGTTTATTTTTCTAAAAATATAACAAATTAGCACTTTTCACGTTAAAAAACAAACACTTAGCTATCACTATAAAAACTAAATAAAAATAAATGTTTTACAAAACAAATTTATAGTATGGCGTCCATGGTCTGCTACGCAGACGATACGCTGGTTCTAGCGCAGGGAGGTACCGGGCGGTGGTCGATCTAGCGACACGTAGGGATTCAGCGGTTGGGACTCGAGGTGGCGCTGCACAAGTCCGTATACTACTGTATTTTTTTTTAGAAGTTTGATCTCGTGGCCTATAAAGTAATGTGTGGCTTAACTTATAATCTCGATTAAAAATTGAACACATGTGAAGTTTGATATGTTTGCCACTAGAGGCTCCACTATCTATCAAATGCCATCACCATCAAATAAATCTACGATATTCCTGCAATGAATGAGTGAGACACAATTGTCCGCAGACCAAGTCCCACCTTCCAACTTGCGTCACGCGCCCTGTTACCTGTTCACGTAGGAATGTAATGACAGCATCAGCGGATGGCGTTGCCGAGGCCACGCTGAGAAAAATAAAAATTTCTTCAAATATTTCTTGCCAGTACTTCTCCATAGCAAACGACCAATTTGGAACCGTGCTCTAGCTTTTGACGTTTTATAAGTGCCCATGTAGGCCTATGTGAAATAAAAACTGTTTGGAATATTTGAAATTTTGAATCCACTTGATTTCAATGTGACTTCCATTCATCTCTTCCCTACTCATAATTACTCTCAACAATAATATTTAAAGTCCCGGAAGAAACATTTGATATTTCTATAAGTGGGTCCGCGGTAATTTGAATACCTTGCCACTCGCTGATGTTTTCCGGCATGACGCGATCAATCATTTAGAATGTTGGCAGCACTGTTGGGCGGACGAGTGACCCGTTTTTGTGCGGTTGGTGAGACTGCAAAATATTTGGATATCATGGTGTTGGTAATGCTAAGTGGAGGTAAGTAGTTGGTGGGATTGGAAATGGATATCGATTTATGTGATTTGATAAAAAATAATCTAATTAAGGTTAGAAAACTCAAGCGCGAACCTATGTATCAATAATAAAAAATGGGCCATATGGACCTTACTTTATGCTATAGGATTCTGGGTCAACTGGAAGTAGTTACCTTATGAATTTTGATCCCTTGAGAGTGTCGAAATACAGGTTTTTGTGCCATAAATGGCCGTATCTTTTGTTTTCGTTAAATTAGGAGTTCGATTTTTTCACAGCTTTAAGGAAGTGTAAATCTGAGTTTATGGTTTAAATTTCAACTTGATTCCTACACGCGTTACCGAGATAAAGGGTCTTGCGCGGGTTTGCGGACAGTGAGCAATGGGTAGTTCGCTGTCCGGCCGTCCGGTAACTGTCCGGACCAAGCCCAAGTCGTCGACGGCGCGCGCTGTTCCCGTGCGCCTCAAGGAGTTGTCAGCAACAGCAGGGGCCTAGCCGGGTCGGAGCCTACTGGGGCCAGGGTTATCTGAAAGGACGCTCGAGCCCCGGTATGAAAAGGGCGGGGGATGTCAATGCATGATTTTTCCCATCGAAAAAGAAGAAAAGAAGCCCCGGTATGAAGGCTTGAAGGAACGTGATGGGTTTTTTAGTCAGTAAGAGTCTGACACTATCTCCCGCTCCGCCCAAGAGCAGGTGTTGTCATAGGATGATTTATCCCATCGAAAAAGAAGAAAAAAAGCCCCGGTATGAAGGCTTGAAGGAACGTGATGGGTTTTTAGTCAGTAAGAGTCTGACACTATCTCCCGCTCCGCCCAAGAGCAGGCGTTGTCATAGGATGATTTATCCCATCGAAAAAAAAAAAAGATAAAGGGTCTTGACATTTAGACAGAGAACAATGTTATTTTATTAGGGTTCCGTCTATTTCTTTTGACGTACGGAACTCTAAAATAGGCTACGAAATATTCGTTATATATTTCAGTTTAGCAGAATGGTATAATAGTTTATTAAAGAAATCCAAAAATATGAATACTGTAATCATTCCGTATAAAAATAGGTCAAGCAACATTAAACAATATCCACAAAAACCATCAGCAAAACAAAAAATAATTTCAACAAATTATTTTCTCTTTTCCAACGAAATCTACAGAACATACCATTCGCAACTAACAATTTTGAATATTCAAACGCAATAAAAAACAAAATATTACGGTCTATATCTTCTCTATTACATATTATCCACAATGCACTGTTGGTTGGCAAGGAGCCAAAACCCGAAAGTGATGGTCATCTCATAACATTTAATAAACATATCATTGCGTATTATTTCCCTTCTGTCGTATTATAGTCGTATAATTCTGTCGAATAGACAATTTTGCTGTCATAATTATAGAATATTGCGGTATAATTTGTGGCCGTTGTCGAATTTGACCGCTGTCACTATTTTTGGGTTAACCGTTTCATTTTGAGAGAAAATGAGGACTTTATTTTGGTTAGTTAGTAGTTGGGTAGCAAATAAGTTTTGATTAAATATAATTTAAAAACATAAGATGAAATAAAGCTTTCAGATTTTTTAAATTTATTTTCTACATACCTACCAAATAATGGATACAAAATTAGATCGTGAAAATTAGATCAGTTTTATTTACGAACTAGCTTCTGTTAGCGGCTTTGCTCGCGTGCAAATTGAAAGTCATTTCAGAGGAACGTACTCCTGATGTAAAAAGTATGTTTCGTCATAATCAAAGACTTATACGTACCTACCCTAGGCTGCGGTATTGAAAACGTAAGGAGATAGTCGTCACGCCCCGGCTCCCACAGACGACTTCGGTAGTCGCAAGGCGATTCTGTACGTCTCGTTTCCATCGAATTTCTGCGACCCAACCAGTTGTGGCCATCTTGCGGCCCCCAACGCTGTGTCTTCCAGTACTTGGCTTAGTACGAGGACTAAATTTTCCATGGCTAAATTTAGCCTTGTAGCCAAATATGAAATTGTGGAAACTCAATTACTCACATAACTTAACAATAATCGGAGTAACGTGACCGTGACAATATAATTAGCTGTCGGCAGCCAACCTCACCACAATGTCGACCAAATTTAAGTTAGGCAATTTATTATTCAATACAATCTCAGTATTTATGATGGTTCGATTTAATTGCCCTTCGATATGTTGAATACTAATAATAATAATCATTGTCATCGTCATCATCTTCAGCTTTTTTAATGTTCCCACTGCTGGGACTCAGGGCTCCTCTCTAGGATAGGGAATGGGCCGTAATCTACCACGCGGGCTCAGTGCGGGTTGGTGAATGTCTCGGCGCGGGCTTGCGGACAGTGAGCAATGGGTAACTCGCTGTCCGGCCGTCCGGTATCTGTCCGGACCAAGCCCAAGTCGTCGACGGCGCGCGCTGTTCCCGCGCGCCTCAAGGAGTTGTCAGCAACAGTAGGGGCCCAGCTGGGTCGACGCCTACTGGGGCCAAGGTTATCCGAAAGGGCGCTCGAGCCCCGGTATGAAGGCTTGAAGGAACGGGATGGGTTTTTTAGTCAGTAAGAGTCTGACACTATCTCCCGCTCCGCCCAAGAGCGGGGGTTGTCAAAAGATGATTTTTCCCATTGAAAAAAAAAACATGTTTCCGAAATTTTGGTTCTAGGACATGCCGGTTTCCTCACGATGATTTTCTTCACCGTTTTGAGAGCAGTGGTAATCAAATAAATTACACAAAGTAATGCGCCTTGCAGAGTAAAGTTTGAACCCGCGACTTACAACTCGTAAGTCAGAGCCTTACCATTCGGCCACCACTTTTCACTAATAATAATATTCTACAACAATCACACGATGAATTTTAGTCCCAAAGCTAGGCATAGCTTGTGCTATGAATACTGGATAACTGATAAACGTATTACGAATTTATAAATACATATATTATATTATTATAGTTTAGCTGACCTGGCAAACTTCGTACCGCCTAACAGCCAATGAATATAATATAATATTCCACAACTACCACACAACGTCGTCTGGTCCCAAGCTAAGTAGAGCTTGTGTTATGAGTACTAGACAACTGATAAACATACTTATATATTTCTAAATTCATACATATTATAGATAAATTACACCCAGACACAGAACAAATGATCATGCCCAACATTTGTCCTGGGTGGGAATCGAACCCACGACCTGCGGTATAGCAGTCAGGGCCACTAACCACTAGACCAACAGGCCAGTCAATATATATCAAGTCACACACAATTTTAATATTTAAATGAAATCTATATCGATTTTATAAACACGTGATGCGCGACCAACTAAAAACTTCTACAGATTATATAGATAAATAATTTACACTGAGACAGAACAAATGATCATGCTCATCACACAAACATTTGTATTGGGTGGTAGTTGAACCCATGATCTCCAGTATAGCAGTCACAGCCACTAACTACTAGACAATTAAGTCACTCAAATCATCATTATCATCATCATTTCAGCCAAAAAACGTCCACTGTTGGACATAGTACTCCCCCAAGTGTCGCCATAATGAATAGTCTTATGCGTCACACATCCATCAGATTCCTGCGACCCTTATCAGGTCATCGGTCTACCTTATAGGAGACCTTCCAACGCTACGTCTTCTGGTACGTGTCACTAAAGTCAATTAATAACTAAATATGAAATTTGATTTAAAATTAAATGCCCCAGTTCAGCCCCTCAGATTAATAAATGAAGAAGAAAAAGGACAAAATCATAGTGGACAAGTTTTTAGTTGAAAACTTGGAATATAACGTTTTACATAGTGGGACATTCGAAACTAGCTGGAAGTTTTGCGAGACGATATTGTGTGAAAAGTGAACGGTGGCCTAATTTATAAGAAGAAGCGATTTCTAGCGAGTTAATAAAATTTCTGTGCAATCATCCTCAAGGAGTTGGGCCCAACTGGGTCGAAGCCTACTGGGGAAAGGGTTAGTTTTGAAAGAGTCGCTCAGCCCCGGTATGAAGGCACTTAGGAACGGGGTGGGTAGGTTTTTAGTCAGTAAGAGTCTAAAACTATCTCCCACTCCGACCAAGAGTGGGGCTTGCCATTAGATGATTTTCCCACCATCAAAAAAAAAAGAGTACTTAGCTAGCCAAGGAGTGGAATTCTATGCCGGAGTCTGTTTCCTGATAGCTACAACTTAGGGATCTTTAAGTCAAGAATGAATAGGTTACTTCTAGGTGAGCGTGCTCCATCGTCGATCAAATCATCACTTACCATTAGGTGATATGGTGGTCAAACGCGAGCCTATCAATAATGTATAAAAAAAAAGTTGATAAACTAAAGTCGTTAACGCTAGTAGAAAAATTCAAATGTATTGAAATGACATAACTCAACGTTAAGTCACGTGGTCAGAATTAAGGAGTCGGAGGCTTTACCGACTGTAGATAAAGATACGAAACAAAACAGGCGTAATTTGGCTAGGCCTACATATTGTGTGACAGTGATAAAAAGCGAACCCATAATTTGTAAAAAAAAATAATTAAATATGTTTGAAAAATTTAATGAAAGTATCCTATATATTTTCTACTAGCTGTGCCTTTCGTTGTGCAATTTCGTTTGCGTGGACTATAGGATTTTGAATTTTTTTTTCTAAAATAAAAGTAGCCTATATATTATATCAGCTACCTGCCAAAAAAAGTCCCGTAAAAATCGGTCTAGCCATTTTGGAGATTAGCCGGAACAAACAGACAGACAGGCAAAAATTTAATAAGAAATGTTTTTTTGGTGTAGGTATGTACCGTGTATTCATATGCATGTAGCAAAAAGCAGTTATTTTAATATTCAATCAGACACTCCAATTTTATTTATATAAATATAGATTTCTATACTTGTTCTGTGTTCAAAATGTGTCCTGCCCATTGTCACTGAAGTTTGGCGATTCTTCGAGCTATGTCGGTAAACTTGGTTCTCCTGCAGATGTCAGGTATACCCTAGCGTTAATGGTAGGCATTAGAAAACAATCCTGTCACATTATTGACAGAAAATCAAAATATCCTGATTCCTGTTACTCGCACCACACAACAAGGAACTGTAAGACAAAGCGGTGTCCGTACCGCGCGTGAGCTGTGTCCCTGATTGTCGTGACGAAACGGGACCAAACGGGAACTGATCATTTTAGTGTCACGCGCGCATGTGGAGGGTTGACAATGAATATTGCTTTTTTTAAGATTTTTCTTTTGAATCTTGCAATATTGCTTATTTTTTTTTTTGCTATGTGAAACGGGACGAAACAGGAAATATTAATTTATGTTAGTGTCACGCGCGTATGTGGAAAGTTAACAATGAATACTGCTTTTTTAAGGTTTTTCTTTTAAAACTTTCAATATTGCTTACTTTTTTTGCGAGACGAAATGGGACCAAACGGTCGCTGATCATTTTAGTGTCATGCGTGCACGTGAAGGGTTGATAATGAATATTGTTTTTTCTTTGAAAACTTTCAATATTGTTTACTTGTTTTGCGAGACGAATTGGGGCGAAATGGCCACTGATCATTTTAGTGTCACGCGCGAATGTGAAGGGTTGACAATAAATATTGCTTTGTAAAGGTTTTTCTTTTGAAGGTTTCAAAACTATTATTTTTCATTAAACCCCAAGCGAACGCCGGCATTCGCGCACCTATTTGTCTTTCTATTGTGTCTGTGATTTCCACGATTGAAAGGTTAATTGACATTTCAGCTAGTGCTTGACTGTGATCCCATCTAATGGTAAGCAGTGATGCAATTGTGGATCGTGAAGCACACTATCTAATTAAGAGCCACTTCACGCTAGTTTGAAGACATCTATATACGAAACATTACGAATAAAGTTACCGACATAGCATGAAGAATCGCCTAACTTAAATGTAAATGGGCAGGGCATATTGCTCGCAGAACAGGTGGTCATTGGGGCAGAAAGGTTCTGGAATGGCGACCTGAAGACGTAGCGTTGGAAGGCCTCCTACAAGGTGGACTGATGACCTGGTAAGGGTTGTAGGAATTCGATGGATGCGAGACGCACAGGACCGTTCAATGTAGTGACACTTGGGGGAGGTCTATGTCCAACAGTGGGTGTCTGAAACGATGATGCTGACCCGCCAAACACTGTGCGTGTCACAGTGATTTTTATAAATAAAAAATAATTAAAATTTATCCCTCTATTGTCACTCGCATCACACAAAATGGAAGCGTTACACAAAATGTTGATCGTCTCGCGCGTGAGCTGTGTTCCTAATTGTCGGAGCGAAACGAAAACTGATTATTATATTATGTGACTGGACTGCTTTTAAAGGTATTTTATTTAATACGATTTCCTTTAAAGCTGAATATACTCGAAGTTTATGCAAAGCCTGAAAATAGTTTGTTTAGAGTCAGTAACTGAATTGATTCCAATCATTTTTACACCATGTAATAGGTACTTTTTCTGAAAAATATTAAAAAAAAATCATAAGTTGGACACCACCGACAATTTAATACAAATAAAGGAGGAGGCCGACCGCATCAAGCAACGGCGCTCTTGCCGCTTCCGGGATTCCGATCCCGATTTCCAACCACCGTAGGCGCGGGTGTTCGGACGGCGAGCTTTGGGTAGCTCGCTGTCCGACCGTCCAATGATCGTCCGGACCGAGCCCAAGTCGTCGACGGCGCGTAGTGTTCCTTTGGATTTGTCACCAAGGCTAAGGAGATCCCTGAGGCTCTGGAACAATGGCAAAGAATAAACAGGTGTGGGTTGTTTAAGTCAGTAAAGTCTCAGTCCCAAAACCGCCCCCAAGGGCAGGTGATGTCATTTAAATGATTTTCCCACTTAAAAAAAAAAGGTAAGCGCGTTCCATCGTCGACCGCATCATCGCTTTCCATCAGGTAAGATAGTAGTCAAGCGCAAATCTATCATCAATAAAAAGAATGGTCGTCAGAAAAATCTAATTATCCCTCATTTCACATTTGTATCACTCGTTCTGCGCATTATAGGACAGTGAAGACAAAACAGTGTTCGTCCCGCGCGTGAGCTGTGTTCCTGATTGTAGTGACGAAACGGGACAACACAGGTACTGACAATTTTAGTGTCACGCGCGCAGATGCTGGGTGCTAAAAAAGGTGTAATATTGGATTTCTTTTGTTGAGTGATGAAGGTGCTTTGATTAATAAATACAATAATGTTCCACAACAATCACTCAACGCCTTCTAGTCCCAAACTAAGCAGATCTTATACTTTGATTACTACACAACTGATAAACATACTTATTTATTTTTAAATACATGCAATTATAGACAAATTACACCCAGACACAAGAACAAATGGTTATGTTCATCACACAAGCATTTATCCTGGGTGGAAATTGAAGCCACAACCTCCGGCATAACAATTAGGGACCCTAACCACTAGACCAACAGGCCAGTCTTCATCTGTAAAGGTGTTCTTATCGCGCGTGAGCTATGTTTCTGATTTTAGTGACGAAACGGGACAACACAGGCACTGACAATTTTAGTGTCATGCGCGCAGACAGTACTGGGTGCAAAAAAAGGTGTAATATTGGATTTCTGGTGTAGAGTGACAAGGGTACTTTGATTTTTGAGTCAATTTCCTATCTTAACTTCTATGTGGAAAAGAGAGAGGGATGCATTTGTACTATAGCTTATATACAATACTAGATTTAGTATATGCGAAACTCGAAATACGTGTCTAGTATTTTTATGTAAAGAATCTACGTACAAAATTTCATAACTGTAACATGAAAAATCACAAAGTTATAAGCTTGTTATGTTAACTGGTTATCCGCACAAATACATGGTCACCGGGCCATACGGGCGGCTGAAGGGTTGTTTTACTCCTGCACTCGGCTGCTTTCGCCTAATGCCCGTTATGGTGGTAACCTTTTCTTAATCATCATCATCAGCCTTTTTAATGTTTCTACTGCTGGGACTCAGGCCTCCTCTCTAGGAGAGTGAATGGGCCGTAATCCACCACGCGGGCCCACTGCAGATTGTTGAATGTCACATGTTTTCGAATTTTCGGTTCTAGGACATGCCGGTTTCCTCACGATGTTTTCCTTCACCGTTTTGAGAGCAGTGGTGATAGAATAAATTACACAAAGTAATACGCCTGGCTGGGTTTGAACTTGTGAACTCGTAAGTCGGAGCCATTACCACTCGGCCACCACTGACTTTTCTTAATTTTTTTGGGAAAAAATATAACATGAAGTATAATTTTTTGTAATTGATTTACCTAAGAGATAGTTACTGATTCTGAACAAATTACATTCGGGTTTTGGTCGTCGGACTTATAAAATATATGGGGTACACATAATCTTCCTGCACCTTCACGGAATGGACGATTGAGGTTTTATGTTATCCATGACACTGTTTAGTGTGCATGAGCCTTTTTATGACCAATCAGGATGTTGCTACGATTATCACGCTTCGAAAATAGGTTATCAGAGATAGTTATCTATAGTACCTTGGAAGATAAGAAATATTATAGTTGATTATCTTTTGTGATAACGACAACGTAAGAGGTAGAATAGAATAGAATAAACTTTATTGCACACCAAAACATTAACCAAACTTTTTAAATAACTAGGAAAAAAGAAAGAAAGAAAGAATAGAAAAAAACTATTTTATTTGGCATACACACTCGTAGATATAGTAGGAGTAAAATTAAGCCTACTAACAAGGAGAGGGGAGTAGGAGGGGGGAGGGGTACTAGGAGGTAGTGTTTTTTATAGCATTTGTAAATAAGTTCGTTTAGTCCACATAAAAGTAGTCTACGCGCACTTGCCAGCGGTAAAACCACCTTTATTCATGTAAAATCAGTGGTATTGAAAACAATAGGTACTTAATTAAAAAAAAAACACTATATAAAAGGTGTAAGGGACAGCCCTCCACAAACTTTAAGGGCTTGCTCAGTAGACGAAACTGAACAACCTTCTACAATTTTTTTTTTCAGGAAACGAAAAAAAAATCAGCCTCACCTTACAAACTGATAAATATGAGACCCGGTATGAAAGGCACGAACGAACGATGAGTTTTTTTTAGTCAGTAATAGTCTGACACTATCTTCCGTTCCACCTAAGGGCGGGGGATGTCATTTGGATAATTTTTACCCACCCAAAAAAAAGATGAAACGGGGGTCCAAAGTTACTCTGAAGCAGAGCACCGCCTCGTAGGGGCGATCGGCGGCAGCGATCTCTCGCCCCGGTCCTTGATACTGTCCATGGTCTGGAGCGAGGAGGAGTGGCAGGCAGTCGTCACCTTTCGCGAAGCAGTAATGCTAGCAAAGTTACTCTGAAGCAGAGCACCGCCTCGTAGGGGCGATCGGCGGCAGCGATCTCTCGCCCCGGTCCTTGATACTGTCCATGGTCTGGAGCGAGGAGGAGTGGCAGGCAGTCGTCACCTTTCGCGAAGCAGTAATGCTAGCAAAGCAGGCCGCACGCGTGAGGTAACGGCGCTCATGTCTCAGCTGCCGCCGAGATTCTGATCCCGATATTCAGCCACCGTAGGCGTGTAATGGAAAGCTCGCCGTCCGACCGTCCGGTAACCGTCCGGACCGAGCTTAAGATGTCGACGGCGCGTATTGTTGCTCAAGGACTTGTCAGCTAACCGTAGGAACCCAGCAGGGTCGAAGCCTACTGGGACCAAGGATTTGTGTCTCAAAGGAAGATTCGGCCCCGATATGAAAGGCAAACGTCTCAAAGGTAGACCACATTCGAGATAGGCAGACGAAATAATAAAAATAGCTGGGGCCAGCTGGACGCAAATAGCCCAAGATAGAGACAAATGGAATTCTTTAGAGGAGGCCTTCACCTTTGCCTGAAGAGTGGTTTTTGCAGATGAATAGCAGTCAATTTGGAACCAACCATATTGTAAATAATATTAACTACAATGCGTTCGAAATGAGAATAGGATCGTCCGCCATGTTGTGACGTCACGATTTACTGTCAAATCGAGGAAAAAGTTTAATCAGAATCCAGTTCTTCAATTTTACTCATCTCTTAGTTTTCAATTTTACCAAAATTTCTTCGATTTAACAGTACAACGAGACGTCAAAATATAGGAATCGGTCCTATTCTCATTTGAAACGCGTAGTACTTTTTTTTTCCTACTTGTACTTGTAATGGAAGAAATAAAAAGCTTTTTATTTTTATATATTTTATTTATAATGAAGGCAACTAAGGAACGGGAGTGAGTTTTTAGTCAGTAAAAGTCTGGCACTATCTCCCGCTTCGCCCTAGAACGGGAAAAAGAAAGTTAGTATGAAGAAACTTATTTTCACGCGGGCAAATCTACTGCCAGCCTGCAGTATATGACTCCAAGAAAAGAATATGTCTCCATACATTTCTTTATTAAATAAAGTACCGAGCAAGTGCAGGGGAAGTCACAAATGAAAAGATAATGAACACAAGATTGGCAAGAGGAGTGGAATATAAAGGAGCTGAATGCGTCCCTCAGGCGTGCGTTGACGAATTGAATGCGTCGCTGAGACGTGCGTTGTGTTCCTGATTAGTTGAGTTCACTGTTGCCGCATTACTGGTAAAACGGGGTGACATTGATTGGTTTTAAATTTCAAATGAATGCCCAGCAAACAATTGTAAAAAAAATCTGTAGTGTAGAGTAGAATCATTATTAGAACTTGTATTTGTAACAAAGAATTATAAAATTGTAAAACATTATTTAAAAAAATATATAATATCTGCTTATCGAAGTAATTGATAATAGTCTATTTTTAATACCCCTCTTTTTATTTATAGTTCAGAAAAGACATCCTACACTTTAATGCTAAAGAACTAAAAGAGAATGCCTGTACCCTGTACCACACTGCGTCACAACTCACAATATAGTAATATCGAAAATAATGTTTGATTTATGTGTATAAAGTATTGATTAAGCGTTTTTAACCACATTAAAAATATCACATTTTTTTAATTTGTTGAATAAAGGCCACATTGCTAGTAGAACAGATGGTCGTCAGGGTTGAAGAGTTCTCGAGTTGCAAATGTATACCGCAAGAGGCAGCGTTATAAAGCTTCCTACATGCTGGACTAGTGATTTGGTGAGCGTTGCGAGGATCCGATGGATGTGAGACGCTCCGGATTCATGATTGTTGAGGCATTTGGGGGTGTTCTAAACATGCATTGGACGTCTTCTAAAATAATGATGATGTCTGGTATGTCTGATTCATGCAATTGTCTCAGAGAGCAGTGGTGGCCGAGTGGTAATGGCCCACTTACGAGTTGTAGGTCGCGGGTTCAGCCCAGCCAGGCGCATTACTTTGTGTAATTTATTTCATCACCACTGTTCTCAAAACGGTGAAGGAAAACATCGTGAGGAAACCGGCATGTCCTAGAACCAAAAATTCGAAGACATGTTACATTCACCAACCCGCACTGGGCCCGCGTGGTGGATTACGGCCCATTCCCTCTTCTAGAGAGGAGGCTTGAGTCCCAGCAGTGGGAACATTAAAAAGGCTGATGATGATGATGATGATGCAATTGTCTCTATTTTGTTCCTGATTTTTTTTTTTCTGGATTTCAGAATATTTCGAGGATTTGTAAAACAAGAAATGTGTAAAGTAATGCCTACTGGTTGGTGTTGATTGACTGCTTATCACATGTTTTCCCGTCAGTGTGTATTTTACCTTACACAAAAATTAATCATGAAGAGGTAAAATCTTTTGTTTAACTAATTGTAAAAGGCTTTTTTAGCGGAGACGCGACAAGGTGCGTCAAACTTTTACTGAGTGAAACCACACCTGTGTCCTTCATTTTTCCGTTGCGTACGAGGCCATGGCCATGGCCATGTGTTTTCATGGCCGTCGGAATTTGTCACAAATAATTGTGGAAGGTAATATCTGGAAGTAACGAGTGAATTACAAAATATTCTTCAACTCAGATGAATATCGAAAAAAAAAACACAGATACCTCTAGGATAAGTCAGAAGAGCGAAGACATGGATAAATAATATACATCGCTAAATTTTAATCGTTTTAATTTCGTGGAGGGTCGATCCGGTACATGAAACACTATCGATTTGTAAAGATAAAATAAAAAAATAAAAAACCTCTTTTTCAAAACTCGTATTAATTCACGCATGTACGAAATTAGTATCTTTAAGCAAACGTCAGCTGAGCGAGTTCAATGACCTGTAGTTAATAGTCAGAGTTGCGTACAAAGTACCTACAGGTCATTGAACTCGCTCAGCTGACTTTATGTGGACGCACCTCTCGCACCCGTCTAGGCGGCAGTACGCAAATCTGTGCATTTATTTGCGGCGCTCGGAAAGCGCGCGGCTGACCTTTAAATCCATTTTCATTGCGAAATATTGATTGATTTACATATGCAATGTTCACTTTGAAGAATATTTAACCACCCATTTTTATTTGTAAAAATGTTTCTAAAAATCCAAGCCTTTTCGAAGGAGTAGGGAAAACTTGCGAAAAGTTGCCAAATTGCTAAATATTTTGTTTAGACAAAAGTATTAATAGCACGAAAAAATAAAATGTTGATAGTGTTGTTCATATAATCTATAATAAACATTTTTTTTTTCACACCTATTAACCTGGCCGTTGCCGAGGTGTAGGCTTCAGAAAGTCACTGTTTTAAGGCACTTTTCGGGCGCTTGGGCCTTAAAAGGTCTTAAAGTCGCAACGACTACATTGACACGTATCTTAAAGATTACAGGTTGCACGAGTTGCATGCAATAGATGACACTGATCCCGTGTCAAAATATTGCCAGTCTTCAATTTTAATCCTGTACCTCTTTACTGCGTTCCTACGCAACACGCCGCCGACGTGACTTCAATACCAAGTCCAGACAACCCAGCTGATGTGTCAAAAGGTCCAAAACTAATTACAAATGATAAGGAAGTAAAAAAAAGGTACGTCTGTTAGACGTGTGAGTAGCATTTCTAATTGTTGGGCGACGTCCGAGAGACGTGTCGAAGGTTAAACAGGATCATCTGTAAATACTCACAAAACGTTTTGGGAACACAGCTAAGTAGTGGAATTCTCTAACGGAGTCTGTGTTTCCTGATAGCTACAACCTGGGGATCAGGTCATGAAAGGAATTGGATTTTTATTATTGATAGGTTTGCGTTTGACCACCATCTCACCTGATGGTAAGCGATGATGAGGTCGACGATGGAGCCCGCTTCATTAGCATCACATCAGCTGAAAGACGTCCATTGTTGGACATAGGCCTCCCTTAAGCGTCGCCACAACGACCAGTCCTGTGCGTCACGCATCCATTGGATATCCTTATCCTTACTAATATTATAAAAGCGAAAATGAGTTTGTTTGTTACGTCTTCAGGCCTAAATGCCAAAGCCGTTTTTTATGAATTTTGATACAGAGATAGTTGGGACTCTGAAGACGGACATAGGCTAATTTTTTTATAAAAAAAAAAGCGAGAAAAAGGGGGAGAAATAGGGGAAGGCTAGTATATTTATAAAATAAAAGCAACATCAAATAAGTCCAAAAGGGCGAACTGTGAATATTTAACGCAAATTCAAAACTAACGCAGATTGAATTTTGCAAAAAAAGAAAACCCGGCTAAGAGCGAATCGGACGCACGCACGAAGGCCGTAGCATAAAAAACAGCTGTAGCATAAAAAACAGCAAAAACATCACGTTTGTTGTATGAGAGCACCCTTCAATATTTATTTTATCCTGTTTTTTTTAGTGTTCGTTATTATAGCGGCAATAGATGACATCATTTGAATGGCCTGTTGGTTTAGCGGTTAGTGTTCGATTCCTACCCAGGACAAATGTTTGTGTAATGAGTATAATCATTTGTTCTGTGATTGGGTGTAATTTATCGATAATATTTATGTTTATAGAAATATATAAGTATGTTTATCAGTTGTCTAGTACTCATAACACAAGCTCTGCTTAGCTTGGGGCTAGACGGCGTTGTGTAACTATTGTTGTGGAATATTATTATTATTATCATCTCTGAAAAATTCAACTGTCTATCACGTTTCATGAAATAACAACCTTGTGACAGACGGACTTTTAATAGAGTCCCGTTTTACCCTTTGACACAGAACCCTAAAAAGAAGCCGAATAGCGAATTACACACGCGTAGCCATTTTCTTTTTCATTTTTGTGCAGTGAATGTCGCGAAAGGGTTACGGTTCCGCGTGTATGCTATGAATTTATGGTGCAATTGCTTTGCGCTGCTTTTTTAAAAACCTTCGCTTGTTAGTCTATGATTTATGCGTGGTTCATGATGTGCCGTCGAAAAAGGATTATGGACGGTTACCTCTTTTACAAACTGTTAAGAAAAAATTGTTATGTTGAAAACAGAAATGTCCTGTTTCTTTTTCAAATCTTTTTTACACCCCGCAATATTTAGCACACTCTTATTGTAAAAGCAAAAGTTTGGGAGTGTGTGTATGTCTGTTACTTCTTCACGCTTATGCACAACTATAGAACATGTCCTGGAATAGTAAATCATCATCGTCTTTGGTTGAGGCCATGGTCCGGAGCGAGGAGGAGTAGCAGGCGGTCGCCGACTTCTGCGAAGCAGTAATGCTAGCAAAGGAGGAGGCCGACCGCATCAGGCAACGGCGCTCTCGCTGCCGCCGCCGGGATTCCGATCCCAATTTCCGGCTACCGTAGGCGCGGGCTTGCGGACAGTAAGCAATGGGTAGCTCGCTGTCTCCGGTAACTGTCCGAACCAAGCCCAAGTCGTCGACAGCGCGCCTCAAGGAGTTGTCAGCAACAGCAGGGGCCCAGCCAGGTTGAAGCCTACTGGGGCCAGGGTTATCCGAAAGGGAGCTTGAGTCCCGGTATGAAGGCTAGAAGGAACGGGGTAGGCTTTTATTCAGTAAGAGTCTGACGGTATCTCCCGCTCCGCCCAAGAGCGGGGGTTGTCATTGGATGATTTTTCCCACCATAAATCTTCATCACCATCATCATCATTTCAGCCCAAAGACGTCCAATGTGGGACATAGGCCTCCCCAAGTGTCGCCATCATGACCGGTCCTATGCGTCTCGCATCCATTGGGTAATCGGTCCATCTTGTGGGAGGTCTTTCAAAGCTGTTTTTTCCGATAAGTGGTCGGCATTCTAGAACCTTTGGTCCCCATCGACCATCTGTTCTGCAAGCAGCGTGCCCTGCCCACTGCCACTTAAGTTTGGCGATTTTTTGGAATAACACATCGAATATTTTTAGCCAAGAAGTATTCCTCACCAAAAAAAATTAAAAACTTGATTGGACAGTTTGTATGGAGAGGCCGATATTTTTTTTTCGTTTCCTGAAAAACAAAAAACTTTTTTTTTCTATTGGCCAACCAACAACTGTATACACTGAAACTTAAGTTTTAGTCATCATTTCAGCTGATAGACGTCCACTGTTGGATATAGGCCTCCCCCAAGCGTCGCCACAACGAACGATCATGTGCGTCCCGCATCCATCGGATTCCCGCTACCTTCACCAAGTCGTCAGTTCAATTAGTTTTAGTAATTATGTGAAACTCGAAACACGTGTCTAGTATTTCTATGTACAGAATCTATGTAAGTATAAAATTTCATAACTGTACGATGAAAAATCAGAAAGTTATAAGCTTGTCGTGTTACCTGATTGTCCACAAAAATACATGGTCACTGGGCCATCCGGGCGACTGAGGAGTTGTTTATCTCCTGTACGTCACTGTGCGCTGGCGCTTAATGCCCACTATGAACCTGTGTTTTACTTAGTGTCGGTGCTGTCGAACTTGTGGCTTTTTTATATGTATTTTAAATAAGATAGTTAAGTATTTTTTTACTTGAAAATATAACCTTTTGAATACCGTAATTAGATACTGAGACAATGAGAGAGCGAACGAGCATTCGCTTGGGGTTTAATGAATTAATACAAAATACTTACTATAACTGGAAATACTAAAGGTATATCGCAAAAACAATTAATTTAGCTGCACCGCAGCTTAGCAACATTGAAACGGTTGCACGGATTGCGCGAAATAAGCGCGAAGAGCTAATCCGTAGTCATTTTGTCTTTTGCTAATTAATTCAGCCGTTACGGAACGGTTAGCTTGCAGACTTTCAAATACTAGCTACAGTTTTATGCATTTTAAATGTGGTTGCAGTGGTCTGGTTATTAACTGGTTACTTTATTTATGAAAAGGGCTATGCTATGCTTGGAGTTTGCTTGCGTGATCGCATTAGAAATGATGATATTCGCAGGAAAACCAAGGTTATATGGTTCTGGGATTCCGATCCCGATTTCCAGCCACCGTAGGCACGGGCTTGCGGACAGTGAGCAATGGGTAGCTCACTGTCCGGCCGTCTGGTAACTGTCCAGACCAAGCCCAAGTCGTCGACGGCGCGCGCTGTTCTCGCGCGCCTCAAGGAATTGTCAGCAACAGCAGGGACCCAACCGGGTCGAAGCCTACTGGGGCCAGGGTTATCCGAAAGGGCGCTCGAGCCCCGGTATGAAGGCTTGAAGGAATGGGATGGGGGTTTTTTAGTCAGAAAGAGTCCCACTCTGCCCAAGAGCGGGGGTTTTCATAAGATGATTTTTCCCATCGAAAAAAAAAAAGTTAAATGGCTCGAAGAATTGCTAAACTTAAAAGGAAGTGGGCAAGGTTGAACGTTGCTCATAGACCAGATGGTCGATGGGGACAAAAGGTTCTGGAGTGGCGACCACGTACTGGAATATGCAGCGTTGGAATGCCTCCCGAGACTTAGGGAGGGGCTATAATGATGATGATGACTTTATTCATGTTTTTATGATCACCAGTAAATGTTCCATTCTGACCACGTTCGAAAATAGTAATCGAAACGACATCCCTTAGTGCAACTTTTTTTTTGGTTGGCAAAATCATTCAATGACATCACCCACTCTTGGGCGGAGCGGGAGAAAGTGTCACACTTTTACTGACTAAAAACCCACTCCTGTTCCTTCGTTGCCTTTCGTACCGGGGCTGAATCTTCCTTTCAGAAGCAGATCCTTGACCCTAGTAGGCTTCGACCCTGCTGGGCCCCTATATTTTGCTGATACCTCCTTGTGGCGCGCGTGAAACGATACGCGCCGTCACCCTTACTTCAACTTACGTTTACAGGTGATTGGGCTCACACCGTGCGTTACCTGTCAAAAAGGGCGGGGCGTCAAAAACACAAGCGTGTCCGACATAATGACCCGCGAAGTACTATTGAAAACTTTTTCAGTTAGGCACGGTGGCATCACTTACGAGTTGTAGGTCGCGGGTTCGAACCCAGCCAGGCGCATTACTTTGTGTAATTTATTTCATTATCACTGCTCTCAAAACGGTGAAGGAAAACATCGTGAGGAAACCGGCATGTCCTAGAACCAAAAATTCGAAGACACGTGACATTCACCTACACGCACTGTGCTCGCGTGGTGGATTACCGCCCATTCCCTCTCCTAGAGAGGAGGCTTAAGTCCCGACAGTGGGAACATTAAAACGGCTGGTGATGATGAATGTGGCCTCAAGTGCCCACCAGTAGTAAATATAACGTATTAAAAAAAATGTAACCTTTGTTTGGCTCATTATACTGCGTGATAATCTCAATTATTTTACCAGGTCGCACTAAAAATCATAGATCACTGATCTGAATGAAATCTGACCCCGAGATAAATTCCTGGAAGCATCACCATAAATCTGACGATGAAAGATGGGACAGCAGTGGACCAGCCATAAATAATGTTGCCACTGTGATTCAGCCTGACTTTATGTGACAGCTCTAATTTATTACTATTAATTACGAGTTCAAAGCAGTTTCATTTAGATTTGTTTGGCTTATAATTAGAAATGTGAGTGAGTTGAAAAAAAAAAACCGGGCAAATGTGAGTCGGACTCGCGCACTGAGGGTTCCGTACAACCTATGAAAACAGCCCCCCTAGCCAAGTTACAACCATTTCGCTTGCCTCTTACGGTTCGAGTTGGCCGAGCCGCCAATTATTTTGTTCTGACCACGTGACTGAGCGTTGAGATGACGTCATTGCCGTACATTTAATGCTTTCTACTAGCGTTAACGATTGCAGATTAATAACTTGGCTAGGGGTACAATTCTATTACCGAATCGAGTCTCAAAGATGTTTACAAATCGCAATTTTTATTTTTGTAACGTAACTAAAAAACCGTTTTCAGAATGTTTCCTATACCTATTTGTGCTATGAGGTCTTGCTTCTTGCCAAATTTCAGGACTCTAGGACAATGGGAAGTACCCTATGAATTTTGATTCCCATGAGAGTGTCGAAATGTACGTCGTGTTTTTTTGCAACTTAAATGGACGCGTAGGGGTCGCGGTAGACCACGAAGGAACTTGATAGATTCCACCAGAACTGGCAAGAAGAAGCCCGGGCGCGCGAAAAATGGAAGGAGTGGAGAGAGGCCTTTGTCCAGGAGTGGGACAGAACAGGCTAATAAAAAAAAAATGGACGTATATTTTTGTCGTTAACTTACAAATTTGGTTTTTTCACAGCTTTAAGGGACCGCAGACTTGAGTATATATAATTTTAATTTCAGGTCAATATCTTCACGCGTGTTCGAGATAAAGGTTCTTGATAGACAGACGGAGAATCGTTTTAATTTCAACTCGATACCTCCACTCGTTTCCGAAATAAAGAGTCTTGATAGACAGACAGACAGACGGACGGACAAAAAAGTGATCCTATAAGGGTTCCTTTTTTTCCTTTCGAGGTACGAAACCCCAAAAAAAAGTAATGGAAAAGTTGTGTGGTTTATCAGTTGACGGGCATGTGATAAGGATTAATGAAGATCATGTTGTTAGGATAGCTTTGAGTATTAATGTTTATGGTTTGAGTGAGTGGAAGAAGACCAGATATAAATGTAATCGATAGATTTTAGTAAGAGCTGACAATTACAACTAAAACGAACGTCGTAGCTTCTACGAGTCAAAAGTTATAGCATAGTCGGCCTTACAATTTTCCCACTGTTGGGACTCAGGCCTCTTCTCTAAGAGAGGCAATGGGCCATAATCCACCACGCAGGCCCAGTGCGGGTTGGTGGATCTCACATGTTTTCGAATTTTTGGTTCTCTCTCATTTTCTATATATTCTAGTTAACGAAAAATTACCTGTTTATAAGAGGTAAATTTTGAACCATTTGCGTTGAAAGTGGGGGCTCTGCTCGTCTATCGAGTTATTCCAAGGAAGACGGTGGCACGGCCGTGCATAAAGAGGCTCGGGGAAGTCTGTAGTACAATCTTCTCAGGGATGTGCCCTAACAGGCGTTACACAGAGATCTTTTAAGAGTAAAACGGCGCCCCTTCTATGTGCTGATGGTGATCACTGGGGTGGTTTTAGTGAGGTTAAGATGCCACACTCCCCGGACTTATCCCCAAAGTTCGGGCGCCTATTGAAGGTTTCCAAACAAACAAAAAAAAATTGACTAAGTGCGAGTTGGACGCGCGCACGAAGGGTTTCGTACCGTCCTTAGGAAAATTCAGTGAAAAAATCGCGTTTGATGTATTTATTATTATTATTTATTTTATATTGTTTTTAGTATTTGTTTTCGCAGTTTTTGAAATACAGCCTGGTGACAGACAGACAGCGAAGTCTCAGTAATAGGGTCACGTTTCTACCCTTTGGTACGGAAAGGTGGTAATCTCTGAAAACACAGAACCAATTCTGAAAGTTATTTCATCAGTAGAATGCAACTGCAACACCGATTGTATGGAAAGATAGTATCATTTTCTACTTCCACACAGGCAAAGCCGCTGGCAGAGACTAGTGACAAATAAATGGGGAAATCGAGAGTTCAGTAATAAGTACTTGACCTAAAAGGCGAGTTGTATTGACTCTGGTTTTGATCGAGCGAACAATGGCTTCACAGACACTTGACTTAGGTATGGATTTATTGGTGCCTGTTAATCTGGACTCGATTTTTCTATTATAATGAAGAATAAAAGATCTGACGAAATAAAATTAATTTGAGAATTAACAAGTCAGGTAAAAAAATAGTAGACGAGAACTGGTCGACAAGACTGAAAGAAATTAGAAACAGAAACGTTTATTTCAAATAACAGATGCTTTTGAATTGTCAAAATGTTGGTCAGTCAAGAAATAGAGAGTGTCGAAATATACATTCTTTGCGATATAAACGAACGTATCTTATTTTCTCATTAACTTAGAAATTTGATTTTACCACAGGTTCAATGGACCGCAGACTCGAGTATATAGTTTTAATTTCAACTCAATATCTTCACGCGTGTTCGAGATAAAGGTTTCGTCTCACCGTCGACGGCGGCTGGTGCTGAAAATCAGAGCTGTGGCTCTGTCTTACACGAGCCCCAGCATTTTGCTGAGCACCAGCCATTTTGCGCGGTTGTGGTGACGCATAACCTACTTACGTGCTACTTTGGTCGGCTTTGTTATTTTGTTTTATTTTAAGGTGTACGCCATGTTTGCCGCAAATAAACACTTTTTCTTTCTTTCTTTCTTTCAAAGGATCTTGATAGACAGAAAGCCCAGTTGCCAAAATTGACAACCCAAGATAGAGCCACTTGGCGCAGGAAAGTGAGGTGACCCGACCCCAAATAATGGGACCAGGGACGGAAGAAGAAGAAGAAGAAAAAGAAGATCTTGATAGACAGACGGACTACAAAGTGATCCTATAAGGGTTCCGGGTTTTTCCTTCTGAGTTATAGAACCCTAAAAAAAACCCAAACATTGAATGGAAAAACTTATTTAGATGCTGATGAAGCCGCTGGCAGAAGCTATAAGCACAGCATAATTATGAAATCACACGACAGCATTCCAGCTTCATTAGATTATCAAACTACACCAGCGGCATACTAATGTTTTAGCTGAGCATTATGCTCTCAATAATGACTGGAGTACAATGATTCTGGTATAATCTGAAAACGCGAGCTAAACAGTACGGTACGGTGGTACGCCTCTATTAACTGGGACAATGAGGTTAGCGCTTATTATGCCTGTGTTTAGGGTTCCGTGGCTCAGTTGGTAAAAACGAAACCCTTATTTTTTTTTACACATGGTGTCCCGGTGAAATATGGGCCTAAACCCTGTTTCTCGAAAATGCGTATTAAGCTGAATTTAATGTCGAATACTTAAATCTTCTTCTCCTTGGTGTATTCAATATAAAATCGTTTATGCTCCCTTTAGTCACATATTTTGACACTCGCAAGGACATTAAAACCTAAAAGATACTCAATACTTTATTACATTCCAAATTGTGTACATAGGTGGTTTACATTTTTTCAAGATCAATATAGACCCTGTCGGGCACAGTAAAGTTAGGAAATAAGTAGGTACTTTCCGTTGACCTGGAATCTTGAAATTTGGCAAGAAAGTCCCATAGTACAAATAAAGCAAAAGGAAACTGTAAGGTTAGTGGTAACGTAAAAAAAAAATCTTTTTTGAGATTTGATTTGAACTATTTAAATAGGTAACTTGGTACGGAACCCTCGGTGAACGAGTCTGACGTGTATTAGACCGAATTTTTAAATAAGTAATTCAGGACAACATAAGCATAATAATCACCTCTATAATGTTTATACTGCTGGGACTCAGGACTCCACTCAATGAGAGGGAATGGGTCGTAATCCACCACGCGATTTCAGTGTGGAATATCACTAAATTCAATCATTATACCTCTCCACTTACCCCCTTTTTCGTAAGTGGGAAATCATCAAATGACTTTTCGCGCAATAGGTGGACCTACGGGAAGTGTTTTTTTTTTATGGTGGGAAAAATCATCCAATGACAACCCCTGCTCTTAGGCGGAGCGGGAGATAGTGTAGCCCACTCATTCCTTCGTTGCCTTCGTACCGGGGCTTGAGCTGTCTTTCGAATTAACCCTGGACCCGGTAGGCTTCGACCCAGCTGGGCACCTGCTGTTGCTGACAGCTCCTTGAGGCGCGCGGGAACAGTGCGCGCAGTTGACGACTTTGGCTTGGACCGGACAGTTACCGGACGGCCCGACAGTGAGCTACCCATTGCTCACTGTGCGCAAGCCCGCGCCTACGGTGGCCGGAAATCGGGATCAGAATCCCGGCGGCGGCTGCGGCGGCGATAACGCCGTTGCCTGATGCGTTCGGCCTCCTCCTTTGCGAGCATTATTGCTTCGCAGAAATCGGCGAACGCCTGCCACTCCTCCTCACTCCGGACCATGGCCTCAACCAAAGCCCGGCGCGAGAGGTCTCTGCTGCCGATCGCCGCCATGAAGGCACGGCGATGCTCCGCCCAAGCAGGGCACACCTCGACTGTGTGCTCCACCGTGTCCTCCGGGCGTTCCGCACAGTGGCGACACCCGGGCGTCACTTCCGCATGAATCCGGGGCAGGAACTCCCGAACGGACCGGTGAGGACCTGCGTCATGCGGAAGGTAAGGACACCGTGAGGTCTTTTCAGCCACGCCTCAAAGAGGGGACTTACCGCTATGATTGTGGCGTCCCCAGTCATAGATCCACCTGGTGGGAAGCCTTCCAATGCTGCGTCTTCCATCCTCATCGACCGACCGTTCTACAAGCAATGTGTCTTGCCCACTGCCACTTAAGTTTGGCGATTCTTTGGGCTGTCTGTACTCTTGGTTCACGTGCGGCTGTCCTCATTTCTGATGAGTACTTTCGTGCTGTTACATAATCAAAACATTGAATGGTTAATGAGAGTGGAAATTAGAATAATATTCACGCGGTAATAAGGTTAATGCAAGCGAACATTGTTACATTCTGTTGGCTTTATTAACGCAGTGCGGTTCGAATTTTATATTTGCACTTGTGGTTTTTTGTATTCGTTGAGTTTTTATGCATTCAAAACGGCAAAGTTTTATTTTGCATATGTTTTTGTTGGTATTACGTGTTTAAATATGAAAAATGGAATTATATGAAATAAAACGCAAGCGTGGTCATTGCCAGACGGGTGGAATAAACGACGAACTACCCATTGCTCGTTGTCTGCAATTGGAGTACTCTTTGGACCATTGATAAATATACTGTTCTAGTAGTATGTATTACTGTAACTTAAGTTTTCTTCTCCATATTTTTTTTTTGGTTCAGGGTTTTATTTTTTCTTGTAGAACAGATCGAACTCATTGTTCTAAGCTATATCTACATCATTCATTTAATAATATAATATTCCACAAATATCACACAGCGCCGTCTAGTCCCAAGCTAAGCAGAGCTTGTGTTATGGGTACTAGACAACTGATATACATGCTTATATATTTCTAAATACAAACATATTATAGATAAATTACACCCAGACACAGAACAATAATACACAAACATCACACACAAAATGCACACACATATATTTTTAATGACTCTATTGGATACTCAGAGAGGCTGCGGCGGTAGCAGGCAAAACATTTTCGACATTTCCGATACCGGACTTTTTTTAGCTGGTAAATCATCCAATGACTTCTCTCGCTCTTGAGCGGGGCAGGTGGGCATGTCAGACTTTTACTGACTAAAACCCACTCGTGTTCCTTCTTTATCTTCGTTCCAGGGCACTGTTCTCTTTCACACAAACTATAGCCCCAGTAAGTTTCGACCCTGCTGGACCCTTACTAGGCACGAGCTCGGTCCAGATGGATACGGACGGCCGAACGGCGAGCTACCCATTGCTCGCCTTCGGTGGCTGGAAATCAGGGTTCCGATAACGGACGTGGTAATAATACAGGCCTGTTGGTTTAGTGGTTAGTGACCCTGACTGCTATGCCGGAGGTCGTGGGTTCGATTCCTACCCAGGACAAATCTTTGTGTGATGAGCTTGATCATTTGATCTGTGTCTGGGTGAAATTTATCTATAGTATGTACCTATGTATTTAGAAATATATAAGTATATTTAACAGTTGTCTAGTACTCACAACACAAGTTCTGCTTAGCTTGAGACTAGATGGCGTTGTGTGATAGTTGTGGAATATTATATATTATATTATATTATTATATACACACAAACAAATAATACACACACATTTATAATATTAGTTTGACTGTTTGATAAATAACAATGAACAAATAACTATAAACCTGCGCTTACTTATATACATCGTAAGTATGCCTATCCACCCTAATTCAGGAAATACAAACATTATAATAACAAACAGAACAATTGCTTCTCTTTGAACTAACTTCAAAGGTCCATTATAACGATTCCTAGGAAACCATATAGCCATCGATTGGGGGAAAATATTACCAGCCTTGCCGCCTGGTAAACAAATCAATGATTATTATTATTAACTAGCTTTTGCCTGCGGCTTCACCCGCGCCTATAAAATATAGCCTACAAATACCGACACGGATCTTGAGCGCTGACTTGAACTTGAAATCGCGCAGACTTGAATGAGAAGTGAAGTATTGGGTCTCTTTAGTGGTATGAAGTGAGACGCGGGAGCTGGGAGTACATCTTTATAGTTACAGTGATTGGCTTGACGATGTGTACGATGCGCAAATTGATCCTGACTCTTTCGACGAGCGCTCAAGATTCGTACCGGTATTTGTATGTAACTCGGGAATAAAGCAGCTTTCTATCGGTGAAAAAAATTTTAGCAATTGGATCAGCCCCCCTAGCCAAGTTACAACCGTTTCGCTTGCGTCGAACGCTTCAAGTTGACCGCGTCGCCGAATCTTTTGTTCAGTGGTCCAATTCACGTAATCAAAACCATAACCAGTAAATAGATAGGTACAGAAGACAATCTCATGTATGTACTTCACATTTTATACCTAAGCTCGGTGGACGCACACTAATGAGCGTTTGTGCCGGAACTGGTTGATGAAAGATTCGAGACGCGACCGAGATATCGTGTCCGTGAGCGGTGTCTATGTGTGCGTTGCTCGAGCGGGCTTTGTATGTAGATTAACTTCTGTACCTATCTATTTTGTGCCGTAACGATATCGTAGCGATTTAGTCGTTTAGACCATTTCCGTATTCACTTCCATCAATCGAGTTTGAACGACAACGAATTTTAAAGTCGTTTGATCGAAGAGTCGATTTAAAAAAACAGAATCTGTATTACATTATCCTGGTGGTATACTTATTAATGTAACTGGAAATAAGTCGTCGATAGATCGTTTAGTTTCGAGACAGTTGAGTGGTCGTTCTATCCAATTCCGACAAAGGAACACGTGAATACCACTTTTGGATAGGACTTCGATCAAACGACTATAAAACTTCAACGATATATGGCTTGTTTGATAGCGAGCACGGGTTGACGCGCACTGTTCCCGCGCGCCTCAGGGAGCTGTCAGCAACAGCAGGGGCCCAACCGGGTCGAAGCCTACTGGGGCCAGAGTTATCCGAAAGGGAAGCTCGGTCCCGGTGCAATAGGCACGAAAGAACGGAGTGGGCTTTTAGTCAGTAAGAGTCTGACACTATCTCCCGCTCCGCCCAAGAGCGGGGGTTGTCATTGGATGATTTATCCCACCATAAAAAAAACAGTGATACAAACAAAAATACAAACCAATTTTTTCCCCTTTATAAATAACTGTAGAATTACAGCTATATATAAAGCAAAGTCTCTTCCCGCGTCCGTCTGTTTATCCACGCTAACTCCTCCTAAATCACGGAACGGATCTTATTGCGATTTCCATTAATAAAAATGGGGGATAAACGAGAAAGGTTTATGTATATAATTTGCACCCGTACGAAGCCGAGGCGCGTCACTAGTCTATATAACTATACTAATATTATAAAGAAGAAAGATTTGTATTTTTCTGTTTTTGTTGGGAATGAATTAAGCTCGATCTACATTAGACCGACACAGACGTGTGACACACCGGTTTTTGTACGTAGAATGACGTCGCAGCGTGGATCAAGTGTAATTCTACAAGTCTAGTTCTAAATAAAATGTATGAACCGACGCGCCCAGATTGGCAGGGGATGTAACTAGACATACATTTTCACTGTTTTTCGTACAACCGCTTGTCAAAAATATTTCATTACATATTTTGGAAACACGGTATCTTGTGGAAATTGTCTAGGCTTCTATTAATGTCAATTTATAAATTTCTGTAAAATTAATCCAGTAAATACCTCTGAAAATGTGCTATTTTGCATGACACATCGTAATTTACTCAAAAATTTAAAAAGACAAAAAAATATAATAACAGAAGCCTTGCAAATATCAAGATTCTAAATGACGACAATTTTATTTTAAAACTTTTAAGGGTTGAAAAAAAAAAAACTTAATATGAACATATTTCCTAATAAGTATTTTTTTAAACAAGTTTTGTAAAATATTTTGTAAATTGAGTTTTCAGGCGTTAGGTCTCTTTTTTTTAGCGGTACCTTTTCGTCAAACATTGCGTTGGATTGCGTTAGATGAAGTAACAAGCTTTGAAACCATGCTCGATGTTGAAGATAGGTGAATGGAAAAGCATCCTCTTAAACTCAAAACTACAGGACTGATAAAGATACGTTCAGCAGCAAAATGCTACTTTATCACTGACACAGACTATATACATATTTTCGACTTTCACGCAGGTGAAGACGCTGGTTGAAGCTAGTTTATAATAATAATAACAGATACTAGTCTTCAAAGGCAGTCATCGATCGCTAATGATAGGTCTTCAATAACGTATGAGTTTCAAGTATGGTCGTTAGTTTGAAGACTAGATAGTGTAGACTAGTTAGTATAGGTTCTAGGATATTGTGAAGGCTATTTTGGAGTCGGACTTAAATTTGGTCACATTAATAGATGGTGGATGGATGTACGATATGTGTGTAATGTTGGTGATTATAATCATTTTCTATGATATTATATCTATACATATATATAAAAATCAATGCCACTTTTCGTTGTAATTTTATAATTAAGAACGGGCTCACCTATCCAAACTAAATGTTTAGACTTTGTTCGGATTATTTAGTAGATGGTTTATGTGAAGTTTGGTAGGGTAGAGTAGTGTAGAGTAGAGTAGAGTAGTATAGAGTAGTGTAGTGTAGAGTAGGGTAGAGTAGGGTATAGTAGGGTGGAGTAGGGAAGAGCGGGAGCGAAGCCGCGCGGGAATAAGCTAGTGATATTATTAAATGTTAATGTTCGTAATTATATCATAGCAAGCATAGTCGGCCTTATAATGTTCCCGCTGTTGGGACTCAAGCCTCCTCTCTAGGAGAGGGAATGGACCGTAATCCACCACGCGGGCCCAGGGCGGGTTGGTGAATGTCACCATGGTGATTATAGCTGAGACAATATTTAGACCCGAGGACTTAAAAATACGATGATATTGTCGACGGCGGATCTCGCTTGTATAGAATTGACCTATTCACTCTTGAATTAAATACTTTTAGGTTGTAGCCCGTAGGAGTCTCTTTAACTCCGGCCATAGCTCCTGGAATTCTTCTCCTTTTCTGTACGCAAAATAAATGTGTTCCCAAAATCGCTACTTACCATCAGGTGGAATCGTTGTCAAGCACTAGTTTATCTCAATTAAATAAAAAAAAAATATATTTTGTACGTATGGGATCCCTCCCAACTATGTACTGGTGGCGTGGCGTAATGTTGTACGTCTAGTGATCTGTTGATGGGACGGGTTGGGTGGGTAAACGACAGAAAACGGACATGCTAACAACTCGGTGTCGATACTCAAGACTTTGGAGTTTTGACTCGACAAATGCATCATTGCCAGGGATTTTCTTGGTTCCTTTCTCAATCGAATCAAAGGCATCAAGCTTATATTTGGCAGATCCATTCCAAGGATGAGACCAGTACTCCATAAACTGTCGAACTTGCTCTTGATAAAGGTTGAGCAGCAGTTCCGACGTGAAGTACTCTACTATAGTGGAAGTCTGCCTCACTTAGAAAGAGTACTACCGTGTCATCGTGGAGGCGATCGGCAGCAGCGACCTCTCGCGTCCAACGTTTCTTCAAGTCATGATCTGAAGTGAGAGGCAATGGGAAACGAAGAAATGCTAGCGAAGGAGATGACCGCAACCGTGAGGGAACAGACACCTCTAAGCTCCTCCTTAGCCAAGTTACAACCGTTTCTAATTTAATCTCTAATGTCAAACGCCTCGAGTTGGCCATGCCTCCAATTCTTCTGTTCTAACCACGTTATTGAGCGTTGAGATGACGTTAGAAAAAAAGAATAGGAAGCGTGGCCAACTCGAGTCGTTCGACATAAGAATAGAAACGGTTGTAACTTGGCTAAGGAGCCTGGACCGTAAGTGCAGGCTTACATACGACGAGCAAAGGTTCAGCCATTCGGTGACGGAAATGGCCACAACCCTGAGTAGAGCGATTTTCATTTGGTGATTTCCACCAGCTCATAAGACGATCATCATCATCAGCCTTTTTAATGTTCCCACTGCTGGGACTCCGGCTTCCTCTCTAGGAGAGGGAATGGGCCGTAATCCTCCATCCATGCAGGCCCAATGGGGGTTGGTGCATGTCACATATCTTCAACTTTTTGGTTCTAGGACATGCCGGTTTCCTCAAGATGTTTTCCTTCACCTCCACAAAGTAATGTTTGGCAGGGTTTGAACGGCAAAAAAGGCTGGTGCCCAATTACCAGCCATGATAAAAAAAAAAAATTCAGAAATTAGGTGGAACTGTGTCGCCAGGGTTAAGGCTTTAAGTGCTGCCTAACAAGCTCCGTAAAATTACGATAGCTAACTTATATTAGGTCAAATCTGGCACAATGACCTTTGATGGTGATAGGTCGACGTACCGGTAAGAATAATTTACTATTTATTGATTTGGGGTATTTGGCTTTATAGGTATTTTTATGACTAGTAGAAAATATAAAGTTTTTGTGTTATCACTCTAATATTATAAAGGCGAAGGTTTATTACAGTGTATACACCCCGTGCGCATTAACGTGGCATCTTTTTTTTTATGGTGGGAAAAAATCATCAATGACAACCCCCGCTCTTGGGCGGAGTGGGAGATAGTGTCAGACTCTTACTGACTAAGTACTCTTGCTACTAACCCACCCCGTTCCTTCTAGCCTTCATACCGGGGCTCAAGCGCCCTTTCGGATAACCCTGGCCCCAGTAGGCTTCGACCCGGCTGGGTCCCTGCTGTTGCTGACAACTCTTTGAGATTAACGTGGCATCTCACTCGGCCTTAGAGAGAGAAAAGTCATTGGAAGATTTCACACCTAAAAAAGGCAGTCTTAAAGTCAAGCGTCAATAGGTTACTTCTAGGCAACTATGCTCTATCGCTGACCACATCATTGCTTACCACCAGCTTGTCTAGCCAAGTTACAACCGTTGCGTGTCTAATACCGTTCTCCAATCGGTAACGCCTCGGTGTCAGCAATTGTAGAAAACAATAAGTTAGTAGCCATGTCGACGCGCCTAAGGCGGTAGCGTTTGTATAACAAAGGATGTAGCGTTGAACATTGTAGAAACGATATAACAAATCATTCTATAATTTTGAACGATGTGAACGTGGCTACGAATTTTCTATTCGTTTGTTCTGACCACTTGACTTAAAGTTGAGATGTAATCATTCCCATACATTTAATTAGTTTTCGACTAACGTTAACGATTGCAGATTATCAACTTGGCTAGGGGTGCAAAATGGTTAAGCGCTAACCTATCAAATATAAAAAAAAGCTTTAAAGAGCTCTCGCCTGCGCAAGGCTCCTTATAGGTTGTGGCCTGGGCATGAGATAGTGTTCAACTTACCTATCAATGATAAAAAATATCTAGTTCTGCCCAATTTTCGAAACAGTGACTGTAGGCAAATTTCATGTTAGCTTCTGTGATTGGTTGACCGAAATAACAACCAGTCCAATCACTTGAGTTTAGATTGAATAGGCTCCCGAAAAGCGGGTAGCTGTTAGCCTATTGTTTCACCAATGGCTTTCCATTTTAGTCACAGGAAAATACCTACCTGCAGCGAGTGTACAACCTTAGTTTTAATATTGCAAAAACCGAAACATATGTCTAGTATTTTTAAATATGGGGACTACGTGTATCATTTTATTATCTATACTTCTATACATACATATAAATAAAATTGGAGTGTCTGTTTGTAATATTGAAATAACTGCTTTTTACTACATGCATATGAATATAATAATAATAATATTCCCCAACTATCACACAGCGCCGTCTAGTCCCAAGCTAAGCAGTGCTTGTGTTATGGGATTACTAGACAACTGATATTTCTAAATACATACATATTATAAAAACCAGCAAATGCTGAGGTAGTTACTTTTAGTACGAGCAGCTGTAGTTAGGTATGTTTTCTTTTATTTCATGTTGTGCTATGTCTGTCCTGAATAAAAGTTTTTATATTCTATTCTATACAATACTAGCTAGCTCGGGTACATAAAATATAGCCTACGTCACTCAGGAATAAAAGAGGCTTTCTATCGGTGTTAGAATTTTTGCAACCGGACCAGTACTTTCAGAGATTACTTCCTACAAACAAAAAAACAAACTTTACCTCTTCTTTTTTTTAAATCTTTATTAACTCTTTGAATGTCGTAATTAGAAACACAATAGAAAGACAATTACCTTATGTCGGACAGTGTAACTTAAGACATTTTGACTTCTTTATTATGTTAGTGTACATAATTTTGTCAGATCGTCATTATAGCTTAATGACGGCAGCATAGCGGACCCGTTTTTACCTACTAAGATACGGAACTAAAAAAATGATCTTTCTTGTCTATTCATCTACAACCAACCTATTTACAAATTTACCTCACAGCCAAAAACGTCCCGACAAAAGCAATATTTCAGACAAAGTGGGTAAACACTTGTTAAAAAGTTGCTACCACTTGGCCAATTTAACTTGGCTAACTGCCCCACTTTGCCCGCTTGTTTCGAGTACCAACCAAGGAGTTTGTCACACCGTGCTGTAATACGTGACGGTAAATAAATGGCCGAGTTTCTGTTGCGGTGTGAGTCGGGTTTTAAGTAGTACCTTGAATGTTTACGAAAAAACTTCTTAAGTATGAGAGGTTGAAGGTGGCTAAGAGTTCTACCATGGAGTTTTAAGACTTGACTTTTTGATGGGTATTTTCCTATATTTTGTCTGTAGTTGCTATATAATTTTACTTTGTAGCTTCTCGGCTTTGACTTTCAAACGTGTAAGCTATAGGTCTAATTAACTTGCTTTTTTATGGGAAATCATCCAACGACTTTTTCTGGTTTAGGGCGGAGTAGGAAGGCGTGTTAGACAATAACATAGGAGTGAATTTTAGTCAGTAAAATTATTATTTTACTGGCTAAAAAGATAATAATAATAAATTATCATCATCATCATTGTATCAGCCGAAAGACGTTCACTGTTGGACATAGGCCTCCCCTGATCGTCGCTACAAAGGTCGGTCCTGTTCGTCACACATCCCTTGGATTCCCGAATAATAAAATTAATAAATAATAATTTTAATGACTAAAATTCACTCCTATGTTTCTCCTTTGCCTTGCGATCCAGGATTTCTCAAAGGCTCTACTGGTTGCAAATCCTTACGAAGGTCATGCAGTACTAAACGCTGGAACAGTAGCTTAAACTTTATCAAGCACAAGTTCGATCGTGTATGGAATATTGCATGTATAATCTTTGAGATGGATCTGCCCGATACCATCTTGAAGCACTCGAGGCAATTGAGAGGTGAGCCAAAAGGATAATTGGCAATGATGCACTCGTCGAGTCGAGGCTTCAAAGTCTTGAGCATCGACGCCGACTTGCTAGCCTGTCAGTTTTCTACCGGTTGCATTTCGGGGAGTGTGCGTCGGAATTACATAGCCTAATTCCGCTTGCGTCCAACTCATCCTCGAATCACCAGACGTACAGCCATGCGCCACTTGTAGATGGTGGATATCCCAACTATACACACAAAACGTTTTGGAAACATATTATTTAGACTGCCCTGTTGGTTTAGTGGTTAGTGGCCCTGACTGCTATGCTGGAGGTCGTGGGTTCGATTCCCACCCAGGACAAATGTTTGTGTGATGAGCATAATCATTTGTTCTGTGTCTGGGTGTAATTTATCTATATTATGTATGTATTTAGAAATATATAAGTAAGTTTATCAGTTGTCTAGTACTCATAACACAAGCTCTGCCTAGCTTGAGACTAGACGGCGTTGTGTGATAGTTGTGGAATATTATTCGTTTATATTCATTGTGCCTAGGTATAGCTAAGAAGTGGAATTTCCTGCCAGAGTCCGAGTTTCCTGATGGCTAACCCGGTAATCTTTAAGTCAAGAGTGAATAGGTTAGTACTCGGTTAGTGCGCTCCATCGTCGACCGCATCGTCGCTTTCCATCAGGTAAGTGTATACCTCTAAAGCTCTTCCCAAGTTACAATAGCACCCGTCGATCTTACTAAAACACAGCAATATTCGACCGAAGGGATAAAGTACCTTCGTTCGTGTGATTAGAACATATACAACAGTTCGAAACTCTACTAACAGACTGTTGCCAGGACCAGACACAACGCCCGTCTGGTTTAAGGATCTTCCCATTTTAAGACGGATTTGTGGAAAGTAGCTTTAGTATGACGGCCTGTTCACAACTTTGGTCATGGCGGCGAGGGTGGCGCCATCAGTAAGTATGCGCCAGGCGCTATGAGCGGCGTCGCGTGGCGTGCTTCAAACATGATATTTTTTTTTCTATTGGAAAAATCATCTTATAATAACCCCCGCTCTTGGGTGGAGCGGGAGATAGTGTCAGACTCTTACTGACTAAAAAACCCATCCCGTTCCTTCAAGCCTTCATACCGGGGCTCGAGCGCCCTTTCGGATAACCCCATACTTTTGTTTAACCGCTCACCGCTCCGGGCTTAGCTACAGCTCACAACGTCAAAGTTATGAACGGTCGTTAAATTATTCCCGTCGATCTTACTAAAACACAGCTTAGTTCAACTGAAGGGACTTTACGATCCCAATATTATGAAAGAAACATAACTAAACCAATTTCTTGCTCAAACAACCCCGCGGGGTCAAAGCAATATCATTATAAAATATTATACAACATTTTTATGGTCCTATGTACTGAACTCGAACGGGCGCGTAAAAATGTCAATCAACAAAGCAAACTCCAGCGAACGACTTTTATTACTGACTGTACCACGAGATTTTTATGCTGTTGAACAATGTTTGATGGTAGGTACGAGTATCATGATAAATTGCTGTTAATAAACTTAGCTACTAAAAAGTCTCTTGCAGAAAAGGAACTCAAAGGGACGAGTGTCGGTCGTCTCCTTCTGCGAAGCAGTAATGCTAGCAAAGGAGGAGGCCACACGCGTGAGGCAATGGTGTTTACGCCCCAGCCGCCACCAGGATTCTGATCCTGATTTCCGGCTACCATAGGCACGGGCTTGTGGACGGTGAGTAATGAGTAGCTCGCCGTCCGACCGTCTGGTAAGCGTCCGGACTGATCCCAAGACGTCACGTATTGTTCCATATGCGCCTGAAAGAGTTGCCAGCAAACATTAGGGGCCCAGCAGGGTCGAAAACTACTGGGGCTAAGAGTCTGCCTCTGAAAGGAAGATTCGGCCCCGGTATTAAAGGCAACGAAGGAACAGGAGTGGGTTTTTAGTCAGTATAAGTCTGACACTATATCTCGTTCTGCCCAAGAGCGAAGAATGTCATTGAGAGCCTAATGAGTCTTTAGGCAACTGGACCGCGGCTACACTTTTATTTTGAGGAGTGAAATAGTCTAATGACTTTTTCCACTCTAAAGCGAAGTGGGAAGGCGTGTCAGAGTTTTACAGACTAAAACCACACCTATGTTGTTTCAGTTGCATTTTGTGTTCTAGAGCCATGAGAATCTTTTTCAACTACCTTCCCATGACTTTAGTAGGCATCGGTTTTTTGAAATCTCATTGAAGTGCGCGTGGAAAACTACACCCAATCGGCGACTCGGTCACAAAATCCTCGATAGGTACAGAAGACAATCTCATGTATGTGCTTCACTTTTTATAGGTACTCTCTGTGGACGCACACTAATGAGCGTTTGACCCGGAACTATTAGACGAGTGAGCCGAGACGCGTAGTACATTTTCAGAGTTCTTTTCTGGATTAATTTTACACAAATTTCTATTTCAATTTCAAGAGAATCCTAGATAATATCCACAAGATATCGGTGTTTCCAAAACATTTAGAGAAAGATGTGTAATACAGTCATAATCACGTAAAAGCGGTTATAATATAGAAATGTATGACTTGTATGATTCCTTTCATCATTCATCATCATCATTTCCGTCCACTGTTGGACATAGGCCTCCCCCAATTGTCGCCACAATAAGCGGTCCTGAGCGTCTCGCATCTATCGGGTTCCCGCAACCCTTACCAGGTCATCGGTCCACCTTGTAGGAGGCTTTCCAACGCTACGTCTTCCGGTTCGTGGTTGCCATTCTAGAACCTTTCAGCCCCAACGGCCATCTGTTCTGTGAGCAATGTGCTCTACCCATTGCCACTTAAGTTTGATTCCTTTACTAGTAAACTACCATGACTATGTTGGGTTGGCCTCGCTTATTTTAGCGATTCTATGGGCTAAGTCTGTAACATTATTTACTCACTATTTTGTGGAATATTAACTTGGTTATGTAGCCAACGTTTAGTTACTAGAGCAAATAGCAGTATTGAACTAACACAGTCCATTCTAAGAACTACAAATAAACAGTTTCCATGAATTACAGATTCAGGTCACCTGTTTAATACCACTAACTACAGCTGTAACCAGGATACTGTTTAATATCCGCAGCTTTTAGGATTTTCAGGCTTAAAATTCCATTAAAATTGGCTTAGTTATAATGTTCCGCACATTATAATTAAGCCAAAGCGAAAATAAATATGAATTTTGGGTTGGTTTGATTGTTAATAAGGCCACAGAGTACGAAATTTCCACGATAGCAGTCAGTATATTCAATATTTATTATTAATACAAGCTTCTGTCAATGGCTTTGGCCGCGTGAACGTAAGTTTTTGTATACAAACTATGGACTCGACTTCAACGAATAGAATGTGAACTTTTGTTCAAAAAATAATTTGATTTTCAGGGTTCCATACCTTAAAAAGGAAAAAATAGAACCCTTGCAGGATCACTTCGTTTTCAAGAACCTTTATTTCTAAAACGCGAGGAGGTATCAATTTGAAATTAAAACCATATATATAAGTCTGCAGTACCTTTAAGCTGTGAAGAAATCTAACTTCTAAGTTAACGAATTAAAAAGATACGGCCGTTTATGTCGCAAAAAAACGCAAATTTTAATACTCTCAAAGATCGAAATTCATAGGGTACTTCCCGTTGACCCAGAATCCTGTGGCACAAAGCAAGGTCTTGTAACACAGATATAGGAATAAATCTGAAATGAGTGTATTTGTTATTAACTATGTCACAAATAAAAAAATTGCAATTCGAAAAAATCTTCGAGACTCCATTCGGGTAATTGTAGTTTGCCCATGCCCAGTTTTTTTTTATTGTTGATCGGCTCGTGCTTGACCACAATCACATTTCATGGAAAGCAAAAGATTTGGCGTGTTTTGTTTATGGTGTAATATAAGTCACAGTATTAATCATGTCATGGTGTGTATGTGTGTGTGTGGAAAGCCCAACAGTGAAACTGATTTTGGTTTTAGTCAGTGTTAAGTCTTCTTCTTCTTCTTCCTGCCCTTATCCCATATTACTTGGGGTCGGCGCAACACGTTTTCTTCTTCCATTCTGTCCTGTCACCCGTCAAACTATCACTAATTCCCTTTTCTTTCATATCACTTTTCACACAATCCATCCATCTTTTTTTCGGCCTTCCTCTCCCCCTCCATCCATCTACATGTATACTCAGAACTCTCTTAGTAATATGCGCTTCATCTCTCCTTTTCACATGACCATACCAAGACAACCGATTACCTTTCAACTTTTCAGTCGTCAAGTGATCTTTTGTAATTTATTGTTGTATTTTTTTCTTTCTTTTTTTAATAGTGGTCGTCTTAGCGTCTCATTGGTCTATGATTGTAACCCACCTCTTTACATCTGTGTCATGGGTTGGTGTGTAAAGAATTATGCCCACTTAAAACCCTTTTAGGATCAGGCATTAGTAGATTATAAGAGCAAATGTACTTTTCGGCATTTGCACAATTATTCATTGTTTAGGCTTTGATATTGATTATTTATTCGGTTTTTTGTATTATTATAGTGTTATTACTCGTATAATTCACTGTTCTCGTATAACCACTGTGAAGGAAAACATCGAGAGGAAACCGGCAGTTCCTAGAATCAAAAATGCGAAGACATGTGACATCCACCAACCCGCACTGGGCCGTCGTGGTGGATTACGGCCCATTCCCTCTCCTAGCCTTTCAATCGTGGAAATTACAGACACAATAGAAAGACAATAGGTGCGCGAACGCCGGCGTTCCAACCAAACCCCAAGGTTTAATGAATTAAAGAAGAGGCCCGAGTCCCTAAAGTGGGAACATTATGAGGCCGACGATGACTCGTATAATTAACACTTCTGCACGTCAATATTTTCGTTAATTTAAACTAGAAGAAACTAGTGTTTCCAAGTTGACTGCCCCAAGAAGAAACACCAAAACTAACTCAGGGGTTTATGTCTCTTTTAAAGCCCATACAGTAAACATGTTATGCAGATACCTCTCTGTGAACAGAACCACACAGATCTGAGTGGACCTGTCCAGTCCGGTAAGTCCCCTCTTTGAGGCGTGGCTGGAAAGACCTCACGGCGTCCTTACCTTCCGCATGACGCAGGTACTCACCAGACATGGTTCGTTCGGGAGATTCCTGCACTCGATTCATCGAAGTGACGCCCGGGTGTCGCCACTGTGCGGAACGCCCGGAGGACACGGTGGAGCACATAGTCGAGGTGTGCCCTGCTTGGGCGGAGCATCGCCGTGCCCTCGTGGGGGCGATCGGTGGCGGAGACCTCTCGCGCCGGGCCTTAGTTGAGGCCATGGTCCGGAGCGAGGAGGAGTGGCAGGCGGTCGCCGACTTCTGCGAAGCATTAATGCTCGCAAAGGAGGAGGCCGAACGCATCAGGCAACGGCGTTATCGCCGCCGCCGTCGCCGGGATTCTGATCCCGATTTCCGGCCAACGTAGACGCGGGCTTGCGGACAGTGAGCAATGGGTAGCTCGCTGTCCGGCCGTCCGGTAACTGTTCGGACCAAGCCCAAGTCGTCGACGGCGCGCACTGTTCCCGCGCGCCTCAAGGAGTTGTCAGCAACAGCAGGGACCCAGCCGGGTCGAAGCCTACTGGGGCCAGGGTTATCCGAAAGGGCGCTCAAGCCCCGGTATGAAGGCTAAAAGGAACGGGGTGGGACTTTTAGTCAGTAAGAGTCTGACACTATCTCCCGCTCCACCCAAGGGCGGGGGATGTCAATGCATGATTTTTCCCACCATAAAAAAAAAAAACCTGTCCAGTCAGTGCAAGCATTTGTCGGTATTCATATAGCTCCATAACTCCAGGCTAAGTATTATACATTTAAAATAAAATGAAATAATTGACTTGCATTTTTAATACATAGGCTTTTGGGAAATATATTTACGAAAGTTCAAAAGTAATGTGGACATTATTTTAATCCATACCTGGATCAGTTTTCATAATTTTAATAAATATGTAAATGACTGACCGCATCATAATTGTCAACTTAATAGGATACATGTCACACCGTAAAGCTTATTATAAATTCGAAAACAATTCAAACCTTTCAAAAGTTTTAATCGGTTTTTGTTGCGGTGTAATTAAGGCCGCTGTTAGAAAAAGTTTGCCATGGTTTTTTGATACAGTTAGCTCGTTAGGAGTTTACCAAATAGTTTGTTGCGGAAACATGGGTATGAGGAGTTTGAACAATATTTAGTTGAACTTTAAATTGGTAACATAACAATCTTGGAGCTTATGTATATATAGTAAATAGTACCGTAATTACGACGACGGTGCAAGCGGTGCTCAGGCCCAGGGTGAAAAGCCTGGTGGGGCGAAAGAATAGATCAGACCAATGCCAATAGTTAGATTTGTATTATATTTATTTCCTTCAGAAGAAGGTTACTGCTTCTTATTTCCTTTCACTTCGTTTTATAGGCTGAACTAGGGCTGGACGTTCAGGTCGCCACTGTCGAGCACCCCCAGGAGGATATGGTAGGGCTCCACCCAAGCGGAGTCCACAATGTTGTGCTCTGGGCGATACACACAACAGTGATATTTGAGCATTTCTTCCTACCAGATCTGAAAAAGATACCTTACCGAAACATTTACTTCCGGGGAGGATCTACGTCAGGCCGATTAAACTTACACAGCTCGGGCTTTTTTTAGGGTCGCAATTACAGTTAGAGAAACTGGCACCAGGCGTAGAAAAGACTAGTTACGGTACTGTACATGTGTAGATAAGGAAGATTCCACTACTAGTGTTATAATAATTTCTTGGCTCTAGGATGGACGGCGCGCATTAGGTAGCTTGCCGTCCGACCGTCTGGTAACCGTCTGGACCGAGCCAGTGTCAATTCTAATCATTTATACACCATGTTATATTTTTTCCTAAAAATATTTTAAAAAAGGTCACAAGTCGGACACCATGGACCACCACACTAAGTACAAAACAGGTTACAGCAGGTCATAGCGTCACAGTTGGGTGCGGAAGCAAAACAATCCAGCAGTCTTCCGAGTGGCCTGATGACCTTGTATTTATTTCTCCAACCAGTTACCATAACTGGCGTATAATGGTGATTTTTCATATTACAGCTTTAAAATTTTGTACATAGATTCTTTACATACAAATACTAGACAGGTGTATCAATTTGGCCACCGTACACGCGGGCTTGCGGACAGTGAGCAATGAGTAGCTCGCTGTCCGGCCGTCCGGTAACTGTCCGGACCAAGCCCAAGTCGTCGACGGTGCGCACTGTTCCCGCGCGCCTCAAGGATTTGTCAGCAACAGCAGGGACCCAGCCGGGTCGAAGCCTACTAGGCCAGGGTTATCCGAAAGGGCGCTCGAGCCCCGGTATGAAGGCTCGAAGGAACGGGGTGGGTCTTTTAGTCAGTAAGAGTCTGACACTATCTCCCGCTCCGCCCAAAAGCAGGGGATGTCATTGGAAGATTTTTCCCACCATAAAAAAAGGTGTATCAAGTTTCGCGTATACCAAAAATAAGTTTGTAGGCATAATTACAAAAAAAAATGGCAACTAAGTGCAGTATCTATCATAATCGCTGATAGAATTACACTTTGTCCAGTGCCGAAGAACATTTAATCGAATCGAAATCTTCTCGAATGGACCCGAGTAAAACAAATCGGGTCCAATAACATGCGTGTCCAATAGTTATATGCGACTATTTCACTCGTACGTGTTACGATCAATGGTTGGGTCGGATCGAAACAATTGTTCGACCCAACTCTTATTTTATTTATTTTTGCTGACTCCGTTATGGAGCTTTCGATTTACTTAATTGAGTTTATTTTAATTGGTTTATTTTTCGCCAAACTTAAGGGCCAAGCGCCAGAAAAGTGCCATAAAACAGTGATTTTCTGAGGCCTACTCCTCCGTAACGGCTAGGTCAATTGGTTTGAAAAAACTATAATATGTTTATTATAGATTCATGAACAATAATATCAACATTTGATTTTTTCGTGCAATTAATACTTTTGTCAAAAAAAAACAATATTTAGCAATTTCGCAACTTTTCGCAACTTTTCCCTACTCCTTCGAAACGGCTTGGACCTTTAGAAATATTTTTACACATAAAAATTGGTGGTTAAATATTCTTCAAAGTGAACATTGCATATGTAAATCAATCAATATCTCGCAGAGAAAATGGATTTAAAGCGCTTTCCGGGCGCTGCTGGCCGCAAATAAAAGCACAGATTTGTGTACTAGTGTAGCCGCCTAGGCGAGTGCGAGAGTTGCGGTCACATAATTTCGGCCAGATGGTTCAAGGGTAAGGATACGCCTTAAGTAGGAATGGTCAGGGCATATTGCTCGCTGAACAGATGGCCGTTGGGGCCGAAAGCTTCTGGCGACCACGTACCGAAAGACGCAGCGTTAGAAGGCTTCCTACAAGGTGGACCGATGACCTGGTGAAGGTTGCGGGAATCCGATGGATGCGGGATGCATAGGATCGTTCATTGTGGCGACACTTGGGGGAGGCCTATGTCCAACAGTGGACGTCTTTCTGCTGAAATGATGATGATGATGATTCAAATAATTTCCTCGTAAGTTAATAACCTAGATACTTAACAGCGATCGGGATTAAAATTTAGTAACCTTCGTAGTGCTCGGGAGTTTTTTTTTTTGGTGGGGAAAATCATCCAATGACAACTCTTGGGCGGTGCGGGAGATAGTGTCAGACTCTTACTGACTAAAAAACCCACCCCGTTCCTTCTAGCCTTCATGCCAGGCCTCGAGTTCCCTTTCGGATAACCCTGGCCCCAGTAGGCTTCGACCCGGCGGGTCCCTGCTGTTGCTGACAACTCCTTGAGGCGCGCGGGAACAGTGCGCGCCGTCAACGACTTGAGCTTGGTCCGGACAGTTATCGGACAGCCGGACAGCGAGCTACCTATTGCTCACTGCCGCAAGCCTGCGCCTACAGTGGCTGGAAATCGGGATCGGAATCCCGGCGGCGGCGAGAGCGCCGTTGCCTTCGCAGAAGTCAGCGACCGCCTGCCACTCCTCTTTGCTCCGGACCATGGCCTCAACCAAGGCCCGGCACGAGAAGTCTCCGCCACCGATCTCCCCCACGAGGGCACGGGGCGATGCTCAGCCCAAAGTAGTGCTCGGGAGTTAATAATTTAGGTAGATCCCTCGCTGCGATCGGGATTAAATCTTTGATTAATGACTTTTGTTTCGTTCGACATTAAAAATGCTGCCAGTGACTTTAAGACACTGTTTTATCCTCAGTCACATTAAATCTACTATGAGATCCAAAAACCCCGCTTAACCGCTCCAATGTTTTCTTCACGAGGAAAATATGATTTTCTTAATTAGATCTTCTCCGTATCACTGCGTAAGAAAACAAATTATCCAGCGTAATGAGATCTTCACGAATTAACAAGATATTGCTTTGTTGGCAAAATTATGATTTTTGTCTTTTCGTTGTATTTATTTTGAGTCTGTGATGAGATGTTAAATGTTTCAAAGGTAAGTATTTTTTATTTGCGTTTCTTTTGATGTACAGGTTTTATTAACAGCTTATGTTTTTTTTTGTTTCTTTTATTAACCCTTATGTGAGTGACGAGGTACCCGGGTACCTTTAGCATTTTCAAATTTAAAGGAAATTATGTTTTACGCTCTTTAGGTACCTGTGATTTCCTGAGAGCTCTTAACTATTTATAATGATTATATTATTTAATGTTTTGACCCAGTCAACTATTTATAATGTTTTGTGGAAACAAAAACATATTTTAAACTCACAGTAGAGTGACAAGGTACCCGGGTACCTCTGTGTTTTGTATGACTATAAAAAAAGCATTTATAATTTTATACAAAAATGAGATGCTTAATAAACATTCGTTAAAAATTGTATTTCTATAAAAATTACAAAATCCTTGTTTATACAGCATTATCACAGCTCTCGAAGCAGGTTTTCTGCAGTTAGTGCAAGCTTTTCGTGTTTTTCTTTGCTGGCGTTTGAGTTCTCTGCATATGTGTATGCTCTGCATATGCTTCCGACGACTGCAACACGCAACTGCAACGCCCTGTAGAATCTCGTTTAGTATGACTTATAGAAGTTGTAGATCCAGAAGAAATTGAAAGCGTCAGTTCTTGGCCAAGCACGTTCTGCATAGCAAATCTCACACGTAATTTTGATGTCACAATGCAATTTTTTGATCTTTCTTCTATATTTTTACCACAAACTTATAGGCTCAATGATTTCAAAAAATTTCTACGTCTGTCACTCGAGACAAATTGTGGGTTATGTTCCATGTAAATGATATATGCTGCCAAAGCTGCAATGTCAATGATATTGTAAAAAAATGCTAAAGGCCACCGATTCGTTCTGAGTTTTACGGTATATTATTTGCTAACAGCTTATCCATGTTGTCTACTCCACTTTTGGTTTTATTATAATATAAAATTATTTCTGGCTTGGCAGTTTCTTTATTACTTTCAATAACTGGTGACATGTGCATTGATGACAACATTATTACTGCTTTATTCTTTTTATAGGTACATAGGAGCACACAGTTGCTTCTTTGCTCAAGGCGAAGTTAGAAGAATAAATCGCCCTCTCCTTGTGTGCTTGCATATTTGGAGGAAGAAACCGTTAATTTCTCTTACCGTTGCAAACTATAGTCATATTCCACGAATTCAAGGAATGAGCCAGTTGAAGAGAAGTTAAAAAATTGTCCGTAGTTACATTCAATCATGAATTTTTATATTTAGCCATGAGATCTAATACAGTGCATTCTTCAACATTTGTTTGACAACTGCCATCACTTGACTTTCCTGTATATTGGTCCATTTAGGGGGTAGGAGTTATTTGCATCACAAGCCCAGAATATTTTGATGCATTATAAACACACAAACTATAAATAATTTTGTACAATACAAACAAACGTATACAGTCAAGTGTCAATATCAAGCACGATGCATTGAATGGATTGTAGATAGTAGTGTTTCTTGCGCGCCAATAACACTTCACCCCTCCTCCGCTTTGATCGCCTCATATTATCAACTGTTTAGCTTAACTAAAATACGATTCGTTATTATACGAACGAGATTCAAAGTATGTGTAACGTAAAGGCAAATCTTGATTGTTAAGATGACGTAAAAACTGTATAAAGGTACCCGGGTACCTCGTCACTCCGATAAAGGTGTTTTATTTGTCACTCACATAAGGGTTAAAAGTGATATCTATTTCCTACTTATTTAGCAAATAAATTAATAGGTATCTACATATCTTAATATATAATATTATACACGTTAATTTGTTTATGAACCGTTTTATTTTGTTGTTATTACTGTATTATTTTTAATTTTGGTTCATTTATTTTTTCCTTTAAAGTTATAGTGTTTGCGTGTCTTTGTCATTGTGCCAAATAAACTTATTCCCTTTTTTTATTTTCATGGAATAAACACAAACTAAAATTGTGTCTCCAGATTTATACCCATACACCACTATTATTTAATTAGTACACATACTTAAAGGGCTTATTAGAAAAGCCCTTGTTATTTTATAAATAAAATCTCAATAAATAATATTTATAAACAGCAAAGTTATTACCGTTGGTTTCTGTCCCAAAATGTCACTCAATTTATGGAAATATTGTGCAGGCTATTGATTAATGAATGAATAAGTGACAATTATTAAAGAAAATACTGCGGGTATTTTCTACTAGCAATTGTTATGTTTGATTGATTCTATGATGAATTTAGCTTTTCGTGGTCAATTTTAGGATTTCGGTTTTTTTCTACTGTTGACTACAAAAATATGATCAGTGACGGGTACAGATAGAGCCCAATTTTCTGTGTACTAATTAAAAAGTAGGGGTGTATAGCTTAATTTTAAGACAAATTAATTCATTAAACCCCAAGCGATCACCGGCGTTCGCTCCCTCATGGTCTTTCTAATTATTATTCGAAAGGTCAGTCCTTGGAAATAATAAGTAAACCTTTTTAACTCCGTCAAAAAAATGGCGAGAAAAAAAAATACGTATACACCAATTTAATTTAGTGATGTCCATACTGAAATAATGTCGGTATTTCGGTACTGAACCCATTGATATCAGGTTTACGATCGCTAGCGAAAATTATGTGGGTTCCGAGTATTTTATTGCGTGGCAATTCTATATCTTTGAAGTTTGCTTTGAAGAATAGTTTGGCAAGAGTTTAAAAGATTGAGGCAGGTACTATTGTGTCTGTTAATGTAATTATTAGTCAACTAACTGATGCACGCGGCTTCGCCCGAGTGTTTGTAGAAAATCAGCCCATGGGAATACACTACCGGGATAAAAAGTATCATAACTGTTATTACATGGTCTACCAGTGTACTAAGTATCACCGAAAGCCGTACAGCCGTTCGAGCGTGAAGATGTGACAAAAATACGAACACAAAAATGTTCGTCTTTATAATTATTTAGTGTGATTTACTTTTGATTGTCTGGATTGAACTATTTACATTTTTTGTCATCTCGTATTTAAACTTCAATAAGTTTTCTTTACAAAAATTATTTCTGATTATTTTTATGTTTGACATTCCGACGATTGAATTAAATGTTATCAAGTGTTCGTTTTTTATATGACTGACATAATCGATGACTCAATTAAATGATATAACGTGTAGTTTTTTTTTTTGTGATTGATATACCGATGACTCAATTAAATGATATCAAGTGCTGGTTTCCGGGCCTTGGTACAGGCCTTGGTCCGGAGTGAGGAGGAGTGGCAAGTCGTCGTCTCTTTCTGCGAAGCAGTAATGCTAGCAAAGGAGGAGGCTGCACGCGAGAGGCAAATGGCACTCGCGATTCCGATCACGTTTTCCGGTCACCGCAGGCGTAGGCTTACGGACGGCGAGCAATGGGTACCTCGCCGTTCGGACCGAGCGACGACACCGTCAAAATAACGTTTTTGAATAGAAACTAGGTACTACTTAATAAAACAATAAAACAATATCGTATTTTTTAATAATATTATTTCTTGTTGTAGCAGCAATAAAAATATATATTCTATGAAAATTTCACCTCTCTATCTCTTATGGTTTATGAGATACAGCATGCTGACAGACAAACAAACAGACATACGGACGGACAGTGGAGCCTTAGGAATAGGGTTCCGTTGGCACCCTTCGTATTCAGAAAACTAAAGAGGTTCATACAAAGAACATAGAAACAGAAAACATCCTGACGACAGTAAAAATATTTCACAAGTCAACAAACCGTGGTGTTGCTACTCTAACCGCGTACTACTTATTTTTCACGCTCCCACAACTGTCGAAAACTTTTTAAGTATTTCTACTCTGGCAACATTGTTATAACTCTGCCTAGAAGTGTACAGGGGAGGACACAAAAAATTGGCCAGTAAAATTTTATTTGTTTTTGTCGTAGGTATTTTTACGACAATATTACACTGTCGGGTCTAAATAATAGAGGGGATGTGATTTCACTGTTGTTCTGGAAAGCAAAAAGAATGAATACATTTTGGTTTCAGTCAGTAAGGGTGAGTTGCACCATTTAACTATAACGATAACAAACCATAACCAGCCGTGAAACGGCCGCCTATTGCTCAATTCGACGATATGACAACTGTTAACGGCTTTGTTATCGTTATAGTTAAATGGTGCAACTCACCCTAAAAGTCTGACACTTCCTTTCGCTCCACCCAGAGCGAGAAAAGTTATTTGATGGTATTTCACGTAAAAAAAACGCAAAAATAGTGGTACGGTACATTGGTAATTTATATAATTATTTTGACATTCAAACACGAAAACAAAAACATGTTTAATTTAATTTATTGACATTTTTTTTAATTTGTTGACATTTTAAATGTAATTTATTGACATTTTCGACTAAAATATTTATTGTAAATAAGAGACACGGAAGAGGCGGCATATGAAGAAACATTATTGTTTTTAGGATCTGTACCTACCACCAAATTTCAAACAAATAAATATTATCGTCATCATGCCCACCCCTATAGTATCTGTTTATCTATTTATCTGAATTACTGAACAGATTTTCATGCAGTCTTCACCATTAGACAGAGTGATTTATTATAGCTTAATAAGCTGAGTTAAGGTATCTTTTTGCACTGTATATACATATATCCCGTTAAATTTTGATCGTTTTGAACCCGTGGAGGGTCATGAAACACTATCGATTTGTAAAGTTAAAATTAAAAAATAAAGTACGTTTTTAAAACGTCATCTGTAGGTAGTTTGTACACAACGCCGACTATTACCTACAGGTCATTGAATTCTCTCAGCGTGTATAACACATATGCGAATCTAAACCGGATCGAAAGTTCTAAATAAAAAGATTTTCAAAATAGCTTCTGCTAGTAGACTTCGCCTACGTGTTTCTCCATACAAACTTTGAACCCTCGTTTCACCCTCTTAGCATTTTTTTTCATAGTGGGAAAATCATCAATGACAACCCGAAGCGGGAAATAGTGTCAGACTCTTACTGACTAAAAACCCACTCTTTTCCTTCAAGCCTTCATAACGGGGCTCGAGCTATCTTTCAAAACTAACCCTGGCCTGGGTAAATTTTTGAAGGGTTTTCTAAAATTCACTCTCTTTTTTGTAGAAGTCATAAAAGTAACATTTTTGTAAAATTTCAACGTTCTAGGTCCAAAGATTTGGGCTGGGCGTTGATAAGACAGTGAGTGTGAATTGATGAGATTTGATGAGTCCGTTTTTGAAATTAAGATTGTCAATAAATGTAAGGTGGTTAATGACCGTTATCCCGCGATCATTTGGCGCCTACCTTAAGTCTAAAACGAATGTTGTACATATACAAATTAGATCTGAAGTAATGCCAATAAAATGTGACCTAACTTTTTATTTTTGGTGTACAATAAAGAATATATCTATCTATCTAACTTAGAATTAAGTATTACTTACGACTTCATCGAATTTTTTATTTTATTTTTATTTTTGATGTTCGCGCTTGACCGCTATCTCACCTGATTGAAAGCGACGATGCGGTCGACGATGGAACGCGCTTACCTAGAAGAAATTTATTTACTCTCGACTTAAAGATTCCCAGGATGTAGCTATCAGGAAACACAGACTCCGGCAAGGAATTCCACTCCCTAGCTGCACGCATAATGAATGTGTTCTCAAAACGTTTTGTGCGTGTAGGTGTGATATCCACCATATACCGGTGGTGCATCGCCGTACCTCTGGTAGTCCGAAAATAACTAAAAAGTCAATTGTTGTAGTACTCTAGAAACGACAGAGACAAAGTGACTATTTCATTGAGATAACACAGTACGTTTCAAACGGTATGCCAGATCATCAGTCAAACTGAGGCGGCTTACTAACATTTGGACCACGGTATGAATTTCAAAACAAGTCAATCAATCAACTGTAAGTCACTCGGATAGTGAAGACTTTTGTAGATAACGTTGGTTAGTATTAGAAAAAAGGAGGTGATCAGGGGTGCTATTCTCTAAGAAAGCGCAGCGCTGGCACAGCGACGAGTCGTCAGCGCAGTACATTGAATTAACAACCCAATGCCCCTTTACATTGGATTGTTAATTCAATGTATTGCGCTCACGACTCGTCGCTGTGCCAGCGCTGCGCTTTCTTAGAGAATAGCACCCCAGGACTACATTGCACAAGTTCACTTTTAGTAAATTTAAATACAAGTGGATAATGTTTGCCACTGCGACCGAAATGGAATATTATTATTATTATTTCTTTATTGTCAGGCAACTAAGGCCCATAGATAAAATACATAACATTACAATCTTATAAAATAAACTAATACATATTAAAATATCACAAACAATAAATTTATAATTAAACACGTAACATCGGCGTCGTGTTCCGCTGCGAGGGGTCGCGTAGCCGTCCTCGAAAACGTCGAAACACGACATCTTTCGGCCAAAAGTCCTCTTTAAGAAAAGGTCTCCAGAGGGTGAGTTGGAACTCGTATCACGAACGACTTGAAGTTGGTGTCGTGGCGAGAATCCAGCCTTTCGACCCTTTTTTTTACGTTGGGAAAAATCATCCAATGACAACCCCGCTCTTGGGCGGAGCGGGAGATAGTGTTAGACTCTTACTGACTAAGAAACTCATCCCGTTCCTTCAAGCCTTCATACCGGGGCTCGAGCGCCCTTTCGGGTAACCCTGGCCCCACTAGGCTTCGACCCACCTGGGCCCCTGCTGTTGCTGACAACTCCTTGAGGCACGCGAGAACGCGCGCGCCGTCGACGACTTGGGCTTTGTCCGGACATTTACCGGACGGCCAGACAGCGAGCTTACTGTCCGCAAGCACGCGCCTACGGTGGCTGGAAATCGGGATCGGAATCCCGGCGGCGGCGAGAGCGCCGTTGCCTGATGCGGTCGGCCTCCTCCTTAGCGAGCATTACTGCTTCGCAGAAGTCGGCGACCGCCTGCCACTCCTCCTCGCTCCGGACCATGGCCTCAACCAAGGCTCGGCGCGAGAGGTCTCCGCCGTCAGTCTTTCGACCCTCAGAGTCCAGTTGGTCCTCAACCTTTGTAGAGCAATGTAGATGAAAAGAAAAGAAGGAAGAAGAAGAGAAAAGAAGAAAAAGGAAAAGGAAGGTAGAAGTAGGTGAAAGTGTCATGGAGCCGAGTGCTGGAGTAACAAACGTTTATTAAGACGGTGTTTTTCAATATACTTAGGAAGATATAAATAACGCCCAGCCTGATATGATGTTTAAAATAGACTAGCATTTGCCCGCGACTTCGTAAGCGTACTTATAGCCTATGTCACTCAGGAACAAAGCAGCTTTCTATCAGTGGATTTTTTTTTTGCAATCAGACCAGTACTTCTAGAGATTACCTCCTACAAACAAAAAAAAAACATAAAAACAAACTTTACTTTTTTATTATATTAATTTAGATTGTGACAGAGTTAGTTCGCGCACTATTCTGTACTAGTGCGAAAAACAGTAAATTGCGTGGCTAGTTTATTAAATAATATATCGCTGGTGTGTAGCCTAAGAAATTCCTGGCCAAAATTTTGATTATGAGATTCAACCCTGCTGGGTCCCTACGGTTTTGTTGACATCTCTTTCCGACATATGTTAAACACTACGCGCCGTCGACGACTCGAGAGTAAGTGCTCTTTTTTTTATATATAATTCCTTAAACCCCAGGCGAACGCCGACGTTCGCGCACCTATTGTCTTTCTATTGTGTCTGTAATTTCCACGATTGAAAGGATAAACTAGGGCTTGACTGCGATCCCACCTGATGGTAAGCAGTGATGCAATCTCTGATGGTGAGGTGCACTAGTTTATGATCCTATTCACTATTGACTTGAAGACACTGAAATTATATTCGGACGGGAAGACTGCAGCAGGCGGAACGACGAGGCAAAACGCTTAGTCCAGACCGTAGAAGTTTCTACAACGTATTGGTGGACGTCGGGTGGTCCGATGGTAGAAATAAAACATACAATAATAGATAATCATTTGCCTTTACAAATGTTATAACCGAAAAGGAACGAATTATTCTCTTTTTCACCATTTCGTCCATTAATTCTCTCAATAAATCCTTTACGTTAATCTCTCCTATAAATCAGCCATTTCAGTTTACAACAAGGATAAAATCTTCATTATCTTTCGTTTTGATTCTTAATCTTTTACAGCAAAATATTAAATATTGTATAACTGTGTAATCGTTTCACCAAATTGACAATTTGGATCGTTTAAACGAAATTATGATTTGAAATGTATCTTTCAATTTAAGATGTAATTTTAAACTGTTTAGGCGTTTGGAAATTACTCTTTTGTAACTGTTGACTAGTTTTTCTAGTCTTGGCTCCGCACACGGGCCATAAAAAAAAGCTAGAAGCGGCCACAAAAAAAGCTGCACAGCTGTACAGCTTGTGGCCGGAGAAGCTAGAAGCGGCTTCTAGCTTTTTTTTTGTGGGGCAACAAAAAGAATCTAGAAGCGACTTTTTTAGTAGCCCGTGTGCAGGGATACTTAGTTAATTAAACTAAAAATGGCTTATAAGACAGCAGGATCAGACAATACAGAAAAACTTAAAAATAATTAGAATAGCATAGTCGCCCTTATAATGTTCCCAGTGCTGGGACTCAGGCCTCCTCTCTAGGAGAGGGAATGGGCCGTGATCCACCACGCGGGCCCAGTTCGGGTGTTTTTTTACCGTGCGTAAAAATCATCCAAATGACATTCCCTACTCTTGGGCGGAGTGGGAGATACTGCCAGAATCTTACTGACTAAAACCCCACTCTTTTCTTTCTTCTTTCTTTTCGGAAACAGAGCCTAGCCCCAGAAGGTTTCGATCCAGCTGAGCCCCTACGGTTGCTGACAAATCCTTGGATCCCAGTGCGGGTTGTGGATGTCACATGTCCTTGAATTTTTGGTTCTAGGACATGCCGGTTTCCTCACAATATTTTCCTTCACCACTGCTGCGCCTAACTGAGTTTGAACCCGCGACCTACAACTCGTAAGTAAGGCTCCAAATGTTTGGGTCTAATGTGCGTAAAATTTTGAGTACCGTTAAATTATAATCTATCTTGCGAGATTATATACTATCTATAGATTGTGAACCGGAACATATTATACTACTTGTAATTTAACGCATTCATTTCCGGTAGATTATAATCTGTCGAAAAAACTGACACGTAAATCGGGGCCATCGCTGCTCCTTATATAAATAATAGATATAAGTCCAATAAACCTGACCAATAAAGATAAAATTTCATTAAATAAAAATCATCATCATCATTTCAGCTGACAGACGTCCACTGTTGGACATAGGCCTCTCCCAAGTGTCGCCATAATGGACGATCCTGTGCGTCCCGCATCCATCGGATTCCCGCAACCTTCAACAGGTCACCGGTACACCTTGTAGGAGGCCTTCCAATGCTGCGTCTTCTGGTACGCGATCGCCATTTCAGAATCTTTCAGCCCCAACGGCCATCTGCATCATCATATAAATAATACGAATCCAATAATTTTCCTGCCTGACCAGTAAAGATAAAATTTACATTAAATAAAAATATCAGTGGTGATATCAAATAACGTGTTTAGTACTAAACATCACATAAAACGACCAACACACACTTAAAGCTTAAACGTCTAGTATCGTATTAAACCGTGGTTTTAACTCCGATAGAAACCATTTCGACTTTTAATACTCTAAAACTCTAGAACTGCTTTCCAAGCCAGCCATAAATTTAGCTGTAAAATTGAATGAACGACTTAGTAGAACATTTTTAAATTAAGTTATTTAGTTGTGTCCATTGGCAATCCGAAATGGGCGTAATCACAAAACAGATGAAAGAAGTTAGAATGACCTTGTGGGTGGCGCGGGCGTGCTACTAAGTAGGGCAATGCTCATAGTTCAACTACCAATAGCAAACTTGCGATCTAAGTGTGCGTGGTCTGTTAGTTGCGTAATGCGCATTCGTATCGGTTTATTGCCTGTAGTGGAGTTAAAGGGTGTAAGACAAGCGGCGACACTCGTTGTAGTAAAAAACTGAAAGTATTGCCTATCTAACCTCTTTCATCTTTTCTATGGGCGTAATAGAAGTGGTCAAAAAGGGTGACAGGCTCTAAAGGGATCCACCGTAGACAAGCCCGCGCTTGTGGACGGCGAGAGCAAGCACAAGTCGTTGACAGGACGTACTGTTCCACACGTACTTCAAGGAGATGTCAACAAACCATAGGGGCCCGGCGAGGTCGAAGCCTACTGGGGCCAAGGGTTTGCTTCTGAAAGATAAACTCTGCCCTGGTATGAAAGGCAATGAAGGAACAAGAGTCGGTTTTTAGTCAATAAAAATCTGACACACCCTCTTGCTCCGTTCCGATAATAATTTTTCCACCGACAAGCTGATGTGGGAATGGGCGCGTGCACGTGTGAAAATGGAAAGTGCCGTCGTGGCCGGTTTAAAAATAGGTGGCGAGATGATATGGATGTGTATCACAAGGTCTGCCCCATAACGTCATCGCAACTCTCAGTCACAAAGGAATCGGAGGGATGGCCAACTGGAAGCTTTCGACACAAGAGAATAGAATAGAAATGGTTGTAACTTGGCTAAGGGGCTGGTTCGAGACGGTGCGGGAGAAAAACGTGTGGAAGATCTTGGAGGAGGCATTTGCCCAGCAGTGGGTCAGTAATGGCTAGAGAAAAAAATATGTCCAATAAAGTTTAAGTGCAAGAAATAACCACGCCAAACTTAAGTGGCCATGGGCAGGGCACATCGCAAGCAGAACTGATAGTCGATAGAGACGAAAGGTTCTGGAGTGGCGTCGATCGCGTAGCGAAAGACGCAGCGTTGGAAGGCCTCCCACAAGGTGGACTGATGACCTGGTCAGGATGGCAGGAATCCGATGGATGCGAGATGCACAGGATTAGTCATTGTGGCGACGCCTGGGGGAAGCCTATGTCAAATAATGAATGGTCTTTCGGCTGATATGATGATGACGTAAAAAATAAAGAACTTTCTTTTAGAATAGAGTTGTTGAAATATGTACAGGAATTCAAATATTATTTTGTAAATTTCTAGTGTTGGAAGTGGAAAGAGTAATTGCAATTACTATGTCAAAGGGAATTTTTGTGTTCAAATAAGAAAAACATTCTCACAAATTAACTTTGAATAATTAGATTTCTTTTTGATAAATATCAGATTTTTAGTAGATCTGTGACACAGGATGGAAGGTGGGACATGGTCTGCGGAGAGACGCCGCCCACTGAGGATTTTTTTTATTTTGGTGGGGAAAATCATCCAATGACAACCCCCACTCTTGGGCGGAGCGGGAGATAGTGTCAGACTCTTACTGACTAAAAAACCCACGATGTTCCTTCAAGCCTTCATACCGTGGCTCGAGTTCCCTTTCGGATAACCCTGGCCCCAGTAGGCTTCGATCCGGCTGGGTCCCTGCTGTTGCTGACAACTCCTTGAGGCGCGCGAGAACAGTCCGCGCCGTCGACGACTTGGGCTTGGTCCGGACAGTTATGACACTGTCCGTAAGCTCACGCCTACGGTGGCTGGAAATCGGGATCAGAATCCCGGCGGCGGCGAGAGCGCCGTTGCCTGATGCGGTCGGCCTCCTCCTTAGCGAGCATTACTGCTTCGCAGAAGTCGGCGACCGCCTGCCACTACTCCTTGCTCCGGACCATGGCCTCAAACAAGGCGGGGCGCGAGAGGTCTTCGCCCCCGGTCCGTGTCGAACTATGAACTGTGTCATCATCATCATTTTAGCGGAAAGACGTCCACTGTTAGACACAGGCCTCCTCCAAGCGACGCAGCAGCGACCGACCCTGTGCGTCTCGCATCCACCGCGACTTTTACCAGGTCATCGCTCCACCTTGTGGGAGGCCTTCCAGCACCGCATCTTCCTGTACATGGTCACCATTCCAGAACCTTTCGTCCATCATTTCGACCATCTGTTCTGCAAGCATGTGCCCTGCCCACTGCCACATAAGTTTGACAATTCTTTGGGCTATGTCTGTAACCTTGGTTCTCCTGCGGTCCGGATATCTTCATTTCTGCTAATAAATAATAGTAGTAAATTAATTCCAGTAAAAGGAAACTCTAAAAAAATAAAAACAACGTTGCCATTGAAAAGTTAAGAAGAAGTAGATCCGTTACTACAAATTTTAATTAGATTTATATTCCTCTGCAATCGGAGACCAATCCGTCTGAGTCTGATTTAATCCTGAAACTACACTTACAGCAAGAATACGAAGGCTCCTTTATTTTACAACCATTGTTTGACTGGCTGGATGGTCTAGTGGTTAGTGGCGCTGACTGCTATGCTAGAGGTCGTAGGTTTTTTTTTTTTTTTTCGGTGGTAAAAATCATTCAAATGACATCTCCCGCCCTTGGGTGGAGAAAGAGATAGTGTCAGACTTTTAATGACGAAAACTCCTACCCCCCGTTGCTTCGTTGCTTCTTTATACTAGGAGGAGAAGGGGGGCAATATGCTTCGTGGGCCCCCATTTCTAACAACTCGTTAAGGTGCGCGAAAATAGAACGCGCCGTCGACAACTTGGGCTCGGTCTGGATGGTTACCGGACGGTCGGACTGCGAGCTAACCAGTGCTCGCCGTCTGCAAGCCCGCGCCTACGATGAGATGGTGGGTTTGATTTCCACCCAGGACAAATCTTTGTGTGATGAGCATGATCATTTGTTCTCTGTCTGGGTGTATTTATCTATAGTATGTATGTATTTAGAAATATATAAGTATGTTTATCAGTCGTTTAATACTCATAACACCAGCTCTGCTTAGCTTGAGATTAGATAACATTGTGTGATAGTTGTGGAATATTATTACATTATTATTGTTCTATTGAAATGTCACGTTCTTGAAGGAAACTTAAAAATTTTCCTGTTTGTACTTTCTTCTGGCCGCCAGTGTACAAAATGAAATAGCGAATGCCAACAGAATTTTTAGTAGTGGACTTAGAGCCATGTCAGGTGAGTTTAAAAATATTGTTGGATGTTTTAAAATGCCATCCGGTGTAATGGATGCTTCGTACGGAATTTAGAACTACTGAATTTTGAAGGAGTATCTTGTAGCGAATGTTTGAGTGGTGCTCAATATTGCAGTGTCTTGTTATTCGAGGAAAAGACGTCTTCTTTTTCTCAACGTTCCCACATACGAGCCTCAAAAAAACGCCGCCACAAAAAAACGCTAGAAGCGGCCACAAAAAAAGACACTTCTATGGCTGCAAAAAACAGCTGAAGCGCGTGACACCTTGTGTCCGGAGAAGCTTAAAGCCGCTGCGAGCGTTTTTTTTTTTGTGGTGCCACCGCCTCACACGAGCCACAAAAAAGGCCGCCTCAAAAAGAAGCTTGAAGCGGCGTTTTTTGTGGCCCGTGTGCGGATAGTTAGTCGTACACTCTTGACAGAGTGGTCGTGGTCGAGTCTCGGTCGAGTCCCGCACCACCGCCTCTCTCACGATACGACGCCATGCAGCTCTGTGTTTGGCAGCTTGGGAGCCTTCATTTACGCTGTAGTGTGTCACGGTTTTGATGAGGTCCGTCCATTGAACAACATTGAAGAATGACACAGATGCTGAATATTCTACCAATACACTTACTCGATAATCAGTTCTTATCTCTACAGCTTTTATTAGTACTGAAAAGTGCGCGTGATCGCCCCGACACCATTTTATTACATTTATCATCATTATCATCATCACCAGCCTTTTTAATGTTCCCACTGTTGGGACTCAAGCCTCCTCTATTGCTGAACTGGACCTATTTGGCGCCGCCGTGAGACACACATTGCTAATTGTCTTTTTTTTATATTATAATAATTTATTAGTGTCTACATGTTGTTACTATATTGTGTGTATCTACGAGTGTGTATGCCGAATAAAATAGTTTTCTTTCTTTCTTTCTGTCCAGGAGAAGGAACATTTATCACAATATCTTAAATATTTATTTTATTCTTAGTGAAAACTTAAAATGTTTTACAGCGGCTAAAGAAATACATCATGTGTAAAAATTTCAACTATCTGGCCATCACGGTTCATGAGATACAACCTGGTGACAGACAAACGGACAGTAGAGACTTAGTAATAGGGCGTTGTTTTTATCCTTTGGGTACGGAACCTTAATAATATATGGACCTCTACAAAGCCGAGATCAAAGATAAATTATGCTATAAACCCCATGTAATAGAGAGCATGTACTTTATATTAAACTAAAAAGGTGTGGATTCTAGATCATTTCCCAAAAAGCTCGATAACATTTTGCTATACTTACATGATCCAGCCTAGTGACAGACAGACAGACAATGGAGTCTTGTTACTCAGTGGCAGCGATCTCTCGCGCCAGGCCATGGTCCGAAGCGAGGAGGAGTCGCCTCTTTCTGCGAAACAGTAATGCTAACAATGGAGGCGGCAACACGTGCGAGGCAAGGGCCCTCGCCCCCAGCCGCTGGGCTTCCAATCCCAATTTTCGGACACCATAGGCGCAGGCTTGCAGACGGTGAGCAATAGGTAGCTCGCCGTCCGACCATCCGGTAACCATCTGGACCCAGCGCAAATTGTCGATGGCTCGAGTGTTCCACATGCGCTTCAATGAGTTGTGAACAACCGTAGGGGCCCAGCAGAGTCGAAGCCTACTGGGGCCATGGGTGATGAGAAAGAGATCCCCGGGGCCCTGGAACAATGGCAAAGAAGGAACAAGAATGGGTTTTAGTCAGTAAAAATCTGACACTATCTCTCGCTCCGCCCAAGAGCGGGGAGTTTCAATGGATGATTTTTCCACCTAAAAAAAATCCAACGGGCTAAAATACTTTCCACACAAAATTCGGGGCATCAGACGTTCTCGTTATGACGAATAATTTCCGCTGTTCTGAGTAAAAATGGCTCCCTCCCGTACGTAGGTACCTCCAAGGCCATTATTTAGATAGCTCGATGTATCTCGAAGGCTCTGGAACCTTCGACAGCCCATAGATAAGCTGGAACGTTCTAGAATGAGGTGTTTCATCTGGGTTTTGAATTTTGCTGAACGAAAATATTTGGTGATGTATTGAAAGTTGTAAAAGATTTTATGTAGGTATGTTTGGGTTTTATGATTTTGTGGTTTAGCAAAGATTGATAAAAGATTTCGTAAATAATGGAACCTGTATGTATACAATATTATTTTTAGTTTGTGAGAAACCTGAATATACCTTGTTCAGAATCAGTTACTGAATGGATTCCAATAGTTTTTACACTATATTTTAGTTTTATCCAAAAATATAAAAAAAGAAATTAAAAAAATCAAAATTATTTAGAAATGTAGATAAGTTTTACACAAAGAAATAATAAACAAATTAAAAAATAACTTAAATAATTAAAAATAATATATACCTACAATAAATGCTTAGCTAAATATGATGTCATAAAACTCCTCCGCATCGCTGTCGATTGGAAGTGTGCCCAAAAGGCTGGCGGCATTGCCACGTTGTATGGCAATGTTTATTCTCTGACCGAAGTAGAAGCCAGCCTTTGGGTCACGCGAAGCGTCAATTAAACGTTTTGACAATTCTTTAAAAAGTATATGAGCACTCGGACCCCACGGCCCGATAGTTTCAACCCCAAACTATTTTATTTCACAGTTTTTTTTTTGCATTGTCTACATGCTGAGCAATTCCGCATGCGTGATAAAATTCGCACGATTTTAAAAACACTCTTAATGAAGAGTTGCAGTTTAGATCGGATACACAATTTATTTCTTCCATTATTGCAACAAGAAATAATTATGCAACTCGACATTTGTAACACACAAAATTATTTAACCGAAGCAAGTCAAACCAAACTAATAATAGTAATAATGTTTAATACAAATGTAATACATAAAACATAATACAAATGTAATGTAATAAAACAATATGTTTTTTATATCTATACATCTATACATGTAATTAATATTGGAGTATCTGTTTGTAATATTGAAATAACTGCTTTTTATAATATGAATATATGATACGGTACATACACCAGAATAAAAGTTTTTACAATTTTTGTTTGTCTGTCTGTCTGTCTGTTTGTCCGGGCTAATCTCTGAGGTGGCAAGACCGATTTTGACGGGACTTTTTTTGGCAGGTAGCTGATGTAATAAGGAGTAACATAGGCTACTTTTATTTTAGAAATAATAAATTCAAAATCTTTTGGTCCACGCGAACGAAGTCGCGGGCACAGCTAGTTTGAATATAAAAAAAGGAAAAAAAAAAATAGAGACAGAGAGAGAAAAGAGTGTTTATGGAGTCTTATGTGAGTAAAATACACGTTCTTCTCCATGAAGATCTACCCTTTAGAACGTGCAATTAGCGTCATTAATATTAGACTGAGTAACTTCATAACATTTCTTTTTTTTGTGCCTAAACAAATCTTTCAGACATTTTCTAAAACATACATGTCAAGTAAAATCAAGTAGCTTTTTAGGACGAGAATTTAAGGCTATAACATTTTCATAGAGTGTCTGGTATGAGTAAGTAAATATTTTTATAGTAACAAGGCGTTCCAGAAAATGTTTATGAGGTTCTCTCACACGGTAGAAAAGAGTGTATTAAAACTTGCTGCGACCATGTCTTTTATCTGTAAATTATGCTAGCTAGGATAAAATGAGGCTGGCCTGTTGGTCTAGTGGTTAGTGACCCAGACTGCTATGCCGGAGGTCGTGGGTTCAATTCTCATCAGGACAAATGTTTGTGTGATGAGTTTAATCATTTGTTCTGTGTCTGGGTGTACTTTATCTATAATATGTATGTATTTACAAATATATATGTATGTTTTCAGTTGTCTAGAACTCATAACACAAGCTCTGCTTAGCTTGGGACTAGACGGCGTTGTGTGATAGTGGTGGAATATTATATTATTATTAAATAGGGAAAATACTTTTTTTCTTTTTTTTTTATGGTGGGAAAAATCATCCAATGACAACCCCCGCTCTTGGGCAGAGCGGGAGATAGTGTCAGACTCTTACTGACTGAAAGTCCACCCCGTTCCTTCTCGCCTTCATATCGGGGCTCAAGCTGTCTTTCGAAACTAACCCTGGCCCCAGTAGGCTTCGACCCGGATGGGTCCCTGCTGTTGCTGACAACTCCTTGAGGCGCGCGGAAACAGTGCGCGCCGTCAACGACTTGAGTCCGGACAGTTACCGGACGGCCGGACAGCGAGCTAGCTACCCATTGCTCATTGTCTGCAAGCCTGCACCTACGGTGTCCGGAAAATAGGGAAAAGACTGGAACAGAAATTTTATTGTTGTATTATTTAGGTCTAAATTATTGAAAAGCAAATTCTCCGTGGCTCTAGGAGCAGTGGTGGCCGAGTGATAACGGCCCCGACCTACGAGGTGTAGGTCGCGGGTTCGAACCCAGCCAGGTGCATTATTTTGTGTAATTTATTTCATCACCACTGCTCTCAAAGCGGTGAAGGAAACATTAGGAAACTGGCGTGTCTTAGAATCAAAAATTGGAAGACATGTGACATTCACCAACCCGCACTGAGCCCGCGTGGTGGATTACGGCCCATTCCCTCTCCTAGAGAGGAGGCCTGAGTCCTAGCAGTGGGAACATTAAAAAGGCTGATGATGATGATAGTGAGAAGGTATCGGCCTTGTAAAACTAGGGGTCCTACGGTCTGGGACCCGGCCTTCTTTAGAACCCTGCGGATTGCTGATATCTCTTTGAGGCTTGCGTGAAACACTACGCGCCGTCGACGATATGAACTCAACCCTTCTACCAATCCATTACTCGTCGGTGGCTGGGGATTGCCCTGCATCTTTCGGCGCCTGGGGCGAGGAAAATAAACCCGTGTTTCCAAAACTATACACATAGTGCATATTAAATGGCCCAGCAACACACGCCTACATAATAAAGTTACCATAGCTTTCGACTCACTTATTCATAAGCCGTATCTCTATCGTGACACAACTCCACTACATACATATTAAATCACTCGGGTACTGCCGTTCTGTGTAGTAAATCTGACCTTTCGTTTGGCTTCCGTAGTTCCGTGTAGTTTTATTACTGGTCCCCTTTTTTGGGGCGCGAAGTGTACGGAACTGTAGTGAATATTTTGCTGTTGATGGCCAGATGAATATACTGGTCCGGTTTCAGTATTCACAAACGAATTGCCTTGTGTGACGACCTGTACATTCATACATATTTCTGATGACAAGCTTAGCTGTGTTCACGTTTGCTGGGTGGAGGTATTAGATGCTGGTGCTATGTTGATGAAACATTTGGCTTGGTTTTTTTTTTTTTTTTGCTAAGGTCATCAAGTAATTCTGTGTTGTGTGAGTGTATTTTTTTTTAATTTCTTGATAGCCTCATTTGACCACTTTAACACCTGATGGTAAGCGAAGATTTGGTCAACGATGGAGATGCTTGCCTAAAAGTAACCCATTCACTGTTGACAGAAAGATGATTAATATATTGGTTTTTGATGTTGGAAATCTTCAAATGACTTTTCTCGTATAATTTGTAAGTGTATAATTATGTAGGGCATAATCTCTGTAACGGTTTAGTAGTTTATACAAAATCTTGAAATAGTTTGATCAGAATAATGAGCAGAATCAATTGTACCACTTTTTAATATTTATGTTTGCTGTGCCTCAGTGTCGCACTATTGCCCGTGCTCAGTCTCTAATACCTCGCACTTTGGCTGCACTAAATGATCTCTTGGATTCTTATCCAACACACGATCTGTTTGCGGATGAATGGAAGATGATTTTATTGGCATGTCAGAAGTACTGTGAGAGGAATTGATGTACGTGTTGTTTAAATGTTTATACTTTTACTCTTTGTTTAGTTACTGTAATTGGTTGTTTAACCGTTGTAATTAATTAAATAAATAAATAAAAAAATTTTTTTCTTTTCTTTTATTATTGATAGGCTCGCGTTAGACCACTATCTCACCTGATGGTAAGTGAAGATGTGGCCGACGATGGAGCACGCTTGCCTAGAAGTAACCTATTCACTCTCGACTTAAAGACCCCCAGGTTGTAGCTATCAGGAAACATAGACTCCCGCAGGGAATTCCACTCTTTAGCTGTACGCTATAAAAATCAATGCCAGTTTTCGTTGTAATTTTATAACTTAAGAACGGGCTCACCTATCCAAACCAAATGTTTAGGCTTTGTTCGGACTATTTAGTAGATGGTTTATGTGAAGTTTGTTACGGTAGACTAGGGTATAGTAGGGTAGAGTAGGTTAGAGTAGTGTAGCGTAGAATAGTGTAGAGTAGTATAGAGTAGGGTAAAGTAGGGTAGAGCAGTGTAGAGTAGGGTATAGTACGGTAGAGTAGGAAAGAGCGGGAGTGAAACCGCGTGGGCAAAAGCTAGTAGGTCATATTTTTCAACAAATTTTCCATTAAAAATAAAATCTATTTATTAATAGGTCAACCTATGACGTACGCAAACCCACCCAAATGGGTAATCAGACACAAATGGTTGTCTTCCAATTAAAATTTTCATAAGCAGGATAATAAATAGTTCTTGTATCTATGCAGATTATCATTTCAGCCGATATACGTCCACTGTTGGACATAGGCCTCCAACAATCGTCGCCACAGCAAACGTTCCTGTGCCTCTCGCATCCATCGGTTTCCCGCAACCTTCACCAGGTCATCTATTCACCTTGTAGTAGGCCTTTCAACGCTGCATCTTCCGGTACGCGGTCTATGCAGACACGAATTTTAAACCAAAACAGCACATAAACCATCACACGTTTTTTTTTATAAATTTTGTTTCTCACAGAATTAGATCAATTGAATTCGGTAAGTCCCCTCTTTAAGGCGTGGCTGGAAAGACCTCACGGCGTCCTTACCCTCCGCATGACGCAGGTACTCACCGGACATGGTTCGTTCGGGAGTTTCCTGCACTCGATTCATGCAGAAGTGACGCCCGGGTGTCGCCACTGTGCGGAACGCCCGGAGGACACGGTGGAGCTCACAGTCGAGGTGTGCCCTGCTTGGGCGGAGCATCGCTGTGCCCTCGTGGGGGCGATCGGTGGCGGAGACCTCACGCGAAATCAAAATCGGGATTCTGATCCCGATTTCCGGCCAACGTAGACGCGGGCTTGCGGACAGTGAGCAATGGGTAGCTCACTGTTCGGCCGTCCAGTAACTGTCCGAACCAAGCCCAAGTCATCGACGGCGCGCACTGTTCCCGCGCGCCTCAAGGAGTTGTCAGCAACAGCAGGGACCCAGCCGGGTCGAAGCCTACTGGGGCCAGGGTTATCCGAAAGGGCGCTCGAGCCCCGGTATGAATGCTAGAAGGAATATGGTGGGTCTTTTAGTAAGTAAGAGTCTGACACTATCTCCCGCTCCGCCCAAGGGCGGGGGATGTCAATGCATGATTTTCCCACCATACAATAAAGATCAATCGAATTAAAAATCATTTGGGGTAACTAAGGTTTGCGCATTTAACATTACACGTTGTATATTTTCTAATTTAGCGTGGGTAAAGCCATTGGCATGAGCTAGTTTCAAAATAAATCAACCATCATCATCAGCCTTTTTAATGTTCCCACTGCTGGCACTCCGGCCTCCTCCATAGGAGAGGGCATGACCCGTAATCCACCACGCGGACCCAGTGCGGGTTGGTGAATGTCACATGTGTTCGATTTGGTTCTAGGACATGCCGGTTTCCTCACGATGTTTTCCTTCACCGTTTTGAGAGCAGTGGTGATGAAATAAATTACACAAAGTAATGCGCCTGGCTAGTACTCGCTAGTAGCTACCACTCGACCATCACTGCTCTATAAATTATAAAATACCCAAACCAAACTACAAATTACTATTATAAAAACTAAACCAAGCGAGTTAAATATACGTCGAGATTTAATTAAACTGCCCCACGGTATGTTTATCTGTCTGTTTACTACTATAAAACTGGATACACAGTCATATATTTAAATGTTAAGGGTCTGACCTGGTTTTATTCGGTTTAAGGGATACCTTATATAACTTTGATAACAATATTTTAGTACCCTAAAACGATGTTCAAGCATAAACCTAGATTTTAGTATCGATAGGTGCAAAATGCGACAGTTTTAAATCGAGATTTACGAATGCGATAGTGTCTTCCTCTTGCCTTTGTGTAATTCTCTGACAGTTGCGTAATATTGAGAAAAAATATTCTCTGGCTTTCTCTAGGCCATGGTCTAGAAAATGCTATGTGTTTCTCCTATTAAGGTTGTTGTTATTTTATGTTCTAATTTGTTTATTTTTTTTATTGATTGCAAGTAAAATAAATCATTGATAACCGATCGGCGTCTCATCGTCGACGACGGCTGGTGCTGAAAATTAGAGCTGTGGCTCTGTTTCTCATGAGCCCCAGCATTTTGCTGAGCGCTGGCCGTTTTGCGCGGATGTGACGCATATCTTACGTGTTACTTTTAGTTCGATATTGTTATTTATTTTATATGGTATGCGTCATTTTTGACGTGAATAAACACTTTTTCTTTCTTTCTTTCTAAAAGTGCGATTTGCCTGCTTTTGTTTTTTTTGGTTTTTTTTTTCGATGGGTAAAGTCATCTTATGACAATCCCCGCTCTTGGGCAGAGCGGGAGATAGTATCAGACTCTTACTGACTAAAAAAGCCATGCCGTTTCTTCAAGCCTTCATACCGGGGCTCGAGCGCCCTTTCGGATAACCCTAGCCCCCGTAGGCTTCGACCCGGCTGGGCCCCTGCTGTTGCTTACAACTCCTTGAGGCGCGCGAGAACAGCGCGCGCCGTCAACGACTTGGGTTTGGTCCGGACAGTTACCGGACGGCCGGACAGGGAGCTACCCATTGCTTACTGTCCGCAAGCCCGCGCCTACGGTTTTCTTTAGTGAGATCGTGAGAGAAATCTGGTTCCAAAATATTCTACTTCGCTTCCTGATACATACCATACTATGATCAACATCTGTTGTAGAACTACGCTCTTCTCAAGAAACAAGTAAATGACAATTAAAATTCACGTTGACAACAACAGATTATTCATTTTCTTCAAAAATTCCCAATTCGTTTTACTTTTTAGACTGACCATACATACCTTCATCTGGCACCAGTCCCTCACAAAGCTCTAAATTATAAGCATTGTTAAAAGCAAGCATAGTTATACGTTGTGAAGAGAAAATAAATAAATAATAAAAATAAAATTATAATATTAGTTTGATAGGTAACACGTGATCGCATCAAGAATGAAGATATCCGCAGGAAAACTAAGGTCGCCGACATTGCTCGAAGAATCGCCAAACTTAAGTGGCAGTGGGCGAGGCAAATTGCTCGTAGAACGGATGGTCGATGAGGCCGAAAGGTTCTAGAGTGGCGACCGCGCACCGGAAGACGCAGCGTTGGAAGGCCTGTCAAAAGGTAGACCGAAGACTGAAGAAGAGTTTTTATGGTAGGAAAAATCATCCAATGACAACCCCCGCTCTTGGGCGGAGCGGGACATAGTGTCAGACTCTTACTGACTAAAAGCCCACCCCGTTCCTTCTAGCCTTCAAACCAGGGCTCGAGTTGCCTTTCGGATAACCTTGGCCCCAGTAGGCTTCGACCCGGTTGGGTCCCTGCTGTTGCTGACAACTCCTTGAGGCGCGCGGGAACAGTGTGCTCCATCGACGACTTGGACTTGATCCGGACAGTTACCGGACGGCCGGACAGCGAGCAACCCATTGCTCACTGTCCGCAAGCCCGCAAGAGCGAAGACCTGGTGAGAGTCACGGGAATGTGGTGGATGCAAGACGCACAGGATCAGTCATTGTGACGACGCTTGGGGGAGGCCTATGTCCAACAGTGGACGTCTTTCGGCTGATAGGATGATGAGTTTGATAGGTATGGATCGTTTTTAAGTCTCAAATATTATGGAAGCCACAGAACACAGGAATCATAATGGAATCCATTCTAATAATCGGACTGCAAACTAAAATTGTTTACGGAGATGTTCTGATAGAAATCTTTGAATAAATACCTAACAGTTTTTTTTTCTTTTTTCAGGTATTTTGATGTATATCGAGTATTTGGCTTGAACGCGAGAGCAAAAATTAAAGGTAGGTATTAAAAGATTTATTTTCCAAACATTTAAAAAAATCTTTAAAAAAACTAATTTTCGGGGTCTACGCTCCCATTTATCCCTTAAGTTAACTCTTTGAATGCCGTAAGTAGAGACACAATAGAAAGACAATTGTTTATGTCGAACTGTGTAACATATGACATTCGAAAGGTTAAGAGAGAGACGTTGTAGAACGTACAACAAACAGTTTATACAGTTTTTGCAAATCATCAGACACCGATTAACACGGTGTCTCACTCAAAAATTAGCTTAAAAATCTTCCAATTTTTATTCTGTCATTACACATCAATGCCATATATACCTGCTATATCCTCTCTTTTTTTAATGTTTAATTTTCTATTTTAGACATATTTTTATTTTTATAAATGTATCTGTGTTTTTTTTTTCATCTTTGTATAGGTATTTAATTTTTTGTGTTAATTTTTAATATTATTTTTACAAAATCCTGTATGTAATGCTGTTGGTGTGCCAATAAATAAATAAATAAACGTAAGCATTCCAAAGCAAATATTACGGGCATATCGTAATTTTGTTTTCACAAAAAAGTCTTCATTCTTTCGAACTTTAGCGAACAACCACTTCTAATATCTTCCCAACTAACATATTATTCCAGAACATAGATTCCTTATATCTCACTTACAACCATCTTATATCATCTTAATGAGGCCCCAAATAATTCCTTAACTGTAGTTTAACGTAATTAGACTCCATCTTAGTTAAACATTAGTAACGATTCGAGCATTTTGAGGTCGACTCCATATGTAGTTAAAATTTATTGAGTTTTGTAAGAAAATGGTGCTTAAGGTTTTATTATTACGTAGGGCTGCTAGATAAGAGATTCTTTTTTTGTTGAAAAAAATGTCCAAGTCAAAAATACAATCTGTAGGTTAGTCAAAGAGCCGTCCGATTGTCCGGAAACCGTCCGGACCGAGTCCAAGACGGCGACGGCGCGTATTTTTCCAGAAATTCTATGTTTGTAAAGTACCAAACTTACCATAGCATTACCAATTTATTTTTTCGGAGCTGTTACATGTTTTCTCCGAAAATTTTTCGCAGTTTTCAGTTCAATTTAGAACTTATTTTAATTTTAATATTCTATAAACTATAAACTGACTTTGCAATTCCGGGAGCATCGCAAAATCGGGCTCCTGTGGATTACACCACATTTTAAAACTGAGTTTTTGGCACACTCGCGCCAACCCTAACGGGAGTTTAAACAGAAAATTACTTTTTTCACGAGATTACGACGCAAATTGAGTCGTAACAGTTTTCCACACAAAAAATGATTGCTAGAACAAGAGGCTGAACGAATAGCAGGAATAAAAAAATAATATTTTACGGGGAAAAAGGTGGGGAAATTCGAAATGTTTATCGTTAATCGAAGGTTAGGTTTACGGTTTTTCTGAGGTTAGCGAAATAAATTGGTTTCGTTATTAAGGGATAGCAAGTTGATATTTTTCGAGCAACGTGTCTGTTTTTTCGTGATTATTATTTCGAAGGAAATTGTTTTTAAAAAACTGTTTGTTTGCTTAAAATTTAAAGTTAACTTGATTGATCGGTTATTTAAAGTCAATATTGAATTTCAAAGTTATTTGAAACTAAAATAGGGTATGTGTTTTATAGTGTGAGCAGTGGTGGCTGAGTGGTAACGGTCCCGACTTACCGGTTGTAGGTCGCGGGTTTGAACCCAGCCAGGCGCATTACTTTGTGTACCTAATTTATTTCATCACCACTGCTCTCGAAACGGTGAAGGAAAACAACGTGAGGAAACCGGCATGTCCTAGAAACAAAAATTCAAAGACGTGAAATCCACCAACACGCACTGGGCCCGCGTGGTGGATCAGGGCCAATCCCCTCGACTAGAGAGGAGGCCTGAGTCCCAGCAGTGGGAACATTAAAAAAAGGCTAATTATGCTTATGCTAATTACAGTGTTTTATTATATATTTCAAAGAACTTGCCGTTAAAGCGCTCATTTCGCACGCTTAATCTATTGTAAATGAAGCCTCTTCTTTAGGAGGAAGAAAAGTCCGAGTTCCACCACGCGAGCTTAATGCGGGTTTTGTGGATGTCACAAATCTTCCCTTTTTCCTCTCGATAAATGATATTTATTTTGCAAATAGGTTTTATAAGACGCCTAACTGGGATTGAAACAATACCTAATCATATAAAAAAGTAAATATAAAATGATCCTGAAATCGAATTAGATACACTAATGTTACAAAGGCAAAAGTGTTTGTATGTGTTTTTTTGTTGCCTCTTTACGGTCGAAGAGTTGAACGGATTTTAATGAAATTTGGTACACAGGTAGACCATGTTCTAGAATAGCAATTAGGATACTTTTAATCCCAGGAATGTGTTGCCTAAGGACTGTTTTCTACTTTCATGAGAGCGAAACTGCTGGCAGCAGACTTCAATATTCCAGCTTGAATATTTTGAAGTCAGTCGACACCTTCGCCACTCGCGTCAGCGCTACTGACATTGTCTAAACAGTCATGTCAGTGCTTGGTCAGTAACAGAGGCTGTGTTGTAGGGTGACATACGGTTCGCGTAAATGTTACGAAAATGGCGGGTAAATTGAATGAGGAAGAAATATTTATTCCGTAGGGTCTTCAAATCTTAATGGTTTTAATAACAAAGCAGAGCGTCCAGTTTCTCTTGTATCTTCTATTCATTTTCTTACCCAGATTTGTTTCTTTTTAGATATCTTTTTTTTCTATCATCTCCTTCAACTCTCTCAAAAAACGTATGAAAATATTTAAAAAAAATAATTAAGTCGTTATTCTGATGTTTTCACGTACCTATTCATTTTCCCTACTGATCACAGTAACGTGTTTGCACTGTGAAGAAATCACCACGACTACTGACTGCAATGTAAACAGTGTAGTCAGTTCTCGGCGCCAGCACTGACGCCTGTTACTGACTCGCTTACTGACCCTGTCTAAATCAGGCTTTAGTCTTTTGTTTGTGACGAGTTCAGGACTGAAAAGTTTGTTTCACTGAAATTTATATCTGTATTTGCAAACCCTAAATCACCTGACCATTTCTATTTTCAGCCGTATTCAACACTATTAACCCCATTTGCAAAATAGATAAATGTCGAAACAGGAACCGACTAGAGATGCGAACGTTATACGCACCGCGGATACGGCCTTGCGGATCCGGGCGACTCTAAGGTTGCTTGTCCACCAGATATGTGCTACGCAGCCAAGCTGCGAGTATGTAATAGCTAAGCTGTGAAACTATGTGACCGTTTCCATTGATACTAAGATATGTAGCGGTGCGAGTAAGATGTGCTATGAAAATGCGCCGTCAAGTAGCTGCACGAGGGAGATGCGCCGCTCGAGCTATACGATGTATCGATAGTAGGGAAGCGGCACTTAACTAAACTACTCGCGACCATCCATAGCACACATCCGTTGCACGCATCCATACATATATCCGTAGTACGCATCCTTCTATACAAAAAAATATCTTAGTTGAATCCTTTTCAACCAGTGCTAAGTTGTATGCACCAATGAATATGATTGGTGGATATCAAATGCATCCCTAGTAAAGTAGCATAGCACATCTCAGGTAGAAAAACACTCTCAGGCTGCACTTCCACCAGAGATGTGCTAAGCATCTATTCTATGAAGATGTAATAGCTAAGCTGTGAAACTATGTAACTGTTTTCATTGATACTAAATAAATAGTGGGATACTCCAGTCCAACCTCGAAATAAAAAAACAACTCGAAGAAAATGCTGCCAATTATAAGGATATCCACGTCAGGGTGTCAACTCTTGAATCAAAGCATGAAGCAGCTATGGAGCGTATTAACCTATTGGAAGCTCAGGTAAATGTGTTACAAAAACATTTTCTGAAAAACACAATAGAAATAAGAAATATTCCACAACACGATAACGAAGATGTGCAGAATATTATTAATAACGTATATAATACCCTAAAAATACCACCGATTGATGAGCATGTGGCCATTTACAGAAGAGGTAAGAAAAAGGGACCCATTGTCATTGAGTACCAGAACACCAAAAATAAAGAAGTACTGCTAAAAGCTGCGAAAAAATACAACTCTGATAACAAAGATAAACCTTTAAGTACGGATATCTTAGGATTTACCGGAGCTTTCTCACGGGTTTATATATCGGAGTCTCTATCTTTTATGTCTAAAAAGATTTTGGCTGCCGCTCGAGAACTGGTGAAAAATGGTTCTTATAAGTACTGCTGGGCATCAAGAGGAAATATACTCCTACGTAAAGAAGACGGACAGCCTGCCATAGTTATCAATTCCCTAAATCAACTTAAGGATTTCACCTCTGAATGACTAGCTGTTGTTGAAGATCATGTGAAAATTTGGTACTTTTTCTCCATGATTATTATTTTTTATACTTTTTTAATCACTCACAGTTATATTAAATGCATTATAATTATTATTTATTATCTTGTAATATTTTTATACTACTATTATATTTTATTTTTTATATCATATTTTAAAACCTATATAACATTATTAAATTCAGTCCACTCTACAGACTTCAGATCTGACAGTAATAAAAATAGCTTGCTGATCTCAGAAACCACAATCATCGACCAAAAATATAATTTTGCTACTATTAGTGTTAAATATGGCTGCTATGGGTAGCAACTTAGATGAGGTGGTCACCGAGGTTGATAATACTATCAACGTTGGTGATTCATTTTTGGTCGAGGATCCAGAAGCGTTTCCGCAATACAAACTTGGAACGGATTCATCTCTTAGAATAATTGTACAAAATATACGAAGCATACATAAAAATGTTGAAGATTTTAAAGTTTTTATTGCCAGGAGTAAAATAGACTATGATATTATTATTCTCACCGAATGTTGGCTTCAAAATTCAGACTTGATACCTAAACTGGAGCAATTTGATTCATTTCATACAAGAAATCATATTAACCAGAACAGTGGTGTAGTTGTCTATATAAGGAGCTATTTAACACATGTCACAGTATATGAGCCAAATTTTGCTGATGCGGACTGCTTGGTGATAAGAATAGGTAAAAGCCATGCTTTCATTTGTATATACAGGTCACCATCGTTTGCTTCTCTCACCAATTTTGTTGGGTCTTTGGAAGAACTTCTAATAGACATTAAACATGTACCTAATGTTTATCTAACCGGGGACATAAATGTTGACGTGAGTTGCAATACTACTGACCTAAAATCCGATGAGTATTTGAATCTTCTTGCCACGTACGGTCTACTACCTAGCCATCAATTTCCTACGCGTCTCAATAAATGCATTGATCACTGTTTTGCAAAGCCTAATTCGAAAATGCGGACAATAGTTTGTGAATCGTCAGTTACTGACCACAGTAGTATATACTGTATTATTCCTTTAACACAAAAAAATAAGTATAAAAGATCAGAAAAGATACTGCTACAGCTAAACTATGAAAAAGCGTTTAAACTTATGGAGGACTTTGATTGGACTAATATAACAACATTACAAGATCCAAATAAAGCGACTGAATTGCTCATCGAAACTTTATCTGAAATCAGACAAAAATGCAGTTACCAGGTCACCATGCCCAACAGACGACAGACTTTTCAACCTTGGGTAACCTCTGGTCTATTGCGTTGCATTAGGTTTAGAGATACTTTACACAGAAGGCATATTAAAGCACCTAATGATAAAGACTTAGAGATTACCTACAGGCGTTACAGAAATCATTGTAACAGTATTCTACACAATCTGAAAAATGAGCATGATAAAGCAGACTTAAATGCTGTCAAGAGTGATATTAAAAAAACCTGGAATGTCATTAAGCGTGTATGTAATCTAAATCACTCTGAAAAATCTCAAGGGCCTTGTGAATTATTAAAATTGAAATCAACTCCTCAAGAATCGGTCGATTTTGTAAACGATTTTTTTACTAATATGGCATCCAAATTATCAACTGATATTTTACAAAAGTTAAAGCTTACGGAAAATGATCTTGTGCAAAAGTTTAAATGTAAACACAGCCCGATGAACTCTTTTATGCTATTGGAAACTGATGAAACAGAAGTTTATGACATTGTTATGTCCTTAAAAAGTACCAATTCTACTGGTTGGGATGGAATATCTTCGGTGTTTTTGAAAAGAAGTGTAAATCTTCTTATTAAACCTTTGACACACATATTTAACTTATGTTTTACGTGTGGGAAGTTTCCTAATGTGTTAAAGGACTCAATTGTTATACCAGTTTTCAAGTCGGGGGATAGAGACAGTATCGCTAATTATCGTCCGATATCGCTTCTACCCACTATGGCTAAAATCCTGGAGAAGCTAATAAACATTAGGCTTGTTAATTATATGGAGAAAAATAATGTTCTTTCTAATAATCAATTTGGTTTTAGAAAGAACAAATCAACAATAGATGCGATTGAAAATCTAGTTACCAATGTAGCTAGCAGTCTCGACCACAAGAACAATTGTGTTGGTGTCTTTCTAGATTTGGCCAAAGCCTTCGATACTGTCTCAATCCCTCTGCTAATTTGCAAATTGGAGGCTATAGGTATTCGAGGTGTACCACTTGATCTTTTTAAAAACTATCTTAGTAATAGGACACAGGCTGTAAAAATTGGTAATAACCTTAGCGCTAAACATAGTGTTGGTTTCGGTGTGCCGCAAGGATCAGTACTTGGTCCAACATTATTCTTGATTTATGTTAATAATCTTTGTAACATTGAATTACCCGGTTCAAAAGTGATCACTTTTGCCGATGATACTGTAATCTTATTTCACCAAAAAACATGGAGTGATGTCAAATCGTCAGCTGAGACTGGTCTTAAAAATATAATTGAATGGCTTGATTACAATCTGCTTACATTAAATCTTACAAAAACAAAAATTGTAACATTTAGTATAAGGAGTAATTTGCAACCTACCGGCTTTAATTTAAAAGCACACTCCTCTAATTGTTCTGCTGCAAGTATTTGTGTATGCCCTGTCTTATCTCCTAGTAAAAGTGTAAAATATCTTGGAGTTGATATCGATGAAAATTTAAATTGGAAACAACATATTCATAATCTAAAATCTCGCATTCGTAAACTTATACCGATTTTTAAAAGAATAAGAAACTTAAAAGACAAAGCTACGAACAAAACTGTATATTATGCACTGTGCCAATCGATAGTCACTTATGGAATCCCTGCCTGGGGTGGTGCTAGAAAAAGTACTCTTATAAAAATAGAAAGAGCTCATAGATGTATTCTAAAAGTGATTAATTTTAAAAAATTTAGATATCCTACCACTGCGTTGTACAAAGAGTTTGAAGTTTTAAATATTCGCCAACTCTTTATCAAAAAAATAGTCCTGAGACAACATTTCTACGGGAAACCTGCTACCAAATCTCTAAGAAGAGTGCATGAAGTATATGATGTCCCAGCTTGCAAAACCACTTTTGCACAGTGTTTCTCTTATTTCTTGGCTCCTCTGTTGTACAATCGAATAAGTAAAATCAAACCTCTTAAAGATACGACGAGTTTTGTGTGTAGAAGGGCTCTGGATGAGTTTCTGAGTAAGCTGGATTATGAACAGACTGAAAAACTTATACAAATATGTCAGTAATTATTTAATTATAAATATGTATTTATTTTATTGAATACCGTTAAGTACTAGATTAGTTTATATATAAAATAAAAACATTGTATGAATATGTATGTAAGTAAATATATGCACTATAAAGTTATCATTATAAATTGAAGAACTAATCTTCAATTTATACTATTTCTACTTCTTATATTTATTCACAAATATTATTTGTATCATAAATATATACATATACTCACGTACAGTAAATGCATAACATCAGGAGTCTTTCATTTGTGACTTGTTTCTATGTTGAATCAAGTCAAGTTGCAAGGATTACCATAACTAGTTATGCGCTTACTTTTAATTTTATTATTTAAGTTTTAGAAAGACCTTTTTTTCTATAATTTATTTTGTCGCTTGTCTTATTATTAATTCTAAACAATATCTGTTTTGTGAAAACACTTTGGTTATATTGAAATAACGTAGTAGTTGTGTTGTCTGATTTCTTTGCATATACTGTGTGTTTGCGCTAAACTAGTAACTCGTTATCGTCATCTATGATTCATAGCAAAACAAATGTAATTAGTAAAAAGTGTCTTAACGTGTTTACATTATGACTATTATTCTATGAGCGAGAATCTTACCTTGCCGTAACACAGTCCTTGACTAGCACGGGAGGTAAAGAACTTTTCTCTGTATACCATCATTGGGCATTTAGATATTTTATCAATTATGTGAACCGTTACTTTTTTTGTGATAGCATTATTTTAATTTAACTGTTATTCTACTCTCCTTGCTACTTGTTATGGATGTGATCTAACTTAGTGTAGTTGATAGTAAGTGAGTGTGCCCTTTCCTATGCATGCAATTAGGTATGTATTACCGGTGTACTGTATCCTAATGTATGGTCAATAAACAATACTAAGCTATGTAGCTGTGCGAGTAAGATGTGCTATGAAGATGCGCCGCTGTCAAGTAGCTGCACGAAGAAGATGCGCCGCTCGAGCTATACGATGTATCGATAGTTGGGAAGCGGCACTTAGCTAAACTACTCGCGACCATCCATAGCGATCAAACATAGCACAAATCTATAGCACGCATCCATACCACTGTAGCGACATCTATGGCGCCACATAAGAACTACGAAGAAAGAAATCCTGCATCGCGCAAGGAAAGTTTAAACGCGATTTGAATATATACGACATCCCGAAATCAACTATCGGGCACTTGCCCACCAGACCATAACATCCGTCTGGCTGGAGGATCCTCCCTTTCCAACGGAGTTATTTGAGGCTTTACAGTTGAAAACCAGCATCAGGCATCTGCTACGGTTGTCTGACAGTATGCTGAACTGAACCCATTTGGCACTACCGTGAGACACACGTGTTGCTGTTTGTTTTTATTTTTTATTTTTTTATTTTGTTTTAAGTTTTATATTTTATTAATGTTCCAATACTTGTTTTGTTCATTGTGTGCCAAATAAACATGTTTTCTTCTTCTCCTTCTCTCTGTTCCGCATTGGAGGTATGCGGAACTGCTCGTTTTCTTCCAAAAAACATTCTAGTTGAAGCCGTTTCCTCCAGTCCTAAGCTGTGAGCACCAATGAATATGATTGGTGGATATCAAACGCATTCATAGCAACGTAGCATAGCACATCTCTGATGGAAAAGCACCCTAATACTGGGCGAATATCCGGGATTACGTTTGTAAGCTAGTTTCGTGTACTCTAAAATGTAATTTAAACATTAATTAATTAAATTAGCTCTCTGGCTTTGGTATGAAGTGAGGAAGGTTAAAGGTCAATATCGAGGCTGTTTCTGTCAGTTTATGTTGCCTCTGTGATTAAATTCAAGTTAATTAGTGTGCAAATATGGGTGCAGCGCACGGTTTGGTTTTTGAAGTGGGAAATCATGAAATGACTTTTTCCATTTGAAGCTGGTAGAGAGATCATGTCAGACTTTTACAGACTAACATCCACCTGTGTCTTTCAACTGTCTTATGAAAGAAAGAAAGAAAAAGAAACTATTTTTTTTTTAAATACTCACTCGTAGATACCTATCAACAGAAAAAAAGATACGCACCATGTAGTAGTAACATGTAGACACTAATGATTATATAAAAATAAACTGGACAAGTGCGAGTCCGACTCGCGCACTGAGGGTCTGTGCAAACTACAATTCCCGAAGGGAGTCTTTGCATTGTGAGGAGGTTCCTTTCTCTGGAGCCCTAACCACCGGTAGCTTGGACCTTACTCTCGTCATCCATCATACCATCATCATACCATCGTCGTCGCCGGTGTCGGGAAACTATTATTTTATATTTTGAAATGTTTTTTTTTATATGATTTTGTTAAAAAACTATTTAAAAATGTAATACAATAAGTTTAAAAAATTAATAAAGAAATAATAATGATATATTATTTTATTTTTATAAATGTTTTTTTTTTATTATTTTTTTTATGGAATGTTTAAAAATATATTTAATATGTATAAAAGATGAATAAAGGAGTAATAATATAACAATATTATTTTATTTCAAGTATCAATTGGATAATAATGTAGATATTTATGTGATACTTATTTTCTTTTACGTTCACATCTCTCTTGAATTCCACACATACACATGTATCGTGACTCAAATTCAGCGTGGACTTACCAGATCATCGGTGGCCACATGGTCCACCACCTCGTGAGAGGCTTTCCAACACTGTGTTTTCCGGTTCGAAGTCGCTACTCCAGAACCTTCTCCATCGACCATCTGTTATGCTCACTGCCACTTAAGTTTGGCGATACTAAAGTATATATAATATGGTACTAGCTTTTGCCCGCGGCTTCGCCTGCGTACATACAATATAACTCACTCACACTCAGGAATAAATCAGCTTTCTGTCGGTGAAACAATTTTAGCAATCGGACCAGTACTTTCAGAGATTACCTCCTACAAACAAAAAAAACAAACTTTACCTCTTTATTATATTAGTTATTATTATATGGTATAAACATCACTTAAATCTTTCGCATTAGGATATAATAACTACTCCGAAATTCCTTTTTATTCAACAATTTTTTACATCCACTTTTGGATAGCACCCAACCCTTCACGAATCTTAGTCAAAATATCCGCACGTCAATTTACGTCTAACTTACAAGGGTCAGCATAGTCCAAAATTAGTCTTGTAAGCCCAAAAAAATGATCTCTCCACAAACATCAACCCACTGATGCCCACTTTTTACCTCACTCTATTCAAAGCTTCAAAATATAAACATATTTCGTCAGCATCAGTCAAGGGCCAACAAGATATCTTTCAGAATTTTTTCTCACAAAACCCTAGTTTGTCGCTCAAGCGAGAAAAAAGGCATTGTGTCGGAACATTTAAAAGGCAATTTCGGTATCATTACGTCGTTTTGGTAACAATAGTGTGTGGCCGATGTTTGGCCACAATGGCGCCTTGTAGCTGGATCCGACGGCGCGGATAATGTGGCCAATGTGTCGGATGTCGGATATTTTTGATGATAGGAACAACACTTATGTTTGGAAAAGGGTGTGAATTTTAAGCTTATCTTTTTTAACGTTTTAACGTAAAAAAAATATTAAGTTATTTGGGTACTTTTATATGCTTGTCGTTTTATTGTTTGGGCTGATAGCGGTGGTCATGAAGTTTTGGGTTTTATTTTATGGTCACACAAATCGATCTGTGTCCGACTAGATTTTATGTTACAACAATAATATAAGTAAACATAGTAACAAACCTACATGAACCGATGTTGCTGTCATAAAAATATATATACAGATAACCCGATTATAAAAATATAATCGGGTTATCTATAAATATATTTTTATTTCTGAATAAAATGTTTGGATCTTTGTAATGAGACCTTATTGCAAGAAAAACGTTTTATTTGGCGCAATCATAGGACTATTTTACAAATTGTAAACATTCTATATGAAAAATATGCACCACATCCGTGCAAAATGGCCGAACGCTCAGCATAATATCGTGACCACACGAAAAATGCGATAAGTCCACAGTGTAGGTTTTCAGCGTGGGACGGTAACGGTGTTGATACAAAGACGTCGATTTGGTATTTTTTTCTGACGAGAATCATATCCTTGTGGTCTCTAGTAGAAAGTTAATAAGGTACACCATCATAATCACTATTTCAGCCAGGTTTCCACTGTTGAACATAAGCCTCCCCCAAGTGTCGACACAATGAACACGTCCCGCATCCATCGGATTCCCGTAACCTTCACCAGGTCATCGGTCCACCTTGTAAGAGGCCTTCCAACGCTGCGTTTTCCGGTACGCGGTTGCCACTCCAGAACCTTTCGGCCCTAACGGCCATCTGTTCTGTGATAAAGGTGCAAGAATGGATAATACCTATGATGATGTTTACACGTACCTAAGATTATCTTTCGTAATTTCATGTTACATAATGGTGAGGCCTTCTTTTTGATCCCTTCACTTCCTCGGCATTATGCATTCCCTTTCTCTATAGAGATTAACTCATTACTTTTTATATCACCATGTCGTTCAAATAATGACCGCCCTTATTAAAGGGAAAACGAAGAATTTTTAAATAAAGAAAAGAACAGACGAAATGACATTGTGGTCGTCAGTTAATTTTGGAGAAAATTGAGGAAACAAAAAAATAATTTAATTTTTCTTTTTTGAGGGTTCAGTTTTTTTATGACAGGTTATATAATAGAGTCAGAAGGGTCTAAATTATGTTATGGTACTTATGTATTTTTAGGAAAAGTATATAGTAGAGACTCTTTATTTTACAACACAAAAAAAACCAGTAAGGATCATTCAGTATAGAGTGCATAGATGTTAAGAATGAATTGAATATAATAATAATATTCCACAAATATCACACAACGCCGTCTAGTCCCAAGCTAAGCAGAGCTTGTGTTATGGGTACTAGACAACTGATAAACATACTTATATATTTCTAAATACATACATATTATAGATAAATTACACCCAGGCATTTTGTGCCTGGTGCCAAATGATTATGCTCATCACACAAACATTTGTCCTGGGTGGGAATCGAACCCACGACTTCCGGCATAGCAGTCAGGGTCACTAACCACTAGACCAACAGGCCAGTCATATGCTGGTTATACATACTCTAGAATGGAATCCCACCTAGTTTCGTAAGAAATTGCCTGACGTCCGCTAGCCCACGCCTATCGTGGCAGGTGGTAGGGGTTGGGGTCGCGGTTCTACGCTAGCAATACTCTTTTGCAGAAGGAGGCCACCGCCTGCCATTTCTCCTCGGTTCGGACCATAGCCTGAACCAGAGCCCGGCGCGAGAGGTGGCTGCTGCCGATCGCCTTGATGAGAATAGGGTGGTGTTCCGATCAAACCGGGCACACCTTCACCCTATGCTCCACCTTATGTTCCACCGTATGCTCCACCGGATCCTTCAGATGGTTCAATGGTGACACCTGGGCTTTTCGTCCACCCGAAAGGAAAATGAAAATGATGAGAATATTAGTATTGAATAGTAGATATCCTTCATTAGGTAAACTTCCCATTTACTAAGGCTAAATAAAGTAATATCTTCATTCCAATTATCGTTTGAAAGCATTGAGAGCAAGGTTTCCCTAATTATTGCGGTGAATGAACGCGAAATTGATCTTTTATGAAATGGAGCGGCTAAATATTATTAGATAAATACTCACTGAATAGTAATGTCGTGATTTCCTTGTGGTTAAGGAATGTCAAACGTGAATTTTCTAATTAAGCATAAGCATAGCATTTAGCTTTTTAATATTCCCATTGCTGGGACTCGGCCTCCTCTCTCCACCATGCGAGCCCAGTACGGGTTGGTGAATGTCACATGTCTTCGAATTTTTGGTTCTAGGACATGCTGGTTTCCCCACGATGTTTTTCTTCACCGTTTTGATAGCAGTGGTGATGAAATAAATTACACAAATTAATTCGCCTAGTTGGGTCGCGAGTTCACGACCTGCCACTCGTAAGTCGGCACCGTTACCTCTCGTCCACCACTGCTCTGCGAGTTAGAAGTCATTTGTTAATAATGAACTAACAAAGAAGCAATCACCATCTTCAACAAAGCTTACAAAATCAAAACCCAGAACAAACAATTTACCTCCGAATGCAAATCGATTCGTATTCAAGTCTACCGATTTTCCAGAATTCCAGTATTCCTACCGAATTAACACGTTCGATGCAAAACGCCTTGGATTCGGTCCCGGAATACAAATTACTACTAGCGTACTACCCGGGAGGAACCGGGTACGGTCCGCACGTCTGATTTATCACCGGACCGAACCGGGCGTGTTTTATTGTTATAGACGGTACGGTATAAGAAATTTGCAAGTGTGAATGGAATATTTTGAGTAGGCTCTTTTGTGTGATGATTTTTTGTGGTGTTAGGGGAATAATCCTATTATAAAGTAACCTTGGTTTTTGTCCTGCTTTTGATATCAAAACACATGTGAGAATATTCATTATTTTGTATTTTTGATAGGCTCGCGCTTGTCTATTATCTCACGTAATGGTAAGCGACGATATGGTCGGCGATGGAGCACGCTGGCTTTTCTTTTTTTTTCTCCCTCTCCATCCATCTATATGTATACTCAGAACTCTTTGGACTCAGGACTCTTTGGAAAAATTTTAGGAGTATCAATCGACGGGTTGAGACGCAAGTCTGATATGATAAATATAATAAACTAGCTTTTGCCCGCGACTTCGTTCGCGTGGAATAGTGACCTCCGGCAATTTCAGTACTGAATTGATGCCGACTCTTGACCAATAGATGGCGCTGTATGTCCGGAATAAATTTTATTTTTTTATTTTATTTTATTTTTTGTAATAAAAACTATCCTATGTCCTTTCTCAAGTTCCAAACTATGTCTGTACCAAATTTCACACAAATCGGTTCAGTAGTTTAGGCGTGAAGCAAAGACAGACAGACAGACAGACAGAGTTACTTTCGCATTTATAATATTAGTTTGGATTTGGATTTCAACAGGGGCGAGCTCACGCACTTTTCTGCATTAGTGCGAAAAAAACAATAAATTGCGTGCCTAAAAGAGAGCTACGGTATAAACTGTGACGGGGGCGAGCTCTAGTATTTTTCCTCACTAGTGCGAAAAACAGTAAACTGCGTGCCTAAAAGTGATATGGTAGGAATAAGAGCGAGTTTTCGAGTAAGTACATTGAGAAACAACTTGTATCTTTTTCATTAAAAACTTATGTAGTCAACAAAATCACCCAAATCCTTATTTGCCCTACGCCATACAGATCCGCTTCTAAAACTTTTCAAACTCCCTTAAATTAATAAATAAACACTTCTAATACTCTTGCACTTAATTTACTCAATGTTTTCATAAGCAACTGAACTTTCTATATAAATAAGGAAACGACCCGGTACCTACTCATATTTGCCGAACTCCGAACTTTGTCGAAAGTTCAACATTATAATACAAGTTCCCGAGATATTAAATTTGGTATTTGAACGTAAAAACTGAAAGAAATTAATTTCTCGCGCGTTCGTTAGAGGGTGGGATCGATGAGGCACTCGTGTATTTCCATCATTAACAACGTCAATTGGTTTAAGTGAAAAGAAATTCAGACTATTATTGTGCTTTTAGGCACGTAATTTGTTGTTTTCGCACTAGTGCGGATAAGTAAGCTCGCACCCACCACGATTTGTTGTGTGTATTGTATCAAGCTGAAACGTGGTCGCTCACAATAGGCCTCATTAAAAAGCTTAAAGTCACCCAAAGAGCAATTGAAAGGGCTATGCTCGGAGTTTCCTTGCGTGATCGAATCAGAAATAAAGATATCCGCAGGAAAACCAAGGTTGCCGACATAGCACGAAGAATCGCCAAACTTAAGTGGCAATGGGCAGGGCACATTGCTCGCAGAACAGATGGCCGTTGGGGCCGAAAGGTTCTGGAGTGGCGACCTCGTACCGGAAAACGCAGCGTTGGAAGGCCTCCTCAAGGTAGCGGGAATCCGATGGATGCGGGACGCACATGATCGTTCGTTGTGGCGACGCTTGGGGGAGGCCTATGTCCAGCAGTGGACGTCTGTCGGCTGAAATAATGATGATGATGATTGTATCAAGCTGGACGCTAAGCGACCCGCATGAATCGCTGGGCAGTCCCCGTTTATATATTTCTTCGTATGTAAGTGTATTGTAAAACGTCGTTTGGTACACGTGGAAATTTGACACTGCAGCACTTGGCTCCATATTACTCTCGCCTGCGCTCGGGTGAATTCCGCCTTGGTCGCAGTAGCAATCTTTCTCCACTTTTATGAAATATACAATTTCTTCATAAGTCCCTGTGTTGAAAAATGTCGCATTGTAGGTACACGTAAGTATTGCTGACCACCGTCCTCGGCTCTATTAAGATTCTCGCCTTCAGCGCGGGCCTAAATACCACCTCATCGATGATCACCAAGATTACACATTTATACACCGCTAAATTTTGATCGTTTTAATCCCGTGGAGGATCGATCCGGTACATGAAACACTATCAATTTGTAACGATAAAATTAATAACGTACCTTTTTTTAAAACTCGTATTATATTACGCATGCACGAAATTAATTTCTTTAAGAAAACGTCAGCTGAGCTAGTCCAAAGACTTGTAGGTGGTAGTCGGCGTTGCGTATTAACTACCTACAGGTCATTGGACTCGCTCAGCTGATTTTTGGCATTGCGGACTAGGCTACATAACGCCCACGCTCCACCTCGGTTGCTATGACAAAATTTTTTCTACATAATTAATATCTACTACTATATAGATAGATATCTTTACAAGTTGAAAAATGCCGTATGATATACGTGAGTGAAGATAATTACCGTCTTCGGCTCTTTCAAGTTTCTCGCCTTTGGCGTAGGTTTAAATACAGCCGCAACGGTAATCACCAAAATTAAACACTTATATCATAATGTGCGCCAAAAATACTATAAATCATATGCAACAAACTATTTCTTGTGCCTTGCACCAAACCGAACGAGACACGGTGTAATGAGTACGCGACTCAGAATACAAAGTGAAGACAACGTTTTGATTGTCACCTCTGCTCTGTATTGTAAGTATTGTAACCCAATGTTCATTGTGTTGTCTTTGATACGATTGACTAATGAGAGATCTGAGACAATGATTTAAATACATCTGGGTACGTTCTAATTACAAGGTTTTGATTTAATGTATGTTTGTAGTTTATTGTGGTTGAGTTTATACAGTATTTATTAGTATTATTAGCAGAGGTCGGAGTAGGTAGATTGATTTTATATACTTGCGTCAAGATATTATAATATGGACCTGCCATTTTATCCATAATGTGCGGGAAGTATCGGAAAAAGTTCCAGGATTGGAATTATGGAATAAAATAAAATAAAAAACATACAGATAGGCTAACAAAATCGTTTATTATATGAATGATTGATTGAATTCAATGAACAATTATTGCGTTGTGGCCCTAAGTTTTGTCTCATACTGTCAAGCGTCATTTCTAATTCAACAGTAAGGGACAAAATACGGTGTAACTATTCCAAGGTATTTTTGTATAAAATAAAATACTGGCAGCGTATATTATTAATACGTTTTTCACCTTAAACACAAATTCGTGCTAATTTCAAAATTTCGGTACAAATATCACAATAAGTATGAAGTTCCGGTATTTTGGAGGCATATCCATATTATCCTCTACGTTTGACGTCAACGACCTTAAATCAACGTACCTACTCCGACCTCTGATTATTAGTCACTTTGATACAAGTGGAGAAAGGGCTGTACCGGTAACTTTGGTTCTCATGCGATTGTCTTCATTCTTGATGCAATTACGCAAAGAAACTCCAAGCATAGCCCTTTCCATTACCCTTTGGGTGACTTTAAACCTGATGAGGGAATATACTTGGTTCTGTTGCCATCTGTTCTGCGAGCAATGTGCCCTGGCCACTGCCATTTAAGTTTGGTGATTATTTGGACTATGCCGGTAACCTTGCTTGGTTCTCATGCGGATATCTTTATTCCAGATACGATCACGCAGAAAAACTCAAAGCAAAGCCCTTTCCATTGCCCTTTGAGTAACTTTAAGTCTTCTGATGAGGGAATATAATCGGCCCTATCACCACCTGTTCTGCGAGGAATGAACCCTACCACCACCCACTTAAGTTTAACGATTTTTTGGGATAGTAAAATGCTGGTATTATTATTGCTACTTTTCTGTTCAATTGACTTATGCCTTTTTTTTTTCGATGGGAAAAATCATCTTATGACAACCCCCGCTCTTGGGCGGAGCGGGAGATAGTGTCAGACTCTTACTGACTAAAAAACCCATCCCGTTCCTTCAAGCCTTCATACCGGGGCTCGAGCGCCCTTTCATTTCTAAAGTGATCACGTAAGAAAACTCCGAGCATAGGTCTTTCCATTGCTATGTTGGTATCTTCATGAGGGCTTTATCGACTATCTGTTTTGCGATCGATGTGCCCTATCTATTGCCACTCATGTTTAGCGATCCTTTGACGATTTTTTGAAACCTCTTCCTCTCAGGGAGCATCTTACTATATTATTATTGCCACTTTTCTGTTCAATTGACTTATTATCACTTGAATTAACATCGATTATTTTCCGCCCTCCGTCATCATTTTAAATCTTCAAGATAACTTTACGCTTCAGCTGTAATCAAATTAAATTATGTTCAGTAAAGGTCTTTCCTTATTTTTTTAGGGTACCGCTGTGGAATAATAAAACTTAAAATAATTCTAACCATTTTGGTAGCTTTTTGATGTTTTTTTTTTGCATAATTCAAATGTCATTAAAAATAAAATTAAGTGAAAAATCATTTGGAAAAATAAGTTCACAACTACATTACAACACTCAGCATTTGGAATATAATACACTGAGGAGGATGGTCTACGTTCAATGATAGAATATTTAGATTTATTTTTCAGATATTAAAGAAAATACAAAACACAAAAAAAAAAAAAGTCTTTCAATGTTCACACACTAAGCCTCCTCTCTTGAAGAGCGAATGGGCCGTAATCCACCACGCGGGTGCAGTGCGGGTTGGTGAAAGTCACAAAATACAAAGAAACCAATAGATAAGTTTCGAAACAAAAATATCAATCAATTTCATTTTGTATGAAATCTATTTGATCTTACAAGTATAATTCCAAATCAATCCGAAGATGTCACAGATCAAAGAAACTCTTTTAAAAAATGTCAATTTCACCTAAATCTCAAATATAAAAAAAAAGAAAAACTTTTTCAAACCTCTTCTGAAATAAGTAGATAAGAAACCTTTAGAAATTGGTGGAAGGGAAAACTATTAAAGGCATGCAATTCGATATACATTTTCACTGTTTTACATACAACCGCTCTTACACAATTATGACGTTATTATACATGTTTTTCACTGGATATTTTGGAAACACAGATGTCTTGGTGATATTATCTAGGCTTCTATAGAAATCAATTTGTAAATTTGAGTAAGACTAATCCACTAAAGACTTCTGAATATGTGCTATTTTGCATGAACCCTTCATAATGCACTCAAAAATTTCAGTCAGAGTCAGAAAATATAACAATATATAGTCAGAGTCAAAAAAATATAACAATGCCTTGCAAATTTAATCGAGATTCTGAATGGTGACAATTTTTTTGTGTAACTTTTTTGGGTTTAAAAATAACACGTATTCCCTGGAACAAGTTTTGTGAAATATTCGATTAAATCACGGAATTACCGAATGCTAACAGAGTTTTCAGGCGTTATCTCTCTTTTTCGCGTTGCCTCTTCATCAAACATCGCGTTGGATTGCGTTAAATAAAGCAACTAGTTTTAAACCATGCTCAATGTTTACAATAAGCGAGTGGAAAAGGAGTTTCTCAAACATCTAACTCAAAAAGAATGCATATACTGAGATGTAACGTCACCGCAATTCGATTATATATACAAAAGAGCTGGCGAGATGTTCTCATCACGCCTCCAATTATCTTCACACAAATATTTGCAATGCTTAAATAACTTCATTTAACAACCAACTTCGAAGCCGTTTAAAAAAAGGACAATACCCAATTTCACTCTCGTCTGCCTACGGAACCCCCACTTCATACTTTTTACAAAAAAAAAAAACTGTCTGCCATTCATCCGTTCTCATAAATTCGACCCTCGGATATTGAGTTCATAGCTAATATTGATATTCTCAAAGCCAATTGATTAGATTACGGAGGTAACAGGTTTTCATCCTTATTTATATGTCTATTCAGCCAGCGTTCTCCTTCGGAAAAATGACGTGTTCCTTTCGTATAAGTTTTTTTTTAATATCATTCGGTTTGCTTGTCAGGTCTTTTTGAAATATTATGAAGCTATAGCCTGTCTAATAAGTCAACCGACTTGGGAATTTTGTATAATATTTAATCATTTAAAAAATACTTGTATTCGATACTTTTCATATGGTTCTTCTGTTAGTAAACAATGATCTTTAGCTCTTAATAAACCTTGATTATTGAACCCGTGTTGACTACATCAGATTTAATTAAATCCCAATAATTACCCAAGTCGTTTAACTTATTAGACAGACTCTAGAAGTTTCTCGTGATATTTATTTTTGAGGTACAAATTTTCATGGGTGTTTCGGACTTTCACTAAGTAAAAGCCAACTTTGTCCTTTACTTGACTTTTGCGTTCCAAGACCATTGCAACTTTTCCAAAAAATCTTGCGGCCCTAGCAGGTTTTGAGCCCACTGGGCCTTACAGTTTTGGCGATATCTCTCTGATATTTCTCAGGCGCGCAGAACACTACGCACCATCAATGACTTGGGGCCAGTTCTTGTATTTATTTATTTATTTAACAATTCATGTACACACTTAACTTATATAAGAAAAGAAGACAGAAACAGAAAAGTAGGTACATAGGTGATGTTTATTTCTAACGAAATCTCTTCCAGCATACCCGCGAAAGGGGAATTGGAAAAAAAAGAGAAGTAGACGCCGTCGTAGTCTTTTTAGATGGCTAGATGGCAAGCTACAAATTGCTCGTCATATGCAAGCACACACGTTTTTTTACAATCTTTTGATAAGATTATGCAATGTAAAAAGGCGAAGCGCACTAGTTTATACTCTAACCTTAAAGACACCTAAATTAAAATCGGAAGGGAAGACCGCAGCAGGCAAATTGTTCCGGTCCTTCGAAGAATGCGGTATAAGATGGCCTGTCAGGAAACACACATAAAATGATGTTAGTAAGGTAGGCGCCAAATATACGTGGAATAGCGGTCATTGTCCTACATTTATTGACATTCTTATTTCGAAAACGAAAATAAAGACATAAAGCCATTGACTTATATTCTAGTCATAGACAAGCCCTTTCATGGAAACTTTTTGTCAAAATATTTAAAAGCTAAAACGAAAATCTGCTGCAGCGCTACATTGGCATTATGTCGTCTAACAGAACTATTAAAATATAAAGCGCTGATAGCTTTTAGAGGATACTTTTTTGGCGAACAAAACGTCTTAAGCCATGAATTTCGTAGTACTTACGCGTTTAGTTCAACATAGTGTAATGACATGTTATCCATATAGAATTTTATACCGCAGAAGTGACACAGTTTTTTGCCTACAATACTTCATTACAATAAAACTCTATTTCAAAATTTTACCCACTCCACTCCCACTCCACTTCAGTGTAAATTCAGAAAACAACGTCTACTACTTTAATAAATAAGTGAATTCAAAATCGTGTAAAAGAATGACACCATTTATCGTAATCATCTTTCTAAAGGACAGCTATCTTTGGTGAATGATGGTCAGGACTGCGCTGCTAATATTTAGCAACAAAACAAATAACAACTATTATAACTATAGCATAATCAGATTTTTAATGTTCCCACTGCTGGGACTCAAGCCTGCTCTCTAGGAGAGGGAATGGGCCGTAAACTACCACACTGGCCCAGTGCGAGTTGGTGAATGTCGTATGTCTTCGAAATATGCCGCCGGTTTTCTCACGATGTTTTCCTTCACCGTTTTGAGAGCAGTGGTCCCAAATTCACTTTCTTTGAATTTATAAGCGCCGCTCTCACACTGTATGAACGTCAAAATTGCACTAAAGTCATCAAATTCAATTTGTCTAGAATTTAGTGCAACGGATTCGTTTGAAGTGAGTGTTCAGCACGCCTCATCTAGTACGTAGTACATATTAATATATCGATGAATAAAGCTATCTTGAATCGACATCTATCTGTACCTTTTCTGAAAACCAGTTCATTGATAGTTTTTCGGGTACCTTCTATATAAATGAGATATTAGGAAAAGGTCAGTGTACTTTTTTTTAATTTTAAATGATAATGATATTTATTTTGCAAATAGGTTTCTAGATGAGGCCGCGGCCGGTACCTTGTTCCCTGAGAATAAACACCAAAACAAACTTAAGGTTTTGTCTGGCACCTTGTATAGTAAGGTTTATTATACAGTTTGATTCCTTGTCCAAAGACTTTTGCAATTACGTCCAACAATATAATCTTTGATCAATAAAAATAACTTTTCTAATCACCAGAACAACTATTTACGGCGACCATTAAAAATGTTTTAGTCCGAAAATCGATGAGCAGCCTCCAGGCATTACATTAATCATTGAGAGGCGGAACCACAAAAGAGATAGATACAGAAGACTGTACTTCACTTTTTATACCTACGCTCGGTGGACGCACACTAATGAGCGTTTGAGCCGGAACTGTTCAACGAGTGGGACGAGGCGCTCCGAGATATCGTGTCCGTGAGCCATGTCTATGTGTGCGTTTGCTCGAGCGCGATTTGTATGTAGATTGACTTCTGTACTTATCTATTTAGTGGCGGAACCGTTTCTTTTGTTCGGACTATTATCTTTTTACTTATAGATATTGGAAAGTTACGTTTATAGGTATTTTTGTGCGCCTCCTCTAAAATAGGATTAATTTGTAACTTTGTTTTGTAAATGAAATAACTGGCTCGTTTATTTTCATTTTTGTTCATAACTAGCTTTTTCCCACGGCTTTGCCCGCGTCCATAAATATAGCCTACTAGCGGCCCGTCCCGGCTTCGCACTGGCAATAAATATAGCCTATGTTACTCAGGGTGAATGTAGCTTACCAATGGTGTAAGAATTTTTAAAATCGGCACAGTAGTTTTTGAGCTTATTCGTTACAAACAAAAATACAAATCTTTCCTCTTTATAATATTATTAGTATTAGTATATTCGTATAGAATGTCATTAATATTATTAGTATAGATGTCACTTTGAAATAAAGCAGCTTTCTAGCAGTGAAAAACTTTTAGCAATCGCACCAATGCTTCCAGATATTATCTACTAGAATAAAAAAAAAAACTACCTAGGTATAATATCAGTGTAGACGTAGATTGCTCATTGACTATTTATTCCATTTCATATACATGGTGCGGTTCAGGCGAAAGATAACACATACTTTTTTACCCCACGAGTGTGGTCTCTTAGGACAATTGATTACTACAAAACCCCTGGCAGTACTAATTAAGATTAAATCTTCGAATGAACGATATTATCCAGTTTTGTGATAACGTTCCTAATTATACATTCAGAACCAAATGACTTATCTTCCTTTCAACACAAACCAACAAAAATAACACAAAAACAAACCACCGAACACGTCAAAGTATCACCCAAAGGTAATGTAATAGATACCATCAAGCTTTACTGACATTATTTACTGATGTCACCATCGATCAAACCGAATATGATGATGTCACCTCAAATTTTCGCCATTCAACTTATCTGGCATTTAAGGTCGAATTTGGAATAACTTTTTTATTGACTTAAAGTAAATGTACTCTAGGGAGCTTTTAGGGATGGAATTTGAATGTATTTGCATGTATAAGGTGACGGGGCCTTCAGTTTGAGGAAAGACGACTTGAAAATACGGCTTGATTGTAAATGGTCTTCATTAGCTTACTGTCCGTCAATAAAGTTAAGTTTCTTGACATAAAGGTTTTACTTTTTTTTTATTTCTTAAAAAAAACCAGCTAAGTGCGAGTCGGATTTGCGTCGTACACGTTTTTTGTATAGGAGCCGCTAAAATATTTATTTTATTCTCATTTTTTTTTAGTATTTGTTATTATAGTGGCAATTTTTTTTTTTTTATTCAGTCTTTTTTAACATTTATATGAAAGAAAAGGGAGTTAGTGATAGCGTGACGAGTAACAGGATAGAATGGAAGAAAAAAACGTGTTGCGCCGACCCCAAATAAAACGGGACAAGGGCAGGAAGAAGAAGAAGAAGAGTGTTTTTTAACAATTTTTTTTTAATTGTTACTATTGCAATTTTTAATGTAATCGATGCATCTCTTTTCATCATCATCATTCAAAACTTAATCAACATTAAAAAGAAAACTTCCACAATCAATCTCCTGGCGAGGTGTAAATGTGAGAAAACCCATGGGGCGTGCTAATATTTGGATATGGTACATGTTGATTCACTTGCTGTGCGATCTCTGATTACAATGTTACGTTAAAGGCAATAGATGCTACTACGGGTTCTCGATTTCGTCTCACTCTTAAATTAGAACTACTTTAGACGCGACGCACATGTGTAACACGCCTGATTTGTACGTAAACGGCGTCGTATGGCGTCGCGTGGCGCGTAACTACATTTGAAAACTTGATCGAACCAATTTGAAAATTTCTTTCTAATTGCGATTTTGGATAAAGTTACTTTTTGATATCTACACTAATATTACAAAGAGTTAAAGTTTTTTTTTGTTTTTATATTTTTTTGTTTAACCTCTTAATCCCCGCGCGAACGCCGGCGTTCGCGCTAATGTCATCGCGCCATTCCGTCAAACCCCAAGCGAACGCCGGCGTTCGCTCTCACCCACTTCATTATAAGCCTTATTTTGCGGTACTTACAGACTACTTCTCTATGAACAAGTTTGGATATTTACGTTCTTGGATTAATTTCCTATAGGTTGAACGCATTATATTTCATAATCTATGCTCTGTTTTTTTTTTTTTCGGTTTGACATTCGACCAATAATTTCGGTGCGGGCGGAATTTTGTTTAACGAGAACTTTTGTGTTTTACCTGATTTTACTCAAGTAAGTATTGTTTGTTATTGTAAAGTTATTATTTTGCTAATAATGGTTCTATTTAGAGTATAATTTGCATGAAATACATTGTTATAACTTTACATAAAGCCATTATAGTTTGTGAACATGTTTTCCGATTTCCGTGTAAATTATGATGATTTTTAACAGTAAATGTAATGAAACTATTGTAAAAAGTAATTATACTCGTTTGTATGACGAAAGAATAACGTTTTTGTTCAATTTTAGTGAAAAAAAATCTTGACAAAAAAGCACGCGTAACGGTCATTTTGCCTTTCAAAATCCAACAAGCCATTTTGGTCCTTATCTGTATGGTCCTAAGTACAAAATTGGTTTGAAACTGTTCTTTTTTGAAGGTTTGACTAGGGAAACGTAGTATGTCGATAAAAATGTCGATGTAATTTTGTTATCATCGATAGTGATAGCGGTATTTCATATTTATTTTATAATTATTTTTGCATGATAACTTTGTTATTTCTAAAGCTCTAACATGATTTTTTTTTTTTTTTTTTTTTTTTCTATAAAACAAAACTATTATATAAGTACTAATGTGGTATAATTTTTTCTCTTTTTGTTTTTTAGCATGTCTAACTGGAGAGTGAACGAGCAGCCTCCTGCGGACTTCCTGGACTTATTATATGACCAGGAAGATCCGGACGTTGAAGAGGAGAGCGGCGATGAACAGGATGAGTTCATCGACGATGAGGTCGTAATGTTTCCCTTATTATTACTACTATAATAATTTTTGAGCTGTATTTTTATTGCATTTTGATGGGAATTTTTTGCATGGATATATTTCTTTGTACACAGAATGTCTTGCATCACTGTTCATCGCCGGAACGCATGGGGAGCTTTCCAGAAGTGGTATTGCGTTTATTGTGGTTTGCGGTAATTTATTATTTATGGGTGGCGGTGTATTTGCATGTTTTTTTTTTGTATGTTTAGGACGAAGCTGATGATGATGATGAGCATTCGCCGTCACCGGAGGCTCCCCCTTACTCTCCTCTCACGTCGCCAGAGCGCCCTGCAAGGAGGCTGCCGCAAACGGTAATATTTTTTTTCTTGTGTTCGATTTGCAATATTTCTGTATTTATTACAGTTGGATTTCAATAATTTTAACGTTTGAATATTTTAGGATGATTGGTCGCCACGCCCTTCAGCGTCCCGGGAAAGGTCACGATCCCCAATATTCATCAATCTGCCGCCGCAGTCGTAAGTTTTTATCTACTGATATTAATTTTATTATGAATAGTCATCTTCCGTATCTTACCGATATGGACGTTTATAAAATAAATTTAGTAAAAGTATTTATGTTTACAGTGTACTGGCACCTGAGCGCGGCAGGGTGTTGCAGATTTTTGGGGAGAATGGCCAACCGCTGGACGCTGGGGTTGGCGACATCGACCATGAGGAGGAGGTGGTCGTGGAGGTCGACGTGGGCGACTTTTGGACCCCGGATGCCCACGCTTTGTATGTGTCCCCTGAGGAACGTGAGATGAATGTTAGTGAAAGGAATGATAGTGAAAGAAATGAAAGGGAAGGTAGTGAAAGAAGAATGAGTAGACGAAGAGGTGGACGAAGGGGTGTGCGAGGACAGAATGTTAGTGGGCGTGGGTATCCGAATCGGGGCCGCAGGGGGAACAATCAGTGGGAGGTGGGACACCCACTGAATGAAATCTGGACGAATGATGAAGACGTTCCCCCTGAATTGGTAAGTTTGGCGATGGATGTAGTACGAAGACGACAGATGAGAATGCAAGGTGCTGCCAGAGCTGAGAGAGATAATGCACGAGAAGTTGATAGCGAGAGCGAAAATGGTGATGAATTCTTCGACGCTAATGATGGAGCGGATACTCTCACAAGACTGGAAGGCCAGAACCTCCACTTTGAATGGTCGACTATGGAGTCCTTTCAAGGCCAGGAGGAAAATTTTAGACCAGAGTTTACGGGTTCTGTTCATGTTCATAATTCGGCATATGATGCTTTTCGCTCCTATTGGGGCGATGACGTCTTAGGCCTAATTGTGGCTGAAACGAACCTGTATGCCACTAAAATTGTATCTGCTGCTTTCCAGTCTGAATGGTACCCCACTAACATTCACGAAATTTTGTGCCTTTTTTCGTTCTGGATGATGTTGGGGATCGTCAGAATGCCAACTGTTGTCAGTTGTTTTTCTGTCGATCCTCTTCTGAAAACGGAAGTTTTCAGACGTATCTTCACACGGAGAAGGTATGAAATGTTAACCAGAGCATTACATTTTGTAGATTCCGACCCCGCAGTAAATAATTATCCAAATCCCTCCAACATTAGCGACGCTAGCAGCTCTGATCAACTATACCGTCTGAGACCAATTATTAATTTTTTAAATTCTAGTTTTCAGGCAAATTATATTTTGCATAAAGATATTTGTATAGATGAGAGTTTGACCCTATGGAAAGGAAGATTGTCATTCAGACAGTATATTCAGAACAAAGCTGCTAAGTTTGGTATCAAGACTTTTGAGCTTTGCGAGAGTAGCACTGGCTACTTGTGGTCGTTTATTGTTTACGCCGGTAAACAATCCACAACAGACTTGGAGCAGTCGCCCGGTGTACTTAAAAGTACAGCTGTTGTGAAGAAGCTCATTAGTCCCCTACTGAACAAAGGATATAGATTATTTATGGATAATTGGTACAACTCGCCTCTGTTAGCTAGATTTCTGAAGCTCAATGGTACCGACTGCGTTGGTACTTTGAGATCTTCTCGTAGAGACGTTCCCATTCTGATAAATAAGGCTCCGCTTAAAAGGGGGGAATTCATTGCGAGACATTCCGGCGATGTCTCTATATTATCGTGGCAAGACAAGAAACGAGTAACTATGATTTCTACTTGTCATGGTTCAGCTACTGCCTTGCCTACAGTCTCGTCGCGTCCACCATTTCGTCCAGCACCATTTAAACCGCAGGTGGTGCTGGATTATAATAAATTCATGGGGGGGGTCGATATGAAGGACCAAATGCTCGAGCCTTATTTAATAGAACGGAAACGTTGTGCCAAATGGTACATGAAACTTTTTAAACGCTTACTTAACGTTTCTATTCTTAACGCTCGCATTCTTCTAGAATCATCAGTACAAAAACGCCAGGATCATTTAGCTTTTCGCCTTAGTCTCGTAGATTCCATACTCACTAACCATCTATCACATTGTCCACAGAGTCGTAGGTTTACTGCTTCCAGCAGTAGGTCTACGCACCAACAGCCGCAAAGAACAGTTCCGTTTACACATTGGCCCGTTCTGCTTGAACGATCAGGTTACACAGCAGCACGCAACCGGAATTTCCGGAAGCGTTGTATTGTTTGCCTTCGGGCGGGCAAGAAGGCACAAACAACGCCGTACTGCTGTGAAACCTGCCAAGTGCCACTGTGTATAACGGATTGTTTTAAATCATACCATACGTCACAGTAATGCTTTTCTGCTTTCTTTTCTTTTTCAATTCTTCCCAAATATTCACAAATAACTATTGTGATAGGTATTTTATGCAAAACAGTGCAAGGTTTGTGTGTAGAGAGTGCCTGTATGTTATGGTAGGTATTTTATGAATACAGAGTGCAAGGTTTGTGTGCGGAGAATATTTGTGGATTTAATATCGTTTTTGTGTATTTAATTAATTATAGATAGTTTCACTTTTAAAATTGCTGGCTGATTACGTATTTCTGTTGCTAACAATACTCGATTGAAAATAATAAAATTGTTACTTTCATGATAGATTTGCGATTAAGGATGACGGATTTGATAATTTCAGTTACTAACAGAGTATTATTAAAATAAAATCCAACTAAGAGTAATCTTCTTCAGTTCATCTACATGATTTTATTCACAGTTACATAATCAGCCTTCTGACTATATAATTTGCGTGTTTTGTGTACATGTATAAAACAAGTTGTGGAACTATTTCGATTTTATAAGTAAATTTATAATTGTGATTTTAAATATTAGACTGGCATAGTTTTAAAATTTGTTTGATGAGTGGAAGCATGATGTTTGTTGTATTAAATTTCGTGTTTTGTGTATGAAAAGCTTATTTTTATTGTTTTAAATATTAAACTGTATTAGCTTTAAAATTGTCTATAATTGTGTGAATTTATAATATTTGTTATATTATTTTATGTATGAAAAAAAAATTAATTTAAAAACGTAATGATTGGTTCAACTTCTCATATTATTAATGGTACAAAAAAAAATCTTAAGTGAAAATTTTTCATATTATAAACGCAAAAGTTTATATGTATGTTTGTTACTCTTTCGCGCTAAAACTAGGAATAGCACATAGGATATTTTTTTATCCCAGATCTGTATTCCCTAGGATAAATTTCTGCAATCACGCGAGCGAAACCACTGGCAGCAACAAGTTGTAAATAAAATGTTTCACGAGTTTGTATTTTTAATTTTCTGCAATCACGCGAGCGAAGCAACTGGCAGCAACTAGTTGTAAATAAAATAAAATGTTTCATGTTTGTATTTTTAATTTTCTGCAATCACGGTAGCGAAGCCACTGGCAGCAACTAGTTGTAAATAAAATAAAATGTTTCATGTTTGTATTTTTAATTTTCTGCAATCACGGTAGCGAAGCCACTGGCAGCAACTAGTTGTAAATAAAATAAAATGTTTCATGAGTTTGTATTTTTATTCACTAATACCAAAATCCCGTACAGATAGAACAACTATCGATAAAGTTTACAAAAAGTGAAGGAGCATCTCTAGTTGTTTTTATGCTTAGTCGGGTCGAATTTCAAGTGGTGTTATTGTAAACATCTCGAGCTCTTTCGTCGAATTGTTTATATAATTAGATAACACAGGCCCTTGTGTTACGGATTTTGTTTATGTTTTCATATATTTCTTGAAATTTATTCGACAATCTGGTTTCTAAACTTTGAACTCGTAGAGCAAATATTCTGTATCGGTGATCACTTGGTTTTGATGCCTGTTAGAAAAGAAATTTATATATTAGTGTAAACACGTTTACAGAATGATAAAATGTCGTTTTATAATGCAGTTATAATTTTTTTAATAAAAAGTAATATTTTCGCCGCCATTTTGTTTATTGCGCTCACTGACGACACTACTTTTGACATTTCACTTTCAAGATTGAAAGGTTAAGGAGACTTTCTCTGAAATACTGGTCCGATTGTGAAAATTTTTCACCGATAGAAAGCTTCTTTATTCCTGATGGATATAGGCTATTTATGCAAGCGGGCGAAGCCGCAGCAAAAAGCTAGACTACTCCGTTGTCTATGGTACAAGATGCAATATTGTTAAGCTCGTTACACACATGGCCTGTCAAGGGACTGGCTTTTATATTTTGTACTTTTGTATTTTTGAGTTTTGTTATTTGTGCGTCTATATATAGGCGGAATAAACATATTTTCTTTCTTTCTTCTTTTTTTTCTAAACAATAAAAAAAATTAATTGCTCAATTAGCTATCAACACTTAGTAGGAGTCCACCAACGTCTCTCAACAAAAGACTTCTCTTTCAGATTAAACAGACACGTTGGGGATCGGGGACATTGTCGATTTACCCCATTTTACCCCTCCCCTTACCCCCAGTACATTTGTTTAGGAATAGAGATATGCTCTTTGTTCGCGATCGAAATTGGGAATGTATATTTTTTTCGTAGCTTTCAACGGTATCTTGATTTAGGATTTGTGAACGCGTGTATATTTGTTTGAGGATTAAAAAATATATATTTGTTATTTTTCTGTTTTACAGATTTATTTTGTTTTTTTTTGACGTGGTCCTATTCTAATGGTTTCTCTGGTATCGTGAGTTCGTTTATAAATATGTAAACTCATGCATAAGCTACCCGGATCCAGAATAAATTCGAATTGAAAAGGTTTTGATTCACATAGGGCTATATGGGCACTTATACAACGTACTAACTTGAAAATTAGCACAAATAGGGATTGAGAAACCAGAATTAGCGGATGAAGATGAAGATTGGCGTTAAAACAAAAAACCTCTGCAATAGCACAAAATTGTCCAAATGACATCCACCGCCCTTGGGCGAGCGGGAGATAGTGTCAGACTCTTACTGACTAAAAAACCCACCCCGTTCCTTCTTGCCTTTTATACCGGGGCTGAGCTTCCTTTTCGGAGCTAAACCCTGGCTCCAGTAGACTTCGACCAACTGGGCCCCTGCTGTTGCAGGCAACTCCTTGAGGCGCGCGCCGTCGATGACTTGGACTCAATCCGGACAATTACCGGACGGTCGGACAGTTAGCTACCCATTGCTCGCCGTCCGGAAGTCTACGCCTACGGTGGTCGGAAATCGGGATCGGAATCCCGGCGGCGGCTCGGGCGTGAGCGCCGTTGCCTGATGCGGTCGGCTTCCTCCTCTGCTAGCATTACTGCTTCGCAAAAGGCGACCGACCACCTGCCACTCCTCCTCGCTTCATACTATGGCCTATACCAAGGCCCGGCTCGACATATCGCCGCTGCCGATCGCCTCCACAAGGAGCCTTTGGAGAGTTTGAGATATCGTGGTAGAGAGCTGTGTAGGTTGCCAAATATTGGTCGGAGAAAATCTAGTTTGAGAACATCGACACGAAAAGAAAAAGAAGCAGAGATAGTTACCTAAGTAAACAACAAATTCATTTATTCGTTTTAAGTACCCTTAACACAATAATGACCTAAACACTTCATGGAATTTTAAAGATTGTAAGGAGGATTCCTATTTCTTGGGATATTAAACTTAAGACAGCACAAATTATAATTAAAATAATAATAAAGACCGATAAATTGATATTAGTGTTTCAAAATTACTTTAAAATTACGGTTTCATTTATTTTATTTTTTTGGTAGGCTCGCGTTTAACGACTATCTCACCTGATGGTAAGCGAAGATGTGGCCGTCGATGGAGCATGCTTGCATAAAAGTAATCTATTTACTCTTGACTTAAAGACCCCTAAGTTGTAGCTATCAGGAAACACAGACTTTGAATTCCACTCCATAACTGTACGCACGATAAATGTGTTCCCAAAACGCTTTGTACGTAAGGATGGGATGTCTGCCATGTACAGGTGTTGTAATGCCGTACGTTTAGTGGTCCAATAATGGAACGGACTTTGCGGAATTAGATTGTGCAATTCCAGTGCACACTCTCCAAAATGTAAACGATAGAAAACCGACAGGTTAGTAAAACGGGGGCGATGCTCAAGGCTTTGTAGTTTCGACTCTACAAGTGCATCACTGCCGATGATTCTCTTGGTTTGCCTCTCAATCGACATCAGCGCATCGAGCTGGTATTTGCCAGATCCATCCCAAAGATGAGAACAGTACTTCATACACGATCGAACTTGGACTTGATAAAGATTGAGCAGCTGTTCCGGCGTGAAGTATCGTCTCAGCTAAGATCCCCAATTTTTGGCAGCCAGTTGAGCTTGTAAATATAATACTTATATTTCTCTAATACATGATTTGGTTGACTAAATTGTCTTTTAATTATCTTACAGATGGTGCAAAAAGTAGAGTATTCAATACGGATATAAAGCTATCTTTGTCTTAGGCGGCTTGAATTCCTCACTTCACTCAGGTTTCTTTATTAACTTCCTCGCAATGCTAGGGAGTTAATTGTATGTAAGTAGAGGTTAGGGTTTTTAAGGGTGTATTGAATTGACTTTTAAGATGTGGTATTGGAGGAAAATGCTTAGAATTCACTGGTCAGAGCATCGGACTAACAACTCCATAATAGCCGAACTCAGATTGTCGATGAGACTCACCACCATGTGCCAAAGAAAAATCTTTGATTTCTTTCGCCACATTGCCAGAAAGAGAAGTGATAACCTGGAAAAGTTGCTTCTGACCGGAAAAATAGATGGGGAAAGACCCAGGGGTAGGAGTCCGTTACGTTGGTCAGACCAAATCCGTGTTATACTGGAGACCACAGTCTGTGACGCCATCCACATTGGCGAAGATAGAACAACATGGCGAAATGTAGTTCACAAGAAAATTATTCGTCGAGGTCACGACCCTCAGCACTGAGGATAAGCGACGCAAGGAGGAGGAATGTAGATAGATTTATATTAGTAGATTATGTTGGTAGATTTAAGTTGTACATGCAATCAGTCGAATGTATGGAACGCTCGACTTTCATTTTATAACCCCCAAAGAGGTGTTAAAGTTTTTATGATAGCATTCTCGTTAACAAAGTCGGAAAGTGAAGTGAATTGAATTGTTCGGAGCAATACAACTGAACAGCTAAGAACTTTTGGTTAGTGCATTTTTATATAACTAGCAAAAGTATCTATTAAAGTCATCGACCGCGTAAATCAAACGATGCCAAAACCATTCAAACCAGATTTAATCAACTGAACTTTCTTCCTTATAAATACACCTCAACTTTTTAATTAGCACACAAAAAATGGGGTTCTATCTGTACCCGTCACTGATCAAATTTTTGTAGTCAAAAGTAGAAAAAACCGAAATCCTAAAATTGACCATGAAATGGTAAATTCATCATAGAATCAATCAAACATAACAATTGCTAGTAGAAAATACTGCAGGCAGTGTTTTTCCTTAATAATTGTCACTTATTCATCATTAATCAATAGCCTGCACAATATTTCCATAAATTGAGTGACATTTTGGGACATAAACCAACGCTAATAACTTTGCTGTTTATGAATATTATTTATTGAGACTTTACTTAAATAATAACAAAGGATTTTCTAATAAGCCCTTTAAGTATTTGTACTAATTAAAAATTAGTGGTGTATATTGAGTTGTCTAAACCACAACACCATAACCAAACTAAATTCGTATCATTTAAACCGAACCAAAATCAAACTATAACTATCATCATCACCATATCAGCCGAAAGACGTCCACTCTTGGACATAGGACATTACTTCCCCCAAGCGTCGCCACAACGACCGGTCCTGTGCGTCACGCATCCATCGGATTCCCGCGACCCTGACCAGGTCATCGGTCCACCTTGTTAGAGGCGTTCCAAAGCTGCGTCTTCCGGTGGGTGTGTCCTGCCCATTGCCACTTAAGTTTGACGATTCTTCGAGCTATGTCGGTAACCTCGGTTCTCCTGCGGATATCTTCATTTCTGATGTGATCAAGCAATGAAACTTCGAGCATAGCCCTTTCCATCGTCCTTTGGGAGACTTTGAGCCTTCTTATGAAGCCGATTGTTATTATAACCATCATATGAACCAAAACAACTAATATATAAACCAATTCCGAAAGTTGGTACTACGCAGACAGATACCGAATTTCTTCAATTTAGTAAATCTATCTCCTTTCTCTCAGTCCATCCAAAGGTTGTCTGTAAGAGATCGCCCTGTGCGATAAGACCGCCCATTGTGCACTTATTCTTTTAAATTTTTGTCCTGTATTTTTGTTTATTTGGTGTAAAATAAATCTAGTTTTTTAATTTGTTATTTTTTAAGTCTTTTTGTGATAATAGCGTATCTGTCTGAGTCTATAAAATGAAAATAGTCCTAAAAATCGTCAACATCCTATTGACGTGATGATTAAATTCTGAAACAATTGAGGGCTGCGGTTGATGACCACGAGAACAATTAGATATTGGTGGGTAGATACACAAAATAGATAGGTACAGAAGTCAATCTACATACAAAGCGCGCTCGAGCAACGCACACATAGACACAGCTCACAGACACGATGTCTCGGTCGCATCTCGGACCACTCGTCGAACGGGGGCCCGAGTGCAGACTCGTAATTCGTAATCTGCTAATTCATAATGATCGATCATTGATCGGTCAGTGGTATCGTAATAGAGTTGGGGTAGAATGATAATTAACATGGAGCATATTAAAACCAGTAACTACACAATAACGTACTAATGGTGGAACACTGATCAAATAAACTGTCAAAGTTTTAGCAGATTACCGCATACGTCAAATATTCATTTGTCAATATGTACGAGATTACTACTCTATGCCACTTCTTTCAATGGAGTGTCAGTGGTTGACCATTGGAAAGTCATTATGACGCCATTATATCAGTAGATTATCAAACTTGTCAAAATTGACAATTAGGACATCAATGATAGACCATTCTGACACTATTGTTATAGCAGACTTGAGACCCTTTTCCGGCTCAAACGCTCATTAGTGTGCGTCCACCGAGCGTAGGTATAAAAAGTGAAGGACATACATGAGATTGCCTTCTGTACCTATCTATTTTGTGGTAGTTACATGATTTGAGTGCGTTTTGGTTCACAAATTTATAATAATAATGCGGTGAAATCATTATTTGTGGGAGGATTCGGTGTCAATTAGTGTTTTGGCGTAATTTATGGCATCATGTTTGTGTTACTCGTATTTTTGTATCGATAGTTTTATTGTTGTTGTTCAAATCGAAAGAGCAAGTATGGTAAATTAAATAAATTATTAAAAATTTCTTAAAAGAAGAAGAAGAGCAGAGAGCAGTGGTGGCCGCGTGGTAACGGCCCCGACTTACGAGTTGTAGATCGCGAGTTCAAACCCAGCCAGGCGCATTGCTTTGTGTATTTTATTTCATCACCACTGCTCTCAAAACGGTGAAGGAAAATATCGTGAGGAAACCGGCATGTCCTGGAACCAAAAATTCGAAAAACATGTGACATCCACCAACCCGCACTGGGCCCGCGTGGTGGATTACGGCTCATTCCCACTCCTAGTGAGGAGGCCTGAGTCCCAGCGGGAACATTAAAAAGGCTGATGAAAAAGATGAAGATATCATCTCACTCTAATACACGAAGTCAGCGCCGAGTGAGTACGAACATGCTTCGTATAGTACTCCTATAGAGTTCACAATATCCCCATTAAACTGTGGAACAAGGTGATACGAGCCCGCGTCGAGCACCTCTTGATATCATCTCACTCTAATACCCGAAGTCATCGCCGAGCGAGTACGAACAAACTTCGCGTAGTACCTATACTGCTATAGTTTACACATAAGTACCCACAACATAATAGTACCAGCCCGGGTCGAGCACCTGATGATATAGTCCGGGTCGAGCACCTCATGATATCATCTCACTCTAATGCCCGAAGCCATTGCCGAGCGCGTACGAACATAGTTCGAGTCCTACTGCGTCTGTAACGACTATTGGAAAACGCTTTAGATTGGAAATTATTCTATTGTCAGACTATTGTATGGTAGGATTTGTGTGACCGTGATTAGGTTTTTGCGAGATTACACGAATATTATAAAGATGTAAGTTTTTATATGTATTAGGGGGCATGGCAGTGCCCCCACCAAGGCAAGCAAAAAAAGTGGCACGGCCGTACCATACTTTTCTCGAAACAGTTCAGTAGCTTGATTCACGTAAAATCAAACAAGCCAAATATCGTTGAAGTATTATAGTCGTTCGATCGAAGTCCTATCCAAAAGCGGTATTCACGTGTTCTTTAATCGGGATTAGATAGAACAACTCAACTGGCGCGAAACTAAACGATCTATTGAAGACTTATTTCCAATTACGTTAATAAGTATTCTACTAGGATAATGTAATACAGATATTTTTTTTAAATCGATTCTTCGACCAAACGACTTTAAAATCGGTGTCGTTCAAACTCGATTGACGGATGTGAATACGGAAATGGCCTAAACGACTAAATCGCATTGCGTGAATCGGGTTACAGGCCATTTTCGATCCTCTATAACTTCGTTGTGCATAAAAATATAAGCTTCAAGATGAAGAATTTTAGGTAACCAAATAGGCATTATATTTATAAACACGGTTTATTTTAAACTTAGTTTAATTTGAACCAGTAGTTTAAGAATTATAACTAGTCAAAGTTTCTTAATTTTGTCACTCACTGATTGATCAATCATCGAAACTCTAAGGCACTTCTAGCAGACATAGAAGCTTCAAAAGAATACAATTAGTGTTTAGTGTATAAATCAATGAAAAACTAAAACATTTTGCAATTTCAGTAAATTAATTTATTCAGTCCGTCCGGGACCTCGATGACCTAGATTGACTTGGTAATCGGATTAAACAATCTATTCTAATATAATACGTATTACTTGTGATATACATGCGATTGCCAAGGCAATTTAGGTCATCAAGGACTCTTATGTACGGGCTGAATGAATTAACCGACTTGACACTTGACATTGATCTCACGACTTACGGTAGGAGAACTGAGTTGCAAGCCTTGGTTTTTTTACAAGTTATGTTTTTGAAGGCGCGTTTTTTACTCCTTCGCGTTCAAACGTCAGAACGGATTTCAATTAATTTGCGAAACGATTATGTCATTTTTATCCCAAATTAGAAAGAATAATTATTTAAAATGATCTCTAAGAGTAATTCAGCTCTGAAACTTATGATCCACCTTCACTTAGCCTCATAAAGTACTCCAAAATGCAACCTGTATAATACCAATAAGCTGGCTACACTACGCCTGTGTTCCAGGCTTATAATTGGACTTTACCAAATCCGTATCACCAATTAGCCTCTTCGCGTACCTTTTCACTGAGTCCAAAGTTGCTATATATCATTTTGTAGCATCAGCGCCTACAGCTGGTCAATGGTGAGTTTTCGTCCCCATCGACCATCTGATTTGTGAGCAACGTACCCTGCCACTTAAGTTTTGAGTCGTGGGAATCCGATGGATGAGAGATGCACAGGATCGGGCGTTATGGCGACACTTGAGGAAGGTCTATGTCCAACAGTAGACGTCGTTCGGCAGAAATAATTATGACGATGATATTTACTTAAATCATCTTATTAAAGCGCACTTTATGCTTCTATTCTTTCCATCACTTAGAACCAGCTAAAGCGAGAATACGAGTGAAATTAAGTACATTACAGTTTTAACTCATCGAATGCCGTAATTAGAGACACAATAGAAAGACTTATGTCGAATTGTGTAACTTAAAACATTCAAAAAATTAAGTGACAGAAAACGAATAAAAGCACAGGAAAGTACAATTCGATGCTGACAGATGTAGCGCAACCCTTACCTCGGCTCGAGCAGCTGTCATCTCGTTCTAAGGCCCGAAGCCACCACCGAGTAACTACGAACGTACTTCGTGTAGCTGCGTCTATTATACATCATAATTTTTAATATATGACCTATGAAACCTAAATATGGTTTATTCCGAATCGGTAACTGAATCGATTCCAATCATTTTTACACCATGTTATATTTTTCAAACAAGCGCATGATCCCACACACCCATGCCACCCCCACACCGTACTGCCAGTCTGGCTGAACACTTACTGATAATTTTCTGTAACAAAAGTGAAGCAGGGATAAGAAGCTAGTAGATACAGAATATTAAAATAACTGATGAATATGGCCCATTTGTGTCTCAACGTTTCAATATCACTGCCTCATCAGAAAAAAAAAATCTTGTAAGTCTATTTTTAAAAAGTCTTGGAGAAAATATCTAAAAGAATATTCTAAAATATAATTCCACAATCAAAATTGACGGCGTCATTATTCCGTCGATACAATTACGGAGCCGGAACCGGCAATACGCTTCGCTACGACGTTCCGGCTACCAAATTGCACCGTATTACCCCATTCGACTGGGGCAATACGGTACAATTTGGTAGCCGGCGTATCGGACCCGTTTCTGCGTTTCATTATGAAAGTCTATGGCTTGATGAAACGTAATAATTACTTTCGAATTGGACAGTTGATGAGGTCTATAGAAAATTTAAATGTTGTTATTTGAGTATTTTCAAGATGGGGTGTGTTTTAGTAGATTAATGCCCTTTGGGCTATAATAAAGCTTCCTTTCCGAAGTCTTCAGTAATTTAGTGAAAAATACTAACAATTTTATTTTCAAGTCCCTTAGGCAAGATCTTTTTTCACCTACTAAAAAGTTTTTTATGCGACTTAGTGACTTATAATTTAGTGGAGAGGTGTGAACGTGTTGAGTAATTTTAAGCATTTCTTTCGAGATATAAGGAGCTTGTCACCTTTTTAATTTAAACTTTCTTTCAGCATGTTAGTATGTTCATTAAAAACTATATAAAAAACTGGGCAAGTGCGAGTCGGACTCGCGCACTGAGGGTTTTTACAAACTTACATAGGTATGAAAACTGTTCAATTTTCGAATTGAGTGTGGAAGATTTTTCCGAATTAAAAGTTTTTTTTGTGATAACTACAAATTTACAGTTTTCTATATTTTTTCTATACTTGTGCTATGAGACCTTTTTTTTTGGTGGGGAAAATCATCCTGTCATTGGATGGATTGGACAACCCATACCGGGACTCGAGTTCCCTTTCGGATAATCCTGGCCCCAGTAGGTTTCGACCCGACCCGACTGGGTCCCTGTTGTTGCTGACAACTCCTCGAGGCACGCGGGAACAGTGCGCGCCGTCGACGACTTGGGCTTAGTCCGGACAGTTACCGGACAGCGAGCTACCCATTGCTCACTGTCCGCAAGCCCGCGCCTACGGTGGCTGGAAATCGGTGCTATGAGACCTTGCTTCATGCCAAATTTCAGGATTCTAGGTCAATGGGAAGTACCCTAAGAAATACGTTTTTAGGGGCATAAACGACCGTATCTTTATTGTCGTTAACTCAGAAGTCTGATTTTTTCACAGTTTGAAGAGACCACAGACCAGGGCCTCAAGTCTGCTATTACAATAGTGTCACAATGGTCTATCATTGGTGTCATAATTGTCGATTTTGACAAGTTTGGTAATCTACTAATATAATGGCGTCATTATGACTTTCCAATGGTCAACCACTGACACTCCATTGGAAGAAGTGACATAGAATGGTAATCTCGTACATATTGACAAACGAATATTTGAAGTTTGCGGTAATCTACTACAACTTTGACAGTTTATTTGATCAGTGTTTTACCATTACAACGTTATTGTGCAGTTATTGGTTTTAATATACTCGAAATTATCATTCTACCACAATTCTATTACAAGACCATTGACCGATCAGTGATCGATCATTATGAATTAGCAGATTACAAACTTTTAGCAAAATGACAATTGGATCGTGTTGGAATGACGAATTTATGAAAATAGCAGACTTGGGGCCCTGAGCGAGTTATACCAGAGAATAGTTTTAATTTCAACTCGCTACCTCCACGCGTTCCCGAAATAAAGGGTATTAACAGACAAACAGACAGACAACCAACTGGTCCTATATGTGTTCCGTTTTGGCAATTCAGATACGGAATCCTAAAAAAAGACAAACAAACAAATGGATTAATTTGAATCAGCGATTTCAATTTTGCCAATAGCATCCATTTCAAAATCATGTCATAACATCAAATCAAACTTTGATCCCAACATCCCTTTACATAAAAAAAAAAAACTCCATTGGTAATATAAAGGAAATGAAAAATGCTAACTTGTTGACAACACAGCAGTAAATAACAGTATCTTCGTTCCATCAGTGTGATTGGTCCCTGGAATACAAAATGGCCGCGGTATGGACTAGGGATGGCGATTCGATATCGATTGGAATCGATTTTAAGTCAATATTCCTTGTAGACGTCTTTAAATCTCTTGATTTTTCCTGCCAGAGTCTATGTTTTCTGATAGCTATAACCTAGACGTCTTTAAGTCTCTTGATTTAAAGACCTATAAGTATCGATCCATTTTTTTTTATTATGGTCATCCTCATCACTATGATGGAGCATATTTGCCTTGAAGTAACCTATTCACTCTTGTAACCTATTCACTGTTGTGAATAGGTTACTTCTAGATAAACGTGCTCCATCGTCAACCACATCATTTGGTTTTTTTAGGTGGGGAAATCATCGAATGACATCTCCGGGGCGAAAGGTCCTATCAGACTTTTAGTGACTAAAACTCACTCCTGTTCCTTCTTTGCCTTCATTCCAGATATTGAAAAAGTGGCCATGATCGAGCCTATACTCACGGGCCATGAAACACAATGTGAATTGTAGAATCTTCTGTATCGTAATTTTTAGTAATTGGTACCTGCAGGGTAACTAACGAATCGATCTTGAGGAAATGAATCTTTTAGAATTCAACTTATTTCTGAATAAATTCTTTAGACATCGATTCGAATCGATCATTTAGACGTCGTTTCGAATCGATTCAAAAATCGACCTTCTTCAGGAAGGATCGCCATCCCTAGTATGGACACTACGGTATTGGGAATTAATTTTCAATATGGAGAGTGTTTTGGTGTACGTTTGACATTCGTTTAATAGCGAGAGAGGCTGTTCGGAAGATATTTGAAACTAGTGTGTTACTCCGGGGACGGTTTTAGAGGTTCGGCTTATCAGTGGAATACAGGTGCATTTGCTATTCCTTTATGAGATAGACAGTGTGGTTTTAAACTTTATAAGCTGCTGGTAGGACTACTGGGGTCATAAATGATAATGATAAATGATATTTATTTTGTAAATAGGTTTAAAAAACACTTTTACACGTCAATTTTTTTTCGTCAGTTTATGCTAGATGAGGCCGGTGTTTCTTACTGGGGCCATGGGTAACTACTGAGGCCATGGGTGATGCAAAAGATATCCCCGGGGCCCTGGAACAAAAGGAACAGGAGTGTTCCTGGCAAAGAAGGAACAGGAGTGGGTTTTCAGTCAGTAAAAATCTGACACTATCTACCGCTCCGCCCAAGAGCTGCGGGGGATTTCATTGGATGATTATCCTTCCTATAGAAATAAAAAAGGCTTCTGGTAGTTTCACCGATATTCGATGCAGTTACCGTGAGTTTGGAACGCAAATAGTAACGGAGGAGCTCAGGCTGATTTTAATCATATGTTACATAGTTACAAATAAGCAACTGTGTTCTTTTTAATATTTAATATACTTTATTGTAAATGTGCCTTTTTTATAAGTAAATAATTTATTGTATTATCATTATTTTATACTGCAGTTAGAAAAGATTTGAAAATGGCGACAATAACTGAAAACTTGAAGGTGAATCGTTTATCTTGCTATGGTCATGTAAAGAGGAGGGATGAAACGCATGTTACTAAAAGAGTAATGAGTATATATGTAGATGGGTGGAGAGGGAGGCCGAAGAAAAGATGGATGGATTGTGTAAAGAGTGATATGAGAGAAGGAAGTTAGTGGAGCATGACGAGTGACAGGGCCGAATGGAAGAAAAAAACGTGTTGCGCCGGTCCCAAATAAGATAAGACAAGGACGGGAAGATGATGATGATGGGTTAATAAAGGTTTGAAACTGTGTCTCGCTGGAGCAAGAGAGAGTGGGGGCAGAGAATGGGGTGGTCCCCAAAATCCACCAATGTTACTTTAGTTATCCCTTTGCGTTTCAGGGCCATTGTGCCGGGCTACCTACCATTACCTTGCTTCGACCTTCACATGATTTCGTAAAAGTCAATCAAAAATGTTACACATTTTAACCGCATGCTCAATTTTGATGACCGAGCAAGCGAAGGATTCTAAAATTGAATCCTGAGTGTTAGCGAGAGAATCAAAACAGCACGAGGTAAAAAATCTTTGTAATCGAGTGGAATACGTAACTTTTCATCCCACTTTAGAGACTAAATGACTAAATCCCAAAAAAAAAAAACAAAAGGTTCCGAGTCTAAGTTTTTAACAAATTAAAAAAAGTTGTTTGATTTTGGCACCATGGAGGTAGAAGTAAACAGATTTAATGATGTTTTAAATTAACAAACTTAAGGTGAGTTGCACCATTTAACTATAACTATAACAAAACCATTAAAAGTTATCAAATCGTCGAATTGACCAATAGGCGGCCGTTTCACGGCTGGTTAAGGCTTGGTTATCGATATAGTTAAATGTTGCAAATCACCCTTAGTGCACACGATGTGTTCTAAATTCAATTTACTTTATTCTCTAGTGAATAAAAACGGCTTTTGCACTCAGATTTTGAAGAGCAAAAATACTCTATCCGAGATGGGGGGATGAAGAAATATTTTCTGGCATAAACACATAAAACCGCCTTTTTATGTACCTACCTACATGTACGAATACTATAATATGTACCATTCAAAATAAACTTTTTAAAAGAACACAAAGAAAAGAAACAATAATTCTTTGTGACGACAAATTTTAAAATCTACACTGACACACTTACGACGGCTGTATATATGTACATATCTAAGATAATATACTCTTATTAGTTGAACATACAGTCGTATATAACGTACATAAATATAGGTACAATCATAATCATTTACTTCGCGCCAACATTAAACTAATCACACTAAAACTTTCGCTGTAATAGGGTTGTCACAATTTATACTAATACTAGCTTTTGCTCGCGACTTCGTCCGCCTAAAATATAGCCTATGTCACTCATGAATAAAGGAGCTTTTTATCGGTGAAAAAAATTTAGCAATCGAACCAGCACGCTTAGCCAAGTTGTTATTCCGCAATCGTTAAAACTGACGAAAAGTAACGAAACGTATGGAAATACGTCATCTCAACGTAAAGTTGCATGGTCAAAACAAACGAATAGACAATTTGTAGCCAAGTTCACATCGTTAGAAAGAAAGAAAGAAAAAGTGTTTATTTACGTCAAACATGACGCATACCATAAAAAATAGATAACAATATCGAACTAAAAGTAACACGTAAGATATGCGTCACATCCGCGCAAAACGGCCAGCGCTCAGCAAAATGCTGGGGCTCATGAAAAACAGAGCCACAGCGCTGATTTTCAGCACCAGCCGTCGTCGACGATGAGACGCCGATCGGTTAGCTATGATTTATTTTACTTGCAATCAATTAAAAAAATAAACAAATTAGAACATAAGATAACAACAACCTTAATTAAACATTAAACATAAAATAAAGATGAAGAAAAACACAAGTTGGCTAACTAATGAGAACTAGTCGATTATCGTTCAAAATCGTTTCTACAATGTTTAACGCTACATTCTTATGTTATACAAATGCTACATTGTAGAACGAGCGGCTGACTCAGGCGCATCAACATGGCTCCCTAACGTTTTCTACAATTGCTGTCACTGAGGTGTTACCGATTAGAGAACGGAATTCGATTTTAACTTAGCTAGGGAGGCAGTACTTGTAGTGATTACCTCCTACGAACAAAAAAAAAAAAACTTCACCTCTTTATTATATTAGTGTAGATTATAAAGGTAAAGAGTTTGTTTGTTTGAACGCGCTAATCTCAGAAACTGTTGGTTTTGTTTGACAAATTATTTTAGCGGTCGATTGCAAATTTATTGAAGAAGGCTATATGCATCATAATACTACCCTACTACAATGCTTCATACATTGTGCAGTGTGTTGTTTACGTATGGTATCACACCTAAAAAGCGCCCTTCAGCCAAACTTAAGTAGTGTGCAAGTTCTATAGTAAGTTACAGTTGCCATCACGGATCTTGAACGCTCGGCGTCAGAGTGGGGATCACTATGCGCATTCCATACATTGGCCAGCCATCCATCTTCGTTGTTAGATACATGCAGCAACGCAGTGAACGAATGAGAAGTGACGTCTATGACGCGATGGCGCTTGGCAATTCATTGACACTCCCCGCCCCCGCGTCGCACTTCGCACCACTAAAGACACCGAATATTTGACTTCTGCGCAAGTATTCAAGATCCGTGAAGAATTTAATGGGTGGGATCATTACACGACTATTCTAGTAAGCCAAGCCATGGCTATGATCATTTGGTATATCAATGGCTAGGATACATTGTTTTATTATGGAGTTTTTGTGCCTACCTTCAATCATCAGATTAGCTTGATCGTACCTTTACCATCGAGCTAATGGTTGGAAGTAGAGTGATAGCCAGAGTGTCTCTCGTGACGAGTCTCATAATTCCAAACACGGTTTGGTTAAATTTATTTATTACAGAATTCTGGTATACCTTCTGGCTTCACCAGATCGATATATCCCTTCCCCCTTCCTTCAGTAAGTCGTCAACTACACGCACAAAGCAATTTTACTTGTTACGACAGTTCTACTGTGATCTTGGAAAAGTTCCGTTCAATATCTTCGAAGTTAATTATCAAATCAATATTTTTATAGAACCAACTAAGAAGCATAAAATATCAAAAAAAAAAAATCAGTCCACAATTGACTGAGTAATCGGTGAACGTATAACAATACATGCAGGCAAACATATTATAATTTAATTCTTTTTGAGGTCGGTTAAAAAATAAAGTCAATCTGTAAACACAAAATAGATAGGTACAGAAGACAATCTCATGTATGTACTTGGCTTTTTATACCTATGCTCGGTGGACGCACACTAACGCCGGAACTGTTGAACTATCTAGGGTGACTGGCAATTAGTGTACGATACTTAAACACGTGATTGTGCTCATGATAACAAACAATTTTTACTATGGGAGCAAAGCCGAAATCGCGAAAAAAATATCAGCTGTTCAGTATATTAGGCAAACATAAATGTACTGAACAGCTGCTTTTTTCCGCGATTTCAGGTTTGTTCCTCTAGTAAAAGTTGTTAGTTATCACGAGCACAATCACGTGTTTAAGTATCGTACACTAATTACCAGTCACCCTGTATATTTAAATATATATTTTGTGCTGTAAAGTAGTGGAACAGACGTAACTCCTGTATACAATGTTAAATTGATTGGCCGATCGAATATGTGTAACACCTGTAGTATTTTTTCCAAAACCAATGCCTTGGAGCAAAGTTACTTGGAGTTGGACAAGTTTCCGAGACTATATGCAACTATAATACTCTTATACTGAAAATGCCCGATCTAGACGTGTTCCACGATAAACCACATGGCTTTAAGAAAAAAGTCAAGAGCATACTCGAAATTTGAATTTGAATTATTTAATTGAATTGTTATTATTTTTATAGTATTAAATTAAATTAAGATTAAATAAAATAATATTGTGTTAATTAAATTGCGACAATTGTATTACAAAAAATTTTGACTAAAATTTTAATTTTATTGTATAGTTTGTGTTTTTATATATTCTTATGAGATGTTAAATTGTAAATGCTATGTATGCCCTCATTGTCATGTACATCAGTCCATAGTAATGCAATTGTTTTCCAATGTTAAATGTATGTGATGTGGCAGTACTATTAATAAATAAATAAAAAAAAAATACTATGATGGGTAAAGAACTATTTAATTGGAGACGTTTTAAAACCAAAATAGTTTTCTTATTCATTTATTTTTTTAGTACAACTATGTGTCAACCCTACTTTCCGCCATAAAGCTCCACATACGTTGACACACTAATTTATTTTCTCAAACAAGAGAGACATTAATTAGGAACTAAATCAAGATTTATTTGAATTTAAATAACATCTGTGTCTCATTGTGTAATGTAGCGTTTGTCTTGACTGGATCATCGTTATCACTTCAGCTTAAAAACGTTCTCTGCTGGACTAAGGCCTCCCCCAGTGTCACCATTCCAGAACCTTTCGGCCCTATCAACTATCTGTTCGGCGAGCGAGAAAAAAAGAAGTGGCAAAGGGTAGGTATTTTTTTTTAGGTTTGAAAATCATTCAATGACATCTCCCGTTTTTGGCCGGAAGCGGTAGATAGTGGACTGACTTTTACTAACTAATAACCCACTCTTGTTCCTTTTTTGCTGATCCAGGGCAACGGGATTTTTCGTGTTACCCATTGCCCCAGTAGACTTCGACCCTGCTGGGCCCCTACGATTACTGACAAGTCAAGTGGCGCGCGTGGAACACTACGTGCCCTTGACGACTTAGGCTCGGTCCGGATGGTTACCGTACGGTCGGCGGCGAGCTACCCATTGCTCACCGTCAGCAAGTCCGCGCCAACGGTGGACGGAAGTCGGGGTCGGAATTCCGGCAGCTAGGGCACGAGGCCGCCTTCTTCGCTAGCATTACTGCTTTGCAGAAGAAGGCGACCGCCTGCCACTCCTACTCGCTTCGAAACATGGTCTGTACCAAGGTCCAGCGCGAGAAATCGTTGCTGCCGAACGCCACCATGAGGACACGGCGGTGTTCTGCCCAAATGGGGCACACCTCTACCGTGTGTTCCACCGTGTCCTCCGGGCGGTCCACACAGTGATGACACCCGGGCGTCACTTCTGCACGAATCCGGTACAGGAACCTCCCGAACTGACCATGTCCGGTGAGAACCTGCGTCATGCGGAAGGTGAGGACGCCGTGAGGTCTTTCCAGTCATTCCTCAAAGAGGGCACTTACTGCCATAACTATGGCGTGCCTCCCATCAAACATCTATTTCGCAAGCATTATGCCCTGCCCACTGCCACTTAAAAATAGCAGAAAGATGTCCACTACTAGACAAAGACCTTTCCTATGGTCACAATTACGACCAGTCCTGTGCATCTCGCATTCATGGGATTCCCGCTGCCCTCACTGGGTCATCGATACGATATTATGGGAAGCCTTCCAACGCTGTGTTTTCCGGTCGCCACTCTAAAAATGACTGGCCGTATTGACCGTCTATTCTAAGAGCAATATGCCCTGCAGCCTAATGCCACTACGAAAGACGTCCACATTTAAACATAGGCCTTCTCCAAGTGTCGCCATATCGACCGGTCCTGAGACAATGTGAAGTGTGTGTACAGGGTCTTTTACATGTTACTCTAGATGAAACCTCTAAGTGTCGCCGTTCATGGGCGACATATATGCCACAGTCACAAACGCCGCCACATGAAGTTAGAAGCAGCCACATACCACTTGTGGCTGATGACTGCTACTTTTTAAACCATCCGCGCTGTATCATAAGGACTCTGATGAAGTAGGTTTAAAACCATGGCATGCGGCGGCGTTTAGTGCCCATTCCGAGCCACAAAAAGCGAACAGCGGCGATTTATAGCGTGTGGCGGCCACAAGGGTCAACCGTGTGTAGCGAATCCATATAAAATGTATGAAACCTACAGGAGATTATGCCGGTAGCGGCGTTTTGTGGTTGTGGACGGTGGACCTTATGCGGCGGCCCTTAACGCCTCCAGCAATAGGGGTTAATGACCTGGAAAATTGCCATGTTTATGTACATCAAAAAAAAATTGGATTTTTCTATGAAAAACCAATTTATATTATAACATATAATATAAATATAGAATAATAATATAGAAACCAAAATTTCGACCAAATATTTTTTTTACAAACGTGTGTAAAAAATGAAAAATTAAGCGTTTTTCAACGATATTGATTTTGTTGTGCCCTGTTACGTAATGTTGTAAGCCCATTGTGCATATTATTGTAACTGTACTGTAGTATTGCATGCTTCGTCATTAGACGACCACAGTTAAACTATAAATTTTAAATCTCATATAAGTGAAAGATGTAATATGTTCTTATGAGAAATAAAGATTCTTTAAACCTATATTCAAGTTGTACAGACGTATGTACAATCGGCGCTCGAGGGTTCTGCGAAATAAAAATCTTCGTCTTTATGCAAATCTTTTGAGGAATGCAGGTTTTATCAAATTTGAAATCATCTAATGACGTCTGTCACTCAGGGGTGGAACGAGGGAGGGTGTCAGTCTTTTACTGACTAAAATCCGTGGTACCTGAGTTTCTTTACTTACCTTTTACGTTATAGGACCACGAGTTCCCTTTTAATAAAATCCCCATAAGAGCATGGGGATTTTGAAAAGAGCATGGGCAGACAGCGGCCCTGCTGGACGCCTAAAGTTTTGCTAAAATCTCTTTGAGGCGCGCGTGACTGGGTCTCAGTCCTTACCTCACTGGACGGAGAGCTAGCCATTGCTCATCGTCCGTGGTGTGATACTGTTTTGTTTTGACATGAAGGTGTCTTTTTTCCCAAAACAAAAATACACTGTGATTCGTTTGCCAAGATTGAAGATTGTAGATTTTTTGTTGAAATGATATATCCCGTAGGTATTCTATACTGGACATATTGTAAATAGTGTTTGCAAAAACTCATAGAATTTATTAGAGGGTCAACGTAACTAATGATGTAAAAGATGGTTCCATGAGATATATCACCCTACTAATTATAGCGAAAGTTTGTATGAGTGAGTATGTATGTACCTGTAGATAGCTGGTACGCAACGTCGACTACTACCTATAGGTCATTGGACTCGCTCAGCTGACGTTTTCATAGAGAAATTAATTTCGTACATGCATAAATTAATACGATTTTTAAAAAAAAGGTAGGTACTTTATTTTCTTATTTTATCTTTACAAATCGATAGTGTTTCATGTACCGGATCGACCCTCCACGGGATTAAAACGATCAAAATTTAGCGGTGTATATTATTGAACAATCAGCGTTTTAATTTTCCCACCGCTGGGCCTCAGGCCTTCTCTCTAGGAGAGGGAATGGGCCGTAATTCACCACGCGGGCCCAGTGCGTGTTGGTGAATGTCACATGTCTTCGAATTTTTGGTTCTAGGAAATGCCGGTTTCCTCACGATGTTTTTCTTCACCGCTTTGAGAGCAGTGGTGATGAAATAAATTACACAAAGTAATACGCTTGATTGGGTTTGAACCCGCGACCTACAACTCGTAAGTTGGGACCGTTACCACTCGGCCACCACTGCTGAAATCAAATAGGACGATAAATGATTTTTCCATCCCAGCTCCTCAAGGAAAGCCAGCAGCGCCTTGGTTTTAATGAAGATTTTGAAAAGTTTATCTGGGTCATCCAAATACTTTGTTCTGTATCCAGCAACCACTGGGCAATTTTAAAGCAGATGAACTGTCGTCTCGCTCTCCTCCATGCAGACCCTATAGAGTGGACTGTCTGTAACTCCTATGATAGAGAGGTGCTTAATAACCTTTTGAATACCGTAATTAGAGACACAATAGAATGACAATGAGAGGGCATCCGCTTAGGGTTTGATAACTTAAAGGTCCCGTGACTGTAAAAGTATTATATTATATAAGCAATTGTTTTAATAAAAAATCCAAATACCTCAGTCTTATACCTCTTATACACATTCGTTCTCGTCATTCACCTCGCCACTCGCCACGCCATTCGCCTCGTCGTTAGACGAAACAATTTTTTTTCGAAACATAAAGCAACAGTGTGCGTGAAGCGAACAGCGTGCTCCCCATTCGCCTTGTCACTGAATGTGTAAATGAAGTTTTACGCCCATCGTATCGCTTCACGTACCTAGGGCAACAAGTCCCAATAATCGTGGATGCACCAAGAAATTGGAATGTCTCCAAACGACAAGCAATTGGAATGAAGTTCATAAATAGCCGCTGCATTTTATATGTAGTTCTTTTAAAAACGTAACGCTATTTCTTGGAATTGTTCCACCGATCTATTGTTATACATATTTCCTACCCATTCAGTGAGCTTTTTTTTTGAGCTGGTATTTTGGTTGATTGGGAAATAGTCAAATAACTCTACCCCCTCTATCTGGGTGGGCTGCGAGTGATTGTCAGATTAACTGATTGTTACTGACTACAACTCCGATTCTATATCTTCAGTGATCCTTTGCGTTCTAGTCAGTAAAAGTCTGACACAATGAGTAGGTATATCGCTTCATTCAGACCGGGAGGAGTGGCCAAGTGGTAATTGCACCGTCTTAATAATCAAACCTTGCCAATTGCATTACTTTGTGCCATTTATTTCATCACCACTGTTCTCAAAACGGTAAAGGAAAACATCGTGAGAGAACCGGCCTGAAAAATTTCCTGAACTAAAAATTCGAAGACACGTGACACCCACCAATCCGCACTGGGTCCGCGTGGTGGATTACGATCTATTCATTTTCTTAGAAAGGCCTAAACCTAGCAGTGGAGACCTATAAAGGCTGATAATGTCACCTCAAAAGAAAAGCAAGCCCGGAAACTTGGCGGTATAATTTGCATAAAAAAAAATGCATTAAATTAAATTACAGCAAAGTTTAAATTTAACAATAGCATTTCGTGCATAATCGTTGAAACTATTCTAATTGACATTGACAAAATGCTGGCAGACTTTGAATTAATGGCGACTGCGGCGAAATAATAAGAATTGTTATTTCGTTTCACAGTTTCAAAGTATTTCTGGCGGAAACAAATGGGTTAGCGAGACGAGGAAATAAAGATGTATGTTATAAAATTTGGTTTCTTTTATTGCAATGAATAAATCAGTGAATTATGTAAAGGAGAATCATCATTATCAGCATTTCATCATCAGTGATTAGTGGCCTTAACTGCTATGCCAGAGAGGTTGTGTGTTCGATTTCCATCCGAACAAATATTGGTGTAATGAGCACGATCTTTTGTTCAGTCTGGGTGTAATTTACATTTTGTTTGTATTTAAAAATATACAAGTATATTTTTACGCCACCTGCTCGATAATTTCGTTTTATATGACGACGTACAAACCTCATATAAAGTAAGTCATTCTATCCCTAGAGAGATAATGCAGTATGGCCGATCCCTAGGGAATAATGAGATTTAAATTTGGAACATCAAATATCGTCCCCATTGTGAATTAAAATGTGCGTGCATCGAACAAGTTGACTCGAAATTCAAACTGGCCACTTACAAAAAAATAAAAAATAAAATAAAACGTGCTTACTGACGGGAGCGTTATAGAAAATTGAAAGTATACAAAATTGGAGAAGTGAATTTTGTTTGATGAACTTGTAAATATATAATAGGTACATACTTATATTTCTCATACATGATTTGGTCGACCAAATTGTCTTTTAATTATCTCACAGATGGTGTGAAAGATAGAGTATGCAACACGTGGAAAAAGCTGTCTTTGTCTTGGGTGCGGCTTGAATTCCTCACTTCACTCAGGTTTCTTTATTAACTCCCTCGCGACAGCAACCTTCGTTTGGTTCGGAATTCAACATGCCGCCCTTGACTTAAAGACACTGCTTTATCCCCTAGTCACATAATCTACTATTTTCAGTGATCTAGTACTCATAACACAAGCTCTGCTTATCTTGGGACTAGATGCCGCTGTGTGATAGTTTTGGAATATTATTACTATTATTTCAGCCAAAAGACGTCACAAAGAGAGGTCCCATACGTCTCGCATCTATCTGATACGCGTGACTCTCACCAGGTAGACCGATAGGTCCACCTTGTGAGGCCTTCTAACGTTGCGTCTTCCGGTATGCAGTTGCCAGTCCAAAACTTTTCAGCCCTATTGACCATCTGATCTAAGTGCGTCTTTCAGTCCGTCCATGCAGTTGCCACTCTAAAACCTTTTGACGTCATCGACCATTTATTCCGCCAGCAACGTACCTGTACTGCGAATTTGACTGGCCTGTTGGTCTAGTGGTTAGTGACCCTGACTGCTATACCGGAGGTCGTGGGTTCGATTCCCACCCAGGACAAATGTTTGTATGATGAGCACAATCATTTGTTCTGTGTCTGGGTGTAATTTATCTATAATATGTATGTATTTAGAAATATATAAGTATGTTTTTACACCACCTGCTCGATAATGTCGTTTTACATGTCATACAAACCTCACTTAAAGCAAGTCATTATATGCCTAGGGAGATAATGCAGTATGGCCGATCCCTAGGGAATAATGAGATTTGAATTTGGAGCATCAAGAATCGTCAACATTGTGAATTAAAATGTAGGCGCATCGAAAAAGTTGACTCGAAATTCAAACCAAAGAGTATGTAATCACTATGATTCAAACTGGCCACTAACAAAAAAAAGAAAATAGAATAAAACGTGCGTACTGACGACACGGGAGCATTATAGAAAATTGAAACTATAGAATCTTGGAGTAGTGAATTTTGTTTGTAACTTGTAAATATAATACTTATATTTGGTCGACCAAATTGTCTTTTAATTATCTCACAGATGGTGTAAAAAGTAGAGTATGCAACACGGGGATAAAGTTGTCTTTGTCTTGGGCGGCTTAAATTCCTCACTTCACTCAGGTTTCTTTGTTGATTTGACCTTTTTCTCGACCTTGATTTGGCCTTTTTCTCGATCTATTCCTCTTTGTCTCAAGACGAAAGTACGTACAATTACCGTCACGGATCTTGAGCGCTCGGCGTCAGAGTGGGGATCGCTTTGCGCATTCCATACATTGGCGAGCCAATCGTCGTCGTTGTTAGATACATGCAGCAAGAGCAAGGAACGAATCATGAGTGACGTCTATGACGCGATGGCGCGGCGAGCCAATCACTGACACACGTCTAACTTCGCACCACTAAAGACACCGAATATTTGACTTCTGCGCAATTTGAAGCGCTCAAAATCCGTGCCGGCAATTGTAAGCACCAATACGTGTAGCAAGTGAAGACATTATGGGTACGGTAACTGTCCGGACCGAGCCCAAGTCGTCGACGGCGCGCGCTGTTACCTCGCACCTCAAGGTGTTGTCAGCAACGGCAGGGGCCCAGCTGGGCTAGAACCTACTAGGGCCGGGGTTAGCTCCGAAAGGTAACTCACCCCCCGGTACGAAAAGCAACGAAGGAACTGGAGTGGGTAAAAACTGCCTAAAATAGTCAGTAAAAGTCTGAAACTATTCCCCGCTCCGCCCAAGAGCGGGGGATGTCATAGGATGATTTTTCCCATCGATAAAAAAAAAAAACAAAAAAAGGTCGTGGGTTTGATTCCCATTGAGAACAAATATTTGTATGATGAGAACAATCATATTTTATTTTGTGTCTGGTGTTATAATTATCTGTGATATTTTTTTTTTCGATGTGAAATATGTCAGGGAGATAGTGTCAGACTCTTACTGACTAAAAACCCATCCCGTTCCTTCAAGCCTTCATACCGGTGCTCGAGCGCCCTTTCGGATAACCCTAGCCCCAGTAGGCTTCGACCCGGCTGGGTCCCTGCTGTTGCTGACAACTCCTTGAGGCGCACAGGAACAGCGCGCGCCGTCGACGACTTGGGCTTGGGCCGGATAGTTACCGGACGGCCGGACAGCGAGCTACCCATTGCTCAATGTCCGCAAGCCCGCGCCTACGGTGGCTGGAAATCGGGATCGGAATCCCGGCGGCTGCGAGAGCGCCGTTGCCTGATGCGGTCGGCCTCCTCCTTAGCGAGCATTACTGCTTCGCAGAAGTCGGCGACCGCCTGCCACCATGGACCATGGCCTCGACCAAGGCCCGGCGCGAGAGGTCTCCGCCGCCGATCACCCCCACGAGGGCACGGCGATGCTCCGCCCAAGCAGGGCACACCGCGATTGTGTACTCCACCGTGTCCTCCGGGCGTTCCGCACAGTGTGTCGCCACGCCGGGCGTCACTTCCGCTTTAATTCGGAATCTGTAATATGTATGCATTTAAAAATATATTAGTATGTTTATCAGTTGTCTAGTACTCATAACACAAGCTGTGCTTAGTATGGCGCTAGATAGTGTTGTATAAAAGTTGTCATCATCATCATCATCAGCCTTTTTTTAATGTTCCCACCGCTGGGACTCAGGCCTCCTCTCCAGGAGAGAGAATGGACCGTAATTCACCACGCGGGCTCAGTGCGGGTTGGTGAATGTCACATGTCTTCGAATTTTTGGTTCTAGGACATGACGGTTTCCTCACGATGTTTTACTTTACCATTGAAAGTTGTGATTAATATTATTATTTTTTCGCCTTCAATGTTATTTACTCCAAAGCAAACAGCATAACGCCATCAAAGTCGTAAGAAAATTGACAAAACTACATCAAAAAGCCTCCCCTCCCCCTCGCAGAAGAGGAATATCTTTTTCCTCAAACATAACAAATAAATGTTATATTATAACTTTCTTTGCGGTAGAATCAATTGGATGTGAAAGAGAAGGCCTTTGAGGCCTTTGGACTCGTTTAAACACAGAACTTATAAGTTTTTCTACTTGTTTCTGTGAGAAAAAATAACACTGTTTCATAAAGAAAATGTAAAGAAATGCAAATACGAACATTTGTCTAGTAATTTTGTGTGCAATTAGGTATGGAAAGATCACAGAATTCAGACTATTAGTTGATTAATATCTGAGGATTTTACTACATGCTGTTCTTAATGCGACCCATTTGGTGACCAAGATTGAACTGTTTTAAGGATGGAACAATTCAATTTTTTTTATTTCACACCGGCTTTTGCCCGCGGCTTCGCCCGCGTACATACAATATAGCTATATAGACACTCAGGAATAAAACAGCTTTCTATCGGTGAAAAAAATTTAGCAGTTGGACCAGTACTTTCAGAGATTACTTCCTACAAACAAAAAGATAAACTTTACCTCTTTATAATATTAGTGTAGATAGGCCTACATGGACACTTATAAAATGTCAGAAGCTAGTGCAGTTTGAAATTGGTCTTTTCCTATGGAGACGTACCGTCAAGAAAATCCGTGGTTACTCTTTTAAAAAAATAAATTATATTTGTTTTTTTTTATTATTATTGACAGGCTCGCGTTTGACCGCCATCTCAACTGATAGCAAGCCATATTACAGTATTAATAGATATTAAGTAAGGACAGTGTAGTCAATTCAATATTATACTCAAAAGCACAATAAAAGTTGATTTAACTAGTTTTTTTCTTTCTTTTTAGGGTTCCGTAGCCAAATGGCAAAAAACGGAACCCTTATAGATTCGTCATGTCTGTCTGTCTGTCTGTCTGTCTGTCTGTCTGTCTGTCTGTCTGTCTGTCCGTCCGTATGTCACAGCCACTTTTTTCCGAAACTATAAGAGCTATACATTTGAAACTTTGTAAGTAGATGTATTCTGTAAACCGCATTAAGATTTTCACACAAAAATAGAAAAAAAGCAATAAATTTGGGGGGTCCCCATACATAGAACTGAAACTCAAAAATTTTTTTTTCATCAAACCCATGCGTGTGGGGTATCTATGGATAGGTCTTCAAAAATGATACTGAGGTTTCTAATACCATTTTTTTCTAAACTGAATAGTTTGCGCGAGAGACACTTCCAAAGTGGTAAAATGTGTGTCCCCCCCCCTCTAACTTCTAAGATAAGAGAATGATAAAACTAAAAAAAATATATGATGTACATTACTATAAAAACTACCAACGAAAATTGGTTTGAACGAAATCTAGTAAGTAGTTTTTTTTTTAATGCGTCATAAATCGAAAAAAATACACTATTATTAAAACATCGATCAAAGTTACAACACATTACAAGAACTTTTATATTATATTACTTGCTGCTACGGAACCCTTCATGGGCGAGTCCGACTCGCACTTGGCCGGTTTTTCTTTTCTTATTCTTTCGTCTTCTTGATTACTTAGTTTTATAACAACCTCCTGAAATTTTGTGCAGATTCAAAACTGTGCCTACTATTTTTTCAAGCCCACACCTCATTTCTAATTAAATATCATAATCTAAAAACGTTCATACAAACTTTCCCCAGGTGTAGGCCCGATGATATCCCGTACGGCGCTGAAACCGGACGTCCGGCTGATTGCACAACGCACACGTACTGAAATGTGCCCGTATACGGAAAATAGGTCGGAAGATCCGTGTCAAGGAGTTTCCACACAGTTTAGACGCTGATTTGTGTGGTACATGTAAATTATTATGTTGTTATCACTTGAAGGGGTAGTTAACCTATATTTTGTGTGCCATCATAGCTCGCGGGATGTTTTTTGTATGGTTGTCTTCTGATAAAGTGACCAAGCCCAATTTTCGGCCAACGTAGGCATGGGTTTACGGACGGCGAGCAATGGGTAGCTCGCCGTCCGACCGTAAACCAAGAAAAAGGTCTGCACAACAATCTACAACAATCAGAAAATTTCGTCGCTACTGGGAACAGATAAAAACGAGAGTCGCCAAACGATAAAAAAAAATGACGTTGTAGAAGTCTTGAATAAGAAAGTACGCGCGGTGAAAGCTAATTTATTATTATTTTCTTTTCGTGGACTTGTACGAAAATATAATTTTATTTTTACATAAGTTGTCATTTTATTCTTATCATCGATTGACAGATTTTACTGACCTCTATGAATATAGACTAAAAAGTTTTAATTCAAAGTAGGTGCCTACAACGTTAAACAGTCTTTATAATGGAAAAAGCAAGAATCAACATTCAACGACAAAACCGCATAGTGTGTAAGTTAAAACGTGGAAATTGATTAACAGAAGAATGTAGACAGGGCACTTTCAAACAAATAGAAAATCAATTACTTGAGACAAAACAAAGGAAAATTACACGACCTAAACTGAATCCCTAAAGACATATCTTTTGTAATGAAATCCTCGAAGATCCCTAACACATTATACCTAATGAAATAATAAAAACTATTCATCAAAATGCCATTTAAAGTCCTAAAATACTTTGCATAACGAGAGCGGATCAAGGTCCAAAACCCTTTAGGGGACATAAGGGGTTAGGGTTATCTGGTATAAAATATTTCAACCAAAACTGGGATCCTTTCGGATTTAATTTAGATGTAAAAATAAATTTAGGATAATAATGGGGATGTAATTTGTTATTTTCGTAATTTTGTTTGGTATTCATGTCTTTTTTTAGGCAGTTTGAAATAAACATGAATTTAAGAAAAAAAACCGGCCAAGTGCGAGTCGGACTCGCCCATGGAGGGTTCCGTAGCAGCAAGTAATATAATATAAAAGTTCTTGTAGTTCGTTGTAACTTTGATCGATGTTTTAATAATAGTGTATTTTTTTAGATTTATGAAGTATTAATTGGTAGTTTACATGGTAATGTGCATCAAGTATTTTTTTTAGTTTTATCATTCTCTTATTTTAAAAGTTACAGGGGGGGGGGCACATTTTACCGCTTTGGAAGTGTCTCTCGTGTAAACTCAATTTAGAAAAAAATGATAATAAAAACCTCCATATCATTTTTGAAGACCTATCCATAGATCCCCACACGTATGGGTTTGATGAAAAAAAAATTTATGAGTTTCAGTTCTAAGTATGGGGACCCCCAACATTTATTGCTCTTTTTCTATTTTTGTGCGAAAATCTTAAAGCGGTTCACAGAATACATCTACTTACTAAGTTTCAACAGTATAGCACTTATAGTTTCGGAAAAAAGTGGCTGTGACATACGGACGGACAGACAGACAGACATGACGAATCTATAAGGGTTCCGTTTTTTGCCATTTGGCTACGGAACCCTAAAAATGGCATCCGTTGGTGGACATAAGCCTCTCCTAAGTGTCGTAAATGTATCGAGTCAGTCTTCTGAAGTTCTGAGTAAGCTTCGCTGAAGAAGTCGATGCTAGAATTTTTTTTTGCTTTATTTTACTGAGAGCACGACAGTTTAAATCATTCCACTTATTGTCTACTTTTATAGACACTTTAGATACAGAACGACACCAATTTTACACACTAAAAATCAATTTGCGAATAATTTATATAGCTGACGACCGTCACTCGTGAATAATCCCGGTAAAAACTCCTTTCTCCTGTAACAACGTACGAATTACAACAACTTCCAAAAAGAAAACGCAACATTTTTAAGCTATTGCATAGCTTCTATCGCGGGCCTTGAGCGTGGAGACCGAATCCAGAAATTCCGTAACGAAAATAACCTAACACCTCCCACTCATTTGTTTTTTGAGCGTTGTGACCGATAAGAAAACAAATGAGTGAACAATCAATCAAAATTCAATTCAATGTGTGAAAGTGTAACTTCAATTAATATCAAAGAAAAAAAAAACAAAGGGAAAAAAATACTGCATAAATAAAATAAATAAGTAAATAATTATAATTGCATAAGTTGATAAAAAATGCTATGCAATAGCTTTACCGCGGCAATCCCCGAGTGCCACACGTCTTTTTTTTTGTTAATGCTTTTAACTTTAATAATAAGTCCTTTAAGGTATGTCTCTGTATAAAGTTCATTTGTTTACCATTAGAATATGAATGTAAGTACACATACGTACTATTTTTTTTTGTAGTATTTAGCAGCAAACGTCAACCTACTCGGTAAATTTTGCTCAGGTAGTCAACACTACAATAAACTCTGCTCCATTTTACCGAGATTGCGCCTCTTTCAATGATTCCACATATCGTCTAGTTGCGCAGACACTTGAGAAACAAAACTGGAAGGAATCAATTTGCGAATAATTTATTATAACAGACATTGAACTTCACTATAGTCTGTCTAATAAGTCAACCGACTTGGAAATTTTGTATAATATTTAATCATTGAAAAAATACTTATAATCGGTACTTGTTATAAGGTTCTTCTGCTAGTAAACAATGATCTCTATCTCTTAATCAACCTTGATTATTGAACCCGTGTTAACTACATCAGATTTCATTAAATCCTAGTCGTTTAACTTATTAGACAGACTCTAGAAGTAATCTTTCTAAAAACTAGAAAAGCTACATAAAAAAAAAGCAAAAAGCGATCGCCAATCTATTTCTTATTTTAAATTTCAATGGAATGAAACATTATCGCTTCGGGTCGAACTACAAAACGATCTTGTAAAAACTAGTACCTAAAGAAATCATTTAGTTTTTTCCACGTTTAATATTGACTTAAAGATCGTATTAAGAATTCATTTCGTTTCAAATCGGTACAATCCCCGTACCTTCTTTCATTAATGAGTTTCTTTATTTCTGAAAAAAGGACCCTTTGTAAAAGTGTTAAAGTTTATTTTTGCCTGTGCAATGTAAGAACATTAAGGTGCTAAGTATGTATTGATTTTGTCTTTGGTAATAGAAGTCGTCGGGCGATGTTATCTGTGATTATCCTGATTTCCCGGGGGCTGTTAATATTTTCTTAGCGCGATATTTGTTTTGACAGTTTTGTTTTTTTTTTTTCTGGTAAAAGCAGGGGTGAAGGGACAAGTACTTATCTCAGTTATCCTCACCTGAATATGAAAAACAAGCTTTGGCCCGCGGCTTTGCCTGCGTACTTTAAATATAGCCCATGTCACTCAGGAATGAAGCAGCTTTCTATCGGTCAAAAAATTTTCGCAATCGGACCAGTACTTTCAGAGATTACCTCCTACAAACGAAAAAACAAAACATACAAACTTTACCTCTTTTTTATGTTAGGGTGAGTTGCACCATTTATCCATAACGATAACCAAACCTTAGCCAGCTGTGAAACGGCCGCCTATTGATCATTTCGGATTTGACAGCTGTTAACGGCTTTGTTATCGTTATAGTTAAATGGTACAACTCACCCTTAGTGTACCTAGATATACTAAGGGTGAGTATATATAATAATTATTTATATTATTATACAAAAATAGTATATTAATTGACTTTAAAAAAGTATTACAATATTGAGTCAGTAAACAAAAAAAATTAAGTGGAAAGGGGCAGGATACTTAACCTTTTGATATATTATAATACCTATTTTGCGGCGTGCGCGCTTTCTCCCACTTCTTGTAGACCTTATTTTCGATATTTACAGACTACTCGAAAAAGTTTGATTATTTACGTTCTTGGATAATTTTCCTAGAAATAGAACCTGTAATAATAAACCTGTAAATTTAATAATCTACGCGGATGGCGTTCGCTTGGCTATTTATAGAAAATAACCGGTGGTAATTCCGAAACCTGTGCTATCAGACCTTGCTTGAAGCCAAATTTTTTCGTTAACTTAAAAGTTTGATTTTTCCACAGCTTCAAGGGGCCGCAGACCTATAGCCCGATTCACGTAATGAAAACCGAAACGATATCGTACTGATTTAGTCACATCCATCAACCGAGTTTGAACGACACTGATTTTAAAGTCGTTTGAAAATCGTCGTTTTTTTTAAAAAAAAACTGTATTACATTATCTAGTAGAATACGTATTAATTAATGTAACTGAAAATAAGTCGATAGATCGTGAATACCGCTTTTGGATAGGACTTCGATCGAACGACTATAAAACTTCAACGATATTTGGCTTGTTTGATTTTACGTGAATCAGGCTACAGAGTATATGTTCTTTAATTTCAACTCGATGCTTCCACGGGTTCCCGTGATATAGCGTCTTGACAAACAGACAGACGGACAATAAAATGATCCTATAATTGTTCCATATTTTCCTTTTGAGGTACAAAGCCCTAAAAACATCTGAATCACCCAAAATGACCTATCCCAGCTCAATATTTTTAGGGTGAATGCCTTTTGGACAAATCGATGTCTCCTTTCATTTTATCGTCCTCAATGACCGGCCATTTTTCCTAATGATAGGCCCAGACGGAAAATGACATTACGTTTGAAACTTGAATACCTACTGTCTTTTTTAAGGTGGGAAAATCATATAACGGCTTCTCCCGCCCTTGGGCTGAACGGTGTCAGACTTTTACTGACTAAAACCCACTCCTGGTCCTTCTTTGCCTTCGTTCCAGGGCCTAATACTTACTATCTATGATTCGATGATCCTGAAAAACCTTACGATAAAAAAACAAGGCAAGGTATGGAAAAATATTTAAAACTAACTTTTGAATGTGACTTCGTCCGCGTCTAAAATATAGCTTATGTCACTCAGGAATAAAGCAGCCTTCTATCGGTGAAAAAAATGTAGTATTTGGAATCTTCTAGACGTAGCAATGGGTAGCTCGCTGTCCGGCCGTCCGGTAACTGTCTGGACTAAGCCCAGGTCGTCGATGGCGCGCACTGTTCCCGCACGTCTCAAGGAGTTGTCAGCAACAGCAGGGATGGATGATGATGATGATAATGATGAAGGTGAACAAAAACACAATAAGTACACTCAAGTAACGAAGTACCTTTTACCCTACTCCACCTTTTTTAACAGAACATTAAAAAACCTGCCGAATTTAATACGGTAATGTATTTAATTCTATTTACGAAAAGTTTGCTCAGTATTTTTATCAGCCTTTCCTTTTTTAGCGCTCTTAGGACTGCCTGATAAAGTTACAAACAAGTTAGGTAGTCTTGCCAGAAAATTTACAAAATGTTTTCTACACCTTCTTGTGTACTAGCTTTTACCTGCAGCATCCCCGCATATATAAAATTATGCCTATGCTACTCAAGAATAAAGCAGTATTCTATAGATGACAGAAAACATAATTTAGCAATCGGACCAGCTCCCCTAGCCAAGTTACAACTGTATCGTGTCGAATTCCGTTCTCCAATCGGTAACGCTTCGGTGACAGCAATTGTAGAAAACGATAAGTGGCTAGCCATGTTGACGCACCTGCGTCGGCCGCTCGTTCTACAATGTAGCGTTTGTTTATCAAAGGATGTAGCGTTAAACGTTGTAGAAATTCATTCTATAATTTTGAACGATGTGAACTTGGCTACGAATTTTCTATTCGTTTGTTCCGACCACGCGACTTTACGTTGAGATGACTTCATTCCCATACGTTTCATCACTCTTCGACAGCGTTAACGATTCCAGAATAATAACTTGGCTAAGCGTGCTGGACTTTCAGAGAATTTTCTACAAACAAAAAAACAATGAAACAAAAAACTTAGCTTTACTTCTTTATAATATCAGTGTAAATTACTTTTTTTTCGTTTGCCACAGAACGCAATGGTATATGAAGGAACACAAGTAGGTTTTGGTCAGTAAAAATCTGACACACTGTCTCGCTTTATCCCAGAGGAGCTATTTGATGCAGTGTTGGCCGAGTGGTAACGGCCCCGACTTACAAGTTGTAGGTCGCGGGTGCGAACCCAGCCAGGCGCATTATTTTGTGTAATTTATTGCATCATCACTGCTCTCAAAACGGTGAAGGAAAACATCGTGAGGAAACCGGCGTGATTTAGAACCAAAAACTCGAAGACATGTGACATTCACACACCCGCACTGGGCCCGCGTGGTTGATCACGGCCCATTCCCTTTCCTAGAGAGGAGGCCTGAGTCCCAGCAGTGGGAACAATAAAAGGCTGATTATGCAGTAACATATATAATGGTTTTGGTGTTAGTTACTCGCGGTTACTCTTTTGAACAAATTCACAGCCCAAATGAAATGCACATTTGAGACGAAGATCAGAATTCAAATCTGATATGAATATTAGAACAATATTTTCACCTCCTAAGGTCAAAAATGTTGGAAGGTCATCCAACTATTATTGTCCCAAAGGTTGAGTCATTGACTGGCAATTGAGAGGACGTTAGTTCAAATCTGAGATAGAATTGGTATTCGTTTGTTTGTGAGTGCAGATATAAATTCGTATGTTCATTTATCTGAATAATTTAATAATATGGGGCTGTTGGAGTTCTAAATTTTTTATTTAAATGGCATACATGAATAAAATTATTGTGAAAATAATGAAGTATGCTTAATGCTTCATCTAAAAAAAAAGGTTGTTGAACTCATTTATAAAAGGTGTAATGGACAGCACTCCACAATCTTTAAGGCCTTGGATGTAGACGAAACTGAACAACCTTCCACAAAATTTTCGTTTCCTGAAAAAAAAATTTGTGGAAGGTTCAGTTTCGTCTACTGAGCAAGCCCTTAAAGTTTGTGGAGGGCTGTCCTTTACGACTTGTATTTAACAATCTATTTTTTTTAAATTATATAATGTTTTTTCAGGACTATGTTACTAATATCATAAACAACAACTTTTGTTCTATAACTATTAAAAATTTATCATATTTTAGTTCACCAAATTTTCATACGAAAATAAAAAATATTCAAATTGAACATTCTAAACATTACGAAGTCTATATCAAGCAAGCGATAGTACAATAGCGGAGGGAGCGGAGATCGGGCAGTGGGGGTATTTGCGCACTTGTGTCGCGTCATGTAGACGTAGGTCAATAAGTCCCCTCTTTGAGGCGTGGCTGGAAAGGCCTCACGGCGTCCTTACCTTCCGCATGACGCAGGTCCTCACCGGACATGGTTCGTTCGGGAGTTTCTTACACCGGATTCATGCGAAAGTGACGCCCGGGTGTTGCCACTGTGCGGAACGCCCGGAGGACACGGTGGAGCACAAGGTCGAGGTGTGCCCTGCTTGGGCGGAGCATCGCGATCGGCGGCGGAGACCTCTCGCGCCGGGCCTTGGTTGAGGCCATGGTCCGGAGCTAGGAGGAGTGGCAGGCGGTCGCCGACTTCTGCGAAACAGTAATGCTCGCAAAGGAGGAGGCCGAACGCATCAGGCAACGGCGTTATCGCCGCCACCGTCGCCGGGATTCTGAACGCGATTTCCGGCCGACGTAGACGCGGGCTTGCGGACAGTGAGCAATGGGTAGCTCACTGTCCGGCCGTCCGGTAACTGTCCGGACCAAGCCCAAGTCGTCGACGGCGCACACTGTTCCCGCGCGCCTCAAGGAGTTGTCAGCAACAGCAGGGGCCCAGCCGGATCGAAGCCTACTGGGGCCAGGGTTATCCGAAAGGGCGCTCGAGCCCCGGTATGAAGGCTAGAAGGAACGGGGTAGTTCTTTTTTTTTTCACTTTATCCTTGAAGACACCCAAATTATAATCGAAACGTTGTATAAGTTCAATGTGCCAGTTGTGGTCTTCCTGTCCGATAATAATAATAATTTAGGTATCTTCAAGTGCATCTCACCATCAACCATTGCATCATTGCTTACCATCAGGAGGGATCGCAATCTAGCAAAACTTTCTTTATTTTAAAAAGAAACGATTACCTAGCGCATAAATTTAACAAAAACTTATTACAAAATGAAGTCACGATTCTTGCTTAAAAAATTAAAACTTCTTACGCAGCTGTTAAAATCCACAACTTTTCTTCTAGAATGAAAACTAATCTTTCTTTCAGCCATTTCCCCTTAAGAGGGTCCTTCCCCAGGCGCTTATCGTCAACGTCGGGCATATTTTAAAATCTTGTTGCTTCGTTTATTTATTACTAGCTTTATTTTTTTTGGGAAAAATCATGCAATGACATCCACCGCTCTTGGGCGGAGCGGGAGATAGTGTCATACTCTTACTGACTAAAAGACCCAACTATTTATTTATTACTAGCTGTCCGCCCGCGACTTCGTCCACGTGTACTTCGGTTATCGCACTCTAAACGTGTTTTCCCGTAGGAATAAGATGTTTTTCTGGGATAAAAAGTAGCCTATGTTCTTTTCCATGTCAAAGGCTATATGCATGCCAAATTTCAACCAAATCCGTACAGCCGTTTTTGCATGATTAAGTAACAAACATCCAAACATCCACACTTTCACACTTATGATATTAGTTAGGATTATTGTTAGCAGTTTAGCAGTACACCGCAGACTATCCCCTGTGTTAATTTAGTTGTTTCAATCCGTCCTAAGGTTGTCTGTTAAGCCACGCACAGACATCGCGAGGCGTGCGTTGCGAATGGTTCGTTTTGCATGCCTCGGGATGTGTGGAGGCGTGTGCTCACAGTGAGCATTCGCGTCATACGATGCGAGCCGTGTGCTCCATGTGGACGGATATATAGGTAATATTGTCGTATAATGTATTCCTATAGTGTAGTTGTTTTGTCCAACAGCATCTTTCCTCTTTTTTAAATATTGATTGAATCACTATAAAGGCCGCAACTGCAATCTGTACGTCTCGCCTAGTGTTGGATACATTTTTCTACAGCCGAACACCGTGCGTGGTTGCTTGCGAACTCAGCTTGAGCATGTGTCGTTCGGGACACATGCATAAATGTACCGTCGCGCGTCGTATGCCTCAGGTTGAGGCATACCAACCATTCGCGACAGATGCCTCACGATGTCTGTACGCAGCTGTAGATATCGCTGTCAGCGATTAGACTGCCATTGTACCCATAGATTTAAGTTTATGTATAAGCTATGTTACTTATTTGGTGAACAATAAAGTTTATTCTATTCTTTCCTGTTTTATTCTCAGGTTGGTCGCTCTTAATTCGCTATTTCCGCACTTTCCTCTGATCTTTATTAGAAATTTTTCTTTTAAAACTGTCTGGAACAAACAAAAGCATTACTCACGAACGTCGCCTCTCGACACCTAATTAGCAAATGTCGTTACGTTAAGAGTAAATTTAACTATTAACTACTAGATGAAGTTTAGTTGTTTTTGTTGCAAAACGGATTGGGGTCGCACGGGTTGGTAAAACCCCGGGTGTGGACCACCCGGAGGGTATGGTGGACCAGGCACTATCATGCCTTTTTGAAGGCAATTGGTGGCTACGATCTCTCGTGCCGGGCCCTGATTCAGGCTAGCGAGTAAGAATGACAAGCGTTCGCCTTCTTCTGCAAAGCAGTAATGTTAGCAAAGGAGGAGGCCGCGCGCGTGAGCGAACGAAGTTCCTCGGGTGCCAGCCGCTGAAATTTCGACCCCAACTACCAGCCATGGTAGCAGCGGGCTTGCGGACGTCGAACAATGGGTAGCTCACCGTCCGGCAGTCCGGTAATCGACCGTACCAAGCCCCAGTCGGCGACTGAGCGTAGTGATACAGGCGCTTCTCAAAGAGATATCAGCAAACCGTAGCGGCCCTGCAAGACCGATGCCCATTAGCTAGGCCCACAGGGAATTCCTGAAGGGAAAACCCTAAAACGTAATAGGCAACTGAAGGAAACAGGTGTGGTTTTAGTTAGTAAAAGTCTGACACACCCTCGCGCTCCATTCAGATCGGGAGGAGCCATATGGTGATTTCCCCCTACAAAAAAAAAAGAATGGGTCGGTAAAATGGGGAAAAGTAAGAAAAGGGTAAGTACTCGTGGTCCTAAAACGCAAAAGGCAACTAAAGAAACATAGGTATAGTTTTAGCCAGTAAAAGTCTAATTCGTCCTCTTGCTTCACCCTAAAGCGCGAGAAGACATTGGATTACCTATTAAAAAAACACACATATTAATACTACATACAATCTTTTGGCATTATGATATGAGTGTGATTGTATACCAAGATAATAATTTACGTAATGGAAACTGTAATCCAGAAGAACTGGCGAGAGTTTTGGGCCGTAGAAATGCTACTCTGGCAAAATAAACGCGATTCCCTGCCGGAGTCTGTGTTTCCTGATAGCTACAACCTAAGGATCTTTAAGTCAAGAGTGAATATGTTACTTCTAGGCAAGCGTGCTCCATCGTCGGCCACATCATCGCTCACCAGGTGATATGCTGGTCAAACGCGAGCCTATCAATAATAATAAAAACTGGCCAAGTGCGAGTTGGACTCGCGCACAAAGTATTCCGTATCGTCCTTAGGAAAATTCGGCAAAAGAATCGCGTTTGTTTTGTGGAAGCACCCCCTTAAAAATGTATTTTATCTTGTTTTTAGTACTTGTTGTTATAGCGGCAACAGAAATACATAATTTGTGAAAATTTCAACTGTCTAGCTATCGCGGTTCTTGGGATACAGCCTGGTGACAGACAGACGGACAGTCAGCGAAGTTTTAGTAATAGGGTCCCATTTTTACCCTTTTTTATGGTGGGATAAATCATCCAATGACATCCCCCGCTCTTAGGCGGAGCGGGAGATAGTGTCAGACTCTTACTGACTAAAAGATCCACCCCCTTCCTTCTAGCCTTTATATCGGGGCTCGAGCGCCCTTTCGGATAACCCTGGCCCCAGTAGGTTTCGATCCGGCTGGGTCCCTGCTGCCATTTTTACACTTTGGGTACGGAATTCTAAAAAACAAAAAATGCGATAGTGTTTGTCGCATATATACAACGTGGGTGGTTAAAAGGTTAAATAAATAAAACAATTGGCCTTGTGATATAATGCGTCTATATATTACATTTTACTGTAATTTATGTATACACAGGGTAATATATAAAAAAAAAACACTTTTATATATTAATATTATTTACAAAGACGAAAGCTTGTAAGTAAGTGTGTATGTGTGTTTGCTACCTCTTCACGCTCGAACGGCTAAACAGTACCCCTAGTCAAGTTGATATTCTGCAATCATTAACGCTAGTAGAAAACTTCAAATGTAGGGGAATGACGTCATCTCAACGCTTAGTCACGTGGTCAGAACAAAGGAATCGGGGCCGTGGCCAACTCGAGGCGTTCGACGCAAGCAAAAAGGTTGTAACTTGGCTAGGGGGGCTGATTTGAATTAAATTTGGTACATGGGTAGACCATGTCCTAGAATAGCACTGATATTTTGACATGTTCCCTTGGAACAATTTTCTGCATTCACGGGCAGCGCTTAGTAAACCATTTTGACCTCTGCCCGTCTCTTTGAGGAATACAAAATGTAATGTCATTTTCCCCCACAAACAAGGGAGGTGTCATAACATAACAAAATCTTTGTGTCTACTCACGTGAACACAGCCGTCATATGAGATCCCAAGTCATCTATCGTGAGATCACTATTATTATAATAAATTATAAATATTAAAACTTATAAATATTACAAAGACGTATGTTTGTGTTTATTTAACTTTTCGCACTCGAACGGCTAAACAGTTTTGGACGAAATTTGGTACACGGATAGACCAGATCATGGAATGGCATATATGATACATCCTTGGAACAATTTTCTACATTCACGCGGGCAAAGCCACTGGTATCGGCTAGTAAATAATTTTCACCTCTGCCCTTCTCTTTGGGAAACACAAAATGTAATGTAATTTTCCCCCACAAACACCTCCCGTCATAACAAAATCTTTGTGTCTACTCACGTGAACACAGCCGTCATTTTAGATCTCAAGTCATCTATCGTGAGAACACTAGTTTTCGACCTCGGTGACGCTCGCTTTATTTTGTGTTATATTTTATTTTATGTTTGACGGAAGCACGGGTAACTAAAATAGAGTTTAAATGAGTGTATGTGGTTAGGTTTGTTGTGCAGCCGGAGCGATAATATGAAATATTCTAGTTGCTACTAGTAGTTTCACTAGCGTCAAATTAGTATATATTGGACTCGTATTTTTTTCCTTTTTCGATTAAACAAAATATAACAAAGATATAGCCCATTAAAGTTACGTGCGACGTCACCCCGTGCGAAAAAATGCAGCACGGCGGGCGTGACGTTACACATAACTTTAATATGTTATACCTTTGTCATTTTTGGTTTAATTTACAAATAAAAAAATACGTGTCCCTTATTTTTGAATAATCTAAAAGACGGACCAATTACATTTTTTACGGCAACTAGCCCATTGATTAACTTTCAGATAAGTTGGTCGGTAATTCAGTCGAAAGACATCCTCTGTTGGAAAAAGGCCACTTCTAAGTGTCGCATGATTGATTGATTGATTTATTTCATAAACAATTTTTACATTATATCGAATATTTATGATAATAATACTTATGTGAATCTAATATTCATGAATCCTACTACAAAACAAAACGATTATTATAACCAATTACAGAATTGAAGTTTGAGAACATATTATGAACAATCAACAGAAAATATATACAGAAATACGTACAATAAACAAAGTGCTTTCAACATTGATATACAAAAAACCCATTTCAATGGCTTTCAAAAAATATTTTATAATTACAATATTTTAATATGGTGTATGTAAGAAATCATAGCAAGTAATAATAAAACAAATTTAAAACCAGATCCCATCATTATACATTTCAAAAGTATCATGTCAACAGGTCGTCAAAACCACCTGAATACAGCAGACGATGAGAGATGTACAGAAGTTGGTCCCGCATCCATCAGATTCCCGCGAATATCTATCATTTCTGGGAATGAAAATCCGAGGAGAACCAAGATTACCAACATCAACTATCATATGGTCAAATTTAAATGGTAGTGAGCAAGGCTTATTGCTTGCTGAATCGACCCCATCAACCATCTGCGGTTGATGGAGCCATTGAAGGTTTTTGGTTGGCGACCGCATACCGGACGATGCATCTTTCAGACAACCTAATGAGGGTGGCAGGCATTCATATAAAATACTGGTAACCGAATAAAATATAGTTGGAAAAATACCCAAATCGCGGCCATTATTGAGTACGACACAAGCCTCGCCGCACATTTTTTCAATTTAGTTGTAATTCATTAGTACGTGTCACGACAATCATTCCGCGCTGACGGGCGGATGTTGTGCGAGATTTATCTGTAGCGATATTTAGAGATCATAGGGTTCGGTGCCAATTACAGCGATCACTATGTACTGAAACGTTGTATTCTATTGTATTAAAATCAAAATGAAAATATTTTTATTTCACACTAGTGGCCAGTCCCGGCTTTGCATGGGCAATAAATATAGCCTATGTTACTTAGGATGAATGTAGCTTTCCAATGATGAAAGAATTTTTGGAATCGGCACAGTAGTTTTTGAGTTTATTCATTACAAACATTAACACACACACAAATACAAACCCCTCTTTATAATGTTAGTGTAGATAGGCCTACATAGGCACTTATAAAACGTCAGAAGCCAGTGCACAGTTCCAAATTGGTCGTTTCATATGAAGAAGAACGGGCAAGAAACTCCACTTTAAAAAAAAATGTTATGCCCGTGAAAGATGGAAAAGTAGAGGGAGCCTAGTCAGTGTGGCTATGACTTGTCTCCAATCTTGACTTTTTTATTTATTTGACAAAAAAAAACCAAGTAGGTACATACACACAAGTTATTTGCCAACCAAAATTCATTCGTAGTACTAATGAAACTAAAAGATAATGTTGTTTCTGTTGTTACAAATTGTACCTGAATACCCCAAGTATTATACATTTCAGTGTCCGAATTATTTCATTGCTTGCCACTACTGGCACACGTGCTATTTGTTCGCCATCCCTGGCCTAGGCCTTTGCCTAGGAGTGGAACAGAACAGGCTAATAAAAAAATATAACATCGTAAAACGGGGTAAATAGAAACGCAGGGGTGAATTGAAACAATACTTTGGTTTGGTTTTTCACTTTGATACCATATTATCGGCTTCTAATAAAGCATCGACTTTTTAGAATAAGAATTCGTTAATAAATTGATATAGTTAAATACTGCAAAAATATTTCAATATCGTGAAAATACCGTTTAAACTTTCCAATACCAGAGTTGGAGACAAAATAGAAAGAGAATGAGAGAGCGAACGCCGGCGTTCGCTTGGGGTTAAATGAATTAAAGTTTGGTTTCTATTTACCCCTGCGTTTCTATTCACCCTATTTAATTGTAGTTATAGTGTTGTTTAAGATACTTATTACATCTACATACTGTTCGGTTCTATAATTATTAGAATAAAATTTCATATTTTAACGTTTTCCCTTTTTAATAAGATTATTATTCCAGAAATCGTTCACACTGCTCCGCGCAACTTGTTATTTTTCCATCATATTCATTGTAAACACGGAAAATGATGTGTGGCCATTTTCAGATCCTCAATTACTTTGTTTTTCCGATTCGCATATAAACGTCTTGTTATCGCCTGATTTAAAACCATAGATTATCCACGAAATGGATCCATTATCAAGTTATTTATTATATTAAGAAGTCAGATTCTTTATTTTGTTAACATAAAAATCTATTATGTCGAGGAAACTGAATGTAGTTTTTACACGATGTATCGAGTATTATTTCTATGTCAGAGCTGTTATAAAGTTGATAAATGTTATAGGTTTTAAGAAGGAATATGGGATTATAAATGAAAGATTTAAGACAGCCATTGACAAATATTTATTATACACCGTTAAATTTTAATCGTTTTAATCCCGTGGAGGGTCGATCCGGTACATGAAACACTATCGATTTGTAAAAAATAAAGTACCTTTTTTCAAAACTCGTATTAATTTACTCATGTACGAAATTAATTTCTTTAAGAAAACGTCAGCTGAGCGAGTTCAATGACTTGTCGGTAAATGTCGGCGTTGCGTACAAACTAGTTAGCTTTCCTATCTGTAAAAATTTAGCAATCAGACCAGTACTTTCAGAGATTACCTCTTACAAACAAAAAAAAAAAAACTTTACTTTAAGTATAGATTGCGTTGGATAAATCGACATGCTTTTAAACCATGCTCATTTTGACGATAAAAACCTTTTCAGACGCTCCTTTTCCACTCGCCTATCGTAAAGTCAACATCGAACATGATTCAAAAGCTTGTTACTTCATCTAACGCAATCCAATGCGATGTTTGACAATGACGGAACGCGAAAAAGAGAGTTAACATCTGAAAACTCTGTTAGCATTCGGTAACTCCGAGATTTAAGTACTTGAAACTTTCACAAAACTTGTGAAAGAAAATACGTGTTTTTTTTTAATCCATATATCCATATATCCAAAATACGTGTTTTAAACTTTTGGAAAAAAAATGTAATCATTCAAAATCTTAATTAGAACAAGACTTTTATTGTTATAATCTTGTGACTTTTTAATTTTTTTAATTAAAAATACAAGATTTTCACAGGTCTTCACTAGATCAGTTTTACACAAATGTATAAATTGATTTCAATAGAAGCCAAGATAATATCTAGTCAAGTCAAGTCAAGTCAAAATATTTTATTTCACATAGGCCTACATGGGCACTAATAAAACGTAAGAAGCTAGTGCACAGTTCCAAATTGGTTGTTTCCTATGGAGAAGAACCGGCAAGAAACACCATGGTGACTCCTTTAAAAAAAAGTGGTTGTAATCCACAAGATACTGAGTTCAAAATATCTATTCAAAAATTATATGTAATAACTTTTAATAAATAAGAGCGGATAACAGTCAAATAGGTTTAGGCATTGTTCTCAGGGCATTTACCTATTTACGTCCATTTACCCACATTTCTGCTGACCCAGTAACTCGCTGCCATAGCCGCCAGCCCTTCTGGCACAGTGCCAACAAGAGTTTACGCAACAACCGGGTTCGAGTCCGGCTCGTACATTTGGACAGGTAATAAAAAAATTATACGATTCCTGGGAGCGGATTGTGATTTTTATGGTGATACTGATACCTCAGATATACTAGGTAAATTTTGCAGCTTTGCTTGTTTATAAGATGTACAAAGTATACGGCTTTTTACCTTTGCCGAATAAGGAAGGAACACTTCGTGCACGAGTCGTGCAACTCGCACTTGGCCAGTTTTTATTCGTATATTGTGATTTTAATTATTTATTCGTATATTAATTTTAATTGTGACTTCTGTGTTATATTATTTTTTATGACTCATGGATACTTGAAACAAAATTATATTATTATTGTTTTCTTTATTTTTCTATTTAACATATAATTTACATTTTTAAATAATTTTTAAAAAGCACATAAAAAAATAAAAATGTAAAAAATAGTGGTCCGCCGGTGTCGGGAGCAGAGTCCACGCTAGCGGTGGTTAGGGCTCCAGAAACAGGAACCTCCTCACAATACGAGCCGTATCGAGGAGTACTGCCTTCTGTATCAGGCCCTTGATCCAACCGCGCAACGACAGCTTCGACTTTGTCGATTAAATTTGTCGATTCCTGTGAAGAAGAACCGGCTAGAAACTCCATGGTTAGTGTTCCTTCTTTAGTATCCTTCGAATCTTGTGAGTTTAGTTTTTAGTGATCCAGGTTTCCTCACAATGATTATCTAGCTAGACCAAATGTCATCGATGTCCAAAACAAAAGTTTTAAACTTAAAAGTGTTCGAAAATACTAAATATTTCTTTTTTTTATTTCAGGTAATTTCACCAGATGGCGCAACAGACCTAAGTATCATCTTTTGATTTTCTTTTGCTTTTTAGTCAGAAAAAAAACTTTTTAATAACAAGTTTTCATTTAAATGCGTTACAGAAAATAAAATGTTAGACTCTGTCTAATAAGTTAAACGACTTGGGTAATTATTAGTATTTAATGAAATCTGATGTAGTCAACACGGGTTCAAAAATCAAAGTTGATTAAGAGATAGAGATCATTGTTTACTAACAGAAGAACCTTATAAAAAGTACCGAATTTAAGTAATTTTTAAATTATTAAATATTATACAAAATTCCCAAGTCAATGGACTTATTAGACAGACTATAATTTATTAATTAAAATTTTCAGGGGCAATACAGTTCACGCCAATGCGATACTATAACATTCTTCCGTATTTTCTTTATAAAATAATAATAATACCAAATTCAAAACTTACAAATTGGAAAATAACAATAATAAAAAATCAAATAATCTAAAATCTTATCTAATAATCTAAAATTTTGAATAATCTAAAAGACGGACTAATTACATTTTTTACGGCCACTAGCCTATTATAGGAGTAAACTGCTACATTAGCTGGGGTGGACTATCGTAATCCAATGCTGGGCACACCACAATCATAGCGGTAAGTCCCCTCTTTGAGACGTGGCTGGAAAGACCTCCAGAGGTCCTCACCTACCGCATGACGCAGGTTCTCACCGGACATGGTAAGTGCGAGAGGTTCCTGCTCCAAATTCGTGCGGAAGTAACGCCCGGGTGTCGAACTATGCCGAACGCCCGGCGGACACGATGGAGCACACAGTGGAGGTGTGCCCCGCTTGGGCAGAGCATCGCAGTGCCGTCGTGGGGGCGATCGGCGGCGGCCATCTCTCGCGCCAGTCCTTGGTACAGGCCATGGTCCGGAGCGCGGAGGAGTGGCAGGCGGTCGCCTCCTTCTGCGAAGCAGTAATGCTAGCAAAGGAGGAAGCCGACCGCATCAGGCAACGGCGCTCACAGTGCCCCAGCCGCCGCCAGGATTCTAGTCCAGATTTTCGGCCACCGTAGATGTGGGCTTGCGGACGGCAAGCAATGGGTAGCTTGCTGTCCGACCGTTCGGTAACTGTCCGGACCGAGCCCAAGTCGTCGATGGCGCGCACTGTTCCTGCGCGCCTCAAGGATTTGTCAGCAACAGCAGGGGCCCAGCCGGGTCGAAGCCTACTGGGGCCCGGGTTATCCGGAAGAAAAGCTCGGCTCCGGTGCAAAAGGCAAGAAAGAACGGGGTGGGTTTTTTAGTCAGTAAGAGTCTGGCACTATCTCCCGTTTTGCCTAAGGCTGGGGGATGTCCTTTGGATGATTTTTACCCATCAAAAAAAAACTTTTGTTTCATAATTCTTATAAGCATCGCTGCGAATCAAAGCTAGTAAAGATTTAAAACATTAATGGTGACAAAATTGGCCGGTACATAACCACTAATTACACAATAATGTAGAACAAAGAACTTTATTCGATCATCAGGCTAGCGAGGTCTGGCATTCATTGTTTGCATTCAGTAATCGATTAGGGAGAGGACACAATTTGGTATTTGTTGGTATTTATTACCGTACGAATACTTTATACAATACAATAATACTTTTTATTTTACTCATAATACTTGATAGATTTGCATCGACCACTATTTCTCCGGATGGAACGCGACGATGCGGTCTACGATGGAGCACGCTTGCCTAGAAGTAACCTATTTGCTCGCTCGCCCCAGGTTTTACTTATCAGGAAACACAGACTCCGGCAGCGAATTTCACTCCTAAACTATATTTACAAAGTTATGCCTAATAAATATGTTCCCAAAACGTTTCCTGTGTATGAGTGGGACTAAAAAGAAATGTTTTTCTGCAAACAGCGTCAACTGTTCCCTGTAAGGGATTTTTTTTTTAATGCCAGATTCGCATCAGGGAAAGGTGCTCATAGCGCCCCAGCCGCCGCCAGGATTCCGATCCTGATTTTTGGCCACCGTAGGCGCGGGCTTGCGGACGGCGAGCATGGGTAGCTCGCTGTTCGACCGTGCGGTAACTGTCTCGACCGTGCGGTAACTGTCCGGACCGAGCTAAAGTCGTCAATGGTGCGCACTGTTCCCGTGCGCCTCAAGGAGTTGTCAGCAACAGCAGGGGCCCAGCTGGGTCGAAGCCTACTTGGGCCAGGATCTAGTTCGACAATCGACTTTTCGTTCTACACTTAATTCAAATATAGTTTTAAAACGACATTCATGTCTCTGTTTCCTTAGAAAATAGGGGTTTAGATAAAATGAGTCAAAAGACCAAGTGGGTACTCGGTTATCAAAGAGGTCGCATTTACTTGAGAATGAATGGGCGGCCATTTGTTTGCTAACGCGAGAAAGTTGGATGGTATAAGTATATGAGAGGGAAATGATTTAATTTTATTCATGTAGAGGTTGGAGGGGGTGGATTCATGACTGATATGACAGAAAGGGTAGAGACATTTTGATGTACTCTTGCTTAGTTTTCTAGTTAGTTAGTTAGCTTCATTTCTAGCCTCTGAACCTACAGTACCGTAAGTAGCCAGCAGTAGCCTTATAAACGCCCGGTGTAAGTCTCTACGACTAGGCAGTTTTAAAAATTCGCACTTTTTTTGGTGGGTAAAAATTATCTTAGAAAAATCAGCAAAATAGGTGGAGCGGAAGATAGTGTCAGACTCTTACTAACTAAAAACCCACCCCACTACTTCTTGCCTTTCACACCGGGACCGAGCTTCGCGACCCCTTGCTGTTGCTGACAACTCCTTGAGGCGCGCGGGAACAGTGCGCGCCGTCGGCAACCTGGGCTCGGTCTGGTCAGTTACCAGAAGGTCGGACAACGAGCTACCTATTGCTCGCCGTTGCCTGATGCGGTTGGCCTTCTCCTTTGCTAGCATTACTGCTTCGCAGAAGGAGGCGACCGCCTGCCACTCCTCATCAAATCTGCATGGTTCTCATGTGATTTTACATATTTACTATATGGACTTTAAATGAGACTTTGACTCCTGAGTTTGTTTCGGTGGTTTTTCTTCTCAATGTAGTCAGCTAGGAAACACAGGCCTCATCCAGTTTATACTGACGAAAAAAAATAACGTGTAAAAGTGTTTTTAAAAATCTATTTGCAAAATAAATATCATTTATCATTTGAAAACGGGCGTATGTTGGAGCCATTACCGCTCGGCCACCACTGTTAATACCTACCTCTTACAAATACTAAGGTAGTAAATTCAGAAAAGTTATTACTAATAACTAGCTGTGCTCGCGACTTCTTTCGCGTGGACTACAGGATTTTGAATTCATTTTTTCTAAAATAAAAGTAGCCTATGATACTCCTTATTACATCAGCTACCTGCCAAAAAAGTCCCGTCAAAATCGGTCCAGCCATTTCAGAGATTAGCCCGGACAAACAGACAGACAAAAATTGTAAAAAAAATATTTTGGTGTATGTACCGTATATTATATTCATATGCACGTAGTAAAAAGCAGTTATTTCAATATTACAAACAGTCAATCCAATTTTAATTTATATGTATGTATAGATGTACAGATTAACAAAAAACCCAACATTTTCTTTGAACTTTTAAATACACAACTCTTTAAAAATTCACCAGTGTACTTCCATCTTATGAACGCGGTATTATCGTTGGCTTCCCGCCAAACAGTTTGATTCTAGGATTGAAAATAAATTATGGAGCACTTAATAATACACCGAAAAACCGAGTAATATGAACACGGATGTTGAAAGGAAGACAGGGGTATTCGTAATTGGCGAGATATATGTTGATATATGACAGAGTGGTCGCATCTGGACGGAATGGGCGCGTCTACAGAGCTGCGGAGAGATTGGCATTACGATTAGTCACACTGGAATGTTGCTATGATTATGAGGTAAAATAGAAACGAATTGAATGCGTGTTGTTGATTGTGACTGGAACAAGTTTTGTTGAAATATTCGACTAAATCACGGAATTATGGAATGCCATCAGAGTTTCCAGGCGTTACAATATTTTCGGTCTACAGGACCTTTATCAAATACACACATGTGGCTTGAATACCACGATTATTCTACATTCTAAATACAGATAGTTTTACACAATAGTTTGAACAATTTTGGTATTAAAATAAGAGTAAAAAGTATATATAATTATAGATAAAATACACATACATATATATTTAATATAATATATATACTACATATATATATTTATATAAAGTAAGGACAGAAGTTTTGAGACGATTCTGCTATTGGTGTAGAAAATGATTCCGCAACCTCCGTTAAAAAAGACACATACACACAGTTACACACACATACACAATAGTTGAATTACTACTACTAGTTGACGTTAACTCACATCGCTTTGGATTGCGTTAGATAAAGCAACAAGCTTTTAAACCATGCTCTATGTTGACGATAGGTGAGTGGAAAATGAGTCTCTTAATTTAAACTTATTAATCCTTTAACCTATTCGCCAGGGTCGTGTGTTACCTCTCGCGCCGGGCCTTGGTTGAGGCCATGGTCCGGAGCGAGGAGGAGTGGCAGGCGGTCGCCGACTTCTGCGAAGCAGTAATGCTCGCAAATGCTCGGCGTTATCGCCGCCGCCGTCGCCGGGATTCTGATCCCGATTTCCGGCCAACGTAGACGCGGGCTTGCGGACAGTGAGCAATGGGTAACTCGCTGTCCGGCCGTCCGGTAACTGTCCGGACCAAGCCCAAGTCATCGACGGCGCGCACTGTTTCCGCGCGCCTCAAGGAGTTGTCAGCAACAGCAGGGACCCAGCCGGGTCGAAGCCTACTGGGGCCAGGGTTATCCGAAAGGGCGCTTGAGCCCCGGTATGAAAGCTAGAAGGAACGGGGTGGGTCTTTTAGTCAGTAAGAGTCTGATACTATCTCCCGCTCGGCCCAAGGGCGGGGGATGTCAATGCATGATTTTTCCCACCATAAAAAAAGGGTCGTGTGTTAGCGACTGGGTACTCTACCTCATTTAGCTATTCAATACCCATAGATATAAATTTATTTGGTAAATTCATCGGCAAAATTGAGTTTTTTAAGTTCTATAATCTCTTGCGTACCTATTACGGCTGAGATTAGCCGCCATTATCGAAATATGGAAATTAGGATATTTATCAAGAATCGTGGTTCAAATTAGTATTCATCGTAATCGAGTATTACGTGCCACCAAACATTAATTAAAATGAAAAAAAAAAACAACATTTTCATAACGAAGCAATTAAAATAATGACCGTTCCAACAATTATAGTAGCTCTCCATAATCCCGGGTTGTAATGGGAGTAGGTAATGTGAATACGGGATATCGAGGGTACCAGGACTTAATGAAAATGAATACAGTTTTTATTTTTATACCAGTGATGTAACGAATATTTGTATTCGAGAATATTCGCAGAATTCACAAGGAACATGCGAATACCTATTTGGCAATTTTTCTTGGCAAACAAAAAGGTGTTTAGGTAGTGATTGAACGGATATAGAATGATAATACAACTAAACAAAAACATTGTTTAAATCAGTTATTCGCATGTTTCTTTTGAATTCGAATGCGAATGTCAAAATGTGCGAATATTCGCGCGAATGCGAATGCGGATATTACGTGATGTGAATGTTATATCACTATTTTGTAAGTACTGTGAATTTCAGCTTGTGTTGTTATTTGTATGTCATGTGGTAACGGTAAGCCGAGCAGTACTGGCGAGTGGTAACGGCCCCGACTTGTCATGTTGTTGTTGTATTATGTTTGTGTCTCGCCGTTGTTGAAACCTCTACGGTCCGGACTAAGCGTTTCGCCTCGACTTAAACACAACAAACATTGAAAGACTGGAACAATTTGCCTGCTGCGGTCTTCCCGTCCGATCATAATTTGGGTGTCTTCAGCTAGAGTGAGTACGTTCTTATTAAACTAGTGCACCTTAATATCAACGATTGCATCACTGCTTACTATCAGGTGGGATCGTTGTCAGCACTGATGATGATGATGATGATGATGACCGAACTAATTAAAGTAATGACCGGTCTTACAATTACAGTAGCTCTGCATAATCCCGGGTAGTAATGGGAGTAGATAATGTGAATACGAGAAATTGAGGGCACCAGGAGTTAGTGAAAATGAATAAAGTTTTTATTTTAGTAATGTGAATTTCAGGTTGTGTTCTTGTTTGTTACTAACCAGCAATTAGTGTTACTTCTGGAGTAGTGGCAGGCGGTCGCTTCCTTCTGCAAAGCAGTAATGCTAGCAAAGGAGGAGGCCACACGCGTGATGCAACGGCTCCCACGCTCCAGCCGCCGCGCCGCCGGGTTTTTTTTTTTTAATTGAGATAAACTAGTAGCTTGATGCGATCCCACCTGATGGTAAGTAGCGATGCAATCTTTGATGGTGAGACGCACTAGTTTATTAAGAGCCTATTCACTCTAGCCTTGAAGACACCCAAATTATAATCGGACGGGAAGACCGCAGCAGGCAAACTGTTCCAGTCCTTCGACGTACGCGGTATAAACGACGAGGCGAAACGCTTAGTCCGGACCGTAGAGGTTTCAACAACGTAGGGGTGAATATTCGCTGTATGTCGGGTTGTCCGATAGTAGAATTACGATGGTGGAATCAAGTCATGCAATTCCTGCGCACACTCTCCAAAATGCATCCTGTAAATTTCGATCCCGATTTCCGGCCACCAGGCTTGCAGATAGAGCGAGCAATGGAAGCTTGCCATCCGACCTTCCGGGCCGAGTCCAAAACGTATTGTACCATGCGTGCCTCAAGGAGTGGTTTGCAAACCGTAGGAGCCCAGCAGGGTCGAAGACTATTGGGGCCAAGGATCTGCTTCTGAAAGGAAGATTCGGTCCTGGTACAACAGGCAACGAAGGAACAGGACTGGGTTTTTAGTCGGTAAAAATCTATCACTATCTCCGTTCCACCCAAGGGCGCGAATAGAATAGAATAGAATAGACTTTATTGAACACCAAAAGTAACACAGCTTATACAAAAACTCATGCGGAGATGTCATTGGAAGATTTTCTCGCCTATCATTCGAATCAAACTTCATATGGTACTTCTCGTTGACCTAGAATCCTGAAATTGGGCATGAAGCAAAAAAAATTAAAAGAAAGGTATTCTAGTAAAGTATTGAAAAAAAAAACAGAAATCTGTTTTGTTGTAACGTCATAAAAAAAAAACTTTGATGATGAGATTCGGAAAAATCTTTTTTTTTGTCTGATATGAACTAGTGCTTGACTGGGATCCCACCTGATGGTAAGCAGTGATGCAATTGTTGATGGTGAGGTCTTTTGGGCATATTTGTAACTAAATTCGGGAATTGAATAGTTTTCATTGGTGAGTTTGTACGGAACACTTAGTGCGTTGGTCCGACTCATACTTACTCGATTCTATAATATTATTGTACGAAACCACATTAGTAGGCGAGACCGACTAGCACTTGGGACAATCTTACTACCCTTATGTAAGTGGCAAAATTTGTTGCCGAGTCCATCAGAGGTATTGTTCACCATACAGAAGATGAAGAATCTAAGTCGTTATTTACTTTTCATTTAACGTCTAGTTGACTCTTCACGTGATTGGGAGCTGGTTTTACCTTGGACAGAGGATAAACATTGCCATACATCGTGGCAATATTGCCAGTCTTTCGGGCACATTACCAGTCGACAGCGATTTTAAGACTTTTTTGTCGTCTTATTTTAATTTGATTTTAGTTAGTTGTAATTAGCATAGGGTTTTTATTATTATTATTTTATTTTACTGTAATTATAGTTAGTTAAGTATTTTTGAAATGTAAATTATTCATGTAAATAAATAAATATTTTATACATTTCATATTACATACTACTTAATAAAAAATACAACATCAAAAAAAAAAGTGGTGTAGAATCGCAAACAGAATATCGATAAAACGTGACGGATTCCCGTTTCTATTTAAAAATAGAACACTGCCGTACAGTTCCATTCAGTTCTATTTTTATAAGGACTGAATAATATTTCTATTTCGAGGAAAACTGTCCAAGTCCGTATTTAAAATTACACCCGTTGGAACTGACGTGGGTTACCGCCTACACTAAATATAGAATTTTATTATATTCCCGAGGTAGTATTTATGACTAGGGTTAGCTTGCAATACCAATTAAAGAAGAAATGTGTATATTCTGAAGGCAAATTACGTTGGTAATGGTGGACTTGGGTTAAATACGGTTGTTAGAAATACAAAACTGAACTTTTTTCGACAACCTATTTTTTGACATTATATTGAATTTTTATGTCATTCTATATTTTTTTTCATTATACTTAATTAATTTTTTGGTGACATTACTATTTAATTGTTTGACATATAATTGTAGCCATGCATGCTGAGATTTGATATAAGTTTGTATGCGAATATTTGACAAAACACAGAGCACTGTAGTTCTATACCTTAAAAATGATTATTTTTATTGTGCTTTTGAGTACAATATAGACCGGTTTACACTGCTCTTAAATAATACCTTCATTAAACCCCAAGCGAACGCCGGCGTTCGCGCACCTATTGTCTTTCAATTGTGTCTGCAATTATCACAATTGAAAGGTTACTGTTATATGGAAATATTGTAAGTACCTACAACCATTTTTTTAAAAGAGTAACCATGGAGTCTTGCCGGTTCTTCTCCATAGGAAACGACCAATTTCGAACCGTGCACTAGCTTCTGACGTTTTATAAGTGCCCATGTAGGCCTATGTGAAATAAAAACTTTTGACTTTGACTTTGACTTTGACAACCCTATGTAGGTAATACCTTTGTTTTACAAACAAAATAAACGATTATGAATGAAAACATAAACCCTAAAAATAAAGTAATTTGACGATTCTCCACTCAATGTACACTAATATAATAAAAAGTTAATGTTTTTTTTTTTATTTGTATGAGATAACCTCTGGTAGTACGGGTCCGATTGCTAAATTTTTTTCACCGATAGAAAGCTGCTTTATTTATGTGTGACATAGGCTATATTTTATGAACGCAGGCAAAGCCGCTGGCAAAAGCTAGTGTTTAATAAAAGAGACTGAAAGATTTTTAAAGACGACGCGCACGAAAATTTACAAAATTAATTTTTCAGAATTTCTAAAATCTATAATAGATGGGTACCAAGATTATATTTACGAAGTTTTGTCATCTTATTTCCTGTGTTTTTTGGCTCCCACACCATCCGTTCATGAATAAATAAAACACTTAAACGTGACAGTGACATAACGTCACTAGAGAAAACAAAAAAAGAAGTTGACATCACAAACTTATCCATGCTTGCTAAAGCGGCGCTACTTGCAACAGAAAGATGTCATAAATCTGTCATAATCGGTACATTCCGTTTTAGTTCCGTTTTTTGCCACACGCAAAGCATATTTTTGTAAGTTTATTTTTTATTCTTTTATGCCAACTGTTCGCATCGTTACCAGTGACTATTGAGCTAAAATTTTTGAAAACTAAATATTTTTATAAATGTAGGTGCCAAAATATTGCTGCGAGAAATGTAGCGTAAACTGCAATAAAATTGCTGTAGAAATGAAGTCAAAACAAATATTATATTTTCTTTTTTTTAAACGTTGCCTAACACTCCTGTTCCGTACTGCTTTCTCAAACATCAGTTATTCAGACCCGAAACAATTACTTTTATAAGATACGATAGATTCCTTAATTCATTAAATCCTAAGCGAACGCCGCGCGGAGTTCACTAAAAAGTTAAAATGTAATGTAATGTTATGTAATGTTTAAGTGTGGCTTAAAGTATGTTAAATTTATAAAAGTCATAGATCAAAAGCTGCTTTGTGTTGTTTACCATAGTTCTGAAAGGTTACCAGTGTTTCACAAACTACCCAGTATAAGACCAAGAGAACCCCACGTTTTACGATGAACGAAACGTAGTTAATAAGTATCCTTTCTTATTTTACTTTTTACAATACGTATCCCTTACTAATGCAACCACCGGAGAACCACTCCAGTGTAATGGTGAAGTACACGAACATACACAGTACCTATGTACACAATGTTTGTGTACCTAAGCACACAAAATACACATAGAACTCAGTTTAGCCTGAAAGCTAATGTACTGCTAGAATATAAGGTTGCGGTTCTACTAGAGATGTGCTGAGCTGCGTAGTGTTTTCATTTCCACCAATAAGTTTGTTCGATTTTCAAAGTTTAGCTCTGTTAAAATCGAACCTAAATAGTCAACGGCGAGTAATGTTTCACGCACGACACGTTTCCCAAAGAGGTGTCAGTAAGACCGTAGGTAACGCGAAAGTTTAATAATAATAATAACAATATTCCACAATTATCACACAACACCGTCTAGTCCCAAGCTAAGCAGAGCTTGTGTATTAGATAACTGATAAACTTTACAACTGTCGAGAAGCGGCTACGTCGTGCCTTGTCGTGTCGTTGCAGATTCATCGATAGTCTTCTATACACCCCTACTTTTTAATTAGTACACAAAAAAATGGAACTCTATCTGTACCCGTCACTAATCATATTTTTGTAGTCAAAAGTAGAAAAAATCGAAATCCTAAAATTGACCCACAAACACGAAAAGGTAAATTCATCATAGAATCAATCAAACATAACAATTGCTAGTAGAAAATACTGTGTTTTTCCTCAATAATTGTCACGTTCATTAATCAATAGCCTGCAAATATTTCCATAAATTGATTGACATTTTGGGACATAAACCAACGCTAATAACTCTGCTGTTTATGAATATTATTTATTGAGATTTTACTTATAAAATAACAAGGGCTTTTCTAATAAGCCCTTAAAGTATGTATACTAATGAAAAAATAGTGGTGTATAAGCACAGCTTACGCGTTCGTGAACAGTAGACTTTCCTCGCACAGCTACGCAGCTTAGCTGTAATAACACGTAGTTTTGAAGCTTAACTCCACCGCTTAGCTAACTTTAACATCTCCAGTAGAACCGTACCCTAAATATTTGTATGTTTGTCTTACAAATTGTGCTCGAGTACTGAGTGACTTGTAATAATACAAGTTTCTGAGAACGATGTAGTTGTTTTGTTTTCCTATTTTCTATGCTGTTTTCATAATAAGAAGTTGAAGTTATGGTTTGTTTATTAAAAAGTTTGTGGATCGATTGATTTATGAAGTTTCCGGGAATATTTTACTACGAGAGCTCTTGGAAATTTCAATTATGTATTATATTATTTCCGTTGTTTGATTACAACAAGACAACACAATTTTGTCTTTTATAAGAGAGTATGAAAAATCGATAGATTTATCGATAATTTAACCAAAAAAATAAATATAGCCTGAAAAAGTTTGCTTTTGTATCCAGGAGAATGGTTGATCAATATGTTAGAATAATCACAGTTTAATTTTTTTTTAATAAAAATATTGAAACTGAAATTGTTGTAGGTATAATATTTATCAGCTTTTTATATCATATCAAATTACAAAATAGTAGAAAGGTTTAGAAGTGAACTCTGTTACATTTGCTTTCATGTTTATAAGAATTTGTTCTCACTAAACCCCAAATGTAGTCTCAAATCATATTTTCGTTGTATTGGCTCTGATAACAGCTTTCGATGTCCATGATGTCTAGATGAAAACGTTCTCCTTGTTCTTTTGAATACGACCCCTTGTTGTTTTTAAAGGTATTTAAATGACCATGTAGCATATATCCCCTAAAAACCATTCTGCAGCCCATAGTTTTAAAATCTTCTAAGATGTTTTCAACAGCTAGTTGAAAACATCTTAGAAGATTCTCGGTAATAATCTGTGAGAGTACAAATTCTTCGTCTTCAATATTTTTATTTGAACTCTGAGATAAGCTTGAATGAGACAATTTTGTAGAAGGTTCAGGTGCTGGAAATTGTGGGTTATGAGAGATTGGAGCCGAAGATTAAGCAAGATCAGGATATTCAATGGGTTTTTCATTTCTCAGCAGTATTAACTACGCAAAAATAACAATCCCCAACGTGGTCTTTTGGCTATCGCTAAATTCTTGGTACTGCGAATTTCATACTCTGTTTTTCGTCTCGATACCAACCTAAATTAAATAAAGATAACAATAAAAAATTGTTTAAATAAAAGAAATGTTTTTTTTTTTACTAAACATTGACGTGACATGTTTAGAAGGCAGGTAGAGAAATCTACCTGCCTTCTAAACATCATTTGCAATTACTGCAAGCAACATGTGGAGCCCAAGGTATATCTAAATTACGAAGAGCATTTAAAATAAGCTTCGTAGGCCTCACAAAGTTTTCACACGTATTTAAATAAAATCTTATCTCTCTTACTTTAAATAAATGTACCACATATATAACTCAATGCATCAGCTTCATATCAACACTTTCTAGATGTCATTTTAACCTCTTTGAGTGTTCTAAAAAACAGTTAATTCTTGTTTATCACTTAGTAACATCAGTAGATGCTGTGTGACAGTTACGCTGTCTTAATTTTTTTGCGGTATTTTTTAAAACATCATGATGGCTATTGAATACTTTTTTTCAATATTCTAACTCAAGAAAAACTATTTATTGTCATAATCACCACAAAAGCAAACTTTTTAAGGAATATTGGTGTTTTTTCTTTATAATAGAGCATAGTGAATAGAAAAATCACAAAATAAACTTTAGGACAAAGACAATTTTTTTTTTTGTAGAGTTGTGTTATCTATTGTTAAATTCCATGTTTTTTTTAAGCTATTGCATAGGTTCTATCGCGAGCCTTGAGCGTGGAGACCGAATCCAGAAATTCCGTAACGAAAATAACCTAACACCCCCACTCGTTTGTTTTCTTATCGGTCACCACGCTCAAAAAGTGTAACTTCAATTAATTTCAAAGAAAAAAAAAACAAAGAAAAAAAATACTGCATAAATAAAATAATTTATAATTATAATTGCATAAGTTGATAAAAAATGCTATGCAATAGCTTTACCGCGGCAGTCTCCGAGTGCCACACGTCTTTATTTTTGGTTTGTGAATAAACTAGTGCGATTCACCATTTACGATTGCATCACTTTGAAGACACCCAAATTATAGTCGGACGGGAAGACCGCAGCAGGCAAATTGTTCCAGTCCTTCGACGTTCCTTCTTTACCTTCATACCAGTTTTCCAGGCCGAGTTGTTCTTTTAGAAACAAACTCTTGGCCCCAGTAGGCTTCAACCCTGCTGGGCCCCTACGGTTTGCTGACATCTTGAGGCGCGCGTGGAACAGTACGCGCCGTGGACGACTTGAGCTCGACCCGGACGACTACCGATTGGTTCTATTTACCCTTGCGTTTCTATTCACCCCATTTAAAGGTAATCCCAGTCCCTTCAAGACAAACGGCTCGTAGGCAATTTTCTGATGAGTCCCAGAATGTAGCTACAGTTTTACAGAAATTGTCTCAAGGGTACTTACCGTTATTATCTGTAGAACAAACTATGACAAATGATCGTTCATCGCATCCTTGTCACGTTGTCGCCGTTGTCAGTTGGAGCCCTAACATATTGTTTTGTACAGTTTATGAGAATACATACCACTACTGTTTTTGTTTTTCTTTTATTACTATTGTGTGGCCTTTTTTTCGGTGGGAAAATCGTCTTCGTTGTTAGATACATGCACCAACGCAGGGAACGAATTAGGAGTGACGTCTATGACGCGATGTCGCGGCGAGCCAATCACTGACATTCCCCGACCCCGCGTCTCACTTCGCACCACTAAAGAGACCGAATATTTGACTTCTGCGTAACCGCTCAAGTTCCGTGATGGCAACTATACCTACCAGTATTTCCGATTGAATGTTTTTGGCGGCACCCCAGAACCAATATCTTCTTTGAAACCTATTTCAATTACAGAATCTCTTGTACGGATAGTGATAATAAAAAAAAAACATTTATTATCAGGCATCTTGGCCCATAGATAGACCTTACAGACTAACATATATTTAGAGTAAATACAACTTGTTGTTAGTAAATAAGACATAATGTTAGATGAGATAAGATAAGAAGAAGAAGAAGAAGAAAAAAGATAAAATAATAAGATAAGTCGAAGTTGTAGTTGTTTGTTGGTTAGTTGAGTTGGTTGTTGTTGGTTGATAAGATGAGATTTTTTTAAGATAGTCATCCCAGAAAATTTTCAGAAGTGTCCGGACACCAGAGCAAGAGGACGCTCTAGGGCAGACCCTAGAGCGAGAGTAGTCGTTTGATGATTTTCCCACAAAAAAAAAAGCTTAGGGAGAAATTTCAAATTAGATCAGGTAATTTTAAAAGTACTTGCATGGTTTGTCACGTAACGACGACAGTTAACAATCTAGGTACAGATTATGTCAAATAATCTAATTTAATGTAGCGGTAAGCCGTCGCCACCAGAATATATTAAGTACTAACAGCCAGATGAAATTATCTCATTAATTCTATTACTCGTGAGATGTGGAGAAACTGTGAATTAATATTAATGTATATGTTCGTAGAGGAAGCAATAAATAAAACTGTCAATGCGTACCTGTCTAGCTATAGATTTACGTAAGAGTCTAGGAGACACTGTTGCTAGCAATATTCAAGAATTGCTCTAGAAAAATGAATGTGTATAAATAAGTAACAAATTAATATTCCACAACTATCACACAGCGCCGTCTAGTCCCAAGCTAAGCAGAGCTTGTGTTATGGGTAGTAGACAACTGATAAACATACTTATATATTTCTAAATACATACATATGTAGATAAATTAAACCCAGACACAGAACAAATGATCGTGCTCATCACACAAACATTTGTCCTGGGTGGGAATCGAACCCACGACCTCCGGCATAGCAGGCAGGGTCACTAACCACTAGACCAACAGGCCTGTCAAAATTCATCAGTTTTCAATTATGTATTACCCTGATTCCCATGCTTATTCATTTTGTTGATTTAACAATATTATTTATTTTCATCAACTTGTATTTTAATGATAGACAAGCGCGTTCATGGATTTTTTTTTAATTGAGATAAACTAGTGCTTGACTGCGATCCCACCTGATGGTAAGTAGCGATGCAATATTTGATGGTGAAGCGCACTAGTTTATTAAGAGCCTATTCACTCTAGCCTTGAAGACACCCAAATTATAATCGGACGGGAAGACCGCAGCAGGCAGACTGTTCCAGTCCTTCGACGTACGCGGTATCCTACTGGGGCCAGGGTTATCCGAAAGGGCGCTCGAGCCCCGGTATGAAGGCTTGGAGGAACGGGATGGGTTTTTTAGTCAGTAAGAGTCTGACACTATCTCCCGCTCCGCCCAAGAGCGGGGGTTGTCATAAGTGATTTTTACCATCGAAAAAAAAAAAAAAACGTACGCGGTATAAACGACGAAGCGAAACGCTTAGTCCGGACCGTAGAGGTTTCAACAACGTAAGGGTGATTATTCGCCGTACGTCGGGTTAATTATTTGTCAAAATACTAAAAAGATAAAACAAAAGTTCGCTGCAGCGCTACATTGGCATTATGTCGTCTAACAGAACTATTAAAACATACAGCGCTAAGATGGCTTCTAGATGATAGTTTTTGATGATGTCATAAGCGCCATGAATTTCGTTGCACTTTTCGGTCAACCTAGTGTAATGTTCAAGGTATACGGACTAGTTTACGCCTGAGTCGACTGAAGTGAGTGTTTGGCACGCCTAACCTAATGTACATACATATCGTACATATATATCGATGGTTGCAAGCAATATTCAAGGAATGTGCTCGAAAAATGAAGGTTTAAGTTGTAAATTCATCAGCTTTCAATTGTGTAATAATTTCCATGCTTATTCATTTAGCTTATTCACCAATATTATTCTTTCTACTTGTAGTTATTTTGTGTGAACATGTTCGACTATTTAATATAATTATCCATATTATCAATTAATCAATTATTAAAAATCAATATTCAATCATTATATACTATATTCAATAAAAATATCAATTATACAATCAATCCATAAAATTCAATACAGTTAATTAAATACAATATTCTTTTCATAATTTAAGCCTTCAGTTTAATTGAATATAGATTATATACAATTTGTCTCTTACATACATAGTAGAGATTATGCTTGAATTAAAGAGAATTAAACCGTCAGTTAGTGTAGTGTTTAAAACTAGCCTATAATAATGACATGTAACACATAACAGAATGTTTTTATCAATACCAAACTCTAAGAAACTCAAACTATGATATTTTTGTTCTGTGCAGGAACCGAACCAATGACTCAGTACAGCAACCCATCGCTCAACCTTTAAAACAACTTAACCTTTAGTAGTATTGAACATGTTTGCCGCACGTCGAATGAGCTGTGGGCTATAAGAGCCACTGATTGGGTCCTATTAAACGCAAGGCGACATCGCGGCAGACCAAAGCGAAGGTGGAGAGATGAGCTTGATAACTACCGAAGGGACTGGCCCGCAATGGCCGAAGACAGACGTGTGTCGAAAAGGAGAGAGAGGCCTTAGCCCAGCAGTGGGACATAAATGGTCTAACTAACTAACTAACTTTAGTAGTAGCATCTGTAGGCGGACTGGAGTCCGTCTGACCGTCCGGTGACCGTCCGGACCAAGCCCAAATCGTCGACATCGCGTACTGTTCCACGCGCGCTTAAAGATGTCAGCAAACCGTAGGGGCCCAGCAAGGTCGAAGCCTACTGGGGCCAAGAGTCTGTTTCTGAAAGGAAGGCTTGGCCTCGGCATGGGTGGTTAGTCAGCAAAAGTGTGACACTATCTCCCGCTCCGTCCAAGGGCGGGGAATGTTTGGGGGATTTTTAACCACCGAAAAAAAAATAGTAAAAGAGTGGGGGATATCATTGGATCATTTTCGTACTTAAAAAACAAGCCAAACTAGGCAAACCCTGTATTTTGGCTACGAGAGCAATTCCCTTCGAATACTACATAGTTTGCATAGGTGGCAAAGTGGCTAATATATTTTACTACCACCTAGACATGTGCCGTTGCCGGCAATATGGGAATATTGCTTTTTTTTTTCGATGGCAAAAATTATCCAATGACAACCCCCTCTCTTGGGCGGAGCGGGAGATAGTGTTACACTCTTACTGACTAAAAAACCCATCCCGTTCCTTCAAGCCTTCATAACGGGGCTCGAGCGCCTTTTCGGATAACCCTGGCCTTTTTTTTTTTTTTGGGAATAATAAATGCATTGACATCCCCCGCCCTTGGGTGGAGCGGGAGATAGTGTCAGACTCTTACTGACTAAAAGACCCACCCCGTTCCTTCCAGTAGCGGACAATACTGTCACCAATATTCATACTTCGGGCAATATTTTCACCAATATTCCCCCTTCCCGGCAATATTGCCGACAACGGCACATCTCTACCCACTTCACTAACTATGCAGTTTACTCTGCATTAGGACATACTGACTGGTATTATTGTTTATCTAAATAGCGATGTGAATTTAATAATAGAGATCTATTATTAAATAAACATACAATTCAAACTGTCCACGTGTTTGTCGTACGCTCAACAAGCGTACAGTGTTTATGTTGCATCTTGATATACACTTCGGGGCAGCGGGAGTGGGGACTCTGGGGAATTAGGCGAATATAAACATTGGTATTGTTTGGCGTTTTATTTGCGTTGATATTCAGGCGGTTGAGTTTATTATTTTGAGCTTCACACGACTAATATTTTTGATAGTTTAGATATTTGTATTCATTTTTAGATAAGTTTTTTTCTAGTTTAACGCGTATCCCCTATTACCATAACAATTTTGTTTGAAGAGAAGCAGTTTGTGATCTACGAAGTCAAATGCTTTCGTTAAATCGATCGAAAAATAAAATATTGTTAACATTTTGTTTTTATCTGTTATAAACTAGTACTTGACTGTGATCCCGCCTGGTGGGTTAGCAATGTAGCAATCGTTGATGGTGAGGCGCACTATTTTATATTGGTCATTTCTCAGTAGGACTAAAGGTAATCATTTTATAGGAGCAAACAATATAAAAGAGTTGTTGATTTAACCCTTTCTGAAATCAAAATGTTTCTCTTTTAAAATTACATGTTTTATTAAAACTTTAAAAAAGTTAAAAATAATTACGGGTAGTTCAGTAATTTGACGATAGTTATTCTTTTCTTATCTCCTTTTTTTGTATAATGTTTGAGTCACTATGATAACACCTGCAGTTTGAGACCCAATGCTAACTTGTCAAGTTCATTATTAGTTTTAAATTGTTTCATATATAATCAAAGTATTTTTCGAATTCTACTAATTAGTATGGACGGTGACTCTCAATCAAATATTTTGCCTCGATATTGGAAGCAGTTGCAAAATTAATTTGAACTGATTTAAATAGAAGTTAATCAAATGGAATAACAATAAAGCTGAATTGAATAGATATCAATGCTAATAATTTAAATTAAATTAATTGTGTTTATTAAATTGTAAATTAGATTGTATTGAAATAAAATAAATAATTTGAATCAAATAGAATTATAATATATTGTACTGAATTGAATGAAATATAAATATTAATGTAAATTAAATGGAATTAAGAATAATTGAATTAATTTTTATGATTATATAAATTAATTACTTTGTTACACATGACACTTTCGCAGAAGGCACTGTATTCTGTAAACTCTTCACTTCTAAATATTATAGATATGTTAAGACGTGAACATTGGAGTGGGTCATATGTTTGTCTAGCTTTAAGATTTTTTTTGAATTTGTTGTAACCGTTTTTGGTCCCCAACAAATTAAAATAACATATGTTGGCAGTTACAGAATTATGCAGAGCGAGTATAAAGATATATACACTCATAAGTCTTCTTTCAATTATAGGCAATAATAGAATATAAAAAACATTATTATACATCAAAGAAGTGCCACAACCTATAAATAAATTTAAATCTATGGGTACAATTACGGTCTTATTGCTGACAACCTTAGGATGGATCATGAGAAATTAAATAATAAAACAGGGGATAGTCAAGCTATTTGAGAAGATTTTATATTCAAAAAGATAAAACTGCAACTTGATGATATTATAATACCCTCTCATGAATTCGGCTTTTGAGAGAAACATCAAACTATTGAACAAGTCCATTGTATTGTCTAAGTTAAAAGCAGGTCACTGGAAACAAAACAATATTGTTCTGTGATATTATTGGACTTAAGCCAGGCATTTGACAAAATGTAGCACGAAAGATTATTATACAGGCTAAAGAAGATTTTACCACATTAATTCTTGTTGATGCTGAAATAATACGTCAATTATATCAAATGCTTTGTAGTGAAATTCAAATATGGACATTTAAAGTTATACGACGTAAGATCAGGTATACCTAGGGGAAGTGTTCTGAGGCCTTTAATCTTCTCTATATCCGATATACAAACAAAAAACAATACTACAGTTACTACATACATGGACAACACAGCTTTATTAGGTACATATAATATTTACAATGATTCTTCTTAAATTACCCTTTGCGAATGCCACGGTAACTCCTTTGAACAATTTGCATCCCTGGGAAGCTAAGTACCTGAGTATGCACTTAGACAGATGGCTGACATAGTGTAAACACTTGTGGAATAAGCAGAAATAATTAGACACGAAGCTGTGAGATATGCATTGGCTTATAGAATGACACTTACAAATGAAGGCACACAGTAAGCTAATGATTTATAAAGCAATCCGGATACTGATATGGACACGAGGTATCCAACAACACGGGAGTATACAGATATGTATAGTAGTAGAAAGATAATTATTAATATATACTTTCAATAGTTTACAGGGTTCATACATTCCTTTCTTTCCCAGTTATTGTTGCGCAGCTTTCTCTCCGTGTAAATTACTGGTATTCAGCTGGTTCCGGTTAGACTATGTACAATATAACACTAATATACTCGTAGTTAAGAAAAGGCAAGGCAGTTTGATTTTTTCTGAACTTGAAATCGTATTCTGAATGCTCTGTAGTATTGTTTGTAATCATTCATCATCAGGTTGAACAGACTACTCTGTTCGACCTGATGATGACCAGCCAGCGTTTGCACAAGGCTTCGGATGGAACACAAGATTATCTAAAAAACGGCAATCCAGTTCCAACGGTATATATTCGCTGGAAGAGGGTTATTGTAATTATGTAGGGGTATATACACCGCTAAATTTTGAGCGAGTTCAAAGACCTGTAAGTAGTTTGTATGCAACGCCGACTACTACCTATAGGTCATTGGACTCGCCCAGTGAACGTTTTCTTAAAAAAAAATATTTTTTTACATGCGTAAATTAATACGAGTTTTGAAAAAAAGGTTCATTATTTTTTAATTTTACTTAACAAATCGATAGTGTTTCATGTACTGGATCGAATCTCCACGGGATTAAAACGATTAAATTTTAACGGTGTATTAGCGTTGCCGAAGAATCTTAACACCGCGATGTAAAAAACGGTACAGCGACATCTAACGGTTCTTGTTAAACTAGTCCATCAAGACAATTACTCCAGTAGAACATTATTCAATTTCTCGGATTTAATATGTTAATAAAAAATACCGTCCATCATTTTATATATAACAAAGACAGGTACCAACCCTGTGGTCACGCACGGTTGACTGCACGCATGTTCGGTCTTGACAGCTTTACTTACAAAGGATACAGTGATTTTGTGGTTTTTGTTATGTGTTAGGAGTAATATGTAGAAAAACAGTATTTATTTATCTACTTCACAACTTTAATTTTTAGTACTTAAAAACATAAACCCGAAACACTTGTCTAGTATTTTTATGCAAAGAATCTATGCAAAAAATGTCATGAAAAATCACAGTTATAAGTTTGTTATGTCAGCAAAAATACATAGTCACCGGGCCATCCAGGCGACTGAGGGGTAGTTTTGCACTTAAACCCGGCTGTTTACTGGTTTTTAATTCCCGCTATGACCTGCCATGACCTGTATTGTACTTAGTATTGGTAGTGTCCAACTTGTGTGCCATCGACAATTCGAACTTTTTCCGGATGGTTACCAAACAATCGGACGGCGAACTACCCATTGCTCGCCGTTCGCGTTATGGAAATCGGGGTCGGTATCACGGCGGCCGGGACGTGAGAAAACAGTATTTAAAATACCTAATACTTTTAGTACAAGTTTTTGCACTGACTAATCGATTGTTTTTAATATGTACCACATTCTTGATAATATAATAAAAGTAATGCTTTATACCAATCAACAGTACAGTAATACAGCGAATTTCTATAAAATAAATGTTTATTATTTGCAAATTGAATGCGCAGGCCAGAGTACACTCACAGAGCAAAGTGCTAGCTAAAACAAATATTTACTTTAGGTGAAATTTAAATTGTGGATTGAAGCCTATAGATATTTATATTGAATGTGTAAAAAATAATAAAAATGTACATCGAATACTTTAAAAGTTTCTATTGCATTTTTTTGTGAGTGATTTATGCCAGCGATTTTATCCATATGAATGTTGAAAATTATCACATGGAATGTACTATTGAGCTGAATATTAAGCTTTTTTTGTGATGTAGGTAATCATTAACCTGTCGAATACCGCGATCAGAGACACAATAGAGAGACAATGAGAAAGCGAACAGCTTTTGCTTCGGCTTTAATGAATTAAATAGTATCTCCTGGTCTGGATAGGCTGAGAAAGACTGTCAGACTTTTAATGATTAAAACCACACCTATGTTACTTCAATTACCCTTTGTTCTATAGGACCAGAGATTTCCCTTTCAGAAGTGAACTCATGGCCCAGTTAGGCTTCAAACGTGACATCCCTTTAAGGCGCTTGTGGAACACGACGTACCATCAACGACTGGGGCTTGATCTGGACGGTTACCGAGTTAGACGGTGAACTACCCATTGTGTCATCCGAAAACTCCCGCCGATGGCTAATCTTATTGACTGTAACTCTTTTGGATAATGTCGCAGTTGACATCATATTCCAGACCATTCTCTTCCCATTTTTTAAATGTCATCTAAATTCTTAGCCTTAAAGAATGGTTCATTTATAAACATCCAAATATACTTACACGGTTATATTAATATTTGTGAGATTTCCAAGTTTCTACCGGTCATAACGTGAGCAGAGGTTTTAAACTTTAAAATATACGTACATAAATTCGTGTGGTACCCCCTAGGGGTGTTAAGAGGTGCTGAATGCCACATGCTCCCACTTTAACAAGTCTTTTTGGCTTCATAGTTCTTTTGAGAAAATGCGCGTTGCTCATTATGTACGAGTGCCTCTTAGTAATGAACACAAACTTTTTTAAGCGGTTTAGGCTTTTTAGCTAATATAATTATAAAAAAAACTGTCTGAAGTTGAAAAAAAAATTGAGAAATCAGGAATGAAAGATGATGTCAAACTGTGAAGACCCAAAATCAATTAGGATAAAAGTTAAAAAATGATGACTCTGCTTTAGAATAGTAATAATATTCCATAACTTTCACACAGCGTCATCTAGTCCCTGACTCAATAGACCTTGTGGTAAGAGTTCTAGACAACTGATAAAAATACTTATAGGTATATATTTCTAAATACATATACGTTATAGATAACCTACACCCAGACATCGAACAAATGATAGATTTGTACATTTTGTGTGCATAACAAAAATAAATTAGAAAGATATTTTAATTTACATGTCGTCGTGATTTTTTTCACGTATAGTGAGAGATTTGTATTTTGAAGCCTTCTAAAGGTTAACAAATGAATAACAGTCCTATTCAACATTTGTTTTTCTCAATTACCAAACCCAAAAACTAATTTCTTAATCAAAACAGAAATACAGATATACCCTCTGCATTTAATTCAGCCAAATTCGCGTTAATTATCCGAATTGCGATCCCCTCCAGGTCCCGGCGGCGCCATGAATTCGGTAATGGCTGGTTGTGAGCCGTCGAATTGACGGCGTGCATGTCATTAATTTGCGTGCAAATTTAAATTGCGAACCACTTGTGTAGTCGAGTGTACTATGACAAGTTGTCACTTTATTTTCTCTTTAATATGTACGCGTGTGTTTACGGGTTAGCTTGTTGTTTATTTTAAATATTCACTTCATGCTAATATGATAAAGACCAAAATTTCTGGATATAATACAATCCCAGCCACTAAGATACCGACCCCGTTTTCTAGCTGTCGATGGCATGGGTTTTTAGACGGTGGGCAATGGGTAACTCGACGTCCAGCCGTTTCAAAACTCTCGTAAGTTCGAGTCGTCGACGCTTTAAGGAGATGTCAGCAAAACCGTAGGGGCCCAGGGACCCAGCAAGGTCAAAGCCTACTGGGGCCATGGGTTGTGTGAAAGAGAACCTCGGAGCCCTGGAACGAAGGCAAAGAAGGAACATAGGAGTAGTTTTAGTCAGTGAAAGTCTGACATAAGAAGTCATTGAATGATTTCCTACCTAAAAAAAGAAATGATGAACACACATCCTGAAAGTAGTGTATTTTCACAATTGCCTTCTGAATCGATTTAAGCTAATTTAAAATATTTAAATATCGTCGCTTGCCATCAGGCGAGATAGTGGTCAAGCGAGAACGTATCTACACTAATATACCTTTTTTATGGTGGGAAAAATCATGCATTAACATCCCCCGCCCTTGGGCGGAGCGGGAGATAGTGTCAGACTCTTACTTACTAAAAGACCCACCCCGTTCCTTCTAGCCTTCGTAACGGGGCTCGAGCGCCCTTTCGGATAACCCTGGCCCCAGTAGGCTTCGACCCGGCTGGGTCCCTGTTGTTGCTGACAACTCCTTGAGGCGCGCGGGAACAGTGCGCGCCGTCGACGACTTGGGCTTGGTCCGGACAGTTACCGGACGGCCGGATAGTGAGCTACCCATTGCTCACTGTCCGCAAGCCCGCGACTGCGGCGGCGATAACGCCGTTGCCTGATGCGTTCGGCCTCCTCCTTTGCGAGCATTACTGCTTCGCAGAAGTCGGCGACCGCCTGCCACTCCTCCTCGCTCCGGACCATGGCCTCAACCAAGGCCCGGCGTGAGAAGTCTCCGCCGCCGTGCCCCACGAGGGCACGGCGATGGTCCGCCCAAGCAGGGCACACTTCGACTGTGTGCTCCACCGTGTCCTCCGGGCGTTCCGCACAGTGGCGACACCCGGGCGTCACTTCCGCATGAATCGAGTGCAGGAAACTCCCGAACGAACCATGTCCGGTGAGTACCTGCGTCATGCGGAAGGTAAGGACGCCGTGAGGTCTTTCCAGTCACCCCTCAAAGAGGGGACTTACACACTAATATACCTAATAATGTTTTTTTTTTTTTTTGTAATCTTTGGAAGTACTGGTCCGATTGCTAAAATTTTTTCACCGATAGAAAGCTGCTTTATTCTTGAGTGACATAGGCTATATTTTATGTACGCGGACGAAGTCGCGGGCAAAACCTAGTCAACAATAAAAAAAAAATCAGTGAGATTATTTTTAGTTATATTTCAAACCACACAAACACAGGATACTATGTATATTCTTGTATTCTATATTTCAACAAGCGTAATAAGGTCTATTCCAATGTTGATTTACATGTAAAAAAATAAACCTAAATCAAATAACATCAAAACAATATTTAAACAAAACAGTAGAAATCAGGTCTAATTCGCCCCCTAATTTAAAATAAATTACACCATTTATCCCATCAGCAGAACTGTTCATAAATTAAAAAACCAATGACAAATAAAATTACAAAAACAAAATTGACCACAAAAAAAAACACTATCAATAAAAGAATTTTTTTTTTCAACGTGGCAATAAATTCTTTTGAACAAAAAGGAGGGCAATAATGACATGTACGTCTCGATCTAAACGGGAACGAAAAGATGATATACGTTTGTTAATAAAAGCATTAAGAAAAATAGCACTCTTTTTTCTAGCCGTCAAAATGTGTCGCGGGAAGCATGCCAAGATTGTTGGGTCGGGAGCTGGGATGACGAAAATGTGTCGGATTTAATAAAGCTATTGAATTTGCTGAGGTTGACTGCTTTTTGTTTTGCCCATTTTTTTGCCCATTTTTTTTTTTTTGCACAATTCTTTGCTCTTTTTATTTTTGAAGTGCAAAATCATCAAATTACTTCTCCCACTTTAGGTTGACGTGTCAGATTATTATTGACTAAAACTCATCTGTGTCCTTTATTTGCCTTTTGCGTTACTGAACCACGGTACCTCTTTCCAAAATCTCCGTGGCACTACCGGGCAGCGGCCTTGCTAGGCCTTTACGGTTTTGTTGACATCTCTTTGAGGCGTGTGTGGGACGCACGTGGGACACTACGCGACTATAGTAGCCGGGCAGTTTTGGTCATTATGAGGATTTCTTAATTTTTTTTTTTTTTTTTGTATCATCGATGGATTTTGTTTCCATTAAAAAATGTTTCTCGTTTTTGTTTAGTCTATGTTAGTGTATGATAATAATTTGCGAGATCAATGGAGTGAGAGAGAGTGTCCATGGAGTTTCTTGCATGTTCTTCTCCATAGAGATTTACGCTTAGGAACGTGCGATTTAGCGTCACTGGTTTGACTGACCGACATTTTGACAATTCAAAAGTGCCTGTGATTGGTCTATTTGAAATAAACTTCGATTCTGACTCTGCAAAAATACAAAAGCATTTTTTTTTCTTTTTTTTTAATCAAGATTTTATTTAGGGGCTTTTGTCCAAAAAGGATATGTCAGCCCCATAGTACCTTATAACAATTACTTCACATACTATATGTATTAACTTAGACGCTTACATACATCGTAAATATTGATTATGACGAATCACTGCTGAGAAACCGGTAATATAGGACATAGTTTCCTGGCCGCCTTCGATTTCGGTTTTGATAAAATGCTTTGAATTAGACCTACATCGAATCTATTCAATTTCAGTTCGCTCAGCAGTGAGTCGCGTTCATCTTTGTTTCGGGCACATTCCATCAGCAAATGTTGTACATCTTAAATTTGATTACAAGTTGTACAATTAGGGGAATCAGTCTTCTTCATTAAGTATGCAAACTTTGCTGATGGATAGTGTCCAGATCTAAGTCTGAAGGCTAATTTTATATAGTTTCTACTTAATTTGGTATCATCAAACCAAATACAAAAGTTAGACTAGAGAATTTTCATACAAAAAGGAAATCACGTCTAAGACTAAAATATTCTACTGTTGGACATTGTTGTTTTAAATATCTAGTAAAGTGACATTTTATACAGGATCCTTACGTCTGAATATAATTTATTATGTTCGCGTACAAAGAAGCTGACGGCTCAGTGCACTAACGTGCTAACCCACAGAGTAAGGAACGCCTCGGTGGCCACTACTTAAAGGAAGAAAAAATGGTACCTACTTGTGTTTTACACAAGATAAATAACAAAACAAAATAATTTATTCACTAGTCGTAAAAATTTTACAAGTTTCTTTAATTTAGTAAAATAATCACCATCTTTCTGCCCTTGTCACGTGTTATTTAGTGTCGGCGTATCACGTTATTTTTTTCATTCTGTCTTGACATTCGTCATGCTATCACTACCTTTTCTTTCATATTACTCTTCACATAATCCATCCAAGATTTCTTTGGCCTCCTTCTCCTTCTCCATCCATCCACATTTATACTCATAACTCTTTTAATAACATGCGTTTTATACCTCCTCTTTACATGACTTTATCAAGACAAACAATATCCCTTCAACTTTTCAGTCACTAGCGCTACCTTCAAACTTTCTTTAATATACTAATTTCTCATTTTATCCATTCTCGACATACCACACATCTCTGTTTTTTTCACAGCCCAACAAACTGATCCCAAAAGTATGACTGCTCTTATCACAGACTTTTTACTAACTTTTTATTGGCTTTCATGGAAAACCCATAACCCAAAGAAACCAATAAATACTTAATTTCGAAACAAGAATAACTTACTTTTAATATAAAGTTTATTTGAATTTATATATATACAATACACACTGACACTTACATGATAACACTTCAAAGCAATCTGATTAAAAAACGGCAATTTTATAGATAAAGCTTAAGACCTATTATTTAGCAATATCTAAGTATGTTTATCAGTTGTCTAGTACTCATAGCACAAGCTCTGCTTAGTTTGTACTAGATGGCGCTGTGTGATAGTAGTGGAATATTACTATTATTATTTATTACCAATTGTGTCGGTAGTCGCTGCCGTCACAGTGATTCCATGCTCTATGTTCGTACCTAATCTATTTCTCCATTGACTCTTGCGTAAGCTTCTTATATTAGCATAGAAATGTTTTGTCCTAGATTCAGAGCTAATTTCCTGGCTCATTGGTCTAACGGCACGCGCTGGGTAAAGCTGAGCTTTTCTAGATTTTCTTCTTGATCTATACAAAATGTAATTTGTTTTTAATCCTTTTGTTTTTCACGTGGGAAATTACATTTTTTCCAACTCTGATAGAGCCAGAGGTAGTGACTGACTTTTACAGACTAAAACCCACAATGTTTGGTGGCCACTGTAGGCGCGGGCTTGTGGACGGCGAGCAATGGGTCCGACCGTCCGGTAACCGTCTGAACCGAGCCCAAGGCGTCGATGGCGCGCACTGCTCCCGCGCGCCTCTAAGAGTGGTCAGCAACTGTAGAGGCCCAGCAGGGTCGAAGCCTACTGGGGCCAAGAGTCTAGTTCTGAAATGGAAGTTCGGCCCCGGTTTGAAAGACAACGAAAAAACGGGGTGGGTTTTTTGGTCAGTAAGGGTCTGACACTATCTTCCGCTCCGCCCAAGGGCAAGGGATGTCGTTTGGACGATCTTTACCTAGTAAAGCAAAAAAAAAATATTCAGTTGCGAGAACCACGGTAACTCTTTCGAATAATCCTGCCTTTTCCTGCCTTTCGAATAAGCCTTCGCAGGTAGTAGGGCCTGACAATCTTTATAACATCTCTTTGAGGCGTGCTTGAAAAACCAATATGCCATGGACTCGGGTTGGTCTTTACTGGACGGCCGGATAGTGAGCTATTAGTTACTCGCTTTCTGGTCCTAACTGGAAGGCTGGACTCGACTTTCGCAAGCCCGCAGTTATGGTACCTGGGAATCGTTCTGAGACCCCCGTCACCTTCTTCTTTCCACAGCTTCGCAGATGGGGAGATGAACTCCTCACTCTCGCAAGGTCGTAGTTGCCCATTGTCTCTGCAAGGCCACGGCAGTGCTCCGCCCAAGTGGAGTAGACTTCCACCGTATGTTCCACTGTATACTCTGGGCTATTCGCGTAATGATGACACCCGGACTTTTCCTCCAAATGAATCCGACACAAGAACTACTAAAAACTACCGCGTCCGATGAGGAGCTGCGTTCGACTTGCACTTGGCCGGTTTTTTTCTATTCTTCTGCTATTCGTTTCTGATTTATTTCTTATTAGGATCCAAAAAGAATAATTTCTCAGAGACAGCTATACTCCTTCATTCTTTTCTAGTGGTCACCACTATTTATTTTGGCTTTCATAATGGTTAGGAATATTGTGACGATCTTTCATCAGTCAAAACACTGCAGTAAGTTTTACTAGGTCACACGAACGCGTGAGTAAGTCATGAATAAAGCAGCCGATCGCGTCTGCCCAAAATATGCACATACGTCTGTGAATATTTAGTGCGTCCATGCAAATGCTGGCACAAAAAAATTGAAGTCTAAACTGAAATTCGCAGACTGAGCCGCCTGTGAAATGTTGGTCGCAGGATGAAGAGACGAGAAGTCTGTAGTTGGACAGTGAAACAGAAGGCTTTAAATACTGTTGTTGCACACTCGTTACTCAGTATTTGCCGAGCCTGTTACTTTACATGTTAAATCAGGGAGATACATAACTCAAAAACAAGGTAATTGAAGATTAATGTACAATATCTACACTAATATTATAAAGAGGTTTTTTGATTTTATGTTTTTTTTGTTTGTAGGAGGTAATCTCTGGAAGAACTGGTCCGATTGCTAAAATTTTATCACCGATAGAAAGCTGATTTATCCCTGAGCGACATAGGCTATTTCTTATTAATAACCTTATTAAAATTATTGGGTATAGTATCAACATACCAGCAAAAACAATCGCGGTCTTAACAGTGATACTTTGTGCTTTCGATCATTTGTGATATTGCCGAGTTGTCAGAAACAACAACTGTGTGGCAAAACCTCATAAAGCTTTCAAAAGGTACTTACTTTCTAGGTAAAACTCCTAGTTGCTGATGGCGTCATTCCTTTTAAAACAAATTAATGATAATGATTGTGTGTCCTGTGTGGCATTAGTAAGTTTCATTGGCTATTCAAATGTCAAATTAGTTAAGCTGGTATGTTAACATACAAGTCTAAGTTAATATTTCACTGTGGCTTCAAGAAACACAGCAGTATATCCTAAATAGCCTCCTTAAATTAGCATAGAAACACATTGTCCCAGATCACAAAGTAATTTATCTGACGTTATACAGAACGACTGAAATAGTGCTCTTGAAGAGATGGGCCGACTCGGCAACGATGGGCTTGGCTGACTATCCGACTAGAATCTGTCTAAAAAGTCGAACGATAGGGTTAAAATGAAATCTGATGTAGGTTAGGTAGGACTGGTTGAATAATCAAGGTTGATTAAGAGATCTTGATCATTATTTACTAATAGAACCTTATAAAAAGTATCAAACATAAGTATTTTTAAATGACTAGCTTTTGCCCGCAGCTTCGCCCGCGTACATGAGATATAAGCTATGTCACTCAAGAATAAAGCAGCTTTCCATCGGTAAAAAAAAAAAAAATAGTAATCGGACCAGTACTTTCTGAGATTACCTCCTATAAACAAAAAAAAAACTTTACTGCTTTATAATATCAGTGTAGATTAATATTTATAAGGGGAGTTTTTAACAATAAAAAATACGAAAAAAAAATCGTTTAGACTGTACTCTTTAATGATATTCTTATTACAAAAGTAAAATACATTTGCAAAGATATATAATAGTGCCATATGCAAGCATTTGTAGCCAACTAGTCGCCGACTATAAATGTTACCGAATAAGTAGTTGACTTTCCAGACAAGTTGGTCCATCCCTACTCTCTTAAAATTTTATGACGTGCAGACAATTGCAAGACTGTAGCAATAAAAGCTATGGCAGATGCTACCGGTTGTAAATAGACACAGAAATCTAGGATGCCATTTGAATGTGTCGAAATTGGCCAATCTGTATGTAATAAACATTCATTTATAGCTTGGCCTCCTGACATAAGAAATAAATAGGAGATAATTTTCTTACAGTCTATTTTCTGATATTACACCATCTAGAAGTCTTCTGCATATTACTTCTAGGCAAGCGTGCTCAATCGGTGGTCATATCATTGCTTGCCGTCAGGCGAGATATGTGTAAACGCGAGCCTATCTACCTATACTAAAAGTGAAAAGAGGTAATGTTTGTTTTTTTTTTTGTTTAACTTTACCTCTTTATAATATCAGTGTCGATTGTCATTTTTTTTTTAATCTGTTATAAACCAGTACTTGACTGCGATCCCGCCTGATAGTAATCAGTGATGTAATCGTTGATGGTGAGGCGCACTAGTTTATTAAGAGCCTATTCACTCTAGCCTTGAAGACACCCAAATTATAATCAGACGGAAAGACCACAGCAGGCAAACTGTTCCAGTCCTTGGAAGTACGCGGTATAAATGATCATGTTTTAGTAACGCAAGTCAATCTTTACTGTGATCCCACCTGATGGTAAGCAGACAATCCCAAGTATTTTGGACTATTGACCATTCTTAGCGTTATACCACGTCATTTTGTGTAAAATTCCGTTTAATATATTCATAGGTTGGAGATTCTACTGGTAACCAAACGACGTTGAGTACCAATTTGACAGACCTACCAATTTAACTTTTAGTCTTCAGAAAACTTAGTAATGACCGATTTATTTTAAAAAGTAGAGATAAAAATGGCTTAGTACAGAGCCTCAGTCCATTTTTGAAATAGGATAAAGTAGAAAAGTAACATATTTTTTGTCGATTAGCATTCAAAACTAAAGTTCGAGAGCTAATTCGTTAGAAGTTGGCAGTGCTATCATCTCAACGTTAATGTTTTCCAATTGTCGATCTGGACCAATTATTTGACTATATTAGTTAGGTATGTAGTTTATTAATTTGGGTCTAGATTGTGTAATTGTATTATATATAATAGTTTATAGTACCTATGTCTATTCTTGCGTCTTCTCTCTCTCGTTTATTGCACCTACCACTATTTTTCTCTGCGTCACTCAAAGGTTGACTGGCAGAAAATACTTAACCGCCTATGTACTTTTATCAATATTTTTAACCTGGATACGAAATGAAAGTATTTGGTTTTTAATCCACAGTAAAATAATTTTGTGTTCTATTATTTCAATCAATGTTTTAAAAGTTGACATTTTACCTGTAGGTTTTTTAATGTTCGACATTCTAATATGTACCCAAATAAATAAATATTACGGTCTAGTCACGACGACTTACGACGACGAAGAACGGAGCAGCGAGTGGGGCTGTAAGAAGACCGAGTGAAAGGATTAAAGATTTTTACTATGAAATGATTATCATTTATAATGATAAATGATCTTTATTTTGCAAGTAGGTTTTATAAAAACACTTTCACACGTAATTTTTTTTTTCGTCAATTTAAACTATATTAGGCCGGTATTTCCTATCTGACTACCCTGAGAAGAAACACCAAAACAAATTCAGGGGTCAAAGTCTCTTTTAAAGTCCATACAGCGAAACGTGTAATGGTTAAACGCTATTTTGCTGTTCTAAATAAATAAATAAATAAATCTTAATTAGATTAACCTTACCGCCTTGATAGGAAAATTGTTAAGTTAGTTCTACAGAATAGAAAATCCGTGTTAACTACCCACTGAAATGGTGCCTAATGAAAACAAGTACAAAGTTAAACTAAGAACTATCTTCAAGAAACGCTTCAAAAGCGGTTTTCCAACCTCTACGATCAGCAAATTCTATGTAGTAACTTAGAGAGTTACGTACTTAGTGCTAACTTTTAAAATTAACAAGACTTCAAAATGCGTTAGCTAGTTAATGAATTCTCGGAAAATCAGCGAAATTTAAAAAACTCGGTTAAAGTGTATTTTAAACTTTTTTGCAATTTGATAATTTTGCAATTTACTATTATTTTTATATGGATTGACTTGGTGGTTATATCGGGCGGTTATTGAAAAGCCATAAACCGTAAATTGCGTAATAATATTGTAAATTATTCGAATGAAATCAAAGCATTAATTTCAAATAAACTATTCACAAGCATTTTACAAAAAGTCAGTAAAAAGGTAGATATATTTTAATTGAATTTGGGTAGGATTTATTATTATGTTCATTATAATTTATAATCGAAAGTTTATAATCTCTCTAGATTTATTATAAATTTACGTTGACTTAAATAGTAATTTGGTGAAACCTGTACGAAGAAGTGAAGATCAAAAGAAATAATTTTGGACTGCTTTAAAGTCAATATGGTTATAAATACGATTTTTTTGAGGAGGAAAACATTTTATGACTTCTCCCGCTCTAGATCGGAAACGGAGAGCGTGTAAAACGTTTTCTGACTATAATTACACCTATGTTTCTTCAGTTGCCCTTTGAATTCAAGGACCATGAGTTTCCTTGTCAGAAGTGGAGTTATGGTCCCAATAGGCTTTCTCCTTGCTAAGCCCCTACGATTTTGCTGACATCTCTTTGAGGCGCGCGTGGCGTACACGCCGTCGACGACGCAACATATGTAATGGCAGGTCATAGCGGGCATGAAGCGCCAGCGCACAGCTGAGTGCGTGAGCAAAACTATCCTCCAGTCCGGTCGCCCAGATTGTCCGGTAGTCATAGTCACAACCATGTATTTGTACGGACAACCAGATAATATAACAAGCTTATAACTTTGTGATTTTTCATGGTACAACTGTAAAATTTTACACCTATATTCTTTACAAAAAAAAAAAAAAACTAGAAACTTTCGTTGTATATTTAGTTTTGCCTTTTCACAAATTTAAATGAGGTTATTCCAAATTCCGTAGTAAATTCCCAACTAGAAACCGTGCCCAATAAAATGCTCAATTTATTCACACGAGACATAAAACAGTCATCGTTAAAGTTTACGTGTGCCTTAGCACATCTCTTATCCCTTTGAGAAACACGGTTTTTATGTTACGTCTATACGTTATTAAATACGGATTTATAGCTTTTATTTCCATCAACATCATCTAAATACTTTTACGAGCAGTAAATGTAAAATGAAATGAAAATAAACAAAGATTGTCTGGCTCCTGAGCTATTCAAACATTTGTAAAAATAGTGACGATACGAACCAAACTCGAGTTCAGTATATTGCAAGCCACAGGCCGAAAGCGAACGACTTTCCCGCCGTGCCAAATTTGAATAGTCGGATTCGGAATTCGAATTGTGAAGCGTATTTTTTTTTTCTGTGAAGTGTCAAGACGTGGTTTCCTCGAAAAAGGTTTTTGAAGATTGTTTTTTATTATTGCAAGAAAATTTATTGTAATCTTTTTTGTTTGTGTTACTAGTAAATAGTTTTAGTGGCGAAGTGTTGTTGAGTGAAAGAAGCCTATAGTGAAAAGCTTTTAGAAAAAAAAATCATTCAGCAATTTTTCGTAAAGATCAGTAAGTAGCATCTCTTAAACCAGTTTTACCCTGTGTTTGTTTCTGCGTTTCTCTTCAGGGTAGTCAGCTAGGAAACACCAGCCTCATCTAGTTTAAATTGACGAAAAAATTACCGTATAAAAAAAAACCTATTCGCAAAATAAATATCATTTAAAATAGCAAACCTGTAAACTTATTAAAATACTATCCAACAAAAGATATCTTAGATATTTACAACAACAATACTCTATAAGTTTCAGTAGCCAACCGCCGTTGGCTGCGATTGCAAGACGTTGCTTTGATTATACTGTTCCAAGAAATTGTTTATGCATGCAACATAAACAAGAAAATACATAATCGCACTTGTATTCTGAGACGCCTTTAGTGTTCCTGTCAGAATACGATATAGAGGTAAATAGTCTGCTTTAAGCTCTTGGCTCAGAATAAACAAGGAGATAGGTATTGTAAAGGTTATCTATGTTTTTTAAGGAATTTTCTTGTAAACATCAGAGCTTTCTTGATTGGATATGTTTAAGTACACGTGTGTGTGTGTTTTCTGTAAAGTTAGCCAGGTAGTCAGGTTTGCCTGCACAGTTATACCTGTCAGGTAAGCTCGTGTGGAAACCTGCACAGTTGTGCAACATTCACTCTCTGGTTTACCTAATATAAGTATAACTTAATAGTACAGACAAACCTGTTAGGTATACCCTAGCGTTATGGCTTACCTTAAGGGTGAGTTGCACCATTTAACTATAACGATAACAAAGCCGTTAACAGTTGTCAAATCGTCGAATTGACCAATTGACCAATAGGCGGTCGTTTCACGGCTGGTTAAGGTTTGGTTACTATGGTTATGGTTATGGTTACTCACCCTAAGAGTTACAATTTAAATTCTGAAACGATATTGTTTCAATGACAACACTTGTTAAACACATCTTTATGACATTGACGTACGCTACTGAAAGGCCATGTGGTCAATCACAAATATTATAAACTCTTTAATGACAGCCGTCTACAAGTTTTAACACTGTACGATTTAATTGCCTGTATTATTAACAAAAACATATTTATAATTAACAAAAACATAATTATTTTATATACATTTTTTTTAAGAGTTAAGTAAAAAATATTTTTATTGAATAATCATTTCAGCTCCTATTGTAATTGTATTTATGGTATACAATAGAGAGTATATCTATCTATAATTGTCAAAAGATACAATACGTCAAAAACAATAAATACAAAAGAAATAACGTTATAAAATCAAACGAAATGTCAAACGTCATTAAATAACCCGCCCCTGATCGTCCACGGTGCAAAAATACCCATGACACTCGCTGCATTAACTCGCTGAATAGCGATAGCCATCCTTTTCATCAAAAATGACCTGGACCGGGAGTCACCCGTTGCCTCCCCGAGCCTACGGCCCAAATCACCCATAAAACACTTTGCCTCAGTACTCCAACTGCCCAAAGTCTCCACAGCAACCGGCACAAAATGGTAAAGCTGATCCAAGGAAGCGTACTTCAGCCTTTTTAAGAGCAGGTGTCTTCAGCGGTGGCAGAGGCAGTGTGCATGGTGCGACTCAGGTGACTGGCAGCGACAGTGCTGACGTACAGCACTTCCCGTTTTTCCATGGCACCAGAGTCAGCCCATCCGGCCCCTTACCATCAGACCGGCTAAGACCTAAAGGCTCAAGTACGCTGGGGACGTTCGCCGATATAAGGGCTCTACGGACTATGTCGTTCAAGGCATGATGACGAGGGAACCTCCCTGTGCAACGACGACAGCTCAGTGCGTGATGGCCATCGGCTTCCACCATGGAACCGCAGGTGCATTTATGAGGTTCGCACACCTTACAGCCCAGGCGGAGAGCCACCGCCACACGCAAAGAGTCATCGCCGAGGAGGGTGCCTAAATGAGGCGAAGGAATCGCCTGTAACCATGCCTAGGACTAGGCAAGGGAGTAGCCCTCACGCCTCAGCCATCGGGATCCCGATCCCGATTTCCGGCCACCATAGGCGCAGGTTTGTAGACCGTAACCGTCGGCAACAGTTCGGACCGAGCCTAAGTCTTCGACGTGGCGTACTATATACTACGCGCGTCTCAAGGAGATGTCAGCAAACCGTAGGAGCCCAGCAGGGTCAAAGCCTACTGGAGCGAAGGGTTTGATTCTGAAAGGAAACTCGGCCCTAGAATGAAAGGCAACGAAGGAACAGGAGTAGGTTTTTAGTCATATAATAGTGTGACACGCCCAAGAGCAGAGGATGTCAATAGATGATTTTCTCACGTAAAAAACAAAATTATAGACATTCAATTTCTCATATTCTAAGAGAAAAATTCATAATCTTAATTCAATTGAAATTTTTACGTTTTTTCTCTTTGAAGTTTCAGGAG